>CM077583.1:21488407-23988407 GCA_039657365.1 Stephania yunnanensis
AAGACAATATTCTTACTTATAGAAATTCATTAGTTTCTAACCCATTTCTTCTTTAAATTGTGCCATAATAACTTTCTATATGTACTATAAAAATACTAAATCAATAGCCTTTGTATCACAAGATTCTTGAAAATATGTCTTGTTCATCTTGCACTATTATTTAGATCTTCTATCTATTCTCATGACCAACACAGGGCAATTAATCCCTCTAAACTCATCCAGTGCATACATCAACTAGTAAAGTTAATCAAAAAGGTAAAAAGTTGATTCCTTTTATCATAGAATTTATTTGGGTAGTAAAATATCACTTCCATTAAAATTTTATTTTATATTCATTCCATTATATTTTATTCCTAAGAAACAATAAAGTAAAATGAAGTTCATACTTACTTGAATTCGCAAGAAATTTAAAAATTTCATCACCTCACTTGAATATCGGATTAAAAGTTTGAACTTTGCATCAATTTTGAACTTATCTTCTACTTATATTTCTTTCCTCATTGTTGCTATCATTGTCATACTTCACCTAAAATACCCTTAACTCATTCCAAATCTTTTCCTCAAAGTTAAAGAATTTAATCAAATCTTCAACAAAACAAATATTCCTCGTGAAGTAGAAAAAATTGATATAATCATGAATTGAATAATTAACTTATGAAGTCAGTATAGGAATTTTTATCAAATTGAGTGCATTAGAAAATGAATAAAAATTACCAATGTATATCAAATGTAGCGTTACCATTAAATTTATCACCATATCAAATATATCATATGAAATCACATCACCGAGCATACTATCAAACAAAATGTATCATCATCATATAACTTATAGTACCCTTACCAGAGTTACGTGCAAGACCTCGCACATCATTACTCAAAGAAAAATGAGATAATGTAAATAAATCAATGTAGTCATCCTAAAGTCGAATCATTATCATCCTCCACTAGATTAATCCACTCGGACCAATCACTCATAGTGAGATCAAAAAGGGTGTAGTCCCGACTTAGTGGCAAGTGATCACCATAAATAACATTAATCGATAGCCTTATTTGTGTAGATGGTACAGGAACCTCTGTGCCTCTTCATATTTTATGTGTTTTTGACAGCGTCCACCCCATCTTGTGAATGCTCCTTACTAAGACCCTCTGTTCTTGAACATTAGTTCTTAATTACTTAGCATTTTCGATTGATTACACATAATTGAACCCATAAAAGCCAACTCTGAATCCTTCATGTAAAGTCTATCAAAGTCCGTAGCAGGTTGCTTCGTATTTGGATTATTTGTTTCTTTTGACTTTTCGTCTAAAATTCTTCTCATTTCATCTCTAATCTTTCTTCTTTGCTCAATATCTCTTCTAGCTATCTTAGCCTTCTCCCTCTCCTCTTCAGAGTCTTTATATCCATCAAATTTTTCATAACTATCTATTACTATATCTATGATAATCTTATTCGAAAAAACATCCATCTCAAGTCCTAACATATTTACTCGGTTTTCTCTACAAAAAGTTGTGATCATCAAAGCAAATGGTAATTGGCTATTCATCTTCATTGTGATGTCACTTTTTATCAATTCATATATAATTTTTCCATCATCTAAAATCTCAATCCCTTCACAATATGGTAATGCAAAGTGGATCTATAGTTCAAGATCTCGTAATATTGCAAACTTGGTTGTAAGCTGACATTGATGAAATAACACCACGCTTTCGTGATCTACCTAAAAAATTTGGTATTGATGTGCTTTGGGTACCCATCCATGTTTAAAATGAATCTATCACCATGGATGCCTATAATCCTCCCTGAATTTCTTTAGTAGGGTATAATCGAATAGTTAGGGTTTAGTTATTCAACTTTTCTTTTTGGTGAACTTCTGATAAACAAAAATACTGATTTATTCTTGCAGCAGAATAATCTACTATTCTTCCTTTAACTCGTGAATGTCTTGCTGTCACTTCCAAAAGCATTCATATAAACTCTTTCACTAATATGTCGCATCCTTTCTTACTAGGAAAATTCTCAAGATCTAAATAATGATAGTCCCATAGTCAACAATCCCCAATTTCTCCCATCGATGATATCTAAGATCCTAGACTTATATTTTAAATCATTTTTCACACTGAATCCTCTATCTGGGATCAACTTCCTTTCTCTCACTATATCTTTCTTAATCTTAGGAAATGCCTTATCATCGAAAAAGTTTTCCTCCCTAAGAACATACATTTTCACTCTCTTCGGTAACCTTTTTTCTACTTCTTCCTCTCCATCCTCATATTCTTCCTTAGAATCATTGCTAAATGATAAAAGTGGAGTAGGCCCACATTGTGGTATAATCTTCGGTGTATTGAATGAAATTCTCATAGGTCTAATAAAGGGAAACTTGAATTTATCATTAGATTTCTCCACCAACATCCATTTTCTTTTCTCCTCCCTTGAACTTATACCCTTTCCACTTCTGTCCATTTCAATAGATATAAGTAACAAAATAAGCCTGCAGAACCATTTAAAATCATATTTTCAAAAAAGTATTTGGTAAGATTCAACTTATCTATATAATAAGAAGAAATTTATCAGAAAAATCTTTATAAATTAAGAGTTTTAAATTCATATAAAATTTATTAATAAAATATCATTGATAAAAAAAAATTGTTCGTAAGTAATTCAATTCATACGATAGAAAAACGCAAAAAACCCCCAACTCGTTTGAAAGTTAGTCTCAAATTAGTTTGCGTATAAAATTCAATCCATTCGCCATATACAAAAAATAGTTCGAAAACTTGACATCAATAAATAAATTGTCACACCACTCCGATACTAATATTATAATTGAGAACATTCGACATCAAAATCAATTTAGAGCAAAATTCTCAAAATTAAGGCTTTGACCTAAATAAAAACCTAAAAATCCATGAAAAGCTGAAAATATAATGAATAAAAGGCTAAGGTTCTCATTGATTACCTTCTTGTAAGTGAATCTTTTAAGATTGGAACTCTAGAACTCCTATAGAACACTTCTTCAAGCTCCAACTCTGAATTCCCTTGCTTAAGCTCTAGTTGGCTTTAAATTCTCCAAACTCACCAAATTTTTGGTTGAATGTGTGAAGATTGAGGTGAAAATCATTAAAATACACTAAAATCTAGTTTTGGAAAATTGAATCCAGTCGAAAATTTGGTCATTGGGTCAAAACGTTGTAATGGGTTTATATGTTTGAAGTGAGTAAATGTCCTGATTTTGGGTTTTTGTTTTTCAAAACTTTTATTCGTTCTCAGCGAATCATAGTTTAAAAAGACTTGCAGGGACATTGCTCCCTAAATAGCTGAAAATAAGCCTCGATGGCTCACCGACTAGTTTAGCGAATCCTAGTTATAAATGCAAATCATAGACCTAAAATTACATTACGAATTTTGTGAATTGAGATTGATTTTCTAAGCAAGTTCCGGTACAAACTAGAATAGTTAGGAATCACGAGCCTATGTTATTTTTTTTTCAATTTAATTGAGTTCCATATATACTTATCACATATATGTCCAATAGAAAGTTAGAATTATTCGAAATTATCAAAACTTGACTATGATTTATACTAAACATTAATTTTGTTACTAAAAATAAACAACTAACATAAAAACTAATGCATAAAGGCAATATAATGCGGAAAGACATTGCCTCGATTAACCCCCCTTATACAAAATTATTCTAGAGTTAAATTCATAAAATATCTATGTTATAAGAGTCAGAAGTTGACAAACTATAAAAACAACTAACTAATCCTAATAGTAAAACTAAAAGTAAAGATAGAGTATGGGCTATCTCCCATAGAGTGCTTTTATATAATGTCATTGGCTTGATTGAACCATGCAGTTCTAAACAAGTTCTATAAACAGAAATTTAGAATTTTCTACTATAGTGTCATTCCAAAAAGTGATCGTTTTGTTCAGAACATTCATTATAGCTTGTAAAGTAGCTAGGAAAGGTTACTCCAAGATTAATGGAAAATCTTCATCGATGACGTGTGACATAACCAAAAAAGTCTATTGGAATATTTTAATTTTCAATTTGAACTAGTACATTAGTAAGCACTCCAATTGGTTTCATAGAATAACTATTTAGTAGAGTAACGTTTTTGAGGCAATGACATCCAACTCCAGCTGAGGATGAGGAAAAAGGTGAATTGGCGTGTAGTTTGTTCTTAAACCCATATGAAAAATAGCTTTAAAATACCAAACCCATTTCACTTTTATGTTGATGTATATATCTCCTAGATCATCGAGCTTAGAATTGCTAGATTCTTCTATTTCTTCTTCTTATTCTTCGTAACTTTAAACTCCTCCATTTTAAGATCTTTCTCAACATGGTTCGGGTGCTTAACCCTCCATTTTTGAGTTATTATTTTTTCATTTGAAGTATCTTCAACTCACTCATTCTTTATCAAAACATTTTCATCTTCAACTTTTACCTCATTAATAACGTATACTCTAGCTTTTAAATTATGATGATTTAATTCTAAAGATTCATTATCATTATTTTGTTCATTATTATATTCATCAAAATTATCAACGACATCTTCATCATTAAAATGAAAAGTGACAATTTTTTTTTCAAATTCCATAAACATTATACATTTAAAGATATTTAACTTTGTTTTAGCTATTTTAAGAAATGGTCTCTCTAACAGGGGTGTATTCAATTGAGATTTTTAGAGACTTTTAGTTACTTTTATTGACTAAAAAAGTTTAGGGGTATTCAATTAAAACTTTTAGAGAGTCTCTAAAAGTTTGGTGTATTCAATGTGAACTTTTAGAGACTTTTAAAAAGTCTCTAAAAGTTTTGGGGTATTCAATTTAAACTTTTAGAGAGTCTCTAAAAGTAAGGGATATTCAATTTGTTTAGAAATTTGGTAGATTTGTGAGTTTGGATGACTTTTGGAGACTTTTCACCTAATCCTATATATGTTGAAAGTCTTCTCCATCTCTTTGCCTCCACGAGAAACTTTTGGAGACTTTTGTTTTTCTTCTTCGTGGCCTCTCTCTCTCATCGCAAAATCTCTCTCGCTCTCGGTCGTCTGCGCTCCTCCATTCGACGCTGCCTCGCTTCTCCATCGCTGCCTCGCGTCTCCATCGCAGCCTCGCTTCTCATCGCTGCCTCGCGTCTCCATCGTTTGCTTCGAGAGGTAACATCCAACATCTCTCTCTCTCCCTCTCTCTCGCTTCTCTAACGTCTGGTTCTCTTTGTAATGCATTCACAATGTGTTACGTCTAGTTCTCTTTTCTTTTCTACAGTTACAGTAATAATTTTTGAACCATCAACGCTGTTGTATTTCAGTAAGCTTGCCAGTAGAACTTTTGATATAGTTTCCAAATTGCTTGCCTTCATATATGTTATGCACAC
This sequence comes from Stephania yunnanensis, assembly GCA_039657365.1. Taxonomy (NCBI): domain Eukaryota; kingdom Viridiplantae; phylum Streptophyta; class Magnoliopsida; order Ranunculales; family Menispermaceae; genus Stephania; species Stephania yunnanensis. Next base: position 21,493,792 of record CM077583.1, read on the forward strand.
TCTCAAAAATTTGTTACTGCTGCACATTTGAAGGAACCCAAACGTAATTTTAAGGCCTCAAAACCTCTTTCAACTTCCTTGTCAAAAAAAAAAATCTCTTCAACTTTGCGAAAATGGCTCACGAAAATCAAACCTAGATCATTATTTGATCAATTTGTAAGTCAAATGAATTGAGCAGAATTTACTACCAATTATAAGAGGATTCAATGTACTATATAACAACTACGTTCTTTTAAAAATTTTACAGGAAAGTAGATGAAAAGAAGCCTAACTACTAAGATTGATTATTTATGCGTATATCAGAATCGATCTGTTTGGAAAAGAAAAAAAAAGATTACTACCAAAGTAAAGTTTCTGATCAATAAGTTTGTTTTCCTCGGTTGCCATTCGAATTTTAGGAGTTCACATTGTCTTCAGAGGCAGAACCAATTTCCTTGTGTCTGTCATTCTTTAGCATTCCAAGCATGTGGGAATTGAGAGAGAACTAGAGAAGGGATTGAGAGAGAGAGATTCAACAAGACAGTGAGGAGAGACGAAGGAAGAACGAAGCAAAGGTTGAAGATGGTGAAAAGTGGGGCACATACCCCTGTTCGATTTCGAGATTTACATGGATGTTTATCAAAATAAAAGTTTATCAAAGTCTATCAAAGTCCTTACAAAAGTCCATTAAAGTTACTAAAAGTCATTAAAAATAAAGTCTACCAAAGTTTATAAAAGTTTACAAAAATCTACAAGTCTCTAAAAGTCTCTAAAAGTCATCCACTTATAAAAGTAACTAAAAGTCTCTAAAAATCTCAATTGAATACACCCCCCTAAAAGTATAGGAAGAGATTTTAATGATACTGAGTCTCCAATTTTCATTACATAAAAGTTAGCTGGAAATAATTAGTCATTTTATTTTATTAGGACATCTTCTAGTAAATTATAAGGTTAATAACTATTTTATTAGCTAAGGCAAGATTAATATGTGTATTAGTCAATGAACCTATTTTTAATTAGTCATATAGTTTAAGTGACATAACATTAACTAATGCTCTAAGATCACGTATAGCAAAATCTATAAAAGAAGTTTCTAATGTAATAGGGATTGTAAACATTCCTAGATTGGAACATTTGTCAGGTATTTTCTTTTTAATTAAGGGAAACCCCTTTAGCCCTAAGTTTTCATTAGATTCTTCAAAAAATTTATGCTTAGATTTAGATAATTCTTTCAAAACTTCATCGTAGCTATACCATGGGTATAGCCTTTCAGGAAAATGTGTATATTTCAATTATGCCACCTATTCTCTAGTATAAACGACATTAGGCAATCATTTCTTCGTCTTTTTCAATAGTTTTATTTGTTTTCTTTTTATTACCTTGTTTAAGTATCTTTCCACTTTAAGGTTTATTGTTTTCATTACTAAATAAAGTATTAACTCATGCATGATTAGTAGGGGCAACAACAACTTGAGTAGGTTTCTTAGTTTGATTACTTTATTGAGTACTTAACTAATTCAATTGCAAATTCATTTGACTAAACCGATTTTTTAGTTCATTAATAATGGTATCAATCTTAATCTGATTTTGAGAAATCTGTATAAACTTTTGATGACTTTGATTCATAAAATTATGCAAGATTTGCTATAAATTTGATTCTCAAAGTAAGCATTTTGTTGAGGTTGCTGATTAGGTGCAGATTGGGTTTGAGCTCTTGGTCTATAAGTAATTTAATTTTGATTTTGAGGACCATATCTAAGATTTGGATGTTTCTTCCAAGATAATAACTATCGCTATTACATTGATTTCTTGGAGGACCAAAAAATTCATTCATCATTGCATTAAAATCTTCAGTATTCTCTTCATGTAAAACGGAACACACATCCGCAGGATGTGTAACCTCATTACAAAATGTACCATCTTTAATTTGATTGGATCTATCTTTACTTAATACCTTAACCATATTAAATAATTTATCAATTTTATCATCAGACATATTATTATTTATTTCTTGATGATTCAATCTTTTCACCATATTACTTAGATTGTTTAGCCATTTTATTAATTGCTTCCTTTGATAAAGTAGGTGTTATTTCAAATAAACATCCACCACATATTGTATCCAATAACCTTCTTCAAAGTTATTAAGTACTTCATAAAAATATTCTAATAAAGCTCTTTGAGTATATCCATGTTGTGGACAAGAAGAAGTTAATCTTTGAAATCTTTCAAAGAATTCATTAAAATTTTCATCATCTTTCATCTTTGCAACTATGATTCACTTTCTGAGGCTTACATTCATCTAGGAAAGCTTCTAACATTTGAGTCCACGTGTTTATTGAATCTTGGAGGAGATAGAATAACCAATCTTATGCTTAGTATTTCAATGCAAAAGAAAAATTTTTAAGTTTGACTTTTTCTAAGGTGTTTTTTGTTGGTTTCATCCCGCTAACCTCATGTTGATACTCACTTATGAATTTATGTGGGTCTTCATTATATTTATCATAAAATTTAGGTAAGGTACTAATACATTCAGATCTAAGTACAAATTCATGAAATCCATCGGCGTATGCTATGCACATAGGCTCATATGCTGTAACATTTTGATTTATTTTTCTATACGTCAGTTCTCTATTATTGTTGTTATTATTATTGATAACTCGATTAGCATTATTATTATTATTAATGATATTGTAATTATTATTATTATTTTAAAATCCATCATATTAGCTAACCTTTCCTTAAGTTTTAGTCTTATATTTCGATTAAAAATCCTATATATTTCAGGATCAAACGGATGTAAGGATCCAGTAGAATTTGAACGACAAAATGTGTCGACCATAAAACTTATAAAATCCCACGAAATTATTTAAAAACACTCGACATTGGCGCAAAAACTTAACATGTTTTGAGTGTGCGCAATAGTTTCCCATATTATTTTATCATTTATAGTAGTGATAAATGAGATATCGTCTCCACATAGATTTTGCGAACTTCAAAAGAAAGTGTTTTTTTTGTTTTACTTAATTTAATTAATATAATTAAACATAAATTGAAATACTAAATAACTTAATATTATGACTACTAACTTAATTAATCAAATTAACTAAACCAATTCAAACAACACAATGCATGCTTAATTAAATGAAATTCAAATTCAATATAAAATAAATATATAAGCAAACATCAAAACAAATCCCTACTAAACAATGTATTATACTTGGATTGCATTCGAACACTAGAACATAACATTACCTCATAACTAAGTTATAATTATATCACATGGAATCTCAAAATCTTTAAATCCTCATTCATGATACATTGAAAGCCATCGATTTTTCTATATTCGATGAAAAATTGTCATATCTTTATCATTGTAAATCTACTTATTAAATCAAATGTAATAAAATAGAAATACGATGGTATTAACACTTAATGAAAATCATGCCTAATCTAAGCCAAATATTAATTAGAATATGCCAATTAATAACTAATTTAGAACATAATCACATACAAATCCACTTAGGTGATTTGCTCATATAGATTAATCCTAGTTGCTACTTCTATAATTATTCTCAATAATCGGGCATAGATTCAAAAGGTCAAATATCACTATACATATTTGCAACTATGCCTACAATAGCAATCTCATTAGTTATAATATACAAAAACGATTTATTAAAATCATGATTGTTATGTATGAATAGATTTAAAGCCCTAAGTATAGGATTCCTTAATTATAATTATATAGCAATGTAATGTACATACATGTCTAAAGTTTGTTTAGATTAATAGATTACTAAATCATGTTGGAAATAAATAGTATAATAATATAATTGAAAGTCATGATTAAACTTTTATTGAAATAAATGAATTTCCAATGTTGCTTCAACATAAAATCAATAAAAACTAACTTACAGATCTCACAAACTTATTAAGATGAATGGATGGCTATTTATTATGAAGCCTTAGGGTCCTATTTATAGTTTCTTAAGTTATACTAATCAAAGATAAACTCAAATTCTATGTAGTAATCTAAAAAACTCGTCACCGACCTTAGTGATTTGGCAGTGAATCCTTTATAAATATCAAGTCATTGAGTTAATCACTTAAAATATCATTATGTGCTCCACCAATTAATATTGCGATTCCTTTGTAAATCTCAAATCACTGGCTATTCGCTGGACCTTCTTTGCTTTTGATTTAGGTAGCGATTCCTATATAATGTCATATCGTGGCATCATTGTTGGAACTTTTTTTTACTTCACTTTTTTGCTCTTCTTTTACTTTTTCTTTTATTTCTTCATTTTTTCTAATTAAATCAAGAAATAACAAAAACAAGACAATAACCAGTGTAATATCATCATTTATATCTAAAATCTACCTAAATTACATTATAAAATATGTCAATTTATTGACTTATCAGTAAAGAGAATTACAGGTAATTTTTCATTTTTGTATGATGTTTTTCTAGTGTTATGTAATAATATATTATGTTATTTTGAGAAATTCAAGTTGACTGAATAAATTCTAAATTTTATGGAGTTTTATCTTGAGATACATGTCGAAATGGGTTTCGAAAGAGTTAACATGCTAATGTGTACCTTTGTTTCGAATTTCACAAAAATAATTGTATGTTAATTCAAAAATCCAAATTTGGAACATTAATTAGATTTAATGAGCAGACAAGGGTCCCGCACCTCAAATTTCATGCAATATGTGTTTTCCGAGAGTTTCAAAGTGCATGGGTAAATTCTAAGATTTTTTTTAAATTGGTGTATTTTTAGGGTTTAATTTGGACATAAAAATGAGGAAATGAATGTCAAAAAATTAGAAAACAAAGAAAAGAATCGAAAAGAGCATTGGGATTATTAATTTGAGGATAAAATTGAGGGGTGATTTCGTCATTTGTCCCTTTTTCTCAAAACTTGAAATCAAACATGGGGTATGTGCCCCATTGTTCATTGTTTTCAATTTTTGATTCATCACCTTCGTCTCCTTTTTTTTGTTCTTTATTATTTCTCCCTCAATCTCTCTCTCATATTTTGGTTCGAATTAGAAAAGCCACAAGATAAACTAGGAGTTGTGGTTTGTGTACTATTAATGTTGGTGATGGTTAATGGTGAGATAATGGTGGAAACATAAAATTTTGATTTATGGATTGTGATGTATAGGGAGTGTTAGGAAGGGTTGTGGATTCAAATTGAAGAAAGAGATGAAATCAAACTAATAGAATAACCATTGCAAATGAGTTGTGCTTAATCTTTTAATGCGTGTGATGACACGAAATTGGAACCTCGTGTAGGCTAGTTTATTGACCGGAGTTGCAAATGAGTTATGGTATCGCTTATGTACAGTAAGTAAATCCCATAGTGACCTTTATATTTTATGAATATTTCTTGAATATAATTGCATGCACTAGTATATCTCTGCATATTTATTGGTCATGCATTCACGAACAAGAGTGGAAGGAGGCTCTTGAGGGTCCCATTGAGTTCACTGGCAATATGTGTGGTAGGGTGAACACTGTAGTGCTCTACGACAAGAGTCATTAATCATTGAAGACATATAGGACATTTTAGGAGGATTTGTGATACTAGCTAGGATCATACTCCATGTAGAGTTGAGGGCATGGCTTCTTAAGGGACTTCATCTTAAACTCATGAATCTTTATAACTATTTTCCAACCACTTTTTGAAGAGGTCATCTAATTGTGCAAAGTCATCAGAAATGGGATAGATTACATATTTGTATATTTATGATTCCTTACGATATTATTGTTTGTTGATATTTTTGGAATACAATTAATGCATTTGATTTTTACATGTTTACTGGATAGTATGGAATTTATTTATCTAACATTATTGAATTTTTATGATTTGGTAATGAAAAATTTAAGAGGCGATAAAGGAAAGGGAAAGTTACTAGATTGTTGTGAATTGCTCAGTTTCATTCTCTCTATGTATGTATAGTTTTTGATATAATATATTGAACAAATGGGTTTTAGGGTTCATGTGTGGTTAGGATTTCCTTTAGAATGGTTGTAATAGTTTAGAGATGGATTGTAATAATCATGGAGCTAACATAATGTTGTGAAACGTGTCGAGTGTGCATAATAATTTCATGTATTATACTATTAACTTCTAGTAGCGATAAGTTGGATATCGTCTCCACATGGATTTTGCAAATTTAAAAGGAAAGTATGTTTTTGTTTTGTTTTAATTAATTTAGTTCTTCTAATTAAATTGAAATTAAAATACTAAATAACTAAAAACTATAAATGTTAACTCAAATAAAAAAATTTATTATACTAATTTAAACTATTCAAATGCATACAAAATTAAACAATATTCGGATTCATTCAATATAAATAAAGAAACATCTAAAAAAACCCTCACTAAACAATTTTATGTACTTGGATTGCATGTCAAACACTAGAACATAACATTACTTCACTTTATAGTTATAATCATAACATACGTGGAATCTTAGAAACATTAAATCTTACTTCATAATAAGTTGATAGTTTTTAGCCAGCTACTAATTTTTCTTAATTAAATGGAAATGCCACATTCTTATAATTGTAAATCAACTGTATCACCATGCGTCTCTTGGCAGTCCACCACATAGCTTCGTAGGCGCACGAGTTATACCCTTCAACTTACTCGTGTGTTTTGTCGTGCATCTCCACCATGCATTAGTTCTTGCCTCGAGTCACACAATTGGTTAACTTCCATCATCCGAAGTCATTGATTTTCCTAGACGGACTCCTCAACAATGACGTGCTCTGTCCATCAATTACACGATTTTGCCTTCCTCCCGATCAACCCACGTGCAAGTCATTCTCCCACGTCAACCACCTTTATGATCCTTAGTGCAAGATTAGAATTTGATCACTCTAACAAAAATGAAATGGTAATACCCTCCACTCGACATGTGGAGAACTCTTTCCAATAATTGGGCAGGAAGAAAAGAGGGAGCACTCTCGATTGGGCATAGAGAGAAAATATAATAGCCATAAAACACGTCTAAACCTCATTCCATTTTTCATTTCTCCCCATCTTTCCCCATTTTACATAATTCTCCCATTAAATTTTTCTCTTTTTTTCTTTACTACTTTATAATTTGATTTTGTAATAGAAACAAGACTTGTATTCCAAAGCCATGAGAGGCAAAAGAACTCCACTAACCTAGGTTAGAGGAGAGTAAAGGAGACTTAAATACAACAAAACAATGTGAGATTTTCTTGATTTATACAAATTTTCAGTGATTTATTTTTTCTTCTAGTTACTGTGTTCATTCATATGGTTTGAGATAAGGTTTTGGTAGTCATAAATACACTTGCCTTGCTTCTAACCTATTTCTAGTTTATCGATTTGCATTCGAAATTGATTAGATCATTGGGCAACAAGTAGCAAGAAGATAGCCCAATTGGTTCACACTCTTGCAGTCTATTTTGCATAATAATAAGATCTAAATTGAATCAAACATGCTCATTATTTGGATTATTTAGGGATAGTGAATCCATCATGCTTAATGCGACATATGGTGAATTTTTGGTTACTCTACCTAGGTTCACATGTTTGTTAGGGAGTCTTTTACCAAATTTAAGGAATTCAGGAGTGTTAGATGCTCTCTGAAGCTTTATAGCTAGCCTAGAAGAATGCATTTTGAATATATTTTTATGTGGAAATTGATGATCATTGCTTGTTAATTTTTTCGATCTTGTGAATCTATATGGCATTGGTTAGTTTTTTATAATTGATTGTATCACTTCATTAATATTCCTATTTTGGCATACTGACTTGTTTTTATTGCTTAACTGTGTTTAATTAACATACCTTAGTTTTGGTTTACACATCCCTCATTGAAATAAGATTTTTTATTATTTTTGTCACCTAATGTAACCTAATTTCTTGTGTTTCAACCCCTTGACTTATAACTACTAAAAAATAATGTGGAAAATGGTAACCTGATAAGGGTTATATTATTTTTGTTGCTTTCGATAATATCAAATTCTGGTGCCGTTGCCAGGGAATTTTTTTACTTTAGGTTATTCTTGTTCATATTTTTATGTCATATTGTCTTCATCGATCCAAATTTATCGATTCTTTTGACCGTCCTAACCTTGAAATACAAAGGACCTACCATATGTTAAGGAAGGAGACTCGTTTGCAGAAGGCATAACTAAAGGCTTCTACATTCCTTTCCTTTACTACCATGGAGGATCATAACGTACATAATCCCCTATTTTTAGGTGCATTCCGAGGATTTATACCAAGCCTAAAAGAATGCATTTGGAATAAATTTTTGTGAGGAAATCTATGATCATTTCTTGTTAATTTTAAGTCAATTTTGTGAATCTCTATGGCCTAGGTTAGTCTTTTATAATTGATTGCATCACTCCATTTAAATTCCTTTGTTGGTGAAATTACTCACTTGTTTTTGTAACTTATTTATGTTTAGTTTGCATACCTTAATTTAGATTTACACATCGCTCATTAAAATCAGATTTTTCCTTATTTTTGTCACCTAAAGTAACCTAATTCCTTATGGCTCTACCCCTTGACTTACAACTACTTCAAAATAATGTGTAAAATGGCAACCTTATAAGGGTTATATTATTTTTGTTGCTTTTGGCATGCATCAAGTTTTGGAGTCATCGCTAGGGAGTTGTTTTTATTTTAGGTTGTTCTTTTTTATCTTTCTAAGTCATATTATCTTTTTCAACCCATGTCTATCTTTTCTTTAGACCCTACTAACCCTGAAATCGAAACGATTTACCATAAGTTGAGGAAGGAGACTCATTTGAGGAAGTCACAACTTAAGGCTTCTACATTTCCTTCTTTGGCTGCCATGGCGCATCCCACCCCACCTCCTCCTCGTCAATTGATGATAGGGAAAGTAGATGCCACTGTGTAAGCACATTTGGAATAACAACCCCTTTGCATTGCATATCCTCATCAAGTTGGGGCATTCGAGTTTAGGTCTTATCTTATCCAAATTTTGCAAAACTTCTATGTTAAAAAGGACGAAGACAATCATACATTCCTCAAGGATTTTGACCTCACATGAATTTCAATTAGGCCACTAGACGCCAAAGAATACTAGATTAAGCCTCAAGATTTTCCATTTTATCAGAAGGACATAGCCAAGGAACGGCTTTACTACCTCCCTCCAAGCTCCATTACTTGTTGGACTAAGATGCTTGACGCATTCTTGAGAACCTATTTTTCAGAAACTCATGTTTCCACATTTAGGATAGAGATATGTGCCAGCAAAATGGGAGAAAACGAGACTCTGAGTGAATATTAAGAGAGATACGAGCGTTTACTTGCTAGTTCCCCCAACCATAAACAAACAGATCTCTCAATTGCACGTTTCTTCTATAATGGCATGACTCCCTTTGAGTGGCGAATTTTTAAATAATCTTTATGGTGGCCACATTAAGGGAAGGACCACCGAGAAGTTGATGAATCTATTTGAGGACATAGCAAGCCAATCACATCAATATGGTGACTAAATTGGTGAGTCCTGCTAACGAGCCATGGGGCAAGCTGGTTCATATTGGAATGATGATAAGATTGATAAACTATTTGCTTATGTTTAGAAGGTTATTAAATCTGATCTGAAACAAGCCAAAGTTTGTTATCTTTGTGCTAGTCCCTCCAATCCCACCAACTCTTATCGACTTCCATTTGAAAATGAGTAATTATTCAATGATTTAAGGAGCTGATTCCAAAGGTAATCACGTGGTCCATTCACCAATACTTATCAACTAGGAATTAGGAGTCTTTCTCTTGGCTATGGATCTTCCAACCCCAATTACCAATCCTTTGTTCCAAGAGGTCTATAACGGCCTAGAACTTACTAATAGTAAATTAGTCTTTAATCAGGGTTACCAACCTGAGACGTGGCCCGAGAGCGGGTACACGGTCCGAATACTCGGTGTGAGGATTGAAAAATGTGTTAGATTTGATGGATGGATGCCTAGTATGATGTATTTGTGCATACTTACAAATTCACTCCTATTTGTACATAGTTGTTGAGTTATGAGTGGGGACGCACCTCGATATGCGTCCTGGCATAGGACCGGGGTAGAGAGTGATGTGGTTAATTTATTTAGGCTGAATATAGCTTAAATAGTGATTTTAATGTGGCTATGGTGGAATATATATATTAAATGCACCTAAAGTTAGCACTTTAAATCAATAGCCATATGATAATTCTTGAGACATGAGTTGACACATCTAAAGACCAATTAAGTTGCAAATGGTGTCATTTAGTAGGAAATGGTGGAGAGTTAGTGGGGCATGTGTTAAGGTGTATACATGTATGTAAAAATATATGTGGTTATTAATCAATCATATCCAATTGATATATAAAGCTAAAATCAATACATGCAATTCTTTCATTTCATTCTCATCGACTTAGCTATTAAGAAAACACCTGCTGGAGGAGGAAGAAGAAAATCAGTAAGCCCTTGCTAGAGAATTTAGTTGGTTAGTAAAGGAGTTCAAGGTAGGAGTTGATGTAGTTGGTAATTCATTTACATTAGCTTAATTAATTGAATTAATTCATGAAATAGATGATTTGTAAGGTTGTTGTTATATTAGTAATAGTGTCTTCAAACTATGGAAGTCTGTGTGGAGGTGTTCAAGGCATTAGCATAGCCCGTGTGTGGAGAAAACTCATAATTTTGTTTGCAAAATTCTGGGACTTACTAGACATAGCTCGCTAGGTAGGTAAGCTAGTGCGCTAACTTTGATTGGCACGCTTGAGAAACCTTGGTAGCACGCTAATGAGGTCATTAGCATTTTAATCAACATCATTAGCGTGCTAACTGCTATGACATCATAAAAATGGCAATTTTCTAAATTTCCCAATAAAATATAAATAAGCATAATACCCAAAGTAAAGGTCCAAACACACTCAAAAACTTATATCGTATTAGGAACCTATGGAAGAGCTACGAGGACTCGAATATGAGTTTTGAGGTGTTGGAAGGACGAAATAGCATAGGAAATTGTGTGGTATGTAAGTAAACCGATTTAGATATTTATTTACAGTTCATTCCTATTCATATGTTCATTTCCAGTCATTTAGACTGATTTGCCTTTGTACTCCATATGCCATGACATGGTGTCCTTTCTCATTTCATGAGGTTGCTTTCATGGCATATATTGTTTATTAAATGGTTTCATTGAATCCAAATTATGTGTTATGTCATTTTGGTTGTTAATAAATGTGGTCAATGAAATAACATGCTATTAGGTGGCTATTACATAATGTTATAAATCTATTTCCATTGTGCATTAGATATGCAATTGCTTTGTTGGATTCCAAAATCATGTTTTTTGTTGTTATATGAAAATAGTTCTTTTATCTAGGGCATTTCATGATAGAGGTCCGACAGACATACAGGGTCACTAGGATTTTTTGGGATAATCGAGATCTCTCCACTATCTTTCATAGCACATAAGGTAATGTTCGGGGTGGTTGGCAAGCATAACTTGCGTGAACATCACGATTTATAAGACTTAAGGTTGTTGGCAAGTATACATCCTAGGTGACTGGCACTTGGAATAATTTTAAAGGCGTATTGCACAGTGTACGACCTTTATAAAGATGTAGAGCACAATTCCATTCTTGTAGAGTGGAACAGGCATTGGGATAGGACTACCGGCCAATGTCTAGATCATAACTACTTAGCCTAGTCTCGGTTTCATATTGATTAGCTGGAGTATCTTATAGCACGATTTCCTTTCAACTTTAATTCATATTATTATGCTTTCAGATACTTATTTTATATTTTGGAAATATGAATAAATGTCTCTCAGTATTACTTTCTACATTACTATACTCACCGTCTAGTTTTTGATTGTTAGTGCAGATATTTCGAGTAGCATACCAAGGAAGGAGAAGATCAAGGATTAGTGTTGAGCCGTCATAAGGGAGCTTATGCTACCTTTGTAGGTAGTGGAAAGATCGAGATCATCTTAGAAAAATCTAATGGGTTAAGAGACTAGACTTACCTACTATTTCATGTATCGCTTTAAATGGTTTATAATTGTCAATTCACCTAGTTTCCATAGTAGGTATTTCATAAATGCTTCCGCTAATTTATTAAGTCATTCGCTGATTATTAAAGTAATGATAATGATCTATTAATTAACTCTGATAATTTTTTAAATGAATGATAAATATTTGACGAGGTGAATTAGTAAAAAGGCTGACTAATTCATTGTTAAGTTCTATATGGTATGGTTTAGGGCATAATAACGGATTAGGCTAAGCGGTATACATTTTGGGAGGCTTTGCCGTCACAAGGTCGACCTTTGCCTTAACCTAATCATTGATCATAAGCTTCCAGTAGCTTATACTTAGAGGACATGGTTAAGGCTTTTGTTGCATCCCAAGATAGATTATAAAAGAATGCAGAGATACACCAATCTGACACGGATAGGTAATTTCAAGTGACTTGACCTAGCATTTGGAATCTAGAAGCCTAAATGTGGAAAATAGCAACTAAATTGGAGATGATAAATGACAAGGGTAAGTTGCCGACTCATCTATACCCAAATACAAATACTGGTGCCCGTGTGATAAGTTTTGGAGTGTCAAAAAATTGGAAGTGACTCCTCCAAAGCAAAGGAAATCAAATACGAAACCTCGAATTGATGAGGCCGAGCAAGAGATTGAACTACTTCCTAACCCTTCCAAAAATTCTACTTTTAGGAAGAGTGAGGTATCACCACCTCCCCTCCAAATCAAGCCTCCCTTCCTTTAACGCTTAATGTTAAACAAAAGTAAGAAGAGGAACAAGAGATTTTCAAGGTCTTCAAGAAAGTGGAGATCAATATCCTACTTATCAATGGTTTAGAGCATGTTACTCATTATGCCAAGTTCCTTACGGATCTTTGTGTTAACAAAGGGAAGTTAAAAGGTAATGAGAATAATAGTATTAGAGAGAATGTCTTCGCAATCTTTCAAAAAAATTGCTCGCAAAATGTAAGGATATCGACTTTTTTTCGGTGTCTTGCACTATTGGAGAGGTTACCCTCTAAAAAGCCATGTATGGCTTTTGAGTTTCAATCAATGTCATGCCATATCTTTGAAACACTTAACACTGGTCCTTTCAAAGAAATCGGTGTAATCATCCAATTGGTAGATCACTCGATTTCTAAACCCATTAATGTTTTTGAAGATGTCTTAGTGAGTGTGAATGAATTATTTTTTTTTGAGGATTTATTTATTTTTGACATGAAGGATGGCCCTTGCATTAATGGTTCATATCTTCTTCTTGGTCGTCCATTTTTTAAAATGACTTGAACCAAAATTGATTTGTTTAATGGTACATTAACTATGAAGTTTGATGGTGAGATCATCAAATTCAACATTTATGATGCCATGTTTTATCCTAGTGATGTTTCTTCTATTTGTGCCTTTTGTTCCATTGATACTTTTGTGGAAAAACCCTTCAACACTATTGATACTGGCGATGCACTTCTAGTAGTTCTTGAGAACCATTTATACATTGACTCTATTAGCAACTACACATATTCTTTCTATTCGGACATCGAGGATATGTTGATAGAGTTGGTTTCTCTCAATCTAAGATTCCACCCTCCATGGAGCAAGCTCCCACGTTTGAGCTGAAATATTTTCCTAATCATTTCAGTATATGTATTTGGGAGATAAAAACACTCTTTCGGTGATAGTCTCTACTAAACTAACGTAATTGAAGGAGAAACGACTCTTAAGAGTCCTTATAGAGTCCAAATATGCAATTAGGTGGAAAATTTTAGACATTAAAAGTATTAGCCCTTCTACTTACATCATCTCATTCACATGGAAGAAGAGTGTGAACCTACACAAGATGCCTAAATGAGACTCAATCCTCTCATGATGGAGGTGTTTAAAGAGGATATCATCAAAATCCTTAATGCCACCATGATTTAACCAATCTCGGATTGCAAATGGGTCCAGTATAGGTTGTTTTTAAGAAATAAGAATCACTATACTCACCAACTTACATGGTGACTTAGTCCAAATTCATGTCCAAAATGGATGATGAGGGTGCATTGATTACCAGATGCTTAATGCTTCCACAAGAAAGGAGCATTTCCATTGCCATTAATTGATTAAATGCTAGAGAGATTATCCGGTAAATGACACTATTAGTTTCTTGATGGTTACTCCAGATTTTATCAAATTTCTTTTGCTCCTAAAGGTCAAGAAAGGAAAATTTTACTTATCCTTTAAGCACATTTGCATATCGTCGCATGCCTTTTGGGCCATAAAATGCACCAGCCACATTTCAAAAATGCATGGTAAGCATTTTTTTTTCAATTTTGTTGAGCAATTCTTTTGGGTTTCATGAATAATTTCATCGTATATGGTGATTTGTTTGATAGTTGTCTTAACAATTTGACAAAGGTCCTCCCGTGATGCATTGAAAAGAACTTGGTTCTCAATTTAAGAAATTTCAATTCATCGTGAACCAAGGTCTTATTTTGGTTTACATTGTCTCTTTTCATGGCTTGGAGGTTGACCCGGCCAAGGTTAATATTATTAAGAAGTTACCTTACCTAGTATTATTAGGGACATTTGATCTTTCCTATGACATGTTGGTTTCTATCAATTTTTTTATTAAGGACTTCTCTTAGATATATCTACCTTTGTGCCACCTTCTACAAAAAGACATTCCATTTGTCTTTGACAAAGTTTGCATGAATAATTTATAGACATTCAAATCATCTCTCACATCCACCCTAATGATCAAAGCTCCTAATTAGGACTTGCCTTTTGAGATCATGTGTGATGCGAGTAATAATGCTTTAGGAGCCGTCTTAGACCAAAGAATTTGGAGATCCTTACATATTATTCACTATGCTTCCCTCAATCTGGATGATGCTCAAATAAACTACACCATAACCAAGAAAAATCCTCTCGTCGTGTTGCTTGCCTTGGAAATATTTAGGCTATATGTTATTTGAACCAAAGTCATTGTCTACTCTAATCATGTGACCCTAAAATATTTGATGGCAAAGGAAGATTCCAAGCCTTAGTTGATTCGTTAGATTCGTTTGCTCCAAAAGCTTGACATCACAATAAAAGATAAAATTGGAACAAAAAATCTTGTTGCAGACTATCTTAGTCATATTGAGAGTGGCGAGCCCATACTTCCTTTAAGAGATAACTTCCCCGATGAGCACATGTTCTCTTTGAGGGATGAAATTCCATGGTCTGCCGATACACGAATTATCTCATGGTTTTATCATTGTCTCCTCACCTCACTAAAGCACTAAAGAATATGGTTAAGAGTGATTCAAAGCATTATATATGGGAAAACCTTATCTTTGAAAGTTTTTGCTTCGACCAGGTCTTCATTGTTATGTTCCCCTACATGAGTGCGCTTCATTGTTATGTTCCCTTGACATAGCCTAATTCACCTTATTAGGCACATACAATTGACTTTAACATCAAAATAGTTTTTATTTCAATCCCTAATAATGCTCCAAACTAAATTTATATCCTCAATGAAACTCAATTCATTATTTATTTCATTTGGAGCAAATTGAAAAATCATAAAGAGTATCCTTCGTATTTTGTAAGATTTTCGGCAGCACCTCCCCTAAAAGTGGCATGCTAAGAAATTTATCTAATAGACAGCGCAGAATGGGAAGAAACCTATAAGGACTCACAACTCCTCACAATTCACAATATATATAAATTTTTAACATTAAAACTTACTTAAGGTTTCTAATACCTTATTTACAACTTACAATTCCAAAAGAAATAAGAATCGAAATATAAAATTCTCAACTTAATTAACCTAATTTAAGAGACTCATTTAGCCTTTCAATGGTGTTTCAGGGCATACACTTAGTCCAAATACATGGAGAAATATAACTGCATTTCTAAATAACTAGAAATTTACATAACAATGTGAAACCTTTTTTTACTATTCAAGGTTCATAAACAGGTTGGTTGGCCCGTCCCGAGAATGAGCCTAAAATAGTAGTAATAGTCTAAAGCATGCTCCTAAAAAAACTTTTGTGATTTGGGTCTTTCATGTTCGAGTCTATCTAGTTTAGGAAACCTAACTTTGAGTCCCATCCATCAGCCATAGCACTCAGAAAACATCCTCTGGAATTACACTAATGCATGACCAAGAATGATACGAAATGCAATGCAGATTAAATACAAAATGTATGTACAAAGATAAATTCATAAATAGAAAAGACCACTGTAGGGTTTACTTATAACTAACCAACTTTAAGGAAAATTCTCGGGATTCTCAAAAATCCGGATCACCTTGAAAGTAGCTCGAATGGCTTCCTAACATACCCAATTATAGTAGGGGTCAATCTTCAAGTGAAACCAAAGGTATGGCTAGTTTAATTTTATTTTTATTTTTGTTTTATTCTTTGAGTATACTAGTTTATGCACGATTCGATAACTCGATCTAAATCGACTAGTTCACTTTTGCCTTTCAATTCATAATTTGACTGAACCCACCAAAGGATGGCTAGGGAAGCTCTAAATAGAAAGACCAATTTCTCCAACCTACTATGACTAATGACGCTCATTATGCTGGCGATGATCGCAAGATTACCATGGGGTGTATCAATGAAGATCTCCCAGATTTTCTTGCTTGGTAGCCCTTATTCGTAAACTTTCCACTAACCGACAACGCTTTCAAGCTTAAGTCTGGCTTTATTCACCTTCTACCCTCTTTCTGTGGCATGGAGACTGAATACCCAGTGGCATTCTTGAAGGAGTTCTAAGTTGCCAGTTTATGAAACCTACCTACCGAAGGATGGCTAGGTAACTCATGGCATGACATGATAAATGAGTTCCTCAAAGAATATTTCCCTGAGGATAGGGTAGCCCAACTCATCTCTAAGATATACAACATTAAGATGAAGACTAGTAAATCTTTTGGTGATTCTTTGGACCGCAGTAAAGTGCCTAATTGCCAATTTCCCATAGCATGGCCGAAGCAATAGAACAATTATCAAGTTATTCTATATCGGCAAGTCCCCCTAGAGAGGAATATAATTAATAGCACTTATGGTGGTCAAATTCGTGACAAAACTCATGCGCAGATCAAGCAAATCTAATAGGACGTAGCGCAACAATCACGACTATACGGGGATATTGGTGTTGACGCGCGCTAAACAATTCTACTAAGCCATAAGCCATGCGTCTTATGAATGTCCTACTCTATTTTGGGACCATCTGCAAATAATGTAGTAGGTAATCAATTTAAAGGGCAAACCTAAGCACCCTTCGAAAATAGCTACAATTACACAACAATGGGAACAACTCTAACTTTAGTTTTAGGCCTCAAAACAAAAACTACCAATCCTTTGTCCCTCAAGGAATATCGTTACCTGATCAAGTGACAAGTATGTCCTCACTAAAGGATATGATTAAAACTCTAGCGGCTCATCAGAGCCTATTTGGTAGAAATGTGAACCTATTCCAAGAAAACACTAAGAAAGCTGTCAGTGACATGAATGTCGTGGTCCAAAACCTGAAAGCCTAATTGGGCCAAATTGCACAACAATTGTTTGATTTGAGGAGAAGGTGAAGTTGCGTTCGCAACCCTACCTCAATCTAAATTTGGGTACTAATCCTCAAGGTGCACAAGAGAACACTATTGTATAAGATAGTGCCGCTTCAGAGAAAAAGGTTTGCAAAACCATAGCCCCTAGAGAAATCAAATTAAATGACCAACTCGAACACCAGGGAAGTCCCAACTGCATCCCGCTCTAATGTTCCATTCATAAAATAGTAGGTATCCCATGCACAATAGGAGGAATCAGTTTTGAAATCGTAATGCTTGATTTTGAGCATCAATTAATATGATTTCCTAAAATTTTCAAGATTCTACAGGGATTGGTGAGTTGTTCGAGACGAAGACTCAAATTTGTGCCATTGATGACGTGGATATCTCTTCAAAAAGAGTTATCCTAGACCTAATAATAAATGTAGGGGATTTTAAATTTCGTGTAGACTTTCACATCATCGACATGACAGAGTGACCTAAGTCTAAAACATTTCGATTCTTTTTGGTAGGCCTTTTATGCGAACGGGCAGAGCCAACATTGACATAATAAAGGTTTATGTGTGTGTTGAGCATAAAGGAAGAGTAGTTGATTTTAAAATTTTATATCCATTAAGTTCATCGAATGACACTTTATTTGCTTGTTCCATTATTGTTTTAGCTAGGATGTGTGTGGGACATGTATTTGTAGATCAACGAAGCTTCGGAGGAGATCGAGCCAGATATAGCCCCGAAAGAAAAGCCTCTACAAAGAGGTGCACGAATGAGGGCAAGGTGAAAAATATTGCACTATTTGAAATATAACATTGCCAGTTCCAATCTGACAAGAACCCTAGGAAAATCATGTTTCAATATGAGATTGTATAGAAAAGGTTTCCTAGGGGTGCTATGTAACACGAGTGTTACAGTCAATGTAATGTTTCCTAAGATCTTCAAACTATGAGGACTATGTATCACTAGGGATGCAAAGACCAATGTGAGATATCAAAAACGGATGGTGGAGAAACCTAGAGGCATGGTTGAGAATGTATATGTCTGCATAGGAGACTTTATGTTTGTCACAGTTGTAAATGGAAGTGATAGCCAATAGGAAACACTTATGTTAGGACTACCTCTCTTAGTGACAGTGGGAGCACTGATCGAGGTACAATCGCGGTACATTAGTATCCGGTTGGAAAGAGGACGAAGCTCTTTTAGGATGGGAGTGAGATCATACATGACAAAGAGCAAGTCTTCATACGATTCTCCGTATCGAGAATTGAGGTAATTGATTTAGACTCTGATTAGAGGGAGGTAAATTCGTCGAGCAAGCGATGTTAAACAAAAATGCTACTAGGAGGCAGTCCATGAATAATTTTGGAGTTAGTAATTGATTTAATTTTTGTTTTGCTATTTTTCCTAACCATGCATGAAGTATTACACTAAATTCTATCTATATATTATCAATCTATTTCCAATATTTCCTCCTATGTTTGGTTTGCCTAGCTTGTTTTGAATCTTAAGCATAAGGTTTGGAATAAGTTAGGGGGAGTTTTGGTAAGATGATTGCTAGACATAACCACTAGTTGAAGACCTGTAGGTATAAGTGTTACATTTTTTTTAATTTACTTGTGACTTCAATGGAATCATGGTTTATTTCCTCCTTTTCATCCCATTTCATATCTCCCACTTCTTTCATCACTTATAAATTAGTACAATAATGCATGTATTCTTAGGCGATTTAGTGTATTTACTATTTTATAGTCTTATGTATGAGTGAAACTTTGCTTTCCATTCTTAGAGTAAAAATTTGGTCAACCTGTTTGCATTTAAACATAGAATAAGTAGAAGAGCTATTACACTTACTCGAAAACATTAATAGATACGCGGAGTATGGATGAGTCATAACTTAAGCCTAAAGTAGTAAGTGGTCAAATCAACTTTGTAGGAAAATTCAAATTCTCTAGGATTCTGAAATTAGGACTAATCCACTTAGAGTGTAAATGTTAAATATTTAGCACTTGTAAGAGGAAAAAGCAGGCTTATTCACTATAATGTGAGCATGATAATTCTACATTGGAAAACTAACTTAACTTTAACAAAAGTGAGTAGTGCTAACATGCGATTTCTAAAAATTTGAGAGTTAGACAAGTCGTGCAAGTAATGGATCAGGGAACTTGATGGTGGGACATACAATGAAAACTTGATATCCACATAAAGTGGTGTGTGGATCGTACAATAAAAAAAACTATATAAAGGGAGAAAGTTTGGATCTTTAATTGAATGAAAGGTGAAAATTCTTTAAAAAAAGAAACTCCTACAAAGAAGCAAAGATTTAGCTCGAGTGCTTGTATTTAGGTTAAGTGAGTCTTTTCGATGCTAAGAACCAAATAATAGCCTTCCTCTAAATAAACCGTATGGACTCTTAAAGGTGTGCAGATATGTAAATAAGCAAAAACTGGAGATAAAACTGATTTAAAAGAATCCTTCTAATAAATAGATCAATTTGGATCCCTTGCTTTGATGAAGAGAACTAGAAAACATATGAGTATATAAAAGGTTATGGTTTTTAATTCTTCGATTGTTGAAAGAATGTTGTCTTGGAAAGGTGATATGTTTCACTAGGCTTTGAGAATTCTAAGTCTCTTATTAATTAGATTGATTAGGTTTCGATTGAAAGGACTCCATTGTTTTGCAAAGTTAATCATTATAGTCAAATAACCATTTGCTCGGGACGTGCATGTAATGGCTCGCTCTATTTAATCTTGATTAACTGAAAAATTACAGATTAAGATCCTAAGCTTAAACCTACGCGAACGTCGCAGAAAAGTCCAGGGCACGCCTAACGAGGTAAAATTTGTAATTTTTGTTTGTAAGTATTTATTTATTTAAATATTATTAAATAATACTCATCGCATTATTTGATATTTTATTGGTCGCGTTGTGCACATGTAGTGACGAGAGTGTACAACATCCCGGTGAGTGCGTAATGCCGGTGTATGGGATAGCTTGGGATTTAGTTGTCACATCACACATCCCATCATATTACCATAACTAAACATATCCCTCATCATTTCTTTTTTTTTTCTCCAAAATAAAATAAAATAAAATAAAATAATTTCTCATTTAAACACATATAGAGAGAGAAATAAAGAGAAAATCATCGAGAGAAAGAGAGAGAAAGAGAGAGATAGTCATGGCCATGAGAGAAAGGGAGAGAGAGAGAGATAGAGAGGGCGATGAAGGAAGCTCCGGTGAGGAGCGAGATGGGAGACTGCGGATGGCTGCTCGCGGCCGCGATGCGACGGGCAGCGGCGAGGCGGCGGGAAATCGGGAATGAGCAACGGCGGCGGCCTAAACCTCGACGTGGACCCAGCAGTGGCGACGCGGCTCCAACAGCGGCGTCGGTGAGTTGACTCCAGCAGCGGCGCCGACGAGGCAGCTCCTGCAGCGGTGCCGCTAGCGAACACAGCACATGGCACACGACATTGGCATCGGCAGCGCGCGCTGCGCGCAGTGAGGCGGAAGCAACATTGGCGGTGGCACCGGCACGGTGAAAGACGTGGAGCGACGGTGTGGTGGCTCATTGCCAGAATGATTGAGCCCCGATAAAATGCAACGACAGTGGACTAGGATACCATAGTCGGGTGTTTGGTGCACATCTTGAGGCATGCACGGGACGTTGTAAGGGTGATTTGCACATCTTGCGAGCTTGTCGATGGGGTCGGACATGGCAAGGACTAACACCCCGGGGCTAGCTACCCCATATTAGGGCTATGCAATGATTATTCTCCGCGAGACCAGTAGGTTGAGAGATGATTGACGAAGAACTAAGTCTACGTCACAGGTTCCTATCGAGAGATGTTTGGATGGGGTTCTACCATTCATGAGTTTCTCTCATTCGACCGTGAGATGTTTGGTGAGGTGGTCGTCATGGGTTCCTCTCGGCTTAGCTAAGAAGATTTTCAGATGTCGACCAAGGTTCTCTATCACATGGCACTCGTGTCGAAATTCGATTTCTCTACAACTTATTTTAATGCGATTATTTTATTCTCGTTCCTTATTTAAATTGCATGAATTGTAGCCGTTTTATTGGATTTCATGAATATTAGCTAACATTCTCTAGGATTTACTCACTTCTGATTTGTCATTGTTTTGTTGACAAATTGCAGATCTTACGACGAGAAGGGGCTAGGGAGTCTTAGGCGACTACGTCTGAGTTAGGGAGCCCCATCAGCTTTTCTCGCATAAGTGTTTGTACGTATCTATTTACTACTTTATGAAATTTTTAGGGATGACTTGTATACCTAATACATGTATATGCTCACCTTTTATACTTTTGTCGCTCTTTGATGTACATGGTATCTAATGTCGGGTTTCCACACAATAGGGTTATTTATATAATGCAAACTTTTCATCTCTACAGAGTTTGCATGCTTTAAAGACTTCCACTTTGATGTTTAAATTATATTATTTAAAAAACCGTGACCAACTTGACTTAGTCAATTGAATAAAAATATTCATAAATATCCATAAATACTAAGTTAAAGTCAATAAGATACGGATACATATTTAGGTCGCAGGCAATTAAAAATAAGTGTGCGGGGACGTGGTATGCTTGGTGACGTGTTTGGTGATGTGGCGGTACCCGGTTTGCCTTAGAGTTTGGGGTCGTCACAGTTGGTATCAGAGCCTTGGTTCAGGCGAACCTAGGGGAAAATGTAATACAACCGAATAAAACTTAATAACAAACATTAGATGTGGAAACCCGAAGATCCTGACATAGAACTTTAGTTGGGAAGCGAACATGGGACGAGTAGTGCCAAGGCTTATACGTTATATATTTTGATTTGTAATAGTATATATGCGTATACGAGGCTGATACGGGCCTTCGCTGTTGCAGATATGACAAGGACGAATAGTTGACTCCACCTTCGGAGGATAGTGGACAAACGAGTGGTACTACACCTATCGCGACTGATCATAGTGTAATTGATATGTTTGCGGCACACGATCGACAGTTCTAGAAAATGATAGCCTTGCTCCGTGCTTAGATAACGGCTATCGCGAAGCTTGCTGCCGCAATCCAAACGAGCGCCACTTAGCCTGTAGCCACGCTGATTGTTTAGGGTACGTTTGTGGCTGCAGTTATGGTAGAGACTACCACAATGGCATCTACATACGCAGTGATAATGACACAAACCCTATAGGAATCACATTCGATGCTTCCCCGTCAGCTAAGGCTAAGCTGACAAAGGAGTTTGTGAGATTTCAACCGAGATATTTCACTAGAGGCGGAGACCTAGAGGCAGCTGCGAGATGGCTTCTTGTACAGGAGAAATTACATAATCTTAAAGGATTCATGAAATTATTCACGCCCGGATATTTGGATATATGGTCAGAGGAGAGGCCGAAGTTTGGTGGACCGCTCATACCGAGACTCATGGAGAGCCGACTACTTGGGCCGATTTTAGAAAGGTCTTTTATGACCAGTACATACCAAGGGAGATACAATTACGTCTGAGAGAAGAGTTTTTGTGTGTTAGGCAGGGATTGTGGTCCAGTACATGGAGAGGTTTTGCTACCTATTGCAGTTCGCTGGGGATTTGGTTTCTACAAATCGCGATCAGGTTCATCATTTTGGAGTTGGGCTTAGAGATGAGATCGCGAGTGCAGTAGTATCAGGCGGAGCTCGTACGTTACTGCAGATCTACGAGAGGGCCTTAGCCCAATGAGACATATCTTATCTTTCGTGTCGCGATGCCCATGCCACCGTTGGCATTGTGGTTGTCCCAGCAAGGCACCAAGTCTGACAGAAAATGGAAAAGGATCATGGATCAGAGGGATAGAAGAGGATAGAGGCCCAGACATAATGATCGCCAGGTGGTCACTTCTCATGCGATAGTACCTACACAATTAGCACAGTTGTCAGGTGGTTGTTATATACCGCGAGGGACGGAGACCGACCCAAGATCAGGGAGGCAGGGACCGAGGACAGTATGGTCAGATACAGGGCCAGAGGTCAGACAGTGGTCAGGGCCAAGGGTCAAGACATATGCATCTTACTTGTTTCATATGCAAACAGTCGGGACACATTAAGAAAGAATATCCTATGGCGTCAGTAGCACTGAGTGCAGCACCACCAGCTCAAGCAGGGAGTGGGTACATGTGGCAGCATGACCAGATCGCGAGGCCACCAGACAGCTCGTTGAGGGTATGATTTCGATTTGTAATCATTTATGCATACAATTATTGTTTCTGGTTCCACAATATCATTTATTTCAAGACGTATGGTTGATGAGTTAGGATTAACATCGATTAGGGTTAGTACACTCCTGATTCTCATCACAACAGTTGGGGAGAAGGTTTACCCTAAAATGATTTGTGAGGGTTGCACGATAGAGATCTTCGAACACCAACTCCATATCAACCTACGCGTCTTTGAGTTCTTAGAGTTCGATGCACTTTTGGGCATGGATCGGCTAGCTCATATCACACCCTAGTGGATTATTTCGTAAGATAGTGACTTTTCAGATCCCCGACATACCAGAGTTCACTTGCACGGGTGATGCGAGTATACTAATGACCGCTAGGGGTGGATTGGCTATGACCTTAGAGATGGAAGTATTTGTAGGAACAACAGAGTAAACTTAGACTCCAAAGGGTAGATTTGAGGATGTCCCAGTTATCGGTGAATTTCTAGATGTCTTTCCGAGGATCTACCACGATTGCCCCATCATAGAGAGATTAAGTTCATTATTGAGTTAGTGTCAAGCATACAACCGATAGCCAGCAAATCGTACCAGATGTCACAAAAGGAGCAAGAGGAGTTGAAGACTCAACCGAAAGACTTAGAGAAGAATGGGTTTATACACCGAAGCACATCACCACGGGGAACACCAATCATGGTCGCTAAGAAGAAGGATAATAGCTTGAGGATGTGCATTGACTATAGGAAGTTGAACCAGGTAACAGTACGAAATTATTACCCTTTGCCAAGGATCGACGATTTGTTTGACCAATTGGCCGAAGCCCGTGTCTTCTCTAAGATCGACTTAAGATCTGGTTATCATCAGCTCAAGATTCAGGATGAAGACATACTTAAGACTACATGATGCACCAGATATGGGTTATTTGAGTTTAGAGTAATGTTCATGGACTTGATGCATAGAGTATTGAAGCCGTACTTGGATAAATTCATCATAGTCTTCATTGACGACATATTGATCTAGAGTAAGACTTGCGAAGATCACGGGCAACATCTCAAGCAGATATTGATGATGTTGAGAGAACACAAACTGTATGCTAAGTTCACTAAGTGCAAGTTTGGTGTCAAAAGTCAAATTCTTGGGAAACGTGATTAGTGATAGAAGTATATCAGTGGATGAGAGTAAAATCCATGTTGTCATAGATTGGCCATTACTTGAGACAGTAACAGATATCAGGAGCTTCCTAGGGTTGGCAGGATACTATCGGCGATTTGTGAAGGGGTTCTCGAAGATCGCTACGCCGATGACTAAATTGACAAAGAAGGATGTACCTTTCATTTGGTCAAAGGAGTGCGAGGATGCATTTATATAGTTAAAGTTGAGACTGACTACTGTACCATTACTGGTGTTGCCAGAGTCAGGTAAGGGATTGACAGTTCATACTAATGCTTGTGGCACGAGGCTAGGTTATGTATTGAGGCAGGGAGACAGCGTAATCACCTACCTATCCTGATAGTTGAGGAAGTCGTATTTGCACTAAAGGTACGAAGACATTACCTCTACGGTGCGAGGTTCACAATATATACAGATCATAAGAGTTTGAAATATTTATTCATTTAGAAAGATCTGAACATCAGACGGCGACGTCGGCTATAGTTGCCGAAGGACTATGACTTCTCCATCGAATATCATCTGGGAAGGCGAATGTCGTAGCAGATGCATTGAGCGGGAGAGGACTAGATTCTGAGACAATCGTTTGCCATATGCTGCAGGAGTATGGTTTACTTGAGGCCGTGAAGACACTGAGTTTGATAAAGGTTCCTGCCATATCGGACGCATATATTTGTAGATAGATTGGTGTACCATCTATTTCTATTTCGTGAGAGTTGGAGTGTCAAAGGGCCGACGAGACGTACTGATCACCCAGATGAGAGTGAGTCTGTGGATCAGCGTTTGAGGCACCGAGGGAGATTATGGATGCCGATAATGGCAGAGATACGAGATAGGATATTCCAGGAGGCTCACAGGTGCCAGTATACAGTGCATCCTGGTAGGACCAAAATGTATCACTATATGCACGATTATTTTGGTGGCAAGGGATGAGGCGGACTTTGGCGCCTATGTTAGGGGGTGTGTCAGCAGGTTATGGCTAAGCACAGGAAGCCTGGAGGGTCATTGCAGCCGCTGCCCATCCTTAAGTGGAAATGGGAACACATTACGATGGATTTCATTTATGGATTACCACAGACTTTGCGAAAACACGATGCGATATGGGTGATCGTGGACAGGTTCACGAAGTTAGCTCATTTCCTACCAGTCTCTATGAAGTATAATTTCACACAGTTGAGCATATTATTCGAAAGAGAGATTGTGCGACTGCACAGAGTACCAGTTTCGATTGTTTCACTGCATTCCATCCTCATACAAACGGACAGTTAGAGAGATTAATACATACTCGAGGATATGCTCAGGGCATGTGTGTTGCAGTTTGTTGGATCTTGAGAGGAGTACTTGCCAATTTGTGAATATTCTTACAACAATAGCTATCACGCCAATATTGGGATGCCACCATTTGAAACTCTATACAGTAGACCGTGTAGATCACCGGCTTGTTGGGCAGAGGCCAAGGATACAACAATTGGGGGGCCTGAGATTGTTGTGGACCAAACAGAGAAGGTGAGACTTACTTGTCAATGGTTGTTGGCTGCCCAATACAAATAGAAGAAGTATGCGGATAGGTACCGTGATGGGCTGAGCTACGAGGTAGATGATTGGGTCTACTTGAAAATTTCTCCGTTGAAGGGTCATAAGAGATTTGGGATCAAGGGGAAACTAGCACCAAGATTTATATGGCCGTTTCAAATTGAGAAATGAGTTGGGAAGGTCGCTTATCAGTTGAGATTGCCAAGTCGATTGGCAGGGGTTCCTAATGTTTTTCATATTTTGATGTTACGATTGGGTAGATCAGGACCGAGACCGATGGTTGATATGACTTGAATGGAGGTTCGACCAGATGTTGCGTATGAGGAACACCCTATTTAGATAGTGGATCGAGAGGTACAGGCTTTTAGAAGGAAATAAATATCACTTGTACTCATTTGATAACAGTATCATAAAAACGAGGGCCTCACTTGGGAGAGAGAGTCTACCTTGCGAGAGCGATACTCCCACTTGTTCCAAGGTAAAGATTTCATTAAATTTGAATTTTGGGAGGAGATACCTTTTAGTTGGGAAGATTGTAATGGGTCGCTCTAATTTATCTCGATGAACTGAGAAATTACAAACTAAAATCCTAAGCTCAAACCCACGTGGACTTGGTAGAAAAGTCCAGGGCACACATAATGAGGTAAAATTTCTTATTTTTGTGTGTGAGTATTTATTTATTTTAATATTATTAATTAATTCGTGTCGCATTATTTGATATTTTATTGGTCACGTTGTGCGCGCGTAGTGACAAGAGTGTACGAAGTCGCAGTGAGCGCGTAACACCGGTGTATGGGATAGCTTGGGATTTAGTTGTCACATCACACATCCCATCAAATCACACATCACATCACCATACCTAAACCCATCCCTCATCATTTCTCTCTTTTTCTCCAAATAAAAATTCTCATTTAAACACAGATATAGAGAGAAAGAGGGAGAAAGCCGCCAAGAGAGAGGGAAGGGAGGATAGGAAAGAGAGAGAAAGAGATAAAAGAGAGAGAGAGAGAGATAGGCGGCCAAGAGAGAGAGAGGGAAATGAAGGAAGCTCCGACGAGGAGCGAGATGGGAAACTCCGGATGGCGGCTCAATGCAGCGAGGCGACGGGCACCAGCGAGAACGAGCAGCGGCGGCGGCCTGAACCCCAGCGCGGACCCAACAACGACGAGTCGACTCCAGCAGCAGCGCTGGCAAGGCAGCTCCAAAGCAGCAGCGCCGGAAGCGGAGACGGTGCACAGTAGCGACACCCGCAGCGCGCGACAGCAGTAGCGACATAGTGAACGACATGGAGCGACGGTGCGGTAGCGCATTGCAGGATCGATCGATCAACAAAGAAACGCAACGATAGTGGACTAGGATACCGTAGTCGGGTGTCAGATACGCATCTCGAGGCGTGTGCAGGATGTTGTAAGGGCGATTCGTAATTTGTTTGAGGTAAATGAACCCACAAGAATATTTTTAAAAATTCATTTATGACACTTACTTTATTTCGCTTTTCAATTATTCCATTGTGCAATTTATTGTTGTTCATTCACTGTCCATCCACTCCCACGTGTGTATATGTGTTTGTCGACTGGGTCGGGCATGGCACAAACTCACACCCCGGGGCTAGCTACCCCATGCTATTCGAGTAATTGGCCATGCTAAGGCTAAGCGGTGATTATTCTCCGCGAGACCCGTAGGTTGAGAGATGATTGACGAAGACCTAAGTCTATGTCATGGGTTCCTCTCGAGAGATGTTTGGATGGCGTTCTATCTTTCATGGGTTCCTCTCATTCAACCATGAGATGTTTGGCGAGGTGGTCGTCATGGGTTCCTTATCAGGTTAGCTTAGAAGATTTTCGGATGTCGACCAAGGTTCTCTATCACGTGGCACTCGTGTCCAAATTCGATTTCTCTACAACTTATTTTCATGCGATTACTTTATTCTTGTTCCTCATTTAAATTGCATGAATTGTAGCCGTTTTATTAGATTTCATGAATATTAGCTAACATTCTCTAGGATTTACTCACTTGTGATTTGTCATTGTTTTGTTGACAAATCGTAGATCCTACAATGAGCAGAGGCAATGGAGTCTTAGGTTACTACGTCTGAGTTAAGGGAGGCCCATCTGCTTTTTTTCGTGTAAGTGTCTGTATGTATCTATTTACTACTTTTATGAAATTTTTTGGGACGACTTGTATACCTGATACATGTATATCCTCGCCTTTTGTACTTTTGTCGCTCTTCGATGTACATGGTATCTAATGTCGGGTTTCCACACAATAGGGTTATTTATATAATGCAAACCTTTCATCTTTACGGTGTTTGCATGCTTCAAAGACTTCCGCTTTGATGTTTAATTTATATTAATTTAATAAATCGTGACCAACTTGACTTAGTCAATTTAATGTAAATATTCATAAAATATCTATAAATACTAAGTTAAAGTGAATAAGATACGTATACAGATTTAGGTCGCATGCAGTTAAAAATAAGTGTGCGGTGACGTGGCATGGTTGGTGACATGTCTGGCGACGTAGCGGTACCCAGTTTGCCTTAGAGTTTGGGGCCGTCACAGTACAAAGTTCTAAGTTTAGGGGTATTTTATGAGTCTTTATTAAAGCATTTTTTCATAGGTGTAGTGCTATATAAATGATGTCCAAAGTTGGGTTTCTAGCTCTGTATTTGAATTTGGAGATTTATAGCGTACTTGATCATTTATGGGTGATTCGGGAAAAATTGAGAAAGAAATCAAACTTCGGTCAAAGTTTAGCAGGCTTGAGATCGCAGTCGCCATTATAACGACTTGCTTGTAGTAATAGAGTGACCATCTTACATAAATTATGGATACCGTCCTCAGGGAAAGATGTTTGCACTCAGTATATACCTAGCTAAAATTACTAAATTGCTAAGGAAATCCTTTTTAAATTGGTTTTTACAACCAAACTTCTCTATGCTAACAAATCAATGTAAATTACTTTTTGTCTTATACTAACAATATCTTAGTTCACAACTTTACCTAGGTAATGAAATACTTTGCTTTTCAACTCAATTTTTCGTCTTTATTATGTTTGTGCAATGCCTAATTAGAATAGACATATTTCCTTCAAATCCATTTTAACCTACTATCGTGACGGAAAAGATTCTAATATGCAAACTAGGACTCCACCTATCAGTCCCAATAACGTAAGCTCTACATTGTACATTTTACGGTCGTACCATCCATATTCTCTCTTATAAGCTTCGATGGCCATGATAAATTATAAAACCTAATATCAACAAAGACATGATCAAAATGTTAGTACTACCACACTCAAAATTAATATAAATTCTAACCATTACACTTTTAATCTTTCTAATTTATAAATGTTTATATCATATCGTTCAGACCATAGGATCCATTGACCACTAAGATTAATAAACTACTCACATTTCATTGAAAGAAACATCGACATAGTGGTATTCATCGTAATCAAAGATATAATAAAATACCTTAAATTAAACCAATTAAAACAATACCCGAATAACCACACACGAGTCTTCAATGTCCTCTCTCCATAAATCTTCTTAATACTCAAGAATAAAGTCAACCTATGCTAAATTATGTTAATGGTAGCTAATGTATGGTGATTCGTTAGTTTAACACATTCTAATATCTATTAATACCCCCTAAACACGTTTGAATACAACTAGAAACCATACTTACCAATTTAACACGAAATAGAACTCTACTTTCTGTTTTTTTTTCATAAATTGGTCTTATCACTTTTGTCCCATTGGTGTATGTACAAACCCATGGTGGTGCCACTGCACCGGTCTCTTTATATGAATATTCTCCATTTAGTTGTCTTGACTCTGTGCATGCCTATCCCTGGCATCTTCCCTTAACCTTCACAGCACCGCCACTATGCCATCTATTATGTCTCATTTCCTTCACTTGCCTTACTCTGCCGCGCCACGACTTGAACTCCCACACTGTGCCTTTATCTCCTCAGTGCCACACTACTTAACCATGGCGCTTAAACCTAATTTGGTGTAATTTTGCTTTATTTCTTCTCGAATTCACTTATTTCCTTCTTTTATGCCTTATAGACCTGAAAATACATAAACACCATCAATTTGAGCTCATTTCTGAATATTTATACTAATAAATGACTAAACTAACACTATATATAATTCTAAATAATCACTTATCAAATACCCTAAACTTAGGATTTTGCGCATCCCAAGCAAAAATGTATTTTACTAAATCTCCTAACTACTCCTATTACTCTAGTTCACATTCGTTTTACATCATTCAAGGAGTATCCTTTAATTCAACTAAGTTTCAAGTTAACAATCCACTTAAGAGTTTTCCTTCTGAAAAACTATATTTTCAAGGCATGTAGCTTTAACAGCATATACAATTCACTTTCAAAAAACCAAAGTAGAACACAACAAAAACCATTACTACTCATGAGTATGTTTCACCTCGACACTCAAGTAGCAAATGTACGATCTTATGATTTCTCATTAAGCTCAGGAATTCATAAATAAGCATAGATCAAACAAATTTTTGATAGAATTTAGCACTTCAAGAGTCTATAAGACTTATTATAGTTGGAACAATAACTTAACTCAATCAAGCTACTAGCACTCGAACTAAATCTTTTATTTGAAGAGTTTTAATTTAACTTCCGCCTTTTTTTCTTTATTTTTATATATTTTTCTTTTCTTCTTCTCGTTTTTATATTTTTATTTCTCAGGGTCCTTACTCCTTTTCTTATGAACTTCTTTTTCTTGACTTTTTCCAACCATCAAGTTTTCTGCTCCATTTCCTATAGAACTTGTTGCTATTTCAATTTTTTAATTTAAAAACTCTTGTTAGCAATTCTCATTTTCACTTTATCCAACAAGTTAACTATAACTTTTCATTCAAAATGCCTATTTCATCCTCTCCTTGTAGTAAGTCTTTATTTACTTGTTATTATCAAACAAGATTCACAATTATTATAAAATTCCTTAGAGATCTAACTTTTTCCACAAGTTGTTTTTTATTATTCTTCTTGGTTTTGTTTTAAGTTCATGATCTTTCCAAACATTAGGTTTCTAATCATGAAATCATACCGTTGTTTGTTACATTTCATATTTTCTTCAAAAACTTATAACAATCTTTTGAGTTTCATATAATCAAGACACTTGTATTTTACTCATACTCAATTAAAGGAGTAAACATGCAAATGAATTACTTGTTCATTAAATATTACTATATATAACCTAATCTACATTACCTAAACACATTCCAATAGGAAGTAAAAAAAAATAACACACTATCATGCTTTCCACTTTAGCTACTTCAAAAATAAAGTTTAATTGCTTCAAAAAGAAAAAAAAAATTAAACCTTGTCCTTAAGGCTTAAAAATAAACCAGAAACATGAAAACACTAAAACAAAAACCTATAATAATAGCACGATATATTAAAAATATAAAATAAAGATAGAATTTAAAAAATTAAGTAACAAAATATCCCAAATTTAAAATGAATTAGTTTCAATGTTTCTCTCCACTCTTAAGTTATAAAGAAGTCCCAAGACACTAACATCAGGACTGTGCATAATCATCATCATCCGCATCATTTTCATCAGCTCCACCATAAGATAGTGTGAAATGATGCTCCACCCTCCTTCTCTACACCGCATTTGGATAAAACATATAGTCCACTACAGCTGGAAAGCTAAAAGATCTATCAATAGATCTTATTTATATGCTCCTCTTATATCTAGCTATGTTCCTTTGATGATCGGCAAACAACATAAAGTTTTATTATTCGTTTCATTGGTCTTGTATTCTCCTGTACCTATCCTGCTCATATCTCAACAAGGCTTCTTGATACCGAGCCCTTTCTTTTTTGTACTATCACCTCAAGTCATAAATCCACAGCCCCTACTGCCGTGGAGTCCAGTCGTCTAGCGGTGGTACTCATGGCTGTAGTGAAGGAGGTCGTGGAAAAACTTCAAGACCATTTACGTCATGTTCTCCAATAAGTAGACCTACAAACTCGTAGCCCTCAGTGAATCCCTGCTATTGCTTATATTATTCGTATCCTTCATCTTGCAGTTCCTAGGCTAACACCTCTATTGTTGTTATTATTGCTGTGTGATCCGCTTGCTGTTTGGCAAACAACTTGGCCTCATGACTTGACATGTGTCGACCATGCGTAATAGTTTTTTGTATTTTCTTATTATTTGTAGTAGTGGTAAATAGGATATTGTCTCCGCAGGGATTTCTTAAATCTCTTCAAAACTAATGCTACCCTAAAATTTTATTGGATTTAATTTACTTCAATTTAGCTAATCGAATGAAAACTGGAATTAAACACTATCAATTTTAAAACAAAACAACCAATTAATTAAAAGAATTAAACTATAAGCAATTTAAATTCAATAAATAATCTAATGCAACTAAAACAAACAATCAATATAAATTAAATACCTGAACAATACATTTTAGACAATGATATGGAAAACATTAGATCTATACATTTTCAATAAAGCCTAGTCCTAATCGAATCATCATATTTATATAATGATCCTAAATCATCAAACTCTTATCATATTAGGCTAATAGTCATCAACAAACTATAAGATTTCCTATATTTAATGGACATATGCCATATCCTTACCCTTCCAACTCTACTTATTGGATAAAACAAAACAAACTAGAAATTGCGATAGCATTAACACTCAATAAAAGTCATACCTAATCTAAACTAAATAAAAACTAGAATTATGCTAGTCATTAAATAACCTAGAACACAATCACCTAGAACATACACTCGATTAATTTTTCCTATAGATTAAGCGTAGTTACTACTTCTATAATTGTTGTGAATAATCATAGACATTAATTTAGATACCATTCACTAAGACACATATTTTCCACTATGCATTCAATGCAAAGAATCAATAGTTGTAATATGCCAAAACAACTTATTAAAACTTTGATTGACGTGTGTGATTGGTTTAAAATATCAAACACAAAAATTATGTATTATGAATAAATTGATGAATGGTTTACTATCATGTCAAAAGTATTGTTTAAAATAAGTAACTACTCACATATATTAGTAATAAACATCATAATAAACAAATAATTGAAAGAAAATAATGTAAAATACCTTTATTAAATAAGTCTTAAATCTCTAAAGAGTCTATAAAAGTAATTAACAATGAACTAAACTAAAACCAAATTGAAAATAAAAACTAATAACGGTTATTTAAATAGAGGGCCCTTTTTTCGAAGCACTAAAGTCTTACTTATAGTTTCCATAAGTGCACTAAAGTCTTATTTATTAAACTAATAAGTAACTACTCACGTTCCTTGTAGTAATCCAAGAAACTCATCACCAACTTCAGCAATTTGTTAGCGAATCCTACATCGGTCACAAATCTTTGAGTTAATCACTGAAAATATATCTCTGTACTCCACCAATTCATCAAATGATTCCTAGTGTAAACTCCAATTCATTGGCTAATATCTGAACCGTTTCTTCAGTTGACTGTTTGCTCTTCTTCGACATTTTCTTCAATTTCTTAATTGTTTCTAATTAAATATTAAAATCACAAAAACAAGAGAATACCCAGTGTAATATAATCATATATATAAAATCAACCTAAATCACACTAAAAAATATGTCTAACAATTGACTAGTCAAATACCCCCAAACTCTGCACTTTGTTGTCCCGAACAAAGGAATACTATAAATCATATTCTTTTTAATTTTTTATGTAGGGATTTCAATCTAGATCTTCTTAACATTAAATAATTAAAGTTTTTAAATAGAAGTGATCTTCAAATAGAATCATATTACCCCTCATGTAAATGGTTGTTATGATATAATAGAATAATTTAGAAAAAATGAATCATCCCTTAATAATAACTCAACCACCTAATACAATACCCTTTAGAACTTAAAGTTCAATCAATAATAAGGCCAGCATACAATATAGGTTTCTCAATCTCCACTGACAAGCATCAAGTTTTGGATGACTAGTATAGAATTTTAAAACACAAAAACCACTAGATTAACCTTAATTTTAGAAAATACTTTATAAATAGTACCACGATCAAAATCAATAGGAGTTTTGCAAAGATAAAAACGGATATATCATTTAAAATGTGTTAGACAAAGAAATACTTGACTCAACCCTATCTTCAAGCACCCGAGCTAAATAATTTCTTTGAAGAGTTTAATGACAACTGCCTTTTTCATCTCCTTTTTTTCAACATCATATTAATTACTTTTTCTTATTTTTATTTATTTATTTATTTTTCTTTTGTTTTTGACTTTTGAGTGTCTGCTCCATTTTGTTTTAGACATGCTCACATTTTTTCCACTATAGATTCCTTGCTTTATTTCCTATTGAATCTATAGATTCTCTATTTATTTTGTAACATCTTCTTAGCATTTCTCAATGTCTACTAAAGTTGAAGAAAGTATTCTTTCTAACTTATAAAAATTCATTGGAGTCTAACAATTTCTATTTTCTATTATGGCATAATAATTCTCTATATATATACTGTAAAATACTTAATCAATAACCTTTGTATCATAAGATTCTTAGGAATTTGTCTTGTTCATCTTGCATCATCTTTTCAATCTTCCACCCATTCTCTGACTAACACAAGATAATCAATTCAGTGCAAACATCGACTAGTAAAGTTAATCTAAAAGGGTATTAAAATATTTTCAGTACTTTTATCATATAATTCACTTGGGTAATAAAAATATCACTTTCATTAAAAACTTTATTGTATATTCATTATATTATATTTCTAACTAAAGTAAAGTAAAATAAAATTTATACTTAGTTGAATTCTGAAGAAATTTAAAAAATTTCATCAACTCACTTGAATATCGGATCAAAAGTTTGAATTTTTTTTATCCATTCTTGAACTTATCTTCTAACTTTCTTTCTTTGCTTTCTCTGTTATGCTTTTTATGTTTCACCTAAAATACCCCCAAACTCATTCCAGACTATCCTTAAGAATACAAAAATTAAGTTGGGACTCCAATAAAACAAATATAGCTCATGAAGCCTAAATGAATTGATATGTGTAATAAACAATGTAATGAAAAAAGAAAACTATGTAATTCTACAAACTTCAATCCAATGGAATGCACAGAGAACAAATTTAATGGAATGGAGAGGGAACAAATTTTATACATAAGCAAAAACTAGAGCTAAAACAATTCAATTAATCATTCATTCATTTATTTCCTACAGAAGAAAATAAATTACGCAAGCGGTGTCTAGAAGTAAATTCATCGTTATCTTGATCCATTCCTACAAAAGGTTGTAAGTCCTAGTAGGAAATTGCAACTGCGAAGATGGAATGTCGACACATTTCATCGAATCTTTCAAACGACTGTCCTGGCTTCTATAAGACATAGAATGATAATATCATAAAGTCCTATCATTTATTGCTATCATTTCTTTATTTCAAAGAATTTTCATTTGGCTCCATATAACGGAAGAAAATATGGTTCAGAAAAATTCTCTTGTCCGAGGTTGTAACGAAGATGGTGCCAAACTCGTATCAAAAGTTGGCACATTCACTCGAGTCATCAATCTTATCACTTTCCATGCGTCTTCTATTTTTTCCTTCTATTTACTTAGCTATTCTACATTTTAGTTTCTCTTGCTTTTATTGGATAAAATGATTCTCTTTCATCTTTTACCATTTTCTTCATTCCTTATACTCCCACATCATTTATTATCTTCTTGGGCAATATATCGAACTCAGTATCGAAACCTACCCTTGCATGCCTACTATATTAAGTGATCAAAATTGGGAACAGTAGTCTTCATTCTTTGTAGTTTTCATAGCAAACTTCATACAATCATATCTAATCTTTCCAACATCGATAGAACCTTTCTTCTTCACTATATGTTAAAGTAAAGTAGCTCAAGGGATAGTCACTTCAAAGTGTTGCCTGGTTAGATAAAACATGTTTTAATAATATAAATCTAACTTTTCATAATTCTCTTAAATTTTATGGTTTTAATAAACTTTGGGTGTCCATCACTATCAAGTACAAATCCTTTTCCCGAAAGTATCTCAAATGCTTCTTAAATCATCTCTTAGGGATAGAATTCCTTATTGACATAAATGACATTCGGGTAATCCTCCTCTCTTCTTTGTTTGTTTTGTGGTAGACTAAAAAATCCTCGTAATTGTGCAGGCGAAATATCAATTTTCTTTCCTTTCACTATTAATTTATCCCATTCATTACCAGCATGTTCTTTCGCATAAAAGAGCCACACAATTTTTGAACCCAATTTCTCCTCTACCTGTATAGTCTCTCGGAAGTTGCTCTCATCCCCAATATCTGATGATGCTCACAATTTTATCCTTATACTTGCTCATATTTTGAATATTGAACCCTCTTTTCGGAATCATTGCCCTATTTTTATCATTGTAGTACCTCCTATAGGCTTTAGGTCCTACAAACAATAAAAGTTCATAAGGCACTAAATGTATAGGATCTAGATTCTTAAAATATTCATCTTCGTCAAATGAAAATGGAGATTGTTCTCTAAGCTTAGCCTTCCTAGGTCCAAGTTCTTTAATACTATCCTTGTTAGGTATAATATTCATTAGGCGGCCTGCAAACTTATGCTTGGATTTTTCTTGCACTACCCATTTTTCTTTATCTTGCTTACTACTCATACCTCATCCTCTACGTCCTCCTGCCAAAGAGATACTCAACTATGATAAAGTAGTACGTCTAAAACAATCGAATAGTTGCAAGGATTTTGGGTGTGAAAGGTTTTATGATTTGGGGATTAGGGATTCAATTTTTTAAAAACACTAATTTATGTTCAATAAATTGAAGCTTAAGTAGATTCAATGATAATTAGCCAGTCAAATCAATGAGAATTTGTCTCTTTGGTCCACCGACTAGGTCAGTGATTCCTAATGTAAACGTGAATCATTGACGAATCGATGATTTGTTTTTACCCTAAAATTTTGTAATATGAGATCGAATTACCCATCAATTCCTAGTGTTATTTGGTATCACTGGGAAATCACTGACCAATTGCTACTATTTTTCTAATATATCATGTATTTTACTAATTTTCACATACATTCATTATATTTAAGATAGAATTGATCAGTATTTTAACAAGAAATATTCTAACATGAAACTTGTATTGGTATCTAGGAAACATTATACCACTAACTAACTACTTGTTTAATGAAATAATTTAAGACAATTATAGTTAAACTGAAAACAACTCTATCATCCCCCTCACAAATTGGAAATATCCTAAAAGAAAGTTAAAAGGAGAGAGAAAATAAATATTCTAACTATGCTAAATCTAACTAATATGGAAAGATAATCATCTATGTACATATAGGTTGCCTCCCATATATCACTGTTGTTTATAGTCATAGCCTCGACTTGATAGCCAATATCACTCGTCATTCAGCTTGAGCAAGTCAAACTAACCATTGGTCGATTCTTCTTCATTCTTGGACTCTTCATCTTCTTTATCATTCTTAGCATCTACATAACGACTTTCGATAGGTCCTCTAAACTCATAGTAGTTGTCCTCTTCAAGGTAATCATCATGGTAGTAACTTTCCCCTTCATAGCCATCGTCATAATTGTCTTCTTTGATGTAATCATCCATCTCATAACCATATTGAAGCCACATTTAATCATTTTCCATCTTAAATGTAACTATACATTTATTTACATTTTGAATAGCTCCATCTTTCATGAGAAAAGTTCGTCCCATCAATATCAGGTCATACTTTTCAATCGTTGGTACCACTAAAAAGTTGGTAAGATACTTGAACCATCTCACTTGCACTGTTACATTTATTAACATTCCTAGTGGAAAAATCTTACCACCATTTGCTTTATTGACAACTAAAGGTGGAATAAAATCAATCTTCAACTTGGCCTTTTTAAACCATTATTCCAGTAAGATATTCATATCAACTCCTGTGTCAAGTAGTAAACTAAGAAAAGCGACTTTATTGATCAGCGCGAGGAGGAAGAGTTTCCATGGATGATCTTTTTAAATTTCATTTAGATGTCTCAGATCTTGAAGCTTTAGTTGCTCATTAGTATATTCTTTTTTTGTCGGTTGCTTCTCTACTTACTGTTGCACTTCAGGTTCTTGTTTCTTTGATTTTTCTTCTTCTTATTGCATGCCTTTGTATACAACTAGAGTTTGATTGTTTCATCCTTAACAAATTTACTCGCTTTGATGTAAAAATTGAACTTTTTTCATTACATTTCAGAATTTGTTTATAAGGCATGGGATTGATGATATCCATTTCTTGTTCAACAAAGTTTTCATAATACGGTTTTAACCTATGATCATTAACTTTAAATATTATTTCTTGTTTCGAAGCATTCTATTTCTATTGTGCCTTGAGGTAATAAATTCATAACCATAAAGGTCATATCCATCTTGAACGAAGTTTTCTAGATAATAATATAAGTCTTGAATAAAAGAGTAGAACTTTATAAGCTACTTGAAAATTTTTACGAACTAATTTCTTATAATGAAATGCTTTTCTTTTATATTTACAATTTGATACATTTTCATAAGTGTCATTCCTAAGTTCTTCTAATTCTTGAATACCAACCTCACATTGGTTTCCAACTTCATTATATAACTCATGTTAAATGCTTTTATTACCAAATAAGATTTATGTTCCGGTTCTACTGGTAAATGACATGTTTTTATAAATACTTCTTAAGGGTGTCATACACATAGGAATCTTAAATCTTGTTCTATATGCCTATAATGTGTCTCCTAATTTAAGACTCCAATCCTTACTTATTAGACTAACTATTTTTGCACATATTGACTTAATTTCTCTATTTGAAGTTTAAGCTCATCCACTAGTTTGTGGATGATATGTAGTCAATGTCGGATGTGTGATGTTGTACTTAGCAAGTAGATTATCAACTAATCGATTACATGACAAAAAATTGCTCTAGGTGCTCCAAAAAATGTAAAAATATTTTATCAAAGGAAATTAACCACTATTTTTGAATCATTAGTTTCAGTAGCTTCCACTTATACTCATTTAGACATATAATCTACATCAAGTAAAATGTAAGTATATCCATTTAATTGTGAAAAAGATCCCATGAAATCTATAACCCATACATTAAGCACTTTTAAAAAAATTAGGAAGTAAAGGCTTTTGATTTCTACATCCTAAGTTTCCTGGTCATTTCCAATTTGGACAAGATTTTGTATAAAGAGAAAAATCATGAAATAAAGTAGGTCAAAAGATTCCAAAATCTAAAATTTTACGAGCAATTCTACATCGAAAAAGATATCCTCCATAGACATAAGTATGGCACTGAGTTATAATTGATCATACTTCCGACTATAGTATACATCTCATAATTATTGAATTGGCATAAGATTTCCTTAAATAAGGATCGTCCACCAAAATAATATTTAGAATCCCCTTTTTATTTTATTTTATTTTTTTAAGCTCTCATCAAATTAGGTGATAACCTATTGGTGGTAAGATAATTAACTATATCAGCATACCATGGGCCATTAGTCTTTATACTATACAAATTTTCATCCAAAAATTCATCCCTTAATGGTGTAGGTGATTCTCCATTTTCTAACCTACTTAAATAATCTGCTACTAGATTTCTGACTCTTTCTTATCTTTTATAGTAAGGTCGAATTCTTGTAGATGTAATATCTATCTTATTAGTCTTGTTTTACCATTAAGTATGGTAATGCAAAATGATTTGAATAAACCAACACTTTTATTCCTAATAAATAAAATTTAAAATATTATAAGGCAAACACTACCGCTAAAAGTTCATTTTTAGTATAGGTATAGTTTTGTTGGTCTGATCTTATTTCCTAGAAGTATAATATAAAACATGAGAATCTTTTCCAACTTTTTGACCTATTCATACATTATTTCAAAAGATAACGACCAATCTGCTTATTTAATCACAGGTGTGTTGTTATTAAAGAATCCATTAATTTATTCAATGTTATCTTGTAATCATTGTTAAATTCTAAAGGAACGTCTTTTTGTAAAATTTCCTATAAAGGTTGTGTTATTTTAGAAAAGACTTTCACAAATCATCTGTTAAATCCTGCATGGCGAAGCAATGAACATATTTCTCTCACTGTAGTGGGGTAAGGAAACGTTTTGATTACTTGAGTTTTGACTAGATCTACCTCTATTCCTTTATGTGATATTATAATACCTAATGTAAGTCTTTAATCTACCATGAAATGAAATTTTCATAATTTAATTCTAAATTCTTTTCTATGGATCTCTTAAGCACCTTAGTTAAATTAACTAAACATTAATCAAATGAATAACCATAAACAATAAAATCATCCTTAAAAACTTAAATAATATTTTTCCTCATAATTAGAGAAAATACTAGCCATACAACTTTGAAACCTTTCGGGTGCATTACATAATATTATCCAATCCTTAGTAATTATTATCTCTTTTATCTTTTATCAAAGAGTTGTCTATTAATGAGTCTATCCTATCTACTGTGCATAAAGAAAGACATCGATTAGGTAATTCATTGAATTTTATATGTTAAAATTCACTGTATCGTCATCTGCTTCCACTGTTAATGTTCCATTTGGAACATCAATTTTTGCTTTTTCTATTTTAAAAAATAGCCTTCCCAAAATTAGAGAAGTTATATTGGAAATATTATCTTCTTTCATGTCTAAAACGTAGAAATCTTTTGCGAAAGGCTAAATCATTAACCTTGACTTTCTAGTAACCTTACTAGTTTAACAGTGAATCTATCTTCTAATTATACCACTATACTAGTTTCTTCCAAATGCGCATTTGTCATTCGCGAATAAATAGATAAAGACATAAGGTTTATGTAGTCTCCCAGATGACACAACGCTTTAGAAACTCCTATATTTTCAACTTTACATGCAACAAAAAAAACATTCCAGTGTCTAAACATTTAGAAGGTAATTTCTTTTGAATTAATGCTGAAACATGTTCTCCCATACTCACCCTTTCATTATCTTTAATCTTATAAGTGCATAAATCTTTTATTAATTTTTGATACTTAGGTGTATTTTGAATGACTTTGAATAGAGGTATATTAACTACTACTTTCTTTAATGTATCAGAGATTTATTTTTCTTCCTGAGATCTCTTAGCATTTTTATTATGTTCCAAATAATGAGTGAATGACGATTTTATATTAATAAGTTTGTGTTTATCAAGCTCCTCACCCCTTTCATTGAGAATCCTATTACTTGTTACTTCAATTTTCTTTCTCTAATTCTGCTTTTATTTCTTTTCTATAAACTAATTGGTCCGACATTTTAAGTTCATCCATTTGCTTACCACTTCTTAATGTTACGGCTAGTGTTTTTTTGTACAAAGTAAGATAAGGTTGAGATGGTAATTTTCATTGATTTATAAATTCATTCATTTGGGTTGCCATCTGATTCAATTGGTTTTTCAACTAGGTCATATCATTTTGTGATGTTTGAATTATTTGATCTTTTTCTCATTTTGAATTATTCGATGCTTTATAATTTTGATAACTCTTATTGTTAATATGAGTACCTATATTTGGCTATAAGTAATTTGTATAACTATTAAAGTTATAAGTAAGATTAATAAATCCATCATATTGCTTCGTTATAGTATTAACTTCTTCTATTTTGGTTTAATGTCTTAAAGGGCATTTATCATTAGAATTACTTAATTGACTATAGAGAACATAAGATTATATCTTGCTTGATATATCATTTACTAATAATTCAACAATGGCTTTAAACTCAGTTATCTTATCGTTTGACGTCTTATATGTCCTTCTATTCATTTCACTTAGATTTTCTTTTATTAATTCAGTTTTCTCACTATATTGCTTGGATATTTTTAGCCATGTTATTTATAGCTTCTCTTGCTAAAGTTGGTGTTATGTCAAGCAAAGACCCTCTACATATTATGTCTGAGAATCTTTTTTCTAAGTGATTTATTCCTATATAAAAATATTGCATTCAAGTATTTTATGTAAGTCCATGCTTTATTAATGAAATCAATCTTTAATACCTATTCCAAAACTCATCAAAAGTTTCTCTAACTAGCTTTATTAATTTTTGTTTATATAAACTAATTTGTATTTCTTGAACATATTAATCAAGAAAAACTTGAAAAATTTGTGACCAATTTGTTATGGAATTTTGAGGGAGGTAAACTAACCAATATAAAGCTTGGCATTTTAATGCAGAAGGAAAAGCTTGTAATTTAACATAATCTATTTCTATATCCTTAGGTTTTAACAAGCTTACTTCATGTACAAAATTCCTGATAAAATCTTGAGCATCTTCATTATATTCACCATGAAAACACGATAAATAATTTATGAATCCAAACTTCAATTCAAATTTCGGTAAGTCTATTGTATAAGTTATGCATATAGCTTCATAAAGCCGTGAAATTCCTAACAGATTGCCTATAAGTTAGTTCTTACTCATTTTCAGCCATATTATATGACATTCAACAAAAAAGTTTCTAAGAGATTATTTTTAAAATTCCTGGCAACGGTTTCTAAAATTGACACGTGTCGAGCGTGCACAATAGTTTCCTGTATTTTTCTATTATTTGTAGTAATGGTAAGTGGATATCTTCTACACAAGTATTTTGCAAATATTCTCAGAACTAAGGCTACCTTAAAGTTTTATTGGATTTAATTTAATTTAATTTAACCAATTTAATTAAAATGGGAATCAAACGCTATCAATTTAAAAACAAAACAATCAATTAATTGAATAATTAAACTATAAGCAAATTAAATTCAATAAACTAATCTAATGCAATTCGATTGAACAATCAATATATATTTAATGTCTAAACATTACATCTTAGAAATTATATGTAGACCGCCATATCTGGACATTTTCATTAAAGCATGTTTATAATCTAATCATCATATTCATATAATGATCTTAAATCATTAAACTCTAATCATAATAGGTTGATAGTCTTCAACGAACTATCATCTTTCATATATTCAATGGAAATAAGCATATCCTTATCATTGTAACTCTAGTTATTGGAGAAAGCATAATAAACTAGAAATTACGATGGCATTAACACTCAGTAAAAGTCAAACATAATCCAAACTAAATAAAAATCAAAATTATGCTAGTCATTAAATAACAAGTAACACAATCACCTAGAACATCAACTCGGGTAATTTTGCCCTATAGATTAATCCAATTTACGACTAATATAATTATTTTCAATAATCATACACATAGATTTTGATACCTTATACTAAGACATATATTGGTCACTCTGGACTCATTAGAAATAATCATTAGTTGTAAAATATAAGAACAACTTATTAAAATCGTGATTGATGTGTGAGATTAGTTTAAACATTAAGCACATAAATTCCATATTATGACTAAATTGATTAACAGTTTACAATCATGTCCAGAGTATTGCTTAGAATAATGAACTGCTCATACATATTAATCATAAATATCACAATAAACAAACAGTTGAAAGACATTAATGTAAAACATCTCTATTAAATAAGTGTTGAATCTCCAACGAGTCTCCAAAAGTAATGAACGATAAAATAAAATAAAACCTAATTGAAAAGACTTTAAAAACGAATAATGGCTAATAAAATAGATGGCCCTTAATTTCAAAGCCCTAAGGTCTTATTTATAGTTTCCTTAACTGTACAAATCATAGATAAACTCAAATTCATCGTAGTAAACCAAAAATCTCACCACCATCCTCGGTGATTTGTTAGCGGATCCTATTCTATTCACAACTCGCTGAGTTTATCACTAGAAATATCTCTCTGTGATCCACCAATTCATCTAATGATTCCTATTGTAAACTCCAATTCACTAGCTAATCACTGAACCTTTTCTTTAGTTAAGTATTTTGTTGTTCTTCCTCTTTTTCTTCTATTTCTTTATTTTTTGTAATTAAATCATAAAAAGGAAAATAAGAGAATACCTAGTGTAATATTATTATTTATATAAAAAATCAACTCAAATTACGCTAATAAACATGACTAATTATTGTTTTGGCAAGTCTGTTGCCCTCAGCTCTTTCCCCCTCAGCTCTTTCACCTTATCCTTGAATTCTTTATGACCAATTAGTGATTTCGGTATGAGGACAAACACAACATCCACAGTTTCTTCGGCCTTAATATCAAAATTTTCATCTCTAATTAGTTTCACTCAGGCCTTCAAGCATGACAGAGTGATCAAAATTGGAAACAACAATTTGTTGTCATTCTTCGCAATGATGGACTCCCTTAGAT
Organism: Stephania yunnanensis; assembly: GCA_039657365.1. Taxonomy (NCBI): domain Eukaryota; kingdom Viridiplantae; phylum Streptophyta; class Magnoliopsida; order Ranunculales; family Menispermaceae; genus Stephania; species Stephania yunnanensis. Next base: position 21,538,570 of record CM077583.1, read on the forward strand.
TGTGGAAGATGATCTTGTCAATGTTGAACTCCTCATTCTATATAATCTGGAATAAACAAGCTACCTTTAGCTTGTTGATCTAGCTGTTCTGAGTGGTGGGGTATAAAGAAGCAATAAAAAAATGTTGCCATATTCGGTAAACTTTCTTCATAATCCCCTTCTTAATGTGCATCGGCACATTCTCAGCTCTCATTACCCAGCCTTGTTGTCCTCAGACAACCAATACTCGCTCTATGGATCTAAAATGGTATTAGTTATAGGGTTTCTAATGTAGATTATCCATGAAATTCTGGTTAGCTTTAGCTCTACCCAAGTGCTACAACCTATAAATACTATTAATTTCTTTCATTAATGGGGACACACACCCTTCTCTCCTTCACTAGGTCATTCTTCATATTAAACTTAGCATTGGCATATAATTCATACACAATTTCACTCACTCTAACTTCATTTCCCCTAAAGTCTTGAGTGCATTTCTCTCAATTTGTAGCTTAATGAAGTTGCTCACTCGTTTATCATACTTGGCTAGCAAATTAATACCTTTCTCACAAATGAACTCTCTATTTTCAATATTTTGTTATCTGTCAATAGCTATTTTACTAAGTCCTGACTTAGCCTAATTTCCCAAATTCGCCACCTAATCCATTCAATTAAGTTTAACCTCAAAATAATATTTGTTTTAATCCTTAATAACACTCCAAAACAAAATTCATGTCCTTAATAGACCTCAATTCATTATTTGTTTTATTGGGGAAAATTATGAATTCATACGGATTATCCTCCATTTTTTCTTAAAATATCAGCAACACCTCCCAATAAAAATAGCTTGCTAGAAAATTCACCTAATCACAACTTCCCACAGTTCACATTATATATTAATTTAAAATTTCTAAACTATCTTAAAGTCTCTAATAATTAGTTACAACTTTACATTTCCAAATAAACCAAATTTGAATCAGAAGCCTCTTAACTAACTTCAAAGTAATTTAGGAGACTCTCGTAACCTAGTCAAAAGTATTTCACGACCTACACTCGCCCCAAAGCCCAAAACAATAATATATATAACATAATAACAATAAGAATTAAACTTTAGGACATAAAAACATTTACCAAGGTTCTTCGAGTCTTTTTAGTTTTTTCATATCTTCACAGAGAACCTGGCATCATCAAAAACAACTTGAAGATGCCACGTAAGTAAACTCCTACACTGCTTTGTACTCATGTACTTAGTCTGAATGCATGGAGATATGTAATTGCATTTCCAAGAAACAAGAGATTCATATAACAACCTTGATCCCTCATTTACTATTCTACCTCGTAATAGGCTGGCCCACTCATGATAATCCTAGAATTGTCTTATGAGTTCAATACAAGCTACCCTAGAATCGACATAACCTACCCTTAATGCCTTTAATACGTCAAGTCTTGAGTGGAGCACCTCATACTCCTGGGACCGAAGCAGGTGAAACTCTATACAAATTGCATGTATGCATGACCCAGAATGATGCAAAATAGAATGCAGACTTAACATAAACATAGAAATAAAGATAAATTCTATATATAGTAAAGACCACTATAGGGTTTACTTACAACCCACCAATTTTGAGCTAACTTCTCGAGGTTCTCGGAGCATCAGATCACCTAAAAAATGGCTTTAGTAGCTTCCTTCCATATCCAATTATGCTATAAGTCAAGCATTAAGTGAAACCAAATCATGAAACCCAATAAAGACTATAGCCATAGTACGCATGAGAACAGTTTCCAAAAATATTAATTGACATAACTATTTCGACCAGCCGACTTGGGGTAACTTTTTAACCTTAAAGACCTCAACATTTGACATGATAAACTAAAAGGAACTTATAGTACTCATGTCTTACTTTCCATAAAATCTAAGAACATTCAAATTGGATCACTAATGAAGAAGTTATGAATTTTTTAATATGGCCCTTCAACTAGGCAAACTTTATCTATTTTGAACTAAAAAAACTTCTAAAAATCAATACTTTTGCAATTAAATCCTCTAAACTCAACAACGAATGCTAGGAAACCACTAGACGCCAACATCAAAATATTTTTATAGCTCATGGACTCAAATTAGATTAAAACCAATAATCAATTCATCCAAAAACCCAATGTAAATCAATATTTACCATAAAAACTTCTCCAAAATGGTTATCATCTGAATAGAATTAGTTCAATTCATTAAAAACCTAACTCACACCACTGGAATTTATTCTAAATTAATCTAAATAAACCTAGTAAATCATGTTTCAGTAATCCGTACCAATTGCCTATCAAAAACCTTCGAACAAAATAAAAAAATTGCAAGAATTCAAATTGAATTGAGGAAAAATGGCCTGAATTGAGAATTTACCAAATTCAGAGCTAAACACCTCATCTCTGTCACACAAACTTGACTTGAATTGACCACCTCGCAACACTCTACTATTTTGTGGAAAGAAAGCCAACAAATATTGAATGTTCGGAGTTCACGGAGCAAAAGATAAAATTGTGAGGGCTAGGGACAAATAATTCTATTCAAATCAAACGTTTAATTTGATTTTGTTTGAATTTACATATAAATTTATATATAAACCTTCAGTTGCTTGTTAGCAGCTTAATTTCTTTTTATTTATCAATTGTTGAAATTTATATTTTGACATGTTTTAACTTTATGCGCTCGTTCTTGATTCGACTTTTCACCAAATTGAACTATACTCTAGACAAAATAGTCCATCTTCATAAAACATCCATACTACTGGTCTGGTCACAAAAAAACCCCAAAAATCTTAACTCTGTCCATGACATACTGAAATAATCCTAAAAAAATCTCTTGTCATACTTAGCCAAACTTACACCAGTTTGGACTCAATCTCAGCCACGACCGCCACTAACTGATTCAAAACTCAAGGTTTTGCACCAACTTCATTCTCATTTTACACTGGCACTTATCCCAACTTGCATGTAAATTGAGGAAAAATCCAAGAGTGATGCTTGGCACTTGTTTTCTAGCTTTTGATTGACCAATAACTTTATTGCGCTTATGCCCTTTAGACACACACTTAAAACCCTCGATTATAAAAAATTAAGGATACACCTCAACACACCCCGACATCACGATAAAACACCATGTAATTCACACACTAAGCATGTAACACACTAGACAAAAATACACCATGTGTTCTCGGTCCATTATATGTCGGTCCCACCTCAGATACTTTAACTCCAAATAAAGTCCAAAAATAATTAATTAGACACCTAATCAAGTTTACGAAATTCTTTGATTTCACTCTATCTTAGCCTCTCTATTAATGATGTACTTAGACTTAAATGGCTTAGGTTCCTCCTTGTTAGGATATTATGAGTTGATGCCTCAAAATCATTTGCTCTAACTTAATTCACTTGACTTGTTTGTCTAGTTGTTCTCGACATTTTCTTCTCAAATTTCACACATTTTAAAAGAACGTAACTAGCGATACGGGTTTTTAAATCACCTAAAATCAGAATTTATAGTACATAGATCATTCACATACCAAATAGCGAAAGACATAAACTAGTTTTCCATAAGTCACATTGATACTCGATATTCAGATAACTTGAAAATCCTATCCAACAACCTCATATCCACAATTCATGCAATTTCATCAAAATCTCCCAATACTTCAAAGCATAACTAAATGAAATTATAAATTTACCAAAATGTCAGACTACTTTTTAGTGTAGAACACTCCTCTAAGCCTCTATGAATCAAAACTGCCCCACTTTGCGAACAAACTAAAACCTTATGCTTATTTGATTTAAATTGTCAATTTAAAGCCCTAGTTCTCTACTTTATGCAATTACAAAATGCACTCTCTCCATTAACTCTCAATCAATAGGAACTCTCTTTCCTCAATTAAAGATAATAAGTCATGGGTTCTAGAGTGATGTATTCTTGGATGGTTGTAGTTGGATTTGGATGAAAGTGTGCAAATTATGTGAAAATAAGATTTCAAACCCATTCCTTGACACTTGCACCATGGCAACAGTCCAACGACGTTGACACCTCTGAGAGGTTATTTTGTGCACATCTTTGGCGCCTTGCTTGGGCTTTGCTTAGTATCTACAGTGCCGTGTGTTTGAACACAAGGCATTGACCTGTATGTCCATGTTTTTCGCATATATTTTTCATTAATTCTTATTTGACGCTATCCCGACTTTATGTATTACTACATATAGTGTCATGATAGCATGAAATCCTCGTAAACATAAAAATTCCATAAAATATACCCTTGATTCACCCATGTCTCTCACCTTTGCTTTTTGAACTCCTTTGCTATTTTATTATGTTCTTTACTGAGTTCGTTGAGACAATTCCATTCCAGTGAATCGTTCACGTGGCAAATGGTCTTACCTGCACATTTAACACAAATTTCTAAAAGTCATAAACTATTACGTGTGAATTTTCCTTAACTAGACTAAATAACTAACTAATTACTTGACTAACTACTAAATATTAAAAACTTGAAATTTAAAAACTCATGGGTTACCTCCCAATAGCGCTAAGTTTAATGTTATTTGCCTAATGCCTTTTACTCGTTTAATCTGAGTCAAGTTGAGATACTCCATTTTTAGATCGGAGATAAGTATATCATTCCCTTTGGGATGTACTTATTCGTCATCAATAAAGACTATATTCTCTGCATCATCATCCTTACTGATACTCATTGTGATATTTTTCTTTCTTGTGCACAAGTTTGTATTGGCAATGTTCAAGAATGGCCTTCCAAGTGTCATAGACACATCATCATGCATGTTGTGATCCATAACCTCAAAATCCGCAATGAATGTAAATCTACCTACTTTCGCATGCAAATTCAGGAATTTCCCTATTGTTGGTATCAATTTGCCATCAACTACTTGCAAATTTGTTGTATATGGATAATTGATTTTTAAATTGGTGTGCAACATTTCCATTATTAGCATGACATGGACTGAAACTCTAGTGTCACATAAGACATTTCTAAAACACTACCCATCAATGTTTAGTGGTATCCATATTTCTTTTATATCTCTCATTTTGATTAGTTTAAGTCTTGGTATGAACTTGAACTTTGGTTTCGGCTTCCTTGAACAACCTTGATGTTATTTCCTTTCGATGCTTCTTCAAAATGTCCTTCATCTTTTTGCTTAGCACTCCATTATTTCTTCCCCTTCTTGTTATTATTTAATGCATTAATTTTATGTTATCTAAATCTTTTGAGTTCATATTGATTTACTTTCACCTCATTCTCATAAATCACGTCATGCTTTCTCCTAGCCAAAGTTTTGACTATTTTTAGCTTGTATTTCACTTACTCTTTTCTTTGCTCATTCCTTGTCATAGTGCTCATCATGTGAATAGCACTAACATTACCCTTGGGATTGGTGATTGCATTACTTGAAAAACATCCTTCATTCCTTGAATTCAAAGCAATGGCTAACTGACAAATCCATCTTTAAATGGTCTTTATGGATTGTGATCTCTCATCATATATCCTTTTAATAGCTTTCTTCATTCATTCCATCTTTTTTTTATGCTTGTCAATGCGTTCCGTATCACTCATTTCCATGGCGTGTAAGAGTTTCTCAATTGACTTTGATTAAGTCATCTCCTCACTTTGCCCTATCTTCCATTGTTAGATTTATTTATCGAAGCCTCGAAGTGACTTCAGTGCATTGTCAGGATTTTTTTATGAAAAATTGGGTTATTATTATCGTATCTTTAATAAAAGCTTTGAGGAGCCATTTCACTCGGCCTACAGTTATTTCCATACCCTTAGTTTTTCATAAAGTTTATATCTTCATATTCCATTCCTTTTGCATGTCCATTTAATTAACCACCATTACTAGGTGATTGATGGGTTAATGTATCGCCTGCACGTATGGACCTTATTGTCCCATTTGAATATTACCCATTTGATTGCTCAAGTTGTTTAGTTGCGCTATGATCGCAACTTGTGAATCAATCTCATATACGCCCGATGTTTTCCAAGTTTGGAATGCTTACCAGTTGTAGAGTTTTGAGACATAAGGTATAGGAGATCCAATGCTCCATCCTCATCTTTGGTTAGTAGAGAAACTCCTGCAGCGGCATATACTAGTGTCTTGTGTTGTGGTTCACCCCATAGAAGAAAATGTGGAGTTGTGCATATTTCACGTATCCATGTTATGAACATCTCCTTAGCATCTCCTGGAATCTTTCACATGCCTCACTAAAAGACTCAACATCTTACTACTTGAATTGATTGATTTCCAAATTCCATTCCATGAACTTCACTGGGAGAAAAAACTTGTTAAAAATCTTTAATTGATTTTTGCCCATTAGTTCATACACCCTTCGTTCAACCCTTAGTACCAGGATTTTGCTTTTCTACCCAATGAGAATTGAAAAATTCTCATCCTAATCAACTCATTTGTAAATTTGATAATATGCATAATTTTGCACTTCTCCAAGAAATTCTCTACTTGTGCAATAAGATATTCATTGGCAAACACGTTGAACAAGGTATTTTGCACCATGTTGATTGATTAGAGATGGTCTTTGTTCAAACTCATTGGTGTTTGCTAGAAGCCTCATCACTCTGTTTTAAGTCTCTAGAATTTCAAGATTGAAGTAGTCATGAAGGCATCTTTATTGTCGCACTTTATCATGTACTACAAGATCACCTTAGGTTGTTTATTCCTTTAATCCTGTTGTTGGTTTCGTGTTTGATGCTCAACCATCTTGATTCATTTCTTTTTTTTCCTATGTTAGTTTTGACAATGTAGTAAGGCAGTATATCCTTCTCTCTTTAGCTGTGCATGCACTGATTATCCTTGAAAAGAAAACACAAAAGATCATGTGTAGAAAGTCAAACTTGAAACTAAAACCTTTATTTTTTTTCTTCTATTTTTATGAACTTGAAAGTAAAGTGCTTCAAATAAAACATGACAACTTTTCAAACTAAGTATAAGTGGCTACCTTTCCCCGACAACGGTGCCAAAAACTAATTACGAGTGTAAGTATAACGACTCGATTGTAGTAATATTTTGACCAACTTCCGTTGATTATGTATATTGTCTTTAGGGAATGGTGTTTGCACTCATTTTATGCCTAGCTAAAATTAATAAATTGCTAATGAAATCCTTTTTTAATTGGTTATTATAACTAAACTACTCTATGCTAAAAATCAATGTAAACTACTTTAACTCTTATATTAAGAATTTCTTAGTTCACAACATCACCCATATAATGAAATACTGTGCCTTTCAATTCACTTTATCATATTCATTATTTGTGTACAATGCCTAATTAGAATATAAGATTTCCTTCAAATCCACTTTAACTTACTCTCGTGACAGAAAATATTCTAATCTGTAAACAAGAACTCTGCCTATCAATGTGAATAACATAAACTCCACATTTCTTTAATATTAAAAATCTTTAGATTCATAACTAATTTAGTTTACTATCCGTGCCTCTCTAATCAACAACTATTGCTTGATGTTGTGTATTTTATGGGTGTATCGTCCATACCTGGGTTAGAAGCTTTAATGGTCATGCTACTCTAGAATCGAGCAACATCAAGCAATAAGTGAAGGAGTACAAGCTTAAATGACTTCTTAGATGGTTTAAATAAAGAATACTAGCATAAATTGTAAATATACATGTGGGAACTTTTGTAAAACAAAAGAATGGATGGATTAAATGAGGGTTTTAGGATCATCTTAGAACTTAAAGCCATCAAGAAGAGATGTAGGGTTCTGATTGGAAAATAAAAAAATCTAATCTTACAAACTAGGTATTTAAACTAAAAGTGGTGAATAATACAAATTATCTTGATTCTAGTTTGGATAGAATTTTGGAAAGAACCCTATGAGGCATTTCATGGTGGATTTAATAGAGGAGAGGGAACTCAATTAAGTTGTCACCATGATTAGGTAAATCTCTCACCAATTTCTCTATTGTTCCACTCTTTTGATTCATAAACTTGTTTTAAAGGAGTCATCATTTAAGGGGTTTTGGGTAGGAAATGAATCATTATGTTTGGATTTTGATTTTGTTCATCTCTACCCCATCTTTGCTGATTTTCATATTGATTTGGGGATTCAAATCTTGTACCTATATTTTTATTCAAAATAATATACAAATCCATAGTTTAATGGTCTATTATATTTAAATCTTGAACGTAATCAATGGAAGTGTTTTCTGCTTTTTAAAATAAGTGTTTTACTATTGTTTTGATTGGGCATGGTCCTTTGGGGGTTGGCGCGTGTCGTTGGAGAATCCAGATTTCTATTTTGACTTCAAGAATATTAAATTCGTGCCCAGTTTCATGCTAGCCAGTGCCTCAATTACAAGCGATACGACATTTATCCTGGAAGTGACTAAGAACAAATATACTAGCCCAATGATCTATCAACGCCATAACGTATAATATACAATAATGGTAAATGATTGGATTATAATTTTGGTTTATAAATTCAAAGCACAATGATCTCATCCAGTGCCCAGTGGGTAAACCATTGCGCTGAGACGACGCTAGTTTGTTTTCCATAATTAAATTATTTAACTATTTTTTTGACTAACCTCAAAAACCTTTGTCACCAAGGTGTTGCCAGAGCAAAGGCGTGACACTTATTCTAAAAGGATTTTACATTTTTTCTAAGATATTTATATGAATTTGAATAAAATTACCTCAAACAAACATACTTATAACACAAACGTGAACATATACAATGAAAGCATGAGCACAACTAGATAGGATTTTCTTTGCTAAGATTGGATAAGATAGTAACGCTTCAAGGTAAGTGGGGTCGGATTTATCTTCAATCATGCCATGCTATTAGTTATGCCAGAATTCATGATAGTGAATGGTTGATACCTAGTTGGAATCAAGTTGAATATATCTTGTCTTTTCGTTTCATCATGTCCTTAGAGCTCATGCATGTGGAACTAATGTGCTTGGAAGGAATAATTGTAATTGTGTCTCATATTGGAGAGCCGATGGCTACTGGTCACTACCCTTAGCTATGCTTGAAACCAATATGTTGAGATTGGGGCCTATTGGATATTGTTCGAGTTAGTTTATTATTTAGACAATAATTTATTTAAGTCGGGTTGTATGTAATTTCGTTGAAGCAAGTTGGTTATGACATCACACACTTTGTATTTGGTTTCCACTTGGTTGACTCAATGACATTCATCTTATCATTGTTGTCTTATTGACTATCTTGTTTAGGCTTTGTTTCATTATGTCTTCCATTATACAATATGCTTGTTTATGTTATCCTTTCATGTCTGAAATGATAGTAGGAATTGAAGAATAACCTTGTTCATGCTAGTTATTATGCATTAGGTATTACTTATATGATTGAACATAAAGCATGCTTCTACTTTACCGAGCGCATTGAAATGTTGCTCACCCCACTACTTTTCCCCTTTTAGTTACCTTAAATGTTGTTCATGATAAAGGAAATAATAAGGTCGAACCGTAAAACCTCTTTTCTGCTTGTTTGCAAGGTTGTTTAATTTATGTCTAATTTATTTTTAGATTTTATGTAATAAACTTGAGAATTTTTCATGGGAAGACTTTGTGAAACACGTAGGTTAGACTTTTATTTTTCTAAGGCTTTCTACTTTATTTCCATACCTAATAGAATTAAAAGATTTTCATTTTGTACTATTTATATGGCTTGGTAATTTTTTTGTAGATTTTGTTGTAGTATTTTCGAACACTAAGGCTAACTAGATCATTGCCTGAGTCGCTTGGTTTTCTCGAGGGGTTTGGTAATAGTTTAGGTCGGGTAGCCCTAGTTGTAGGAATTGGGGTTATTATAGTTAGTATTAGAGAGTACGCTGAATAAACCTAGAAACAAAGTGGGTAACAACCATAGTTAATATCTTGTCTAGGAATTAGTACCTAAAAAAGATCATATTTAATGTCTTAACCTTGGGTAATGGAGCCTAGAGGGAAAAGTGTAGTCCAATACTAAAATTGGGAACTATACTCGATTAAAAAGTCACAAAAATTACCTAATTTAAGTCACCTTAAGGATTAACAAGTTGTTGAACTTAGAAAAGGTTGGTCATTCTTAAGTAATGAAATCATTTGTGAAGGCTTATGGTTTGCATTGACTTAATATGCACAAGTAATTAAACTTAAGGTGGGAATGGGATTTATAATGATCAAGTTTATGTTACAATGCTATTTGCTTATGTATATAATATCTATATCGTTAGATATATTGTTCATTCATCTTGTCTCCTATGTAATGTTTTGGAACTAATTTCCTTCAACTGCTGAAAGTGCATAATGAGTAGTCGAGGTGGAAGTTCTTATGGCTTGAGGAGCGCAAAGGGTGCACAGGGCACTAATTATGAATAGTGATGTGCTCAGATGGACCACCAAATGGCTAAAATGACTAAGAGTCATCGTAAGACATTTAAGGATATGTCGGCAACATAAGAGTGTAGGATGAATGAAATGATGGACGCTATTAGGGGATAGAGAATACTAGTGGCACCACAACAGATACCATTGTCGCCACAAAAGTAGGTTGTTCCCCAGATGCAACCACCAGTTATGGGAACTGGCTGAGGAGCCATTCCAAAAGCTAGAAATGAGGAAAATAGCGCAGCTTAGCTAATGGTTGGGGTAGATAAGAATCCGGTAGCACTAGTAATGTTACCACAAGTTTTACCAGCAAACTTAAAAACCCTTAGGATTTTAAAGAATCATAAAAAAGTTTATGAAGTATGACGTACTATGTTTCAATGGAGTTGACGAGGTCAACAAGGTTAAGCACTAGATCATATGTGTTAAAAAGAGGCAAGAAGGGCTGAGGATTGATAGTTCCAGTATAGCTTTCAATGCATCATATCTCTTGGAATAGAAGGCTTATAACTGGTGGAAGAAGTGGGTTGCGGGATTGATTGACAGTTAGTTAAGGTTCAAGACTCCGTTCTATGAGCAATATTTCCTAAAGGTGGTCAAAGATGGTAAGAGGTACCAATTTTTGAACTTAGTGTAGGAAGGCACACCGTTATGGGAATATGAATTAGAATACAATAAGCTATCAAATTTTACTTAAAACTATGTGGCTACCATGGAGGACAGGATCACTAGATTCGTTGAGGGACTAGATAAGCTCATCAGGACACGCATAGCACCCTCTATGTCGATGACATATTCAAGGAGATTTGCTCGTGCACTTTGAAATCTGAGAATTTCATAAAATTGATTAGGTGAATAATCAAGTATTTTCATATTTTATGTGGAGTTTAAGTATCCGAGGTGTGACCTGCGCGTTATAGACAAGAGATCATAAGATATATTTTATTTTTGCTTGTTCAATGCCTAGTGGATGTAATATATGTTATTTTGTCACGAAGTTGGGATTCATTGAGGTGTACCCCCAGTTTATTGTACTCAGGGTTATAAATGCGTCCGAAGTTCACTAGTGATATAAAAATTATTAGTTGCTCAGAAGCTCATAAATCATGTGTCAAGTATCATGTGAAGATTTTGCCTCATTTTGCGTAAAATTTATGATTGGTGGCAATGTAAGGTGAAAATGAAGTTGGTGTAATACCTTACATCAAGCTTTACATCGGTTAACCGTGCTAGAGGTTGAGATTAGGTCCAAATTGGTGTAAGTTTTGTTTAGTATAGCAAGAGAATTAGTCCATAAGGGTTCGGTATGTTGCAGACAAAGTTAACATTTTAAGGGTTTTGGTGTAACCAAAACCAATGTCATGGATGTTTTATGGAGTTGGACTATTTTGTCAAGAATATGGTTCAATTTTGTGAAAAAACATGTTGAAAACGAGCGTTAAAAGTTAAAGCACATCGAAATAAGGATTTCGGGAACTAATAAATAAAAAAGAAATTAAGTAGCTTACAAGCAGCTAAAGGTTTAATATATAAACCAAAAAAAAAAATGAAACATTCATTTCATTTCATTTGAAATAGGACGTTTGAAACATTCCTTCCTAAACGCTCTCCACTCCTTTTAGTTCGTGAGCTCCCAACGTTTTATTTTCGTCCGATTTCTTTTTACAAAATCATAGAGCATTGCAAGACGATAAGTTCGAGCTAAGTTTTTGCTAAGGAAATAAGGTATTCAACTTGCAATTCGATAAATACTCAATTCAGAGCATTTTTCACAATTTAATTTGAATTCTTGCAATTTTTCATTTTGTTTCGCGAGGTTTTGATATAAATTGGTAGGGATTGTTGTGAATTGGTATATGGAATTCATTCATCCCAGTTTATAATAAATCCCACTGGCTTTGGTTAGGGTTTTAATGAATTGAACTAATGTGATTCAATTGATAACTATTTTGGAGGTGAGTTGATATTGATTTACGTTAGATTTCGTGATGAATTGATTATTGGTTTTTATCTAATTTGACTCCACGGGCTTCGAAAATATTTTGATGGTTGTATCAAGTGGTTTCTTGGTGTTTACTGTTGAATGAGATGTTTTAATTACGAAAATATTGATTTGGAGATATTTTTCAGTTCAGAATAAATAATGTTTGCCAAGTTGATAAGCTATATTGGAAAACTTATAACTCTTCTGTCGGTGATCTGATTTTAGTGTTCTTGTAATCTATGGAAAGTGGGACATGAGTGCTACAAGTTCCTTTTAGATCATCATGACAAATATTAAGGTTTTTTAGGTTAAAAAGTTAACCCAAGTTGGCTAGTTGGAAGCTAATTGAAACAGCTATATAAATTAATATTTTGGGTAAATGTTCTCAAGCTTATTTTGGTCGTAGTTTTCATTAGGTTTAGGGATGTTTTTTTCACTTGAAGCTTGACGCATAATATAATTAGGCATGCAGGGAAGCTATTGGATCCATTTTCAAGGTGATTCAATACTCCGGGACCCTAGAAATTATGTTCAAAGTTTGTTTAGTTGTAAGTAAACCCTACTGTGATATTTATTATTAAAGGGATTTATCATAGTTTGCTTTACATTTTATCATTCTTGGTCATTCATACATAGCGTGAGTGGGGGGGATAAGCTTGTTTTGGAGTCTGGTTTAATTGAAATTAGGTTTTAGTCCTACCTCTATGCCTTCTAATGAGAATAGCAAAGTGTAATGTCGACAATTTATCTCTGCATTTCATGATCTCTTAATACTATTTTTGTACTATTTTTGGAAGCCGACATCTGATTATAGTTAGGAGACAACAACATAATGGATTGCATGTCATGTTTTTGCATATATCTTATTTTTTATATTGAAATGCAATTACATATCTCCATGGATCAAACTAACAATTGGAGGAGTACAGATCAATGTGGGAATTTACTTACTTGACATCTTCGAGTTGTTTTCATGGTGTTTGGTTTTATATGAAGAAAATGGAAGAATGGACAAGAATTGAAGATTATGGTAATTGTTTTTAAAATTTATAGTAAATTCTTGTTTTAAACTTTTTTTACATATCGTTTAGGGATTCTTGGGGTGAGTGTAGGACGTGATGTTTCGTTGAATGATTACGAGAGTCCACTAAGTTAGTTTATAATGAATTGAGCAGTTTATGTTTTAATTCTAGTATAATTGGGATAGTAAAGTTGTGATTAAACTATCAAAGACTCAGAGTTAGGTTACAAATTGAATTCGATATATATTGTGAACTGCGGGAAGTTGTCAGTCCTTTTATGCCTCTTCCAATTCTGCTGTCAAGATTTATTCAAAATATGGATATGTTTTCCTAAGTTGATCCACTTGAACGAATCATGAATTGAGTTTCATCAAGGATATAATTTCTTTTTGGAGACTTATTAAGGGTGATGAGAAGCTTGTTTGGAGATCAAAGCTAAAATTATAAATTAGCCAAACAAGATTAGCAAAATATAAAGGTAATCTAGGCCGGTCAATCGTCTTAATGACGAGGGTCTAACAAACTTGGTATTAGAGAATAGGGTTGGCTCAATTATGGATTAATTTTATTTTGAAACTAGAGAGTGATTGAGCGCAGTTAGTTGGGAAATGATTGTGAGCTGGGGTATTTGAATTATTATTCTATATTTATGTTGTAGTATGTATTATTGCTAGATATGCGAGAAGAAGTTTATTCTCTTTGTTTGTTTGATACTTAACTCATAAGATATGAAACGGATAATTAAAAATGGGAATACAATTATGCAACGATAACTGAGTGTGATTGGATGTGAAATAGACTTGTAAAGTTAGAATTTGCATAAGTGTTGTACCTAGTTCAGTACTAATATAACTGATGAAAGTATCAGTTATGAAACTAATAGGAAATTAGTGAAAAGGGAAGTCTAAATTATTAAGATACATAAGTACAGAAAACGAATTTCTTTAAAATTGAATATATCAAACTATTACAATGGTAGAACTGTCAGGAAAATGTTTAAATAGTCTCAATAAGAAAAATGGAGACACGTGGTTTCTAAAGTTGAAATTGATTAGATAAATTGAATTTGACTAGAAAATCATAATGGGATTGTGATCAGATCGGTCAATTTGTCTCAGTCAGCTTCTACGAAAATATAAAAGTTTGAAATAAAGTATTGTCTCCTTTTCGAAACAAAGTAAAATGTTAATATTGGAATAGAACCATGGTTTAACTCAATTAAAAAGAAGTATTGAAATTTTTTTTTTATTACTCAAGTTACTTAAAATATAAAAGTTTGAATAAAGAAAATAAAGAATACATAAGTTAGAAGTAATCTTCGTTAACACTAGATTAAGTGTTGTTATAAAATAATGATTAACAAAAACGTCAAACATAAAAATGAAAAGTGTAGTGATAAGATCAACACAAATAAATTCATCAAAAGTAATTTGATGAATAGTAGGATACACAATTATCTTACACAGTCTTTTGAAAGTACCGAAGTACTTTGTATGAAAGAGAAAAGTTAGGAAATCTAAGACTAATGTAAACAACATAAGGTAATAGCAAACAATTTTACTTTTTGAGTTGCAATATCTCTCTATTTCGAACAAAAGAATTGCTAAGGAAGACTTCAATTGATTGAATGATTATAAGAACCCGTATTGTCCTTCATTATATTTTCAAAAAGAGAAGGGATGCCAATCGTCTTTCTAAGTCAAAATTAAGGAGCTAAAATTAGCCTGGTTTTGGCTTAAAAATCATGGTAGGTTTATAAGGGGACCAAGATTGAGATCAATGTGAAAATAACAAAGATTGACAAAATTGAACCAAAATAGACTTTATGTATGAAATTAAATGAGATGTTGAGATTACTTGTAACTGATGGAAATGACACGAACGAACTACTTTATTTAAGGCCAAACACTTGAGTAGTTGTGAATAACCAAAAGTCTAAGTAACTTTGTTTTATAATCAAAATTCATTCATATCATAGAAGATTGGTGATCATGACACTAGTCTTTGAATAATCGAATAAATTGGTGACAGGCGTTGGAATAAAAGAGTCTATGAAGTTTCATTTGAGTCAATCGGAAACTTAAGTATAAGTAAACAAATGGTCCATACAATCCCACATTAATATGAAGATGAGAATTTCAGGTTAGTGAGAACCGATCTAATTAGAATGTCAAACTATAAGTTTGATGGAATTTAATATATATCTTCATGAAGATCTTATGAAAAGTCAAACTCTAAATATTGAAAGTTTTGAACCAAACTAATATACAACTAATATTAGTGAGCATGTTGTACATTGGTTCAATTACAGTGCTACACCATGTGACTAGTCAGTTAGTGGTGGTGTTTAAAGCACTATGTTATCTTATGTTGAAGTTAACGTAAGATACATATATGATGGCAAAAAATAAATGAATTGAAAATAGATGCGTGACTTACAGCTTAGTTTTTAAGTATTATTAGTATTGGTTTGAAAATACCAAATGGAGTACATTATATCTTACTTGGTATGTTTGAAGAATTAAATGTTCTTCTATAGTTAATTGAGTAAAGTCAACGATATGTATTGAGTAAAGATGAAAAAGAGATATCATATTTATAAACTTGTATGCGATATTAGTTCAAAGTTAGAATATGAGAGTATAATCATGAAATACGTCAATATCTATATATTAAAGCATATATATATATATATATATATATATACTCAAGTTAAAGATAACTGTCTCTATTCAAGTAATGAGAGAAGTCTTAACACTAATGATTGAGATTATGGGAGATATAAATAAGCGAATGAAATGAGGTTTTTAGTAAGCTCATTTATAAAGGATGGTTTGGTGAAGTTAGAAAAGTGGTTGATTTTTCTAACCAGTTAAAAAAGAAAGTTAAATGAATTGGCTAACGAGTTAGATTTGATATTTGCTTTCTAATCCACAATCTAAATAACATTGTGAGTGGACATTTAGAGAATGAGTTAGAGTTGCATGATGTGTCAAGTTTCATTTATTGATATGATTATAACTTGAGATTTGTTTTCATTGGATGACATATGTAATTAGAGATCTAAAGCCATGGGATCACATATGTAATTCAAGTTTTTGTTATGAAACGCTGGAATGATGATGGATCAGATAGACACACAACTCTACTTTGTATCTAATGTTGTGCTCAAGTATTATTTGCATCAATATGTAACTTTAGACTAATGATAGTCTCAGAATTAGTCGATCAAAAATTCTTAAAATGGATTATTAGTGATGAGAAAGTAAACTGGTATATGTACTAGAGTTTATATGGATATGGAAAGAATTATCAATGATTTGTGAAAGTTTTATTAGTTTTGAATGAAGAGTTTCATATGAGTTTCAAGATAGGTTAGATCTAGCTGTGTATGAATGCTTGAATGAAATTCTAGGCGTAAAAATGCGAAGTAATGTAAGGTCTTCGGATATTCCACAAAGTTGATCGTTTAATTCCTCTGAAAATCACAAAATACTAGGATTAGCAAATTAACAAAAATAAATTTTCATTAAACCAAGAATATGGAAATGAAAAGGTGAAGTGTTTATGGTCTCTTCCACTGAGTTGTTGTATATGAAGAAAGATATTGCATCCACTTAACAACTTCACCTTGGAAATGATTTTAAAATTTTTAGATTATAAGAGTTGTATAATTTTCTTTTATCTCTTTTAGTTCGGTAACACGTAAGTTTTAATTTCAGGGAAAGAAATTTTAATTGGTTAGGAATATAATGAGACTCGTGAATTCAATAAACTTGATTAGGTGACTAATTAAGTATTTTTGAGTTTTATTTGTAGTTTACGTACATGAGGTGAGACCTAAGCATTATGGACCAGAGATCATATGATATATTTTATTTTTATGTGTTGCATGCCTAGGGGATGTAATATAGGTTATTTTGTCGCGAAGTCGGGGTGTATTGAGGTGTATCCTCAATTTCTCATACTCTAGGTTATAAGTGTGTTTGAAGAGCACAAGTGACATAAAAATTATTGGTTGTTTGAAAACTCATAAATCAAGTGTCAAGTATCACGTAAAGATTTCGCTTCAATTTGCATGCAAGTTGGGATCCGTAACAGTGTAAGATGTGAATGAAGTTGGTGCGAGACCTTACCTCGACCTTTAAGTCAGTTGGTAGTGGTCGAGGTTAAGATTGCTTCCAAATTGGTGTAAGTTTGGTTTAGTTTGGCAAAATAATTAGTCCATAGGTGTTCATTATGTAATAAACAAAGTAATGGTTTTTGGGGTTTTGGTGTGACAAAAATCGGTGTTATGGACATTTTATGGAGTTGGACTATTTTGTCGAGAGTTTGTTTTAATTTGGTGACTAACCAGATTGAAAACAAGCTTTGAAAGTTAAAGCACATAAAAATAGGGATTTCAAGAAGTAATACATATAAAGAAATTAAGTTGCCGACAAGCCGCTGATGGTTTAAAATACAAACAAAAACAAAGATCGAATGAAACATTTGTTTCATTTCATTTCGATTTCAAACATTTCAAACATTCGTTTAGTGATAATTGCTATGTGAATTTGTAGAAATGAGGTTGCTATTTCCACCAATTTTGCCAGCAATTCTCCTTTATTGGAGAATCGCTAGGAATCGCCAAACTTCAAATTTGCACTAAAACCTCATGTGTAATTCTCCTGATTTTGCCATCGACTTCTAGTGTTAATCCTAATCGTTGGGAATCACTCAGCCTATTTTTATTGTTTTTCTAAATTTTCTTGTAATTAACTTATTCATCATTCATAAATACTCATACTAAGGTAGAATTAACTAAAATTTTGAAAGTTTGAGTGGGACATGTAACTAACTAAATTCTTTTATCAATTAAATAAATAAACATATAGATAAACAAGCAAGCAAATAATGCAACTTGTATAAAGGTCGTATAACTAAAAACAACTTGATCACTCCCCTTAATTCGAAAGTACCTCGAAGCTTGAATTTAGAAAACATTTCCAAAACGAGGAAAAAAGTTAAAGAAATTTTTTTTCTTATGTTTCACTTGAAAAACTTCGAAACCATAACATCGTAAGAGTATGAATTGATAAATCAAAAAATTGATTTAAAAATCTCAACTAGATTTTAGGAGGCCAAGATTTTTCAACTAAGGGTAAAATAAAAAAAAAGATAAAAATAAGATCTAGGATTTCAAGTTCTACTTAAATACACGCCACTGAGCCGACGACATAAGTTAGATTTTTTTTATTTCTAACCAATTCTTAAAACACATAAATCCTTACATGTAATCAACTTCCTAAAAAAGTAATAACTAAAATTACGATAACTAAAATTTAATTGAAAGTTAAACCTGACACCAAATATAAGGTATTCTCGCCTTCTTTGAAATTAAGACTTCTATATACTTGTGAAAATAAATGGAGTTTTGGATTAGCTAAAATGGTTGAATAGAAAAGATAAAGTAAACTAAACTAAATCAAACTAAACTAGAAATAAATGTATGAAATAAATAAAATAAAATAAAGTAAGGCTGCCTCCCAACAAACGCCTTTATTTTAATTCGTCGACTAGACTAAGCCTGAATGATCACGTAACACCCACTGCTTTAGAGTAGTCTTAATCAAATGGATTCACTGTAACATTGGGGAATGGGATAAGCATGCCCTTCTTCAGAGTATTGAGTTCATCTTGGAATTCTAACACATAAGTATTTGTATAGTCTTAAACGTCTAACATATTGTTGTCAACACCACATAAAATCCCCAAGTGTCCCTTTTGTTCCATCGTCGTTTCAAATTCCATAAGTATGGGCGAAACATGAGGTGGATTCAACAATACTAGAGTTTGATCTTCATTTTTCTCTTCATATGGTTCATTTGACCTTTACTTCAACTTCTTTTTTGGTTTCTTCATTACTTGTGCATTAATGGAGGTCTAACATGTAATTTTGCTCGAGTTCCTCATCTAGCTTATTCTTCTTCACTAGTGGCGACTCAGCCATTTCTTCATATGAAGCTTCACTCGAGATCTCTTCTCTAAGCAATTCGCCAATCTTTCCTTGTATTTGCATTTCTAATAACTAGGCATTAAACCATACTTTTCAAGTCTCATACTATTGTGAAATCCCTTTAAGCAATATCACCTCATTTTGTAGTGATAGTAAATATTCTTATAGTTAAGGAACTTGTGGACTTGGCTTATAACTCCAACATCCATTGTCGTCATCATTATCATCATCATTATCTAGATAGTTTGGAGAAACATCAATAAGATGAGACTAATCTCTACAAAACTACAAGGACCAACCTATAGCACATAAAAACATTAATTAGAAAAAAAATTCAACAATAGATTTACTACCTCTTTCACACTTTTATACCGCGAGTCTTCGTATTAATCATGATAGTTGGAGTAGGAGGTCATGAAGTAATCCTGTAAAAAGTTAGAGACAAGGATCTAGATTAAAATAAAATAAAAATAAAAATAAAGAAAAACCAAATAAAATTAAACTCAGTCTTCGTCATTTGCACCAAAAATTGACACTTGTTGAGTATGTATAATAAATTTCCCACCTATATTATACATATAAATTTTGAATTAGTAGTAAATGGGATTACCTCCAAAAGGATTGTGTTACTTCTTCAGTTAATTTTTTTTTATCATTTTTGTTTTGTTACTACTTACTAATTAATATTTAACTTAATTAACACAAATAAAAGTCACTCACATTCAAATAAATTTAATTTAATAATAAATAAATATCTAAACAAACATCTAGATCAATGAAACATAAACCTATTTCTAACCAAACATGTTACTCAATCACATAGTCATAAGCAAACAAACTTTAGCTAGCCATTGTTCTCCTTATAATGGTGAAAAATTCACATTCTAGTTTTTTTGAGCTGTCCACTTTAAAAAAAAAAACACATTAACTTCACTGAATAAAACTGCATTACAATTTATGAAAACTTCCAACTACTAAATCTAACTTATTTTGGAAATTCATTTCAACATCAAATTTAGATCTTAAATCCACCTAGGATATCTAAATAATGTCTTCCTTGCAAATAATTCTTGTTGCTACTTTAAATAGATAATGAATCAAAACATCATAATACACATTTACAACTAAGCATGCAATACTTAGATCCATGATTATAATCAAAAGATAATAACCCATTTAATTAGTGAACCAAAGAATAGAATTGGTTTAAAGCATTAATCACGTAATCTTCTAATCATAACTACGTAGCAAAATAGATCTAGTTCACGTTCAGACTTTTTTTAGATCAACTAACTACTCGCTCATAATCTTAAATAACATTGCAATACTATAAATAAAAGACCAAGATTAATACCTCTGGAATAAAATACTTTAAGTCTTCAAAATCAATGAAAATCAATGAACAATAAACCCAAATTAAAACATAATAAAACTACTAAATATGAAAGCACTAAACAATGGAACCAATAGCAATCAAGGGCTTCAAGGGCTTTTGCACTTTTCAGGCAACTAATTTCATAACCCTAAGGTTATATTTATAGTATTTTAGCTAGTAAACATCCAAAACTAACTCAAACAACTTTTGGTTATCTTAAATTCATGAGATCTACTTCAGTGATTCCTAGTGATTTATGTGTAATTGGAATTAATGAGTAAATCCATAATTTTGAGGTCTCTATTTTCACCAATTTAGCTAGTGATTCTATGTTTATGGGTATAACTGGAAATTACCGATGTAAAACCTAGTTCTATATCGACTCGTTGGTTTTGATTCTTTGCATACTCTTTCCACTTGACTAATTACTTCATAATCTTCCATTTCTCGTTCATTTCTTCATATTCTCCATTATTACATGAAATAACCAAAACCAGAAAAAGCCCAATGTAATATAGTCTCTTACAACTAAAAACATCTTCAAATGAAATATGAATTTTTTGTAATTATTAATTAGTCAAAAACCCACCTTATTTTCAATTCTCAGCTTTAATTTGCTGACAAATCTTACAACTCTTGACAAACTCAAAAATATCAACTTTCATTGTAGGCCACCAATAAATATGCCTCATATCACAATACATCTTGGAGTTACCTAATTTGTTAAAAAATGATATTTATTAGATTCTTAGAGCAACTCCCATTCAACTGATCATGAGCTTGAATCCATAATATATTCCTAAAGCATAACCCACCATCACCGAAAACATACCTAATAGGATGAGCAACACTAGCCACTGACCTTTGATTCATTAAATGGTTCGAATTAGCTATTTGAAAGTCAATCACCTACTTAATAATATCTGGCTCAGCTCGAATTTGAACATAGAAGAACATATCTATAGCTATGTATCTCACTTCTCAACTGATGATGGGCCAACTAAACTTTCATGAATCATCATAACTGATGCTTCCTCAAGAAACCGAAACTAAAAAGATGTAGAACTATTTACATAATCTTTGCTTGTTCTTTTTCTTCTACTTAAGGAATCTTGCAACCATATTTGCTTTACATGGGCGGTACTCTAGAGTAAAGTAGTAGTTCTTGAGAAACTCAAGCCATTTTTACCGCCTCCTATTCAACTCACTTTAAGTAAACAAGTAATTAAGACTCTATTGATCTTAAAATATTGTGAGCTTCTAACCATATAGGTAATGCCTCCAAATCTTCAAGGCAAACACAGCAGCTGCTAGCTCAAGATCCTGAACTTGATAATCTCTTTCATGAATCTTAAGTTAACAAAAAACAAAAGTGAAGACCCTGCTTTCCTGCATCAGTATAAAACCTGAGCCTGAATGAGAAGCATCATTATAGATCACTAACGCTTTCCCCAATTCTCGTAATGTAAGAACGAAGGTTGTAGTTAAACAACACTTCAAGTCCTTGAAGGCACTCTTGTATTCTTATGACCAATTAAAATAAACATCTTTCTGTATTAGCTGGGTCGGTAGTAGAGAAAAATGGAAGAAACCCTAAAAAATCACTTGTAATAACCTGCCAACCCTATAAAACTACAAATATCTCACACTATGGTAGGAGTAGCCAAATCCTAGATTGCCTCAACCTTTACAGGATTAACTGATATTTCCTCAACATTAACCACCTATTCGAGAAACATGACTTGTGAAGCCTAAGTTTTTCACTTACTGAATTTGGCATACGACCGATGATCCTTCAAAGTCTGCAATGTAACCCAAAAGTGGTGCGAATGTTTCTCTTAAGTCTTTAAATATATTCAAACATCATTAATAAACCATATCATAAATTGTTGGAGATAGGTTTTGAATACCATGTGCATCAAACACATGAACATATTAGGAGCATTTATGAACCCAAACGACATCATCGTGAACACGAAGTTCCCATTATGAGTACTAAAAACTATTTTTAGATATTCTTATCCCTGTTTTTTGCTAGTGATATCTAGACCTCATGTCAATATTCGAGAAGTATATGGAAAATTTCAAATGATCAAATAAGTTGTCAATACTAGGAAATGAATATGTATTCCTGATAGTATTTAAATTGAGCCACTTTAAATCAATGAATATAACTAGAGTTTCTTCCTTCTTATTTACAAATAGAATTGGTACTCCCTAAAGTGACATACTAGGATGGATAAAATTTGTAATAACTCCTCAATCTAAGTCTGCAACTCATGCGATTCCTTTAGTCCAATATGGTACAAAGGAATAAATATTTGTTTGGTGTCAGGAATAAGATCAGTAGTAGAGTAAATGAGACGTGGTGGTAGGATTCTAGGTAAGTTAGATGGAAAAGTTCTTAAAAAATCACAAATCTCTTAAGTTATTGACCAGGTTCACCAAAAGAAATAACCTCTACCATAACCTTTAAATATCGAGTAGTAGTTTCCCTTCCATAAGTTGCAAGTTGTAAAGGATTATAGCCTTTATAGACCATAATTTCAAAAAGGTTGGGAATATGAAAGATTACATATTTATGCAAAAAATCTATACTAGCATGGCACGCTACTAACTAATCCATCGCTATTATTGTATTGTATTCCAGGAATTCCATAACCCTTAGATCAATTGAGAGCTTACTCACCAACATTTTTACAACACATCTCTAATAAAAAAAGTTAAGATAAACCTTCTCACTTATTGTTGTTCTTAAAATCAAAAAATTACTATCTTTAATAGGTTTCAGTTTTAACTCATCAACCATTGCACATGCAATAAAAGAAAGTTTAGAACCAACATCGATTAAAACATGTATATCCAGAACCTAAATATTTAACATATCTTCCACTACCCTTCGAGTAGCCTCAAGATTAGCCTCTGTCATTTCATGGGACTAATAAGCAATCCGCATCACACCCTCCCCCCAAAGAAGCTGGAGGTGTAACACGGTTCCTTTGAATATACCCCACCTGACCATATAATAACAATCGACATTGGCCCTATGAAATATGTTACCATCTTTAGGAACCGCCAATAACTACTCTATCCGAGACCAGCGTGACCCATGCCTCTGGATCTACCTCTTAACTGAGGTGGTGGGGGTAAAGGTTGTTTCGCCACTAAAGGTTGTGAAACTAAAGGTACATGTGCATTAACATTAGTCGTGCCAACCTAAACTGATTGAACTGGTGTAGCAAAAAAAATGATCTAGTTCCATAACTCTTTTCCACACACTATGTCTAAAGAAATCTTGAATCTTCTTAAATTGTAATGGCTATGTTTATTAAATATGGACCAATTCCTGAGCTTTGTGACTAGTTGGATATTGTGGAAATAGTAGTGGAATAGGTACTGCCCCTAATGGTTTGGCCAACATATATGCCTCTACCTCCATTGCATTTTAAAAAATTAAATGCAAAGCTGGTACAAGGATGAGAGGAAATAATTATCCGAATATCATAATTCAGCCTCTTGAGAAACATATCGATCTTGTTCTCCTCTCACTCAACCATATGCGGAGCTAACTCGCTCAACTCCGTCAATCTTTACTCCTACTCCCTCACTAACATACTTCTGTGGGTAAGGGTATTAAATTAAGCTTCTTCCTATTTCCGGCTGATTTTGAGAAATATTGCCTATAAAATAAAATCCAGAATTATGGCCACATAGTGACTGTCTTCTCCTCTCTCTCCCTCTCTCAAAAGAATACCATAACTTCCAAGTTGACTCAATCATTAGAAATGTGACAAGTTTTACCTTAAACTAGTCCTTAACTTCTATAACAACGTTCCATTTTAAGAATCCAAGCCTTTGCAACACCGTCCTCCATAGTGTCGTTGAATCTCATGATGTCATATCCATGAATTCTTTCCCTATCCTGAGAAATGCAACCTTCTCAGGATCCACTGGCACTGCAATTGTTGTCTTGAAAAGTTTCTTAACCACGGCTGGTTGTAACAACCCAATATTTATTAATAGCCTTTATTTTTGAATTTAGACTAGTATGCTAGCTTAGCCTGAACACTACCAATAGGATTAGGGCACATTTGACTAAGCATAATTAGTTACTTTTGCATGTTAATTGCTTATATTATGATGTTTATTTATTAATTACCAAATGACTGTGCATGTGTGTTGATATACTACTTTTCATTATATGAGTTGTGTGATGGGTACTGCGCCTAGAAAACGTGTCGACGGGAGAAATCGGGTGGGCAAAGTGCAGGGACAAAAAGATATCATAATTCACTAAATTTAATGAAATGAACCCAAAGTAAATAAGACATTTTTATACTATGATAATGATAAAAGCTATGTACACTAATAAACAAGTTATTGTCTGAGGTCTATGTGACCAAAAGGGTAATATCCATGCTAGTGTGTTGTATAAACGGTTGACTGGATTTAGTTCTTTGGTAATATTTGTGTTGATATCACTTAGTTTAGTTATGCTATTACGTACCATGTCATGTTTTCTTTCTTATTCTGTAGTAAGAGTATGTGTTGTTGGATGTATTCATGTTGTGTTTGGCAATATGGATAAATAGCTATCACTGTTATTTTCTCCATTCACCGTCCTTTTTATGACGGTGGGTGAGATCCATCGAGTAGCAGGTTGGGCAAGGAGAAGATTGATGACTGCCTTGAGCTGTTGATGTATTGCTACTTCAGATTTTATAGGTTTTTGATATTTTGTTGAATGAATTACTTTATGTTTTTTAGGTACTCTTAGGTTTTATATATTTCAGTTGAGCGATAGTTCCTCGACTAGACACATGTTTATTACACTGTGATCATCATTTCATTAGTTATATACATTTAGTCTTTGTTTCTTGGATTGCATATTAGATATTTTTATTAAGTCTTCCACTAATAATATTAAAATGTTGTAATAACTCTAAAAATCACAACTAACAAGAAATAAATAATACTTCTCTTGAGCATATATAACAAGTTAAACGAAACAAAGGCTGACTAATACATTGTTAAGTCCTACGTGGCTACGATTATAGCTTCAATGATGGGATTAGGCTGGGCAATGCCCTAGATTAAGGGAGGGGTCATCACATTAAGTTTATGTCGAACTTTATCTTGATATAAACTATTCACTCATATTCATAAATAACATTGCGATAAAGTAAATAAAAGACAAATAAAACACCAATGGAATAAAAACTTTAAATCCTCAAATCTTCTCCAAAAGTAATGAACAATAAAGTAATAAAGTAAAACAATAAACTACGGCTCCTATGGCAATGAAATATTGATCTAAGTACTCCTGGGCAATTAATTTCGTAGCCCTAAGGTAGTAAATATAGTATTCTAGGTAGTAGGCTTCTCTGACTAACTCAAACAACTCGTGGTTATCTAAAATTCTCGAAATCGAACCCAACAATTGCTCAATCATTCGTGGTTTAATTGGAATCATTAGGAGAATCCTTAGAAAACCATCCTCAGTATTTCACCAATATGAGTAGCGATTCCTAATACATATGCGGATCGCTTAAGAATTGATGGCCTTAAATTTCATTTTTTCCTTAATTTGATGATAATTATTTGCATACTCTTTCCACTTAATCAAATACTTCATTTTCTTCCTTTTTACTTCGTTTCTCCATAAATTTGAATTATCACCTGAAATAACAAAAATAAGAGAAATGCTAAGTAATATAGTCATTTACATCTAAAATCATCCTAAAATGTACTATAAAACATGTCTGACTATTGGCTTATCAAATAAATGCAAACTCATCACTTTGCTTTCCCGAGCAAATGAATACTCTCAATTAGATTCATTTTTCTTCCATCATTTTGATTTCATAATTAAATACTTTTTTTTCTCAAACATAAGTGATCTTTAACTAGAAATATATTACCCTCATAAAAATAAGATTCATGATAGAATATAATGTTTTAAAGAACATCCCCTTTATTTCAAAATCAACGTAGATAGAATAGATACATATTACCACAATGAAAGTCGATATAAGTTTATAATCATCAATAATCATCATTTCATATTCATTTGTTGGAATAAAAAGATATACTTCATTTAAATTTGCAATAAGCACTCGAGCCAAATCTTTTATTCGAAGAGTTTTTCAGAAACTTCCTTCCATTTTCTTTATATCCCTTTTTCTTTCTCCTTTAGTTATATATTCATTATCTTCTTTATATTGTATTTCCTATGTTACCTGCTCTATTTTCATTGGTACCCATTTTTCTTTTTTATAGGAATTTTTCCTCTCAATTTTCCTACCACAAATTCCCTGCTACATTTTCTTTGGAATCTGTGGGTCCTTCTATTTTGTATTTTAAAAACTTTAGTTAGCATTTCTCACTTTCAATATAGTCAAGGAAGTATTTCTTCAAACTCAGTAAAGTGTATTGGCTATTTTCCTATTTTTCCCTTTAATCATGGCATAAACTCTTTTCATTAAATATATAAAAAATACTTGATCAATAATGTTTGTATAACAAGATTCTTAGAAATTTGTCTTGTTTATCTTGAACTTTTGTTTCAATCTTCTACCCATTGTAATGTCTAGCACATAGCAATAAATTCCCTTCTAAACTCCTGTAGTGGATACACCATCAAGGTTAAGTCAAATAGCATATAATAAATCCTTTCGATCATAAAATTTCTATTTTCATGGGTAGTATTAATGTATCACTTCTTTTCAGATTATATTAAATTCCATATATTCCAATGTACATAAAGTGTGTAATGGGAAAATATTACTTGTATTGTGGAAATATTGAAAAATTCACAATGTTAAATGTTCAAATAGATTCTACCTCTTGTTTCTTTCACACTTGGCTTCTTCACACTTCACTTCACCTAGTATCATCAAACTCATTTCTAACCTTGTCCTCGAGGTTTAAAAATAAAGTCAGGTTTCCAAAAAAATAAAAATACCTTGTGAAGCATAAATGAGTAAATTAAATAAATAAATAAATAAATAAAATGAGAATTAATTTCATAAGTAAATAAAACATAATAAATTAAAGGTTTTCTGAACATCATTGAATTGAATTGAACGCATCAAACCATTATATAAATAAGGACCACTTTGTAGAAATGTATCATAGTAACATAACAAAACATACATATCAAAATATTACAAACTAATACATATCACGATATCACTCAGAAAAAGATTACACAGAGAAGAATAAAGATCAAAATTGTCTTCCAAAAGTCGTATCTTCGCTACCAATCCTTTAGTCTTATTGTCGAGACTGGAAGCTCATTGCACGATCACAGAACCTACAGTCCATTCCCACCATTAGATTACTTTCATAAAAGACTCCTTGGTTCTAATTTGGGTAAGTGGTGTTTGAATTTCAGCTCCCTTGCCTTGCATCTTCCTAGTCATACGTCTCTCGAACCCATGCATGCAATTACCAATCTCGCGTTGGTTCTAAAACATTAACTCTTGATTTCATAAAGTTTGTTTCTTGTTTTTCAAGATTGACCCCATCATGGCCATTTCCATCTTATCCGGATATATGCAAGAAAATCTTCATCAGGTGGCCTTGGGCTCTAGTTTGTCCTATTATTATACATGGCAAACAGCATCCCCTTCTAAACTTGTCTATTCTCTGCCCGTAATCTTCTTCTGTTCTTGGTCTCTCTTATAAGCAATTCATTACTTTCTCATTCCTCCTCTGAATCTAAATTTTGTTGACACCTTGGTGTTATCTATGTGTTTGTCAGTAATTTTTGTCAGGGTAAACATTTAGCCCTAGACTTCTCATAGGAACTTGGTCTTGCATGCAAAATTCATTGATTATTAAGGAAAAGGCAATCCTTCATTTTTCTTTATAGTCATTAAATTCCTAATTGAATCACAAATTAGTTTTTCAATATCAATATAGCATGTCCCTTGGACAATTTGGTACAATAATGTCGCCTTAAAGTTTGCAATCTCATATTATTGCAAACTTGGTTGTAGGCTCGTGTTTATCAAAAGCTCCAAGCTTTTGTAGTTTTCCTAAAGTCTTTTGTTTGGACATGTTTCGGGTGCCCATCCTAATTAAAAATAAATATATTCCCTTTAATCACTTCTAAACC
Organism: Stephania yunnanensis; assembly: GCA_039657365.1. Lineage (NCBI taxonomy): Eukaryota > Viridiplantae > Streptophyta > Magnoliopsida > Ranunculales > Menispermaceae > Stephania > Stephania yunnanensis. The sequence goes on from CM077583.1 coordinate 21,567,471, forward strand.
ATTTCTAATATTTTAGTGGGAAAATCCATGTCTAAACCCTTACTCCGATTTTGAGTATAAGTTATTTTCTCCTATAGAATTTTAGTAAACCAAAATAATAGAGTAGGTGAGTAGTCTACTAGTTTTCCTTAGACCACGACTACCATCTTACATCATCTCCATGACCATTTGCATAAAATTCTTGCACTAAGATTTCACAACTCATCATTACCGAGGACCCTGGACCATTATTGGCATAGTAGTCCCTATTGAATAGTCCTTAATTCCTTTTGTTTATGATATTCAAAATTCTAGGTTGGTAATTAGTAGTCTCGTTCTTAACATTGAAACCCATCTCCAGTATAATCTTCCTACTTTCACTATTATCGCTCTTTATCCTAGCATGAACTTTTGCATTTATTTGGTTGTACGGTGAGAAATGTATTGTTGGTGTCTCCTCAACCCGTCTTTTCTCTTCGACTACTTGATAAAATTTAGGGGTGGAGAAGGTTCTCTTGGTTTTCTAATTTATGGGTTATTTATTGAAATCCATGTTGGCCTAATAGGTGTAGGTGGAACTTTGGATTTTTGTTTATATTTTAACTTAAAAGAAGAAATCCATTTGGAAAGCTAGCGTAAAGTTCAAGGAAAACTTTGAATAACATTGGCATCGATGTTTTAACTCAATTATAAACATAAAATTGTTTTTCTAGATATTGTAAAACAATCGTGTGATAAGTTTAGTCTTTTTGAAAATAAAGCTAGGCAAATTAAATCAAAACTATAATTAAATCCCTAAACTCATTTTAAACTTGATTTTTCAAACAATTTGCAAATGCGTTTAAATAAACCATAATTTCAAAATTGTTGAGTTTATAAACCAATGATCTACATGAGTACAACACGTTTCGAGCATGTATAATAAGTTTTCCATATGTCCTTATTATTTCTAGAAGTCATAAGTGGATTGTCTCCACAATGATTTACCAAAACCCTCAAAGAAAAAGTCTTTCAATGATTATTATTACTATTATTATTACTTTAATTTAATTTATTTAATTAAAACATGAATTAAATATAAAAATTCAATCTATAATATTGTAATAATTTACTAAACTAGTTAAAGTAACTTAACTATCATAGTTCAAACTAATTAATATTCAAACAAATTCAATTTTAGAATAAATAAATATCCAAACAAGCATCCCGAACAATAAAACATCAATATGTTTTGCATCCAAACATGTAACTTCAATCATATAGTCACGAGCATACTTTTTAAAGTATAATAGATCATTAAACTCTAATCATAAGTAAACAACCCTTAGCAAACCATTAGCTCTCCTCATATAGATGGAAATTCCATGTTCGAATTATTTTGAGCTAACCTCTTTAAATACATAAATACATTAACTTAGCTCAATAAAATTGCATTACGCTGTGTGAAAACCTCGAACTACTAAATCTAAAACCTTTAGAAAAGTCACTTCAATATTAAATTTAGATCTCAAATTCACCTAGTACATATAAATGGTAATAGACCTTTTAAAAAATCTTAGTTACCACTTTAAACTAGATAATGAATCCAAATATCATAATGCACATTCAAGACTATAAATGCAATACAAAGTTCATGATTAAAATTCGTAAATAATAATCTAAACCCTTATATTTATAAATAATATTGCAATAAAGTAAATAAAAGACATATATAAATGTCTTTGGAATAAATACATTTAACCTTCAAATCTTCTCCAAAAGTAATGAACAATCAAGCAATAAACAAAAACAATAAACAATGGCTCCTAATGCAATGAATTATTGATCTAAGTAGTCGAAGGCAACTAATTTTGTAGCCTTAAGGTCATATATATATATATATATACATAGTATTCTAGTTAGTTGTCATGGCTCAAATTTCTAATCCGAGTTTAATTTCTTGATCAACATCAATGACTCATGATGTGGGACCCGCATCTTGCATTGACGAGAGTCGAGAGGGCTGAGGTATATGTTATATTTTTTGTGGTGTATGCCTAGTATATTGTATATGTGTGGATTCCTAAGTCACTCCTACTTTTGTTTAGGTGTCGAGACGTGAGTGCAGACGTGCCTCAAGATGCTTGTCAACATAGGACCTGAGTAAAGAGTGATGTGATAAGTTTATTTAGGCTTCATGTAGTGTTAATAGAGATTTTAATGTGGCTATGGTTGATTATAAATTAAATATACTTAAGTTAGCACTTTAAAACAATAGTCATGTGATATTTCTCGAGATACGTATCGACACATCTTGAAACCAATTGAGTTACACATTGGTGTTACTTAGATTAAGTAAGTGGAGAGTAAGTAGGAAACGCGTCAATGTGTATGCCAATAGATGAGTCTTAAGATATGTGTGCACATGAAGATCAATGGCTATCAATTAACCATATCCATTTCATATATATAGCAAAAGATCAACTCATGCAAATTAAACCCTTTCATTTTCAAAACTTGGAGTTGAAGTAAACTTACTAGAGAAGAAATGAAATTGAAGAAGATCAATTTCTTTGGTGATTTAAAGGTGTTGGAGTTGATCAAGCTTGGAATAGATCAAATAGATAATTCACTTACACTAGTGAACTTAGTTAAATTGATGAATTTATGAATTAAATGATATGTATAGTTGTTTCTATGTTGTTATTGAGGTCTGGAACTCTGGAGGAGTGTATGGAAGTTCGTAAGACATTAGTGTAGCCTATGTATGGAGAAATCTCAAAGTTCTAATTGTAGAATTTTGGGTTTTCCTGCACATAGCATACTAGGTAGATCAGCTAGCGCGCTAGAGAAATTTGGAAGCAAGCTAATAAGACCACTAGTGTGCTAATCAAATCACCCAGCGTGCGCTTGGTGCTATGACAGCATAAAAATCTGAAATTTCTTAAATTTAATTTAACACTATAAACAAGTATAATATATTAAGTAAAGATCTAAACACACTCAAAAATACGATATATGATATTAGGAACCTAGGGACGTGTCTCGGAGGTTGGAATACGTGTTTTAAGGTGTCATGTGGCCGGATTAGCATACGATATTGTGTAGACTGTAAGTAAATTGATTTAGATATTTATTTGCATTTCATTGCTATTTAGTAGTTCAATTCTAGTCATTTGGACCGGCTTGCCTATTCTACTCTTTATACCATGAATTGTTTCCTTTCTCATTTCTTGAGTTTGCTTTCATGGTATAGATTATTGGTTAAATGGTTTCATTTACTCCAAATCATGTGCTATATCATTTTTTACTGTTAATACTGGTGGTCAAATGAAATAGCATGCTATTAGTTAGGTGTTACATAGTGTTGTAAATCTATTTCCATTGTGCATTAGATATGCAATTGCTTTGTTGAATTCTCAAACCATGTTATTTATTGAAATACAAAGTTAGTTCTTATATCTAGGAACATTACATTACACAGATAGGCCGCGACACACAGGGTCACTAGACTACCAAGGGATGTCGAGATCTCTTTACTATAACTTGGGTGACATCACAGGGTATGGGACCTAGGGTTGTTGGTAAGTACAACTTCAATGCCTTTATAAGTTATAAGACTTAAGGTTATTGAAAGTATACATCTTAAGTGACTGGCACTTAGGATAATTGTAAAGGCCTAGAGCATAGCTGCGACCTTTATAGAGAAGTAGAGCTCAACCCCATCCTTATATAGTGGAAAAGGCTCATGTGATGAAGATCACGGTCGACTGACCCTAGATCATTATTACTTAGCTGAATGTTAGATTCATATTTTTTAGTTGAAGTATCTCATAACATGATTTCCTTTCACCATAACTGCTATCTTTATGCTTTCATATAGTTGTTGTATATTTGGAAATGTGAACAAATATCTCTCATTGTTAAATTCTATTAGACTAAGTGGTTAGTCACTTTTACTCCACCCGAATTTGATGGAAACAAATAAAGTGAAAGTATACTAATAAGTTTATCAAGTGTATTTCAGTTAGTCAAAGTTTGTCGAATATCACATCTTAATTGTTCAAGACATACAAGTTCAAAATTTGGTCCATACGAGGAAATGAAGACGAAAGATAATATTACATGTTGTAACATTGATGTAAGGTACACAGGTTCATTTCCACAAGCCTAATGCATTACTTCATGCATATCATATTTTTCAAATTTCAAGTGATCATTTAGAGTGTTAAATGAAACTCTCCACTTAAATCAATCTTAGCGAGCTAATTGCTTTTTAGACAACTTTTTCATAAAGCTAAAAATCACACTTTAATTTGAATTGATGAACAAATCTGAGCCCTTAAATATCTAGAATGGTCGAAAATTGTTAAAAAGGAATGTAGAATATTCTCAAACCACCTAGAACATTTCATTGTCTTGTCAAGAAAGAAAAAAATGGTGCTCATAGTTTTCAAAGAAGAAGCTTGAATTTTTGTGTGCAATCACTTGTAATCTTTCGAGGCAAATAAGTCACTCTCAAAACTAGCATTATTATGGTGTTCTAAAGCTTAAAACATCCACTCCAGAACTGATTTTCAAATCACTCTCGGGGTTGTAAGAAAGTTCGATTTCCTGGCTTTTCTTGTGCTTAAATTTCATATTTTTGCGTGCTTGGCTTGTGGAAATCATTTGTTGTGTTCTTGAACACATTTGTCTTGGGTTTTACACCTAAATTTGATTCACTAAACCATAGGACTGGTTTGGACAAGAGTTTGCACTTAAACTTGATTTTTATCAAACTTTTTGTTCTTTGAATTTGAAACCGAGTTTTTTTAATCGATTCGTCTAAAATGGTTTCATATTTGAGATTTGCACAAAATTAGTGATATACTTGCATTTATCTTTTGTTTTCATACTTGCATGCATTAGAGTGGTTAGGCTCTAGGGGGCTTGCTTGTATTTGAATTTGGTGTCATCTTACTTTGTAAAGTGAATATTATTATTTTCATCTATTCTCTCTAAGTGGTTGATTGTAAGACATAATGGGGTTTAAGTTGGAGGGAAAGCCTAGTTAAAGCTAGGCACAATCCCTAGTTGCTACTAGGTAGGAAGTCCTAGTTTGTGATTAGGCATTCTAGGCTTGTACGCTTAGGTTGTAACACTTATTGGTAACATAAGTGGGGGTTTAAAAATCCTAACTGGGGAGGTCGGGTAGTGGATGTAGATCGTTGGATCGAACCACTATAAATCGTGTGTCTCTTTCCATCTCTTCTATCCCCTTCATGTTGCATTGCATTCATATTTGCATTTGAGTGAGCATAGAGCATCTTTATTGTATAATTATTTTAAAAAGGTGATAACTTCTCAATACTCCCATCTCACCCCCTTCTTGGGTATGGTTTCAATTGGTATCAGAGTAGGTTATTGCTCAAAATGTTACTAACGTATCTTTGAGTGTTTTGTGCAAAGATGTAAACTTTAGATCTGACTCACCTTGGGAAGGGCAACTCCTTGAGTGGGCCTCCGTGTTTTGATGGAACAAACTATGCTCATTGGAAAGTAAGGATGAAGTTCTACATTAAGACGCAAAGTAGACTTTTGCGGGACTCAATTGAGAATGGGTACACTCCACTAAACAAGCCCGTAAGAGAATAACCACCGAGGATACCAAGATTGAGCTCTCAAATGATCAAGCCATGAATCATCTATTTTGTGCACTAAGTAAGAACAAACTCAACTCAGTTAGTATTTTTTAAATGGCCAAGGAAGTGTGGGAGAAGCTTGGGGTGCACTATAAGGGCACATTTCAAGTGATGAAGAAAGGTTGAGAATCCTTGAGGAACACTATGAGACTTTCTGAGTTGGCTCTGATGAAGACATGGCCACCTCCATCCCTCGGTTCACTAAGCTCTTGAATGAGATCAAGAATCTTAGAAAGAACTATGATAAAGAAACATCGGTGTACAATTTCCTTAGAGGCTTGCCTAAGAAATGGGATGCCAAGAAATATGCTATTCAATCAGCACAAAATCTTGGAGAGTATACTTTTGATGCCTTGTGTGGAGAGCGAACGGTCCATGAATTTGAACTAAAGGATCGAGCTAGATTAGAAGCATTGAGTGGGGGTATTAATAGTTCAAGAAAATAGATTGTTTTGAAAGCAAATAGCCCACTGGCTCCATTAAATTGAGATCATTGAAGATGAGGAATCTAGTGATGACAATGGTCTTGAGGAGGAAGTAGCCATGCTCTCAAGAAATCTCCACAAGGCTATGTACAAGCTAGACAAGTAAAAGAAGAAGTTTAAGAATGGAAGCAAGGGAGGAAATTCAAGTGTTACCATATGTTTCAGGTGTGGCAAACTAGGCCACATCAAGGTAGAATGCAAGTCCAAGAAGGTGTTGGACAAGAAGAAAGGCAAGAAGAGCTTTAAGGTGACATGGGATGATTTATCTTCATTGAGTTCTGAATCCGAATCAAAAAGTGAGAATACAATACTTTGTCTCATGCCACAAAGTAAGGTAAACTCTAACGATTTCAATGATATGATGTTGATGATTTGGATGATGTTCTTAATGTTGATAAGCTTAGAAAAGAGTTAGAAAAGGTGGTCAAAAAGACCAAACAACTCAAAAAGAGCTTCACCATAGAAATAAGTGATATAGAGTAAGAAAATGAGACTATTAATGATCTCCAAAGTGACTTGAATGAAGTCCTAAATGAGAGATATGCTTTAGTCAAGGAAGTAGAGGACATGACTGAAGGTCACCCAAGAGGGGGGGTGAATTGGGTTACCGAGTAGTTTTTGCCCTTTTAAAAACTTTGTGCGCAATTTACAACTATGATGTATATATAAGCTATGCAAGTAAAAGAAATGCTGGAAATATAAAGTGACACAAGATTTATAGTGGTTCGATCCAACGATCTACATCCACTACCTAACCTCCTCAGTTAGGATTTCAACCCACTTATATTACCAATAAGTGTTACAACCTAAGCATCACCTAGGATTTTCCCACCTAGCCGCAACTAGGATTTTTCCCACCTAGACTCCTCTAGGATTTTCCTCACCTAGCCTCAACTAGGATTTTTCCCACCTAGCCGCAACTAGGATTTTCCCACCTAGACTCCTCTAGGATTTTCCTCACCTAGCCTCAACTAGGATTTTTCCCACCTAGCCGCAACTAGGATTTTCCCACCTAGACTCCTCTAGGATTTTCCTCACCTAGCCGCAACTAGGATTTTTTCCTTTCGACTTAGATCCCACTAAGTCTTACAATCATTCAATTACAACAATTCTGCTGGAAATACAAAGATACACTTTACAACAAAAGTGGTATCAAATTCAAACACAAGCAAGCCACCTAGAGCCTAACTCTTATGCATGCAAGTGTGAGCATAAATGGAATATGCAAAATATGTTACTGATGTTGTTGCAAATTCCAAATCTGAAATCGTTTCAAAAACTTAATATATTTGTGTGAAACCGATTTCGAGTCTAAGAACAAAAGTTTAGTAAGGATCAAGTTTAAGTGCAATACTTTTGTTCAAATGAATCTCAGAGTTTGATAATATGAATTTAAGTGCAAAAACTCAGAGAAGATATTGTTACAAATTCCAAATCTGAAATCGTTTCAAAAACTTAATACATTTGTATGAAAACCGATTTCAAGGCTAAGAACAAAAGTTTAACAAGAATCAAGTTTTAAGTGCAACACTTTTGTTCTAATCAATCTCAGAGTTTGATAATATAAATTTTAAGTACAAAAACTCAGAGAATATGTTCAAACACACACAACAATGATTTTCCAATCAAATACTCAAAATATGTAGATTAAGCACAAGTAAGATTGTGGATTTAGAAATTTCTTACAACCGAGAAGAATGAGAAGAGATCAGCTACGGAGTGATTCTTGAACTCCTTTTGAAAGCCTCAAATGTGCTGGATATGTGAACTAAAGAACAGCAACTAAGATCTCTCTTGTTTCTTCACAAAAATCTGATTTCTACCTTGTAGATCTATTAATTTTGAGTGTGTTTGCTCTTCTTGTTTAAAACCAAGTTTGAGGTGGTTTTATAGTGGTAGGAATTCCAATATAGCCGTTTATGGCCGTTCTAGGAATCCAGGAAATCAAAAATTCAAATTCAAAGCTTGATTTCCAAAAGTCAAAAATTGCAGGCGAGTGCAATTAGCGCGCTAATTTGTGAGTTAGCGCGCTAACACTGTCTTAGCGCGCTAATGACATTATTAGCGCGCTAACCGCAGGACTTGAGAATAATTAATTTATCCCTTTGTGTTAGCGACCCTTAAACTTGTCCGGGACCTAACCAACCCTTATATAACATGTTATACATGTTTATTATGAGTCATTAAGCCTATTTGGGTGGTGGGATAATTTTACAAACCCCGAAAACGGAAATTCAAAGTTTCACAACTTATTAGGGGCTTTTCTGCAAATTTTCAGTTTTACATTTCAAAAACAAGTTTTTCTTTTTCAAAAACATTTATAATGATCTTCTAATATGTAAATGACCATTCACACATGATTTCACATTGTTTAACTTCATTTACCTATTTAGGTGTTTAAAATCCACTTTTAAACTTTGAAATCAACTTATGACTTTGAGAAATGATTTCGAAAACTTGATGTATGCATGAACTAATGCATTTGGCTTGCGTGAAAGAATTTGTATACCTTACATTGATTTTACAAATTGTGACTTGAACTTTCTTCTTCATTTCTTCATTGCGGTTTGGGCTTTCTTCTTCATTTCTTCATTTATGCCGAGTCTTGAACTTGTATTGCTTGAATGCTCTTGAAGTGTTGTATTGCATCACTTATTCCAACAAGCTCTCTATATTTCTTGAATACATTTTCACCTTGTTTGTTTGGCTCCATATTTCTTGAATATTCCTGATGTGTTGTATTGCATCCTTTTAACACAAACTGAAATACATGATTAGTACATTTTCACTTTGTTTGTTTCCATCAAAATCTCGGTAGGAATGTGAATGACTAACCACTTAGTCCAACAATCTCCCCCTTTTTGATGATAACAAACAATGTGAACTTTAAAGGTGTGAAAACACAATCTAAATGTATATCACATTCAACACATCAATCTTTTCAAGTTTAACCATATTTAACTTCAAATATGCAAGTTCAAAACCAACAACCGTTTCAAATATACCAAGATAAAAACCTTTCATGTTCAACACCACATTTTTCAAACTTCAAACCTTTTTCAAACTTCAAACCTTTCAAGTTCAACATCACATTTTTCTCCCCCTTTTGATATTATCAAAAAGCGGGGTCAAGCATCCACAATTTTTCTCCCCCTTTCAAGTATAAAAAACCAACAACTTTTTCAAGTATATCAATATATGTAGGTTAAAATTATCAACTTGATATCAGTTACAAAAATCAATAATATTAACGTATCAACCTGATACCAGTAAAAATGAGAATTATTAACCCGATACCAATATATACCAATGAAAATATCACCCTTTCATATCATCCTTAAAAAAATATCACAATATCACAATATCACATATCACCCTTTCAAGTTCAACCTTTTCTCCCCCCTTTGATATTATTAAAAAAATGGGGTCAAGTATCTGCAAAGATAGACACGATTTAAACAATATACCAAGATAAAAGCATTCTCCCCCTCACTTTATGCATAATAAAATTCTCCCCCTTACTTTATGCATATCAATAAAATTCTCCCCCTTACTTTATGCATATCAATAAATAACATACGGAAGCGATACACATGCATAAACTATAAAACATAGTGAAGCACAAAATAGCCATAAAAATAAACTCAGAGACGCAGAAAAATTCATGATATAGATAGCAAAGAGTAGCAATTGCACGACTCTCACGTCGTGGGGCATTTGCCGGAATCGGGACGGGGTGTGTGGATTCGGATTCGTCACTAGACGATGAAGATTGAACCACACGTCACCGTGAGGACGTGGCTTGGGTAGGTCGAGATGGATTGGGAGCGGTTGGTGCACCCGATCGAGACGAAGGGCGGTTTGAGGTGCGACGAGTTGACATGTTGAAAAGAAAATGGAAGGAATCAACAAAGAGTGGAGAAGATTTGTACCTTAGAAGAGTGGAGATCACGGTGGAAATTGCACACGGAGAGTGGATTTGGAAGAGGAGAAGAGAGACTTGTGTGTGTGAGGTAAGTTTTTGAACAAAAGTTAGGTTATAAAACCCTGGCCGATCGACATTAGCGCGCTAATAAGGTTTGTTAGTGCGCTAATTCCTCTCTGGAATTTTCCGGTCACAGGGCTGTTAGCGTGCTAATGCTCACTATTAGCGCGCTAATTCCTCTCTGGAATTTTTTGACACAAAATTTTGAACTTTTGCAATTTAGCTTCGATTCTTCTCAAACTTCATGGACACTTCACTAACACCATATAAAAAGGTTTGGAATAGCTAGAACATATGTAGAAGGTCCAATTTTTCGAAACATGCCTAACTTACGCCGAATTTTAAAAACTTGTTCTCTAGGCAAAGGCTTATTGAGTATATCGGCTAATTGATCCTATATGGGCACATGGATGAGTTTTAACATTTCCCCTTTTTGGATGTGATCACACAAAGAATGATGTCTAATCTATTGTGCCACAATCATGCATCACAATTACTTTGTGCATTCAAACATGAAACATTTTGCATATTTATCTCATCAAAGTTAATAACATAAACATTTTTATCTATATATGCAAATAAACAAGGTTTCATGCTTCTCATTTCTAACAATGTATTTTGATGATTCAAACATAATATGAAATCCTTTGTCACACAATTTACTAATACTAAGCAAATTAAATTTCAAACCATCAACAAGATAAACATTAGAAATAGAAAGTAAATTGTTACCAACAGTTTGAGACCAATAACTCTTCCTTTGTTGTTGTCTCCAATCTGTAACCTTTCCACCATCATGCCGCTTTAGTTCAATAACTTGAAGTGCATCTTCGGTCATGTGTCTTGAGCACCCACTTGTCCAAGTACCATGGGGTGCTTTTCCTCGCATCCTATACTATGGGAAACACACTAGATTTTGGTACCCAAACACCTTTGGGTCCGAGAGTGTTAGTGTCATAAACATTTTTTGCTACCCATGCTAGTTTACCCATTTTTACCTTTTGTAATACACATTTCTTGACCATGTGAGTCTTGTTGCATTTATAGCATCTACGATCATCATTTAGTAATTTCTTGTAGCTTAACAAGTTTGCTCCGTAACCTATGCCTCTTTTGTTAAGTGCACGTCGTTGTGCTCCTAACATCATGTCAAACATTTGTTTACCATTTGTAAACTTATGCCTTTGTGCTAGTCAAGTCCTCTACTTCCTTGACTAAAGCATCTCTTTCCTTTATGACTTCATTTAAGTCATTTTGGAGATCATCAATAATCTCATTTTGTGACTCTATTTCACTAATTGCAATTGTCAAACTCTTTTTGAGTTGTTTGGTGTTTTTGACCTCCTTTTTCAACTCTTTTCTAAGCTCATCAATATTTGGAACATCATTCAAATTATTAACATTATCAAAATTGAAAGAGTTAGAATTTACCTCGCCTCGTGCCGTGAGACAAAATATTGCCTTTTCACTTTCTGATTCTGATTCAGAACTTGATGATGACGAGTCATCCCAAGTTGCTTTGAAACTCTTCTTTCCTTTGTCAAACACCTTCTTGGCTTTGCACTCCGTTTTGACGTGACCCGGTTTGCCGCAACCGTAGCATATTATTTCGTTTGGTTTTCCTTCCTTGCTTCCACTTCGCAGCTTCTTCTTGTACTTATCTCGTTTGTACACGGCCTTATTGAGCTTTCTTGAGATCATAGCTACTTCTTTCTCAAGATCATTTTCATCATATGATTCCTCATTTTCGATGACCTCTACTGATGCACTTGGGGAGCTACTTGCCTTTAAAGCGATTTCTTTTCTTGAGCTTTTAGTCCCTCCACTTAGTGCTTCCAATCTTGCTCTGTCTTTTAGTTCAAATTCGTGAATGTTAGCTCTCCGCATAATGCATCGAATGTATAATCTCCAAGATTTTGAGCTGATTGGATAGCGTATTTCTTGGCATCCCATTCCTTAGGCAAGCCTCTAAGGAATTTATATACTGAAGTTTCTTGATCATAATTCTTGCCTAGATTCTTGATCTCATTTAGTAGCTTCGTGAATCTAGTGATGGCGGTGGCTATGTCTTCATCAGCCCCAACTCGGAAGGTTTCATAATGTTCCTCAAGAATTCTCAGCTTGGTCTTCTTTACTTGCATGGTACCTTCATAATGTACCTCAAGCTTCTCCCATACTTCCCTTGCCGTTTGACAAGCACTTACTCGTTGAATTCATTTTCACTTAATGCACAAAATAAGTGATTTACGGCTTGATCATTTGAAAGCTCAAGCTTTATCTCCTCCGTGGTGTATTCTTTCAATGGCTTACCCGGTGGAGTGTAACCATTTTCAATTACATCCCATAAAAATCTATTTTGTGCTCTAATATAAAATTTCATTCTTACTTTCCAATGAGCATAATTGGTTCCATCGAAATATGGAGGCCTAACAGAAGAATTACCTTCCCGAAGGCGAAAGCTGGATCTAAAGTTTGCATCCTTGCACAAAAACACTCAAAGATACGTTAGTAACACTTTGAGCAATAACCCGCTACGATACCAATTGAAGGTCACCCAAGAGGGGGGGTGAATTGGGTTACCGAGTAGTTTTTGCCCTTTTAAAAACTTTGTGCGCAATTTACAACTATGATGTATATATAAGCTATGCAAGTAAAAGAAATGCTGGAAATATAAAGTGACACAAGATTTATAGTGGTTCGATCCAACGATCTACATCCACTACCTAACCTCCTCAGTTAGGATTTCAACCCACTTATATTACCAATAAGTGTTACAACCTAAGCATCACCTAGGATTTTCCCACCTAGCCGCAACTAGGATTTTTCCCACCTAGACTCCTCTAGGATTTTCCTCACCTAGCCTCAACTAGGATTTTTCCCACCTAGCCGCAACTAGGATTTTCCCACCTAGACTCCTCTAGGATTTTCCTCACCTAGCCTCAACTAGGATTTTTCCCACCTAGCCGCAACTAGGATTTTCCCACCTAGACTCCTCTAGGATTTTCCTCACCTAGCCGCAACTAGGATTTTTTCCTTTCGACTTAGATCCCACTAAGTCTTACAATCATTCAATTACAACAATTTCTTTGGAAATACAAAGATACACTTTACAACAAAAGTGGTATCAAATTCAAACACAAGCAAGCCACCTAGAGCCTAACTCTTATGCATGCAAGTGTGAGCATAAATGGAATATGCAAAATATGTTCGATGTTGTTGCAAATTCCAAATCTGAAATCGTTTCAAAAACTTAATATATTTGTGTGAAACCGATTTCGAGTCTAAGAACAAAAGTTTAGTAAGGATCAAGTTTAAGTGCAATACTTTTGTTCAAATGAATCTCAGAGTTTGATAATATGAATTTAAGTGCAAAACTCGAGAGAAGATATTGTTACAAATTCCAAATCTGAAATCGTTTCAAAAACTTAATACATTTGTATGAAAACCGATTTCAAGGCTAAGAACAAAAGTTTAACAAGAATCAAGTTTTAAGTGCAACACTTTTGTTCTAATCAATCTCAGAGTTTGATAATATAAATTTTAAGTACAAAAACTCAGAGAATATGTTCAAACACACACAACAATGATTTTCCAATCAAATACTCAAAATATGTAGATTAAGCACAAGTAAGATTGTGGATTTAGAAATTTCTTACAACCAGAAGAATGACAGAAGAGATCAGCTCTGGAGTGATTCTTGAACTCCTTTTGAAAGCCTCAAATGTGCTGGATATGTGAACTAAAGAACAGCAACTAAGATCTCTCTTGTTTCTTCACAAAAATCTGATTTCTACCTTGTAGATCTATTAATTTTGAGTGTGTTTGCTCTTCTTGTTTAAAACCAAGTTTGAGGTGGTTTTATAGTGGTAGGAATTCCAATATAGCCGTTTATGGCCGTTCTAGGAATCCAGGAAATCAAAAATTCAAATTCAAAGCTTGATTTCCAAAAGTCAAAAATTGCAGCAGAGTGCAATTAGCGCGCTAATCTTTGTGAGTTAGCGCGCTAACACTGTCTTAGCGCGCTAATGACATTATTAGCGCGCTAAGCGCAGGGACTTCGAGAATAATTAATTTATCCCTTTGTGTTAGCGACCCTTAAACTTGTCCGGGACCTAACCAACCCTTATATAACATGTTATACATGTTTATTATGAGTCATTAAGCCTATTTGGGTGGTCCGGATAATTTTACAAACCCCGAAAACGGAAATTCAAAGTTTCACAACTTATTAGGGGCTTTTCTGCAAATTTTCAGTTTTACATTTCAAAAACAAGTTTTTCTTTTTCAAAAACATTTATAATGATCTTCTAATATGTAAATGACCATTCACACATGATTTCACATTGTTTAACTTCATTTACCTATTTAGGTGTTTAAAATCCACTTTTAAACTTTGAAATCAACTTATGACTTTGAGAAATGATTTCGAAAACTTGATGTATGCATGAACTAATGCATTTGGCTTGCGTGAAAGAATTTGTATACCTTACATTGATTTTACAAATTGTGACTTGAACTTTCTTCTTCATTTCTTCATTGCGGTTTGGGCTTTCTTCTTCATTTCTTCATTTATGCCGAGTCTTGAACTTGTATTGCTTGAATGCTCTTGAAGTGTTGTATTGCATCACTTATTCCAACAAGCTCTCTATATTTCTTGAATACATTTTCACCTTGTTTGTTTGGCTCCATATTTCTTGAATATTCCTGATGTGTTGTATTGCATCCTTTTAACACAAACTGAAATACATGATTAGTACATTTTCACTTTGTTTGTTTCCATCAAAATCTCGGTAGGAATGTGAATGACTAACCACTTAGTCCAACAATGACGAGCACGGTGCACAAGTTCAACAATGGTAAAGAGATGTTTGACATGATGTTGGGAGCACAACAACGTGCACTAAACAAGAGAGGCATATGATATGGACCGAACTTGTTGAGTTACAAGAAATTGCTAGATGATGTCGTAGATGCTCAAAATGCAATAGGTCTCTTGTGGTTGGGAAATGTGCCTTACAAAATGCCAAAATTTGTAGACTAGCATGGGTAGTTAAGAATGTTTTATGATACTAAATTTCTTGGACCCAAAGGTGTTTGGGTACCAAAATCTAGTGTTTTCCCATTGTGTAGGATGCGAGGAAGAGCACCCTATAGTATTTGGATAGTGGGTGCTCAAGATACATGACCGGAGATGTACATTAATTCATTGAATTAAAGCAGCATAATGGTGGAAAGGACACATTTGGAGACAACAACAAAGGAAAGGTTACAGGCCTTGGAACCATTGGTGACGATTTACTTTCCATTTCTAATATTTATCTTGTTGATGGTTTGAAAAATAACTTTCTTAGCATTAGTCAATTATATGACAAAGGATTTCATGTCATGTTTGAATCATCAAAATGCATTGTTAGGAATGAGAAGTATGAAACACTATTTGTTGCATATAGAGATAAGAATGTTTATGCCATTAACTTTGATGAGATGCATATGAAAAATATTTCATGTCTGAGTGCTCAAAGTGAATGTGATGCATGGTTGTGGCACCATAGATTAGGACATTCTAGCATGGAAAAATTGTCTAAATTGACCAAGCATGATCTTGTCAAGGGTCTATCTAAATGCACTTATAAGAAAGACAAGGAATGTGAACCTTGTATTGTTGGTAAGCAAGTGAAATCGTCATTTAAGATGAAAGTAACAAGTGATGTGACTGGAGCATTGGAACTTATCCATATGGATTAGTTCGAACCCACTCAAACATAAAGTCTAGGGGTAAATCATATTGTTTTTTCATTTGTGATGATTTTACTCGGTATACTTGGGTTTATTTTCTAGCTTATAAGCATGAATTGTTTGATGTGTTTGTTAGATTTTGTGCTTTGGTTGAGAATAAGAAGGGGTATAAAATTACCATCATTAAGAGTGATTAGGGTGGTGAGTTTGTCAATAGGAACATAGAGGAGTTTTGCGCTAAACAAGGATACACACACTAACTATCTTCTCCTAGGATACCACAATAAAATAGAGTTGTAGAAAGAAAGAATAGGACCCTCCAAGTGAAGTGTAGGACCATGCTAAATGAGTACAACATAGCTAAGCACTTCTGCGTCGAAGCCATTAACATGGCATGCTATGTTCTCAATAGGGTAAATGTTCGAAGGTAAGTGAAAAAGACTCCTTATGAACTATGGAAAAGTCGAAAGCCAACATACGTTTCTTCAAGGTGTTCGATTGCACTTGCTATGTTCTAAATGATAAGGATCATTTGGACAAATTTGACCTAAAGTCAAATATGTGCACTTTTCTACGCTACTCCATGCATAAAAAAGCATATAAGCTATTCAATAGATCAACCAAAATCATGGAGGAGCCATTAATGTCAAATTTAAGGAAGTAGATCCTAAAGCTAAAATGATGCATACCTTAGAGAAATTAAGGATTGATGATGATGATGATGATGACACCCTAGGCCAAACATCCAATAGTCAAGAGGTTGAGGTGAGAGTGGAACCTGAACCTAGTGCACCAAAGAACTCAAGACTTCTTATAGGCCATCCCTCCCAACAAATTATTGGTGATCCAAACAAAGGAATAACCACTAGGTCATCATTGCACCGAGATGAGGGACACATAGCTTTTGTATCACAAACCGAGCCCCCCAAGATAGATGATGCCTTACGTGGTGAATTTTGGATCATGGCTATGCAAGAGGTGCTAGGTCATTTTATTAGGAATAAGGTATGGACACTAATATCTAGACATAAAAACCATACTATCATAGGCACCAAATGGTCCTTTAGAAACAAAAAGAATGATAAGGGTGAAATTGTAAGGAACAAGGCTAGGTTGGTTGCACAAGGCTATAATTAAGATGAAGGAATTGAATATGAGGAAGCTTTTACACCGGTAGCAAGACTAGAAGCAATTCGGATGTTGCTTGCTTATGTTTGCCACATTGGATTTTTACTATACCAAATGGACGTTAAAAGTGCATTCTTAAATGGCTTCATCAATGAATAGATATATGTAGAACAACTAGCAGGTTTTGAAGACCTTGATCATCTAAATTGTTTCTATCGTCCTCAAAAGGCCTTGTATGGATCAAGACAAGCTCCTCGAGCTTGATATGACCGACTTAGTGCATTTCTACTTGACAAAGGGTTTGAGAAAGGAACGCTAGATCCTACTTTGTTTATTTTCATTAAAAAACATGACATGCTAATTGTTCAAATTTACGCTGATGATATTATCTTTGGGTCATCCAATATACACTTATGTGATGAATTCTCATCGTTGATGACCAATGTATTTGAAATGAGCATGATGGGTGAACTAACATACTTCCTAGGCTTACAAATTAAGTAATCCAAACATGGCATTTTCATAAACAAAGCGAAGTATGTGAGGGACATGCTAAAGAAATTCAAAATTGAGAATTTGAAAGCATGTGACACTCCTAGTAGCTCCACCATCAAAATGGACAAAGACCAACAAGAAAAATCTATAGATCCTAAACTTTACCGTGACATAATTGGTAGTCTCCTATACATGACCGCTAGTAGGCCCGATATTATGTTTATTGTGTGTTTTGTGCTAGATTTCAATCCAAACCTAAGGAATCTCACTTGAAATATGTCAAGCGTAAATTTCATTATCTTAGTGGGACACAAGATTTAGGGTTGTGGCTTTGTTGATTCTGACTATGCCGGGAGTCTAGTGGATAGGAAAAAGCACTTTCGGTTTTTATCATTTACTACAAAATTCAATTATATCATGGTTTAGTAAAAGGCAAGATTTCATTGCTTTATCTACGGCTGAAGCCGAGTATGTGGGTACCGAAAGTTGTTGTGCTCAAGTATTGTACATGAAACAACAGCTTGAGGATTATCAAATCCAAGTGTGTTGTGTTGAAATTTATTGTGATAACACAAGTGCAATCAACATATCGAAAAATTTGATGTTACACTCTCGCACCAAGAACATTAAGATTAGGCACCATTTCCTTCGCGATCACGTCCAAAAGGGCAATGTTAAAATAATCCACGTGCCCATGGAGGATCAACTAGCTGATATCTTCACCGAGCCATTGCCTAGAGACCAATTTTCTAATATTCAGCGTGAATTAGGCATGCTTCGTGAATCAGACCATCCATACATGTTTTAGTTGTTTCAATCCTTTTTATATGTTGTTAGTGAAGTGTCCATGAAGTATGAGGTGAATCGGAGTTGTCTGTCCAAAACTCAAAAAATTTAATTTCAAATTTCAGAGAGCAATTAGCGTGCTAGGTCTGATAATTAGCACTCAAATTGTCTGATAATTAGCGCTCTAATTCAAGGACCTAGTGCGCTAATCGTCCCCGCCCAGATCACTTATTCACATCATTAGCACGCTAATTCTATCATTAGTGCGCTAATGTCGTTCAGCCAGGACCAATATATAACTATTTTTTAGCCTAAATTCTTATTTTTAACACACCACTCTTCTCCTATTGGGTATTCATCCTTGCCAATGACTCTCCCACGATCACTAGGTAAATGACATTACTTTCTTTGTCAATAAGGGGGAGCACTAGGCTCATCTATGTTAGTCTTTAGTGTTTTGATGTACATTTGCTATGTTGTAGACTCAACTGTTTAGGCCACAACTATGTTAATGTTCATTTTTAGCATTTAATATCATTAAGAATTTTTGCGTATCTCTTAGTTGTGGTTATGCTTTTGTTCATTGCCCTATATTGGTTGCATGTGAATGACTTTCATTGATATACCTGTCTATATCTCGTAATATGCATGTAGAAAAGGGGAGTTTTCCACCTAATGTGTCGTTGTTATATTTGTGGCTCATTTTTAGTTATGATTGTTGTAAGGGGAGATTGGCCCCACTTTTTGATGTTATCAAAAGGGGGAGAAATGTGTGCATTGAACTTGATATTGTTTGAGATTGCACTATGGATATGAATACATGTGAATTCCATTTTTGATTGTCAAGTTCAAATTGTTTGTTATCATCAAAAAAGGGGAGATTATTGGACTAAGTAGTTAGTAACTTTTACTCCACCCGTGATTTTGATGAAAACGAAATGAAAGTATACGAATAAGTTTATCAAGTGTGTTTCAATTAGTCAAAGTTTGCAGATTATCATATCTCAAGTGTTCAAGCCATACAAGTTTAAGATTCGGTCCACACGAGGAAACGAAGAAGAAAGATCATATTACATGTTGTAACATTGATGTAAGGTACACATGTTCATTTACACAAGCCTAATGCGTTAGCTCATGCATATCATGTTTTTCAAACCACTTTCCAAATCTCAAGTGGCCATTTGGAGTTTTAAATGAAACTCAACACTCGAATCGATCTTCTAAGCTCAAACTATGTGAAACCATGTTTTTATATTCACATCGAACTTTAAAAACCATTATGGAAGTTTTAAGAATGAAAAAATTATTTTGAAAGGTTTTTGAAAAAAAAACTGTATATTTGCATAAAAGCTCAGATGTAAGTCATGAAACCAGGATTTTCCATTTTCGAGATTTGTGAAAACATCCGGACCACCTAAATAGGTTATATGACCCTTAACAAACATGTATAACATGTTATAAGAGGTTTGGTATGGTCTTAGATGCGATATAGGGTCGCTAACTCTAGGGCCAAAAATATTTATTTTGAGGCCGCTGACAGTTAGCGCACTAATAGTTCTATTAGCATGCTAATCGCAGAGTTAGCATGCTAAAGTTCAACATTAGCATGCTAGCTTAGAGAATTAGCGCTAGGTCCAAATATTAGCACTCTAATTGCTTTTCCGATAGTTTTTTTATAAAACTGAAAATCACATTTTAATTTGAATGGATGATAAAATATGAGCCCTTGGATTTTTAGAACTGTCAAAAATTTGTTAAAATGGAATGTAGAATATTCTCATACCACCTAGAATATTTAATTGTCTTATGAAGCAAAAAAGACGTGGTGCCCATAGTTTTCAAAGAATAAGCTTGGATTTTTGTGTGCAATCACTTGTAATCTTTCGAGGCAACTGAATCACTCTCGAAACCAGCATTATTGAGGCATTCTAAAGTTTACAACATCCACTAGAAAACTGATTTTCAAATCGCACTTTAAGAAAAGCCGATTTCCTAGCTTTTCTTATGCTTAAATTTCTTATTTTTTGTGCTTGACTTGTGAAAGTCATTTGTTGGGTTCTTGAACACATTTTTCTTGGGTTTTAAACTTGATTCACTAAACCCTAGGAATGGTTTGGACAAGAGTTTGCACATCAACTTGATTTTTTATCAAACTTCGTATTCTTTGGATTTGAATTCGGATTTGTTGTAATCGATTCATTTGAAATAGTTTCATATTTGAGATTTGCATAAAATTAGTGATATACTTGCATTTCTCATTTGTTTTCATACTTGCATGCGTTAGAGTGGTTAGGCTATAAGGGGCTTGCCTATATTTGAATTTGGTATTACTTTACTTAGTAAAGTGAATTTGATTATTTTCATATATTCTTTGTAAGTGGCTAATTGTAAGACTTAGTGAGATCTAAGTCTAAGGGAAGACTTAGTTGAGGCTAGGCATAAACCCTAGTTGCGGCTAGGTAGGAATTACTAATTGGCGATTAGGCATTCTAGGCTTATACGCTTAGGTTGTAACACTTATTGGTAATATAAGTGGGGGTTTGAAAATCCTAACTGGGGAGATTAGGTAGTGGATATAGATGATTGGATTAAACCATTATAAATCACATGTCTCTTTCCATCTCTTATATCCTCTTCATCTTGTGTTGCATTCGTACTTGCGTTTGAGTGAGCATAGAGCGTCTTTATTGTCGAATTATTTTAAAAAGGCGATAACTTCTCAATACACCCAATTCACCCCCGTCTTCGGAGTGGTTACGCTTTCTACTTTCCTATACTCACCGTCCTTTTTGTAATGGTGGTGTAGATCTATCGAGTAGCAGACTGGGCAAAGAGAAGATCAGCGACTATTGCTGAGTCAGTGGAGCACTGCTACACTAGGTTTTATAAGTTTGCTTGTTTATTATATGACTTTTACATGTCTTTCTTGTACTTTTGGGGTTATATATATTATGGGTTGAAAGATATCACTCTTACTAGATACAAGATGACATATTATCGTCATTTCATTCTATATATGCATGTGATCTTTATTTCCAAGTTTTCCATAATTGTGAGGCATTATGTTAAAAGCTTCTGCTAATTTGTTAAACACTTCTGCTGAATAAACTTTTAAGTTTGTAAATTTTTAGTTAACTCTGATTTATGACTTGACATAAGATAAGAAAATAGTCATATTTGAAAAATTATTTGATAAGTAATAAAGTTTTTGAAAGGCTAACTCATTCCTTGTTAAGTTTTATGTGATAAGATTAGGGTTTAATAACGGGATTAGGCCTGGCAATTCCCTAATTTGAGAAGGGCTCATCACAGTAGTACACATCATAAAATAAATCAAATGTCTTGTGGTTATCTAAAACCCTCAAAATCGAACTCAACGATTCCTCAGCGATTCGTAGTTTAAGTGGAATCGCAAGGATAATCCTTAAGAAAATTTCCTCGATGCTTCAACGATCTAAGTAGTGATTCATAATACATATACACAATTGCTCAGGATTCGCTGGCTTAAAATTATAGTCCATCCATTACTTGCTAATGATTATTTGTACAATATTTCCACTTGATCAAATTCTTTATATTATTCCCTATTTACTTTATTTTTTATATATTCTAATCATTACTTGAAATTACAAAAATAAGAGAAAACCCAGTATAATATAGTCTTTGATTTCTAAAATCGATGTACAAAAAAATATGTCTAATTATTGACTTATCAATAATTATGAACATTATAAGTCAATAATTGGACATATTTTATAGTACATTTTAGGAATGATTTTGGATGTAAAAGACTATATTACATGGGGTTTTCTCTTGTTTTTATTAATTCAATGGATTATTAGAATATATGATGAAATAAAGTAAGAAGGGAAGAATATGAAGGATTTAATAAAATGAAAAAGGTATGGAAAGAATTATCAACAAGTCAAGGAAGAATTTGGATTTAAAGCCAGCTATTCATGAGCAATTATGCATATGTATTAGGAATCTTTACCAATATCGGTGAAGTAATGAGGCTGATTTTTTAAGGATTCTCTAAGCAATTCCGCTTTAACCAAGATTTTTGGGTTTTATTTCGATAATTTTAGATAATCGTGAGACGTTTAATCTAGTTTGGGATGTGTACTATGTAGAATACTATATATATGACCTAGGGCAATGGAATCAGTTACTGTTGAGCCATTGTTTATTGTATTAGTTTGTTGTTTTATTGTTCATTGACTTTGGAGATGATTTGAAGTTTCAAAGTATTTATTCCATAGGTATTTATCTATGTCTTTTATTTACTTTATTGCGATGTTATTAATGAATATGAGTGAGTAGTTAATTAATCTAAACAAAATTCAACATATACTTGATCAATTTTGGAATGTAGTTATGATGAGATAATAGTATGCTTAATGCTTTAAACCAATCGTGTTCTTTGAGTCACTGATTTAATAGATTAGTATTTGTGGATTTTAGTTATGATCTTTTATTGCATGCATAGTCTAGAATGTATACTAGGATATTTAGATTCATTATCTAGTTTAAAGTAATAACTAAGATTATTTGAAAGGTCTATTACCGTTTAGATGTCAAAAGTGAATTTGAGATCTAATTCTAATGTTGAACTGGCTTTCCGAATGTGTTAGATTTAGTAGTTTGAAGTTTTTATAAAGTGTAATGCGATTTTATTGCGTGAAGTTAATGACATTATGTTTTCAAACGGGTTAGCCCAATAAAATTAGAACGTGGTTTTTTCACCAGTATATGGAGAATTAATGGCTTGCTAAAGAACTATTTACTTACTTATGATAAGAGTTTAATGATCTATTGTACTTTATAAAGTACGCTCATGGTGTATGATTGAAGTAACATGTTTGGATGCAAAAAAATGGATTGATGTTTAATTGTTCAGTATGTTTGTTTAGATATTTTTTATTATTGAATTTAAATTATTTAAATATTAGTGAATTTGAATTGTGATAGTTAAGTTAGTTTAATAAGTTTAGTTAATTATTATAGTATTATAGTTTAAATTAGAGATATTTCATTTCCATTTTAATTACATTAATTAAATAAATAATAATAAAAATCATTGAAAAACTTTTTTTAGAGGAGTTTGGTAAATCCTTATAAAGACGATCCTCCTTATCACTACTACAAATAATAAGGATAGACGAGAAACTTATTGTATGAACTTCGTCGTCCTAATTCCCTCGAATTCTTATATCGATTTGATCATGAGGTAGATAGGACTTTCAAACGTATTTTAAGAAAACAACAAAGTAGAGAATGCCAAAATAACTTAATGGAAGCTTATGATAACGTTAATAATATTAGTAATAATAATGATAATAAAGAACTTACTTTTAGGGAAGCTAATCAAAATATAACTGCTTAGGGACCGATGTTTATTGCATATCTTGAGGGATTTCCCGAATTTTAACTTAGATATGGATTCATTAGTGCTCTACCTAACTTCTACAAAAAAGACAATGAAGACCCATTCAAATTTATTAGGGAATACCAACGAAAAGTCAATGGGATGAAACTTAAAGACTGCACATTAAAACAAGTCAAACTTAAAGTTTTTCCCTTTGTATTAAAAGATCAAGCACAAGAATGGTTGTTTTTTCTTCTTTAAAATTTTATAACAACTTTGGCTCAAATGTTAGAAGCTTTCCTAGAACTATATATGATAAGTCGGTATTTATAGGTATTTAATAGTCTATTTTAGTATATTTAATTATTGAAAGTATTTAAAATATATATTTAATAATATTTTTTGGTCATTTTTAGGTGAAACGGAGTGCGCGGTAGAGAATTGTGGCGAAAAATACTCAAAATGGAGTATTTACTTGCAGTGATCGGATGTCGGACAGTTTGCCTAGAAATACGCGTTGCGCGGTGGGTCGAATGGCGGACAAGGTGTTCCGGCCAATCAAAGCATGCCACGTCAGCGTGAAAATAAACTCTGGACCAATCAGACGCTGCCACGTGGACATTCGAACAACAAGCCCGTCAACACAAAGCCGACTAATGAGGATACGCCACGTCAGCAGGTTCCAGTTCCAGCCGCCAATGAGAGACCGCCACGCGTTGCCACATCACCAGGAAAGCCACGTCACCCGCAAACAATCTTCTCCTCATTTCAGAATTCGTCGATCTGCCTCGGGATGCGAGACAACACATACATCCAGATTTTCGAGCGAGTCGCGCGATTATCTCTGTTCCAACAGCGTGCCACGTGGCGCGATTTCGTTGGTCAGACGCGTAACAAAAAGGGATTTTGCCAATCCGGAAGCGCCACGTGGCGCTGACTCAGCACCCACAAAATAGAAAGTGCGGATTTTCGGCGAATTACGCGGCGCCAAATCAGCGCAGTGACAGGCGGTGACTAATCCAGTGCAGACACGTGGCGCGGCAACAGTTTTTCATCGAATCATGCTATGACACATGGCAGAGTCCGAATTTTGATCTAAAAATAGCCTACGATGCTCCTCGACGCACGAGTCACGTCCCCAACCCCTAAAATTAGTATTCTAGACCAATTTGGACTATTTTTATATATTAGGAACCTAGGTATTAATATAAGGGAATTAATTAGTGTTGTGGAGAGATCAATTATTAGTTTTGGGAGTGATTTTTGAAGACAATGTCAGGCTAATTGATTTTTCTCGCCTAAGTCGAAGGGGAAGCGAGTTGGAATCATGGATTCATGGCATTTTATGTGAGATTTTTTATTTTATTATTTAATTTAATTTAATTTCTCTTATTTCATTGTTGTGGATTTAATGATTATGATTTAGATCTATGGTATGTATGAGGCCAGTGCATATTTTTAGATTGACAATCTATTGTTATTTGGAATATTAGTATCCGTGTAATTGTGCTTTTAGACCAATAAAGTAACAAACATTCACCCGTTTGCCGTAGAACCCTTTCGGTGTTTGAATGTACAACAATTGAATTTAGGTTAAATCGGTAGCGGTTGTGACCCGGTTGTCAAGATTTGTGTTCTCATAGATCTATATTACTGCGGTTAGTGTGTTAAACCTGATTGGCAGATATCTAGGGTTATACATTAATTAGGGAAGTAGTTAGTGGCGGATGTCCTGGCTATCGTAATTAGGGGAATTAGGAATTTCTAGCGGTTATCGATTTTCTATAGCTAATCTAGAAGAATTTAAATTAATAACTTTTGGGAAAGATTGAAAACCATGATTGCTATTGAAACTTGATTTTGATTTGTGGAACTGGAGATTTAGGTGTTATTTAGGTGTTAATTAATTGTTTTAGAAAATTAGTTTAGTTAATTTGTTTATTTAGTTTAGTTAAATTAGTTAGTTAATTAATATTTATTTTAAAACCCCGATTTTCCTTTTTTGTTGTTTTAACGTAAGAAAGATAACCAATCTCTGTGGGATCGACCATTTGCCACTATTCTACAAAATAGTTGGTTTAGGAAACTTTACTTTATTGACGTGTTCGGCGCGCGTAAATATATATCTACAAGAAAAACTAATATTTATAGAAGAAAATGTTGGGTTTTGGGGTTCATACGTAGCGGAGATTACAAAACAGTTTTAACAAAAACCCCAACAGGATCCGAATCTAATTCCATTAAAAACGTTTAAACCATGAAAAACTTAATCATACCTCAATCGCAATAAACTTTTTTGAAGGTTGATCGATCTCTAATGAGCTGCCAACGACGAACGCCCTCTATCAGCAGTCCACACACGAACAACGGCCGAGATATGAAGTGCTAGCTTCGAGAGAATACCAAACCTTTTTTATTTCTCTCCAAAATGATCCAGAGCATACCAAAAACCCTAAGTCGTTTCTAAAACGAAAATAGAGTTTCGGCCTTTTTCTTTCGTCCGTGTGTTCTAACTTAAAGCGTCTATTTATATAACCCTTGTATATAGACGGTTAAGTAAATTACACATATACCCCTACTTAAAGAAGTATAAGTGTAATACACCACAAGGACGTTTCCGTCATGAATTTTATCATATAAAATTCATTTTTCTGAACCATCTTAAAATCTCGCATAACCATTCTTAGTGTGCGACCCAATAGGCTCATACAACGTTAGCAGTGTACCAAAACACGTTTTGGTATACAAGTCATAAGCGGCCTCTAGCAAGACATTATGACTACCCAAGTTGTACGAATATCAAAATCTATACAACCTAATCAATAGTGTATATAACATCCTTTTGTCACACGATATCCTTTTAATTAAACATAAGGCATGGAATTGTCATCCATCATGTTTAATCGTACTAGTCTCGATCTCTAGGTAGAGTGAAAACATCTATTTGACATTGATCAATATCAATTCACTTAGATTAGGCCTTTTAACAGTCTAACACATCGAGGGATCCACTAGATATCTCTCTTTATATGAGAGGGACAAATTCTATCTTGATTACACAACTTCATCACATTGCTCACACAAGGTAACCAATCACAACTAATCATCACATTGCTCATTGTGTTCCTAATGTTGAAGTAACTAAATCATTCAACCTTTATAATCATCCGGTTAAAAACAACGATTTTGATAGATGTCAAATCATTCAAGTGTTCCTAATGTTCCAAACCGTAATTTGTAATATCTGTAAGGTACAAATTCTTTCACGCAAGCCAAATGCATTAGTTCATGTTAGAAGATCATTATAAATGTTTTGAAAAAGGAAAACTCGTTTTTTGAAATGTATTTAAAAAGAAAACGAAAATTTGCGAAAAGCCCCTAATAAGTTGTGAAACTTTGAATTTCCGTTTTCGGGGTTTGTAAAATTATCCGGACCACCCAAATAAGCTTAATGACTCATAATAAACATGTATAACATGTTATATAAGGGTTGGTTAGGTCCCGGACAAGTTTAAGGGCGCTAACACAAAGGGACAAAATAAATATTCTGAGGTCCCTGCAGTTAGCGCGCTAATACTGTCATTAGCGCGCTAAGAGAAGTGTTAGCGCGCTAAGCCACAGTATTAGCGCGCTAATTGCACTCTGCCTGCAATTTTTGACTTTTGGAAATCAAGCTTTGAATTTGAATTTTTGATTTCCTGGATTCCTAGAACGGCTATAAACGGTCATATTGGAATTCCTACCACTATAAAACCACCACAAACTTGGTTTTAAAACAAGAAGAAGATCTACACTCAAAAACAAAAGATCTACATAGAAGAAATCTGATTTTGTGTAGAAGCATAAGAGAGATCTTAGTGGCTGTTCTTTAGCTCACATATCCAGCACATTTGAGGCTTTCAAAAGGAGTTCAAGAATCACTCCAGACCTGATCTCTTCTGTCATTCTTTTGGTTGTAAGGAATTTCTAGATCTACAATCTTACTTGTGCTTAATCTACATATTTTGTGTATTTGATTTGAAGATCATTTTGTTGTGTGTCTAAACAACTTCTTCTCTGGTTTTGTATTTAAATTTACATTATCAAACTCTGAGATTGATTTTAACAAAAGTGTTGCACCTAAACTTGATTCTTGCTAAACTTTTGTTCTTAGACTCGAAATCGGTTTCACACAAATATATTAAGTTTTTGAAACGATTTCAGATTTGGAATTTGTAACAACATCTTCTCGGGTTTTTGTACTTAAATTTATATTATCAAACTCGAGATTGATTTGAACAAAAGTGTTGCACAATCTCAAGTCGAGGACTGAAAAATATACCTATCATGAGAAACAACTATGACTTAATCCATGTGATGTTCTCATAATGGTCGGTCCAAAGTACTTTGTTCCCTAACAAGTACTCGTGATCTAGATTCGTATCCTTATACGTATAATCATCATATGATCATCAATCAAGACTCACGCTAGTCTTAATTCATTATATTTCCCAGTATAATGATCGAATAGGGACATTTAGGATATTTATGTAAATACCCAGGAATCTTATTATAATGTAAACATGCAAATTAATTATAATAAACAGCAAATGAAATCCTCTATTTTATTAACTAAAAGTATTTATAAAGATAGTTAATGGATTGACCTAAGGCACATGCCCCAACATCTCCCACTTGCACTAGGGCCAATCATATATGCATCTAATGCCTAATGATCTAACATGACCATCATGTTTTACTTGTGCAAGAGCTTTTGTCAATGGATTCATAACGTTGTCTTCAGTATGTACTCTGCAAATCTTTACGTCTCCCCTCTCAATAATTTCTCTGAAGAGATGAAAACGTCTGAGTATATGTTTGGATCTGTGGTGTGATCTAGGTTCCTTGGCCTGTGCTATTGCCCCGTTATTGTCACAATACAAACAAACAGGGTTAGCAATACTTGGAACCACACCTAGTTCAGAAATGAACTTTTTGATCTAAATTGCCTCTGTGCGGCATCGGACGCCGCAATATACTCAGCCTACTGTTGTAGAATCTGCCACGTCTCTTGCTTCGAACTTTTCCACTTTCGCACCCCCATTCAAAATAAACACATATCCAGACTGCGATCTAAAATCATCTATATCAGTTTGAAAACTTGCATTAGTGTAACCATTTACAACTAGATCATTTTTAAAACCTCCATAGACCAAGAACACTTCTTTAGTCCTTCTTAAGTGCTTAAGGATGTTCTTTACTGCTATCCAGTGACTCTCACCTGGATCTCGACTTATATCTCGCTTGTAGTGCTTAAAGCGTATGATACATCAAAGTCGAGTGCATAACATGGCATACATGATAGATCCAATAGCGATGCATATAGATTCTTATTCATACGGTCTCGCTCATCATTTGTCTTAGGACATTGAGTCTTCTTGAGACTTATGCCATGAGACATTGGCAACAATCCTCTTTTAGAGTCTTGCAAACCTGAACCTATTCAAGCACCTTGTCTATGTAAGCACTCGACTTAGACCGATTAGCCTCTTAGATCTATCCCCATAGATCCTTATCCCTAGGATATAGGCTGCATCTCCTAAGACTTTCATTGAGAAACACTTCCCTAACCAAGACTTGACACTCTGCAATGTTGGGATGTCATTTCCAATGAGTAATATATCATCAACATACAGTACCAGAAAAACTACACTCCCACTGACCTTCTTGTATACACAAGTCTCATCTTCGTTCTTAATAAAACCAAAATCCTTGATTGCTTCATTAAAACGAAGATTCCAACTCCGAGAAGCTTGCTTTAATCCATAAATGAATCTTTGAAGCTTGCATACCTTCCTAGAATTCTCAGGATGTACAAAACCTTCAAGTTGTGTCATATACACGTCCTCAAGCAGTTTTCCATTAAGAAATGATATTTTTACATCCATTTGCCATATCTTATAGTCATAATATGCAGCAATGGCAATTAAAATTCTTATAGATTTAAGCATGGCTACTGGCGAAAAAGTTTCATCATAATCAACACCTTGAGTCTGCCTATAACCTTTTGCTACAAGTCTTGCTTTAAAAGTATGCACATTGCCATCCACGTCAGTTTTCTTCTTGAAAACCCATTTACATCCAATGGTCTTACCACCTTCAGGTAAATCAACCAAGTTCCAAACTTGGTTATCATACATGGATTGCATCTCAAAGTTCATGGCACTTAGCCATTTATCTGAGTCTGGTCCAGACATAGCCTCCTGATAAGTGGTGGGTTCATTTTGATCCATAAGCAACACATCACGACTATCAGTAATGAGAAATCCGAATCTCTCTGGCTCATGTCTTACCCTACCAGATTTACGTGGGCCTTATGTCACTTGCGGAGGTTCAACTAGTTCAGAACGTTGTTGAACTTCCAATAGCGGTTCATGGTTTATCTGTGATTCTTGAACTTCTTCACGATTTATTTCTCTCCCACTAGTGTCTTTTGAAATAAACTATTTTTCCATAAAGGCACCATACCGAGCAACAAACATTTTGTTCTCAACGGGATTATAAAAGTAATATCCTTTTGTTTCATTAGGATACTCCACAAATAAACACTTATCAGATTTAGGTGCTAGTTTTTCTGAGACTTGTTGCTTTACGTAAGCCTCACAACCCCAAATCTTAAGAAAAGACAAACTAGGTCTCTTCCCTTACCATATCTCATATGGTGTTTTATCAACCGCTTTAGAAGGAAATCGATTTAGAGTGAAAGCTGCAGTTTGTAATCCATAACCCCAAAAGGATAATGGAAGATCTACATGACACATCATAGATCGAACCATATCTAATAAGGTTCGATTTCTCCTTTCAGAAACTCCATTCCATTGTGGAGTTGCTAGTGGAGTCAATTGGGAGACTATCCCACAATTTTTAAGATGATCATCGAATTCTTGGCTTAAATATTCACCACCTCGATCTGATCGAAGTGTTTTGATAGTTTTACCAAGTTGATTATGCACTTCATTTTGAAACGTTCGAAACATTTCAAATGATTCAGCTTTATGTTTCATAAGATATACATAACCATATCTGCTAAAATCATCAGTTAATGTAATGATAACCTCCTCTAGCCATTGTGTTTATAGGACCGCATACATCAGTATGTATTAGACCCAATAAATCACTTGCCCTTTCACTGTGTCTAGTAAAGGGACTTTTAGTCATCTTGCCTAGTAAACAAGATAAGCATGTTTCATATGTTTCTAAATCAAATGAATTTAGAAGCCCATCTTTATGGAGCTTCGTTATGCGTTTCTCGTTTATGTGTCCGAGACGAAAATGCCAAAGATAGGTTTGATTACAGGAATGACAATTTTCTTCCTTTTCTTTTGGGTGTTTTGAAGCGGGAACAGGCCGGGTCTTGACTTGTTCCATAGGCTTTGCGACAGGTACAGCAACAGCCTTAGCTACTCTAGCCTTGCCATTGCCTTTCTTCTTCATTCCCTTTCCCTTTTAGACCATCAACATATTACTATAGGGTTTCTTGATATTTTGTTCAGCAGTTTTGAGCATCAAATGCAACTCCGAAATTGATTTCTCCATATTATTCATATTGTAGTTCATCACAAATTGTGAGTAACTTTCTGGTAATGAATTCAGGATCAAATCCGTAGCCAACTCTTGGCTTATGGGAAATCCGAGTCTATCAAGCTGGTCAAGATAACCCCTCATCTTCAGAACATGAGGACTAACTGACGCACTCTCAGTCATCTTGCAAGAATGTAGGTTCTTGACTGTCTCGAACCTTTATTGCCTAGCTTGCTGTTGGAACATTTCCTTCAACGTTACGGCCATCTCATACGCTTCCATTAGTTCCATGTCCTTCTGAAGTTCAGGAACCATAGTTGCTAGCATAATACATGCAACATCAGTAGAATCGTTGACATGCTTATTATGCGCATCCTTCACAGCTTTCGTAGCATAGGCTGAAGGGTCCTCAGGGATTGGAGCATCCAGGACATACAACTTGTGTTCATGCTTAAGAACAATTCTCAAGTTTCTGAACCAGTCAAGAAAGTTAGTCCCAGATAGCTTATCATTCTCAAGGATGGATCGCAGTGACATGGGATTATTGTTACTTGAAGAGGCCATTGATCTACAATAAAGATTATGCAAAGTTTATTTTAGTATAGAGGAATAGACTCCCACTAAATTAACAACCCTCCTAAAACGTACTATTTATTTAGGGGACTAAAATCCATATTTCACCTAATTCTGTGACAGCTATGGCATGAAACACAGAACTAGATTATTTAGGTAGGTAACAGTTACCAATTACATCTTATGTAATTTTTAGATCCTTTTATGAGTTATGGGACATCTTATGTCTTAGCATATTTTTATCTCATCATTTGCCTAAAGCTCAAAACTATTTTGATGGCTTTATTAAGTCGGACCATTTTAAACATTAAGGTAACTCTTACCCAACTTGTCTCACCAAGATAACACAATACACCCAACTATGGCTGAAACTATATTAGTGTGATCGAGGCCTTGACAAGTGTTTAAAATGGATGGCACGAGACTTAAAATTTAATAGAGGGATTTTATTCAGTTTTAGTGATTTCATGTAAACAATGAAATATCATATATTTTTATTGATTTGTTCAATCACTAAACAATTCGGAAATTTATTTTTTATACTTTTCACTAACAAAAGAATTCCCGTACGCTAGGATTAGTTAGACGGCGCCGGTCAGCGGGCAGGGGTACAATGGGCAGCGCCCCCGTTTTTTTTTTTTAGAAGGCGAATCTCAATTCCGAAAAATAAAATTCGATATAGAAAATCATAATTTTCGCTGATTTTATTATCATAAATTAACCCCTTAATTTATCCAAAATTAATTCAATTAAAACATTCTAATTAACCCGGGCCCACATCTAACTAATCATCTTATCCTAATCCAATTAGGATTTAAGATATTATTTGAATCCTAGTATATCACCAATAACAAGATTCTTGATATTTATATCCTATCCAATAGGGCTAACGAAACCGATTTTGCTTATATCTCCTAATCTAATTTGTTATCTATCTTTATCAAATAGAAACTTCATAACAAAATAGATATAACAAGATAAATAAATAATTTCGAAAATTAATTATTTATTTTGGATTTAAGATATTTGAATCCTACTATATCACCAATAACAAGATTCTTGATATTTATCTCTTATTCTAATTTGTTATATATCTTTATCAAATAGAAACTTCATAACAAAATAGAAATAACAAGATAAATAAATAATTTCGAAAATTAATTAATAATAATAAATAATTTCGAAAATTAATTATTTATAAATAAATAATTTCGAAAATTAATTATTTATAAATAAATAATTTCGAAAATTAATTATTTGTAATTTCGGTCCTCATCTAAATAATCACAAACATGTAATTGAATCATGAACTACTATCCCAATCGAACCTAATGGTGTCATGGATCACAGAACACGAAATTCAATTCATTAAAATTATTTGAATTAACCTAACATGGTAGCATGAACGAAACTGATTTTAATTAAATCACGAATATGTGTATCCTATACACAAAATATGATAATAAATCTCAAAGACAACTTATGTTTATCACATATACATCAACTATTAGCATGCTTTTAATCATATATCATGTATATATCAGAAGAAAACATGCAATGAATTTAATGGAATCAAACTCGAAAGCTCTGATACCACTGTTTGGTTTTGGGGTTCATACGCAGCGGAGATTACAAAACAGCTTTTGACAAAAACCCCAACAGATCCGAATCTAATTCCATTAAAAACGTTTAAACCATGAAAAACTTAATCATATACCTCAATCGCAATATACATTTCTGAAGGTTGATCGATCTCTAAAGCGCTGCCAACGACGAACGCCCTCTATCAGCAGTCCACACACGAACAGCGGCCGAGATATGAAGTACTAGCTTCGAGAGAATACCAAACCTTTTTTATTTCTCTCCAAAACGATCCAGAGCATACCAAAAACCCTAAGTCGTTTCTAAAACGAAAATAGAGTTTCGGCCTTTTTCTTTCGTCCGTGTGTTCTAACTTAAAGCGTCTATTTATACAACCCTTATATATAGACGGTTAAGTAAATTACACATATACCCTTACTTAAAGAAGTATAAGTGTAATACACCACAAGGACGTTTCCGTCATGAATTTTATCATATAAAATTCATTTTTCTGAACCATTCTTAGTGTGCGACCCAATAGGCTCATACAACGTTGGCAGTGTACCAAAACACATTTTGGTATACAAGTCATAAGCGGCCTCTAGCAAGACATTATGACTACCCAAGTTGTACGAATATCAAAATCGATACAACCTAATCAATAGTGTATATAACATCCTTTTGTCACACGATATCCTTTTGTTTAAACGTAAGGCATGGAATTGTCATCCATCATGTTCAAGCGTACTAGTCTCGATCTCTAGGTAGACTGAAAACATTCAAGTGACGTTGATCAATATCAATTCACTTAGACTAGGCCTTTTAATAGTCTAACACATCGAGGGATCCACTGGATATCTCTCTTTATATGAGAGGAACAAATTCTATCTTGATTACACAACTTCATCACATTGCTCACACGGTAACCAATCACAACCTTTATAATCGTCCGGTTAAAGACAACGTTTGATAGTGTCAAATCACTGTGTTCCTAATGTTGAAGTCTCTGGTAATCTCAAGTCAGAGGACTGAAAAATATACCTATCATGAGAAACAACTATGACTTAATTAATCCATGTGATGTTCTCATAGCGGGTCGGTCCAGTACTTTGTTCCCTAACAAGTACTCGTGATCTTGATTCGTATCCCTATACTTATAATCATCATATGATCATCAATCAAGACTCACACTAGTCTTAATTCATTATAGTTCCCAGTATAATGATCGACTAGGGACATTTAGGATATTTATGTAAATACCCATGAATCTTATTATAATGTAAACGTGCAAATTAATTATAATAAACAACAAATGAAATCCTCTATTTTATTAACTAAAAGTATTCATAAAGACAGTTAATGGATTGACCTAGGGCACATGCCTCTACAGAAAAATGAAGGTCAAGAAAATGAAATTTGATGAAAACTTTAATGAATCTTCGGATAGATTTTAAAGATTAATTTCATCTTGTCCACAACATAAATACACCCAAAAAGCTTTATTAAAATACTTAGATGAAAGACTAAATCATTTTGAAAAAGACTATTGGATACCGTATGTGGTGGATCATTATTTAATGTTACGCCAACTCTAGTAATAGAAGTTGTTAACAAGATGGCCAAACAATCGAAATAATATGGTGAAAAGACCGATACTTAAGAAAGAAACTTTACGAAGTTAACGTTAAAAAATAAAGAAATAAATTTGGCGAAAAAATTGATGAATTATCTAGCATGCTTCAATTACTACTAAAACATAGACCAAATTAAGTGACACCATATAGATTTTGTAATGAAGTTACTCACCTTTTGGATGTGTGTCCTACTTTACTTGAAGATAATAATGAAGAAGTTAACTTGGTTATGAATCAATATTCTGGTCCACCTACAAATCAATATAACAACAACAATTTTTCCATTGGAAAACCAAATTCAAATCTTAGCTACGGTCCATAAAATAAAAATTAAACCACTTGCAGACCGAGAGCACTAATACAGTCTACAGTAATTCAAAAACCTTAACAAAATTATCAACCTACTCAACCAAATTTAGAATAAATAATACATAACTTTTTAATGCAAAGTTATCAAGACTTTACTCAATTTTCTCATAACCAAATTAAAATCGATACGTCTATAAACGAGCTGAAAATCAATTATATCAAATTACTCTACAATTGAATAATAAAACTAAAGTATCGACTCAAACTATAATCACTATTAATAGAGCACAACTTAAAACTTTATTTTTTGAAATTGAAAAAGAAACATACACGCAAGAAAAAGGCATCAAAAAGAGGTAAGAAGAAGAACAAGATGATGGCCAATGTCAATCCCATTAGGGAATGGATGGCTGAACAATTAAAATTCAATAATTTTACCAAATGGTTATATGATAAGTGATTATTTAGACTTATATATAAGGTTCCTTTAGTAGTATATTTAGTATAAATATCCTAAACATGCTCAAATTGATGGTATTTATGCATTTTTCAAGTACATAAGTCATAGAGGAAAGAATAGAGTGAGTTCAAGAATAAATAGAGCTAAAACACACCAAAAGAGATTTAGCATTGGGGGATAAGAAAGCACAACATAGGAATGAAAAAAAAAATTAGGAGAGCATGCAAGTAAAGAAAAGAAACTAAGGATAACCTTTGCAGTGGCAACGCAAGGGAGACATACTCACAGCTCTAAGAACATTGAATAGAGAAATTACATATAGAATGCTTGGTGCAATGGTGGCCACGTAGGAGTGTACACAAAACACCATGACTTAAATGATAGGGCCGAAAAGAGAAGAAATTTGAAATTAGAATTCTATTTCATGTTAAATTGTTAAGTAGAGTTTCTAATTGTTTGGAATATTGATTAAGGAGTATAAATAGATAGAAGAACGTGAAAAACACAATAATTACCATAGATTAGCCACCATTAACATAGTTTGGCATTTGTTTACTTTATTCTTAATTATTAAGAAAACTTATGGAGAGAAGATACTGAAGACTCATATGTGGTGATTCAGGTATTATTTTTATTGATTTAATAGAAAGTTATTTTATTATATCAATGGTTTTAATGAATACCACTACGTGCATGTTTGTTTCAATGAAGTTTGAGTAGTTTATTAATTTCTAGGATCAATGGATCCTATGGTATGAATATCATGTTATAAAAATGAACATGATAGAAAGATAAAAAGTACAGTGTTTATAATGTGTATTGATTCTGAGCGTAATGCTACGAACACCTTGATCTCGTGTTTATGGAAATTAGGTTTTAGAATTTATCGCGACCACCGAAGTTTTTAAGTCAGATATGGATGGTACAACCATAAAATACATAACATGGAGCGATAGTTGTTGATTGGGGAGGCACGGATAGTAAACTGAATTGGTTATGAATCTAAAGATTTGGAACATTAAAGCAAAGTGGAGCTTATGTTATTCACACCGATATATGAAGTTCTAATTTGTGCATTAAAGTATTTTTCATCACGACAGTGGTTGAAGTGAATTTGAAGGAAGTTTTTCTATTATAATTAGACATTGCACACACGCAATAAAGATGATAAAGTGAGTTAAAAAGCATAATTATAATAGAAAAAATCTACCTCCTCACCTGGCAGGAGTTCATAACGTTTTTAACTTAAGTAATGAAATATTATGCTTTTTAACTCACTAAAAGGTGTCTACCAGTTTGGATTGAAAGAGAGTTTGGCACCAAGATTTATTGGTACATTCAAAATAAGTGAAAAGATTGGACTGGTTGCATATCGATTAACTCTACCTCCTCACCTGGCGGGAGTTCACAACATTTTTCTTGTTTCTATGTTGAGGAAGTCTGAAATTGAGTTCACTTTTGATATAGACTGCGATGAGGTTGACGTGAGAATAGACTTGAAAAATGACGAGCAACCTATAATGATTCTTGAATAGAAGATACATAACTTGAGAACTAAAGAAATCCATCTAGTCAAGGTTCAATGGAAATTCCATGGGAATAAAGATGTGACTTGGGAGTGTGAGAGTTATATGTGTGACTACATCCCTTGTCTTTTTGAAGACTACGGAAGTCTAGTACATAAACTTGAATTTTGAGGCAAAATTTCTTAAATTGGGGAGATATTAATGTTAATTTTTAATGCAAGTCAAAAAGGTCATTCCATTCCTTGGTGGCTGAATCTCGACTTATAACATGGTGTAGACTCCAACTAATAGGTACGTAAACGTAATATTCATGTTAGTACTATTACTTTCTATGTGAATATGGATGTGTATTATGTATATAATATCGACAAAATCTCACAGTATAAGTGACCAAGGGCGTATCATATGTTATAAGCTTTTGGTTGGACTTTGAGATGTAAAATAGCGATGCTTTAAGATATAAAAGAAGATTTTAAGTAAGAGAATTAGGTAGGAATTTCCACAATTATTGATAAGCTTTGGGAAATAGGTTAATTCGCTTAAATAAGTGGTTATTTAAGTGACTAAGCTTACCAGAGAGAAAATAAGCAATTTAATAATCATTTGATTTAGTTGAAAAGTAAATTGTGGGCCAAAGATCTTAATATTAAGAAAATGAGGAATGAGCAAGAGGTGGAGATGGTGGCTTACATAAGATAACTCACAACACATATAAATAAAAAAAGAAACAAATGTGCAAAACCAAAAATTGGTGTGCACCTATAATGTAGGAAAGAGAAATCAAATTGTATGAGGCCCACATGAGTTTCAATTAAAAATAGGGACAAATAGGATTAGATCTCTTATGTGCGTTCTTTGGTGTGAGAGGAGAAGAAAAGATAAAAGGGGCTAGAAATTGCTATTGTAGGGCATCCACATCAGTTTTGAAGGGAAGAATATAATATTTGCACAACTTTGGCATCACTATGGAGTTTCCAATCAAGAATCATTTTCTTCCTTTAACCTTAGGTCAGTTCTTAGCCCTAAAGCCTCTAAATCTTCTCTAATCTCATAATTCTACTATTATTGGTTATTCTTCATGTTAAATAAGCCTTATGGGAGTGAGAGTGATATAACTCCACAGTAGAAATGATTTTTTTAGTCATTATTAAGGTTTTCAAAGCATTTTTTATAGACTTAAAGACCATTAATTTGATTTGGAAACCCTAAAATTTATTTGAAGGATGCTATTACATTTGATTTTGTTGTTTAATCTATATTAAAATGTTTGGGAAAAATTCATGGTGGTTCAAAGTTTATTGAAGCCCCGACGATGTGTTGAAATAAGTTCCCGCATGAATTGGATAGTCGCGCAGGGTTTTGTCAAATGGTATTAACTACCTCAATTTAAGTCTAGTTTCGACGTTTTAGTATCATTGGAAAGCTAAGATAAAGAACAACAATATCATGAATTCAAATCTTGTATGTAAGGGTTGATTAAGTAAGTCTCGTCACTTTAAACGTGAAGCTAACATCGAGTATTAGTTGTTTATTAAAGATTTTCCTAATGATATAAAGTTCACATAGGAATTATTTTAGATTCTAAGATGACTTTGGAATATTGTCCAATGTAGCTAATTACGTGCAAGAATATAAGATGACTGGAAAGACTTACGATTTAGGAATAAGCACACGAGGTAGGTGGTGATTTCGCTTGTTATCATTATTTGGACATTATTAGTTGTTGTTAGTTTTTTAGTATCTATGGACTAAGGATGGGAGCCATATTCCGTGAAAAACTTGTTTTGATTTTGAATTAAAATAGAATGATGAGCTGCATGTTTCTTTAATATTTATGGATAGGTTATGGGGACTTGGGGGGATCTCCCATGAACAAATAACGTAACGTTGTACTCTACCATAGAATATCATGAGAGCGCTCCTTTCTTAAGGTGGTTTGGCATAGAACCATAGACATAGGTGTTGGCAAGGGAACTCATTGACGGGTGTGTTTCTATAATGAATTGCATGCTATGGACTCATGGATAATCGCCCAAGTTTTTTTAAAATAAAAATGTTTAGGTAAATATGTGTTATGCACTTTGAATGCATGCTTGATTATCTATTTATAATGTTGCTTATTCCCCTATTAAGTATTTATGCTCAAGTAGTTATTTATTTGAATCAAGGTTATTAATGAAATAATTATGGCTTAAGGGAATTCTACCCTATTGAGCCCCCTCTACTGAGCCCTAGAATGCTTACCCCCATATTTTAGGTACCTCGTCTTATACAGTAGATTGCAGGAATGGGAAGGCATAGGAATCTAAGCAATATCCTTGACATGCTTAGTAATGATTGGTGACTTTATTATTATGTACTTTGATTTTTTTTATATTATGTTAATAAGGATAATGAGGTAGACATGAAAATTTTAATCGTGCTTGGATTTGCTTTTTAGAAACTTGAGAACATCTATTAATATATATATATTATTTTTTGCAAGTTCTATCAAAATGTTTTTATTGTGGTTATCATGTTATACAGGTTGTGAAATAAGTGTAAAGGCATACTAGAACATATTAGCTTGGATAGTCTGGCTTCTAGGGTCTGAGTAATGAGGTCTAAGTCGAGTAGACTCTATCCATGGGGGTTAACGTCTCTAAAATAATTGTCCACTCTATAACAGCGGTGGCAAGTGTAGATGGGACCAGTATGGCCACTGCCTATGCTCTGAGTAACCGAATGTTCTCTTCTAGCTATAAGCTATAAAATTTTACCATGTTGTGCATGTTCAGATACGAGTCGGCGGATGTTGACCAACTTGTATAGCCTTCGTCATCTACAGGAGGAAGTGGTTGTCCATCCATGTGGGATTCGCAAATCGTGAACATGCTCCAATCAGAATCGTAATTCATGTATATAAGCATTACAATGAAAATATACACGTATAAACCCTACCACTACCCGCCTCAGTTTGTTTCCCAACTAAAGTTCTATATCAGCATCTTCAGCTTTCCATATCTAATATTTTGTTTGTGAAGTCTTATTCGACGAACATTTAGCCGCTTTTCTGGCCTTCGTCATCTACTGCAAGAAGTGTTTGTCCATCTATGTGGAATTCGCAAATCATGAACATGCTCCA
Organism: Stephania yunnanensis; assembly: GCA_039657365.1. Lineage (NCBI taxonomy): Eukaryota > Viridiplantae > Streptophyta > Magnoliopsida > Ranunculales > Menispermaceae > Stephania > Stephania yunnanensis. Next base: position 21,607,863 of record CM077583.1, read on the forward strand.
ATCATCATCGTAACTCATGTATATAAGCATTACAATGAAAATATACAAGTATAAACCCTACCACTACTCGCCTCACTTTGTTTCCCAACTAAAGTTCTATGTTAGGATCTTTGGCTTTCCATGTCAAATGTTTTGTTTGTGAAGTCTTATTCAGTTCCTTATAGTTTTTATTAGGTTCCCCCAAACCTAGGCTCTGATACCAATTATGGCGGCCCTAAACTCCAAAGGCAAACCAATTACTGTGACGACGCTGGAAAAGTCACTACGTATGCTATGTATTTGCACGTTAATCCATGACGGCCTATGACCTAACCATTTTTTTAACCTTTTAATAACCTTACTTAGTCCTTTTAAATATTTCATGATTATTTTCTTGAAATACGCTAAGTTATATACTGTTACAACTTATTCGATTTAACAAGTTAGTTTAGGCTATTTATATTACATAAGTTTAAAATTACAACATCAATTAACACGAGTATGAGTTTTTATTTATAACTAGCTTTTGGGGTGGAAACCTGGTAAAAAGATACCATGTATATCAATAAAGGTAGCAAAAAGATATAGTAAGAGTCAATATACATGTACCATGTAATAAATCTCCTAAAATGATTATAAAAAGGCATTATATACATTAATAAAAAAACTTACGATCTCAACAAGATAGGCTCTGAGGATCAGAGGTAGTCGCATAACACTACCTTCCCCTACTCATTATAGGATCTAAGATTTTCCATTTAAATAGCAACAAATTATGGCTGAATGAATCCCAGAGAAATTTAGTTAGTATTCACAAGATAACTAAGTAAAACGCCTACAATTCATTTAGGTCAATAACCAGAAAAGTAAAGTCATGAATATAAGTCATAGTGAGAAGCAAAGTCAAAACAAGAGTATGGAATATAGTAGTCGAGCACTGAGGTGAGAATTATTAGATCAAGAATTCCTTGGTGGCAATGTACTACGTGCCTCCTCTACAAAGTTTAATTGAGGAACTCCATGAAAGGAAGTTAGATTTTCGTCTAACACCATGGAGGAAAGGATATCTGTGTTAGAGGCAAGCCAAGGCTAACTCACTCTTTGAATCATTGACTCGTAGAGATTTGCTCTCACTGCCCAAATCTCTAATTTGACTTAATCTTTTAATCAAGATCAAATGACCCATAACGCAGGACCTACTTCGATATACGAGTTTTGACCAAGGCGAGATGGCTGAGGTAAATGTTATATTTGTAATGATGTATGCCTAGTATATTGTATATGTGTAGACTACTAAGTCATTCCTACTAGTGAATAGGTGTCGAGATATGTGTAAGAATGCGCTTCTAGTTGTGTGTCGGTGTCGTATCGAGATATAGAGCATTATACTAAGTTGGTATAAGCTTTATATTGCTTTTATAAATGATATAAATGGTGCTATGGTTGATTTATTATTAAGTACACTTAAGTTAGTAAGTTAAAACAATAGCCACTTGGTTTTTCTCAAGATACGTATTGGCATATCTCAACACCAATTGAGTCACTTATCGGTGTCATTTGACATGAGTTAGTGGGACATGTGTTAATAGATGTACCACTAGATAGGTCTCGAGATATGTGTGCACATTACGATCAATGGGTATCAATCAACCATATCCAATTCATGTATATAAGCTTTTGGTCAACTCATGCAATTCAACTCTTTCATTTCACTTGCTTAGCAAAGTTGATGGACAAGGAGGAGCTGTTGGAGAATAAGAAGATTGATAAAAACTTGGTGATTTACTAAAGGAGAGCTCAAGTATAGCTAGTGTTCATTAAGTTGAGTAACTTCTCTACACCATAATGTTAGCTTAATTCAATGAATTCATGAATTTAATGTTGTAGGTTATTGTTTTATGTTGTAGTTGATGTCATGGAACTCTAGTAGTATGTATGGAGGTTCCTTAGGCATTAACATGGCCTACGTGTAGAGAAAACTTAGAATTCTCATTGCGTAATTCAAGGTTTTACTTCACAGCACATTAGGCGGATCAGCTAGCGCAGTAACTTGAATTAGAGCACTAGATAGGGATTGGTAGCACTAATGACAAGCGCTCACCCCAGACAATAGCGCGCTAGATCTATGACATCATAAAAATTGCAATTTTTTAAAATTCCTTAAACACTATAAAAGAGTCTAATACACTAAGCAAAGGTCCAAACACACTCAAAAACCTATAATATGATATCGGAACCTAAAAGAAAGCTATGGGGATTCAAATATGAGTTTCGAGGTGTCAGGAAACCGAAATAGCATAGGAAATTACGTGAATTGTAAGTAAAGTGATTGAGATATTTCTTCACATTTCATTCCTATTCATATGTTCATTTATAGTCATTTGGACCGATTTACCTTTGTATTCAATATGCCGTGATTTTTCATTCTTTCTCATTACATGAGGTTGCTTTCATGGTATAATCTGTTGATAAAATGACTTCATTGACTCCAAATCATGCGCAAAGTCATTGTTCATTGTGAATACATGTGGACACGGAAATAGCATGTTATTAGGTAGGTGTTACATAATATTGTTATCTATTTTTTTTTTGCATTGGTATGCCATGATTTTGTCGGATTCCATTACAGTGTTGTTCTTGTATCTAGGACACTTTATAATAGAAATTTGGCGCACATGTAGGGTCACTAGATTTTACAGGGTGATCGGGATCCTCGACTATCTTACACAGCATACAGGGAATGAGTCTTGGGTTGTTGGCAAGCATAACTTGCGTAGCACACGGGGTATGGGACCTGGGGTTGTTGGCAAGTATATATTGCAAGTGACCGGCACCAGTGAAAGGTTATAAACTCAATAACACTGCTTAGACCTTTGAATTGATGTAGAGCTCAGCTCCATCCTCATACAGTGGAAAAGGTTGATATAATGAAGATCACGACATACTAGCCCTAGATCATTAGTACTTAGCCATGTGTCAGTTTCATGTCGTTTTGCTAAAGTATCTCTTTGCATGTTTCTCTTTTCATTATAGTTGTTATTATCATGGTTTTAGATACTTGTTGCATATTTGGGAAAGTGAACAAATGTCTCTCAGTATTACTTTTTGCTTTCCTACACTCACCGTTTAGTTTGTGATGGTGGGTGAGATCCATCAAGTAGTAGACATCACAAAGAGAAGATCGGCGACTACCTCTGAGCTAGTGGAGTGTTGTTACGTTAGATTTTTTAGGTTTTGATTTTTGTTGTATTACTTTTATATGCCTATCATATAATTTTGGGGTTGTATATTATGGGTTGAGTTATTAGTACCTTTTCTAGACACATGTTGTTATATATCATTTTTTTTCTATATATATATATATATATATATATATATATATGCATGTGATCTTTATTCCCTACTATTTCCATAATTGTTAGGCCTTATGTTATAAGCTTAGGCTAAATTGTTAAAGCTTCTGCAGAATAAAATTTTAAGTAAACAAAATATTAACTAACTTTTAGTAATGAGTTTTCATAGGATAAGTATAGGTTTATATTCATTTAAAAAAATAAATTGGTATGTAACAGGGTTTTGAAAAGGCTGACTAGTACCTTATTAGGTCCTATATGGTGAGGTCAGGGCTTAATAACGGGATTAGGTTGGGCGGTGCCCTAATTTGAGAAGGCGTCGTCACATTTGGTATCAGATCCTAAGTTCTAGAATATTATGAATACTTTATGGAATTGTCCAAAGTATATTTATAAATCTTAGGGGAGCCTAATTTTAGGATTATGGAAAATAGTCATTCCATAAGTTGATACCAAAGCTATAATGTATAGCGAAATGCCTAACTTTTCCAATAAGTAGAAATTTAAAAATTTAAACATGAAGAAAATAAGTTTTACTTGTGGAAAACCAGATGATCCTTTCCTATAAATCTTTAGTTGGGAAATGAGTGAAAGTGAGATGGGGATGTCTTATATGTATACATTTTAGTTATATATATATATATATATATATATATTTATATTATATATGTAGTACCTGATTTGCGTTCGCTATCAACCTGCAGATATTGATGGTTGATTCACACAATAGCGAGGAAGTAGGTGCGAGTGGCAGCCATACTTTTATACCATCAACTAATGATTTTCAGAGGCTATCGGATCGAGTAGCTGCTTAGGGACAACATTTGGCGGAGTTCATTGCCATGATGAGTTCATATTTCACTCCACTAGTAGAGACACCAGCCCCTACTACCACAACTACTTCCACATTACCAGCAACACTGGTGGTAGTACAGACTATACCGATAGTGACACCTCTAGGCATAGAGACAGTTTTTACATCATATTTTACACCTCCATCTTCTAGTTCGATAGCAGAGGTTCATTTGGTGAAGATTTCATCAGACTGAAGCTAGTTTACTTTGATGGTCAGAGAGATTTCGAGAAGATTGAGAAGTAGGTATTTTCTAAGGAAAAGTTGCATTGTATCTTGAGAATTAAGGATAGACTATTAGCTGAGATTTCGTCGTAAACTCTATAAAATGATGCCAATGTTTGGTAGTATGCAACGATAGCTTCTAAAGGAGAGTTTAAGTCTTGGAATGCCTTCAAGATGAGGTGTTACTAGTAGTATTTACCACCTGCAGTGATGAAAATGTTGAGGAAGGAATTCATGAACTTTGAGAGAAGGAGCTAACGAGTTTGTGATGAGTTATAGAGATAGATACAGTTATCTAAGGCAGTTCGCTGGAGATTTAGTGAGATAGGATTCAAAGATTTGTACCACTTCGGGGATGGAGTGAGACCAGATATGGATTTTACGTGGTCAATTCAGGTGCCAAGACTTCAAGTGAGATTTAAGAGCGTTCATTCTCTCGCGAGACATATTGTTTTGAGCAGAGTTGCCGATAGGACACCGTTAGTACCGGTGTTAACACCTGACCAGGTTGCGGAGTTTGAGAGGACGAGATAAAGAGGCAAGAGACCGGGGTGATGGGATAGAGGTACCCAAGGGTCAAGGACATCTACAATAGTTATACCCTTTGTACTATCCCCTACACCATTACAGACTACTATTGGTAGACCTCCCTTGCCACCACCATTTAGACCTACAGTACAGCTCTACCAGCACTACCAGCATGTCAGCAGCAACGGGTTGTAGAGGCCAAGTTAGAGGTAAAAGTAGAAGTCAATATAGTTCTCGACAGGGGTAGAGACATGCACATGCCCAAGATCAGGTTCAGGGTCATTGTAGACCTACCACATGTTATACGTGTGGTTAAGTTAGGCACAGTATTAGAGATTGTCTACAACCAATAGTCGTGTTTCCACCACAGAGTTGAGAGAGTGTACACATAGTAGCACAACCGATACAGATGCCACAATGAGACTCATTGAGGATATTGGTTTCCATTTATGGTAGACTGTTATATGTTTTTTTATTCAGGTTCTATAGTATCTTTCATTTCTGGTCGCATGATCAGCATCTTAGGGTTGGCATCGATTAAAGTTAGCATATATTTGATTTTCAGTACTACAACAGGGGATAGAGTTTACCCTAGTTGTCTTGTTAAGATACGTCCAATAGAGATAAGGGGTAGAGTTACCTGCAGACTTTAGAGTTCTCGAGTTCTTAGATTTCGATGCGTTGTTAGGGATGGATTGGCTAACAACGTATCACGGTCATATCGACTATTTCAGTAAGACAGTGATATTTGAGATCACAAGGCGTCCGATGTTTATGTATAATGGTAATACACCGAGAGCCGAGGGCATTAGAGGTCGACTTGCGACTAGTAGGGAGATGGAGACTTTGGTGTCATTATACACCATAGTAAGGAGTCAAGGACCAAGAATTAAGGATATTTTGGTTGTGTGCGAGTTTTTAGATGTGTTTCTAGAAGACTTACCTATTTTACCACCTCTAAGAGGGATAAATTTGATCATTGAGGTAGTGTTAGGCACTAGACCTATATCTATACCACAATACCACATCGCTCTGAGAGAGTTGGAGGAGTTGAGGAGTCAATTATAGGATTTAGGACAAAAAGGATTCATCACACCTTCTATGTCATCATGGGGAGCACCGGTCCTATTTGTGAAGAAGAAGGATGGCACATTAAGACTGTGTATCGATTATAGACAATATAGTCAGGAACAAGTATCATTTACAACGAATTGATGACTAATTTGATTAGCTAAGAGGAGCGCAGTATTTCTCCAAGATAGACGTGCGATCAGGATATCATCAACTTAATATCAGGGATGAGGATAGGTCTAAGACGACATTCAGTACAAGATATGGACACTATCAATTTATGGTTATGCTGTTTGGTTTAACTAATGCTCCTTCCATGTTTATGGATTTGATGCATCACGTGATGAGACCGTTTCTTAACTGTTTCGCGATAGTTTTCATCAATAATATATTGATATATTTGAAGACTAGAGAGGATCACAAGTAGCACCTTAGAGAGATATTATAGACATTGAGGGAGCATCGACTCTACGCCAATTTCAACAAATGTGGATTTTGGCTACCAGAGGTCAAGTTTTTGGGACATGTTGTTGGAGCAGCAGGCATTGCTGTAGATCCAGCTAAGATTCAGGCTATTATGGATTGGCTTGCGTCAATGTCACCTACGGAGATCAGGAGTTTTCTAGGGTTAGCAGGATATTACCGAAGATTCGTAAAGGATTTCTCGAATATCACCTCATCGATGACAAGATTGACTTAAAAGGACATAAGGTTTAATTAGTCCGAGGAATATGAAGAGGCATTTGCTAGTTGAAGTGATTGTTGACTACTGCAACATTGCTAATATTACCAGAGGCTGGACATAAATTCTTGGTATATATAGATGTTTCTCATACACGTCTAGGTTGTATGTTGATGCAAAATAAAGGCACAGTGGTTTATGCTTCCAAACAGCTGAAGATACATGAGAAGAATTATCCCACACATGATTTAAGTTAGCAGCGGAAGTATTTGCTCCAAAGATATGGAGACATCATCTATATGCAGAGAGGTTCACACTCTACACACTACAAAAAAACAGCAAATCAGAAACGGAATTTTCCGTCTCTGATTTGCATAAATTCCGTCTCTAATTGAAATCAGAAACGGAACAGAAACGGAATCAATTCCGTCTCTAAAATCGTCGTCGCTGATTCAATCAGAAACGAAAATAAATTTCGTTTCTGATTTAGAGACAGAATAGAGACGGAATTAATTCCGTTTCTGATTAGAGACGGATTTAGAGACGTAAATTAGAAACGAAACGAGAGACGAAAGAAATGAAATTTTTTCAAAATGGTACATTTTTTATTGCATTCGTCTCGATTCCGTTTCTAATCGAAACGGAATCGAGACGAAAATAATAAATTCATGAATTCGTCTCGATTCCGTTGCTAATCAAACGGAATCGAGAGACGGAATCGAGACGGAATTTTTGAATTACGTCTCGATTCCGTTCGATTCATGATATATTCTGAAAAATAGAGACAGAATAGCAACGGAATGTCGAATTCCGTTGCTAATCCGTCTCTAATTTTCCTTTTTGTTTAAATTTCAAACATAAACATAATCCAATTGGTTCTCCAACCTATAACTTGTAATTACAACCATATGACCTACTTCATCGCCTGCACCCCCTCCAACAACTCATTGGGGGTGCTAACATCCCCCAAAAAAGCAAAACTTGACATTCATACATCGACAAAATATATCAACAAATATTCAAATGAGAGAAAAAAAATGTAAAATTCAAAATTTAAAAAAGATTTATATATCCACGAAAAATTGTCTAGTATAACAAATGCTCCAAATTTCTAAGTATTCACAAAAACCACCAATCCTATTGTTCAACAACCCAAAAAAAAACTTACAATCCTCTAAATATGCACAAAAAGAATTATCAATCTAAAAGTCATATAAACAACTATAAAAGTTACATGATATGCTTTAATTTCCTCATCTCTCACTTGGAAAAAAGATTATGGCGGGTATTGTCACGGGGATATGGGCAATCAATGGCACTAACTCCCACTCGATCGAAGAACCAATTACCTATTGATAGGGTCACGCTCTGCAAATATTGCAAAATAGATCAAACTCATGATAAAAAATACGAAACTGCAAAAAAACTATCTCCATTTACAATGCAAAAGAAAACAGTATACTTTACTATAATTGAACACACCATTCTATTATACAAATAAGTCTAATAACACCATATCCAAGAAGAACATAATTTAACAAACAGAACACATGAAATCCAATAACTTTTCTTTCAATTAGTTTATGTCAATTTGTAAAGATCAAATTCTTGTTTACCTAATAAATCAACCAACAATATAATCATGAAATGTCCACAAAGCAAAGGATTCAAGGTCATGCTAAAATAAAAATGTCCACAAAGCAAAGACTTCAAGTGCATAAGTTTCTAAAATGGGAAATTAGACATAATAATGATGAATATTTAAGAGAATAGGAATGTTTCATGCATGTGGGCCAACATGCTCGTGCCATTTTGTGTCAATCAACCATGTAAAAGCAATACAAGGCATAAGCATCACGTTTTTTACAAAAATGAAAAGGAACGCAGATTTTGCTTTTGGAAATTTCTAATAGAATTAATATAATTAACAGATTATTAAAATATAACAGAGTTCACTTTGAACTAGTTTATGAATGTAACTCATCATATGCCATGATAGCAATGCCAACCATCAAGATGCAAAAGTCAAATGATCAAACTTTGTAGAGAAAAAAAAAATATCATCTAGAAATCAAGAGTGGTAAAGATTCATGTGTCACAACAATTTAAAATGAAAAAACAATATCTTAGTCATAGAGAGCAGAGATGACATTTAAGCTTAAAATGAAAAAGTAAAGCAATGACATTACAATGTTTTGCAAGGATTGATAGTGCAAGTAGCATAGGGAGCTCCCTCTTCAAGATTGATAAATAAACCTTCTTTTGCAGGGGTACCGGTGGTGCTACCCTATTAAGATGACAAACTATCCAAAGCATTATCAAGCATGAAACACAAACGTACGTAAAGTATTATGAGAAAGGAGACGCAAAGTAAATATCAACTCGCATTGTATTTTTCAGGGTTGTTTTGTGTAGCCATGAGAGTGTGAACACCTTGTCCACAATAGCCTATCTTTTTGTAACTAAATTCCTATTAATATATATATAGTCTCTTTCTCTAAAAAATATACTAGTCCAAAGTCAAGGGTCCCTATTAATATACATAGTGATGTGGACTTTTTCTTATTGAGAATAAGAATAAGACATCGAAAAAAATAGCTTTCGAGATGCAAATTTCAAACACTTTCAAGGTACATGTGAAAAAGAAATAAAAGAGGAAAGGAAAAAAAATGTATTCTTGCCGATTTGACACATATAACCCGATCCATGAGTTGCTTGAAGCTTATCAAGTGTGCCTCCGGGTCAAGAAGCCTCCACATCTCTAAAGCATAGTCCAAATTAGTACACTACAATGATTAGACATGGAAATAGCGGGACTATTTAAAAAATAGTTGTACAACGAACCTTCAAAGAAGACTTTTTAAATCATCGAAAAGGAAACAATGAGGTGTGCTTAGATGGGGAAGTAATGTACGGAGGATTTAGCTAACTAATAGTCAAATATATGACATAGCAAGGAAAAGGAAGGAAGGTCGGACAAATCTCTATAGCTAATCATGCACAATTAGTTTAGTCCTATACTATATCATTTCCTTTGTTTTTAACATTCATGTTCAATTATTAGGCCACCAAAGACAACATACAACACATGTCCCTCCTCAATCTAAGAAGAAATAAACAGCAATGTATTAAACTAAAGGAAACTTAAACACAAACATGCACAATCATGAGAAGAAATAAACAACAATGTATTATCTATAATATGGGGAAGAAACACACATGACACAAACCTTTGATGAATTGGCGTGCTTCCTCTTTCTTTGGAAGGTTTTTCTCTGATTTTCCCTTCATAAACGACCACCTAAAAACAAATAATTAAGCAGAAAGTTATAAATTCAACTAAGTTACAAAAGGTTACATCCGATTCAAGCATGATGATTCAAACAAGAAAATGGAGAGGAAGGAGAATTCGGCAAGTTCTACTGCATGGAAAGAAGTAACGCTTCCAAGTATTACCATACTTACTTGGAATGAAGATAATTCATCCTGCAACATGCCATATTTTCCCTGCAACATTGCGAGGCTCTCTATCATTACAGACTTTTCTTGTTCAAGACGTTCAAGGCTTGCTTGTATGAATCGCTATCTCGCTGAAGTTTGCTATTGTATTGTTGTAAACCGTGTTGTAATCTTGCGAATTTTTATATGAAGCATTAAGTGACTCAAATATGTAAAGCAATTTTGAAAATAACTTCATTTACCCTATAAGTCAAAGAAAAACAAAAACTGAACCTCTAATTTGAAACAAAACTTTGCAAACTAATTGTGTAGATCTACTTACCAACTTGTACACCACCCCTAGCTTGATCATCTCCTTAAAAATTCTCCAAAATCTCTCTACCTCTAATATATAAATATGTATGTCATACTTACATGCGCTGCGCTTGTCCATAAAACTTTCCGGCGATCCGAATAAGCGCAAGTTCATATTTCCAAGTTCCAATTGCAAAATTTCACAAGCCATGTTGAGAGCACAGCTTGCTAACTAGCAAGGCAACATAAGCAATGGTAGAAATAAAATTGTCGAAAAAGAACATACAGAACTAACATTATGCGTCCACTTAAAACATACCTAAATGCAATGTCTTCTACAAACATTCGGTAAGTACCTACAAGAAAATTGTTTAACAAAAAAATGGGAGGGAAGAAAATTGAACAAATTGAAACAAAAAGCGAAAAACACAAAACCAAACACGAAAGATCGAAGCTTTCAAGACCAAACAAAACTCTACCAAAACCCCATTACCGAAAACACAAAAACAAACCCTAAACACCACAAAACCCCAAGAAACTCACATGCAATCTTGAGAAACCAAACAAAAAAAAATCTAAAATCGAAACCCTAGAAACCAAAAATAGAACTCACATCGAGAATCCCCAGCAAGTCGTCGACCGAGCTGGGGGGGTCGCCGAGGCACATCCGGCTTCGTTGAGCTCGAGCTCCAGTTCCTGGTCCGTCATTTCTCCGAATCTCCGTAGACCCTTCAAAACCCTATCGATCACGAACTCGATTTTAGACTCCACGCCTCATCAAAGAAACCCTAGAACGAACCCTAGAAACCAAGACGGAATCGGAGGGGACTAAATCTAGGGTTTGGTACGCGAAATCGATTCGACGAACAACATGGCTATTGGTGAGAGTGAGAGTAGAGAGGTGCGAGAGAGAGAGAGAAGCGAGAGCGCAGAGAGAGAGAGAGTGCGGTGACGGTGAGAGAGAGAGAGAGAGAGAGCGGTGACGGTGAGAGAGAGAGAGAGAGAGAGAGAGCGCGTGACGGTGAGAGAGAACGGTGAGAGCGGTGAGGGAGAGAGGTTTGTGAGAGAGAGAGAGTGGTGAGGGAGAGGTTTGTTGAGACAGGTTTGAGAGGTTTTGAGAGACAGAGAGACAGAGAGAGGTTTTGAGAGACGAGAGAGAGAGCCGAGTGATTTTCGGGAGAGACGGACAGTTGTGGGTATGTAGATCAAGCATGCACGAATCTCGAGACATAATGAACGGTTAAAAAAAAAGAAAGTTTTGGTGGGAATGTTGGCGCCATTTTTCAGAGACGGAATTTAATTCCGTCTCTAATTCCGTCTCTAATTCCGTCTCTGATCCGTCTCAAATCCGTCTCTGAATGTTTCCGTCTCAATTCCGTCGCTAACTTTTTAATTTAGAAACGGAACTTATTCCGTTTCTAATTCCGTTTCTGATTTAGAAACGGAACTTATTTCCGTTTCTAATTCCGTTTCTGATTTGCTATTTTTTTGTAGTGACACTGACCATAAGAGTTTGAAATATCTCTTCACACAAAAAGAGTTGAACATGAGACAGCGCAAATGGTTAGAGTTTATAATGGACTACAACGTTTCTTTGAAGTATCACCCAGGAAAAGCTAATGTAGTTGTCGATGCACTGAGTAGGATACTGACTAGTGATGTCGAGGTGGTTAGATGCCATATTATGCATGAATATGGATTGCTCAGGGCCGTGGCGATAATGACTCAATCAGATATTTCTACTAATACTCAGATGATGATTTGTGTACAGATGAGGCTTCAGAAAGTGTTTACAAAGAGAGTGTGAGAGGGTCTAAAAATTGATATCTTATACCCGAGATTTAGTGAGTTAGCCTAGAGTATTGATTATACTAACTGGACTGAAATGGTGGATCAATGTCTGAGATTTAGAGGCAGATTAGGGATTTGGTAATGGGAGAGCTGAGAGATAAGATCCTTTAAGAGTCTTACTATTCTCGGCTCATTATTCATCTAGGTAAGACCAAAATGTACCATGACATAAAGACACATTTTTAAGGCTTGGAATGAAAGCTGGCGTATCGGAGTTTATTAAGAACTGTGGAATCTACCAGCAGGCGAAAGCAAAGCATCATAGACCTGGATGATTATTACAGCCACTTCCCATTCCATGATGGAAGTGGGAAGATATATCCATGGATTTTGTTAGAGGACTGCCGAAAACCGCCGCTCAACAAGATTCTATTTGGGCGATTGTGGATAGACTGACGAAATCTGCCCATTTCATACCTGTTGCAGCTCATTACTCGTTTGACCAATTAAGTGTATTGTTCGAGAGGGATATTATTAGGCTACATATCGTACCATTAACTATAATGTCAGACAGAGATGCTATGTATATGTCCAAGATGTGGCGGAGTATGCAAGAGTAGTATGGTACGCGCCTATAGTTTAGTACAACCTTTCACCCTCAAACTGATTTACAGACTAAGAGATTAATTTAGACTCTCGAGGATATGCTCAGGGCTCGTGTAATTGAGTTTAGTGAATCGTGGGAGAAACACCTACTATTGTGTGAGTTTCCACACGATAATAGTTATCAGGTTGGCATTAAGATTGCGCCATTTGAGGCTTTATATGGCAGTCGGGCTAAGCTAGAGGACAGGGACATTATAAGGCTTTAAATGATTGTTGATTACACAGAGAAGGTATAATAGATTAGCTAGAGACTTAAAGGAGCTCAATAGAAGCAAAAGAAGTATGCATACACATATCACAATGATTTCATACATGACGAGTGAGCTTTAGTGTATCAAAAGGTTTATCCTCGGAAGGGTCTTCACAGATTCGGTCTGAAAGACAAGTTAGCATCGAGATTCATCGAGCCTTTCAAGATCAAGAAATAAGTCGGAAAGGTTGCTTATGAGCTGGATTTACCTCTACAAATATCAAAAATTCATCAGGTGTTTCATATTTCTATGCTTTGACTAGCCTAGTCGAAGGTAGGTGAGAGATCGAAAATAGACTCGAGTCGAATTATCTTGAGTGAGGATGTATCATATGAGAAGCAGCCAATACAAATTCTAGATCATAGGGTAGAACAGTTGAAAAGCAAGTCTATCCCGAAAGTGTTGGTCAAGTGGCAGTTCCATACAGACTCGAAACTCACTTGGGAACGGGTAGACTATTTGTGAAATAGGATTTCATACCTCTTGGAGTCACGGCTCCAATCTCCAATTTGACTTCAATCTTTTCATCAAAATCCAATGACCGTGACGTGAGACTCGCTTTGATATACGTGTCACAATCGAGGCGAGATGGTCGCGATCGAGGCGAGATGACCGAGGTAAATGTAATATTTGTAATAATGTATGCATAGTATATTGTATATGTGTAGACTACTAAGTCATTCCTACTTATGAATAGGTGTCGAGACGTATGTGGGAATGCGCCTCGAGTTATGTGTCGATATGGGATCGAGGTAGAGAGTATTATGGTGAGTTGGTATAACCTTTATATTGATTTTATATGTTATATAAATAAGGCTATAGTTGATTTATTATTAAGTACACTTAAGTTAGTAAGTTAAAACAATACCCACTCGATCTTTCTCGAGACACGTATTAGCATATCTCAACACCAATTGAGTCACTTATTGGTGTCATTTGGCATGAGTTAGTAGGATGTGTTAATTGTTGTATCACTAGTTAGGTCTCGAGATACGTGTGCACATTAGGATCAATGGCTATCAATCAACCATATCCAATTCATGTATATAAGCTTTTGTTCAACTCAAGCAATTCCACTCTTTCATTTCATTTGCTTAAGAGAGAAGAAAATTTGTTGGACAAGGAGGAGCTGCTGCAAAAGAAGAATATCAGCAAAACCTTAGTGATTTAGTAAATGAGAGATCAAGTATAGCTAGTGTTCATCAAGTTGGGTAAATTCTCAACACCATAGAGTTAGCTTAATTCAATGAATTCATAAATTTGATATTGTAGGTTGTTGTATTATGTTGTGGTTGATGCCATGGAACTTTAGTAGTATATATGGAGGTTCCTTAGGCATTAACATGGTCTATGTGTAGAGAAAACTTGGGATTCTAATTGCAGAATTCTTGTTTTTACTGTGCATAGGGCGCTAGGTGGATCAGCTAGCGCGCTAGATAAGGATTGGTAGCCCACTAATGTGCCAAATATTAGTGAGCTAGGTCTGTGACATCATAAAACTGCAATTTTCAAAAATTCCATAAACACTATAAAGGAGTCTAATACCCTTAGTAAAGGTCCAAACACACTCAAAACATATATTATGACATTAGGAACCTAAGGAAGAGCTACGAGGGTTCAAATACAAGTTTTGAGGTGTCGCGAGGCCGAGATAGCATAAGAAAATGCGTGAATTGTAAGTAAACTGATTGCATATTTTCTTACATTTCATTCCTATTCATATATTCAGTTCTAGTCATTTGGACTAATTTATCTTAATATTCAATATGACATAACTTGTTGTTTTTTCTCATTACATGAGGTTGCTTTTATGGTATAATTTGTTGATCAAATAATTTCATTGACTCCAAATCATGTGCAATGTCAGTGTTGATTGTTAATATATGTGGTCTCTGAAATTGCATTATTATGCAATGGTTTTGTTGGATTCCATTTCTATGTTGTTCTTGAATATGAAAGTAGTTTTTGTATCTAGAACCACTTTATGATAGAAATTCGGTAGACATACATATATTACTAAACTTTCTAGGGTGATCGAGATTTCTCTACTATCTTGTGCAACACATTGGAAATGAGTCTCGGGGTTGTTGCTAAGCATAACTTGCGCAGCACACGAAGTACGGGATCTAGAGTTGTTGGCAAGTATATATCGCAGGTGAGTGGCATGAGCGAAAGGTTCTAAAGGCCAGAGCACTGCTCAGACCATCACATTCATATGGAGCTTAGCTCTATCCTCATATAATGGAAAAAGGCTGATGTGATGAAGATCACGGCCGACCGGCCCTAGATCAGTACTACTTGGCCATGTGTCGGTTTCATGTTGTTAAGCTGATGTATCTCTTTTCATGTTCTCTTTTCAGTGTAGTTGCTATTATCATGCTTTTAGATACTTGTTGAATATTTAGGAATGTGAACAAATGTCTCTCAGTATTACTTTCTACTTTCCTATACGTACCGGTGCAGATCAATCAAGTAGCAAACCAAGTAAAGACAAGATCAACGACTACATCTGAGCTAGTAGAGTGCTACTACGCCAGATTTTGTTGGTTTTTATTTTTGATGTATTAGTTTTATATGTCAATCATATAATTTTAAGGTTTTATATTATAGGTTGAGTAATTAGTACCTTGACCAAATACATATTATTATATATACTCGTTTTCTTATATATATGCATGTGATTTTTATTCCCTAGTTTTTCCATAATTGTTAGGCCTTATGTTATAAGGTTTCGCTAGATTTTAAGACGTCCACTGAATAAACTTTTAAGTAAACAAAATTTTAACTAACTCTTATTAATGAATTGTCATAGGATAAGTATAAGTTTATATTCATTTAAAAAAATTAATTGGCATGTAACAAGGTTTTGGAAAAGCTGACTAGTCCCTTATTAGGTCCTATATTGTGAGGTTAGGGCTTAATAATAGGATTAAGCTGGGCGGTGTCCTAATTTTAGAAGGGGTCGTCACATTTGCCTTAAACATTGTATATATAGTAGCATTTATATGCAATAGCTCTTGGATCATCATCAACATGGTGTTTGGTTTGTGCAACGCCACCCTTTTGACTATAAACAAACACACGCGAGAAAAGAGTGAAATGGTAGCCTAAATTAGCAGAAAGTCATAATAAAAACAACAGGCAAATTACGAGAGAAATAAGTAAATTCTAGACTGATTTTCTAATTCATTTACATACCTTAATCACGTCGATAGCTCGCTTGAATACTGATGCTCGTTCCTTTTCCGCGATCGACATGTCTAAGTTCCTTAAATCATTTAATTATCTTTAATTATTATCAATTCTTGACTCATTCGTGTTTTATCCAAGTCACATACGAATTACAAAGTCAATCCCGATTTGAGTCACTTTAGAAATATTTTGGATCATCGCGCATGTATCAAGATGAATTTTTTTAGTCATTAGTATATTCTAAGTCTATGGGCATATATCGAGGATATTTTAAAAAAATATTGGTGTACACACATCTTGAAGAAATCTTTATAGAAAACTATATATACATTAAAATCTCGCCACAAATCATGAGATTATTTTCTCTTTTGTATTTTAAAAATATGTGCGCATATTAAGGTAATATTGAATGTGTGCTCTTTGTTGGGTTTTGGGGTTCATGCGCAGAGGAGATTACAAAAATTTTTTGACAAAAACCCCAACAGGATCCGAATCTAATTCCATTAAAAACATTTAAACCATGAAAAATTAATCATACCTCAGTCGCAATATACCGTTCTGAAGGTTGATCGATCTCTAAGGCGCTGCCAATGACGAACGCCCACTATCAGCCGTCCACACACGAACGGCGGCCGAGATTCGAAGTGTTAGCTTCGAGAGAATACCAAAACTTTTGTTTCTCTCCAAAATGATCCAGAGCATACCGGAAAACCCTAGTTCGTTTTAAAAACGAAAATAGAGTTTCGGCCCTTAATTAATCTTTTCATACGTGTGTTCTAACTTGAAGTGTCTATTTATACAACCCTTGTATATAGACGGTTAAGTAAATTGCACATATACCCCTACTTAAAGAAGTATAAGTGTAATACACCACAAGGACGTTTCGTCATGAATTTTATCATATAAAATTCATTTTTCTGAACCATATTAAAATCTCGCATAACCATTCTTAGTTTGCGACCCAATAGGCTCATACAACGTTGGCAGTGTACCAAAACACATTTTGGTATACAAGTCATAAGCGGCCTCTAGCAAGACATTATGACTACCCAAGTTGTACGAATATCAAATCGATACAACCTAATAAATAGTTTATATAACATCATTTTGTCACACGATATCCTTTTGCTCAAACATAAGGCATGGAATTGTCATCCAACATGTTCAATCGTACTAGTCTCGATCTCTAGGTAGACTGAAAACATTCAAGTGACATTGATCAATATCAATTCACTTAGACTAGGCCTTTTAACAGTCTAACACATCGAGGGATCCACCTGGATATCTCTCTTTATATGAGAGGACAAATTCTATCTTGATTACACAACTTCATCACATTGCTCACACAGTAACCAATCACAACCTTTATAATCGTCGGTTAAAGACAACGTTTGATAGTGTCAAATCACTGTGTTCCTAATGTTGAAGTTTCTGGTAATCTCAAGTCAGAGGACTGAAAAATATACATATCATGAGAAACAACTACGACTTAATCCATGTGATGTTCTCATAGCGGGTCGGTCCAGTACTTTGTTCCCTAACAAGTACTAGTGGTCTTGATTCGTATCCCTATACGTAAAATCATCGTATGATCATCAATCAAGACTCACACTAATCTTAACTCATTATAGTTCCCAGTATAATGATCGACTAGGGACATTTAAGATATTTCTGTAAATACCCATGGATCTTATTATAATGTAAACATGCAAAATAATTATAATAAACAGCAAATGAAATCCTTTATTTTATTAACTAAAAGTATTCATAAATAAAGTTAATGGATTGACCTAGGGCGCATGCCCCAACAACTCCCACTTGCACTAGGGCCAATCATACATGCATCTAATGCCTAATGATCTAACATGACCATCATGTTTTGCTTGTGGAAGAGCTTTTGTCAATGGATCTGCAACGTTGTCTTCAGTTGGTACTCTGGAAATCTTTACGTCTTCCCTCTTAATAATTTCTCTGATAAGATGAAAATGCATGAGTATATGTTTGGATCTGTGGTGTAATCTAGATTCCTTGGCTTGGGCTATTGCCCCGTTATTGTCTCAATACAAACAAACAGGGTTAGCAATACTTGGAACCACACCTAGTTCAGAAATGAACTTTTTGATCCAAAGCGCCTCCTTTCTTTGCATCGGACGCCGCAATATACTCGAACTACTGTTGTAGAATCGCCACGTCTCTTGCTTTGGACTTTTCCGACTTCATCGCACCCCCATTCAAAGTAAACACATATCCAGATTGCGATCTAAAATCATCTATATTAGTTTGAAAACTTGCATCTATGTAACCATTTACAACTAGATCATTTTCAAAACCTTGATAGACCAAGAACATTTCCTTAGTCCTTATTAAGTATTTAAGAATGTTCTTTACTGCTATCAAGTGACTCTCACCAGGATCTGACTGATATCTGCTTGTAGTGCTCAAAGCATATGATACATCATATCAGGTGCATAGCATGGCATACATAATAGATCCAATAGCCGATGCATATGGAATCTTATGCATACGGTCTCGCTCATCATTTGTCCTAGGACATTGATTCTTGCTGAGACTTATGCCATGAGACATTGGCAACAATCCTCTTTTAGGGTCTTGCAAACTGAACCTATTCAGCACCTTGTCTATGTAAGCACTCTGACTTAGACCGATTAGCCTCTTAGATCTATCCCTATAGATCCTTATCCCTAGGATATAGGCTGCATCTTCTAAGTCTTTCATTGAGAAACACTTCCCTAACCAAGACTTGACATTCTGTAATGTTGGGATGTCATTTCCAATGAGTAATATATCATCAACATAAAGTACCAGAAAAACAACTACACTCTCACTGACCTTCTTGTATACACAAGGCTCATCTTCGTTCTTAATAAAACCAAAATCCTTTATTGCTTCATCAAAACGAAGATTCCAACTCCGAGAAGCTTGCTTTAATCCATAAATGGATCTTTGAAGCTTGCATATTTTTCTAGAATTCTCAGGATGTACAAAACCTTCAGGTTGTATCATATACACGTCCTCAAGCAGCTTTCCATAAAGAAATGATGTTTTTACATCCATTTGTCATATCTCATAGTCATAATATGCAGCAATGGCAATTAAAATTCTTATGGATTTAAGCATGGCTACTAGCGAAAAAATTTCATCATAATCAACACCTTGAGTCTGCCTGAAACCTTTTGCTACAAGTCTTGCTTTAAAAGTATGCACATTGCCATCCATGTCAGTTTTTCTTCTTGAAAACCCATTTACATCCAATGGTCTTACCACCTTCAGGTAAATCAACCAAGTACCAAACTTGGTTATCATACATGGATTGCATCTCAGAATTCATGGCACTTAGCCATTTATCTGAGTCTAGTCCAGACATAGCCTCCTGATAAGTGGTAGGCTCATTTTGGTCCATAAGCAACACATCACGACTATCGGTAATGAGAAATCTAAATATCTTTGGCTCATGTCTTACCCTACTAGATTTATGTGGGTCTTGTGTCACTCGTGGATGTTCAACTGGTTCGGAACGTTGTTGACTTTCCAGTAGCGGTTCAGTGTTTATCTGTGATTCTTGAACTTCTTCAAGATTTATTTCTCTCCCACTAGTGTCTTTTGAAAAAAACTATTTTTCCATAAAGGCACCATACCGAACAACAAACACTTTGTTCTCAGTGGGATTATAAAAGTAATATCCTTTTGTTTCCTTAGGATACCCCACAAATAAACACTTGTCAGATTTATGTGCTAGTTTTTCTGAGACTTGTCGTTTTACGTAAGCCTCACAACCCCAAATCTTAAGGAAAGACAAACTAGGTCTCTTCCCGTACCATATCTTATATGGTGTTTTATCAACCGCTTTAGAAGGAACTCGATTTAGAGTGAAAGCTGCAGTTTGTAATGCATAACCCCAAAAGGATAATGGAATATCTGCATGACTCATCATAGATCGAACCATATCTAATAAGGTTCGATTTCTCCTTTCAAAAACTCCATTCCATTGTGGAGTTCTTTGGTGGAGTCAATTGGGAGACAATCCCACAATTTCTAAGATGATCATCAAATTCTTGGCTTAAATATTCACCACCTCGATCTGATCGAAGTGTTTTGATAGTTTTATCAAGTTGATTCTGCACTTCATTTTGAAACGCTTGAAACATCTCAAATGATTCAGCTTTATGTTTCATAAGATATACATAACCATATATGCTGAAATCATCGGTAAATGTAATGAAGTACTTATAACCTCCTCTAGCCATTGTGTTTATAGGACCGCATACATCGGTATGTATTAGACCTAATAAATCACTTGCCCTTTCACTGTGTCCAGTAAAGGGACTTTTAGTCATCCTAGTAAATAAGATATGCATGTTTCATATGTTTCTAAATCAAATGAATCTAGAAGCTCATCTTTATGGAGCTTCGTTATGCATTTTTCGTTTATGTGTCCGAGACGACAATGCCAAAGATAGGTTTGATTACATAAATGACAATTTTCTTCCTTTTCTTTTGGGTGTTTTGAAGCAGGAACCGGTCGGGGCTTGACTTGTTCCATAGGCTTTGCGACAGGTGCAGCAACAGCCTTGGCAACCTAGCCTTGCCTTTGCCTTTGCCTTTCTTCTTCATTCCCTTTCCCTTTTGGACCATCAAAACATTACCAGAGAGTTACACTCTGGTAATGAATTCAGGATCAAATCTGTAGCCAACTCTTGGCTTATGGAAAATCCGAGTCTATCAAGCCGGTCAACATAGCCCTTTATCTTCAAAACATGGGACTAACTGACGCACCCTCAGTCATCTTGCAAGAATGTAGGTTCTTGACTGTCTCAAACCTTTCTTGCCTAGCTTGTTGTTGGAACATTTCCTTCAGCGTTACAGCCATGTCGTAGGCTTCCATTAGTTCCATGTCCTTCTGAAGTATAGGAACCATAGTTGCCAGCATAATACATGCAACATCAGTAGAATCGTTGGCATGCTTATTATGTGCATCCTTCACAGCTTTCGTAGCATTGGCTGGCGGGTCCTCAGGGATTGAAGCATCCAGGACATACAACTTGTGTTCATGCTTAAGAACAATTCCCATGTTTTTGAACCATTCAAGAAAGTTAGTCCCAGATAGCTTATCCTTCTCAAGGATGGATCGCAATGACAGGGGATTATTGTTACTTGAAGAGGCCATTGATCTACAATAAAGATTATGCAAAGTTTATTTTAGTATAGAGGAATAGACTCCCACTAAATTAACAACCATCCTAAAACGTATTATTTATTTAGGGGACTAAAATCCATATTTCACCTAATTCTGTGACAGCTATGGCATGAAACACATAACTAGATTATTTAGGTAGGTAACAGTTACCAATTACATCTTATGTAATTTTTAGATCCTTTTATGAGTTATGGGACATCTTATGTCTTAGCATATTTTTATCTCATCATTTGCCTAAAGCTCAAAACTATTTTGATGGCTTTATTAAGTCGGACCATTTTAAACATTAAGGTAACTCTTACCCAACTCGTCTCACCAAGATAACACAATACACCCAACTATGGCTGAAACTATATTAGTGTGATCAAGGCCTTGACAAGTGTTTAAAATGGATGGCACGAGACTTAAAATTTAATAGAGGGATTTTATTTAGTTTTAGTGATTTCATGTAAACAATGAAATATCATATATTTTTATTGATTTGTTCAATCACTAAACAATTCGAAAATTTATTTTTTATACTTTTCACTAACAAAAGAATTCCCGTACGCTAGGATTAGTTAGACGGCGCCGGTCAGCGGGCAGGGGTACAATGGGCAGCGCCCCCGTTTTTTTCTTTTAGAAGGCGAATCTCAATTCAGAAAAATAAAATTCGATATAGAAAATCATAATTTTCGCTGATTTTATTATCATAAATTAACCCCTTAATTTATCCAAAATTAAGTCAATTAAAACATTTTAATTAACCCGGGCCCACATCTAACTAATCATCTTATCCTAATCCAATTAAGATTTAAGATATTTGAATCCTAGTATATCACCAATAACAAGATTCTTGATATTTATATCCTATCCAATAGGGCTAACGAAACCGATTTTGCTTATATCTCCTAATCTAATTTGTTATCTATCTTTATCAAATAGAAACTTCATAACAAATTAGATATAACAAGATAAATAAATAATTTCGAAAATTAATTATTTATTTTGGATTTAAGATATTTGAATCCTACTATATCACCAATAACAAGATTCTTGATATTTATCTCTTATTCTAATTTGTTATCTATCTTTATCAAATAGAAACTTCATAACAAAATAGAAATAACAAGATAAATAAATAATTTCGAAAATTAATTAATAATAATAAATAATTTCGAAAATTAATTATTTATAAATAAATAATTTCGAAAATTAATTATTTATAAATAAATAATTTCGAAAATTAATTATTTGTAATTTCGGTCCTCATCTAAATAATCACAAACATGTAATTGAATCATGAACTACTATCACAATCGAACCTAATGGTGTCATGGATCACAGAACACGAAACTCAATTCATTAAAATTATTTGAATTAACCTAACATGGTTACTAGCATGAACGAAACTGATTTTAATTAAATCACGAATATGTGTATCCTATACACAAAATATGATAATAAATCTCAAAGACAACTTATGTATATCACATATACATCAACTATTAGCATGCTTTTAATCATATATCATGTATATATCAGAAGAAAACATGCAATGAATTTAATGGAATCAAACTCGAAGGCTCTGATACCACTTGTTTGGTTTTGGGGTTCATACGCAGCGGAGATTACAAAACAGTTTTGACAAAAACCCCAACAGGATCCGAATCTAATTCCATTAAAAACGTTTAAACCATGAAAAACTTAATCATACCTCAATCGCAATATACATTTCTGAAGGTTGATCGATCTCTAAAGCGCTGCCAACGACGAACGCCCTCTATCAGCAGTCCACACACGAACAGCGGCCGAGATATGAAGTACTAGCTTCGAGAGAATACCAAACCTTTTTTATTTCTCTCCAAAACGATCCAAAGCATACCAAAAACCCTAAGTCGTTTCTAAAACGAAAATAGAGTTTCGGCCTTTTTCTTTCGTCCGTGTGTTCTAACTTAAAGCGTCTATTTATACAACCCTTATATATAGACGGTTAAGTAAATTACACATATACCCTTACTTAAAGAAGTATAAGTGTAATACACCACAAGGACGTTTCCGTCATGAATTTTATCATATAAAATTCATTTTTCTGGAACCATCTTAAAATCTCGCAGAACCATTCTTAGTGTGCGACCCAATAGGCTCATACAACGTTGGCGTGTACCAAAACACATTTTGGTATACAAGTCATAAGCGGCCTCTAGCAAGACATTATGACTACCCAAGTTGTACGAATATCAAAATCGATACAACCTAATCAATAGTGTATATAACATCCTTTTGTCACACGATATCCTTTTGTTTAAACGTAAGGCATGGAATTGTCATCCATCATGTTCAAGCGTACTAGTCTCGATCTCTAGGTAGACTGAAAACATTCAAGTGACATTGATCAATATCAATTCACTTAGACTAGGCCTTTTAATAGTCTAACACATCGAGGGATCCACTGGATATCTCTCTTTATATGAGAGGAACAAATTCTATCTTGATTACACAACTTCATCACATTGCTCACACAGTAACCAATCACAACCTTTATAATCGTTCGGTTAAAGACAACGTTTGATAGTGTCAAATCACTATGTTCCTAATGTTGAAGTCTCTGGTAATATCAAGTCAGAGGACTGAGAAATATACATATCATGAGAAACAACTATGACTTAATCTATGTGATGTTCTCATAGCGGGTCGGTCCAGTACTTTGTTCCTTAACAAGTACTAGTGATCTTGATTCGTATCCCTATACGTATAATCATCATATGATCATCAATCAAGACTCACACTAGTTTTAACTCATTATAGTTCCCAGTATAATGATCGACTAAGGACATTTAAGATATTTCTGTAAATACCCATGGATCTTATTATAATGTAAACATGCAAATTAATTATAATAAACAACAAATGAAATCCTCTATTTTATTAACTAAAAGTATTCATAAAGAAGGTTAATGGATTGACCTAGGGCACATGCCCCAACACTCTTTTGGTGCGCATGTTGAGGTGATAATTTCGGGGATGTTTAAAAATATAAAAAATCCTAGCACATCTCAAGACAACTTCGAAATGCGTGTGACTTCAATGCATCCTGATGAACCATCTACGTCAAACACATTACACAAATTAAGAGGGTTTTCGCAAATTTAAACTTAGATCTGGATTCAGTAGTGCTCTATCTAACTTCTATAATAAAGAAAATTTATAAGAGAATACCAATACCAAGTGAATGGGTTGAAACCTAAAGACTACATGTTAGAATAAGTCAAATATAAAGCTCTTCCTTTTTTATTGAAAGATCAAGCATAAGATTGGTTGTTTTATCTTCCTCAAGATTCGATAACTACATGGGCTCAAATGTTAGAAGCTTTCCTAGATCAATATATGCCTTTAATACAAGTTAGTACATATAGAAGACAAATTACAATCACGAATTTGAAAGATGATGAAAATTTTATTGAATTTTGTGATAGATTTTAGAGACTAATTTCATCATGTCCACAACATAGATGCACTCAAAGAGCTTTATTAGAATACTTATATGAAGGACTAAATCATTTTGAACAAAGACAATTAGATACCATGTGGTGGATCATTATTGGATATTACACCAACTCTATCAAAAGAAGCTATTAACAAGATGGCCAAACAATCTAAATAATATGGTGAAAAGACAAACACATCAAGAAATAAACTTTATAAAGTTAACAGTAAAACAAGTAATAAATTTGATAAAAAAAGTTGATGAATTATCTAGCACGGTTAAATTACTACTAAAAGATAAATCAACTCAAGTCAAACCATGTAAAGTTACATATCCTGCGGATGCATGTCCTACTTTACAAGAAGATAATAATGAAAAGTCACAACGGTTATGAACCAATATTCTAATCCTCTTAGAAATTAATATAATGACAACAACTGCTACATTAGAAAACCAAATCCAAATCTTATCCACGGTCCACAAAAATAAAATTATAGCATTATAGACCAAGAGAAACAATACCATCAACACCAATTCAACAACCTTAACAAGCTATTCAACCTATGCAACCAAATTTAGAATAAATATTTTATAACTATATGTTGAAAGTCTTCAAAACTTTATACAAGTTTCTCAAAATCGGATTCAAACTTATATGTCTATTAACAAGCTAAAAATCAATTTAATCAAATGGCTCTACAAATTAATAAGTTAAATAATCAAACTAAAGGATATACTCAAGCTATAGACGCTATTAATCAAGAACAAGTTAAGGCTTTATTTAGTGAAAATGAAAAAGAAACGCATACATAAGAAAAGAAACCAAAAAGGGGTAAAAAGAAAAATGAAGTACATAAAATAATAAAACAAGAAGAAGAAGAAGAAGAAGAAGAAGAAGAAGAAGAGAAGATGGCAAATATCATTCCCACTAGGGAATGGATGGTTGAACAATTATATACACATTTTACCGAAAGGCTATATTCATGGTATTGAGCAAAAGATGAAGCCTACGAAAAATCTTTCAAAATTTTGAATTTATTAACCAAGACAAATTAAATGATATTTATGAATCCAATGAAGGTATCCATTCTATTTCTATCATTCCACAATGATTAGCAAATGTTAGGAAGAAAGAAACTAAAGAAGACATATCTGAATCATTTAAGAAATTAATGAAATTTTAATGGAGTCAAATCATGATGAAGTTACTAAAGGATTCTACGAATATAAAGACAAATTTTTAGAATGATCTAATGATAATCTAGGACAAAAGATGTCATCCTTAATAAAGAAGAAATGCCTAAAAATATTTCGACCATAATGTTTTTTGTACCCATCACAATATGAAAATCCTTTATTGAATTTGTTATGTGTGATCTTGGAGTATCAGTTATTATTATGTCACTGAAACTTTATGAATCATTGAAAATTGGATCGTCAACTAATATGCCTACTAATCTTACCTTAGAAAATAGTACAATTATTAAACCATATGGGTTTTTGGTAGATATTCTAGTACAAGTACATGACTTAGTATTTTCAGATGACTTTTTCGTTATGGAAATGGGTGATTCAATATCACCCGATCCTTTGATTATGCTATTAGGTAGACCTTATCTTAAAACGCCAAAACTAAGTTAGATATTTCTAAAGGAATAATGTCTATGGAACTTGAAGATAAAATTGTTAAATTCAAAATTAATAACAAATACGCTAAGAAGAATATGATGAATTATTTGATAACGAAATTGATAGCAAATGATTTTTTAGATTTAAACTACTATGATAACCTTAATGTTAAAATTTATGCAATTAATGTAGTAACAATGAAAACTAAAAGGAGATTCCAAAGAAAGAACAAGTTGAAGACACTTCAAAAGAAAAGAAATTACCTTAAGAATGGAGAGTTAAGTAACAGGAGAATTAAAAAAAGCATTAACAAGCGAGGAGCTTCTAAATCCAAGAATAATAAGAAAAAGAAAATGCTGAATTTAACCCTTTTGATGCTTAATGATCCTTGAGGTATGAATACACTTGCACATTAAAACCAAATGGCATTCTACTTCAGAGCTTTGTGTGATACGAGTTCTAATGTAAATCTCATGTTCTTACATTTCTTTCCTTATACTCAATTTGAGTTGAATTCACTTGCTTCCGAACGAGTTTCTTTATTGGATGGTACTTCAATTCAACTAATAAGAGTGGTCACGGATGTGATAGTTCAAGTGAAGATTTAGATCTACCTACAGAGTTTTTGGTCATGACGCATTTTATCTATGAAGATCATCCTTCAATTTTATGATAGCCTTTCTTAGCCATTACTCAAGTTGTTACAATTATTCTGAACAAAATAATGACTCCAACGATAAATGGCCTAACACTTACTTTTGGGAATGGCACTAGAGTGGAGAATTAAAAATTCAAATTTGGAGATCCAACCTTATTCTATAATGGTTTAGTTGAGCCAACAACAGTAAACAAAAGCGCTCTATGGGAGGCATTCCATATTCTATGTTTATTCTATATTTATTTAATTTTATTGGGAATTTAGTATAGTTTAGTATAATATGTTTTTATTCTCTTACCTTTTGACTCTTGTATTGGAAATATTTTCAAAACTTACACACCAAGGTAATTTCAATTAAAGGGGAGTGATCGAGTTGTTTTTTCTTATATGGCGTTTTGGCAAGTTGCATTATTCACTTTCTTATTTTTAAGTTTTTATTAATTTAATTAATAAAATTATTTAGTTACTTACATATCCTTATCAAACTTTCGAGTTTTCAGTCAATTCTAACTTAATAAAAGTTTGATTAAATGATATATAGGTTAATTATGGAATAAATTGACAAAACAATAACTTAAGCTTGGCAATTCCCTAGTGAATCGAAACAACACTAAGGATTGCTGACAAAATCGATGACAATAACCAAGCAATTAAGTGAAATTTGGAATATTGCGAATCCCCAACAATTCACCATTACAAAGAAATCGCTGCTCATATCAATGGATCGCTACACTTCACAACCCACTAATTCACCTAGCAATTTCCTAGCGATTCCACTTAATACAAGAATCGTTGGGCACAATTTTTAGTTTTTAAAACAAAAAACCCTAATTGTCAGAAATACCAACTCATTCACACACGAAATTGTTGCATCCCTTCACATAAATCTAAATCCTTGCTAATATCCAACTCTCCTAATCTTAATATTAATGAATGTAATTAATTTTCACCTTAACTTATTTCCATTCAGCCTAAAATTTTTGAATTTGAGAGTATTGAGCCAAACTATTGTTTTAGAGATTTATACCTAAAGCTTGGTAGAACGGTTTAGAGGACTTCAAAAGCTTCAATCAAGATAGATTCAATCTCAAGAAGGTAATTTCATCAACCCTATCTTTTTACTTTAACAAATTTTTTATTTGAAGGATTTTTGCAAATTTCTCAATGCTTTTCAAAATTGTTTTTTTTTTTTGGAATTTATTCTATTACCTTGAACGAATGGTTTGATTTATTCTAATAGATTATGCATTGCATTTACATTGATCGTTGGTTTATAAATTAAAAAATTTCAAAATTTTAGTATATTTAGACGTATTTGCAAATGGTTTGACAAAATTGAGTTTAAAATGAGTTAGGGAGTTTGGTTTTGGTTTTGTTTTATTTTGCTTTGTTCTGTTTTCCAAAAGATTAAATTTATCAAACAATTGTTTTACAAGATTTAGAAAAACAATTTTAATTTTTATAATTGAGTTAACACTTCAAAGTCAGCTTTATTTGAAGTTTATGATGAATTTCAAGCTAGCTTTCCTAACGGATTTCTCCTTTTAAAATATGATCTTCAATTTTACCAAATTATTTTTGATAAATGTTGTTTTTTATGATATAAAGTTCTATTTACTTTTTGGACTTGTGAGTTTTTGAATTAAGACAATAGTGGGAGGTGGTAGAGGTAGAAGCTTGCAATAGAAGATGGGGAAGTCACCATTAGTTGTGAAAGCTGAACAAAAATATAAAGTTCCACTTACAACTATTAAGACAACAAGGAGTTTGATAAATAACCCCCCCCCCACCCAACTAGAACATCAAGAGAACCTTCTCCATTCCTAGATTTTACTGACGAGTCGCAGAAATAGGAAAAAATTATGAGACACCAAGAATTCATTTTTCACCCTACAACCTAATCAACCCCAAAACTATTGCAAGGATAAAGAGCGACATTAGTAAGAATAAGAAGATTGTATCAGATAGGGGTTTTAGTGTTTGGAATAAGATTAAGTACTGGAGTAGAATATTGAACATAACAAGTGAAAGGAATAAGTGACTAGAGACCATTGCGCCAATAATGACAATGGGTCCTTAGTAAAGATGGGTTGGGAAATATTAGTGTGGGAGTTTTACGCAAATGGGCACAGAGATGATGATAGTGGACTACTCACATGCTAGAATAAGTAAACTGATTGAGATATTTTTTTACATTTCATTCCTATTCATATGTTCATTTCTAGTCATTTGGACTGAATTGCCTTTGTACTCCATTTGCTAGAACTTGTTGTTCTTTCTCATTAACTCCAATTCATGTGCTATGCAATTATTGATTGTTAAGACATATGGTTAGTGAAATAACATGCTATTTGGTAGGTGTTACATAGTATTGCAATATATTTCCTTTATGCATTAACATGCAATGGTTTTGTTGGATTCCATTATTGTGTTGTTCTTGAATATGAAAGTAGTTCTTGTATCTAGGGCCATTTTATGGTAGAAATCTCACGGACATGTGGGGTCACTAGACATTTTAGGGTGATCGAATCTTTTCACTATCTTGTGCAGCATATGGGGAATGATTCCCGTTGTTATTGGCGAGCATAACTTACGCAACATACGGGGTATGGTACTTGGGGTTGTTGGCAAGTATATATTGTAGGTGACTTACACTAGTGAAAGGATATAAAGGCTAGAGCACTACTCATACATTCACATGGAGGTAGAGCTTAGCTCTAACCTCATATAGTGGAAAAGGCTGATGTGATGAAGATCACGACCGACCGGCCCTAGATCATTACTACTTAGCCGTGTGTCAGTTTCATGTTGTTTAGCTGATGTACCTCTTTGCATGTTCTTTTTACATCATAGTTGCTATTATCATGCTTTTAGATACTTGTTGCATATTTGGAAATGTGAACAAATGTCTCTCAGTATTACTTTCTATTTTCTTGTACTCACTGTCTTGATTATGACGGTGGTGTTGATCCATCGAGTATCAGACTAGCCAGAGAGAAGATTGGCGAGTACCTCTGAGCCAGTAGAATGCTAGTACGCCAGATTTTGTAGGTTTCGATTTTTGATTTATTATTTTTATATGCCTATCATATACTTTTGGGTTTGTATATTAGGGGTTAAGTGATTAGTACCTTGACCAAACACATGTTGTTACATATCGATTTTTTTTATATATATACACGTGATCTTTATCCCCTTGTTTTTCCAAAATTGTTAGGCTTCATGTTATAAGCTTCTGCTAGATTGTTAAAACTTTCGCTAAATAAACTTTTAAGTAAACCAAATTTTAACAAAATCTGATTAATGAATTCTCATACGAAAAGTATAGTTTGATATTCATTTAAAAAAACTAATTGGTACGTAATAAGGATTTGGAAAGGCTAACTAGTCATTTATTCGGTCTTATATGGTGAGGTTAGGGCTTAACAACGGGATTAGGCTGAGCAGTGCCTTAATTTGATAAGGGATCGTCACATTCACTTGCAAACTTATAAAAAGTACCAAGAAGGTTTCGAGATATGTAAATTCAGAGGAGGAACGATGACCACTTGTCGCACGTGTCAAATATAACTCGTACAAGGTTACAATCGTATTGGAATGTTGTAGAGGGAAGAATGAAGTTAAATTCACAAGATTCAGTCAAACTGAGTCTAACTAATAGAAAAATAAATATAGAGGGTCTTAGAAATATTTTTATCCTAAAGGTCTACCAAACCAAAAGGTAAATAAGTTGTAAATCAATGAATAGAAATTTACCCTAGTCAGGGAATCCACAATGTAGCCCTATGTGTTTCCATGTCTTGTGTCATCGATTTTAGAAATATGGTTTTTAAAACAATTTCCTTAGATCTGCTATAAGTGTTGGGGTCACCAACACCCTAGTTACCTTATTCTCTATAGATAGGGAAATCGCTCTCTAAATATTTCCCTAACTCTAATGTACAACCTTGGGCAACCGCCCTCAACATTTTGCATATGAGCAACATTTAGCACTCTGTGGGAACACCGACCTCTAGATAACTTTAGTCGACCATTCTAAAAATTTAACCAATTTCTCGATGTGACTAACTTATAACAATAGGTATGTCAAGTCTCTTTTTCTAAGTGATCGTCACTTCTCAACCCAGTTGGTATTTCGAACCCAACATGATTGATAGCATGTCAATGGATTTATTCTTAGAGATTTGCAATGAATAATGCAATGTCTAAACTATCATTGAGACATCTCGAAAAAAGATAAAGAACTAAATAAAGACACTATTATATCAAAAAATCTCAACATGACATTGAAAACAACTAACTAATGGCAAGAGAGTTTCATCCTCGACCTAAGTATAAAAGAACATAGCCAGACATGACTACTCTACCTTTCTCTACTCTTACATCACTCTGAATACAATATGTTTACGTCCATAGAGTTCTTGACTTTATATAGGTGAGTCTGAGTACAAAAATAGGAAAGCCCGAGAACTAAAAACCTATTAAGAATTGCAAAATTTCTATTCTTCGAGTCTGGCATCGTTAGTGGTGCCACAATTATATGAGAATGGTGCCAAGTCATGGCGTTGCATAATATAGTAAGTCTAAAATAGTAACTCGGTCAAAAATTTCTATTTCTGATCCTGCCACTGTGGGTGGCACAATTTACTGTAGAACCTGGCATTGTCCATTATTTATGGCGTCATTTGATCATATGCCCTAATGTCTTACGTAGTTTTGTGGCTTTCCATAGGGTCGTTACTTTATTATGGGTGGCGTCATCTCTTTTGTCATTTGACCAATATTTGACTTTTTTTTTCGCAGATTTGTCTAATTACACAAACATTCAAATACTGTAGATCTCCAAAGTAAACATATAGAACTTGTTTTAAATAGCTAAATACCTATAAAAGAATGTTTAATTAATGACTCGATAAATACCCCCAAACATGGAACTTTGCACGTCCCAGGCAAAGGGATACTTAACTAGAACGATTAAAAAAGCATTTCAAAATTGAGTGATCCTACTATTGTGATATGTAGCCATTTCACGAAACAATGGAGTTCTTTCTACTAGACTTTGGTCAATCTAATTAACAAGAGACTCGAAATTTTATAAGGATGGTCTAATTACTCAAACTTTGATACCTCTCTAGATAACAATTTTTCAAGACTCAAATTAGTTCCAAACCATGCCCATTAACTACTCATAAGTTTTATGGGTCTTTCCATTAAAGTATTAGGTTCCTGTGATCGCTAAATTTTAATAAATTTGAGTGGACTCTTCAAATAGACTTTTAATCACCACTTCCAAACTTATGCACTTAAAAGAGTCCATATGGCTTGTTTTGAAAGATAGGCTATTATGAAACCAAACATAAAAAAACCTCCCTTAATCTAACTTTTAAGCACTCGAGCTAAATTGTTTTCGGAGGAGTTTTCATAAAGACTTCCACCTTTCATTTTCTACACATATCACCTTTCTTAGTATACCTCTTATTATTATTTTGTTCGGTCCCTATTCCATTTTCTGCTTTATACCATTTTTTATTATTTTTTCAACCACTAGGTTCTCTGCTCCATTTCCAATGAAGCCTATGGAACTCTATGTTTTTTTGTTTTCAAAAAATCATGTTAGCACTTCTAACTATACTGTACTATGATTAAGGTAGTTTCGCAATACAAGTTTCATTAAAGCCTTTATGAAGTTTAAACAAACATGCCTACTTATTCTCCTTAAAGTGTCAAATGATTAACAATTATGCTCCAAGTGTTTTTGTCCTAGTTTGAAGAATTTTAGAGCTTGGAACTTTTTTACAAAAATGATTTAACCACCTACCTACTTTGATCTCAAGACATGATTAAGTCCTACTCCAAGTCTCTATTTATGTTGTCAGGAAGGTGGAAAAAACTCTTCTACTTCCTCTAAGTCTGAAGGTAAGTAATTCGACCAAGTTCCTACTCATCCTCAGTCAAACACTACAAGAAATTGACCTACAACGACTTATGCAAGACCATAAGCAGTTATGCAAGTTTTTTTAATATAATGTTAAATGAAACTTAAAATTATTTGTTGTCTTTACATTACAACTTCCAAAAAACGATTTCGTATAACTCGTAATATAAAGACGGTTGAATAGGTGATGTATAAAAATTTTAATAGTCGATGACATGCGTAGTGTGAAAGATATATAAGACATGATATAATGGTTATTATATAGGTGTCGTAAAAGACTTTCTATATTATATGACATTCGTGTTGCAAATGTCATGTTAAACATGCTATAATGTATGTTAAATGTTTATCGTAGAAACCGTCAATATTAGATTACATGCCTAACATGAGTGTTGTATAATACGTGGTATATTATCAGTTAAATGTGTTTGGAAAAAAAATTTCAATATTAGATAACACACATGCTGTGAACGTAGTGTAACACATGGTATGGTGATTGTTAAATGTGTGGTGTAGAACAGTAAATTTAAGGTAGCACATCTAATGTGAATGTCGCATACCAAATGGTGTGGTTGTTCAATGCGTGTTACAAAAAAGATAAAATATTAGATGACATGATTGATGCACATGTTGTGTAGCATGTGGTATGATGACCACTCAATGTGTGTTGTAAATAAGGCTAAATATGAGATGACATGACTAATGCACATGCCGTTTAATTGATGTATAGTGACTGTTAAGTGCGTGTTGTACAAAACTTTAGAAATTATATGTTAAATGAAAAAAATAATACCAAGTTGGTATTATTTGATGAGACGAAATTTTATAAAAAAGATTAAGCTTAATGAAAAAATAATAATTAACAATATTATTTTTGGAACAAAAAATACGATTTGGCTTGATCGATCCTCTATTACGGAACAAAAATAGATTCACACGTATAATATACACACACACGCACATTATCAGCCTTAAATATTTTTTTTCATAAAGGAGACATTTTTTTTAAGTTAGAAGATTTTTCCAGTGTAATTATGAACTTTTTAATCAAAAAAATCTTTAAAGTTTAGACATTTTATACATATCTAGTTGGTATCTTGCGCTTCGCGTGCGTGCAAGACAAAATATTAATACATAGGTATAAATAACTTTTGTTTATGAAAATTAAAAATAATTTTTTTGAGATGAAAATAAACTCCATATTTTTTTTGAGAATGTCTAGCTTTTACTGTCAACAAGTATAGGCTTTATTTGACGAGAAAAACAAAACTTAAAAAAAGTATGAGTTTAATGAAAAATAATAATTAATAAGATTTCTTTTGGAACAGAAAGTATGGTTTGGCTTGATCGATCGATGTCTCTATTACAAAACAAAAATAGAATATATATATACAATTTCCGTGTACATGCTACATATGAACAAGCCCGCTTGCTACGCTCGTAGGAATCTTTAGAGGCTACCTAGACCAGTGAATTCTTTAAAAAAAAAAATTGTATAAAAGAAAATTTTTCTCAAAAATTTGAATCAATAGCTAAGTGTTTGAAACAATATAAATCAAAAGGAATTCCATAAATTAGCGCTATCTACAATATTCAAAGCAAATGAGAAATCAATCCGAAAAGATGTTTTTAAATTTATAAAGTCATTAGATATTATTTTGTTAAATAAGTCATTTTGTCTTGCAAATTTTTCTATAGCGTGTAAATTAGAACCAAAAAGCAGCAAGAGAAGAAAAATATATGCTACATGAATCATACGTGTGTTAAAGGGATTAAGTGACATAAAAAACAACAAACTAATTCACTAGTTATCTTCACAAAGTCTGTTTTCAACACAAAGCACAATAATCCTAATTATTTATTCACAAACTCTTAATCCCATACCTAATAGTAGCAAACCCCACATTAACATAAATAACATAAAAATATACAAGAAAAACGAAATTATATAATGCTGAAAAAAAAAATCTAAACTAATTAAAATGGAAAAGACTAAATCTACTTTATTGTTGATTCTTGTTCCTCATTATCATTGCTGCAAAAGAATAAAAAAGTATTTCATTAGTATAGCTTATAATATGAGTAGATGGGAAATATTTAATATAATCCAATTTATAAATTAATGAAGTCTATATAGCTCACTCAGTCAAATAGCAATTTTTTTTCTGTTTCTTCCTTTGTGAGTTTTCAAAATCAGCGCCACTTTTCTTTTTTTCTTTTTATTTCCATGTCTACTTTGCCTTCTTCATTTGTTTTAATGTACACATTTTCTTCCTGGCAATTTCAAAACATATGTAATAAAAGTCATAATATATTTAATTTGTGGTGTTTTAGTTAATAAAATCCATGATTTTAGAATTATTATAAAAAAATTATAAATACTTTATTTAGATGATTTTTATATGTAGTCTCTCCATGAAGAATTTTTGAAATTGTGTAATCCTTCATCCCTCGAATCAAATTGAAGTATGAGAGTTTAACTTCGAACACAAAAGTTTTTTCAACAATTTCGCTCAATTCAGACGAAACTATATCTTAGTTGAAGAAAAAGAAAATATAATAAATAAATGTAAGTTATATTTTTTTAAATAAGATTGTAATAACAATTACATTATATTTGATATTTTAAAACTTACCGTGCGTTTGCCAATATTTTACTTATGACCTCTCTGCCTATAATGTTTCGGACAATATTTTCGAACAAAACAAATGTTGCACTTCCCAAATCATCCTGTGCTCATACTTGCAACCTTAGCCTGGAAAAATGCATTTATAATTTATTAAAAATAAAATGAAAGAAATAGAAAATTATGATAATACCTTGTTAATGGTACTGCTCCACTTCTGTTGCAATTGAGATTGCCACATAAATATGTTGGATCCGAGTTATTCTTTAAGCTCTTATGACAATGTCTGCACTCCATGGAATTAATATTTTATCAACTGTGACTTCACATTTCACCAACAATACCATTAAATTTATTTTTCAATAAAGAGACATTTTTTAAAAGTTAGAAGATTTTTTTCCAATTTAATTTTTGATCAAGAAGATGTCTAAAGTCTCCATTTTATACATGCCTAGTTGGCATCTTGCACTTACCGCGTAGGCAAGATAAAATATTAATACATAGGTAAAACTAACTTTTTTTTTATGTGAAAGTGTAGAAATAATTTTTTAAGATGACGTCTAACTTTTTTTTTTTTGTCAACAAGTCTAGGGCTTATTTGATGAGAAAGAAAAAACTTAAAAAAATTTAGCAGCAAAAATGACTATATATAAGCCATAAAATATATAAAAGAATAACGAAAATTAAGCTAAAAAATATGTCATTGTTGACTTCATTTGGTACCCTATTTGTGTGACTATATATTTTATTTTAGTGCACTAAGACAACCATGGGGTACCCATGTTGGACAACGACAAATGTTTGACGGGTTGCACAAAGTCTTAGAGCTCCAATGGGAGAAATATTGAGAAAATGGGCCTAGTATAGGAGTAGTGCTGGCAAGGCTCAAGAGCCCTTGATATAACATCAAGACGTGATAGACTTCAAGATCAGCAGCGAGTATGCGCGAAAGGACACACTCGACCCACACGTACCACCACAGCCACACACAATGCCTCGTGATTTGATGATGAAAACAATTCAGTGGTTTGGGCCCACGCGGCTTCCACCCTTACATCAATGACGCGTCTCTCTGGCTATTAAGATGCTCCTCGTGTTACGCATTGTCCTCATGTCCAGCGGCAGTGCCCATCCGATTGTCCTAGACGCACGAGTCGAAACCGTATTTATGATCACATTCCTGTGTGTCTCACACACCTTTCAGATGTGCCTTGAATCACGTGTTCCAACGACAATCACATCCTGTTAATATGCCTCAGTGGACTCATCTCAATCGCCTCACACTCCCCATCGCTTTCTATCGTCATCAAGACGCTTCTCTACACATCCCATGACTAGCCTCGAATGACGTAAAAGAACCCTTCGGTCCACGTGTCATTCATGGGTAAATTAGCCTATCTTCACTCATGGTGGAGCTCTTTATACAAGGCAAATTGATGAGCTCTCTTCAGGTTCACTCTTCTCTTCGAAACATGGATAATAGGTATATTTGGAATGCTCATGTATTTTGGGATTTTTTTTCCTTTGACGCTGCCTTCGACTCTCTATCTTTCCTACTTCTTCGCCCCTTGAACATTGATGAGAATCGACCAGAAAGATTTCCTTGATGTGGAACAATAGGGCTCACATCAATCTGCCTTCGACTCTCCTTTACTGTTTCTTTACCCCTTCATTCTCCCCTCACGAATCTCTCATTCTGATCTATCTCCAATCCTTCATCCCCTCTCTTACTCCATTGACGTCTCTCTCACTCTCATTGTTGTCTCTCACCAATCTGCCCTCTGAAACATCTCCGCCATCTCAATTCATTCTTTGACATTATGCATTTGTTGTTGCAGTTAAAGAAGATAGAAGCACCAAATTCGAAGCCCTAGAGCTACAGGAGTTCTTTATTTCTGAGGTAATGAAGTTTCTTTGAGCTCGGATGTAAATATCATGGATTTTCAAATAGACACTGGCATCAATTCACATTGCTGCATTTCTTCTCCGAATTGTACTGTGTTGGAGCATCTTCATTTTTTGAACACTTTGTCTATATTTTAAGCAAATACATGCCACTAAATGGATTGCAATCCGAATATTTTTTTGCCCAATAAAACATAAAGGCATTAACCACATTGCCTCATTTGCTTTAAAGCATATGTGATTTTGTTTTTGCTATCTCAATTAGGCATTTAGCCAACCAGCCCATATTGCTAATATTTGCTTCTCTAAAGTTTATTTTCTTGATTTGATGCCTTGAAAGACCAACCGCATAGGTGGTTGTCTTGTCTCATGGAGACCATAGTCCAAATAGATCTTTAGGCCTAAGATTTATTTATGCACATCAACCCTGCAAAGCTTATTGCCTACACTTTCATGGACATTCCAATCATATACAGTTAAGTAACAAGCTGGACTCACTCGACAAGCACAACAACATTGTCTCTACCATGCTCTAACTTGTGATGAGGGTATCAAATAATTGTTCCCCTTGTTTTATAACAACATATAATTCTGGTTCGAATTATAGTTAGTTTGATCTAATAATTAAGAACATAAATTAGGAGTGTGTGCAGCAGATGACGAGGTGTGAAGTAGCTGATGTGGTCGCGGAGGAAAGGAGAGATGTCGATGATGAGATACTATAAACGAAGCCATTTAATTTCTTTTTCCACTGATCGAGAGAAAACTAGACCGTATATGCTAGTACATTTACTTAGGCATAGTACTGCTTAAACACTTGTGTAAAGAGAAGAAATGTTTGTTGTACTAGGTTGGCATAGCTGGCATGACAGTTGCTATACATAAGTATGAATGAGAGGGACAAACAAGACTAACCAATATTCCAAGATTCGATTAATTCATGACATTGTTTATGTTAAATTCACATATAAATTCCTATATTAAATAACTTAAATTCTACCTCCATAGCTCAATAAAAAAAATAAATTAAAGTTTTTTCATCAATGTTCTACCAGGAGATTCACAATGTGTGTATGTACACTCAAAAATCTCTGTTACCTCTAAGTAATTGTTTGAAATGAGCATACTAACTGGACATCCAAATTACGAAATAGGCAAGTGATTGAAGTCCAAAATATTACTATAACGACTTGATGAGCAAGATTTATAAGACGCGTATGGATAACGCAAAAGTTCAAGTTCTCTAGCATATACTGTCTATGGTGGGAACATTTCAAATAACAAATCGAGAACAATGAAGCTGAAGAACATGTTGAGCTTAATTTCATATGTGTGCAGTAACTTGTAATTTGCAAAATCTGAAATATTAAGCAACTCATAATAAACCAAGTAGCATTACAATGTTTTTTATCCACATTTGAGATTACTAGGCTGCACTCTGTAGTGATGCAACAGATCAGGTGCCCCACTCCAAAGAAAAATTTGCCTACTTTATGGTGCCAGTGTTTTAGAACTTAAAGGTCATATATGATTTGCAGTGGTTTTATTATGAATTATTATAGTGCGGATCACTTTTTCTTTTCAATGAACATTATAATAGATCACTTTGAAGTTGGAAGACCATCCATGGCCATGCTTTAATTCGTGTAATTGAACTGATGTTCATTTGCAGTTTCTTTTCTAACTAGATGTAAATGTCAATTCAACTCCACCTATGTTGAATACTAGTCCCAAATCCGGATAAAGGAGGAGGACTCTGAAGCCCATTTTTTCATACCGAAAAATGGGTAAGGGAGGTCCCAAACTCAGTTTTCGTACCCGAAAAGTGGGGGAGGGAAGTCCTAAACTCATTTTTCATTCTTGGAAAATGGAGGAGGGTTGCGATAGGTTGACAGCCTGCGAAAATCTTTTGTCGCTTTTCATGAAATGGATTAAACATTTCGATAGTTTATTTAATGATGACCAAGTTGATACTATAATAGATGAAAACTCACACCGAGAAAGAAATATAAACTATACATGCAATATTAGAATTGTAGAAGTTAAAGAGGCATTGAAAAGAATGAAAACAGGGAAAGCATGTGGCCCAGATGAAATACCCATAGAGGTTTGGAAATGCTTAGGGGAAATTTGATTGGCTTGGTGAACAAAACTTTTCAATAAAATTTTAAAATCAAAATGGATGCCAATGGATTGGAGAAGAAGCACGCTCGTACCAATCTTCAAAAACAAATGAATCATTCAAATATGCTCAAACTACTTTGGGAATTAAACTTATGAGTTACACTATGAAATTTTGGGAGATGATAATTGACAATAGGTTAAGGAGAGAAACAACAATATCAGATAACCAATTTGGTTTCATGTTTGGGAGGTCAACTATGGAGGCGATTTTCCTTGTAAGACGATTGTTTGAAAAATATAGAGAAAAGAAAAAAGTCTTCATATGGTATTCATAGATCTAGAAAAAACATATGATAGGGTCCCTAGCGATGTTCTTTAGTGAGTTCTAGAAAGAAAAATAGTGCATGCTGAGATACATAGACACTATTAAGGATATGTATGATGGAGTAGTAACGAGTATAAAGACATTTGGAGGAGCTACAAAAGAATTTCTCATTAAGATAGGACTACATCAAGAATCAGCTTTAAGCCCATATCTATTTACTTTAGTTATGAATGAACTAACTAGACATATTCAAGATGATATACCATGATGTATGCTATTTTGCAGATGATATTGTCTTAGTGGATGAAACAAAAGATGGAGTGAACAGGAAATTAGAACTCTGGAAAAATACATTAGAATCTAAAGGTTTTAAGTTGAGTAATTTGAAAATCGAATACATGCATTGTGAGTTTAGAAACACTAGACATCGAGACGACAAAGTGGTAAAATTAGGGAAGTAGAAGTTCCTAAGATAAACCACTTTAGATACCTAGGATCAATCATACAAAATGATGGTAACATTGAGAATGATGTCACGCATAGAATTCAAGCTGGATGAAAGAAATGGCAGAGTGCAACATGGGTGATTTGTGATCGAAATGTTCCTACTAAGTTAAAAGAAAATTTTATAGGACCGCAATTAGGCCAGCTATGCTCTATGGAAGTGAATGTTGGGCCGTAAAGCAACAACAATTACATAAAATAAACGTAGCAGAAATGAGGATGCTTAGGTGAATGTGTGGTAAAATTTGTAAAGATATAATAAGAAAATATAGAAATTCAAAGACAAGTAGGAGTAGCACCAATTGATACAAAGATAAGGGAATGGCGGTTGC
The DNA here is from genome assembly GCA_039657365.1 of Stephania yunnanensis. Lineage (NCBI taxonomy): Eukaryota > Viridiplantae > Streptophyta > Magnoliopsida > Ranunculales > Menispermaceae > Stephania > Stephania yunnanensis. The sequence goes on from CM077583.1 coordinate 21,648,927, forward strand.
GGTGGTTTGGCCACCTACAAAGACGGCCTACAAATGCCCCAAGTAGAAAACTTGACTCAATATAAACTGTAGAAATTCGACGAGGTAGGGGCAGATCAAAGCTAACATGGGATGCATTAATTAGGAGAGATTTGAATGATTTGAAAAGCTCACCATCGATTGCACTTAATCAAGCACAATGAAAAGTTTGATCCATGTAGTTGACTCTAGTTAATTTGGGACAGGCTATGTTGTTGTTGTTGTATGTAAGTGTCAATTCATAATTGTAAACTAAGTCTCTAGCCTAATCTTAAATCAGATCAAACACGACAAGTAATCAAACTAAAACCAAATAGTAACTAAGAAGGACAATTAGCAATCACAAAGGACACTTTGAAAAAACAAAAATGAGTTCAATGACAACCTTCACGTGATATCAATCCTAAAAGGGAAGGCCTTCCTTATTTGCATTGGTAACTTAATACCTCTTAAATCAAGAATAGGAAAAAGAATGCAAGCTATTGTGTTAATATCATATTTTAATTATAAGAGTTGTAACATTGTACTGTTAAATTAATTAGCGCAGAAACCAATAAAGGAAAGTTTGTCAAATTGCTATTCTACAAGGTTTTTGAGGAACGTTGGTTTTAAATATCAAAAAATCTGTTCGGATTCAAAGATTTTTTATTAATAATTTAAAATATCTATATAAGTAAAAGACTTAATTACCCTCTACCCCCAAACACTAATAATGAATTTGAATTAAGGGTCTTTATGTCTTTTTGATTGTTTAAGTCCGAACTTTTTGAGTCCATCTAGCATTATCTTTTAAATATTTGGATATACCAGTGCCAAATTAGAGGAAAACCTCCATGTTTGTGTTTGTTGTGGCACAGAAAAAAATATCTTTCATGTTCTAGAGCATGGAAAATTACTTTAGATTCTCCGCATCTGTCTTTTACCAGTGAATATAATCATTGCCATATTAATTATACATATAAAACACATGCATCGATTTGCAATTTATTACGCATTTTAATTTTTTAGACATGCGACTTTCTTTAATGTAAGCTCTTGACGATTGGACAACTTATTCGAATCTATTTGTTTTTTGTTTTTTTTTTCTATTAAGTGCGAAAGACTTTGATTGATTTTTGTATATTAACTTATTTTTAGCATATATTTTTCTCAAAGATTGCAAAAACAGTTGGGGGTGGATAGATGTAACGGCCCAATTTTAATTTCGCCGTTATTATTAATTATTTTCAGACTTGGATGACAGCTCAGATCCGCGTAGATGCTGCAGATAGGTCAGGGCACGCCTGACTAGGTAAATAGTGATTTTATGTGATTGTTTGCCTATTTGCGATGTTGTATATCGAGTTATTCGCTTAACATCGCATGTGTGTATTTATATCATTAAATCGAGCGAGATAGTGTAACGGGTGTTTGCCTCGAAAAACGTGTCGAGACGGGTACTGAGGAGCGAACTATGGATACACTAGGTCGGAGAAACTAAAACACACAAAATAAATAAATAAATAAATAATGATCAAGTAATTACTATGGAATAGATATTAGGTGCCTAGTGACGCAGCGGTACGCGCATATTGCGATTCGGACGCGTAACCCGGGCGTTGAAACGGCGAAAAAGCACAGGCGGAGGTCCCAGATGTGTCATATTTTGGAGTCAAAGACACAGTCAACTAGCTTACCCCTATTTACACTCCACCTCACTCCATTTTTGTTCTCCCTCACGTCACTCTCTCTCACACCTACTCACATACATTCAACCCACGCACACGAACGACTGAGAAGAAGAAAGAAAACAGTGTCGAAGAGGAGAAAAACAGGGAAGGAGAAGGAGAGAGGAAGAAGAGACGGGAAGAGAGAGAGAAGAGATCGGGAAAGGGAGAGACCGACAACTCGACGTCGAGAACACAGGTGAGTTGAGTTGCTTTGGTGTTGTTGATTTTCGTCCTTGTAATGGTTGGTCATGGTGGTGGTGCGGCTTCGTTGAGGATGGAGATGACCGGGAGGTCATCTCCTCCCAAAGGTGGTATGGGGTTGGGGCCGAACCCAACCCCAGCGAGAAAAAAAAAAAAGAGAATAACAACCAGCAGAGACGTGAGTCTCTACTAGAGAAGAAGATGGGGCAGGGGAGGGATGCACGCACACGTGCGTGCAACACCTGGACCGGTTAGGCCGGTCCGAGCCCAATCGAACCCGACCTGGGTGGGCCCAAACCGAGTCAGGCCGGCCCGGTTGGACCGGGTCAAACCCAGTCTAGCGACCCACCCACCCATCCATTTAAATAATATAATATTAAATTTTCATTTAAAAATAGTTTGAAATTAAATAAATTACAAAAAAATAAGAAAAATAGGTGGAAATTTATGGAAAAAATCCAAAAAATCGGGAAAAATATTAAAAATGGTTTAATTTGACACCAGGAAATTAAGAGACCACAGTTGGGAGTCGGGCGCGTATCTCGAGACGTGAGTGGAACTTTGGAGTGTATTTTTTAGGTACGTAAGATTTCATCTGTAAGTCACTGAGGGTTTACTTTTCCATCGTTGATTTCCTATTCTTTGTTATTGTACTCTATTCCGTTATATAGTTGGGTTGGTGGTCGAGTTACTCCCACCTAATATTCGTAGTGTACTTATGACACACTAGGCTGTCGCACGTGTGATCAGGCACTCGGTGAATTGCGACCCGAGTTGGATTAAGGGTGCACGTGTCGGGCAGGCACCGCGAGGAACTAGGTGAAGGGAAGTGGGGGCACCCACCGAAAGGATCCTGAGGGTCCGAAGTACAACTTAGTCTGACCGGGACGAGTACACTCTTTGTTTTCTCTCGTGTTATTTATTCATGTGATGATCTTAGCACAATTGTCTGTTTAGTTTCTGCATGATTATTTAACATGTTTATTGGCATCTATTTATTTTCTTATAAATGCTCGTGGTACTTCGCTGGAATCTTACTAACTGTACTTGCCATTTGGCTTTTTGTGATGGTTGAGTGCAGACCCACGTACTAGAAGGGGCAGAGGGATTTTGGGCGACTTCATCTGACTGCCCACGGTCGAGGACCCATTAGTACGTGCGATTTCGATATTTTGCTTTATTTTGGTTATTGGGAGACGGAATAAACATTGTACTTGTATATATTACTACTTAGTATGGTCGCCTATATACAGAGTACTTTCTCGGATTTTCCACAATAGGTGTTGTTGCTCTTATAAATGATGTTTTATATGATGATAAATTTAATTGTTTTACTTACTTTAAATTTAAGACTTCCGCTGTTTTGAATGCCAAACAAATGATTCAACTGTCTAACTAAACCGATTAACGAAAGGAGCTAACACACATATCGAGTAGTCGCGTTGTAGCAAAGGACGTAGTGGCGCTGGGACCTAGTTGGTCAATGATCTGACAGGACTGTGGGGCCGCGCCTCCCCACGTGGCGACCTCGGGATTGTGGGCCGCCACAGGTGGTATCAGAGTGAGAGTTCTAGGAACCTCGGGAAATTAATTAAAAGAGCATAGACTTAAAAAAATAAAATAAAATGTTAGATGTGGAAACCCGATGTACTTGCCTTAAAACTCTAGTAAGGAAGTGATGGTGAGGCGGGAGACTTAGGGTTTATATACGTGTTATGTTTTATTGTAAATGATATATTAAACGTATATATACCGAGGCTGATCCGACGCACGTCTTTCGATACAGATCACGATGTACAGACAACCATCGACATAGCCTAAGGTACGACAGACTAGTGATCCTACTAGGGACACCGCGATTACTACCGTATCGACTTAGAGCATTGAGGATCGACTCGCCGCACACGATTCCCAACTGACAGAGATCCTCCAGCTACTTAAGGCTCAGGCTACGACAGCCGCCACAGTAGCTGCACTAGTTCCCACAGTTCTGGTAGCACCTACGACACATACAACCGTCGCCCAGAGTACACCAAATATGCCTACTGATACGCCACTTTCTGAGACACGAGCTGAGGGAGTCTCGCCAGCTATGGTGATACCATTAGAGACTTCGACTCTTACACCCCTACCTATAACTACTAAGCAGGCGACAACTACTACAGTTCCTGCTACTTCTGCATTCGTCTTGACCCCAGAGGCGAAGCTTATTAGAGAGTTTATGAAGTTCCAGCCGGGATACTTCTACGGAGGTGGAGGCTCTGAGGCAGCGGGGAAGTGGATAGTTTCGCATCAGTGTATCCATAAGTTGATGTGAAATGATGACAACATACAGACACGTTTATCCGGAGCGTGTCTGAGAGGTAATGCAGCTGTTTGGCGGATGACTTATCTGGATAACCACCCGGAGCCAGCGACATGGGAGGAGTTTCGAGAGTTGTTCTACGACGAGTTCATTCCCATGCAGGTGAGGCTGAGATTGAGGGATGATTTTTTGGCCATACGACAGGGTAACCACTCATTGATGCAGTACATGGAGTGGTACCAACACCTATTATTGTTCTTGATGGATGTTGCGCGCACAGAGACGCTTCAGATTTACTATTTCGTATGTGGTGTTGATGAGCGGATTGCGGACGCGATAGTCTCGACGGGTGCTACTACTCTGCAGGAGATACAGCCGGGTCAGGGTCCTCGATCGGATCGGAGATCGAAGAGACAAAGAGAGCAGCCTGACCGGAGTTGTCGAGATGATCGACGGGATAGGGACCGTAGGGTTAAGCACATAGACGACCAGTTCCAGTACGAGGATAGGCAGCAGACACACACCCTAGCACCAACACCAACAGAGCCGCAACGACATCAGCCATAGCAGTACCGTCAGGATAGGGATCAGGGAGGCCATGACAGGGGGTCAAAGGGTCCAAGGTCAGGGTTAGAGATTCGGTGACAGGCAGGAGAAACGTCGGTGTCATCGTTGTGGTCAGAAAGGGCACCTGAAAGCTGACTGTCGGACACCATCGACCTTACCTAGAGCACAGCATGGTCAAGCTAGGGAGATAACACATGCAATCGCGCAGCAAGATCGAGATGCGACCAGACAACTCGTTGAGGGTACGTTATCTATTATGGGTAGACCGATGCATGTTATGATAGATTCTGGTAGTACATTATCATTTATTGCTGGACGCATGGTAGGAGAGTTAGGGTTAGCATCACAGACGCTAGACACACACCTTGTCCTCAATACGGCCGCTGGGGATAAAATATACCATAACCGAGATATGTCGAGATTGCACGATAGAGGTAGAGGGGCATCAATTGCCGATCGACTTACGAGTCCTAAAGTACCTCGAGTTTGATGCGCTTTTAGGAATGGACTGGTTGGCGACATATCATGCGCTAGCTGGATTGCTTCCAGAAGACCGTCACGTTTCGAGTTTCGGGGATTCCAGAGTTCACGTTTATCGGAGTCGCTACCGCACTACCTATTACTAGAGGTCGACTAGCTACGACCCAGGAGATGGAGGCATTTGCAGCGATAGTCGAGCTAGAGGTTTGGACTGAAGTCAGGATTGAAGATGTTCCAGTAGTCCGAGACTTTGTCGATGTATTCTCAGATGATTTACCAAGATTGCCACCGCCACGAGCGATTGAGTTCATCATTGAGCTGATACCAGGAACTCAGTCGATCGCTAGCAGACCTAACCGGATGTCACCGTCAGAGCACGAAAAGGTCAGAAGGCAGTTAGATGACTTACTGGAGAAGGGTTTCATTCACCGTAGCATGTCGCCTTGGGGAGCTTTGGTATTATTTGTGAAGAAGAAGGATGGTTCAATGGGGATGTGCATAGACTACGGGAATTTGAATCAGGTGACAATTAAGGACCGTAACCTACTCCCCAGGATCGACGATCTTTTCGATTGTTTGACTGGCGCCGTATTCTTTTCGAATATTGATTTGCGTTCAGACTATCATCAGTTGAGGATTCGAGAATAGGACACTAAGATGACCGCTTTCAGTACAAGATTCGGGTTGTGATTGACAGAGTAACAATATCGGCGCATTTTATTCCCATTTCTATGAGATATTCATTTCCGCAATTGAGCATTATCTTCGAGAGGGAGATCATTAGATTGCATGGGGTGCCAGTCTCTATTGTATCTGACCGAGATCCTAGGTTAACTTCGAAATTTTGGGAGGCTATGCAGGAACAGTTTGGCACCAGGTTGCAATTTCGTACAGCTTATCATCCTCAGACAGATGGACAATATGAGAGACTGATAAGAATTATGGAGGATATGCTCAGGGCATGTATTTTGCAGTTTGGAGGTTCGTGGGAGGATTATTTACTACTCTGTGAGTTTGCTTACAATAACAGCTATCAGGTGAGTATCGGGATGCCTCCGTTTGAGGCGCTGTATGGATGGCCTTGCAGATCACCTGCATGTTGGGCGGCGCCTGAGGATACATGGGCGATTGGGCCAGAGATAGTTGTTGATCACACAGAGAAGATTAGGCAAATTCGACAGAGACTTCGGGCAGCACAAGATAGACAAAAGAAATATGTGGATAAGTATCACGAGGGTCTGACCTATGAAGAGGGCGACATGGTTTGTCTAAAGGTTTCCCCATGGAAGGGCCAACACATATTTGGAATTAAAAGGAAATTGGACCGAGATACATAGGACCGTTCAGAGTTGCAGCACGAGTTGGCGGTGTGGCTTACAGATTGGACTTGCCAGCAGAATTAGTTGGGGTTTATCCCACGTTTCATATCTCGATGTTAAGACTAGCTAGGTCAGGACCGAGACCGATGGTTGACTTGAGACAGATCGAGGTTCGTCCTAATGTAACATATGAGGAGCGACCGATAACAATTGTGGATCACGCAATTCAGACTCTTAGGAACAAGGAGATCCTTAAGGTGTTGGTTCGTTGGCGGCATCATGGTATTGCCACCTACCTGTCCATCCCTGGGGTGTGCTAAATCTTGGGTACTCTTACACTCGCAAGTCTTTTAGTAACTGGTGTACCTCTAAATTTATTGTGCGGTCTTGATAAATTTGGTTAAGGTATATCTTATCCCCATTAGTCGTACTTTGGATAAGGTGTGTCCAACATATGAGGTAACAATCCTAACTCTCTTGCAATGAATCCAAATTTAAATGATAACATATTTCCAAAATAAATCATCATATAAATAGGCCTACCAAAAATAAATAATGTACCCTCAACGAGCTAAGTGGTCACCTCCATGTTTTGATGCGCGACTGTATGGGCTCTTTTTTTATTCTATATTGTTGTGCGATATCTGGTGGTGGCGAAGCTATCATGCTATCAACACTGACTTATCCTATCTGCCCACATTCCAAACATTTGCGTTTATCCTAATCCCCTGACTGTCAATCCCCTAATTATTGACCCTGACCTCTCTGTCCCTTATGTGACTACCCCCTCCCAACTTAGGGCACCACCCGGCCTAATCCCATTATTAAGCCCTAATCTCACAATGTAGGACCTCATATGGGACTACTCAGTTTTTTTAAAACCTTATAATTTCCCTTTTACAAATTAGAACTTCAATATGTGTTTTAATGTCTTATGTAATATGATAAATCAGAGCAAATTAAAACTTTGTGTACTTAAAAGTTTATTTAGCGAAAGTCTTAACAAATTAACAAAACTATCAATGTGACACTTAACAATATTTGAAAAACCAGCGAAAGTCTTAACATGATTTTCGTACAGGTACTAATCACTTAACCCATAATATTCAACCCCAAAATCATACTGAAAGACATTTGTTCACATTCCCAAATATGCAACAAGTATCTAAAAGCATGATAATAACAACTATTGTGTAAAAAGAACATTAAAAGAGATACTTTAACTAAACAACATGAAACTGACACACGACTAAGTAGTGATGATCTAGGGTCGGTTGACTGTGATCTTCATCACATCAGCCTTTCAACTATATGAGGATAGAGCTGAGCTCTACTTCAATGTGAAGGTCTGAGCGGTGATCTCGACTTTGTAACTTTTCGCTGGTGCCAGTCACTTACGATATATAATTGCTAACAACCCCAAGTCCTATACCCCATTTGTTGCGTAAGATAATAGAGAAATTTTAATCACCCTGGAAAGTCTAGTGACCCCCATATGTCCGCCGAATTTTTATCATAAAGTAGTCTTAGATACAAGAACTACTTTCATATTCAAGAACAACATAGTAATGGAATCCAACAAAACCATGCATACTAATGCACAAAGGAAATAAACTACAATAATATGTAACACCTACCTAATAGCATGCTATTTCTTTGAACACATGTATTAACAATTAATAATGATATAACACATGAATTGGAGTCAACGAAATCATTTTATCAACAAACTATACCATGAAAGCAACCTCGTGTAATGAGAAAAAACAAGTCATGGCATACTGAGTACAAAGGCAATTCAGTCCAAATGAATGGAAATTAAAATATGAATAAGAATGAAATGCAAAGAAATATCTCAATTAGTTTACTTACAATCCATGCAATTTCTTATGCTACTTCGGCCTCCCGAAAACTCAAAAATCATACTTGAATCCCCGGAATACTTCCATAGGTTCCTATCATCATATCATATTATAGGTTTTTGAGTGTGTTTGGACCTTTACTTAGGGTATTAGACTCTTTTATAGTGTTTAATGAATTTTTGAAAATTACAGCTTTTATGCTATCATAGGCTTAGCGTGCTAACGACACATTAGCGCGCTACCAATCGCTATCTAGGGTGCTAATCTAAGTTAGCGTGCTAGCTGATCGACCTAGCGAGCTATGTGCAGTAAAACCTATAATTTTGCAATCAGAATTTTAAGTTTTCTCTACACATAGGCCATGTGAATGCCTAAGGAACCTCCATACATATTACTAGAGTTCCATGACATCAACCACAACATAAAAAAATAACCCACAACATCAAATTCATGAATTCATTGAATTAAGCTAACTCTATATTGTAGAGAAGTTACCTAACTTGATGAACACTAACTAGACTTGATCTCTCCTTCACCCAATCCACTATTTTTGCTGATCTCTTTCTTCTCCGGCGGCTCTCCTTCTCTCCAGCAACTTTGCTTCTCTCGTAAGCAAATGAAATGATAGAGTTGAAATGCTTGAGTTGACCAAAAACTTATATACATGAATTGGATATGGTTGATTGATAGCCATTGATCTTAATGTGCACGCGTATCTAGTGATTTAATATTTCTTTCTTTACTACTTCTATCATCGATGGATTTAATCTACATTGAGCTTATCTAGAGGGTTTTGTATTTATTTTGAGATAAATCCTATGCATGCTTATGGCTAGATTTATTCTTTAATATCAGCTATTGTCAATCCCATTGCTTTCTTGAATTCTATGAGAACAATTATTAGTTTCTCCTCTTATAAACTTAATAATTTATTAGATATTATAACTGTTAAGGCATTGTTACTTTATAAATACGTGTATTTTAAATGATCTGGTAGAACTTCTAGATCTAAATCTAGAGCTTTTAGTATAGAGGGTAAAGTTTTCAATGGTTTATTGGTAGATCCATATAGTAAGAGAGTTCAGGGAGTGTATTATAAGATTCAAATAAATTGATTATCTCCATTATCTCATCGTCTATGTTGTCATCATCATTTGAATTCTTTATCACATTTTTAAGCTTGCCTGACTTGTTGTTTCTAAAAGTTGTCTATTATAGGATCTAACATATTTACGGTGCATAACGGTTAAATATCTAAAGGATATTTTATAGCATCGTAGATGTTAAAGTTTACCATTTTATTATCTACTTCCATTGTTAGAATTCCATTAGAAACATCTATTTTGACTTTTACATTTTTAAGAACGAGCGTCCTAGGATGAGAGAAGTTTTACTAGATAAGTGGTCTTCTTTCATGCCTATGATATAAAAATCAGTTAAGAAAACTAAATCATTACCCCTAACCAATACATCCACAAATACCCCCGACGGTTGAACAATGAATATATTTGCTAATTGTACTATTATATCAGTTTCTTTCTTCTAAGGGTACGTTTGTCATTTACAAATATATTGACAAAGGCATAACATTAATTGAAGCGCCTAGATCACATGATGCCTTAGATATCCCTACATTTTCTATTGTGCATAGAATGAAAAAGATTTCAGGTTTAGAAAATTTAAGGGGTAGTTTCTTTTGGATTAGTGGTGAAACATGTTCTCCTAGGCTCAATTTTTCCAATGGTTTAATTTTATTAGTGCACAAGTATTTTATAAATTTTCAATATTTAGGTACATTTTGTATGACTTCAAATAAATGTATGTTTACTACTACTTTCCTTAAGGTGTCAAAGATTTCTTTTTCTTCTTGTAATTTCTTATCATTTTTATTATTTTCTAAACATTGGGGAAATGGTGGTCTTACTATACTTGGTTTATTCTTTTCAAAATCACAATTGCCTTCCTTTGAGATTTTATTATTTTTAATTTCAATCTCTTTTTCTAATTCAACTTCTAAGTCTTTTGTGGAACTAGTTGTTCTGACATCTTTGATTCTTCCATTTGTTTACTGCTTGTTAAAGTTGTCGCTTTTGCATATGAACTAGGGTAAGGTTGATACGGTTATTTGGCGTGGTTTACCCATGGACGCATTTCTATTGCCATTTGACTTGATTGATTTTTTAGTTCAACTATATATCTTCTAAGGCTTCAATTTTTTTATCTTTTTCTTTGTTTGAATTTTCTAATGCTATTGTTTTATCGTATAATGCGGGTGTTATGTCTTTGATAATTTCGATTGTGTACACCATTATCTATGTTTTGTTTTAGGTGCTTTGCATTGTTGCTAGAAATGTAAGTAGTTTGAATAGGATTTTTGAAATGATTCATCATATTGTTAGCTTCTTTAATTTGATCTTGTTGCATTAATGGACACTCAATTATATAGATGATTGTTCTCATTGCAAAAAAGCACAAATTTCACTCTGAACTGATCTATCTTTTAACAATAACTCAACCGTGATTTTTATTTAATCAAGATTTTCCTTTGATGTCTTAGTTATGTTTCTATTAATTTCACAAGAATGGTTTTTCATAAAAAAAATTTCTTGCAATACCGTTTTGATTGTCTTGCCATTTTATTAATAGCGTCTTGTGCTAATGTTGGTGTTATGTCGAATAAAGATCCTCTATATACTGTATCTAGGAATCTTTATTCTAAGTTATTTAGTCCTTCATTAAAGTATTCTAATAAAATTTTCTCTGTAAATCCATGTTATGGACATAATGATACCAATCTTTAGTATCTATCCCTAAACTTACCAAAAACCTATTCGATTTCCGTTCTAGCATTACTAATTCGTTTTTTATCTGAACTAATTTTACGTGCTGGAATGTATTGATCTAAGAAACATTTCGGACCATGTGGTTATAGAATTTTGAGGAAGATAGAACAGCCAGTCTTGAGCTTGATTTCTTATAGAAGAAGGGAAAGCCTTTAGCTTTATATATTCTAACTCCACGTTTTTAGGTTTTATCACTCTTACTATATGTGTGTATTTCCTAATAAGTTGTTGAGGATTTTCATCACCTTCATCTTGAAAGTGAGGTAAAGAATCGATGAATCCAAAGTTAAATTCAAAATCAGGAAAATCCACAGGAAAAGTAATACACATAGGTTTGTAAGTTGTGATGTTTTCCTTGTCTTGCCTAAAAGTAAAGTCTTGCTTGATGCCTGTCATATTATATACAATGCAATGAAAAAGCCTCGACACATGTCGAGTGTGTAAAATAAATCTCTTGCATATATTATACCTTTAATATTTTGTAGTAGCAGTAAGTGGGAATCATCTCTATAAAGATTTATCAAACTTCTCTAGGAATTTTTTTTTTAATATTTTTTTTATTATTTTAAATTTAATTCAATTAATTAATTTAACAATTAATTAAATTCATTAATAAATAACCAAACTAGTTATACTAATTTAACTAACACAATTTTAATTTTACGATCAATCAAATAAATTCAATTCAATTTAATATAAATAAATATCTAAACAATTACCTTGAACTATGAAACATAAACCCATTTTGCAATCTAAACATGTTACTTCAATCAATTTATCAATGAACATACTTTATAAGTATATTAGATCATTAAACTATAATCAGAAGTAAGTAAATAATCTTTAGTTAGCCATTTGTTCGTCTTATACTGATGGAAAAGCCACATTTTAATTTTATTGAGCTAAAAGCTTTATTTACACAAAGATATTAACTTCACGTAATAAAACAACATTATAATTTATGAAAACTTGGAACTACTTATGTGAAGGCCCCAACCCTACAAATTGGGCATCGCCCAGCATTAGGCCTCCATTAACCCCTGGTAAACTAATTTTGAGTTAATGAGGCTTAATCAGCCTCACAAACCAGTCTTCAGTACCTAATAGTCCACACAACATAGCATATATATATGAAATCATTTGACACAAAATTTAAATGTGGTGAAAAGGTGATAACAAATAAATTAAAGACACAACGAGTTCTAGGTGTGGAACCTAATATGTGGAAACCCTATACAACATATACAATGTACAAATTATAGTGGCGAAGGGAAATAGACGTATCTCTCAACTTGAATCCCCATTTATAAAATATAATACATGTGATATAGATACACCACATTACTTTACATATACCGGACATCAATGTTCCTGAGTTCAATGATCATGCCTACAATTGTCACCAAAAGCAGAGACAAAATCAGTGAGTAAATCTAGAAGATGTTCAATAGTAATTCATATTAAACAATAAATAAGTTTGTAAATCATGCGGGAAGGAAATAAAGCTGAAACGAACAATAACGTGCATGATAAACATATTTCAATGGTTAACGATAGAGACCAAGTAAACCGGAAGCAAATGATAAGTGGTCATGACACTCTACATATGTGCTCAAAGCCACTGAAAACATATAAGTGCTAAATAATAGTACGGCGAGGACAAGTTACTTCAACCACACCAAATCTGTTCAACACTGTCAGCTCACTTCAGCCCTAGCTTGAGCAAACATTCTGAAAGGAGCCACAGTCGTAACCAAATGCTCAATCGCAATGTCATCCTTGAAGTCCTGTGAGGAGCCACAACGTATGCCGAATGGTCGCTCAGAGGATTTAGTCTCGTCTAGGAGCTACGAGCGCGACTTGAATGCTCAACCCACGAGTAAACAATGACTTAACTCGACCACTTAGACCCCAGGCCACTCGATAGGGAAGTAGAACCCAACAAAAGATATCATTTTCATCAAAATATGCAAGGAAAGAAAAAGAATTAATATTGAATTTATTACTAGTTTACTTACGAATACCCATGTAACTCGCCAAGTCAAGTTGATCCTTCGAATAACGTATTTGAACCCTCCACGCATATCTACAATCAAACAATGTATAACATAGTTTTTTAAGGACTGCTTGCTAAGTTGAGGTTTATTACATAACTTAAAGGGAATAATTAATCCACTAGCTTTTTTCGAGATTTAACTCCTTATATTAGAGACTTAATCCACTAAGATGATCTTATATGACTTTCGTTCTTAACTCAATGAATATAAATATCGGAATCCCAAGTTCATTACATCATTGTTCTCATAAATTAAAACTAAACAATACATTTGTCTAAGCATGTGGTTGTATATGAAACACTACAAAAAAACAGCAAATCAGAAACGGAATTAGAAACGGAAATAAGTTCCGTTTCTAAATCAGAAATGGAATTAGAAACGGAATAAGTTCCGTCTCTAAATTAAAAAGTTAGCGACGGAATTGAGACGGAAATATTCAGAGACGGATTTGAGACGGGTCAGAGACGGAATTAGAGACGGAATTAGAGACGAAATTAAATTCCGTCTCTAAAAAATGACGCCAACATTCCCACCAAAACTTTTTTTTTTTTTCAATCGTTCATTATGTCTCGAGATTCGTGCATGCTTGATCTAAATACCACAACAGTCCGTCTCTCCCTAAAATCACTCAGCTCTCTCTCTGTCTCTCAAAACCTTTCTCTGTCTCTCTGTCTCTCTCTGTCTCAACAAACCTCTCCTCACCGCTCTCTCTCTCTCAACAAACCTCTCTCCTCACCGCTCTCACCGCTCTCTCTCACCGTCACCGCTCTCTCTCTCTCTCTCTCTCACCGTCGCCGCTCTCGCTCTCTTTCTCACCGTCACCGCACTTCTCTCTCTCTCTCTCGCTCTCTCTCTCTCTCTCTCTCTCTCGCACCTCTCTACTCTCACTCTCACCAATAGCCATGTTGTTCGTCTGAATCGATTTCGCGTACCAAACCCTAGATTTAGTCCCCTCCGATTCCGTCTTGGTTTCTAGGGTTCGTTCTAGGGTTTCTTTGATGAGGCGTGGAGTCTAAAATCGAGTTCGTGATCGATAGGGTTTTGAAGGGTCTGCGGAGATTCGGAGAATGACGGACTAGGAACTGGAGCTCGAGCTCAACGAAGCCGGACGCGCCTCGGCGACCCCCGGCTCGGTCGACGACTTGCTTGGGGATTCTCGATGTGAGTTCTGTGTTTTTGGTTTCTAGGGTTTCGATTTTAGATTTTTTTTATTGTTTGGTTTCTCGAAGATTGCATGTGAGTTTTTGGGGTTTTGTGGTGTTTAGGGTTTGTTTTTGTGTTTTCGGTAATGGGGTTTTGGTAGAGTTTTGTTTGGTCTTGAAAGCTTCGATCTTTCGTGTTTGGTTTTGTGTTTTTCGAGTTTTTGTTTCAATTTGTTCAATTTTCTTCCCTCCCATTTTTTTGTTAAACAATTTTCTTGTAGGTACTTACTTGAATGTTTGTAGAAGACATTGCATTTAGGTATGTTTTGAGTGGACGCATAATGTTAGTTACGTATGTTCTTTTTCGACAATTTTATTTCTACCATTGCTTATCTTTGCCTTGCTAGTTAGCAACTCGTGCTCTCAACATGGCTTGTGAAATTTTGCAATTGGAACTTGGAAATATGAACTTGCGCTTATTCGGATCGCCGGAAAGTTTTATGGACAAGCGCGGGCGCATGTAAGTATGACATACATATTTATATATTAGAGGTAGAGAGATTTTGGAGAATTTTTAAGGAGATGATCAAGCTAGGGGTGGTGTACAAGTTGGTAAGTAGATCTACACAATTAGTTTGCAAAGTTTTGTTTAAAATTAGAGGTTCAGTTTTTGTTTTAATCTGTTGAATCATCTTAGTTTCTCTATGTTTAGTCTTGTTTTTAACGTCTTAAATGTTTTAATCTGGAACTATTCTTATTTTTAGAGTGAAAAATAGGCTTTTAATATGAGAAAGCGGCTTTTTGTTGCTATGTTACTTGAAGGTTGACTTGAAGTGTTCTATTCGATATTATGACCAACCAAATGAAGAATCAAAATTGTCAAGGTTTTGTGATGGCGAACTTCATAGATTTATGACATAATTAGCTAATGAGTAGTAATTAGAAACTATTTATTCGGATTTTATCTTTTATAGTTTCAGCTCAATGTGCCAAACAATTTATTAGAATTTTATTAGAAATTTGCTACTTGCTTACAATGTATTCTTTTTTGGAACTTTGTAGGAAACTGATAGGCTTAGACAAGTGATTGAGAAGGAAATGCTAAAAGTCGAGGTAAGTTTGTTCTTCCCAAAATGGCTTGTAATTTTTCCACATGACCTTATTAAATGTGTAAATTCACAAATGTTTAGTTTAGTTAACAGTTCCATGCTTAATAGAGTTGTCTAATGACTCTGCTCTTTGTATTGTTGAAATAGAGCATTTTGACTTAAAACATAAGCCATAAACCAAAGATAGAGATGGGCAAAACATTGGTTAAATATTTAAGAGAAAGAAGTAGTTAAGCAATTCTACCCATTAACCAAAGATTACTTTTAGTCTCTTAAAAAATTCATAAGATACTACTTTGAGAATCAATGAAAAATATTTAAAATTGGTCTTTGGTTTGTTCATTTACCCCCTTAACCAAAGATCAAATTTTAATATTTTTTAAATAAATTCAGTAAATACTACTTTAAGAATCCATGAAAAACATATTTAAAATTGGTTTTGGTTCATTCATTTTTTGATTGAAATATTCGATTAAGTGGTTTAATGCATAAATTTTACTTGAATATGATCTATAATTTGCATTGTTGTTTGAATAAGGATATGTCTTCTTTAAATTTAGGCAATAACAAGTCCATATCATTTTTTTTGGTGTGATCAATAGTTTGATACTCATTAAGTTCATACTTCACAACTTAAAAGGTATCCTAGTTCCTCATCAAGTTGATATTGTCAAACTCAACCTATGTAGAATATTGTGTGCTCTAGATAAAGGTAAAGGAGTCACCGTCACGCTTGGAAAATAAGGGGTGGGTTGCAAATAGGTGAAAGCCAATGTAAATCGATCTTTATGAAATGGATTAAACAGGTTTATTGTTTGGTTCTTGAAAGTTAAAAAGCTCGGTTTGAAATGAGATGAGTGAGCTTATGATAAATTTTGTAGCTTGTGAAAGTGGATTGATTGAAAATAGTCTTATGAGTTTTTTGGTCTATCTATGAGGTAGCATATTTTTGTTTTCTTATATGTTTTTAGAAAATGAAGATAAAAGTGAAAATGACAAACATTGCTATCTTCCTCCTCTTTTGGATTGGTAAGAATTTAATTTACTTAAATCAAGTATATGCAAGTGTTTATCATCGTTTGTGGATTCTTAAATCTCAAATGAATTAATGTTAATCTTTTTGCTTGTTTGTAGACTTTGATGGTCGAGTGCAGGGATCATCACTATAAGTTCGATGTGAGTCATTGCTCTTCTACCTTAGCTCTATCTCCTATGATGCTTATGTCCCTGAAAAATTTAAGTTCAACTATTCAATTATTAAGTTGTTTCAAATGTCCCTTGGTGTGCGAGGTGGTGTTGTAGAACATCTCAAGACTTTTCGATTGATAATTCTTTTTGTGCATATTTATAGGATTGTAAGTTTTTTTTTTTTTTTTTTGTGGTTGTTGAACAATAGGATTGGTGGTTTTGTGAATACTTAGAAATTTGGAGCATTTGTAATACTATACAATTTTTTTGGATATATATCTTTTTCAATTTTTGATTTTTACATTTTTGTTCTCTCAATTGAATATTTGTTGATATATATTGTCGATGTATGAATGTCAAATTTTATTTTTTGGGGGATGTTAGCACCCCCAAGGAGTTGTTGGAGGGTGCGGGCGATGATTTTTATTATATATTGGCGGAGTTAAATGTGCTTGGATTGAGACCTATATATGTAAGACTTTAAAAACTAAACAAAAATGAAAATTAGAGACGGAAATAGCAACGGAATCTTTGGATTCCGTTGCTATTTCCGTCTCTAATTTTCGTTTATGTTAGATACATAAATCAGAAACGGATCAAATTCCGTCTCTGATTCGTCTCTGATTAGCAACGGATCAGAGACGGAAATAATCAAAAACGGAATTTATTCCGTCTCTAATCAGAAACGGAATTAGAGACGGAATAAATTCCGTTTCTGATCAGAAACAAAATTTATTCCGTTTCTGATCCGTCTCTAAATCAGAAACGGAATCGCATTCCGTTTCTGATTGAATTAGCAACGACGTTTTTAGAGACGGAATTGATTCCGTCTCTGTTCCGTTTCTGACTGCAATTAGAGACGGAATTTTAACAAATCAGAGACGGAAATTTCCGTTTCTGATTTGCTGTTTTTTTGTAGTGAAAGTATATTCAAAAGCGTTGGGTTTTCTTAGATTCATATAACTACCAAATATAACTTTCAAGTAAGTTGTGTTCATTTTCAAGAAAATAGATTAAAACTCCTTTTTCTTTCAAACTTGAGCTTGAATACGATAATAATAAAAAAGTCCATAGTTCATAGCTTTGACCAATATCAACTTAAAAAAGATTTACAAGCTTGTCGAGCTGAATTTGAGCTCCTAAACTTTAGAGAAAAAGAATAAAGTTCTCTTAAAAGCATTTTATCAAACATCGAGAGTGCATTCCTTTCAAGACTATTTACAAAACTTAAGTTTCATAGACATCCAAACAAAATGCCTAGAATAACAATTGAAATCAATTAAATCAAGAGTTCAGTTCAACACTTCACCAAAATTTTCAATAAGGTTTTTAGGGCCAAAAAAAAAAAAAATACAGTTTACTTAAAACATTCATCAGACTTAAAAATCATGAAAGCTTAGTGTAATTTATTTATAAAAATTCACTAAGAAATCAAGGTCTTCAAAACCACCATAGATTGGTGCATTAAAATATAGAAGAATACAAGTAAGACTTCTTTATTCATGATTTTGATCTTAATTTAAACTTAAAAAAAGTTAGATCTTACCAAAATTCTTTAATGGAGTTCCAACTTCAAACTAGTTTAGATCTATGTCTTCTCCATGATTTCAAGCAAGATCTCACCTCCTTCAAAGCTCTTGAGCAATTAATCCCTCTAGTTCAATTTTTTCCCCTTCCTTTTTATCTTCCTTTCTTTTTTTTCTTTTTTTTTTTCTTCTCTTTGAGAACAACGCCACCGTCAACCCTTGCCAGAGTCTAGTCATCGCGTTAAACCATTCGTTGCACCGCTGCCGTTAGTGACTCACCACTCCGCTGGCCGTCCCTTGCCGGAGTCAATGCTTATCGCCTGCTCGAGTCCTTCGTGTCTTACTGGCCATCCACGCAAGCCGCCGTCATGTATCTGCTGGTCGTCGTCATTTTCTGCCATCTTACAAGTCTGTTGGTCCACCGCTGCTAGAGCTGCTCCGCCACCGTGCTGCTCTCTCCGTAGCCGTTAGCTCCTCTTCCATGGCCACCTTTCTCTCGTGTTATGAGTGTGAGTGAAATGGGGTTAGAAAACCTTTTTTGTTTGTACGTTCTTAAGTTGTATGTTGTTTTTTTTCTTTCTTATTTGAGAATCGCCTCATTTCTCCGTTTCCTTCTCGATTGAAGCAACACTTAGATTTAGGGTTGATATGGCTCACTTATGGCTAGATTTAAAGGTTGAGACTTGTCCCGATCACTTTGTGACCTCAAAATTGACATGCCTAGCACACACAATTTTTTTTGTAGACCTTAATTTAGCCAATTTTCAATAATTAGTAGTCTAAGGCCTCATTGCTAAACTCAATTTAATTAACTCAAACCATTTGTGATACTATATACTACACGAAGTAGCACGTCAAACAAAATTAAATCATTTTATTTAGTTTCTTTTATAAATATTGAGCACTTCGACTACCGTGACTCTCAATTGGGTATTAAATCACCAATAATTCATGATTAGTGATTAAATTATGAATTAAAAATTCGGGTCGTTATAGTTTTCCCAACTAAAAGAAAATTTCGTCCTTAAAATTAGAAAAAGGTTACGAATGTGACTAGATTGAGTAGGGTTAATG
Organism: Stephania yunnanensis; assembly: GCA_039657365.1. Classification (NCBI taxonomy): domain Eukaryota; kingdom Viridiplantae; phylum Streptophyta; class Magnoliopsida; order Ranunculales; family Menispermaceae; genus Stephania; species Stephania yunnanensis. Next base: position 21,668,327 of record CM077583.1, read on the forward strand.
TTTTGAGTGCAATTTCTTTTCACCTAAATTCTATGATTTCCTTACATCTTAACATTTGTGCTCTCTTATTTATGATAGTTCATATGATCAATTAGTTTATCTAGTGCTACTCAAATTATTATCTAATATGTTCGACTTCCTCCATGCGATTCTTAAACAACCACCGACTCTAATGCCTCAATATCATTACTTACCATAATTACAAGGCCTCTATTTTAACAACTCAAATGGACCCATACCACTTTAGCTCAACCGCTAAAGTCATACTTACATCATGCAAATAAGTAAACAATCATATTCACTTGGTACCAAACTCGTAATACAAACATGAGCCCGACCTCCGAAATCTTGATCAACCAATCATCTAACCATCAGACTAAAAGCCTGAATTAGATGTAGTGTGGTGCCCATCAATGTCTGTAAACTTAACATAACTAGGTAGTAAAAGAATGCTCTGCCACAACTTGGCAAGAAATATAAGGATCATAATCCGATATAATCGACATTGGTACACCATCTAACTAAAAATCTCGTCTTCATATGTGTAAATTGCTCAGTTTTCTTTCAGTCTATAGGTAAAAGATTAAAAAAATGCAAGCATATTCAGGCAACTAGCGTATGATCATGCATTCACCATCATAAGATCTTCGAGTCAACAATCATGACAATTTTTTTTTTCCTAACATAGTATCCTTTCTTTAAAGTTGTCAGTTAGTAAACCATTAAACTATTATCAATCATAAGACAAGTCATAGTACTTAAGTTTAATAACATCATTGGAGTATAGTCTCGAAAGATCCTAGCCCCTTAAGCATAATATGTATCCTTCGAAATCTTACAGAAATTCAGCCCATATATTTTCAGGTTCTTTTTTTTAGAGCAACTTATTCAATCTATTCACAAGTGTTCATTTTTTATCATGAAATTTTTTGATGAATTACTCGTCTTAGCAACTTTACCAACTCCAATTACTTTTACCTTTTTTTTTCTACATGCACTACTTGCACGAAAATTCCTTTCATTACGTTTACTAATGCGTTTGAACAAATTTTAGATATGTGAGAATTGTTAAGATGTACAATCTTGTAGGATTAATGCTTAAGTGGCCTCTAACTTTTAGAACAATTCGTGGACTCTACCTCTGCCCGTAACACTTAACTTATTTACAAGTCCTTAAAGGTGGTGGCCGACTTCACCAACCCTAAGACTATAAATGAATAGTTTCACTAAAGTGGAGTTACTTGGGCTTCTGATCCAACACTACTACTCCAGAGCTTTCGTCAAAGCTAAAGGAGTCCGTACATGCTATAATAATTAGTGCTCAAGTCATCTCAGTACTCTGCTTCTTTAGAGTCTGCATTAACCCACTTGTCAAACAAATCTTCATCCCTTCTTTTTTAAGCAATCCTCGATGTATTCTGTCACTTTACCAATTTTCTCAAACTTTACTTTCCTAGCTGCTCCTATTCAGAGTTTCATATAGGGATGTATACATAGACTAAGTTCTCATTTTTTCTTATCGAACCATATAAATTATTTTACATAAATTATTCCAAGTGGACCCTCTTAAACATGTGCAGGTAGTTTTCATGATTTATGAGTAAATTGAATCTAACTTTATGTATCTACTTCAAGGACTTGTTACAAAATTCATTTCTTATCACATGCAATTAGTATGTGCTTAGGAACTCTAACTCCTTGATATATACAATAAATCTAAAAAAATTCTAGTTTAGGTTGGACCATTTACTTTTCGTGAACTAACATGAAAGTAGGGCTATTGACACGCTACACATCATTCCTTCAACAAGGCTTATGGTTGAGTTAATTTAGTTCTATTACTTCTCGAATCCTTTTCACTACAAAAAAACAGCAAATCAGAAACGAAAATTTCCGTCTCTGATTTGTTAAAATTCCGTCTCTAATTGCAGTCAGAAATGGAACAGAAACGGAACTAATTCCGTCTCTAAAAACGTCGTCGCTAATTCAATCAGAAACGGAATTCGATTCCGTTTCTGATTTAGAGACGGATCAGAAACGGAATAAATTCCGTTTAGAAATCAATAATTTATTCCGTCTCTAATTCCGTTTCGATTAGAGACGGAATAAATTTCGTTTCGATTATTTCGTCTCTCGATCCGTTGCTAATCGAGACGGATCGAAAGACGAAATTTGATCCGTTTCGATTTATGTATCTTACATAAACGAAAATTAGAGACGGAAATAGCAACGGAATCTTTGGATTCCGTTGCTATTTCCGTCTCTAATTTTCATTTTTGTTTAGTTTTTAAAGTCTTACATATATAGGTCTCAATCCAAGCACATTTAACCTGCCAATATATAATAAAAATCATAGCTAAATAATATATTGATATTACACAATTTATATAAACTTATCATATCCTTAACATTATCTTTTCTCAATGTACTGTACACGAAACAACAAAAACAATCTAAAAAGTTTCTATATCGTATCTTTCTACAAAAGTAAAAGCAAAAATTGTTCTAAATGAAAAAAAATAAAAAAATGAAGTGTTCCGAGATTATATAAAGTTGATTGTGCTTCAAATAATACTTGACTTCGTACAAAACACCTGAAAAAAGATCAAAAAGAAAAAAATCACTAAATTATACAAACAATAATAGGAATATAAACAATATTATGGAATATAAACACAACATAAATAAAGTAATAAAGAAAAAGAAATTCATCATTATCCAGAAGGAACATGGTGTTATTTAGCAAATTATCTCTCGCTCCAAACTATAACATAGCAATGGTTTGTGATGCTTATATATATAGTCTTGATGTTTCATGATCAATATTTAAGACTGCAACATACACGAGCTATCATGCATGATTACGTTTAAGAATTAAAATTAAAAGAAAAATATTTATGCTCGACAACAAAGAAAATAAAACCTAAATTGCAAATTAATTAATTAGAGTCGACTAGTTTATTCTTATAAAAATAAAATAAAATTAAGACTTGTTTACAACTTTTAGAAATCACAAACCAAAACCATGGATGTCGATGTATCACTAGAGACCTTGTTTTCACAAGATGTGGTTTAAAACCTCAAATAGAACTAGGAACAATTGGAAACAAGCTTTCATTAACCTATTTTAAACACTGAGATATGCACACAACAAAAATATGTTCTACAACTTTTTTAAGTTTGAAAACTTTACATTGCAGGCTGTGAAAAAAAGCTTAGAAGGTCCGATTTGGTTCCTTCTCATATCAAACAACTAGAATCATTCCGCATAAAGTTAATTTCTAGCAAGTGAGAGTGCAATCATATAGATGCTATTAGAAAGTTAATTTCTAGCAGTGAGTCATCCATGCAAACTAAAGGGTGAAACCGAAATTAATAAAACCATAAAAATGCAAGGAGAGGAAACAAACAGAAAGAATCGGTGTTAAACTTACTCAATGAATGGTACCCAATCATTACTATGTTTGGGAATGGTTCAATGTATCGAGTCTTGTTCCATTGTTGAGAGGTCGCTTCTAGATATGAACGCATACCTACAAGCCATGAACCCGGATCTCAACAACCGCAAAAAGAATGAGAAGGAAAAACAAGTGAGAAAAGTGCAAGTAAATAGAACCATTTTCAAGTCCCTAAAAGGAAAAAGAATGATTCAAATTCACATCAATAGTTAGTCTAAAAAACAACCAAAGAGAAACATCTAACATACCATTGCCACTGAATTATCTAAAGCGGCACTAATACCAAAATCTGTGATCTTCGGAATGTGGATATTTAAGAGAATAGGAATGTGGGCTCATAAACTATGAAAATCCATTATGCATCAAACAAAGAATCCATAAAATTATCAATTTGGGTCATAAGAAGATTCAATTAAAAATTAAAAAAAAAGTCACCTGATGATCAATGTGGGCTCCTAGTGGACAAATCCCATAAGGAGAGATAACCACTTTAACCTCTTTTGCACATTTGCCACTCATTTCGGCCACCTTATTCATTATTTCATCCAACTGCAAGAGGAACTAAAAAACTTCAGCAGGAAAGAGTTTAACAACAGTAAGCATATTAAAAGTTAAAAGAGCAAAACTAAACGAAAAATAGTATTCATACAAGGGAGAAACAAATGGAGCCAAGCAGCCATTAAATCTTTCAAACAACTACCATGGGAATGTCATATATACATGCCAAACCAATCAAAAGAAATAGGTACTATTCAATCGTAACCAACAACACCTAACTAATCAATCATCCATAGCAAGTGCATGAATATGAAATTACTAACAACTATAACATCAAACGACAAAGTAATTACCTCAATACATGATTCTAATGTATTATAATGTTGATCATGACATGCTTTACCGATAAAATAAACATGAAATAACTAATCAATCATCCATAGCAAGTGCATGAATATGAAATTACTAACAACACATGTCCCTCCTCAATCTAAGAAGAAATAAACAGCAATGTATTAAACTAAAGGAAACTTAAACACAAACATGCACAATCATGAGAAGAAATAAACAACAATGTATTATCTATAATATGGGGAAGAAACACACATGACACAAACCTTTGATGAATTGGCGTGCTTCCTCTTTCTTTGGAAGGTTTTCTCTCGATTTTCCCTTCATAAACGACCACCTAAAAACAAATAATTAAGCAGAAAGTTATAAATTCAACTAAGTTACAAAAGGTTACATCTGATTCAAGCATGATGATTCAAACAAGAAAATGGAGAGGAAGGAGAATTCGGCAAGTTCTACTGCATGGAAAGAAGTAACGCTTCCAAGTATTACCATACTTACTTGGAATGAAGATAATTCATCCTGCAACATGCCATATTTTCCCTGCAACATTGCAAGGCTCTCTATCATTGGACTTTTCTTGTTCAAGATGTTCAAGGCTTGCTTGTATGAATCGCTATCTCGTTGAAGTTTGCTATTGTATTGTTGTAAACCGTGTTGTAATCTTGCGAATTTTTATATGAAGCATTAAGTGACTCAAATATGTAAAGCAATTTTGAAAATAACTTCATTTACCCTATAAGTCAAAGAAAAACAAAAACTGAACCTCTAATTTTAAACTAAACTTTGCAAACTAATTGTGTAAGTCTACTTACCAACTTGTACACCACCCCTAGCTTGATCATCTCCTTAACAATTCTCCGAAATCTCTCTACCTCTAATATATAAATATGTATGTCATACTTACATGCGCCTGCGCTTGTCCATAAAACTTTCCGGGCGATCCGAATAAGCGCAAGTTCATATTTCCAAGTTCCAATTGCAAAATTTCACAAGCCATGTTGAGAGCACAGTTGCTAACTAGCAAGGCAGCATAAGTAATGGTAGAAATAAAATTGTCGAAAAAGAACATACAAAACTAACATTATGCGTCCACTTAAAACATACCTAAATGCAATGTCTTCTACAAACATTCAGTAAGTACCTACAAGAAAATTGTTTAACAGCAAAAATGGGAGGGAAGAAAATTGAACAAATTGAAACAAAAAGCGAAAAACACAAAACCAAACACGAAAGATCGAAGCTTTCAAGACCAAACAAAACTCTACCAAAACCCCATTATCGAAAACACAAAAACAAACCCTAGACACCACAAAACCCCAAGAAACTCACATGCAATCTTCGAGAAACCAAACAATAAAAAAAAATCTAAAATCGAAACCCTAGAAACCAAAAATAGAACTCACATCGAGAATCCCCGGCAAGTCGTCGACCGAGTGGGGGTCGCCGAGGCGCGTCCGGCTTCGTTGAGCTCGAGCTCCAGTTCTCGGTCCGTCATTTCTACGAATCTCCGAGACCCTTCAAAACCCTATCGATCACGAACTCGATTTTAGACTCCACGCCTCATCAAAGAAACCCTAGAACGAACCCTAGAAACCAAGACGGAATCGGAGGGGACTAAATCTAGGGTTTGGTACGCGAAATCGATTCAGACGAACAACATGGCTATTGGTGAGAGTGAGAGTAGAGAGGTGCGAGAGAGAGAGAGAGAGAGAGTGGCAAAGAGAGAGAGTGCGGTGACGGTGAGAAAGAGAGCGAGAGCGGCGACGGTGAGAGAGAGAGAGAGAGAGAGCGGTGACGGTGAGAGAGAGCGGTGAGAGCGGTGAGGGAGAGAGGTTTGTGAGAGAGAGAGAGAGCGGTGAGGGAGAGGTTTGTTGAGACAGAGGTTTTGAGAGGTTTGAGACGAGAGAGAGACAGAGAGAGGTTTTGAGAGACAGAGAGAGAGAGCGAGTGATTTTAGGGAGAGACGGATTTGTTGTGGGTATTTAGATCAAGCATGCACGAATCTCGAGACATAATGAACGGTTGAAAAAAAATAAAGTTTTGGTGGAAATGTTGGCGCCATTTTTTAGAGACGGAATTTAATTCCGTCTCTAATTCCGTCTCTAATTCCGTCTCTAATTCCGTCTCTGATCCGTCTCAAATCCGTCTCTGAATATTTCCGTCTCAATTCCGTCGCTAACTTTTTAATTTAGAGACGGAACTTATTCCGTTTCTAATTCCGTTTCTGATTTAGAAACGGTTCTGATTTGCTGTTTTTTTGTAGTGTTTTCTACCCTCGAGTGTAATAATATAACTGATATAGTCAAATAATTAAAATAAGGACTATATGTAATGTAGATGCCCTAAAACTTTTATCTCAAACTTGTATGCCAAAGATGGTTATGGAAATAAAAGAATGATAGTGGGTGATTCAAAGGTGACTAGTGTCACAAACTTTTTAGATTTGACAACTCTACAATTTTCGAGCTCTACGTTCTCTGCTAGCCTTCACTTTCGACCCTATCTTGTAACAAGTTCCAATTTAAAATATTAAAATATATTATTTATTTTTTTCATGTTTCGGTACCTATACAATTTACTTTTATCCCAAGATTAATCATCACCATCAATCTTTCTTTTTTTATCAATTTCCACGAATCCGATAAATATACTACATATTTCTTACAATTTACTCATCATGCCTCAATGAAACACAAAATTTAATACGACATCAGAAGTTGTTAAATCATATGCATAAATACCATATAATTCATACAATCAAATAACATATAATAAGGCTTATTCAAAATTTCCCCAATCTCACATTCGCTCGCTTCCCAATTAAGTCACTAAGTTAGGATCATAAGGTATCCATACTAAGTTTGTTGGTATTCCTGACTGTATAAGTCTGTGTTCATGATTTAATCTGGTTGTAAGCTTATCAAGAGATAAAGTCAAAACGTTAGGCTCTGATACCAACTATGATAGCCCCAATCGTACAAATTAGGCACTGCCCAGCATTAGGCCTCTATTAACCCCCGGTAAACCAGTTTAGAGTTAATAAAGGCCTACTCAGCCTCACAAACTGATCTTCAATACCTGATAATCAACAAAACAGAGTATATGTGTATGAAATCATTTGCAACGGAATTTTAATGCGGTGAAAACGCGATAACAAATAAATTAAACACACAATGAGTTGTAGGTGTGGAAGCTAGTATGTGGAAACCCCATAAAACATATAAAATGTACAAATCATAGTGGCGAGGGGAAATACACGTATCTCTCAACACAAATACCCATTTATAAACTATAATACATGTGATATAGATACACCAAATAACCTATGTATACCACACATCAATGTTATCGAGCTCGAAGATTATGCCTGCAATTGTTACCAAAAGCGGAGACAATCCTAGTGAGTAAATCAAGAAGAAATTCAATAATAATTTCGATTAAGAAATAAATAAGTTTATAAATCATGTAGGAAATAGATGAAGCTGAAAAGAACAATAAAGTGCGTGATAAACAAACTACAATGGTCAACAATAGATACCAAGTGACTTGAAAGCAAAGGATAGGTGCCTAAGTGGTCGTGACACTCTACACAATGGCTCGAAGTCGCTTAAAACATATAAGTGCCGAATACTAGTACGGCGGGACCAAGTATGCTTTAAGTGCACCAAATCCGTTCGGCACTGCCAGCTCACTTGAGCCACAACTTGAGAAAACATTTGAAAGGGAGCCACAATCACAACTGGCTGCTCAATCACAATGGAATCCTTGAAGTACTTTGAGGAGCCAATTTTAATCTTAATTTAAACTTAAAAGAGAGTTAGAACTTACCAAAAACTTTTAATGGAGATTCAACTTCAAACTAGTTTAGATCTATGTCTTCTCCATGATTTCAAGCAAGATCTCACATCCTTCGTAGATCTTGAGCAATTAATCCCTCTAGTTCAATCTTTATTTCCCTTACTTTTTATCTTCTGTTCTTTTCTTTCTTTTTTCTTCTCTTCGTAAACAACGCCATTGTCAAGCCTTGCCGGAGCCGCATCATCGCGCCACGCCATTCGTTGCGCTGTTGCCATTGGTGACTCACCGCTCCGCTGGCCATCCTTTGCCGAAGGCACTACTCCTCACTTGCGTCAAATCCTTCCCGTCTCACTGGCCATCCAAGCCAGCCGCTATCCACACGTCTGCTGGTCGTCGTCCGCTTTTGGCATTCTACCTACCTGTTGGTCCACTGCTGCAGGAGCTGCGCCGCCACCATGCTGTTCTTACCGGTGTCGTAAGCTCCTCCTCCATGGCCACCTCTCTCTCTCCTGTGTTGTGAGTGTGAGTGAAATGGGGTTATAAACCCTTTTTTTGTTTATGCGTTTTGAGTTGTGTGTTGTTTTTTTAATTCTTTTATTTCTTATTCGAGAATCACATCATTTCTCCATTTCTTCTAGATTGAAGCAACACTTAGATTTTGGGTTGATAAGACTCATTTATGGCTAGATCTAATGGTTGAGACTTGTCCTGGTCAAATTGACATGCTTAGCATACACAAATTTTTTTTAGATGTTAATTTAGCCAATTTTCAATAATTAATAATCTAAGGCCTCATTGTCGCACAAATTCAATTTAATTAACTCAAACCATTCGCGATACTGTATACTACACGCAGTAGCATGACAGACAAAATTAAATTATTTTATTTATTTTCTTTTATAAATATTTAGCACTTCGACTATCGCGACTCTCGATTCGGTATTAGATCACTAATAATTCATGATTAGCGATTAAATTATGAATTGAAAATACGGATCATTACAACTGAATCTAACATCTTTAGAAAGTCATTTCAACATTGGATTTCGATCCAAAATTCACCTAGGACATCTAAATGATCATACCTTTCAAGCAATCATAGTTACTAATTTAAATTAGATAATAGATCTAAATATCACAATACACATTCTAAACTATTCATGTGAGACAAAAATCATGATTAAAATCATTAGATAATAACTTATTAAATCAATGAATAAAATAATATGATTGGTTAAAACTTATTAAGCACATATTTATCTCATTATAACTACATTGCAAAACAAATCTAGTTTATTTTCGAACGTTGTTAAGATCAACTAACTACTGACTCATAATCATAAATAACATTGCAATTGTAACGCCCTAAATCTTGATTAGAATAAGTTGCCCTTTTATTAAAGTTGAATTCGTATACATGCATGACATGTATGTAATGGTGTAAATAATGTGTGTACTACATGTTATCTTGTTGATTTAAGTGCGAAAGCCTAAGTTAATTAAATAGACTGGAGTAAGAGATTAAATAAATCAAACAAAGAAACAGGGGCAATTTTGGAGCTTAAACACACAAAATGGTATTTATGTAAAATACCAGGAAGTATGGACTTAAGGTGGGCTTTAGGATCATCGTAGTGCTTAAATCCAAATTGGCCATCCAACACGTAGGTATTTAAATCAAAATTAGGGCTTTAAGCCACTTTTGATTTGAAAACACTATGCAAATAAATTGAATAGGAACCCTCAAACCCTTGTTTGATAAATTTGGTGGAGGAGAGTGAACTTCATCAAGATCTCAAAAAGCTAGGTAAATAAACGTATCTCATCTTCTCTAATATTTCTATTTGATTTATACATTCGATTTTAAATTGAAATTATTGTTTTTATTGGTGTTTTAAGAGTAAAGATGAACCACATGCTTTAATTCTGATTTAGTACATCTCCATCTCACATTTTTTGGGTCAATCAAAAGAAATTGAAAAATATGTGTTAATGGGGGATTTGTATCTGAAATATATTCTTTGATTGAATTGGAATGATCTTGAAGTTTCAAATGGGATGTTTTGTACTGTTTTGATTGAATTTGAGCCATTGTTGGCATGTGTTTTTGGGGAATTTGAAAATTGAATTTGATTATGGAATTTTGAATTTGTGCCCAGCGCCAAGTTAGCGCCTCGCCTATAGGCTGTAGGGCATTCAAAGAAGTTAATCCTACGATTCCTCAATGCCATGGCATACAACGCACGATGCTGGTAGTTTGGTGTTCTCTACATTTTTGTTGTCTTAAATTACAATTAGACAACGAAGTTGATAGACCATACAATGTCAAAAACTCCTAACAAATCATGTTTAAGTCCTTCGCAACGACATCAAAAATTGACATGTGTTGGGCAAGTACAATAAAATTTCCTCCTATACTATTGATAAGTGATTAATTATACATATATATAAGGATAGTTTAGTTGAATATTTAGTATAAATATCCCTAAATGAGTTCTGATTCTTGTATTACTGCATTTTCAGGGAATTAAAGTGTAATGGAAAGACTCAAGGAAAAATAAGAAGAAACATAGCAAAAGCCCACAAAATCAGAGTTGGCGCCATGGGTACATGTGTTGACGCTGTGGGAATACAATACATGGCATAAAGAATGAAAGGCATGACATGGAAAAAAAGAAAAATGAAGAAAGTCAACTCTTTAGGTTTGGCGCAGTGGCGGCGCCGTGATACACAAGGGACGACATCGGGACAAATAAGGGACTACATTGAGACTCAAGAGCTCAAAATACACAATGACGTAATGGCGCATTGGTGGTGTCACGGTACCAGGGCAATAAGTGACAATACCAACCACGTAGGAAATAGAAAGTGGAGCTTTAATTCGTGTTAAAGTGTAATTTAGGGTTTCTAATTATTGTAAAGGAGTACAAATAGGTATTATGACTTGGTAAAATCAGAGGATATCACCACATAGAAGGAGATTAGCCACCACTAGAGTAATTTAGCATTGAGTTTGAGTATTAAGGATTTTTTGTTGGAGAAAACATTGAAGATTCCACATTTGCAATTAATATTTGGTTTTGTTGATTAATTTCAAGGTAACATTTATATTCATCTCTAATTTTTGATGATTTCCATATTGAATTGTGATATGTATGTTTTAATGAAGTGTGAGTAGTTTATCTTAAGGATTAATGGATCCTAAGATATGAATGCTATGCTTTGAATAGGTATAAAAATGATAATAAGAAGTGCAATGATTAGAATTTGTATTGATTTAGAGCGTGATGCTTTAGACATCTTGATTATATGTTTAATGAACTTAGGCTTTATAAGTTATCATGGCCATTTAAGCTTTTAATCCAGATATGAATGTTGCATCTATAAAATACACAACATCGAGCAATAGATGTTGATTAGTGAGACACGGATAGTAACCTTAGTTGGTTATGAATCAAACGATTTGAGACTTAAAGCAATGTGGTGCTTATATTATTCACACCAATAGGTAGAGTTCTAGTTTGCATATTAGAATTTTTTTTGTCAAGACAGTGGTTTGAAGTGGATTTGAAGGAAAATCTTCTATTCTAATTAGGCATCACACACAACATATTAAAATATAAGAAGTCAAGAAAACTTAATGTGATTTGTTAGAATAGTTTAGCATAAAACCAATTAAAAAGTGATTTCCTTAACGATAGTTCAAGTTAAATAGGTAATATAAAACTAGTGCAAAAACCTTTCCTCGATGACAATATCCGTGATCAACATAAGTTGATTGCACACTTACTACAAGCTAGCCATTATGCTTGTGACACCCATCAAGTTTTTGGTGTTGTTGGTGGGGATAGGTGGCCATTAGATTTTCTTAGTTAATTTGAAAAGTTGCTAAGTTTTATTTTTACTACTTTGACTTTTAGTTTATAATGACAAAAAGACAAAAAATAGGCTTAAGTTTTAGTTTGATTTTCTGCACTTATTCTTTTTGTGTTTTATTTTTAAGGATACTTAGTGCATGCATAGAAAGGGAGAGAAGGACCTAGTGCCTTACGATTTGGAGATTGAAAGAATGACCAAAGGAAAGAAAAGGAAAGGAGCCAAGATTGATAAGGAGCAAGTTACAATAGGGTGCGAGAATAACCAACCTGCAGGTAATCTAGTATTACAGGAGAGACTGCAAGGACATAGATGCCTTCATGATTATTTCAAGCCAGAAATTTAGGAGACTTACAGTGGAGTAAGGTGTCTTCCAGCCAACACCACCGAGTTCGAGCTACAACCGTCTCTAATAAACATGATGCAAAATAGCCTGTTCAGCAAGCTATCCAATGAAGATCCAGTTGCATATGTTAAGAAGTTTTTTTGAGAAGTGCGACACCGTGCATATCACTGGAGTTACGAAAGACGAAATTAGGATACGACTTTTCCCATTCTCATTGGGTGGAAAAGTCAAATCCTAGTTCCAAGGGCTGAATTCAGGGAGTATAACCTCATAGGCATAAATCAATGAAATATTTCTCGACAAGTTCTTTCACCTAATGAAGGTCAGTAAAAGGAAACCTAAGATTAACCAGTTCAAGCAGGAAGACACCAAGTCACTTGGTACACTACAAAAAAATAGCAAATCAGAAACGGAATTAGAAACGGAAATAAGTTCCGTTTCTAAATCAGAAACGGAATTAGAAACGGAATAAGTTCCGTTTCTAAATTAAAAAGTTAGCGACGGAATTGAGATGGAGAGATCAGAGACGGAATTAGAGACGAAATTAAATTCGTCTCTGAAAAATGGTGCCACTATTCCCACCAAATTTTTCATTTCTTATGACCGTTCATCATTCCTCGAGATTTGTATGTGCTTGGATAAGGCCGCCCAAAAATTGATTGTCCAAATTAAAAAAAAACCGTCTCTCTCAACTCTCTTTCTCTCTTCTCTGCTTGCGCTCTAGTCTCTCTCTCTCTCAACATCGACCTCTCCATCCCCTGCGTCGCCTCTCCGATGGACACCGTCTCGGAGTCCTCCATGGCCGCCTCGGCCTCGGAGGCATCGCCATCGTCCACTACAACAACACCCCGTTCGACCAGTACTCCATTATCCGCTCCGCCAAGTCCCGCCGCATCCCCTTCGCATCCGACACCATCTTCAAATCTCCCTCGGATTTCATCGATTCCGGTGACGATTTCGCCTCCTCCCCCTGCGTTTTCGTCACCTAGAACGGGGACTCCAAGTCCGAGCTTCTAGGGCTTGTTTCGAGGTCGTATTGGGGTTATGGTTGGGGATTGTATGGAGGCGGCGGCGGCGGCGGGGTCTTCGCGGTACGATTTTGATAAAGCGGCGAGCTTTCTGGCGCGAAACGTGGTGGATTAGCCGCCGTTGGTGAGCGGGGAGGATGGGGAGGTGGTGGATGTGTTCAGTGCGAAAGATGTGGAGAGGATTCGGGGGTTTCCGAAGCTGGGGCTGCCGTCGTTGGGGGCCGATGGGGATTTCATGGTGGGCGCGGCGATGGGGACGAGGTTCGTCTTGGCCTTCGAAAGCGAGGTAATCAATTTCGATCTGTTTCGATCTCGATTTTGATTTATGGTAGTTATTGCTAAGGATGCAATTTTGTTGTTTCTGATCTGAATTGTGAGGGTCCGAGTTGATAAACTATTGATTTTGATGTTGTTCTTGTCTTGATTGGAGAAATTCATCGAGAATTAGTTTGGTTTGATCGGAGATGGACAATTTTGTTGTATTTTTTCTAATGTGGATTTGGATGTGGTTGTTGCATTGTGTGCGCTCGTTTGATTTTTAGCTTGTTGATTGACTAGTGTTTGTTTGATGAATTGTTTGTGATTCCAAGCCTTTAATACGTATGTAAAAGTTGAAGTACATAAAATTACTCTCCGATAAGCCTCCTCGAATCTGAAATTTGAGAGAAGTGTGCATCTCGGCGAGTGCCACTTCGCTTACGTGTGACGAGGCTTTCTTGGCTTATCGATGGCTTGACCTTACAATGTGCATCGCAACTAAATCTATTGGAAGAATATCAGAGTGAGTTTCGGTTGTGAAATCAAACTAGTGCAGTCACCGAGATTGAATCTCAAAGAAATAAACTCGAACAATTCCTATTATCCTTATTTTCAATCCGCTAATAGTGTTAGTCTTCTCAGTTTGAAGAAACCTCGACGTCCAAAGCATGTCCTCCGTTGGATCGATAATAAGATTAGGTCGGATTGCAGTGTGGATCCATGCGATGTTGAGGAGATATCTAAATCGAATCAAGTGGATCAGCCCCTGCAGAAAACTTTGTTGGTTAATCATTAAAACGTACCATACAGAAAGAATTCAGAGAGGAAAATATTAAACTTTGAAATTTCTCTACAAATGGTCATTAAGTTTTTTTAGACTTTATTGCTCTGTTATTTTATTCTATTTCTTTTGATTGGTTTGGCATGTATATATGACATTCCCATGGTAGTTGTTTGAAAGATTTAATGGCTGCTTGGCTCCATTTGTTTCTCCCTTGTATGAATACTATTTTTCGTTTAGTTTTGCTCTTTTAACTTTTAATATGCTTACTGTTGTTAAACTCTTTTCTGCTGAAGTTTTTTAGTTCCTCTTGCAGTTGGATGAAATAATGAATAAGGTGGCCGAAATGAGTGGCAAATGTGCAAAAGAGGTTAAAGTGGTTATCTCTCCTTATGGGATTTGTCCACTTGGAGCCCACATTGATCATCAGGTGACTTTTTTTTAATTTTTAATTGAATCTTCTTATGACCCAAATTGATCATTTTATGGATTCTTTGTTTGATGCATAATGGATTTTCATAGTTTATGAGCCCACATTCCTATTCTCTTAAATATCCACATTAGAAGATCACTGATTTTGGTATTAGTGCCGGTTTAGATAATTCAGTAGCAATGGTATGTTTGATGTTTCTCTTTGGTTGTTTTTTAGACTAACTATTGATGTGAATTTGAATCATTCTTTTTCCTTTTAGGGACTTGAAAATGGTTCTATTTCTTGCACTTTTCTCACTTTGTTTTTCCTTCTCATTCTTTTTGCGGTTGTTGGGATCCAGGTTCATGGCTTGTAGGTATGCGTTCATATCTAGAAGCGACCTCTCAACAACGGAACAAGACTCGATACATTGAACCATTCCCAAACATAGTAATGATTGGGTACCATTCATTGAGTAAGTTTAACACCGATTCTTTCTGTTTGTTTCCTTCTCCTTGCATTTTTATGGTTTTATTAATTTCGGTTTCACCCTTTAGTTTGCATGGATGACTGTTGCTAGAAATTAACTTTCTAATAGCATCTATATGATTGCACTTCTCTTTGCTAGAAATTAACTTTATGCGGAATGATTCTAGTTGTTTGATATGAGAAGGAACCAAATCGGACCTTCTAAGCTTTTTTTCTGATTTTGCAATGTAAAGTTTTCAAACTTAAAAAAGTTGTAGAACATATTTTTGTTGTGTGCATATATGTGTGTTTAAAATAGGTTAATGAAAGTCATTCCTATTTTTCACAGCCTGCAATGTAAAGTTTTTCTTTGTATTGAGTTCCTTCATTCTCTTTTTGACTTGGACCAAAGAATTGCGTTTATCTACCTATATTCTTAGATCTTGTTCGTAGAACCAAACGGAATGAGTTTTCAGCTAGTGAAAGTAGCGAAATCTTATAATTCTTGGATAGAGCATTTATTCGTCTTGAAGCATGGTTCCAATGGTTCAATACCCACTCAAGCACTTGTGCTTGCGATGATACGTAGTTCTCCCATAATGATGAATTTCTTTTTCTTTATTACCTTATTTATGTTGTGTTTGGCTCATACACTTGTGCTTGCGATGATTCCGTGTCTGTTCCGTTTCTGACTGCAATTAGAGACGAAATTTTTGCAAATTAGAGACGAAAAATTCCGTTTCTGATTTGCTTTTTTTTGTAGTGAAGGTAAGAGTAAGAGATATGATATCAGTTAACAGTTTGATCTATTTGCATAGTTCCATTACTCCGATTAATTGGATAGAATAGCAATGTGGATTTACCATTTAGTTCTCTTTCCTTCGTTTCATCTCATGGTTTTTACATGCGTTGGACCTTATATGCCCTCATAGCCGTTCCTTGTTTCCATTTGTTCCTAGTTCTATTTGAGGTTTTAAACCACATCTTGTGAAAACAAGGTCTCTAGTGATACATCGACATCCATGGTTTTGGCTGTGATTTCTAAAAGTTGTAAACAAGTCTTAATTTTATTTTATTTTTATAAGAATAAACTAGTCGACTCTAATTAATTAATTTGCAATTTAGGTTTTATTTTCTTTGTTGTCGAGCATAAATATTTTTCTTTTAATTTTAATTCTTAAACGTAATCATGCATGATAGCTTTTGTATGTTGCAGTCTTAAATATTGATCAAGAAACATCAAGACTATATATATAAGCATCACAAACCATTGCTATGTTATAGTTTGGAGCGAGAGATAATTTGCTAAATAACACCATGTTCCTTACGGATAATGATGAATTTCTTTTTCTTTATTACTTTATTTATCTTTGTGTTTATATTCCATAATATTGTTTATATTCCTATTATTGTTTGTATAATTTAGTGATTTTTTCTTTTTGATCTTTTTTCAGGTGTTTTGTACGAAGTCAAGTATTATTTGAAGCACAATCAACTTTATATAATCTCGGAACACTTCATTTTTTTATTTTTTTTTCATTTAGAACAATTTTTGCTTTTACTTTTGTAGAAAGATACGATATAGAAACTTTTTAGATTGTTTTTGTTGTTTCGTGTACAGTACATTGAGAAAAGATAATGTTAAGGATATGATAAGTTTATATAAATTGTGTAATATCAATTTATTATTTAGCTATGATTTTTATTATATATTGGCAGAGTTAAATGTGCTTGGATTGAGACCTATATATGTAAGACTTTAAAAAATAAACAAAAATGAAAATTAGAGACGGAAATAGCAACGAGAATCTTTGGATTCCGTTGCTGATTTCCGTCTCTAATTTTCATTTATGTAAGATACATAAATCGAAACGGATCAAATTCGTCTGATCCGATCCGTCTCGATTAGCAACGGATCGGAGCGGAAATAATAAAAATTAGAATTTATAAATTCGTTTGATCCGTCTCTAAATCAGAAAAGGAATCGCATTCCGTTTTTGATCGAATCAGCGACGACGTTTTCAGAGACGGAATTGATTCCGTCTCTGTTCCGTTTCTGACTGCAATTAGAGACGGAATTTTAACAAATCAGAGACGGAAATTTCCGTTTCTGATTTGCTGTTTTTTTGTAGTGGTAAGGCTTATGGAATATTCAAAGAGATGTCAAAGATATAGATATGTCAAATGAGCACAACTCAAGATTTTCTACTATGGGATGAACCAGAACAGGAGAATGCTAGTAGTTGCTGCATCAGGTGGCTCTCTACTTACCATGGATGGGGATGGAGCATTGTATCTGCTTGATCTTATGATTCAAAATTCTACCAGTAGTAATCATTTCATAGTTTGGAAATTAACAGGCGTCTACGAGATTGACTCACAAGCATAATTATGGCATAACTACCAAATATGAGCAGCTAGATGGCAAAACTTTAGATGCAACACCAAGGTCAACAAGTTGCACAACAACCTATGAATAACCATGGCATGGTGTTCAACTAAATGGACGTAAATTAGGGAATGGAGCATGAAGGCATCATGAACAACCAAGGCTGAGAGAACAACTTCAAGTAGAGAGAAGTGACCCCTCAATAGTTTTATCAAGGATATGACAATAATAACTTGAACTTTTCATATGGAAATCATGATTACACACTTTAGTTACCTTAAGGCTTCGAGCAACAAGTCCAATAAGGAAGTCGGGGTAGAGTGAATAGATGACTTCATTAAAGTGTATTGAGAAATACTTGCGAGCCATAGAAGTGAGAGTTAGAGAGCGCCATGAGAAGCATAAGAGAGAGTTGGAAGGAATAAAGAAAGCCATGAAGAGGATGGGTAATGAGCTGTCATAATCCATTAAAAAACTAGATAGGCAAATTGGTCAACTTGCTATAGCATTGAACTCGAGGAAAATGACATTTTCCTAGCAACATCATCCCCAATCGCAAAGAGAACGTGAATGCCATTCGTATGATTAGCAGTACAGAAACAAATGAGCCAAGAAAAAATCAAGTAATTTACAAACATGAAGAGCTTGATGGTTTCAAGAAACATAGAATCAATACCTTTAAGAAAACAGAAAGGAAGCAACAATGGAAGGACACAAAAAAGATGAAGGACTTCTCAAAGAGGATCTATAAGGAAATAAAATCAAGTTGGTTCCGAAGAAATCGAAACCATAGCTCAAGTTCATCCAACAACTTCAATCACACAAAAGGAGAGATACTGGAGAGATAAGTATAGCGACAAACATTGATGGGTTCATGCCATTGATGTACATGATACATGCAGACTTGAAACTCAATTGTCGTTATACCATAAATTTGCAAGTAGCAGATTGTAAATTAATACCTACTATACAAAAAGTTTTGAATGTGCATGTGAAAGTGAGTGGATTCATATTCATCACAGATTTGAAGGTCAAGAACCACAACATGAACGATGATGTATCTGTGATACTTGTGTAGCCATTTTTGAACATGACTAAAGAAAACTTGGAGATAAAAAGAGGAAGATCACGACAAGTATCGATGAGGGAAATGATGCTAACAAGGTTGTCTTTGTCGATGGTGAAGAAGTACGTCCAAATGAGAAAGGCATCATAATCTCTGATTAGCAGATAGAGCTTCTATTTTTAGACTCGGACTAAATGAGTGAAAAGACGTCAAGCTAATGACATTAAATTAAGTGCCACTGGGAGGTAACTTAGAGTTTTAATTTTTGAGTTTTAAATTTTTAAGTTTTAAATTTCAGTTGGTAGTTAGTTATTTAGTTTAATGATTACAATTAATAAGATTTAGTTCTAACTTTCAAAAATATGTGTTCAACATGCAGGAAAGACCATTCACCGAGTGATGATTCGTGGAAATGGGAATGTGTTGTTAACTCGTTAAAAGTAAGAAAAGGAGTGAAGGAGTTAAAAACTGTGACGGTAAGTTACATGGGTAAATCGAAAAGTAAAATTTATTAATTTTTATATTTTTGCAGATTTTATGCGGCCACGACACCTTGTATGAGTTGTACACAAAGTTGAAGGAGAGTTAGAAGAGAATTAGCAAAAAATTATGCGCAAAGATGTGGGATGTAGAGTAGACGTCGTAGGTATCACCCCATGACACTGTTAGTGTAGGCCACAACGCTGAGGTGGCAGAAGGAAAGAAATTAGAAAAATGCCCCACTACTTCATTAACACAGTGGTGACGTCGAGGTCGAAATAAAGGTTTTTAACCCCATTTTCATACCATTCTTCACACTTGCTCTAAAATCCAACCACAAGTATCAAACATACATATCTCTAGAGGCAATGCTTACTAATTTTCAAGTGAGATTAGTTAGTTCCTAGTTATTTAAAGTGAAGAAACAAGTACATTGTGGATTTACACAATTTGAAAGCTAGGGCTTGGATTTTGGATTTTGAGTTCAAGGAAAGCTAGGTTCTAGTTGGTGAGAAACGTTAGAGGGCTGCAATTGAACAAGACTTGGAGGAGTGATCTACACAAGAGATTAATTTGAAATTGAGGTACATTTAGAATTTCATCTAGTTATGCATTGAATTTCAAGAATTTTGTAAGAAATCATGTGTCCGTGTACTCCTTGCCAGCTGGCCCAACTACACGTGTCCAACACCTGCAATTTCTCTTCATGACTCGTAAATCGTGTCAACGTGTGTCTTATCCGATAAACTAGTAAATAATCCTTATATTCTATATCCATTCTCTATGGGAATCTAACTATTTCAAATGTTACTTAGTTGACAATTTATTGAGATCTTAACCATACTAGTGGGTTGTATCTTACAAATTAACATATTCAGTGAAGTCTTAATTAATACAATTTAAACAAAGTAATTTAGCATGATAAATATTGTTCAAAGGAAAATCCTACTGTGGAAAACCGTGGAAAGTACTCTGTATATAGGCGACAGTACCACAAACAAGGTATATATACATGTACGGTGCCATCTCAAGTCTCCCAATACCCAAAATATATAAAATATCAAAAATAAAAAATGTACAAGTAGGTCCTCGACAGCTGGCAATCAAATATAGTCACCTAGAATCCCCTTACCCCTACTGCTACTAGGATTTGCACTAAATCATCACAAAAGATAGATGATGAGTACAAAAAGTAAAATCCCAAAGAACTCCTATGAGCATTCATGTAATAAAGTAAATGAAATGCGAGTAATGATGTCAAGTAAACGAATGGAATATAAAGGAGACAACTGTAAATGGGTCATCGCGTGAATAGACAATAGTCAAGCTAACAAATGTGTGTGCTCGCTCTAGATGGACTAGATTGTACTTTTAGTCACAAAGTTCCCACCATTGGTCGTGTCCAATAGGCCCGACACTTGGTCCCTCGAGGCACTGGCCAAATCCGCTGTCATCGACACATGCATCATGGCAAGCTCAGGTCATCAATCACTAAGGGCCAGGTCACACGTGCTACGGTCCAGTGCATTGTGAACACACAACCAGGAAGTCCAGGGGAGTAACCTCAAGCCATATCCAAGTAACCGAATAGAATAATGATCAATAAGGAATGATAGAAATGAAATGTAAAACATAATAAATACTTAGAATCTTTCAGTTTGGTTTTACAAACCTTACACCATTCGCCGACCTCCCCGGACTCCTATACCAACCCAACAAGCTCCTCAACACTGAGCTTCGGTCCACTAAATCCCTAAAGTCCATTTTTACGAGTTTTGGTTGTTTACAAAGTTTTAGATATGTATTAAATGAAAATCCCCAAAATAGCCCTTTATAATCCATATTTATTTGTCATTAGCGCACTAATATGGTCTGTCTAGCGCGCTAGATTGAGTTAGCACGCTAAAGTGATTACCTAGCTCGCTAGATGGAATTAGCGCATTAGGGAATTTAAATAGAATGCTATTATTCTTCATTTTGAAATCATTCCGATTAGCGTGCTAATTGCCTTTTGGGATACAATTCTCAATTCGAGAATTTTGTCCTAGCCCTCTCAATTAGCTACTCTAACTGGTTTTACACCCTCTCCTCATCAAAATAACTTCAATTTATCAATTAGAACACTCCAGATCATTCAATTAACCAATTTTCTCCAAATTCATGCATACATCACATTTTACATTTTCATCAAAACCATCAAATCTAGTCAAACCAGTGAACAATTCTCTATGGATATGGTCTAATAACATATAATTCATCAATTTACACCCAAAATCTAGATATCTAATCATCAATTCTCGAAATTCACTAAACACGTTGAAAACTGGTTTATTGGAAAGTGGAGAAGAGAAGATGATTACCTTAATTGTTCTATAGATTTGACATCTAAATGATGAATCTCCAGCTCCAAATTCTCTTTCTCTACACTGGATTTCTCGGTTTGCATGAATTGAGTGAGTGTTTTAATCAAAACTCCACTCACCCTCTATTTATTTGTTTGTTGGAATCAATTGTGCATACTTATCCCGAGGCTTATCTTGTGGTTCACAAGCATGCTGTCCTACACCTCCTGATGACTCCAATAGCCCACTCACCTCTTAGTACTAATCACCAAGATGATCTAGATGCCCATCTCAAGGTCACTTTTATTTCATGCCAAACTACAGGCTTCATTTATTCAATTAATTCCACATTATCCTTAGCCTAATCCAACAATATGGTTAATATTTTACTTATCAAATTTAAGCAACTCATGGTCACACTAACCTTTGGCTACCCGTACCCGGTGCCTCGCATCTCGACACACATTTCAAGGCGCACCATAGCCTATTGTTCCAATTTAAATTTTGGCTAGCCTATGGTTACATGACCCATTTCAATTTGATTCCATAATCGTTTTTCATGAATTTATCGAGTTTCTCTAGTGTACCCATAATAAGCCTCTCGATACCTACATTGACATGTACTTCAAGGTAGCTACTCGTCACACAACCACGCACGCTCTAGTTATTCAACATACACACATGCAATATATTTCTCAAATAATTTAGTAAATTGCATCGCAAATAAGTCATCCAACACACAATTTTACTAGTGTACTTAGGTTGATATGTTTCCTAGCCTACTCGCGGCGTCCTCCTGGATCTCAGCTGGCGTCTATGTATGCAATTACGTTATAAATAGGGTGATAATAAAACAGGCCGTTACACTTTGAAATTAAAAATTCTCATTTGTAAAGAGGTTAAGGACTGATATGAGAAAATTTTACATATGAAGTCCATTTGTGGAAAGGGAATTAATTTGCCGGCTTTAAATGATAAAAGGTGAACAACTTTATTAGGCACCGGAATTGTGAGCAACTTACTCAAGATTATAAGGAGGATAATGTTAAAGGAGTATGTGGGATTATTTGTAAGTTCTATGGTAATGCAAAGTTCATGCCTAAGGATGAGCTAGTGAAGGTGAAAAGGGTTTTAATTCCCTTCAATAAAGGTGGGATCAATAATTTCTACGGGTTAGAGGAATTAAGCTTGTATGAATCCACACTGACTTTCTTGGCCATATTATATGAGAGACCCTATAACCTTTACCCATTTAAAGCCATTGAAAATTCATTGGTTGTCCCAGGACAATAAAGATGGGTAATGGGAGTCGAGAATGCGCCGAAGCAGAGGAGTATTAAAAAAGTTTACATAATATGGAAACATTTTCTTGTTGCATCGCTATACCCCCTTCTTGGCAGGGCGAGATCAAGAAATCAAAAATGATTTGTCTTTATGAGATTACACAGTATAAGGATATCAACATCGAGGAGATCATACATACCAATCCCCACTTCTCAGTAGGGTTAGATCAAGAAGTCAAAAATGGCTTGTCTTTATGAGATTAAAAAATATGAGGAGATCCACATCAGGGAGATCAAAGGGAGTCCATCATGTTGAAAATGGGAAATAAGTTGATTTTTCCTATTTTGATTACTCATATCTGTTTGAGGGTTGGAGTAAGATTTAGAGACGATGGAGAATTTGATATAAGGCCCAACAAACTATGGATGAAACATTATTGCTCACATTGAAATCACCAACTGGTTATCGAGACTCTAAAGAAGAGAGAGAAAAGGTCGAAGGAGCTAAACTTGAGGCCTCATTGTTGGCAAAAAGGCAAGAGGATAGGCAACAACAAAAGTAGCCCAAGAATTAGAGAATGAGGAGGAGCAACAACAATAAGGATTTGCTAAGGGCTACTAGTTTGTAGACCTAGAGATAGGAAATCAAGACTTGGACTGTCTTGAAGTATTTCCACCACCTCCTCCACTATAGGCACTTGTACCACTACCTGAGGATTTCACTCCATGATAACAGAGGCTGTAGATAGTAGAGATGAGGAGACAGTACCAAGTGGATAGGGCACAATACTAAGCTGCCACGCTGAGATTTGAGTAGGATATGGATAGGATATGGAAACACTGACGGAACAGGGAACACAGTTTCATGTTAATTGTTGATAATCATCGAGACAAAACTAGATATAAGAGGAGCAGATAGATGAGACCTACTGATAGGTAATTTAATCTTTCTAGCAGTGCTAATATACGTGTTTGATCAGGATTTGGTGTAGAGTAGGAAAGTGGAGCATCCATTGACACCAGCCCAAGTTGGAGCTAAAGATGCAGATGTGATGATGATGCGCACTCTTGAATTCATTGTAATAGGGATCCCTTATAGCTAGGGAGTTGAGAGTGTTTTTCATACCTATTTTTAACATTTGGGGTATTTTGTTACTTATTTACTTGTTTTAATTATATTTCTTTGCGTGTTTTAGTATTTTCATGTTTTAGGCTTACTTTTAAACCTTGAGGAAAAGGTTTGGTTTAAGTTTGGGGATGGATACTACACCACACTATGGGAACCACACTATGGGAAGTGGAAAGATAGGCTGAGAAATAAAGATAAATACTACAGGTTTGATAGTTTAAATTTTAAATTAAAGCTATTTACGGAGGAAAGCATGATATCTATTTAAATGTTTAAGTAATATATATTAGGTAATATATCGTAATATGTGATTAATAAGTAGTTCATTTGCATGTTTATGCCTTTAATTGTGGATGAGTAGATTGTACATATCTTGTTGATATGAAACTTAAAAGAATATTTTAAATTTTGAAGAAAGATAAACAGTAAAATAAAGCAAATAATGGTTTGATTTCATGATTAGAAACCTATTGTTAGGGAAGACCTTAAACATGAAAAAAATTAAGAAACTATAATACTTCTTATAGAAAAAGTTAGATCTCTAATGATTCTATAATAAGTGTGAATCTTACTAGAAAACATAAGACAACAAAAAACTTAGTGCCAAGAAGAGAAGAAATAGGCATTATATAGTAAAAATTGGAGTTTACTTACTTGATTTAGTGAAAGTAAGAAGTCCGAACAAGAGTTTCAAAATAAAAAAAAGAAAAAAATGAGAGAATCCTACAAGTTATATAGGAAATGGTGTAGAGAACTTGATGGTTAGATATAGTGAGGAAGAATAATGTTTATAGGAAAAGGGAGCACAAACAGTTAAAAAATGAAATGGAAAGAAGAAAAAACAATGAAAGAAAAATAAAAACAAAGTAAAGAAGACGGAAGTAAACTAAAACTCTTCAAATAAAAGATTTAGCTCGAGTACGAGTAGATAATTGAGATAAGTTTTCATTCCAACTATGTATAGTCATATAAAATCTTGAAGTGCTAAAGTCTACCAAAATGAGTTTGATCTATGCTTATTTGTGAATTCCTCGCTTAATGAGAAATAATGAGATTGTATACTAGCTAATCGAGTGTTGAGACGAACCAAAATTGTGAGTAGTGATGGCTTTTGTTTGAGATCTACTTTAATGCGTTGAAAGGGAAGTTATACATGTTAAAGTTATATGTCTTAAAAATAAAAGCTTTTGTAAAAAAACTCTTGAGTGGATTATTTACTTAAACTTAATAAATTGAAGGATACTGAATGAACAATTTGAATTGAATGAGAACTAGTTATTAGGAGACTTAGTAAAATGCACATTTGCTCGGGATGCGCAAAATGTTAAGTTTGGGGGTATTTGATAAGTGATTATTTATATGTTTATATAAGATTAGTTTAGTAGTATATATTGTATAAATATTCCTAAATAAGTTCTAATTCATGGTATTATTGCATTTTCATGGAATTAAGGTGTAATGGAAGGAATTGAGGAAAAACGAGAAGAAATGGTGCAAAAGCCCAAAAAATTAAAGTTGATGCCGTGGGTACATGTGTTGACATTGTGGGAATACAATGCATGGTGTGGGAATGAAAGGCACGATATGGGAAGAAAAAATGAAGAAAATCAACTCAAGAGGTCTGGCACTGTGGCACATAAGGGACGACACTAGGATAAGTATGGACGACGCCGAGTCTCCAGAAGCTCAAAAATAAACAATGAAGCAGTGGCGGCGCCTTGCCTTAACACACACGGTGCCGGGTAGTAAGTGACAGTGCTAACCATGTAGTAGATAGAAAGAACATTAATTCAAGTTAAATTATAATTTAAGACTTCTAAATGTTATTAAAGAATATAAATATGTATAAGGACGTGGTAAACTCAGAGAATATCACCACATAGAAGAAGATTAGCCTCCATTAGAGTAAGTCAGCATTAAGTTTAAGTGTTAATGAGTTTTTGATGGAGAAACTATCGAAGATTCCGCGTTCGCAACCAACATTTGGTTTTATTGATTAAACTAAATGTAATATTTATATTCATTTATGATTTGCAATGATTTCCATATTTAATTATGATATGTGTATTTCAATTAAGTTTGGGTAGACTATTTATCTTAGGGTTCAATGGATCCTATGGTATGGATGTTATGCTTTGAATATGAATAAAAAGTGATAATAATAACTGCAAATGGTTACAATTTGTATTGATTCTAAGCGTAATGCTTTAGACATCTTGATCACTTGTTTAATGAACTTAGGCTTTATGAGTTATCATGGCCATTAAAGCTTTAATCTATATATGAACGTACAACCATAAAATACCGAGCATCGAGCGTTAGTTGTTGATTAGGAATGTGCGGATAAAAAACTTAGTTTGTTATGAATACAATGATTTGAGACTTGAAGCAATGTGGAGCTTACGTTATTCACACTGATAAGTTGGAGTTCTGGTTTGCTCATTAGAATCTTGTTTTAATTATAATGAGTTAAGGTGGATTTGAAGGAAGTCTGTCTATTCTAATTAAGCATTGCACACAACATACTAAGATGTAAAAATGAATACAAAGCATAGTATTGAATTGGCTCAGTGAAGTTGTGAACTAAGGTATCCTTAATATAAGAAGTCAAGTAAAGTTAAACTGGTTGGTTATAATAGTTTAGCGTAAGACTAATTAAAAAGTGATTTCATCAGCAATAGTTCAAGTTAAATAGGTAATGTATAACTAGTGCAAAAACCTTTCCCTGATGATAACATCTATGATCAACGTAAGTTGATTGCATTATTACTACAAGCCATCAACTGTACTTTTATTATTCTGTAGTAGTAGCAAGTAGGAATAATCTCTAAATGGATTTATCAAACTTTTCTAGGATAAATGACTTTTAATATTTTCTTTATATTTTTAATTTAATTTAATTAATTATTTCAAACAGTAATTAATCTCACTAATAATGAAATAAAATAATTATACTAATTTAACTAAAAAAGTTCTAATTTTAATATCAATTAAATTTATTCAATTGAATTCAATATAAATATATATCTATACAAATATCCAGAACTATGAAACATAAACCTGTTTTGCATTCCAAACATGTTACTTCAATCAATATAGTTGTAAACATATTTTATAAAGTACCATAGATCATTAACTCTAATCATAAGTAAAAACATTTACCCAACCATTTATTCTCCTTACACTAGTAGAAAAGCCGCGTTCTAATTTTATTTAGCTAACCCTTTTATTTACCAAAGACAGCCAGTTCACGCGATAAAAATGCATTCAACTTTATGAAAACTTCTAACTATTAAATCTAACACCTTCTGAAATACATTTTAACATCATATTTAGATCTCAAATTCACTTAGGACATCTAAACAATCGTACTTTTCAAACAATCTTAGTTACTAATTTAAATTAGATAATAAATATAAAAATCACAATACAAATTATAGATTATGCATGCAATACAAAGATCAAGATTAAAATCATTTGATAATAACCTATTAAATTAGTGAATCAAAGAATACGACTGGTTTAAAGCATTAAGCATATTTACCTCATCGTAAGTACTTTGTAAAACGGATCTAGTTCATATTCGGGCTTTGTTTAGATAAACTACTCACTCATAATCATAAATTATATTTTAATAATATAAATAAAAGACAAATAAATACCGTAGAAATAAATGCTTTAAATCTTCAAGTCTTCTATAAAAGCAGTGAATAATACGACAATAAAATATAAAAATAAAAAATAAAAATAAGCAATGGTCCGTAAAGTATTGACATTTTGATCTAAGTACTCAATGGGCAATTAATTTTGTAACCCTAATGTCATATTTATAGCATTTTAGGTAGTAAACACCCCAAACTAACTTAAACTAATCACACTTATCTAAAATCATCAAAATATTCTCCAGCGAATCCTCATGATTCATTGTTAAGTGGAATCTCTTAGTAAATCTATAGAATTGAACTCCCTATTTCCACCCTTGTTTCCACCAATTTGAGTGACGATTCTGTTTAGGTAAGAATTGTTGGAAAATCCTTAAGCTTGTATTCTAGTTTTTCCCTAATTCCTTGTTGTTGATTCTTTACATATTCTTTCCACTTGATTAATTCCTTCGCAATCTTCCATTTTTACTCCATTTCTTCATATACTCCATTTATTATCTGAAATATCAAAAACAAGAGAAAACCCCATGTGATATAGTCTTTTACATCTAAAACCATCCTTAAATGTATTGTAAAACATATCTAATTATTGACTTATCAAGATTCTGATGAAATTATTTTAAAATCCCCCGGCAATGGTGCCAAAAATTGACACGTGTCGAGCATGTACAATAAAATTTTCACCTTCACTATACTATTAAATTTTGTAGTATTGTAAGTGGGATCGTCTCCACGGGAATTTTGCGAATTCCTTTGGAATAAGGGTTTTATTATTTTATATTAATTTAATTTAAACAAAATTTTAATTAATAATCTTTAATTTAAAAATCAACTAAACTTATTATACTAACTTAATTAACATAAATCAACAACAACAACAACAATAATAATAACAACAACATAGCCTCAGTCCCAAATTAATTGGTTTCGGCTACATGCATCAAAATTTTTTCTATTGTGCTCGATTAAGTACAATTGATGGTTAGCTTTCCAGACAATTCAAATCTCTCCTAATTAATGCATCCCATGTTTGCTTTGGCCTACCACTACCTCATCGAATTTCTACATTATCAATTAAGTCCAATTTTCTATCGGGGGCATTAGTATGTTGTCTTTGGAAGTGACCAAACCACCACAATCGCTCTTCCCTAATCTATGTATCAATTGGTGTTATACCTATTTGTTATTGAATTTCTACATTTCTTATTCTATTTTTAGGAGTTTTACCACATATCCACCTAAGCATCCTCATTTTTACTAAATTTATTTTAGGTAATTGTTATTGCATTACCGCCCAACATTCACTTCCATAAAGCACAGCTCGCCTAATTATGGTCTTATAAGATTCTCCTTTTAACTTAGTAGGAACATTTCGATCATAAATTACCCTTTTTCAGTCTGCTATCCATCCAACTTGAATTTTATGTGTGACGCCATTCTTAATATTTCCATCATTTTTTACTATAGATTGTATCTAAAGTGGTTCACCTTAAGAACTTCTATTTCCCCTAATTTTAACACTCCCTTATCTCAATGTCGATTATTTCTAAACTTACGGTCCATGTATTCGATTTTCATCCTACTCAACTTAAAGCTTTTAGATTCCAATGTATTCCTCCATAAATCTAATTTCTTATTCACTCCATTTTTTGTTTCATCCATTAAGACAATATCATCTGCAAATAACATACACAATGATATATCTTCTTGAATGTGCCTAGTTAATTCATCCATAACTAAAGTAACTAGATATGGGCTTAAAGCCGATCCTTAATGTAGTTCTATCGTAGTGGAAAATTCTTTTGTAGCTCCTTGAAATGTCTTTATACTCGTTACTACTCCATCATAAATATCCTCAAGCGTCTATGTATCTATTATGTAGTCCTTTTCTTTCTAGAACCCACCAAAGAACATTCCTACGTACCATATCATATGCTTTTTCTAAATCTACAAATACCATATAAAGATTTTTTTTTCTTTTCTTTATATTTTTCAACAATCTTCTTATACGAAAAATCGCCTCCATAGTTGACCTCCCAGGCATGAAGCCAAATTGGACCTCTGATATTATTGCTTCTCTCATCAGCATATTGTCGATTATCCTCTCCCAAAGTTTCATAGTGTGACTCATAAGTTTAATTCTCTTGTAGTTTGAGCAACTTTGAAAGTCTCCTTTGGTTTTAAAGATTGGCACAAGTGTGCTTCTTCTCCAATCCATTGACATTTGTTTTGATTTTAAAATTATTTTGAAAATTTATGTTGACCAAGTCAATCCAATTTCTCTTAACCATTTCCACTTTTGGTATTTCATCTCGGCCATATGATTTCCCTATTTTCATCATTTTCAATGCCTCTTTAAGTTCTAGAATCCTAATATTACGAGTGTAATTTACATTTCTTTCTTAGTGTGGGTTTTCATCTACTAGAATATCAACTTAAATAACGTAAATCAATGTCACAAAACTCAAAGAAATTCAATTTAATAGAAAATAATATAAAATACACATTTAAACAAACCTTTTAAAAAATGAAACATCAATTTTTTCCATCCAAACATGTTACATCAATTGTATAGTCACGATACATTATAAAGTATCGTAGGTTGTTAAAATCTAATCATAAGTAAGTAGATATCCCTTAGCAAGCCATCTGTTCTCCTTATAATGGTGGAAAATTCACATTCTAATTTTATTGAGCTAACCCTTTGAATACTCGAAGAAATTAACATTAGGTAATAAAACCACATTACACTTCGCGAAATCATCGAACTACTAAGCCTTATACTTTCGGAAAGCCTCTTCAATATTAAACATAGATATCAAATTCACATAAGACATCTAAATAGTAATAGACATTTTAAACCATCCTAGTTACTACTTTAAGCTAGATAATGAATCAAAACATCACAATACACATTGGTCACTATGCATGTAACACCTATATTCATAATTGCAATCCTCAAATAACAACCTAGAAAATCGGTGAATTAAAGTATACGATTGGTTTAAAGCATTAAGTACAAAATCATCTTAACATGACTATATTGCAAAATGGATCTAGTTCATGTTTGGAGTTTTCTTAGATTAGTAAAATACTTACACATAATTATAAATAACGTCATAACATAGTAATTGAAAGACATAATTAAATATATCTTATTGAAAACTTGAATCTTCCAATCTTTTTTCAACGACAATAAAAACAATAACGAATGTCTTCTAAACTAAAGTAAAAGTGTTAAAACTAACAAAGGCTCTAAATCTCATAGTATAAGGTTCATATATATATATATATATATTATCTCAGGTAATAAATATCCTAAACTAACTCAAACTCCTCATTATAATCTAAAAATCATGAAACTGACACTAGCGATTCCTTAACGATTCTTGTTATAAGTGGAATCACTAAGAAAATTCTTAGAAAAATAGCCTTAGTGTTCCACTGATCTGAGTTGGGATTAATGTTCAAATGCAAAATCGCTTAAGAATAGTTAGATGTAATTTGTAGTTCTTCTTTAATTTGTTGACGATTCTTTGCGCAATCTTTCCACTCGGTCAAATCCTTCATATTCCTCATTTTTTCATTCATTTCTTCAAATATTCCAATTATTACCTAAAATATAAAAAACAAGATAAAACTCCATGTAATATAGTCTTTTACATCTAAAATCATCCTAAAATTTACAGTAAAACTTGTCTAATTATTGACTTATCAAATTTGAGATGTATCAGCTTTGCACAATAAAGTTTTCGTATATCCTTATTATTTGTGGTACTGATAAGTGTGATCGTTTCCACATTGATATATCAAATTCCTATAGGAAAAAGACTTTCAGTAGTTGTTATTATTATTATTTTATTGTAATTTAATTAAAACAAGAATTTAATATCACTAATCCAATCTATAATATTATAACAATTAACTAAACTAATTAAACTAACTTAATTGTCACAAATTCACTAATATTCAAATAAATTCAATTCAATAATAAATTAATATCTAGACAAACATCCAAAACAATGAAACATCAATGCGTTTTCATCCAAATATGTTACTTCAATCATATAGTCATGAACATACTTTCTAAAGTACAATATATCATTAAACTCTAATCATAAGTAAGTAAAAAAGCCCTTAGCAAGCCATTAGTTCTTCTTATATCGGTGGAAAATTCACATTCTAATTTTATTGAGCTACCCAATAAAATCGCATTACACTTTGTGAAAACTTCAAACTACTAAATCTAACACCTTCAGAAAGTCAAATCTAACACCTTCAGAAAGCCACTGCAATATTAGAATTAGAACAAAAATTCAACTAAGACATTTAAATGCTAATAGACCTTTCAAACAGTCTTAGTTACTATTAAACTAGATAATGAATCCAAATGACACAATACACATTCTAAACTATGCATGCAATACAAAGTTCATGATAAAAATCTACAAATAATAATCTATTAAATCAGTGAATCAAATAATACAATTAGTTTAAAGCATTAAGCACATAATCATCTCATCATAATTATATTGCAAAATGTATCAAGCTCATGTACAATTTTTTTTTTCAATTAATAAACTACTCATTCATATTCATAAATAACATCCCAAGAATGTATATAAAAGACAGATAAATTCCTCAGGAATAAATACTTTGGATATTCAAATCGTCTCCAAAAGTAATGAATGATAAATAAAAAAAATAAAACAATAAATAATTGCTCCTAGAGTAAAGATAAATTGATTTCAGTACTCAAGGGCAACTAATTTCGTAGCCCTAGGGTTGTATATAAAGTATTCTTGTGATGTTTGAAATCCCGGTGGACCTGAACCACCCATCCTAAACCATTGCTGTACTCTTCAAGATAACCCAGTGAGTCAGGCAATGATCTAGTAAGCTTTAACCAGTGAAAAATAAACCAAGACATTCTACAAAAGACAACAAATAGGTGCAAAAATAAAAGAAATCCTTTAGTGTCTAATAATATTTGGAATAAATAGTAGAAGTCTTACAATGGGCTTGGGCGAAATCGGTCACTCCCAAATCGAAACAACCATGAATTGACCCTAGCGATTTGCTAGCATTGTACATTACATGCCATGACGCTAGGGAGTCACTGGCTATACTTCCCTGAATACATAGGTAGCGTTGTAGCCAACGCACTACCTCTTGGCATTGTTCTAATAACCTTTAACTAGTGTAAAATAAACCAAAACATTCAAGATCGAAATCAAATTCTAAATTCCACAATAACTTACGCCAACCTCCAAGGGTCCAAATCTGATTAAAATAGTATACAGTATTTTGTTGGAAACCACGAGATGATTCCAATTCAATAAAAGAAGTTATTCAAAACAAAAATCCACCATTATCACTTAAATCTTGCAATTTCTTTTGAATAATCCCAAGAAGGTGGGATGGAGATGTCCCAAATTAGAATCAAAGCATAGGGACCCATTTCCATTTAAAAACACTAAGAGAAAACTATGATTTCCATACAAAATCGAATAAGCGAATCAAATAGACAAATTAGAGAAGATGAGACAAGTTAATTTTACCTTTCTTTGTAAGATCTTGATGAAGTTTACTCTCCTACACCAAATCTACCAAATAAAGGTTATATGGTTCCTCATCAATTTCTATGCGTAGTTCTTTCAAATTAAAAGTGGCTTAAGCCCTTATTTTAGTTTAAAGGCCTAGTTAGTGAGATTAGGTTTTGGGTGACCCGATCATAACCCTACATCTCAAGGTGATGGATTTCAGTAATATGATGATCCTAGAGCACACATTAAGTCCGTCATTCCTTGTGCTTTCTATAAATACCTTTTTTGGTTTAATTTCTAAAACTTCCCATTTTTTATATGTTTGATTTATTGAACCTTTTACTCAAATCTATTTACTTAACTTAAGCTAAATTATGAAATTAACCATTATTCACACCATTACACACAGACCATGCATATATACTAAATTAACTTTGATAATGGGAGAATGTATTCTATCAAAAATTAGGGGCGTCTAATGTTATGAATTTTATGAAGTTTCATCCTCGAAACTATAAGTAAGCTACACCTTAAGATTTGAAATGATCTAGGAAGTGCTCTTTCATGTAGTCCTCATGCTCCCAAGTTTACACCTCATCTCCATGGAACTGTCACTACACCTTAACTAAGGGGATCTCCTTGTTGCGAAGCTTTTGAACCTTCCTGTCAAGAATTTGTATTAGTTGTTCATTGTACACCAAATTCTCCATAAAGTCTAACTGACTCCAATCTACAGATGTGGTATGTTAGTGTCTTTTGCAACATTGATATGTGGAACATGTCGTGAACCTTCATATACCTTGGTAAAATGAATTTAAATGC
Organism: Stephania yunnanensis; assembly: GCA_039657365.1. Taxonomy (NCBI): domain Eukaryota; kingdom Viridiplantae; phylum Streptophyta; class Magnoliopsida; order Ranunculales; family Menispermaceae; genus Stephania; species Stephania yunnanensis. Next base: position 21,702,323 of record CM077583.1, read on the forward strand.
AACTAGATCCACTTTTTCGGTCATTACAAATGGTCCCCTATACCTTGGAGCGAGCTTCCGTTTCAGCCTAAATATGTAATGTCTCTTCATCAGTGAAGCCATAATCAACACATGATCATTCTTATCTATGTTCACTTTTTTGTGACTCTTATTGGAATACTTCTTGTGTTTGTCTTATACGATAGATAGTCGTTGTATAATAAACTTAATCCTCTTGGCGTGATTGTATTCCGTCTTTAGTCCTAGCAATATCATGTCACCAACCTTTTCCCAACATACCAGAGACCTACAAAGCTATTTTTGTATACAATGTCACATAATGGTAGATAATCCTCCTGTCTCCCACTGAAATCTAACACACAACTTATATCCTCAAATATCTGGATAAGTCATTTAGTTTGGCCATTTGACTGAGGGTAAAATGTTGTGCTGAGATTGAGTTTGGTTCCTATCCTTGTCTGAAAAACCGTTTAAAACTTTGAATTAAAACATGGATGAGGATCCGACACAATAAACAAAGGGACACCATGTAGCCTCAAGATCTCAATAAGATATTTCTTACTCAACTTGCCCACTAGATATCCCATGTAAATTGCAATGAAATGTGCAGACTTAGTTAAATGATCTACGATATTCCAAACTACATCATGTCTTTTACTTATCATTGACAATCAAGTCACAAAGTGCATGGCTCTGTGTTCCCACTTCCATTCAATAAAAGGTAGAGGTTGTAACATCCCTTTTGGTTTCTGATGATTTGCTTTAACTTGCTTAGAAGTCGCATAGTCCTGAATATACCTCACGATATTCGGCTTCATCCCCAACAACAAATACGTTTATTTCATGTCATGGTACATCTTAGTGTTCCCTAGAAGATTAGTATAGCATGATCGATGAGCCTCCCTAAGTAGATCTTCTTGCAGCTATAAATGTGATGGAATCCATAACCTATCCTTAAACCTCAATGCTTCATCTGCTGAAATCCTCTAATATGGAAACTTCTCATTATCTTCTTATGATTTGTACTTGCTACATTCTGAATCAACCCCTGGATAGTCTATAATTTTAAAAATAGCCTCTTGTTATGTTCTCATCTGAACTCAAGCTATGGAACTTGAAATGCCAGACTCATTCTCTTGAATTTCATGAATAAACATAATTGAGGCTTCCTCGAGTAATTTATACTCCTTTGTCATCATTATGCTTGAATTTCTTATTTCCTTCCTCACATGACTTAGAGCATCAGCCGTAACATTTGCCCTCCCGGGATGATACTGAAGAGTGAAGTTAAAGTCTTTTAAAATATTAAGCCAATGCCTTTGTCGCAAATTTAGCTCACTTTAGGTAAAAAAATACTTCAAACTCTTATGATCCAAGAAAACTGTGAAACCTTCACCGTACAAGTAGTGCATCCATAACTTCAAAGCAAATACAACTATTACTAACTCCACATTATGAGTTGGGTATTTATTTTTATGTATCTTCAACTGTCTCAAAGCATAGGCTATTACCCTTCCTTCTTGCATCAAAACACACCCCAATACGATCATCAAAATATTAGTATAAAGAACCAATTTTTTCTTTGTTTTTAGAAGTACCAATATAGGTGCTGAAGTCATCCTGTCTCGTAGTTCCATGAAAACACTCTTACATTCTTTTGTCTACACTTATACTACATTTTTCCGAGTTAGCCTTTTCATTGGTGCCGTAATCTTTCGAGAACTCCTTCACGAATCTTTAGTGGTAACCCGCTACTTCTAGAAATCTTTTTATCTCCATCATCATGATAGGTTGCGGCCATTGCGTTATGAAATTTGCATTAGTTGGATCTACTAAGATGGACTCTACATTCATTATCTGAAGGAGAAACTTCACATTAAACCCTAAAACTTGCACTTACTAAACTTACCGTGCAGCCGGTGATCCTTCAAAGTTTGCAAGGTCATTCTAAAATGCATCTCATGCTCTTCCTGGGTCTTGGAGTAAATATAGATATCGTTGATGAAAACAATGATGAACTTTTCTAGGTAAGGTCTGAAAACTCTGTGCATAAGGTCTATAAACGATGCCGAAACATTTATAAGTTTAAATGGCAAAGCATTGTGAATTCGTAATGTTTATATCATGTTGTAAAAGTAGTTTTTTTATATCTTCCTGTCATATTCTTAACCGATGGTACCCTGACCTCAAGTCTATCTTCAAAAAGAACTTCACTCTACACAATTGGTCAAGTAGGTCATCGATCTTAGGGAGTGGACACTTGTTCTTAATGGTCACTCGATTTAACTGTCAGTAGTCAATATACATTAGCAAACTTCCATCCTTTTTCTTCGTAAACAACACTAGTGCTCCTTAAGGTGACGTACTGGGGTAAATAAAACCTTTCTCAAGTAATTCATCTAACTTAGTCTTCAATTCAGCTAATTTTTAGGGTGCCATTCTGTATAGTGGTAAAAATAGGGGTTTCATGACTAGAACAAGGTTAATGATGATAAGAACATCCTGGGATGGAGGGGTTTCAGGCAAGTCTAAGGGAAAGACTTTCAAGAATTCTCTAACCACATGAATTTTTTAAGTAGAACTACATGACCCTCTTCATTTATAACTGTCAAACTCGTGAGAGATTCTAACTCATTGACGGTTGCTACCTTCCCACGAGTGGCAATTGAATTAGCTACGCAAACTTTATAATGAAATAGTGGAATACCAGGGATCCAAAAGGTGACTGTCTTGCGAAAATAATCAATACTGGCATTATAAGCTGCTAACCAATCCATCCCTAATAAGGCATCATACTTTAAGCGCTCTAGCACCTACAAATCATGTGGTAAGACATGATTCGTAATTTTAATATAATATCCATTGCACACCATATTAGAATAAACCTTTTCGCTAGTGGTAGTACTCAAAATTAAGATAGTATTAGCTCTAACTAAATGATTTCGGTCATATCTAATCAACCATTTTACTAAACAGAAATGGAAAACTAGATCTGGAATCAAATTGCTTATGCATGCCTCTATTATTTGTACTAGTAGCATCCATCAACTCTGTCATACGTCGGTCAAGTTTCGCAAATAACTCATCCAATGCTTGATAATTACACTTAGTCATCCTGCATTCTTATGTTGCAAACATAACCTCAATTGCCCTATAATGAGTCTCAGCTATCTGGTGTTCCATCTTAGCACGCTAATGTACATCATCATTCCCCTATGCACTTTTGTTACTTCTAAAGTCGTAGGAACTTCCACTTTAAGTACTCATTATGCACTATGAGTAGTTCAAGGAGTCCATTTAAAATAAAATTTACATAGGAGACAAGATGAATGAACTACATATCTAACAATATAGATATCATGTTCATAGGAAAATAACAACATGGCATATACTTGTTCATTTTTAAATCCCATTCCCACCTTAAGCTTGGTCACTTATGCATATTAATTCAATGCGAACCATAAGCCTTTACAAATGACTTCATTACTTAACCAGGTCCAACTTTTCCTAAGTTCAACAACTTATTAATCCTTAGGGTCACTTAAGTTGGATACTATTTTGATTTTCAATTAAGTTATATTCCCAATTTTAGGATCGAGCTACATTTTTTCTATTGGCTCTATTACCTAAAGTTCACTAATTGTGATACCAACTATGGTCATTCCATACTTTGTTTATAGTTTCACTTAACCTACTATCCGATACCAACTGAGAAGTTGGTATAAAGAATTTGGATAACCCTACACATTATTCCTTTAGATTCTGCTACGTAAAGCTTTGGTACCAACTGTTGCATTCCCTAATAGTCACTCTAACCAACATTCCTTAGGTTCTAACCTACAAGCTCTAATACCAATTGAGATGACCTAAACGCCGGTGGGATAGGACTGCCCGGCCTAAACCATTGTTGAACCACTTAAGATAACCCAGCGAGTTTGGTAATGAACTAATAAGCCTTAACTTGCAAAAAATAAACTAATACATTCTACAAAAGACAACCAAGGCTAATAGGTGTGGAAATAAAAAGCATTTAATGTTTTACAATATGTGGAATTGATTGTAGAAATGTTGGAAACAACTAAACGTAAACTAAAACAAAGTTTTGTGGTTTTAAACATCTACCCATATGGAATCCCCATTTATTACATAAAACATCCTAAAAACCACATAAATAAATAGTACTCAAACCAATAGGAAAAAGATCTCCTATGCTACGACCTTCTCTTTTCCTCTGTTAAGAGCGACAGCTAAGGCACATTTGGGAAAAGTAGTGTAGTGAGCAATATTTTAATGGGCTCAGTAAAGCAGAAGCTTCTTTTACCCTCAACCATCTAAATAATACCTAATTTAATAATAACTAACATGCTACAAAGGATTTTAAGGAAACCTATAGTCATCATGGATAAGAAACAAACAAAGAAGCAAAATTATTATAAAATGCAAGGTATAATGAATAGTGCCCAATAATGATAATCCAACAAGTTTGCAATGATACATGAATGGCATAGAATCAAGAGCAGTGGAAACTAGATATTTAAATAGACGTGAGCTGAGTGGCCTACATAACACACCAAGGGACACCTCGAACTGGCTAATAAGGACATCAAGGCACACATATGCCCGAACATCATTATGAATCATTAAATGGAAACCTAAACCGGTCATGAGGGACATCAAAGGATTTTTTACGACATATGATCTGTTACAAACCACAACATCTCATAACAACAATGGAAGAAGTTATTGGTGGCCGCCGGCCCTCAAATCCAAGATATAAGCATGCATTCATTAATACCAGTATACTAGTTCCCTAAGCATTCATATTAGAGAATCCAAACAATATAACAAGCAAGATCATTAAGAGTGTAAAAATGGATTCCAATGAATTTTACAACTCGATACATGATTCCTTACATAACTAGTATCAAGGCATGATCGAGAATAAAACAAACCCCACTTACCTAAAGAGCTATTATCCTATCGAGTCCTAGTTAAGAGATTCCTAACCGGTTCTCCTCGTATGTACATTAGTATAGGTTCACGTTTGTGTTATTAATATGTTTTGTTTCAGGCAAGTTTACTCTAATTTGCATTAATATCTTCAAATGATATAAACCCATTTAAAAATGATGTTACGCCTTTTTCGCAACATTCCCACGGTGAAAATGGTTTTTGTCGTTAGTTACCACTGCCCAAACCCTTGTCCCGATGATATACTTAGATAAAACTCATTAAGTTTCAAAAAATGGAACATGCAGTTTTTAATTAATAAAAATCTCCGGTGTTGTCCTAGTGTCGTTAGTTTACTCACAAGGCGTTGGGGCGAAATCACTTTCTCCCAAATCGAAACAACCATGAATTAACCCCAATGATTTGCCAATGCTATACGTTACACGTCATTGCGCTAGGGAATCGTTGGCTAGATTTCTTTGAATTCTAGGGAAGCGTCGTGGCCAACACCCTACCATATGTAAGCGAGGCGTCAGTGCGCCACTGGGCAAGAATATAGAATTTCAAGACCAAAACAAATCCCAATCCCCAATGACTCACGCTGACCCCTAAAGGACAAAATACGGTCAAAACAATGCATAACAATTCATTTGAAACCATAAGATAATTCCAATTGAATCAAATAAAGTATTCAAAACACAAACCCACCATTATGATATAGATCTTGCAATTTATTTTGAATAAACCTAAGAAGGTGAGATGGAAATGGCTTAAATCAGAATCAAAGCATAGGAGTTCATCTTCCATCTTAAAATACCAAGAAAAAACCATGATTTCTGTATAAAATCAAATAGAGAAATTATAGAAGATGAGATAAGTTAATTTTACCTTACTTTGTAAGATCTTGATGAAGCTCACTCACTTCTACCTAATCTACCAAACAAAGGTTTTAGGGTTCCTCCTCAATTTCTCTATGTAGTGTTTTCAAACCAAAAGTTGCTTGAACCCCTAGTTTTGGTTTAAATACCTAGTTAATGAGATTAGGTTTTCGTTGACCAAATTACAACTATGCATTTCGTCTTGATGGATTTAAGTACTAGGACAATCCTAGAGAGCATTTTAAATCCATATTTCCTTATATTTTTACATAAATACCGTTATGTGTTTAATTTCCAAAACTGCCCTTCTTTCTTTATTTAATTTAATTAGCCTTTTACTTAAGTATATTTCTTTAACTTAAGCTAAATTTCTCACCTAAGTTAACTAAATAGTATATAGTACACACATTATTAACATCATTACACATGTCATGCATATATACTAAAAAAACTTCGATAATTAAACAATTTACCTTATTCGAAATTAGGGTCATCACAATTGTAGGTAGTACACATCCTAAACTAAATCAAACATCTCAAGGTAATCTAAAATTCTCGAAATCAAATCTAACGATTCTTCAGCAATTCGCGGTTTAAGTGAAATTACTGGAAAATCTTTGGAAAATCAGCCTTAGTGCTTCACTAATCTGTGTAGTGATTCCAAGAACAAAGGCCAAATCGCTTGAGAATCGATAACTTTAAATTCTTGTTCTTCCATGATTTGCTGATGATTCTTTGCATACTTTTTTCACTTGATCAAATCCTTCATATTCTTCCTTTTTCTTGCTCAATTTCTCCATAAATTTCAATTATCATGTGAAATAACAAAAATAAGAAAACCCCTTATAATATAGTCTTTTACATCCAAAATCATTATAAAATGTACTATAAGACATGTCTAATAGTTGAATAATCAAATACCATTGAACTCGGTATTTTGCTGCCTTAAACAAATGAATACTCTTAATCATATTCTCTTTTCCTCCCTCATTTTAATTTCAAAATTATATACTCTTATTTCTTAAACAGAAGTGATTTTTAAATAGAAACATATTACCCTTATCCAAATAAGAATCATGATAGAATAAAAAGATTTGAAGATCAACCCCTTGATTTGACAACTCAACCTCTAGTTATGTAATACACCTCATAATCCGAAGTTAAATCAATCACCAAGGTCAAGCCACTATATAGATTTTCTCAATTTCTACTAACAAACATCAAGTTTATGATAACTAAGATAGTATCTCAAGATACAAAAATCACTAAATAATTCTTATTTTCAAACAATATTTAAAATATCACCACAATCAAAGTCAATAGGAGTTTTTAGTTACCAATAATCATTATTTCTTTTTCATTTGTTGGAATGTTGGAATAAAAAGATATACTTCACTTATCTTAGCTATATGCCCTTGAGCTAAATCTTTTATTTGAAGAGATTTCACAAACATCCTACCATTCTTTTATATCTCTATTTATTTTTTCTTCAATTATAAATTCATTTTCTTCTTTATATTATATTCCTATAGTTCCTTACTCAATTTCCCTTGGAATCCATTATTTTTTTGTTGGAATTCTTCCTCTCATTTTTTCCATTGCTAGATTCCCTGCTCGATTTCCTTGGGAATTTGCGGGTCTCTTTATTTTCTTCATTTAAAAACTCTTATTAGTTCTTCTTACTTTTACTATAGTCAAAGAAGTATTCTTCCTAACTATGTAATGTTTATTAGCTATTTTCCTATTTTTCCCTTCAATTCTGACATAGAACTTTTTTCATTATATATAAATAGATATAAAGTACTAGATCAATAATCTTTGTATAACAAGATTCTTAGAAATCTATCTTGTTTCTCTTGCAATAGTTTTTCGATCTTCTACCCATTATAATATCTAACAAGAAACAATCAATCCCCTATAAATTCCTCTAGTGTATACATAATCTTGGTTAAGTCAAATAGGTAATAAAAATTCCTTTCCATCATAAAGTTTTTATGTTCATGGATAATAATAATATATCACTTCTATTTAAATCCAAATTATATTTAATTCCATTTTCCTTACTAAAATAAATTAAAACAAAATCGAAAAATATTACATGTATTGTGGAAGATTTTGAAAAACTCATAATGTTTAGTGTTTAAATAGATTCTACCTCTCGCTTCTTCCATACTTTGCTTCTTGATACTTCACATCACCTAATGCCCTAAACTCTTTCCAAACCGTGCCCTCCCGAATTAAAAATAAAGTTAGTTTCCTATAAAATAAAAATACAACGTGAAGCATAAATGAATAAATTAAATAGATTAAGAAAGAATGAATTCGATATGTAAAGGAAACATGATAAGATGAAAAATTTTCAAACATCATAGAATTAGATTGAACACATCAAACCATTGTATAAATGTGGACACCACCATAACAAATCTATCATAGTGACATACCACATCATACATATTAGAACATTACTGTTAAAGTTTTCGAAACCAGATGAACTAAGAGATTAACAAATCAGTGATGAACTAATAAACACACAACAAAATGAAACACAAAATTGATATCACACTAAGACTTGAATGTCTTCCTCTGTGCAGGCTTCGCCTAAAAATCAATTAATCAAATTGTTAATATGTACAACCACTATAATGATGTCTTGTTCTTACAAAACTCAAATAATAAACGATATTCCATTCAATGGAAATTTTAAGTATTTATAGACTCAGTCTATCTACTCCATCCAGAAGTCCAGTCCTAAATACAATACAACTTGGAAAACCATCTCTGTCTCCAATTGTAAATCCTATTGAAATCATATAATGTTCAACAACTAAGTCTCGTATTCCTTGAAGAATATTGACTTTCGTTTTGATAAAGTTCTTCAGATCTTTATAAACCTTTCTCTTGAATCTTGTATTTGTAATCCATCTTGAACTTCTCTACTTGCAGTATTGAACTTCTTCACTATTATGGACTAATCCTAATAGTTACACTATTTCAATATCAAACTCGTATTCAATTCCTACTTCGACTTTAGATCTGTCTTCGTCTTCAACTTTGACTTTAATACTATAATCTTCACTAGAATTTTCATTATAGTCTTTCTCATAATTATATTTACTTACCAAAACTTTTCTTCATCAGGTTTCCCATCTTGATTCCAGCATCTACCTAACTTAACTTCTAATTTGAAAATATAAAGTCGATAAGGATAGACCAACCCAAATGCAATAAGCTAGGGTCTAACAATCTCCCATTTTGGCGTAGATTGGTAAAAAATAGTAACTTAGCAAGATAACCAAAATTTTTAGGATATTCATAAAATGTATTGTTACTGATGGATTAAAGTAACAACAAAAAAAAGTCGTAACCCCAAAAAGATTATAGTCACTAGCCAATAAGTACAACTTTGAAATGTAGCGTTGAAACATCAAGTTCATGTACTTAGCTAACAACTTAACCTTACAAGTCTATCTCTCTTGTTCAATCCCCCTTTTGACTAAATAACATCAAAGAGATTATAGTTATGTTCTAACCAACTACCTCAATCAGCGATGTTCGGCATTAGGAATGTCCAGTTCTTCTTACATTGGTCGCGTTTCTGCAACTACAATTTCCGTGTAGACATTGATATAGGCAATTGGATCTAAGAAGTACTTGAAGAGCGGCTAGTGTGGTCTCATCAACACTATAGAACTTGGAGCTTATAGAGGTTCATCCTAAGATTGAGCAGAGTTTTCTTCAATAGCCTTTATATGTGTCATGACAGTAGTAGTAGGAACAAAAGTTGCAAGTGCAGAAGTAACATAAACCATAGTTGTTGGCTCGGTTGAAGTCGTAGGAATGGTTTGATTGAATTCGTTATCTACATGCTCAAAGTGAGTATGACGATGGACTGACATATTTGGCTTAGATTGCAATGCTTAATTCACTAGAGCCTCAAAAGTATGGCCCGTGGTTGTAGTAACCGAAGGCGTAGTCAAGTCCTTAACATGAGGAATCGTCGATGTTGCTAAAGACTCTACCTATACAGTAACATTGTCACAAGGAACCTCACTTGGTGTTATGAAACCTTCTTAAATAGTTTTATAATTCATCATAAAGGACTTAAGTGTATTCATCCCCTCAATAGTAACATAAGACATAACACTTAAATTAAAGTGTAACTTAGTAAAGTCACCTTGATTATCACCAGTATCATGAAACTCAACAAGCAGGGTTACTTCCTCAGGTCGATTAAGAAGTAAAGCAAATGAAGTTCCATCAGCTCGCAATCCTGTCTGTCCAGCAGCAGCAGGAAGATAATCTTCCCCTTTCACAATTTCCTCTCCTAAAAATTGCACTTTGATTGGACTGGTGTCCCCATTTTAGTAACTTTAGCAATCTGTCATTTTATGATCCTTTTTGAATTCTCGATAGTCTTTACGACAAGGTTCTAAACAAGAGCATTAGTAGTTGGCTTCATAGCACTAGGAGTTGGAGCAGCTGATAACTATTTTTTTAGGCATGAGAATTAAAGATCAATAATCATATTGTTAGACTTCATATGATGAGTCAGTATAACCTCCTCCTCCACCTTTTCTAACCAGTCTTTTTCCGATCAATGATAGAATACCTTCCTAACAATGAAGTTAGGAAACATGGCAGATACAACTTATTTTGTTTTTTCCCTGAGCGTACCACAGAGTCATAAATATTCTCACTGACATTGAGCTTCTTCCCCAAAGCCAAGAGCATACAACAGTTGTACCCTTTCCTTGAACACACGTGTCTGATGAGAAATAAACACGACGCTTGTCGTTAAGACCTTCCACAACATATAGGATTTTTAATTGAGCTTTGTATTAGGAAGCCCAAAGGCGTTATCATGTGGCCATATTGAAAGTTTCCCACCATTCAGCATATAGACTGAATCATGAACCATCAGCGTTGAACTTAGCTTATCAGCAATTGTCTACATTCCAAAAATTCCAAGCATGTAATTATTTGTACTTGAACTAAATGGAACTATAAAGCCACAAACCAAGACCTTATTTACTACGACGTCCTTAAAGTTGTCAGAAGATTACTATAAAACTCCATGACAATGGAGTCATTATATTTGCCACCATGATTCACCAAAGCGTAAATGCCAGTATGCACTAGCAATCTCTCTAAGACTATGTCAAAAAAATGTGAGATGTTGATTAGTTGATCGAACTAGTGTTTCATCTTTGTTTTTCTTTGAATTTCTCTGTGTACTCCATTGATCGGAAATGATTAAAGGCAAATGGAGCATTTAAAGCAAAGTAATGTGAGATGAAAACAATATTTGTCTGATCAGAGGCTTTGTTGATAGCCCCGGTTTCATGTAGAATCCTCTCTAATGAATCACAAGAAACTTTCTCATTGTCATCCATATTTTCTTTCTCTTGGCAGAGTTATGGCTTTCTTGGAATAGCCATATTATCCAGTAGATTATCTTTGATGGACAACCCCTTATTTAACCCTTGTGCTCTCTATAGCTATATGAGGTTCTAACGGTGTACCAAGATAGATTTTATTTGTATGATAATGATAGTATATGCCATTCTTCTTTATCGTCAAAAAATTAGTCATTTTAGTAGAGTCACCGTGAGAGGTCAAAGAAGATAAGTGAAACATTCTTGCAATAACATGAAACAAGAAAGATATGAAAATAACAGAGAGGGAAAGGAGGTCACAGCTAGAGAAAAGAGTTTAAATTAGGAAAACTAATTTATGGGAAGAAGATAATTGCACAAAATATGCAAGGATAAACAAATTTAAAATCAACACTCCTCTAAATCCACCAAGATTTAATTTGTTGTGTCTAATGGAACAATATTTAATCCCCCTCACAAGGTGTAACAACTAGTTCTTTTTTACAGCTAACTTATTTAGAGTGACATGTTGTAGTGAAACCCACGTGGTAGTGTCTTGGTAAAACACGAAAGTACCTTATAATAAAATATCAAATACTTAAGTATCTGTGTGTACATACATAAATGCCAGGTTACAGTAAGTACCCATACTAGTGAGAGCAAACGCCAATATCATGACACAGTCTCTCAAAAGTCTGTGTGTCGAGAGTCTTTATAAAGATATCAGCTAGCTGATCTTATTATGGAACATGCTAACTACTAATCAAACCTCTTTCCACTAGATCCCTAATATAGTGATGACGAATATCAATGTTCATCGTCCTTGAGTGTTGAACTGGATTCTTTGAAATATCAATGACACTTCTACTATCACAATAGACTATCAATTGAGATAACGCAATACCATAATCTATGAGCATTTGATGCATCCATATTAACTACATACAATAATTGCTAGCAGCAATATATTTGGCTTCAACGGTAGATAGTAAGATGTAGTTCTATTTCTTGCTATTCCAAGCAATAAGATTAGAACTTACGTAGTAACATCCACTAGTACTACTCTTTCGGTCATTGATATTTCTAGCCCAATTAGCATCACTATACTTGATTAAGTCACTACCACTGCCCTAAGTGAATAGAATACTAAAGTCGATTATTTCGAGCTCATAACACTTAATCGTTTTCGTAGCAATCAAATGAGATTATTTTGGACATGCCTGATAATGAACACAAATACCAACACTAAAAGCAATATCTAGTCTGCATGTAGTAATATGTAATAAACTACTAATCATGCCTCAAAATAATGTAGGATTGACATCAACACCTTTGTCATCCTCATAAATCTTCTCACTGAAGCTCATTGGTAATCTGAAGTGTCCAATCCAAAATGCATAACAAGAGATTTAACCTATTCATTTTTTGATATAAATATATTGACCTGAGATTGTGTAATCTGCAGACCAAAGAAGTAAGTAAGATCTCCAACCACGCAAATTTCAATTCTTTCTTTATCAAATCAATAAACTATGAAGCTAACTTTGCAGATGTAGTCCAAAAACAACATTATCAATTTAAATTTATGCAACCACAAAGTGGTTATTCTATTTTTTTGAGAAATAGAGTCTTACCAATAGACTTTCTATTATACCCTTTTTACAGTAAATAGGTAGTAAACCTTTCGTACTAAGCTCGTGACGCTTGCTTCATACCATAAAGTGTCATTTTCATACGATAGACATCATTAGGTTTATCATGAACCTCAAATCCTTTAGGTTGTGTAACATAAAAATTTTCTTTAAAATACCAATTTAGGAAATCGCTTTTCACATCCATTTTTCTGTAACTTGAAACACGTGTTCAAGAAATGGCTAACAGTAGACAAATAGATTGCAATAGTGTAACTGGAGCAAATGTCTCATCAAAATCAATACCTTCAACCTGTGTGTATCCTTGTGCAACTAGTATGGCTTTATTGCAAACAATAAATACCATTCTCATATGTGTTATTATGGAATATCCACTAAGTACCAATAATATTGACATTATTAGGTCATGGAACAAGCTCCCACACAACCTATCTGACAAACCGTTTAGTTGCTCTTGTGTAGCATTCACCTAATATATATTTATAAGAGCCTCCTTGAAATTTTTTGCTCGATCTTGATGTGTAACCCAAGAAAAGAGTGCCATGTTTATATAGTCAACTGTAGGAATCTTTTTTTTTTACACTCGATCATTAATTAAGCCAATAATTTGCTCAATTAGATGATTTTTCAGCATCTTTTACTATAGAGCAGCAGATGTAGAAGAAGAACCATGTTTAGTATTAGATGATTTTGGATCATCATCAAATGGAGTGGTGATATGTAAATCATATATTTTCACTGTAGGCTGAGTAATAGGTGCTGAGCTAATTGGTATTGATTGCTCATCATTGCCATCCTTTAGAGAGGATAATTGTTATGTTTTTGAATAGTCATCAACCATTACATTTATAGATTCCATCAAAGAAATAGTTAGCTTATTAAAAATTCTATAAGTTTTACTATTATGAGAATATCCAAGAAAAATTCTAACACCGCTTTTTGAATCAAGTTTTCGTAGGTAATCTTTATCATTCAAAATGAAGCAGGTACTACAAAAGAAATTAAGATGTATGAGAGAAAACTTTTTTGCATTTCTAAATTTCACACTGAGTCTTTGCAGTCAATGGTCTGAAATAAAATCTATTATTAATCTAGGTAGTAGTGTTTAATGCTTCCCCTCAATGATTCTTAAACAAATTTTTCTTAGCTAGCATGACCCTCGTCATTTCCAGAAGTGTGCAATTTTTCCTTTCACCAACACCATTCTATTGTGGTGTCTTAGGAGCAGTAAAAATATGTATAATCCTAAATTTAGCATAATAATCAGCAAATTGCCAATTCTCAAACTCCCGTCGATGATCACTACATAGAGAATTAATGGGTACATCTTCTTTCCTTTTTCTCATTTAGAAGTCGAACAGATAACTTCTTAAACTCATAACGTTTCTACTTTGTCATGCAACAAATGAATCTAAGCAAACCTTGAGTAGTCATCAAAAATAACAAAAACATACTTATTTCTCCTAAGACTCTCAACTTGCATTAGACCAAACAAGTCCATATGCAATAACTCCAACACATGTGATGTCTATATGTTATTGAGGCCAGTACGTGCAGAAGAAAGCTATTTACCCGTTTGACATGGTTCACAAATGGGATCAGCCTTAGAGGTTAGGTTAGAAATACCTTTTACAACATTATGAGAGATTAATTTTTGAAGTTGCTTGAAATTATAATAACCTAGCCTTCTGTGCTAAAGCTCTATATTAGATAGGGAAATATAGTTGATTATAACTTGTAGCTTATGAGGCGATACAAAATGTTGAAGTAGCATATAGCAATTGTCTAATGTCAAAATCCCATACATGATGCATTATCTTTCTTCATTGATAATTTTACAATGATATTTAATGAAGTTGACAAATAGTTCTTGATCACGCAGTTCACTGATGCTTATTAGATTAGATTTTAACTTATCAACATGTAGAAATCCTTTAAGATTAGGCATTTCCACAACATTAAGGGTTTCTTTGCTAACAACAATGCCTTCCTTTCTGTCACCAAATGTAACAACACATTCCTTAAATGATTCATAGTTCTTAAGAAAACTTTTGTCACCAGTCATGTATCTGGAAAAACCACTATCCAAATGCCATAACTCATTAGTCAATACTGAAAAATGTAGATGTGTTTTCATTACCTTATGAGACTTAACTCTCTAAGCCTTTTTGGATGTTTTCTTTTTCTAAAGTGTACTCAAGTCTTTAAACATCTGATTAGATCTTGGTCGATAACAATCCCATAATAATGACACGTAGGAGGGGGTTTATTGTTAGTAACAACAATTACCTTTTTCTTTACGCTTGCAACAACCCTTTAAGCAAAATCTTATTTGCCTTTATTGTATCAAATTTTCTTGTTTAATTAACCCTTATTGATTATGATGCCTTTGACAAAGACGGTATGAGTATTTATAAATCCTTCGGTATACCTAAAACCACGCTTAGCTTGCAAAGAGTAACTAGTTTGCAACATTCTATGTAATTTTTGAGAAGCAGATTAGAACTTTGCAATAACAACCTTATAATTAAAAATAGCTTTCATAAATATAAAGATTCATTCTCACGCTCTTTCAAAAATAAATGACAAGTCTTTTGTTCTATTTCAAGATTATTAAAGTCCGATTTGATTGAGAAGAACATTATCTTTAAATCAAAATATTGATCATAAAGAGAAGCCCATTCAACGAACAATAGATCATAAAAAGCTAAAAGATCTTTTGAAGAATCCTCATCAATGACATCAACATATATTTCCTGTCCCTTTTCTTTACACTTTTCCATACCAAATTTTATGGAATCAAATTCAGAAACACCAATAGTAGATGGAGAACCAACAACTGCCGACTCTGTCAATACAGCCATGAGCATAGTAGTTGACTTGTTTGGCTATTTATCATTGTCTTGAGAGTCATAATCACTCCAGGAAACACTCAAAGACTTCTTCTTCTTATATGTAGGACATTCAATTTAAATATGTCTAACTCCTCTATAGTCATGACACTTAATGCCCTTGATTTTATTTTTATCATTGTCTTCTTATTATCAGTAAAAGGCTTGTTACTTTCATTACTCTTCTTGTAATTTGTTTTGGTAGAGTTTTTTTCTATAATTTTTTATGGAATTTTGAGAACTTTTTTTGCCATCATAGCAAACTTATCTCTTATAGAATCAACAGAAACATATGTATCAAAACGATAAGCATTCTTTGAATTACGAGGTTGTTAAAATATGTTCATCTCATATGTTTGTAGAGAGCCTGATGGTTCGTCAAGAGAGATCTTAGTTATATCACGACATTATTCGATTATAGTAAT
The DNA here is from genome assembly GCA_039657365.1 of Stephania yunnanensis. Lineage (NCBI taxonomy): Eukaryota > Viridiplantae > Streptophyta > Magnoliopsida > Ranunculales > Menispermaceae > Stephania > Stephania yunnanensis. The sequence goes on from CM077583.1 coordinate 21,718,497, forward strand.
CTTGGAGTCAAATTGTCAAGGGAGAGCATAATGAGCTCGTTGTACTTACTGCTTCGTATTATACTTTTCTCCAAGTTGAAGGGGTTGATTAGCAATGTCTCATAGATGATCATTGAAATAGACAATATTTTCATCCTTTTTCATCTCAACATGATTAAGCATAGAACTCAATTGTTGTAACTTGGAGATTTTAAAATAATTCGTACCCTAAAAGATTGTCTTCAAAACATCTCACATTTGCTTTGCAGTGCAATTCCCAATTTGTTTGAAGCATTTTACATGAATAGGTGAAGATAAAATTGATTGCCTTATGATTAGCAACTTTCTCCTTTTTCTCGGCATCGTTCCATAGTGATGCAGGTTTTTGAACATTTTTCCATCCTTATCTGGTTGCGTTAGAGCTATGCATTCTCTCTCGAGCAATTCTCCAAAAATTTCATCAATACAAGACAAATGACCATCGAAACCTTCTAGTATGCATATTTGGTTCCATCTAGTAATGGCGGTTGGGTTACCGATACTCATTCACGTCCTTCACCAGTTCGTTGTCGTAACAACTCATTAATAGATCCCATGGTGATAAAACTCTCATGAATCTCACTTATCTATATTTATAGAAATAACAAAGTGATAAAAGCTTTCATACCATTGTTAAAGTTTTGTAAACTAGAAGCACTGAGGAGATTACTCGAAGTAGTGATGAACTAATAAACACACATCATAACTAAACACAAAATTCATATCGCAATAAGACTTAAATGTCTCATCAATGTAGGCTCAACCTAAATAATCAATTAATCAAATTAATAATGTGTACAGCCACTATAATGATCTCTCGTTCTTACAAAACTCAAATGATAAATGATATTCCATATAATGGCGATCTTTTTTATTGACTTAGTCTATCTACTCTATTTAGAAAATCGTTCGTAAATACAATACAACTCGAAAAACCTCCTCGGTCTCTAATTGTAAATCTATTGGAATCATCAAATGTTTAACAACTAAGTCTTCTATTACTTCAAGGATCTTGACTCATCATTTCCATTAAGTTTTTCAGTCCTTTTTACGCCTTTCTCTTAGATTTTGCATTTCTAATCCCTTTCAAATTTCTCTGCCTACAATATCAAACTTCTTCATTATTGTAGACTAATATTGACGGTTACTTTGTTTTAGTATCCAACTAGTATTAAGTTCCTACTTCGACTTTAGATCTGTGATCTTCTTCGACTTTGACATTGATACTGTAATCTTCACTCGAATTTGTATTATAGTCCCTCTCTGAGTTGTATATACTCATGAGACTCTTGCTCAGTCAGGTTTCCCATCTTGATTGCATCAGCTACCTAACTTAACTTCTATTTTGATAATGTACTACAAATAAGGAGATACCAACCCAAACATAGTAAGCTAGCGTCTAACAATTACAAATGAATACCTCATATATATTCGCTCAAAAATAGATTAAACAGATAAGAATGAGAGATCAGAATTGCCATCTAGAAGTCGCATCGTCACCACATCCCTTTGGTTATGCTGTTGAGACAAGAAGCTCACTATAAGATCATAGAACCTGTAATCCACTCCCACCTCTTGAGTAGCTTCTAAAAAGACTCCCTAGTTGGGAATTCTTAGTTGGCTAGACGGTATTTGATTTTCAGCTTCCCTGCCTTGAATCCTCATTGTCATGCGCCTCTTAAACTTGTGTATGCTTTTAGCAGTCTCGTGTTAGTTCTGAAACATTAAGTTTTAATTTCTTAGAGTTTTCATTTAGTTCTCTAAGATCACCCCCATCATGGCTATATTATTTTCATCCCCATACATGCAACAAGTGGCTTTAGGCTCTGTTTCATTCTATCTTTATATGTGGCAAACTACATCTCTTCCTAAACTCGTTACTTCTCTTCACATATTATTTTCCTCTTCGTGGTCTCTTTCTGGAGTAATTTATTCCTTTCATGTTACTCCTCCAAATCCACATATCTCGAGACCTGTTTGATTCTTTCTATGAGTTCATAAGTGATTGTCCTATCAGGGTAAACATCTAGCCCAACACATCTCATAGGAACTTGGTCTTGTTTACAAAATTTAGTAATCATGGAAAAGACAATCCTTCATTTTTCTTAGTGGTCATGGAATTCCCAATTGAATCATAACTTATTTTGCTAATATCGATATAGCCTATACCTTGGAAAACGTGGTACAAAAGCATCGCCTTATAGTTCACAATCTCATAATATTGAAAACTTGCTGTAAACTCACATTTATGAAAATGTTCCATGCTTCGGAGGTCTTACTAAAGTTTTTTTTTAGTAAGTTTTGGGTACCCATCCTTGCAAAAAGAAATCCATTTCCTAAAATTACTTCTAAACCATTTCTAATGCATTCATGGGGAAATATATGTATAAACCTATACTTAGGTTTTGGCTACCCATTATTTTGTTTCCTATGGAATTTTGGTAAACTAAAGTACTGGTTTGTTCTAGCAGGTGAGTAGGCTAGTGGTCTTCGTTGGACCGTGGCTACAATCTTTTCACCATCTATATGACTATTCGCGCAAGACTCCCGCACTAAGATTATGCAACACATCTTTAGCAAGCACTTCGCGTCACTATCGGTGTAATAGTCCCTTGTCAACAATCCTCAATTCATTTCCTTTATTATGTTCAAAATTCTAGGTCCGTACTTAATCTCATTCTTAACATTGAAACCCCTCTTCGGTATAATCTTCTTATTTTTTACTAATGTCATTTTTTCTCCAAGAACAACTTTAGCATTTATTAGGTTGTGAAGTGAAAATGAATGCTTGGTTTTTCCTATATTTCTTCATCTCCCTTAAACTTATTGCTAAAATTTAGGGGTGGAAATGGTTCTATTGGTGTTCTAGTTTGGGGGTTATATATCGAAATCCTCGTTGACCTAATACGAGATTACAAAACTTTGGATTTTTATTTGGGTTTCTCTACTAAAGGTGCTTTTTCCTTCTCCTCTCGTGAGCTTCTATATTTACCATAACTCACAAGTCCAAATAGTAATTAAACCTGTGCATCACAAAAACAACATTTGTCAAAAATAATTCGATAAAATCCAAGAGTTTATTAAAATGAGAAATTTATTAAAAAAGCAACCTTAAAAATTCATCGAAAACTTTAAATAAAACTTGCATCAAAGTGTAACTCAATTATAAACTTTAAAATTAGTTTTCTAAATATTTTAAGCCAATTATGTAGTAAATAAAGTATTTTCAATGACAAAGCAAAGCAAAGTAAACCAAAAGCAAACCCCAAACTCATTTTTTACTCAATTTTTAAGCCATTTGCAAATGTATTTAAATATAACAAATTTGAAATTGCAGAGTCTGTAAACCAATTATCAATGTAATCATAATGTCGAATGTATTGGAATTAATGAAAACACTTGTTCAAGATAATATAATAAGTTATGATTAAACAATTTTGAGAACAATGAAAATTCTTTAAAAAATTATTCAAATAAAAAATTTTGTTGAAGTAAAGAGCTATGGTTAATTTTATTACCTTCCTTATAGTGAATGTCTCAATGTTTAAGCTCTTGAACTCGTCTAGATGGTTCTTCCATGCTCTAAGCCAAATTCACTAAAACCCTAATTTGTCTCCACACTATCAAATTCTTTTTTTTCTTGATTAATGGAACAAGGTAGAGACTAGAATCACCTAAATACATTAAGATTAAGCTTAGGAGGGCTAAATCTACTTAAGAAATTGAAATTTGTGTAAAAGGGTGCAATGGTTTGGTGTTTGTAGCGATTTGAGGTTTATGTTTTTAAAATTAAAATCGTTCCTAGCGATTCTTGTATTAAGTGAAATCACTTGGTAATTACTAGGTGAATCGATGGGTTATGGGGTGTAGTAGCCCACCGATCTCGGCAACGATTCTTTTGTAATAGCAAATTGCTGGGGATTCGACAAACTCAAAATTTTATTTGATTAACTGGTTACTGTCACCGATTTTGCAAATCGATTTCCAGTGTTATTTTGATTCACTAGGGAATCCCTAGGCTTATGTTACTTTTTTTAAATTTATTCCATAATTAATTTATATATCATTGATTAAAACTTATATTAATGTAGAATTGACTAAAAACTTGAAATTTTGATTAGGTTATGTAAGTAACTAAATGATTTTATTAACTAAATAAATAAGTAAACATACAAGCATGTGACTATGCAACTTGCATAAAGGCAATATAAGCAAAAATAACTCGTTCACTCCTTCTTAATTGAAATTACAAATTTAAATAAACATAGAATATGGGTTGTCTCCCATAGAGCCTTTTTTTTAACTTCATTAGCTTGAGTGAACCCTTCTAGAATTAGGTTGGATTTCTAAACTTGAGTTTAGGATTATCCACTCTAGTGCCATTCCAGAAGTGGGTGCTCATTTATTAATTATTAGAGTAATTTTTTGTTCAGAATATACCTAACCGCTTCAATAGTGGCTAAGAAAAGTCATCCCAACATTAAGGGAGTATCTTCATTAATAAAATGTGGCATGACCAAAAAGTATGTGGGTATGATTTAGTTGTTCACTTGAACAGACACATCCGTGACAACTCCTATTAGCTGAATTTAAGTACCATCTAGTAAAAAAACTCATTCAAAATCAAGTGAATTCAACTTTAATTGATTATATAAAAAGAAATATATGGGCATGAGATTTGTATTAAAACTTGTATCACACTAAGCATTGAAGTACCAAGACCATTTGATTTTGATGTGCAAGTGTATACCTCTAGAATCATTAAGCTTTACAGGGCTTAATTCTAGTTTTTTTCTTTTTCTAATTGTTCTTATATTTAGAAGCTCCCAGCTTGTTAATACTTCTTTCATTCTCTGATTGCATAACTCTCCATTCTTGAGTTACTTTCTTTCCTTTGAAGTGTCTTCAACTTGTTCTTTTCTTAGAATCTTTTTTTTAGTTTCCATTCTTACCACATTAATTGCATAAAATTCAACATTAAGGTTATCATAATAGTTTAAGTGTATAAAGTCATTATCAACAATTTAATTAACAAATAACTCATCATATTAATCATAGGTGTGTTTGTTATTAATTTTTAATTGAACAATTTCAACTTCAAAATTCCATAGACATTATTCCTTCAGAAATATCTAACTTAGTTCTAGGTGCTTAAAGAAAAGGCCTACAAAATAGTATAGGCAAATGCTTAGGGGGTAATGAGTCTCCCATTTCTATGACATAAAAGTCCGCTGGAAATACTAAGTCATCTACTTGTACTAAAATTTCTTCTAATAATCCATACGACTTAGTAATTGTATTGGTTACTAGGGTAAGGTTAATAGGTCTATTAGTTAACGATCTTATTTTCTATTATTCATAAATTTTAAGTGACATATCATTAATTTATGTTCTCATATCACACATACAAAATTCAATGGAAGAATTTCCAATTGTGATTGGTATGAAAAGCATTCTTGGGTCGAAATATCTCACACTAATTTTTTTCTTTATTAAGATGACATCTTTTGTCCTAAATTCCCATTAGATTCTTCTAAAAGATTTTCTTTAGACTTATGGAATTCTTTAATAACTTCATCATGATTTGTCTCCATTAAAATGTCATTAATTTCTATTTTTTTAAATGATTTCGATATGTCTTCTTTAGTTTCTTCCTTCCTAGCATTTTCTAATCATTGTGGAATGGTAGAAATTAAAAGCATATCTTCATTTGATTCATATATATCATTTAATTTGTCTTGGTTAACTAATTCAAAATTTTGTAAGGATTGTTCATAGGCTTAAACTCTGGCTAAATACCATGGGTATAACCTTTCGGGAAAAGGTGTGTATTTCAATTGTTGAGCCATCCATTCCATAGTGAAAATGATATTTGTCATCATCTCTTCTTCTTCTTGTTTTATTTTCTTACGTCTTTTATTTTTCTTTTTTACGTCTGGTTAGTGTTTTTTCTTGCGAGTGTGTTTCTTTTCATTTTCACATAATAAAGCATTAACTTGCGCTAGATTAGTAGTGTTTATAGAGTAGATCCTTTAGTTTGATTACAATACTTCTTTATGATACAGTCATTTGATTTAATTGATTTTTGAGCTTGTTAATAAACATATCAGTTTTCTTGCCTAAAGTTTTGATGACTTAGGGTCATAAAGTTATGTAGTAATTGTTCTAAATTTGGTTACATAGGTTGAATAGTTTGTTGAGTTTGTTGAAATGGTTTAGATTGTATCGGTGCTCTTGGTCTATCAGTGGTATAATTTTGATTTTATGGGCCGTAACTAAGATTTGAATTTGGTCATCTAAGTGTCGTAATTGTTCTTATTATATTGATTTGTGGGAGTACCATAATATTGGTTCACAACTGCATTGACTTATTCATTATCATCTTCTTGTAAAGTAGGGCACGCATCCGTACGATGTGTAACTTCATTACAAAATCTACATGGTTTCAATTGAGTTGATCAATCTTTTAGTAGTTAGTAAACTATGCTAGATAATTCATTAACATTTTTTTTTCAAATTTATTACTTTTTTATTGTTTGCTTCAGAAAGTTTCTTTATTGATGAATTGGTCTTTTCACCATATTATTTATATTCCTTAGCCATATTATTAATGGATTCTTATGCTAAAGTTGGTGTAAGATCGAATAATGGTCCACCGCATATAGTATTTAATAAACTTTATTGAAAATGACTTAGTCCTTCATAGAAGTATTCTAATAAAGCTCTTTGCGTGAATCCATGTTGTGGATAAGATGAGATTAATCTTTGAAATTTATCCCAAATTCATTAAACTTTTCATCATCTTTTATTTTCGCGACTGTGATTTGTCTTCTCTAAGTACTAATTTTTCTTGCAGGCATATATTGATCTAGGAAAGCTTTTAACATTTGAGCCCAAGTGGTTATCGAATCTTGAGGAAGATAAAACAACAAATCTTATGCTTAATCTTTCAATACAAAAGGAAAATATTTAATTTTGATTTGGTCTTACGTGCAGTCTTTAGGTTTCATCTCATTGACTTAATGTCGATATTCCCTTATAAATTTCTGTGGGTCTTCATTATCTTTACCGTAGAAGTTAGGTAAAGCACTAATGAATCTAGCTATAAGTACAAATTCAGGAAATCCCTCAGGATAGGCAATACAAATAAGTTCATACGTAGTGATGTTTTGATTAGCTTGCCTAAAAGTAAGTTCTCTATTATCATCGTTATTATTAATATTATCAAGTTTCTTATTGGCTTCCATTATGTAGTTTGGTGTTCTCTACTTTGTTGTCTTAAATTATGATTGAAAGTCCTATCTACCCCATGATCAAACGGATGTAAGGATCCCATGGAATTAGAACGACGAAGTAGGTAGCCAATACAATTTTTGAAAATCCTAAAAAATTATTTTTAAATTCCCAGCAATGACACCAAAAATTGCAATGTGATGAGCGTGCACATTAAGTTTCATGTATATCCTTATTATTTGGAAAACGTGGTACAAAAGCATCGCCATATAGTTCAAAATCTCATAATATTGAAAACTTGGCTGTAAACTCACATTTATGAAAAGGTTCCATGCTTCGGAGGTCTTACTAAAGTTTTTTGTTTGCGTAAGTTTTGGGTACCCATCCTTGTCAAAAAGAAATCCATTTCCTAAAATTACTTCTAAACCATTTCTAATGCTTTCATGGGGAAATATATGTCTAAACCTATACTTAGGTTTTGGCTACCCATTATTTTGTTTCGTATGGAATTTTGGTAAACTAAAGTACTGGTTTGTTCTAGCAGGTGAGTAGGCTAGTGGTCTTCGTTGGACCGTGGCTACCATTTTTTCACCATCTATATGACTATTCGCGCAAGACTCCTGCACTAAGATTTTGCAACACATCTTTAGCAAGCACTTCGCGTCACTATCGGTGTAATAGTCCCATTTCAACAATCCTCAATTCATTTCTTTATTATGTTCAAAATTCTAGGTCCGTACTTAATCTCATTCTTAACATTGAAACCCCTCTTCGGTATAATCTTCTTTATTTTTTACTAATGTCACTTTTTCTCCAAGAACAACTTTAGCATTTATTAGGTTGTGAAGTGAAAAATGAATGCTTGGTTTTTCCTATATTTCTTCATCTCCCTTAAACTTATTGCTAAAATTTAGGGGTGGAAATGGTTATATTAGTGTTCTAGTTTGGGGGTTATATATCGAAATCCTCGTTGACCTAATACGAGATGACAAAACTTTGGATTTTTATTTGGGTTTCTCTACTAAAGGTGTTTTTCCCTTCTCCTCTCGTGAGCTTCTATATTTACCATAACTCACAAGTCCAAATAGTAATTAAACCTGTGCATCACAAAAATAACATTTGTTAAAAATAATTCGATAAAATCCAAGAGTTTATTAAAATGAGAAATTTATTAAAAAAGCAACCTCAAAAATTCATCGAAAACTTTAAATAAAACTTGCATCGAAGTGTAACTCAATTATAAACTTTAAAATTAGTTTTCTAAATATTTTATTCCAATTATGTAGTAAATCAAGTATTTTCAATGACAAAGCAAAGCAAAGTAAACCAAAAGCAAACCCCCAAACTCATTTTTTACTCGGTTTTTAAGCCATTTGCAAATGTATTTAAATATAACAAATTTGAAATTGCTGAGTTTGTAAACCAATTATCAATGTAATCATAATATCGAATGTATTGGAATTAATGAAAACACTCGTTCAAGATAATATAATAAGTTCTGATTAAACAATTTTGAAAACAATGAAAATTCTTAAAAAAATTATTCAAATAAAAAATTTGTTAAAGTAAAGAGCTATGGTTAATTTTATTACCTTCCTTATAGTGAATGTCTCAATGTTTAAGCTCTCGAACTCGTCTAGATGGTTCTTCCATGCTCTAAGCCAAATTCTCTAAGACCCTAATTTGTCTCCACACTCTCGAATTCTTTTTTTTCTTGATTAAAGGAACAAGGTAGAGACTAGAATCACCTAAATACAATAAGATTAAGCTTATGAGGGCTAAATCTACTTAAGCAATTGAAATTTGTGTGAAAGGGTGCAATGGTTTGGTGTTTGTAGCGATTTGAGGTTTATGTTTTTAAAACTAAAATCGTTCCTAGCGATTCTTGTATTAAGTGAAATCACTTGGTAATTACTAGGTGAATCGATGGGTTATGGGGTGTAGTAGCCCACCGATCTCAGCAACGATTCTTTTGTAATAGCAAATTGCTGGGGATTCGCCAAACTCAAAATTTTATTTGATTAACTGGTTACTGTCACCGATTTTGCAAATCGATTTCCAGTGTTATTTTGATTCACTAGGGAATCGCTAGGCTTATGTTACTTTTTTTCAATTTATTCCATAATTAATTTATATATCATTTATTAAAACTTATATTAATGTAGAATTGACTAAAAACTTGAAATTTTGATTAGGTTATGTAAGTAACTAAATGATTTTATTAACTAAATAAATAAGTAAACATACAAGCATGTGACTATGCAACTTGCATAAAGGCAATATAAGCAAAAATAACTCGTTCACTCCTTCTTAATTGAAATTACAAATTTAAATAAACATAGAATATGGGTTGCCTCCCATAGAGCCTTTTTTTTAACTTCATTAGCTTGACTGAGCCCTTCTAGAATTAGGTTGGATTTCTAAACTTGAGTTTAGGATTATCCACTCTAGTGCCATTCCAGAAGTGGGTGCTCATTTATTATTTATTAGAGTAATTTTTTGTTCAGAATATACCTAACCGCTTCAATAGTGGCTAAGAAAAGTCATCCTGACATTAAAGGAGGATCTTCATTAATAAAATGTGGCATGACCAAAAAGTATGTGGGTATGATTTAGTTGTTCACTTGAACAGACACATCCGTGACCACTCCTATTAGCTGAATTTAAGTACCATCTAGTAAAAAAACTCCTTCAAAATCAAGTGAATTCAACTTTAATTGATTATATAAAAAGAAACATATGGGCTTGAGATTTGTATTAAAACTTGTATCACACTAAGCATTGAAGTACCAAGACCATTTGATTTTGATGTGCAAGTGTATACCTCCATAATCATTAAGCTTTACAGGGCTTAATTCTAGTTTTTTCTTTTTCTAATTGTTCTTATATTTATACTTCTTTCATTCTCTGATTGCATAACTCTCCATTCTTGAGTTACTTTCTTTCCTTTGAAGTGTCTTCAACTTGTTCTTTTCTTAGAATCTTTTTTTTAGTTTCCATTCTTACCACATTAATTGCATAAAATTCAACATAAGGTTATCATAATAGTTTAAGTGTATAAAGTCATTATCACCAATTTAATTATCAAATAACTCATCATATTAATCATAGGTGTGTTTGTTATTAATTTTTAATTGAACAATTTCCTCTTCAAAATTCCATAGACGTTATTCTTTCAGAAATATCTAACTTAGTTCTAGGTGCTTAAAGAAAAGGCCTACAAAATAGTATAGGCAAATGCTTAGGAGGTAATGAGTCTCCCATTTCTATGACATAAAAGTCTGCTGGAAATACTAAGTCATCTACTTGTACTAAAATTTCTTCTAATAATCCATACTACTTAGTAATTGTATTGGTTACTAGGGTAAGGTTAATAGGTCTATTAGTTAACGATCTTATTTTCAATTATTCATAAATTTTAAGTGACATATCATTAATTTATGTTCTCATTTCACACATACAAAATTTAATGGAAGAATTTCCAATTGTGATTGGTATGAAAAGCATTCTTCGGTCGAAATATCTCACACTAATTTTTTGCTTTGTTAAGATGACATCTTTTGTCCTAAATTCCCATTAGATTCTTCTAAAGTTTTTCTTTAGACTTATGGAATTCTTTAATAACTTCATCATGATTTGACTCCATTAAAATGTCATTAATATCTATTTTTTTAAATGATTTCGATATGTCTTCTTTAGTTTCTTCCTTCCTAGCATTTTCTAATCATTGTGGAATGGTAGAAATTAAAAGCATATCTTCATTTGATTCATATATATTATTTAATTTGTCTTGGTTAACTAATTCCAAATTTTGTAAGGATTGTTCATAGGCTTAAACTCTGGCTAAATACCATGGGTATAACCTTTCGGGAAAAGGTGTGTGTTTCAATTGTTCAACCATCCTTTCCATAGTGAAAATGATATTTGTCATCATCTCTTCTTATTCTTGTTTTATTTTCTTACGTCTTTTATTTTTCTTTTTTTACGTCTGGTTAGTGTTTTTTCTTGCGTGTGTGTTTCTTTTCATTTTCACATAATAAAGCATTAACTTGCGCTAGATTAGTAGTGTTTATAGAGTAGATCCTTTAGTTTGATTACAATACTTCTTTATGATACAGTCATTTGATTTAATTGATTTTTGAGCTTGTTAATGAACATATCAGTTTTCTTGCCTAAAGTTTTGATGACTTAGGGTCATAAAGTTATGTAGTAATTGTTCTAAATTTGGTTACATAGGTTGAATAGTTTGTTGAGTTTGTTGAAATGGTTTAGATTGTATCGGTGCTCTTGGTCTATCAGTGGTATAATTTTGATTTTATGGGCCGTAACTAAGATTTGAGTTTGGTTATCTAGTGTCGTAATTGTTCTTATTATATTGATTTGTGGGAGTACCATAATATTGGTTCACAACTGCATCGACTTATTCATTATCATCTTCTTGTAAAGTATGGCACGCATCCGTACGATGTGTAACTTCTCTACAAAATCTACATGGTTTCACTTGAGTTGATCCATCTTTTAGTAGTTAGTAAACTATGCTAGATAATTCATTAACATTTTGTTTTTCAAATTTATTACTTTTTTATTGTTTGCTTCGGAAAGTTTCTTTCTTGATGTATTGGTCTTTTCACCTTATTATTTATATTCCTTAGCCATATTATTAATAGATTCTTATGCTAAAGTTGGTGTAAGATCGAATAATGGTCCACCACATATAGTATTTAATAAACTTTATTCAAAATGATTTAGTCATTCATAGAAGTATTCTAATAAAGCTCTTTGTGTGAATCCATGTTGTGGATAAGATGAGATTAATCTTTGAAATTTATCCCAAATTCATTAAACTTTTCTTCATCTTTTATTTTCGCGACTGTGATTTGTCTTCTCTAAGTACTAATTTTTCTTGCAGGCATATATTGATCTAGGAAAGCTTTTAACATTTGAGCCCAAGTAGTTATCATATCTTGAGGATGATAAAACAACAAATCTTATGCTTAATCTTTCAATACAGAAGGAAAATATTTAATTTTGATTTGGTCTTACTTGCAGTCTTTAGGTTTCATCTCATTGACTTAATGTCGATATTCCCTTATAAATTTTTGTGGGTCTTCATTATCTTTACCGTAGAAGTTAGGTAAAGCACTAATGAATCTAGCTATAAGTACAAATTCAGGAAATCCCTTAGGATAGGCAATACAAATAAGTTCATACGTAGTGATGTTTTGATTAGCTTGCCTAATTAAAAGTAAGTTCTCTATTATCATCATTATTATTAATATTATCAAGTTTCTTATTGGCTTCCATTATGGTAGTTTGGTGTTCTCCACTTTGTTGTCTTAAATTATGATTAAAAGTCCTATCTACCCCATGATCAAACGGATGTAAGGATCCCATGGAATTAGAACGACGAAGTAGGTAGCCAATACAATTTTTGAAAATCCTAAAAAATTATTTTAAAATTTCCAGCAATGACACCAAAAATTGCAATGTGATGAGCGTGCACATTAAGTTTCATCTATATCCTTATTATTTGTAATAGTGATAAGTAGGATCATCTCCACAAGGATTTATGAAACTCCTATAGGAAAAATTGTTTCAATTATTTTTATTGTTTTTTATTTAACTCAATTAATTAAATGAAAATGAGAATTAAAAACCACTAATCCAATATATAATATTATAATAATTAACTAAAATAATTAAAGTAACTTAACTATCACAATTCAAATTCACTAATATTCAAATCAATTCAATTTAAAAATAAATAAATATACGAACAAACATTCAGAATAATGAAACATCAATCTATTTTTCATCCAAACATGTTACTTCATTCGTATAGTCATGAGCATACTTTATATAGTATGATACCTCGTTGAACTCTAATCATAAGTGAACAACCCTTAACAAGCCATTAGTTCTCCTTATACCAATGGAAAGTCACATTCTAATTTTATTGAGCTAACCTATTTGAATACACAAAGACATTAACTTTTAGCAATAAAATAATATTGCACTTTGTGAAAACTTTAAACTATTAGATCTAACACCTTCAAAAAGCCACTGCAATATTAGTCATAGATCTCAAATTCACTAAGGACATCTAAATGGTAATAGACCTTTCAAACAATCGTAATTACTACTTTAAACTAGATAATGAATCAAAATATCACAAAACACATTCTAGACTATGCACACAATACAAAGTTCATGATTAAAATCCATAAATAGTAATCTATTACATCAGTAAATCAAAAAATATAATTGGTTTAAAGCATTAAGCATATAATTATCTCATCATGACTACATTGCAAAACAGATTAAGTTCATGTTGAACTTTATTTAGATTAATAAATGACTTACTCATATTCATGAATAACTTCGCAGTAAAGTAAATAAATGACATATATAAATACCTATAGAATAAATACTTAGAATCTTCAAATTGTCTCCAAAACCAAAGAAGAATAGAGCAATAAACTTAAAAAAAAACTAAGGCTCCTAGAGCAATGAAATATTGAAATAAGTATTGAAAGGCAATGGATTTCATAGCCCTAGAGTTGTCGTATATATAGTATTCTAGGTAGTACACATACCTAACTAACTCAAATGTCTCGTGGTTATCTAAAATTCTCAAAATTGAACCTAGAGATTCTTTAAAGATTAATGGTTTAAGTGGAATCGTTAGGAAACATCTTGGAAAATGAGCTTATGTGCTTCACCGATCTGAGAATCAGTTCCTACTACAAAGGCCAAATTGCTCGAGATTCGCTGGCTTTAAATTCTAGTTCTTCCTTGATTTGCTAATGATTATTTACATACTCTGTCCACTTAATCAAATCCTTGGCATTCTTCCTTTCTACATCATTTCTCCATAAATTCCAATGATCACCTGAAATAATAAAAATAAGGGAAGCCTCTGTGTGATATAATCTTTTACATATTTGAAATCGTCTTAAAATGTTCTATAAAATATGCCTAATTATTGAATTATCAATGCACACTTGTTAGGATAGAGATTATTGCCAGTAATCTTACCATCGCTTAGCAATGAGGATCACATTAGGTGGCAAGTGAGGCCTTGTCTGGTTGCAATCGATGTGACCCTGTGCGATTGGCATACGATAAGGGTAGCGGCGTATTGTAATCTATGCATGATAAGTGGTAGAATTTCATGCTAGTTACTACTCTTGGTATGTGTTGTAACAAAGTTTAATGCTATTAGGTTTTTGAAATTCTAAGGCCTATATAGAGGTTTTGTAGTCTAGTTAGTAAGTGTTGTCCCATGTTCCTTCCATTGACATGAGGACAACAAGGTAGCGTGAGTCATTATAAGCCTATTTACAAGACTTGATGAAAATAATCTTTTCAAATCAATGATTAATTAATCTTATACTGGTCTTAGTGTCTCCTTGATCTATAATTACTATAGTATTATTACTTTAGTAGTATTTATAGTTATTTGCTCTCATATTAATTTCCTAGCTTGTTAGTTATTTACATGTTTTAAGACTTGGTTGGAAGTAAAAACTAACTAAAATTGTTGCTTTAGTGGCAAGTCTTTAATTAGAACAAAAAACTGTAAAGTTCATTCCACTATCTTGTTTGTTTTACCCTTAGTTGGAAGACTTCGAGCTCACAAGTTTTGGTTGGAATCTTTTTAGTCTACTCCTTTATTTAATAGTTTTTGCTCTTATCATGTTGCTGCTTTGAAGTTTTTCCTTAGTCACCTGGCTTGGAGAGAGGTTGTATGTGCTTTTGATAAATCTTAGAGAATATGTGATACTTTTGTGTTGTAATTTTGACACTTTACCTTGCACATAACTTATTTTGCATACTTCACATCTTTTTATTTAAATATGTTTCGCTCCATTCATTTCATTTCAATTCTTCAATTTCTACTTTCATTTGTTCATTTAGAATGTGTATTGGTTGTCCTACTTTCTTGAAGCTTGAGGACAAGGTTCAGGATAAGTTTGGGGGCATGCAAGTATGCATGTTAGATGGAATGTAATAGATGAACCGTGAAGGATATTAGTAATACTTTCACAATTTTTAATGTTTTTTTCAAAATCTCTTGCGAAATACAGGTAATATGATTTAATTTCATTTAAAAGATCCATGTTTTGGTAGCTTGTTTATGCATTTCCATACTTGAGAATTTTTTTTTGTTTTTCCATTTTTCACTTTGAGCTTAAATGAATACCCAATTCTAGCTTAAGATAATGGCGGACAATTTGAGAATTCAAATGTGGACTGATGTTGCTATGAATGGAGAATACCTTAAGTAGTGTTTAAGTGAAGATTTTATTCTTGTGATTGGTCTACCGTATCAAGTTTACACCAAAGAGTGCTAGTGTCGAGTTAAGGACTAGAATCAACTAAATATCTATAGATGCTAGGATTTGTTTGCAATCCATTTACAACTGATTAATAACTTAAGAATAAGTTTGGAGGAAGATATAGGCCTTGTTTTTTTAAAAGATGTAACCTTTAACCAACCTGTTAAGTTATCCTTAGTTAACCCGGTTGAGCCAACACAACCTAATTCTTTCATCGCCTATCATGAAATACATAAACCATTAACTTATAATCTTTTACCTAGTTGTAAGCTAGTCATAAACTCGAAATCATTGAGAAAGAGACAAGAAAAGAAGAAGAATATGGATTTACAAGTGATTATTTATACATAAATAGGGTTAATTTAGTGGTATAGTTGGAATCAATATCTTCAAATGATTGCTAATTCATGGTATTATTGCATTTTCAGGGAATTAAGGTATATTAAAATAATCAAAGAAAAATGAGAAGAAACATAGAAAAAACCAACAAAATAAGAGTTAGCGTCGTTGGAGCATGTGTTGACATTGTGGGAAGACAAGGCATGGTGTAGGCATGAAAGGCAAAATGTTGGAGAGAAGAAGAAAGGAAGAAAACCAACTCTGGAAAGGACAGTGCTAGGACACAGGCCCCGAGGCTTTAGGAGCTAAAAATCACAGAATGAAGCTGTGCAATAGTGGTTGCGCTATGACTTAACACACACGACACTAAGGCATTAGTGACAGTGCAAACTTCGCAGAAACAAAAAGTGAAGCTCTAATTCGGGTTTAATTATTATTTAGGGTTTCTAATTTTTATTAGGGAGTATAAGTAGATATAAGGATATAGTAAATTAGGAAGATCCAACCATATAAAATGAGATTAGCCTCCATTAGAGTAATTTAGCTTTCAGTTTGAGTATTTAGGAGTTTTTATCGGAGAAATGTTGAAGACTTTATGTTTGCAATCAATATTTGGTTTCATTGAATAATTAAATGTAATATTATATCCATCTCTATTTTGCAATGAATTTTTAATTGTATTGTGATGTGTGTGTTTTAATGATATTTAAGTAGTATATTTATCTTAAGGATTAATGGACCCTATACTATAAGTTCTATGCTTTGAAATAGGAATCAAAAGTTACAATAAAATATACAATGGTTGGAATTTGTATTGCTTCTGAGCATAATTCTTTAGACATCTTGATCACGTTTTAAATGAACTTAGGCTTTAGAAGTTATAATGGCCATTAAAGCTTCTAATCTGGACATGAATGGTACAATTGTAAAATGCACAACATCAATATATAGTTGTTGATTGGGAGGCACGGATAGTAAACTTAGTTGGTTATGAATCCAAAGATTTAAAATGTGGAGCTTACATTATTCTCACCGATAGGTGCAGTTCTAGTTTGCACATTAGCATCTTCTCTTTCACGATAGTGGGTTGAAATAGATTCGAAGGAAATCCGTATATTCTAATTAGACATTGCACGAAACATATTGAGATGTACACATAAATGCAAAGCATAATATTAAATTACCTAGGTGAAGTTATGAACTAAGATATCTTTAATATAAGTGTTCAACTAAAGTTTAAAGTGATTTGTTAGAATAGTTTATTTAGATATAAAATCAATTAAAAATGAGTCTTTAACAATAGTTCAAGTTAGGTAGGTGATATATAGCTAGTGCAAAAACATTTTCCTAAGGATAATATTTGAGATCAACGTAAGTTGTTTGCACTATTACTACAAGCTAGCTATTATACTTATGGCACGGATCAAGTTTATGGCGTCATTGCCGGGAAGAGGTAGCAATTAGATTTACTTAGTTAGTTTGAACAATTACTGAGTTTTATTTTCAGTACTTTACTTTTTAGTTTATAAAAAACATAAACAAAAAAGAATCATGATGGTTGAAGAGCAAACTAAAAACCCAACAAAAGGGTCGCAAGAATAACCAATCGACAGGTGATCTTGTAGTGCAGGATAGAGCACAAGGACAGAAATGCCTTCATGATTAGTTTAAGCCAGAAGTTAATGAGACTTATAATAGAATGATTACGCTTCCGGCTAACACTACAAAGTTTGACCTATGACTGTCTCTAATCAATATGATGCAAAATTATCTATTCAGTAAGTACCCAATGAAGATCCATTTGCATATGTTAAGAATATTTTGGAGAAGTGCGACACCGCGCATATCATAAGAGTTACTAAAAAGGTGATCAGGATGCAGATTTTTCCATTCTCACTAAGAGAAAAAGCCAAATCCTAATTCCAAGAGCTGAATGTAGGGAGTATGACCTCATGGGCTAAAATCAATAAAAAAATCCTTAAAAAGTTCTTTCCCCCAGTAAAGGTTAGTGAAAGGAAACTTGAAATTAATCAGTTCAAGCAAGAAGACATAGATTCTATTTATGAGGCTTAAGAAAGATTCAAAAAGATGTTGAGGAGATGTCCAGGACATGGATACGTGAAACGGGCATAACATCAAATTTTTTACTATGGGATGAACCACGACAAAAGAACGCTAGTAGATGTTGCATCAGGTGGCTCTGTACTTACCAAG
Source organism: Stephania yunnanensis (assembly GCA_039657365.1). NCBI lineage: Eukaryota > Viridiplantae > Streptophyta > Magnoliopsida > Ranunculales > Menispermaceae > Stephania > Stephania yunnanensis. The sequence goes on from CM077583.1 coordinate 21,736,643, forward strand.
GATGAGGATGTAGCATTAGATCTCATTGATCTTATTTCCCAAAATTCTACCGCTAGTAATCGTTCCACTGTCAAGAAATCAACATGCATCGATGAGATTAACTTGCATGCTATAATTATGGCACAACTATCTAATCTAAGCAGTCAAAAATCTTACTTCCCTGCTTGATGATTTGGTTTCAACTTCATGTAGATCTTGCATATTTATTAAGTAGTACTTGCGTATTTAATGTTTGAGCGAGGTTTTCCTCTTATTGAGCCCTGTTGTCTCTTTTAGCTCACCCCACTTACATTTTAGGGTCTTTGACATCTACTTGACAAAGGAAATAAGATAGCTTGAAGTCTTCCTTTGCATTGTGAGCCATGTGTGCTCCTATTATCTAGTCATTTGATTTTGAGAACTTATGAACATGGATTTTCAATTTATACTTATTTGGTAGTTTGAACCATTCCTTGTCTTAATTAGAACTTATTGAAGTTTTTTGGGATATCGTGAGTTGAATAGACTATTGGAAATCCCATTTCATGCATTTTACTATAATAGTTTTATGGATATTTTATTTCCTTTATTATGCATTTTTATTATCCATTTGTATATTTATTGTCTTTGTCTTTCTGCATGTTTTGCTTAAGCATGCCTGACCGTTTGTTCGAGCCTGATTTAGGTATTCGGCCTCAGTGGTAGTGTAGGCTGGGTGACCTGACCCTAGTTTTGGTAAGGGTCATCACACAATAAGAAGGGAATCTCGATAAAAACATAATAAGAAGGGATGGAAAGAGAAAGATATGTGAAAGTTATTAGAGAGAGTGATGAAGTGGGAAAAATAGTATTTTTGTACAAGGTTATAGATATCAACATTTAGCAATTCAATTGGTGAGAACAATTTTTGAGTATATAAATTGCTTTCATTGCTATCAAAGAATATTGCACTGGGGAAAAAGTAAGCTTAAGAGTCGTTTGCGCTACAAACATGAACAAATGCTTCATAGAGAAACACAAGTAAACAAATAATTAGATGAACTAGAGAATTGTTATGTTAGTAACACAATTCTCAATAGTAACAAAAATGGTCATGGAATTCCTTAACAACTAAATTCATAGGAACATTAACATAAAGAGATCTTTAACATAAACTACACCAAAAGAAACTCAAAACGAAAAATGAGAAGATAAGTCATGCTACAAAGTTTTAATTTTTTTGATATTTCTCACTATACAAGATCAGGCCTGGATTTGAAAAACACCTCCACTCATGACTTTTGACAAACTGTGGCCATGCGCGGCTTCTAAAGATCGATTATGATGAACCCTATCCATGCTCGACATCTGATGCACCCGATACATGCTCAACATCTGATGAACCCTTTCCATGCATGACTAATCGATAACCATTGCTCGATTCCTCATTCTTACTAATGTTGGGTCTTGAAATTATATGACATATTTGATGGACACATCTAAGTAAACCCAACTTAGTTATAATGTCATTTGGTTCCTCTAAGTACTTATTAACACGTTTCAAACTCTCTACACTACGAACATGTAAAATGAGAAAGTTTTATAGGTGTAAATAGTAGAGAAAAAATGAAAACAAACAAACAAAAAGTGGAAAATTAAGCATTTGAGTGGTCGTCTGGAATTGGCTCACGAATATCACCATAACTAGTTTTTGGATTAATTAAAACGGATTGCAAGATTATTTGGAACCAAGCTAGGTACTGCAGAACTGTGTCGTGAAGGAGCCGAACCCTTTGCTCATGGTTGGCGAGGGACATAACATAATTTGCCCAATCTTCCTACAAAAACTCAATAAAATGGTGCCTCACGATATAGCTAGATCTAGGTACTCTTTTAGCATTCAAAGTCAGAGCAAGCTTTTAGGGATAGTTTGCACGTAACCTAACTTCCTCAGTATGCGTTGTAGGTGGTACAACTCTACAACATCTAGGTAACATAGAAACCCGGTGTGAAATGCCAACTCACGCCCAGATTCTCCATGGCCACGCACTTAAATGTAAGGTTTTCGTATAATCAATTATATTACGATAATATGGATACTAAAATCTTTAGGTATTAGTGCATCTAAAGTTTTCTTATAATCTACGATTTTTTCCTCTTTTAGGTTTTTCTCATACTTTGGCTTCCACGTGTTAACCCTAACTTTAGTTCATCTATACTTTGCATTCTTGTTTTATTTTATGAATGGAAAGTGTTCATATATCCATCCCTTCAAGCACAACAAAAAGGAAAAAAATTACCATTCTCTTAAGTACTTAGATAATGACTTAAGATTATGACAACAAACCATACCTCAAGAAGTATTATGTACCTTACTATTTGACCATTTAAGGCTTGAGAAGCAAGACCAAGCTGACAGTACAATGTCGTCGCTTCCATGCATATGATGCAATTTTGACATTTATGAGTAATGGAAGAAGGGCAACACTTACTCGACTGTTTGATTTATTTGAAAATAACATGCTCCAAACAAGGTAAAGAATTCACACCCTTGTCATCTGAGTTGTTGTGAGATTTGAAGAAGTGGCAATGCTTTCAATAAAGCTCCACAAGGTTAAATACAAGTGCCACAAGTATAAGATAAAGCTCAAGGGTGGAGGTAAAGCTGGCAAATCAAGTGAAATAGTTTGCTTTGCTTATAGCAAATTGGGTCACATTAAAGCCAATTGTCGATCCAAAAAAGTTGGGGACAAGAAAAAAGGACAGAAGAGCTTTAAGGCAATATGGGATTACTCATCCTTATCTAGCTCTGTCTTTGAGTAAGAAAATGACAAGGCTATACTTTATCTCATGGCATAAAGTCAAGTAAACGATTCCAATGCTTTAAATTTTAATGATGTTAATGATTTAAATGTTTTGCCTAGCGTTGATGAACTGAAGAAAGAATTGGAGAAAAAGTTCTAAAAGACCGTAGCAATTTTTGAGATTGAGTCCCGAAATGAGACCATTAATTACTTCCAATATGATTTGGATAAGGTCAGGAAAGAAAGTGATGCCTTAGTAAAAGAAGTAGAAGACTTGACCCCTATGATGACTAAGTTCATTAATATAGAGACATGTTCGAAAGGATGTTGAGAGCACAGTGACGTACATTGAACAAGAGAGGCATATGCTATGGAGAAGATCTATTGAGCTATAAGAAATTATTGAATGATGCTTATAGATGCTCTAAGTGCAACATATCCCATGATATTGGAAAATTAATATGATGTGGGCAAGCTAGACTAAAGATATGTACTAACTTTCAGGGATTCAGTGCCAAAATCTAGTGTTTTCATGTTATATAGGATAGGAAGAGGATCACCCCATGATACGTGGATAGTAGGTGCTCAAGACACATGATCGGAGATGCAAGTCAATTCATAGAGCTAAAATGATATGATGGTGGAAAGCTCACATTTATAGATAACAACAAAGGAAAAGTCATTGGCCTTCACACCGTGGGTAACGATTCTCTATCAATCTCAAATGTTTTCCTTGTTGATGATTTGAAACATAATTTGCTTAGCATTAATCAATTATGTGACAAAGGATTTCATGTCATGTTTGAATCATCTAAATACATTATTAAGAATGAGAAGCATGAAATCTTGTTCATTGCATGTAAAGATAAGAATGTTTTGACATTAACTTTGATGAAATGCATATACAAAATATTTTATGCTTGAGTTCTCAAAATGAATGTGATGCATGGTTGTGTCACTGTAGATTAGGGCATTTTAGCATGGAGAGTTTGAAGTATTTGTCAAGTTTTGTGCATTAGTTGAGAATGAAAAGGGATATAAAATTACAATCATTAAAAATGATAGGGGTGTTGAGTTAGTGAACAAAAATCTAGGAATTTTGTGCAAGACAAGGGTATTCACATCAACAATCGTTTCCTAGAACACCATAACAAAATGGAGTGGTTGTGAGAGAAAATAGTACTTTTCAAGAAATGTGTACAACCATGTCAAATGAGAATACAATTGTTAAGCGCTTTTATGCTAAAGTCATTAACACGACATGCTATGTCTTGAATATGAAAAATATTTGAAAGCAAGTGAACAAGACCCTTTATGAACTATGAAAAAGTAAAAAACCTAACATTGATTATTTTAAGGTATTTGGTTGTACTTATAATTTTTTCAAATATAAGGATCATTTGAAAAAATTTGACACAAAGTCAAATGTACGTTTTTTCATGGGATTATCCATGCATATTAAGGTATATAGAGTGTTTAATAGATCATCTAATACTATAAAATAGTGCATCCATGTTGAGTTTGATGAGATAGATCCTAAATTACAAATGATGCAAACCTTGGAGCAAATTTGAATTAATGATTATGATGATGATATCATTCAAGCACAAGAATCTAATGGTGAATAAGTAAAGGTGAGAAAAAAGAAACCAAACTTAGTGTACCAAAGGAATCAAGATTTTTTTAGCACATCGGTCGCAACAAATCCAAGGTTATACAAATTAGGGCATAACCACTAGGTCTTAACTAAATTGGGATGAGGGGCATATTACATTTTTGTCACAAACCGAGCCCATTAAGATAAATGAAGCCTTAGGTGATGAATTTTGGATCATGGCTATGCAAGAGGAGTTCAGACACTTTGTAAGAAACAAGGTGTGGACCTTAGTACCTAGACCTAAGAACCGTACTATCATAGGCACCAATGGTTTTTAGGAGCAAAAAGAATGAGAAGGGTGACATAGTGAGAAATAGGGTTACGTTGGTCACACGAGGATACAATCAAGAATAAGGTATTGATTATGAAGAAACCTTTGCACTTGTAGCAAGACTAGATGGAATATGAATGTGGCTTGTTATGCTTGCTACAATGGGATTTCTACTATACCAAATGGACGTTAAAAGTGCATTCTTAAATGCCCTTATAAATGAAGAGGTATAAGTAGAATAACCACCGGTTTTTGAAGACCATGATTACCTAAGTCATTTTATCATCTTCAAAAGGCCGTGTATGGATTAAGACAAGCTCCTAAAGCATGGTATGATAGGCTAAGTGCATTTCTTCTTGATAAAAGTTTTAACTAAGGAACACTAGATTCTACTTTGTTCATTTTGTTAAAAAAAAATGATATGCACCTTGTTCAAATTTATGTAGATGATATCATCTTTAGGTCATCAAACACATGTCTATGCGATGAATTCTCATATTTGATGAAAAATTAATATGAAATGAGCATGATGGGTGAACTAACATATTTCTTGGGCTCTCAAATTAAGCTATCTAATCATAAGACATTTATTAATCAAGTGAAGTATGTGAAGGACATGCCAAAGAAATTCAAGTTTGAAAAATTGAAAGCATGTGGCACTCCTAGTAGTTCCACCGTCAAAATTGACAAAGACCACGTAGGAAGCCTATTGATTTTAAGCTATAATGTGGAAATATAAAAATTCTCCTCCATTTGATCACTAGTAAGCTGAATATTATGTTTAGTGTATGTCTATGTGCTTGGTTCCAATCCGAGCCCAAAGAATCACATTTAAAATGTGTCAAACGCATATTTCAATACTTATATGGGACACAAGATTTGGGATTATGGTTCAACAAAGTTCAAAGTTTTGAACTTAGAATCTTTGTTTATTCCAACTATGTAGGGAGTCTAGTAGAAAGAAAAGTACATTGGGATTTTTTCATTTGTTAAGAAATTCAATGATCTCATGGTTTAGCAAAAAGAGAAATTCAATTGCATCGTTCACTACTGAAACCAAATACGTAGTAGCCGCAAGTTGTGTTTGGAGTGAAGCTCCCCCTGCCATCCTCGCAGCCCTACTACTAAATCCCACTCGCTGCTGCTGTCCATTGTAATGTAAACGCTCATCGATGTGCGTGCTAACTTATTAATGAATTATTACGTTATTAAATCATTTGGTTATTGAATTACTACTAGTTGTGTTATGTTAGCTCCATTATCTGTCCTTTTTTAAGTTCTTGAACATGGCGAGTATTTTAAGGGAAACTTACCATGTTAAAAAATAAAATTAAGTGGAAGACTTAAAAAGCATGAAATATAGTGGATATAAAAAGTTCATGTCAAGCATAACATATCCTAGTGTGGAAACCTTGAGAAAGAAGTACACTGTATATAAGGTGACGAAGTATTTATATATACGCGTACATGTGTCTCAAATCCCCTGATACCCAAAATAAGTAAAATACCAAAAGTAACAGATACTAGTAGGTCTTGGAAAACATGCAATCATATATAGTCACCTAGGATCGTCTTGCACTTACAGGTACTAGGATCTACGCTCAATCATCACAAAAAAACAAATGTAGAGTCCAATGAGTAAATGTTGGGGCACGTGCTCTAGGTCAATCTACAAACATTATTTATCTTATAATTTTAGTTAGTAAAATATAGGTTTTCATTTGCTGTTTTATTAAAAGTGATTACATATTTACCTTATAAAAAGATCTACAGGTATATGTTGAAATACTCTAATGTCCCTAGTCGATCATTATACTGAAAACTACAATGAATCAAGACTAGTGTGAATCTTGATTTATTGTTATGTGATAATCATGCGTATATAGATACAAATTGATATCATGAGTACCTGTTAGGAATAAGGTACTTGACCAATCCGCAATGAGAACACCAGATAGATTAAGTCATAGGTGTTACTCACGATAGGTATATTATTTAGTCCTTCAACTTGAGATTACCATATATTTCAATATTTGAAGCATGATAATTTGACACAATCAAATATTATATTTAACCAGACAATTATAAAGATTGTGATTAGTTACCATGTGAATAATATGTGAAGATGTGTAACTAAGATAGAACATGTCCCTCTCATATAGAGATTTATCAGTGGATCCCTCGATATGAGAGACTGATAATGGCCAAGTGCATATGAGTTGATACGATCAATGTCACTTAAATGTTTTTTAGTCTACCTAAAGATCAAGATTAGTACGATTGAACATTAAGGGTGACTTTCCATGCCTTATGTTGAATCAAAAGACTTTGCACAACAAAAGGATATGATATATGTTATTTATTAGGTTGTATCGATTTTAGTATTCATGTTACTTGGATAGTCATAATGCCTTGCTAGATACTGCTTATGACTTGTGTGCCAAAATGGTTTTGATTCACTGCCAACATCGCATGGACCCACTAGGTCGCACAAAAAATGGTTTTACGCCATTTTAATTGGTCTAGAGTAATGAAGTTTACATGATAAATTCATGACATAAAAGCCCTTACGATTTATTATATCATAACTTATTAAAAGAGGTGTATGTGTAATTTGCATGAATTTCTTTAATACAATAGTTTTATTACGAATAGGTATTTTTAAGTGAACTTATGTACATCTATAATAGAGATTAAAACGTTAAAATGAAAAAAGATTTTTTCCCAAAAAATATAGGCTTTTTTTTGAAAATATTGAAAATTTCAAAATTGACCAAAATTCACAAATAATCTAACCAAATCACTCTAAAGCACTTGGCAAACAAACGCCCTATGCTTCTAGGCACCAATTTAACTCCTAGAACACACATTTTTTCCAAATTGACCTAGGAGCACCCGACAAAAAATTGAAAAATTAAGTAGAAATTGGGTTGTTACTTAGTTGGGATTGAGTTGTTAAAAGCTCACGGGAGCTTTCTCAGCCTAGTAGATGCATTAAGAGGTCATAAAATTGAACTCCCAGCTCGTGGCTTTGTCTCGACACTCACCAAACTTCTAATTCTCTTCACTCAAAACAATCACCACTTGATGGAAAATATAAAATGAGTGAGAACGAGGCTTGAAAATGATTGATTAGGTGGTTGGAAGTGAGTTTTCAAGGGTTGGGGGCAGTGGTATATCACTAGGGTTTAAGTGAGGAAGATGATAATAGGGTTCTACCCATTTTAAACATTTGATTTTAAGCTCGGTGCCATACATTGAATCGTGACGGCGCTGCGAAATCGCAAGCAAATCACTCGGGATTTTGTATTTTTCCTAATATAATTTGTGGCGCCTTGTCAGCGCCTTATATTTACATTTACATGGCTAGCAAATTGCTAGCTGCAAAAACTGAATAAGCTGAATTCTGAATATTTTCCATTGCCACCACAACGATTTATGTATAACCTTCGTGGCTCTGTGAGATCGCTCGTCTCAAATGACAAATTAATCCTAACAAAAATTACCTGTGCGCACCTCTATGGGTATACTAATGATGCATAAAATTAAAGCATACCAGCCCTAAATTACTTAGCTAAAAGACTTTTGAACTTTAGTGTGCATAAAATATTCTACAAATCTATAAACAATCATCATGTCTCTACACAATTTGGAGGTATTAGATATATATCAACCTATTCAAATCAATTTATTCAAATAAAAATAAACTTTAATTCTTCTAATCAAGTAACCTAATTGAACTAATTAAAACCCACAATTATTTCAATTCAAACTGATTAAAACAAGTTCAAATAACTAAATTTTGGATGCCTACTACGAGGCATCGGTGTTTAATGTCGATGGAGTAATTGGAGCCCAAGTCGATCACATCAATAGGTGGCTTCTTTTCTTTGGCTAGCGGTGTAGACACCTTCGGATGTTTGATGATTCTCTGCTCCTCCTTCATGTTTAACTTACCATTGCTATAAAGCACCTTTCTATCATGAATTCTGAATGCGGCATTCTCATTCTACACATTAATGTTATATTTGGCTTTATGGAGGAATGACATCCCAAGAAACATAGTGTTGATCTCACAAAGTCCTACATCGATAACTGAGAAGTCCAACAAAAAATCTAGGTCTCCAAGTCTCACGGGTACCTTCCTTACTACTCCATAGATTTTAGTGGTTGAACCATTTGTTTGAAAAACAACCTTGCCTGGGGTGTGCCCAGTGATTTCAAACTCTGTCTTCTGCAAGAGTTTCATGGAAACGATGTTCTTGAATGCTCTAGTGTCAATGATCGTTGAGTATATCATCAGGACCATTTCCCTAATAATACATGACGTAAGAATGGATGTTGGCAGCTTTAACTTATAAGTCATACTATAGATCTCTTTATGTTGCTAATTATGTGTTAACACTCAACCTTCAGGTATTCTTTCCCTCTTTTTTTGCCTCTTTCTCTTATTCTCCCACTTTCTTTTGCCCTTATTATATAAATGATATATGAAAAACTTAATGCTATCTTGTGAATCATTATCAGTAGGGGATGACACTGCTAGGATATTCTCTTCTTTTGGTCTAAAAATTTTGTGACGTAGAATAGTTCATAAGATTCTTCAAATTTTGGTTAGATTTTTTTCCTTCTACTTTTTTTGAACACCACATGTTCCTCAGGTTTATCCTCAATAATGAATGGATACCTCTCTGGACACAAACTATGAGGAAATGGTGCCATGTGCTGGATGGTATTAATCCATCCTCCTCTCATGGTACTCCTCATAGATTCCTCTATCACAAATGATGTGTTACATGTGAAATAACATTCACATATGCATTAGGTTCGAGACTATCTAGGATGACAAATTTACCTGGTTACTAGCTTGGCTTATCTAATCTAACATGTTAGATAACCTAGCCTGAAACTCCGTGATTGAAAAGTCAGTCCTAGCCCGGTACTATTGTTGTGAAATGATCAACTACTTTATCATAGCCTTTAGGGTGGGTCCCCAGAGATGAGGTGGCTGGCTCTGTGGTGCCACCATCAATGGTTTTCCTCTAACGATTCTGGTAGTTCTGATTCCTGGTAGCGTAATTGAAGTTATGATTTATGTCCCTTCCTCCATAGAAGTTACTTTGCTCCTCGAATTGCCTTATTAGTGGTCCTAAAAATAGCCTAGCTACCTTCACCTTCATAGTATCCTCACAAAATTGAGAACACTCGTCTGTAAAGTGACTCAACTCTAAGCAAATCTCGCAAACATTTGATTTACCTTTCTCTACCATCATTTGTTTAACCATAGACTGAGTTTTGATAACTCATCCTCAAGTCTACTCTGCCTTGAAGATACTATTGTTCCTTGTTTCTCACTAGTTAATCAATACCAGTTAGCTTTATTAGCTAACTTTTCTTAGTATCCCCTAGCCACAATTGGTGTAATATCAAATAGACTACCATTGCCCTATATATCAAGAAGCCTCTTCTCATTGTATGTCATCCCTTTATAGAACCTTTCCATTAGAGATTTCTAGCTAAGATCATGCGGAGGACATGCCCTGAACAATCTTTTGAATTTTTCCTAGTACTGTGACAACGACTCATCATCTTTCATGACAATGTAGGATATAACCCTCATGAGCTTAGTGATCTTTTTAGGTAGCATGTAATCATCTGGGAACTTCGTAAGTAGCTCATTCCATTTTTTCATGGAACCAACTGATACGTGGAAAATATAAGTCATGTGCAGCATTTTTGAGACAAAAAGGAAACACATTCAGTCTCACTAGATTAACATTAATAGTAACAAGCTTCATGCCTTCTACCACTATCTTAAAATCTATGAGGAACTTCTGAGGATCCTCAATCTATTTCTTATGAAAGTTAGGAAACTTATGTATCAGCCCTAACTTAAGCTCAAACTGACCGGTGGTAGCTGGATACTTAATACATAGTGGTTACAAGCCTCCTTGGTGTTAGTTCACTTCCTTTAAAGTGATCTCTCTTTCTTGTCTCGGTTCTTGCCCAGCATTCTTCTGGTTGTCTGCCTGGCAGCCATCACAACTAGAGGATTCTGATGTATCATGTTGTTCTTCATAGTCACCCTTGATTGTTCTCTCCTTCCATCAGTTTTTCTTATCTAGTAAGTCGTATCAATCTTAAGCTCGGAAAGAACCAATGAACCCGCGAAAAGTGAATGTTCGTCACCTACAACTATATAATAAAGACAAAAAACCTAAAAGAAGACAATTAGCACCAATCCTTGGCAATAGTGCCAAAATTTGATGTTGCATTGTTCAGCACTAAAAATAGTCTCGTTTTCACCAATTATAATTAATTTGTAGTAAGGTAAGTATGAGGTTGATCTTACACGGATTGGGATGTTCGTTTTTGGGTTTAAGGGAAAATAGGTTTTGAAAACAAAATTAAATCAATAAATCTAATCCATAAGAATTAAAACATTTAAAACTTAAATCAATAAATAAATATACTAGACCAATAAATGATTTTACTTCTTAGGGAATTGATTCGATCATTGTTTTATCAAATATTTATCATATTACTAATTCTCGTAAATAGGCTTATAGTGACTCTTATCAACTTGTTCTCCTAATATCAGTGAAGGGAACATGCGATACAACAAAATACTAATTAGACTCATAAAGCCATCGGATATGGCGTAGTCTTTCAATAAACAAACAACATTAGCGCTCTATGAGAACACTTATCATGAGTAGTAATTATTGTCGAATAGTCCACTCATCATGTGTGAAAATTACAGTACACTACCACCCATCTCATATCCTAAATACATAAGGGTAGAACGATTGCCAACAAACAAGGCCCTACTCACGACCTAAGGTAATCCTCCTTACTAAGCTGCGGTATGATCACTAGCAATAGCTTCTGACTATATTTGCCATACACATGCACTCTCATAAAAAAATAACATAAGGTTTAAGACCGTAGTAAAAAACCTCGAAATAACAATGCAAATAAGAATACAAAAATCGATAACAAACAAGTTAATAATTGAAGCGCATAAACCTCAAGAATTCATGAATCCTTAGAACTCAAATACTTGGGCCTAGATAATGGAACTTAGCTACTCATGATCATAAATATAAATCTTAAATTTATTAACTATATAAAACTAACAAAGTGTCTCCACATAAAACTTCGAAAGAAAAACCTAGCGCTAAAGCTTCCTCTATTAAACTCTATGGAATTCTATATCTAGAACTCTTATTCTCTACCACTCTCTTTTTCATGCTGCGGACTCATATATATTAATAATAGGATAGGACCATATCTAAATTGAACTCTTTGAGAAACAACTTAACTAAAACAAATAATATTTGGATATGCCTAGCTTTATATGTACAAAAAGTTAAATAGCTTAGAAATCTTTATGACATTGATGTGTTGCTTTCATTCTATCTGGTTTCATTCCAAATCGAGCCTAGTGATGTGCTAGCCTTTAGGTACATACCTAAATCGCTTTGAAGGAGTTGAGATTTTTCTCGAGATACGAGCTTTATTTTTCTCCTTGGTATTCACGAGCCTTTTTCTGCAATGTTTCTACTGAGTTTCCTTCAATCCAGTCAGGTTTGGTCCAATGACTCCTAGGCAATTTAGCCTTATGCTGAAGTCTTTGTTGCAAAAGCAATTTGCCTATTTTCAGCTTTTTGATCGAATTTAAGTGAAAATTACTCTTTTTTGTACAAAAGCCCATTTTTGACCTAAAAACTAAAAAATGATTTAATAGTATAAACGATGATAAAATTCATTAAATTAGTGGTAAAAATCACCTTAAAATATAGCACATATGATGACTTATCTAGCGCGAATAGAGAAACGTCCTATATAAAGAAACATTAAAGATATAAGAAGCTTTTTTGGACATGAGAGTTTCTACAAAAGGTTTATCAATAATTTTTTAAAGATCACAACACCAATATGCACGTTGTTGGAAAAAGATGTTTCATTTTAAGAGAGTCTTGAATATGTAAACGCATTTGAGACCTTGAAAGTAGCTTTCATTTCACTATCAATGGTGGTAGTAACACATTGGGAGTCTAATTTTGAATTAATGTGCGATGCAAGTGACTATGTAGTAGGAGCACTATTAGGCCAGTGGAGAGATAGAACATTTAAAGCTATAAAATATGGATGCAAAACGTTGGATCTAGCACACTAAAATCATACTAACATAGAAAAGAAGCTATTGACAATGGTTTTTGCATGTGACATGTTTAGAACTTACATAGTGAGATTAAAAGTCATTGTGTACACTAATCATGGAGCAATATGTATTTTTTTGCAAAGGACGCAAAACCTAGGTTGAATAATGGGTTTGATTATTACAAGAGTTTGATTCAGAAATTAAAGATAAAAAGGGAAACGAGAATTTGGTTGCAGATCACCTATCTAGATTACCTCATAAAGAAGGTGATACATGGAAGCTGGTAACCAAAGTATTTGTGCATGATCAATTATTTCAAACATCCAAAGTCATGGAGTTACTTAATACAAACTCAAACGAAACAAGTGAAAAGGCATCGGGCTAAGGATGTTAAATGAAGTGCTATTGGGAGGCAGCCTAAGGGTTTTTAAATTTTAGTTATTTATTTTTTTATTAGTTCGAACAATCCAAACGCTTTAGTAGCTTTCTAATGTTCACAAGTTTTATGTTAAATGTGTAGGAAAAAAAAACCATTTTTTGGGTGAATGTTCATAGAAATGGAGAAGTCTCAACATATGCAGCATCTTGATATGAGAATTGGGGGATATGAGTGACACTTAAATACTGATTATTTTTAATTTGGGATATTTTGGCACTTTATAAGTTTTTTAAATTTTATGTTTATCCAATCTTATGTTTAGTATTATGCAGTTCTTAAATTATATTATTTGTGTTTTTGTGTTGAATGTTTCATGCTCATTTTTAAACTTCAAGGACAAGGTTTGGCTTAAGTTGGCGGGCATCTACACTATGGGACGTAGTAAGAAATGATAAAATAGGAATAAACATTGTTGATAAGATCGTAAAATTTTATTTTTGATGCAATTAAAGAGGAAAGAATGGTATTGTATCATTTTCATTTACTTGTTATTTAAATGTGTATAGGAAGTATAGATTAGGTTATATATAGTAGTATAATAATAAATAAAGTAACTCATTTGCAAAGCTCATGCCTTTAATTAATGATGAGTAAGAATACAAGTATCTTATTGATATGAAACTCAAGAGAATGTGACCATGTTTTGAAGAAAACAAGAAATGTAGCGAACAATGGTATAAATCCATGATTAGAGACTTACAGTTAAGGAAGGCCATGAACTTGAAACAAAGCAAGAAAAATACTAGAACACTTCTTGTGGAAAAAGTTGGATCTCTAAGGAATTCTATAAAAAGTATGAATCTTACTTGAGTATAAAGTAAATAGAGACTTAACACTAAAACAGGAAGATATAGGCGTGGTATTTAATGAAAAGTCGGAATTGAAACTTGCTTGTGGAGTGAAAGTGAGAAGTGCAAACAATAGTTTTAAATAAAAAAATAGAGAGTCCTACAAGTTTCTCAGGAAAAGGAATAGAGAACTTGATGGTTGAAAAAAGTAAGAAAAATGGATTCCAAATGAAAAGGAGCAGGGACCACTAACTAGAAGAATATAAGGAGAAGAGCGAAATATAGATAGAAGGAAAGGTAGAAGTTATATTAAAACTTTTCGAATGAAGAGATTTAGCTCGAGTACAAGTAACTTAGTTGAGTTAAGTTTTCTTTCCAACTATATAAAAGTCCTATGGACTCTTAAAGTATTAAAGTATATAAAATAGTATGATCTATGCTTCTTTGTGAATTCTTGAGCTTAATGAGAAATCAAAAGATTGTACACTTGATGCTTGAGTGTCGAGGTGAAGTAAACTTGCGAGTAGTGATGGTTTTGGTTGTCAACTGGTTGTTTGTCTCAAAAGTGAAATTATACGTGTTGTTAAATTTAAGTGTTTTGAAAGTAATAGTTTTTGTAAAGAAAAAACTGTTAAGTGGATTATTAAGTTGAAGTTCTTTGAATTAAACGATACTCCTTGAACTATGTTAAATGAGCAAGGATTATAAGTAGTAGTAGTATGCATACTTATTAGAATACACTTTTGCTCGGGACATGCAAAACTTAAGTTTGGGGGTATTTGATTAGTGTTTATTAGACTTATATAAAAGAATAGTTTAGTTGTATAAATTGTTTAAATATCTCAGAATGAGTTCTAATTGATGCCATTTATGTGTTTTAGGGTCTACAAAGCATAAAAGAGATAAAGGAGTGATTTCATGATGAAATGAGGAGGAAAAGCACAAAACCACACTTGGCGCCATGGCATACACCATTGACAACATGGGAAATGAACATAAGGCATGGGCACAACATGGATAAGGTGTGGAGACAAGGGAAGAGATGCAGTGCATGCGACGCATTAGTGGTGTTGTAGAGTAACACATATAGCACTGAGCAAGTAAATAAGGCGCGCGGAGCCTACTGTGTGGAGAAATTACACACAAAAAGTTGACATTGTGGCGGCGTTATGCATTTACACAGGGAGCATGGATTACTTAAGCCAGTGTCAGGAAATAAAAATAGAAAGTTTTGAAATTCTAGTTCATTTCGAATTGTTAATTAGGGTCTCTAATTGTATTCTTCTGAGTCTTAGGAGTATAAATAGGTATTAAAATATATTAATCTCAGAGAATATAATACATTTATGTAGTTTACTAGACACCATTATAGATTAGCTAAGTTTTCAGTGTTGAGAAGAGTTTTGAAGGAGAAAACATTGAAGACTCCATTTATGGTTATTCAGTATTATTCTCTGATTTAACTGAAGTCATTTTATTTAATCTTTGATTGTAATAAATACCATGATTTTTGTATTGATTTCAATAATAAGTGAGTAATTTATTTATCTTAGGGATCAATGGATCCTATGGTATGAATACTACGCTTAAGGAAGTATGAATATATTATAATGATTAAAAAGTGCAATGGTTAGGATTTGTGTTGATTATATACGTATTGCTATAAACATCTTGATCATATATTTGTCGATTAGGGGTTTAAGGAGTTACCATGGTCGTTGGAGCTTTTAAGCAGGATATGAACAATACAACCTTAAAATATATAACATCGACAGATAGTTATTGATTATGAAGGCACAGATAGTAAACCTAATTTGTTATGAAGCTAAAGATTTAGAACTTAAAGCAATGTGCGGTTTACATTATTTAAACCGATAGGTGGAGTTATAGTTCGCACATTAAGATATTTTTCACCATGATAGTTGGTTGAAGTGAATATTAAGGAAATCTGTTTATTCTAATTAAGCATTGCACTCACATAATGAAGATGAAGGAAGTGAGATAGGAAAGCATAGTAATTCATTACCTAGATGAAGTTGTGAACTGAGAGTTTTCTCAATATAAGAACACAAGTTAATTTACATTTTTTATAGAATAGAGCAGATTAGTTAAATCAAAACAAAAGAGATCTTAATAATAGAGTGAATTCAACTAAGTGACGGGTGTTCAAATACACTTTTCCCAGAGGAACGATATCCATAAGCAACATTTATTGATCACATTATTACTACAATTGAACCATTATACTTGCGTTTACGATCAACAGACCATAAAATATTAGACTCAAGATTCTTTTGGCCTAATTTATTTCACTATTATTATGTTTACACTAATAACTTGTCCAAATTGTCAAAGAACCAAAAACTTTGGATGTAGAAAACAAAAGCCCTTATATCTTATTCTATTTTGCGAAGTATTCGATGTTTGGGAAATAGAATTTTTGGGACCTTTTCCACCATCTAATGGAAATATTTACATGTTGTCGCGGACTATGTCCAAATGTGCAGAAGCTATAGCCACGAAATCCAATGATTCTAAAATAGTACTTAATTTCCTTAAATCAAATATATTTACTATTTTTGGAGAACACAGAACATTGATTAGTGATAAAGGTTCATACTTTTTTAATTGAATCGTAGCTACTTTACATCATGAATACCATGTTACACATAGAACATTTATCACATAAATTAAATCAATATTAGAAAATCCTATATGTACAATACGTAAAAACTGGAGTCTTAATCTAGAAGATTCATTTTGGGCATAAAGGATTGCATTTAAAAGACCCACTTACAGGCTAGTTTTTGGTCAAGCATGTCATTTACAAGACAAACTAGAGCATAAGGCATACTGTGACATCTAAGAATTTAATAAACTTCATTAGGAGACTAATTAAGTACATTTGTACTATAATTAGGATGAGGTATCCAATTTGGGACTCACTCATTATGGACTAGAGATCATAAGGTTATTTTTATTTTTGCGTGTTGCATGCCTAGCAGATGAAATATATGGTATTTCATCGCAAAGTCTATGTGTTGAGGTGTATCCCCAGTTTTTCATAATCGAGCTTGTAAGTGTGTTTTGGAAGGGCACAAGTGTAGTAAAATTATTGGTTGCTTGAAAACTAGTGATCAAGTGTTAAGTATCAAGTTATGCTTTTGCCTCGGTTTAAGTATGAGTTGAGATTGTTAGTAATGTAAAATAAGAAAGAAGCTGGTACGAGAACTTTCCTCGATTTTCATGTTATTTGGCGGTGGTCGAAATTGAGATTGAGATTGATTCCAAATTGGTGCAAGTTTGGCTAAGTATGATAAGAAAATTGATTCGAAAGATTTCGGTCGATTGTGGAAAAAATTAATTTTTTTTAGGGTTTTGGTGTGACCAAAACTAGTGTTATGAACGTTTGGTAGAGTTGGACTCTTTAGTCGAGAGGTTGGCTCAATTTGGTGGAAAAATTGGATTCAAAATGAGCGCCGGGGTTAAAGCATGTCAAAATAGGGATTTCAAAAATTAATAAATAAAAGGAAATTAAGTTGCTGACAATTAGTTGAGGGTTCATGTATAAGATAAACAAACAATGAAACATTTAGTTTCATTTCAAACAGTGAGCATTTAAGAATGTTTGTTCCCTGACCCTTTCAACTCGAGTTTTCACTTCTCGATCTCTCAACATTTGATTTTCGCCTAGTTTCTTTTTGCAAAATAGTAGAGCATTGTGAGACGGATAGTTTGAGGTAAGAAGACGAGGTATTTGGCTTGAAATCTAGTAAATTCTCAATTTAGGGCATTTTCACTATTCAATTTGAATTCTCACAATAATTTGATTTTTCTCGTGAGGTTTTGATGAAAATTTATATGAATTTATTGTAAATTGATGTATTTTGTTAATTTGCACCAATTTGAAATAACACCAACATGGGTTAGGATTTTGGTGATGTGATTTGATGCAATTAAGTTAATTTGCACCAAGATGTTTTTATAGTTGAAATTCATTTCAATTGGGATTTCGTACAAATTTGATTATTAGTTTTTATCCAAATTGACTCCACATGCTGTAGAAATTTTTAAATGTATGGTTCAGTGATTTCGTGGTGTTTGATGCTGAGTTTTGAGGAATTAAGTGCTCAAATATTGATTTGGAGAAGTTTTGTTAGTTCTAAATTGTTAAAGTTTACCTAATCAACAAGCTATATTGAAAAATTTATAAGTTCTCTATTTACGATCCAATTTATGTGTTCTTGAAGCTATGGAAAGTGTAAACGGAGTTCTTCAAGTTCCTTTTTAGTCAATATGAGAAATAGTGACGTTTTCAAGATTGAAAAGTTACCTCAAGATAGCTAGTTGAAAGCTAATGGAAGTTATAAAAAATAATTAATTTGGAAACAGTTATAGAGCATACTTTAGCTATTGTTTTCATGAGGTTTCATTATTTGGTGTTGTTTCAAGATTGACACATATTATAATTGGGTATGTAAGGAAGCTATTGGAGCCATTTCAAGGTGATTCCACATTTCGAGAACCCCGAGAAATTAGCTTAAAGTAGGTTGGTTGTAAGTAAACCTTATAGTTGTATTTTATATTTATGGAATTTATATTGGTACTTGTATTTGTGTTAAGTCTACATTGCATTTAGCATCATTCTTGGTCATGTATACATATTAGAAAGGGATGTCGAGAGAGTGGGGGTCGCCTATTTCTTTAAGTTAGTACAAGCCATGCTTAGCATGTATTTCATTAAGTTAGTAGTAGATGCAGATGATTGACCTGAAGCGTCTGGCTCGAAAACCCACTCCGTCACATTTCCTTTGAATTTCATGAACTCCTAATACCGTTTCTATACTATATTTGGAAGTCAACATCTGAGTATAATTAGGAAACATGAATAGAGGGATCCATGTTGTTATATAAATATGTTGTTATTTGAAAATGAAATTACATGACTCCATTTATTCGGACTAACATTTGTAGGAGTATAGAGTAGTGTAGGAGTTTAGTTACTTAACGTCTTCGAGTTATTTTTGATGATGTAAAATTCTTGGTGAAGAAAAGAATGGATGAGACTTGAAGATCATAGTGATATGTTTAAGTTCTTATGCTTTAATTTTCGTTGTAATCATGTTACAAATTATTGTTTAAGGTTTTGGGTCAGTGTAGGGCGTGAAACTTCTTTGAAGGGTTATGAGAGTCTCCTAAGTTTGCTTAAAATAATTTGAAAAAGTTTATGTTTTAATTTTGGTATATTTTGGGTTTATAAGGCTGTAAGTAATGTATCGAGAACCTTACATAAGTTAATGTTTCAAATTTGATATATATTGTGAACTGCGAGGAGTTATGAGCTTTCAAGCCTTCTCCTCATTATGTTTGCTATTTAGTGAGTTTTGTTCATAGACCACTTTTAGAGGAGGTGTTGTAAAAGTTTTTACAAAATACAAGAATAATCTGTATGATTTCCTAATTTTCTCCAATCAACTAAATTATGAATTGAGTTACATAGAAGATCCAAATTACTTTTGGAGCATTATAAGGACTAAAATGAAAAGTAATTTGTAGTTATAGTGAATTGACTGGATTAGGTTCCTAATCAAGGAAATTAGGGATAAGCCAGGGCTTAATGATATGGGCCCTGAGAAAATTGGTAACAAAGCTTAGGTTCGGCTGAATAGAGCAAAACTTTTGTTAGGAACCAAATGGTAATTGAGCGTGAATATTGAGAAGTGATTGTGAGCTAGGAAATACTTTAATGTTGTAATATGTTTATTGTATAGTATGTATTATCATTCGATATATGATAAGAAGTGTATTCTCTGTGTCTGTTCGATACTTAACTCGTGAGATGTGACGAATTAAAATAGGAACAAATAAAAAAAAGAATAGATTCGTGAACAAAACTAAGCGTAAATGGAAGTGAAATAGACTTATGAAATCTAAAACTCACAAAAAAGGTATTGTAAGTATATCAATATAAATATAACTGAGGAAAATAGCTAGTTATAAAACCAATAAATAATTGGTTAAGAAAGAATGACGAGTCGAGAATTAGACACATTTTATAATGTAATTTAGGTTGATTTTTAGCATAAATGATGATATTACACAAGGCATTCTCTTATTTTTATGATTTTAGGTTTTAATTATGAAAATGAAGAAATAGAAGAAAAGATAAAGAAAAGCAAAACAGTCAACTAAAAAAATGAACTAACGATTAGCAGTGATTTGGAATAACACAAAGAATCGCCATGTGAATCAACATCAGAAGATGGCCAGTGAATCCACTACAAATTGAGAATGAACTATAAATTATCGGCTGAGTCGGTGGACCACTGAAAGCTATATTTAGTGATTTACTCAACGATTTATGTATAAGTTAGGAATCACAGAGAAATCATTAAATTCAATTACTGGTTTTTTAGATTAGTATGAATTATTTGAGTTTATCTATGATATGTATACGTATGGAGACTATAAAAAAGGCCAGAGAGTTTCGAAATAACTTTCTACTTTTTGCTCTTAATCTTTTTTCCTTTTACTTATTAGTTTTATTGTGTATGTTTGAAGATACTTTAGAGCTTTGATTTATTTGAAGATATTTATTCATTCATTATGTCTTTTAATTATGTTTATGTGTTGTTTATTTCCAGCATGAGTGAGTAGTCCATTATTCCAAACAAACCCTAGACAATGTAGTATATTTTAGATTACTAAATAATTATAATTAAGGAATCATGTTTTAAATGATTTAGATCAATTCATACATGTCAATCGCAGAAATAACAAGTTGTTTTTGTGTATTACAACTAAAGGAGATTAGTATTGTATGCATAGTTGCAAATGTGTTAGGTAGTATTATGATTTTGATTTATGTCTACAGTTATTGACAACAATTATAGAAGTAGTAGCTAGGACTAATCTATATGGCATTTCTCGAGTGGAGGTTTGAGGTGATTGTGTTCTAAGTTGTTTACTATGCAGCTTCAGTAATATTGGCTTAGATTAGGAATGATTTTTATTGAACTTAATGCTATCGTATATCTATGGTGTTGCGTTTTATCCAATGGGTAGAATTACAATGATAAGAATGTGGCATTTTCATTGAATTAAGGAAAACCCATGGCTGGCTAAAGGCTATCAACCTAGTATGAAAATATGTTTAATAATTCCAAGATTCCATATGTTTTATAATTATAACTATAGTATAAAGTGATATTATATTCTAGTGTTTGAAAGTAATCCAAATATATTATATTGTTTAGGAGGGGTTTGTTTAATTGTTTGTTTATTTATATTAAATTGCACTTGAATATTGTTTAATTTTGTTCGAATTTGATTTATTTAGATTAATTTAGTTAGTTTTTTATCTAAGTTAGTAATCATAATTGTTAAGTTATTTAGTATTTTCATTCCTGTTTAATTAGATTATGGAAGTTAATAAAAAATAATAAAAAGTTACTTTCCTTTGAGATTTTAAAAATCCCTTCGGAGACAATATCCCATTTACTACTACTACTACAAATTAACAGTAAAACATGAGAAACTATTATGCACACTCGACATGTGTCAACTTTTGGCATTGTTGCCATGGATTTTTAGATGATTTCTAAAGGATTATAGACATTGTATGGTCTACACACTTCGTCATGTTAACTCAATAAGATCTTTACATCCATTTGATCCTAAAAATTGATAAAACTTTTAATTGAAGTCTTAGACAACAAATTAGGGAGAATTTAGTTAATAGGATGGAAAACAAAAATAATGATATCGATGAAAATGTCATCAATAACACTAATGATAACAAAGTTATCAATAATAATGGAGAACTCACTTTTTGACAAGCAAATCAAAATGTTACAGCATATGTGCCTATATGTATAGCATACCCCGATGGATTTTCAAAATCTAAACTTAGATCTGGATTTATTAGTGCCTTACTTGACTTATACAGTAAAGACAATGAAGGCCCACATAAATTCATAAGGGAGTATTAACACAATGTTAATATAATGAAACCAAAAGAAGGAACTTTAGAACATGTCAAACTTAAGGTTTTTCCTTTTGCATTGAAAGATCAAGCACAAAACTGGTTGTTCTATCTTCTATAAGACTCAATAACTACATGGACTCCAATGTTAGAAACTTTCCTAAATGACTATATGCCTGCTAGAAAAATTAGTTCTAATAGAAAACAAATTACAGTTGCTTAGATGAAAGATGATGAAAACTTTAATGAATTTCGGGATAGATTTCAGAGACTAATTTCTTCTTGTCCACAACATGGATACACTCAAAGATCTTTATTAGAATATTTTTATGAAGGACTCAATCACTTTAAACAAAGACTACTAGACATGATATGATGTGGATCTTTAGTTGAAACGACACCTACTTTAGCGAAAGAAGCAATTACTAAGATGGCAAAACAATCTAAATAATATGGTGAAAAAGTTGAATCCTCAAAAAATAAACTCTATGAAGTGGATAGTAAGAAAAATAATGTAAATGATCATAAAATTGATGAATTATCTAAGATGGTTAAGCTGTTAGTTAACAAAAAATTTAATCGAGTTAAAGCTTGTAGATTCTATAATGAGGTTACACATCTTACAGATGCGTGTCCTACTCTACGTAAAAAAATACTATAGAGTCCCATGCAATGATGAATCAATTTTCTTGTCCCTTAACAAATTAATAATAGTTATTATACTGGAAGACCAAATCCAAATCTTATTTGTGGTCTACAAATCAAAATTATAACACTTATAGACCGAAAGCTCAAATGCAACTTGCACTTAATCAACAGCCTTAACAAAACAATCAATTTATGAATCCAAATTTGGAGCAAATACTACACAACTTTAAGATTGATACTGCCATTAATGAACTGAAAAATCAGTTAAGTCAAATGAATTTACATATAAATAGGTTAAGTACTCTGTAGAATAGTCAAGTTAAAACATCTACTCAGACCAATGTTGTTCCTATTAATCAAGCACAAGTTAATGTTGTATTCGGTGATAAAAATAAAGACACTACTATAATTAGTAAGACACTTAAACAATGTAATAAAAAGAAGGTTTAAAAGATTATTGAAGAAGAAGAAGAACAAGAAATGATCGCTAATGTCATTTCTACTAGCATATGAAAAATCTTTACAAAAGTTTGAATTAATTGACAAGGATGAAAATTATAAGATTTATGAGAATTTGAATGAAGATGTGTTTTCATATTCTACCATTCCACAATGATTATCTAACGTTAGGGAGAAAGAAATCAATAAAGACATTCTTGAATCATTTAGGATAATCAATGAACCATTCATGGAATTTATTATGCAATTTTTTTTTTAATTATGATGAAGTTTTGAAAGAATTCTTTGAATCAAAAGATAAATAATTTTTAAAAGAATCTAAAGAAAACTTATGATAAAAAGTGTTTGCTTTAATTAAAAAGAAAATACTTGAGAAATGTTCTAACCCAGGAATGTTTGGAATTCCTATCACTATAGGAAATTCTTTAATAGATTTTTCTATGTTTGATCTCGAAGCATCATTAAACATTCACTCAGGTTATATAAATCAATGAAAATAGGTTCACCGACTAATACACCTATTAATCTTACTTTAGCAGATAATACTATTGTTAAACCCTTTAGTTTACTAGAAAATATTTTAGTCAAAGTTAATGATTTAATATTTCCCGCTGACTTTTATGTCATGGAAATGGGACACTCAATATTAGCTAAGTCCATATCTATAGTTTTCATAAGACCATTCCTTAAAATAGCTCAAATGAAACTAGATATCTTTGAATAAACAATGTCTATGGAGTTTGAAAATCAAATTATCACTTTTCATTTGAATGATGAAGATATCTATGAAAAATCTGATGAAATTGATAATGATCAAACTATAAACAAGGAGTTTAGGATTAAATCATCATAAAGCTAAAATATATGTTATTAATGCAGTAATGATGTAAGATGAAAATGTTAAAACAACAAAGAAGGAAGGTGAAGAAACTGCTAATCAACAGACAATAACCTAAAAATGGAGGATTAAGTAATCAAACAATGTTCAAAATAACAACACGGAGGAATTTAAATCTACAAAGAATCAGAAGAAGAAAAAGAAGAATTCAACAATTATCAAGCTCGATAATCCAGGAGATATATACATAAACATAAGAGTTAAATGGGCTTGGTAGTTTAAATCTATATGTGATACACATTCTAGGGAAAACTACATGCCAATTCATTTATTTCTTCACAGTAAATTGTAATTAGATGTACTTGCTTCCGAAAATGTTGCCCTACCAAACGGGTATTCTGTAAAACTAATAGTGTGGTTACTAATGTATCAGTTCATATTGATAAGTTAATTATTGCAATAGAATTCTTGGTTATGCCACGCTTCATTAACGAAGATCCTCCATTAATCTTAGGACAACCTTTCTTAGCCACTTCGCAAGCTATCATGCATACTCTATTCAAGACAAATACCTTTCGAGTGCATAGCCGAGCAATCACTTTCTGGAATGGCATAAGAGTGGTTAATCCTACAGTTGATAAAACCAGTCTATAACTACATGGTTCCATCGAGCCAACGATAGTAAATAAGACTTTTTATGATAGGTATGTTGGGTTTTGGGGTTCACACGCAGCGGAGATTACAAAACAATTTTGACAAAAACCCCAACAAGATTCGAATCTAATTCCATTAAAAATGTTTAAACTATGAAAAACTTAATCATACCTCAGTCGCAATATACCTTTCTGAAGGTTGATCGATCTCTAAGGCGCTGTTAACAACGAACGCCCTCTACCAGTAGTCCACACATGAACGGAGTTCGAGATTTGAAGTGCTAGCTTCGAGAGAATACCGAATCATTTTGTTTCTCTCCAAAATGATCCAGAGCATACCAAAAACCCTAAGTCGTTTCTTAAACGAAAATAGAGTTTTGGCCTTTTAATTTTTCGTACGTGTATTCTAACTTAAAGCATCTATTTATACAACCTTTGTATATAGACGATTAAGTTAATTACACATATACCCCTACTTAAAGAAGTATAAGTGTAATACACCACAAGGACGTTTCTGTCATGAATTTTTTCATATAAAACTCATTTTTCTTAACCATCTTAAAATCTCGCAAAACCATTCTTAGTGCGTGACTCAATAGGCTCATATAACGTTGGAAGTGTACCAAAACACATTTTGGTATACAATTCATAAGCGGCCTCTAGCAAGACATTATGACTACACAAGTTGTACGAATATCAAATCGATACAACCTAATCAATAGTGTATATAATATCCTTTTGTCACACGATATCGTTTTGATCAAACATAAGGCATGGAATTGTCATCCAACATGTTCAATCGTACTAGTCTCGATCTCTAGGTAGACTAAAAACATCCAAGTGACATTGATCAATATCAATTCACTTACACTAGGCCTTTTAACAGTCTAACACATCGAGGGATCCATTAGATATCTCTTTTTATATGAGAGGGACAAATTCTATCTAGATTACACAACTTCATCACATTGCTCACACAGTAACCAATCGCAACCTTTATAATCGTCCGGTTAAAGACAATGTTTGATAGTGTCAAATCACTATGTTCCTAATGTTGAAGTCTCTAGTAATCTCAAGTCGGAGGACTGAAAAATATACCTATCATGAGAAACAACTATGACTTAATCCATGTGATGTTCTCATAGCGGGTCAGTCCAGTACTTTGTTCCTTAACAAGTACTTGTGATCTTGATTCGTATCCCTATACGTATAATCATCATATGATCATTAATGAAGACTCACACTAGTTTTAATTCATTATAATTCCCAGTATAATGATCGACTAGGGACATTTAGGATATTTCTGTAAATACCCATGGATCTTATTATAATGTAAACATGCAAATTAATTATAATAAACAACAAATGAAATCCTTTATTTTATTAACTAAAAGTATTCATAAAGACAGTTAATGGATTGACCTAGGGCACACGCCCCAACAAGGTAGCCTATATTATCTTATTTTCTATTTTAGTATTAAGATTAGTTAGTCATTTTTTATTCTCTCAACTTTTGACTCTTATAATAGAGATATTTTAGGAATTCAATTATGAAATAATTTCATGTAAGGGGGTTGATCGAGCCAATTTATTTTCGTACTATATTGCTTAATGCATTTGGTCTATGTTAATTAGTTATTTATGGCAATATAATAAATTATTTAATGCATATCTTAGTTAAATTCAAAAATTTTAAATATTTCTATCTTATTAATTTATATGAGTGATAATTAATTAGGAAAATTGATTTAATTGGAAAAATAGCAAAATTAAACCACCGGTTTCTGAATGATTTCAGTTTTTACTAAAAATTGCTAAAAAAATCGGTAGCAGTGCATAATGTTTAGTGTAAATTCAAAGCCAGCGATTTCTCACCGAATCACATTTATAAGTAAAATTGCTTAACGAATCGCTCAGTCAATGAGGATCATTCTTAGGGATTCCTCATCAATCCAATTAAACCCTGATTGTTGGAAAAGAACTTGAGTTCTTAAAAAACAAAACCCAAATAACCACATTCAAACCATTCCTACTCACAACCATTGTGCCCTGTCGATCAAAACACCAATTTTTACCTAGATTCAAACCTCCAAAGCTTAAATTTAGTTTATAAAAATGATTCCTACCTCAATCTACATACATTCAACCCAAAAACATTGTGAGTTTTGAGAGTATAGAGCCACCTAGAGCTTGAGCAAAGAAGTTTGAATAGGAGCTTTGGAGAGTCTATAGAAGCAATCTTGGATTTAAAAACTTGAAAGAATCACTTTCAAGAAGGAAATCAACTAAAACCCTAACCTTTTATGAATCAAATCTTTGATTTTTAGTTGATTTTGGATTGATTATTAGGATAGAAACTCAGTTATTCCCAAATTTTTATTTTAAAATGTTTTGATATCAATTGCTTTTTATTATAATACTAGTATGGGAATGATGTGATGATTCGTTTATCACTAAAGAATTTTTGAACTATTTTTCATATATGGAGAGTAGATTGGATCTGTTACACGAACTAATTTGAGACTAAGTTACAAATGATTTTGGGTGGTTTTGGTGAATATTTATCGATTCGATTTGAATTACTTACAGTGTTTGTTTTTTTAATGCTATTTCATCAAAAACTTTCATATGAATTTCAAAATCTAAATTTCAAAAAGATTTTCCTGATGATTTCTTATTCTTGATAAATAGTTGAGCTTTATCGAATATTTTTTCGACAGAATTTGGTCCCAAATGATTTTACAAGTTGTTCTTTCACCTACAATATCCCAAATAATCAGTGGTAAAAGGGTAGAGATTCATGAGAAGAGAAGGGGAAAAGGAAGTTAGTAGAAAAATCAAAAACAAAATCTAAAGTTTCTCAAATTCAACGAACATCCATATCCTTCAACACATTTAGGATTAGACAACAATTAGAATATACTCCACCTTCTTTATTTAGTTATTTACACTTAGGATGATTATGTGGATGAGGAGGAAGTAGAGGAAGTTGATCAAGAGTTATAGACAGGGAAAACTATGAATTAAGGAAGGAGAATTTTATAAATGAAAAGGCCTATGAAAAATTTATGAATGATGTTATTAAAGACAGGAATTGATCCTAGAAAGGGAATTTAATGTGAAAAATAAATTGAAATATAGGTTAAGGGTCTTAGATATCATAGAAACGAGAAACTAGAGTTATTGACTAGAGATTACAACCAACAGGACTTAGAAAATGTCCCTAATGAATGGCGTAATGATGCTTTAATGCAAGAATTTTACGCCAAAGCATATGGAAGTGAAAGTAAGATTGAGTTCGAGTTAGAGGAAGGACAGTGGAGTAAAGTGCCATAAGAATAAATCGATATTTTGGATTATCAAATTTTCACTACAAATAAAGTGACCAATACCCCAACCCCGAGTATGGGATTAAGTACCATTTCCTCACCAAGATAATAAATGGAGGTTTAAAGGCAATCCATAGAGATGGATTTATTTTTGACATAGAGGGGTATCTCAAGCACATAATCACAAGAGTGTTTAGGAAGACAACAAAAGCTTAGTGTTAATTACAAGGCTGTCCTACTTTAACACATTTTTATGGGGTTATGATACTTAGATGTTGGCAAAATAATTTATGAATTTATTTGGAGTGTCATCACCACCAAGAAGATTGACAAACTAACCTTTCCTTTGATGATTAATGCCTTTTTTAGATGGACGAAGTAAACTTGGCAGACCTCAAGTTGGATGTTTTACTAGAGAAAATCATCATCAGTGAGGTAATAAAGAGATATGTTAGAGTGAATTGTTATGTAGACACAGTGGATAAGAGAGAGAGAGAGATGGAGCAAAGATAACGAGAAGAGAAATCGGGCAGAGAAGGAAAATCAGATATGACTTGAGGAGGATCTTGGAGGTGATGTTGAAAGCTCAAAATGATCCGAGCATTGGGGAACCTATTAGGGACTATGATGAGCTATATACGGATGAGTTAGAGTTGTCTTTCATAGGTGCAGTTTTGCAGAATCGAATAACCACTCTCCACAATCAAGATCTAGTATTAAAGAGCCAGAGACCTTGGCAAGGAGCATCAATATAATGGAGCATACGATTTCTTAGACGAGCAGACATCAAAGAGGCACATCAGTTTCTGTACTGTCTACACAAATGAGTTACCATTTAGCAGTAATCTTGATTTACCGACATCACTTGGTCAAGAATACCACCTCTTTGACCCTCTTTGAGCTACCAGTCCTAGAGGAATAATCTAGCAGAAGATGATGATGATGCAATTTCCAAAAGCCAACATTAATTTCCATCTTCTATTCCTTTTCTCTGTCTCTGAGTAATGTAGTGAGATTCCTCTATGTAATTTCGGTAGTGGTTATATACTTTGTGTCTCGTGGTTATATACATTGTGTTTATGATGATATACTATGTTTATATTTAATTTAGTGCTTGGGTATGACATTTATTTCACTTTTTATATAATGGTTATGTTTATTTATAAATTGTGATGCACTCTGTCTTATTAAGTTTCACTTAATTTCATGATTCATCGCATTTATTTATATTAAATTAGTTCTTTTGTACTTCATGTGGTATGTTTGTTATGATGAGAATCGGGCTTCATTTTTAAACTTTAAGGAAAAGGTTTAGAATGAGTTTGGGGGTATTTTAGGTGAAGTATGAAATTGATGGTAATGAAAGGAAAGAAAGGTAGAAAAAAGTTCAGACTTACTTTTAACCCGATATTCAAGTAAGTTGAAAGAAATTTCCATAATTTCTTCCAAAGTCAAGTTAGTATAAATTTCATTTTTCTTTGTTTTAAATTAGGAAAAGAGTGAAAACGAATATATTTATATATGTACAATAGATTTTGAATTGAATTGATATTTTTACACCCAAGTGAATTTTATGATAGAATGAATTAATTTTACACCATTTTGATTAACTATGCTACTTGATGAACACTAAAATGATTGCATTGTGTTAGTTATGATAATGGGTAGAAGATCAAAATAATAGTGCAAGATGAACAAGATAGATTTCTATAAATCTAATGATACAAAACATATTAATTAAATATTTTTACAGTTTATATAAAGTTATTGTGCCATAATTAAAAGAAGAAATAAATTAGAAATCGATGAATTTATAAAAGTTAAAAAAAATACTTTCTTCAATTTTAGTGGATAGTGGGAAGTGTTAACAAGAGTTTATAAAATAAATATATAGAGAATCATATATATTCCAATGGAAATGGATCATGGAATCTATAGTGGAAAAAATATGAGAATGACCAAAGGAAATAGAGCAGAGACTAAAAATCAAAAGTAAAAAGAAATAATTAGAATAGAGTAGAAAAAATTATGAGAGAAAAAGAAAAAATGGATGTTCTTAACAAATCTTCAAGTGAAAAAATTAAACTCGAGAACTTGAAACTAGAGTTGAATGAAATATTTCTTAATCTACATGTTCTAAATGAAATAGTCATTGGTATCATGGCAAAATTCTTATTGATTTTTATTGTGGTACTATTATAAAGTATTTTCCAAAAGTGAAAATAATCTAGTGATTTTTGTGTTTTGAGATTCTATATTAGTAAATCATAAGTTTGATGATTATCAGTAGAGATTGAGAAACATATGTTATGCAATAACCTTGACAATGAACTTTAAATTTTAAAGAAGTGTTATTTTAGGTGGTTGAGTTATCACTAAAGGATTTTTTGATTTGACTAAATCATTCTAATCTATCATAACTTTCATTTACTTGTGGGTAATATATTTCTATTTTAAAATTTCAATTATTTAAATTTATGATTTAGATTGAAATTAGATTATAAAGAATGAAAAGAGAATATGAATGAGAGTATTCATTTGCTCGGGATAGTAAAGTATTGAGTTTGGGGGTATTTGACAAGTCAATAATTAGACAAATTTTATAGTGTAGTTTAGGTTGATTTTTAATATGAATGATGATATTACATTAGGTATTCTCTTAGTTTTATGATTTTAGGTTTAATTAGAAAAAAAGAAATGGAAGAAAAGAGAAAGAAAAGCAAAACGTTCAATTAAAAAAATGAACCAATGATTAGCTAGTGATTTGGAATAACTATAGGAATTCCCATGTGAATCAGCGGCAGAAGAAGACTAGCGAATCCATAGTGAATTAGAGAATGAACTATAAATCACCAAATGATTCACTGGACCACTAAGAGTTAAATTTAGTGATTTGCTTAATGATTTATGTATAAGTTAGGAATCGCTTAGCTATCACTAAGTCGATTAAGGTTTTTTTAGAATCATATAAAGCATTTAAGTTTATCTATGATATGTATATGTAAGGAAACTATAAAAAAGGTCAGAGAGCTTCAAAATAACTCTATCTTTTTTGTTCTTAACCCTTTACCGTTTACTTATTAGTTTTATTGTCTCTGTTTGAAGATACTTTGGAGCTTTGATTCATTTTAAGGTATTTATTCATTCATTATGCCTTTTAATTATGTTTATGCATTGTTTATTTCCAACATGAGCTAGTAGTCTATTATTCTAAACAAACCCTGGACAATGTAGTATATTTTAGATTATAAAATAATTATAACTAAGGAATCATGTACTTAATGCTTTTGATCTATTTTATACGTCAATCATGGAATTAACAAGGTGTTTTTGTATATTACAACTAAAGGAGATTAATATTGCATATATAGTTGCAAATGTGTTATATAGTATTATGATTCTAATTCTATTTCTATATTTGTGGACAATAATTATAGAAGTAATAATTATGATTAACCTATAGTGCATTTGCCAAGTGGATGTCTTAAGTGATTGTGTTATAAGTTGTTTATTATGCGGCTTTGGTAATATTGGCTTAGATTAGATATGATTTTCATTAAACATAATGCTATCGTATTTTTATGGTATTGCATTTTATCCAATGGGTAGATTTACAATGATAAGAATGTGACATTTTCATTGAATTAAGAAAAGATTGGTGGTTGGCTAAACGATGTCAACATATTATGAAAAGAGGTTTAATGATTCTAAGATTCAATATGGTTTATAATTATAACTATAGTATGAAGTAATATTATATTCTAATGTTTGAAAGTAATCCAAATATGTTATATTGTTTAGTGGAGGTTTGTTTAGATGTTTGTTTATTTATATTAAATTGCATTAGAATATTGTTTAATTTAGTTTGAATTTTATTTGTTTATATTAATTTAGTTAGATTGGTTATTTAAGTTGGTAATCATAATTGTTAAGTTATTTAGTATTTTGATTCTCGTTTAATTAGGTTAACTAATTTAATAAAAATAATAAAAAGTTACTTTACTTTGAGATTTAGAAAATCTTGGTGGAGCGATATCTCATTTACCACTACTACAAGGTAATAGTAAAACACGAGAAACTATTGTGCATGCTTGACATGTATAAAAAAAGCCCAAATAATTCAAGAACATAAGTATTGAACATGAACTCATTTGAAATCGAGAATATTGAACTACTACAATTGTGAAACACTCAAAAAAATGTTAGATCAGACTTAATTTAAGTCTCAAACGATTGGGAATCGTTTTGAAAACATAAAATGAAATTGAGACTTTTAGGAAACACGAGATATTGATATTTTGAGTTTTATAATTAGGTTAGTACCGGTTGAAAGTAACTCGGGAAAACCTATTCTATAAAGGATTGGTTTGATTCATAACCAACAAAGTTACATCTGAAGATAGTCTCAGTAGAAAAAAAAAACATGAGTTTTCAAAAATAGAAATTGATTAGACAAATTGAATTTGACTTGAAAATCACAATGAGATTGTAATATGATCAGTCAAGTTGTCTAAGTTGCTCATTACTAAAATAACACATTTTGAGACAATGTATTATCTCCATTCCAAAATAAAACACAAAGTGGTTCTTTGAGTTGAATAAAGAAATGATCAAACGAATAGAAATACACGAGTTAGAAGTAATCTTTGTTAGTACCGGATTAGGTGTTGTTACGAAACAAAGATCAATAAAATTTTTAACTTGAAAATGGAAAATGTAGTGATAAGATCAACGTGTTAAAAGTTAATGTATTGTGGAAATGATATTAAAATAGCTAGGATTAAATATTAAATAAAATACGAGTAATTGTGTTTTGAAACTAAAAGTTGCCAAAATAAGTTTAGTCATAAAAGAGTTTTTTTTCCCCACCACGTACAAATTGGTCATAGATGATACATGCATTTGGTTGCGAAAAAATTAAAATTAAATTCCATTTACCAAAAATATTTTTGATTAACATTCGTTACGAATTTTTTGCAACAATCAAATATTTTGTTATAAATAATAACTAAAAGAAATATTAGTCATTACAAATTAACTTTTTATAACTATTTATTTAATGGTCATAAATGTTATATTACTTGGTTGCAAATAAAATTATAATAAATTTAATTTATTTTTTGTGAGAAATTATTTGTAACCAAATGTTTTTTGTTAGTACTAATTAATTTTTTAGAAACCGTAATTTTATTAGTCACGAAAAAACTTACTTTTAGCGACGACTTATCGAATAGTCATAAATGACATATTAATTTAATTACCATAAATATTTAAAATATATTTAGAGAAAAAAAATTGGTCATAAATACTTGTTATAACAAAATAAATTGGTTGCAAATACTTTTCTTTAGCAACAAAAAAAAGTTAGTCATAAGAATATTCTTTTTTATCATTTATGTAACTGCTGAAAATAATATTTAGTTTGTTGCAAATAACTTTTTCCAAATAAGGATTAATAAGAAAACCTTTAATATTTACGCTTTTCGGTTAATTTTTTTCATTGAACCAAATTTATTTTGTCATATATAAAAAAACTTATTTTGTTAAAAAAAATTAACATTCAACTCAAAATGTATATAATTTTTTTTTTAATTTTTAGTGACTACTTCTTTTATAAGTATAATGTACTGATTAAAAAAAATTAGTAAGCATCAAAATTATTAACTTATAATTTTTGTCACAAAAATAAATTAGTAATTATTTTTATCTTTTAAACTATTTATGTAAGTTTCTACAAATAAATTAAAGATTATATTTTTTGCAATAAAATTGAGCACGATGGAAAAATTTGATCCATGTAACTTACTCCAATTTTAAGACTAGGGGTATGTTGTTTTTATTATTTTATTTTCACAGTAAAATCGAGTACAATAAAAGAGTTTGAACCATGTAATCTTGAAAAGTTGTCAATATGATATATTTTTAAATTTTAAATAAATAAGACTTCGTGATTTATTTAAATATATGCTCTATAATATTTTAAGACTTTTGTAATTCATATATGCTTTTTTTGAATGCAAGAAATTTAGTTAATAAAGTGTAATAAAAATCATATTTGACTTTTTCTTAGCATATATTTACATAATCGGACTATTTCTGAGAATTGAGAAGTATATTAAATGAAAAAAAAATATTACACTTTTAAAGATATACACAAAAATCTATCCTTATCTTATCAATTTTTTTTTTCGTTTGTCCTTATCTTAATG
Organism: Stephania yunnanensis; assembly: GCA_039657365.1. NCBI lineage: Eukaryota > Viridiplantae > Streptophyta > Magnoliopsida > Ranunculales > Menispermaceae > Stephania > Stephania yunnanensis. Next base: position 21,770,847 of record CM077583.1, read on the forward strand.
TAAACTTATAATGCACATACGTTCACAAATATACTACATGTATCGTAACAATAAATTAATTGTAGCTTGAAGTTTTGAGAGTTATTTTGATTGATTTCAATATTTATTTTTTATTATACTTTCTAATAATTATTTAAAAATTACAGCGACTAATTTATTTAAAAACTCATATTTATTGTATTTTTGATATTGAGAATATTATTGTAATATAATGATAATGTTGATTTAACTTGAGGCAACAACGATAGAGACAAAGATACTAAAATAAGAAAATTCACTCAACTAATTGTTCAAATGAAAATCAATTCAACTTAAATGCCTAGTACAAGAAGAAAAATTAAAGGGCAAAGCTAGTGTCGATGAGGTAAAGCCTTATTTGTGTCGTGCCAACTTCCCTAACTTGTGTAAATTAGAACTCTAAATACATTTTCAATGGTAAATGATGATTGTAGTCGTGGATTTATGTTGTATAAATAATGTAGATAAATACCTATCTTAAGTGGCTTGAATTGACGTTAAAGTTCAAAACCGCTCTCCAATGCTATCATTGCACCCTTTAAAAGTCTACATTCGATATAGACAATGTCCATTCCTTATATGACACGTCAACTTGACATTTAAAATAAAATTTTCATTAAGAATTTTTTCATCTGAATGTCTATTTAGTCCTAGGTGGCACTCTAAATATCTTATTAAATACTTTTAATGGGAGAAAAAGTTTATTTATGTTTAAGATGAAAATACATTTTTTTAGAGACAATTGACTTTTTTGTTACACAATTGGCTTGAATTAGATCTAATTTTTTGTCACAAGAAAAAAATTTTATGCACAAAAAATAAGTATTGATTGCATTGTATTCTTTTAAAAAAGATATGACCAAATAAAAAAAGAATAACTATACACACTAAAGACAAGAAACTCGCAACAACTACTTTAAATTAGTTTATTATGCTTCGAGATTCATGTTGAGATCTCAATCCTATCCAAGAAATTTTAATAACTGTAGAAAAGTATAATGTGTATGGTTTCTATTGCCTTTATAGACTCAATACCCAAACAATATGTATGAGCTAAAAAAACCTCACTCGAACTCCACATTTGGCTCTCTTTTTCCCTCACCCGAAATCCACACACGACTCCCTTTTGCGATCATACTCTCTCTTTTTATTTGATCCACTCCTGCCACTCTCTACCCTAATCCCTAATTTTCTGGGAGGTAGATTTCGCTTTTGTTTTCAATGACAATCTTGAAGAAAAGGGCTTTGATTACAACAGATCTGATCATTTATGAAGAACGGTGTACAGAAGAAGGGGATTTGATTGCACTTGCGAAGAAGGCAAAGAATAAGAGGAGAAAGGAATTTTGAACAGGTTGGTTATTTAATTGAGTGCTTTTTTTATTTTTTATTTCTACAATTCTTTCTTTGTCGAAGTTGATTTCTCGGGTTTTTATGCTGGGAAAATATGAATTATATTTCTGTATATTTTCTAATGAAAAACTTAATTAGTTGTTAACAACTACTTGAAGGCAAGATATATTATATTCTTTTTTATTTTTAGAAAAATACGAAGAGCATATCGCAATTAAAAAAGGTCCTCCATATCATGTAGAAAATGTTATGCCATTAATTTGATATTGTATTTATCTACATTGTTCTATCCCATCTTATTAAAAATGCAAGGCTTTTATAGCTTTTAAGAAACACTACTGATTAGCTATTTATTGCTTTTACTAAAGCAAAAGGCTTATTAATTGCAAATAAAAAATGTTGTAACTTAAATAATAATTATTTTTTGTAAACCCTAAGAGAACAATTTGTTGCAAAAAAAAAATGCTACATATTAACTAGCAATTGCATTTTGTAAACCCTACATAAGACTAGTCTCTTACAAATTAAAAATAAATCAACAACATCAGTTCAACACTCAACAATTGCACTATCATACAGAGCAACTACAAATTATTGCAAATCAATTAAAGTATCCTTAAAGTTCTGTAAATTACAAATTGAAAAGTATCTTCCATAGTTCAGTAGTAAATTCTTAGCAAATCAATTAAAATGTTCTAGAGTACGTAATTAGGAAAAAATTATAGGAATCCTAACAATTATAAAAATAAAAGAAGAAAATACTAATGGCAGCAAGGCATGTACTATAAGACAACCTTTTACGCCGGGGTTGTTGCTACGCATTTGTGTTTCCACATAATTTTTTGAGCTGGCCTTTGTGCTAATACTGTTTTGTATGCTATGTATCTTTGTTTCCTCCACCATATCAACCGATTGGATCATACACTTTAACCTCACAATCATCTTCTATTTTGTATAGTACGTATCTTTTTTTATGATTAAGATATAACTTTGTTGTACTGTTCCTTGGTTTTTTTGTTTGAGTTAAGATATTTTAGTACTTATATTCATAATTTTACATGATATGTATCTTTCTTTATTTTGATTAAGAGATTACTTTGTTGTATGATCACTTCTATGATATGCTAATAATTATTAATTTTTATATTTGAGCCATGACTTTGCCTCTTACTAAAAAACTTGTGCATTGTTCTCCCAAGTTTTTCGTATTAATTTTTTTGAACTAAGTGCATCATCATCTAGTTGGCCTTTCTTTGATTCCTAAATATGGCTTATATCCATAATACTCTCAGGTACTTGGCCATTAAAATGTACACCATATACGACTTATGAAAAAATTAGAAATTAGCTCAACATTTATAACCATATCACTATCAATATGATTAATGATATTGTGAATATCTAACCTATTAAGTATGATTTTTTTTAATATCAAACTTGTGATAGAAGAGCTAATGGATAATAGTTGGATGCAACATATAAACAAATATTGGCCTGAATATATTAAAGGAATAAGAGATTTTATAACTAAACCACGTGGCGTATTGGATAAAACATCTAGGACACCATGCCCATGTAGGTTATGCAATAATAGATATTATGAACATATTGATATAGTTGAAAACCACTTAAAGAAAAATTGGATGGATAAAAATTATACTCAATGGGTGCATCATGGAGAAAGTTATACCACAATGAATAATGATCATGCATTTGAAAGTGACAGTGATGATGAGGAAGAAGTTAATGGGGTAGAAGACTTGTTAGAAGATATGAATGTTGATCTTCCTGAAGATGCAAATGCCTCATCTTTTGAAATATTCGAGAGTCAAACTTCTAGCTTCCCACAATTTCGAGAACCTACAACTGATCATGCGACTTATAAAGAATTAAAAATTTTGAGAAATTATTTCAAGAAGCACAAAAACCCATTTACTCAGGTTGTGAGAAATTCTCCAAGTTAGATATTGTGATAAAACATATATATTTAAAAACTATAAACTTATGGAGTAATAAATCATTTGACATGCTTCTTGTGTTGATGAAAGATTTATTACCTGTTGAAAACACTTTCCCGAAGTCTCATTATGAGGCTTGAATATTTCTTCGATTTGGGACAAGTTTACATCCCTATGCATGCGTATGTAAATGATTTTGTTTTTTTTTTTGGAAGGAAAATGTAAACAAAAGTAGTTGTCCAAATTGTGGTAGCTCAAGGTATAAACCAGTTGAAGGAAACAAAAAGTAAATTCCTCAAAACGTTTATAGGTACTTTCCATTAAAATCGAGACTTCAACGATTATTTATGTCAAGAAAGACCGTGAATGATATGATTCGGCACAATAGAAATCGCATGGACGATAATATTATTTTGTAGCGTCCATCTGATTCATTAGCTTGGGAAGAACTTAACAAATAACATGAGTGGTTTTCTAACGATCAATAAAATGTTCGGCTTGGTATTGCAAGTGATGGGTTCAACCCTTTTGGTGGAATTGGCAATCTTTATTGCATGTGCCCACAATGCTTATCACCTACAATTCTCCACCTTGGAAATGCATGAAAGAAAGTTCTTCTTTATGTCCCTCCTTATTCCAAGACCAAAGTCACTAGGAGGAGATATCGATGTTTATTTGCATCCTCTAGTGGATGAATTGAGAGATTTATGAGAAAATGGGGTGAATGCTTATGATGTTATGTCCAAGAAATACTTTAGACTACATGCAACTGTATTATGGACAATCAATGACTTTTCAGCATATGGTTTGTTTTTAGGTTGGAGTAGGAAAGGATATATGGCATGTCTGACTTGTAATAAAGGCACATGTTCGATGTACTTGAAGCATAGTGGAAAGATATGTTAAATGGGTCATCATCATTTCTTACCAAGCAATCATTCTTGGCGAACACGACATAAACAACATCTTGATGGTAATAATGAGAAAAGGCTTAAGCCAAAGGAACTATCTGATGCTGAGGTATTGTCACAACTTGGATTTGTGAAAGATACAAAATTTGGAAAGGGTCATCAGAAAAATAATGGTCCATGTCGTGTTATACAGTTAAATTGGGCGAAAAAAACATTTTCTTTGAATTGCCATATTGGGGTACACTTAAGCTTCGACATAATCTAGATGTTATGCATATAGAAATGAATATTTACGATAGTATACTCGGGACATTAATGAATATTGATGGAAAACTAAAGACTTGGCAAAAACTCGATTTGATTTAAAGGCGATGATAATAAAGAAGGAATTACATTTAGTTGAAAAAGGCAAGAAATTTATCATTCCTCCTGCATTGTATACATTTTCAAATGAACAAAAAAAAAGAAGTTTTATGAATGGTTGAAGTATGTAAAGTTTTCGAATGGCTATGCATCAAATATCTCTAGATGTGTGAACATCAGTGAGTCTAAGATTTCGGGTTAGAAATTAATGATTGTCATGTACTTCTCCAACAACATATTCCTATTGCAGTATGTGGGTATTTGGACATAAATGTGGCTCCAACACAAATTGAGCTAGGATTTTTCTTTAAAAAGTTATGTTCTAAGACTCTTAATTTACAAAATTCGGAATGGCTTGAAAAAGATATAGTGATGATATTATGCAAGCTCGAAAGAATATTTTCGCTAGTTTTTTTTTATATTATTGTCTACCTAGCTATCCATTTACCACGTGAAGCAATACTTAGATGACCCATTCAATATACATGGATGTATCCCATTGAAAGGTAATAACTTAAGTCTTATCATCAATTAGCTAATTTTATTATATAAATATTTATGTAAGTTAAGCAATGGACTTTAAATTTAATAGGAAACAGATTTTTGCACACTCTAAAAAAATATGTATAAAATGAGGCAAGACCTTAAGGTTCCTTCGCTGAACCTTACGTCGATAGTGAATGTTTGCATTTTGTTCAATGTATCTTCAAGGAGTTGAGACAAGATTTAATCATGAAGATCGAAATCATGATGGATGTGACAAACAAACAAAAAATTATCTACCTATTTTCTCTACAAAGTCCAGAGAGTAAGGTTCAAAAAAATATGACTCACTCGAAAGAAGTGAACTTCATAGAATTCGGTATTGTGTGTTGAACAATTGCCCTGAAGTCATGTCGTACTTTAAGTAAGTTTGATCCTTGTATATTTTTGCTACATTTATGTTTGCTTTTCTATTCTTATTATAGTGAGATCTTATTATGATATTTATTTATATTTTAAATATAATAAGCACATGGAAGAACTTAGAGAAAGAAATCCCAATAATGTTGATCAGATTCAAGAAATGTTGTTTCCCAAGTGGTTTCAAGAACACGTAAGTATTAAGACATATAAAATATTTGTAAACTATTTTTTGTTATAGCTCATTAACATACTCGTTAGTATTATTAGACTAAATTATAGCGCCACCAAAAAGCAACTGAAGCAAGTGATGATCTATATTCTTTGGCGCGTGGTCCTGATGCATGAATCAAGCAGTACACTGGGTGTGTAATTAATGGAAATAAATTTCAAACAAAGGAACGAGAGAAGTGTCTTCGAACAAAAATAGTGGAGTAGTTGTTCCTATAATTCATCAATCCAATGAAGTTGATTTTTATGGTATATTAAAAGACATTGTTGAAGTCAGTTATTATCTTGGCAATCGAGTTTTATTGTTCAAGTGTGATTGGCAAGATGTTGGAAATAGCAAGACTAGAATACGCAAAGATAAATATTTCGCTAGCGTTAATACAAATAATACATGGTACAAGAATGATCCTTATGTGTTCGCTTCTCAGGCCAAACAAGTCTTTTACTTAAATGACACTAAGTTGTGCTATATTTCGCGAATTGTTTGAGAAATAAAGTCTAGAAATGTCTTTGATGTCGTAGAAGTAGAATATGAATGACATTCAAATAGTGAGGTGTTTCAAGAAGAGGTTCAAGATACAGCTAGTGTTGGCGTTTTTGATGAAATGGATGCATTGCAATTGATGAGAAATGACATGATTCCAACTAAATTTGATGTACGCACTAGCAAAAGAGATGATGTTTCATCGATAGGTATCATTATTAATAGTGAGAGTGAAGAAGATGTCGAAGTAATGGACTATTCTAGTTATGATAATGAATCCATGTCAAATGATGATGATAGTGATTTAGAATGAATGTGCAAGGTGTGTTTCCTTTTTCTTGATTGTTTTTCTTTTGACCCCTATCAATTTTAGCATCAAATAAATGGTCCATAAATAATAAAATATGCTTTTAAGTTGGTAATTTGTTGATTACAACTACTTGTTATGTCAAACTTAGTAAAGTAATTGTAACACTTAAAATTATCCTATGATTATTTTTGAAAGACTTTTTGTGTAGCTATGGCTCCCAGAAGTCAATAAGGAACAAATTGTGCTTCTCGCAATTCTAGTAATGCAAATTCAGGTAATATAATGATTTTATACTTTTTGTTGTTGCTTTATACTTGTTGAAGTCGTAAGTTTAAACTAACTTATTTTTCATGGGAATTTATGTGTAGGAGTATTACCTCCTGCAGTTGTTCAATCTCTAACAACAAGTGTTACTAATTCACATGTCTTTAATCAAATATCATCACAAATTGTTACCGATCCTACTGCTACAACTAGTAACACCAGTTAGATTCTTATCATAATGGGCTTTTAATTGTATATGTAAACTAATTATTAGGCTAGCTTTTGCTTTGTCAATTGTGTTTATATGATATTTTCTCTTCTTACTTGGATGGACAAATTAAAAAAGGGAGTGGGAAAGCAAAAAATATAGCTCTTCACCAGTATTTAGCAAAAAGCAACAGGATCAAGCCAAAGGTTAATATTCTTGATGGAAAATTAAAACCAATGGGCGCATGGGAAGCATAATTCATGACAGAGTTGGGGATAATTTGTCGAACATATGCACCAATTCGAGTTGTAGAGTGGAAGAAAGTGGAACATAAAGATAAAGAACAAGTTTACGACCTTATTCGTGTAAGTAATTATTTTTGTTAAACTTAGTCTTAATATATGTCTTATCCTTAATTATATTATATTTTTAATATTTGGATAAATCCGAAATAGACTTAAATTGCTCTCGAATTTTGTTTGCTGTGAATAAAATGTTAAGCCGTCGATTCAAGGGCTACAGACATGAGCTCCATAAACACTATCAAATGTTTAATAGTCACGATGAGGCTTATGAAAAGCCATTCAATAATGTAAGCGTTGAAGATTAAGAGCTTTGTTGTCAAGAGTCTCGCATCATCAAAATTCAAGGTAACTTTTCATGAAGTTTTTTTATTATCATTCAAAGAAATTTTTTATATTGTCTTCCTTTAGAATGTGTTTCATACGTATAGAAATCAAGAGAAACAAACACTAATAATCGTTGAAAAGCTAAAATTAATCATTACTCGAGGTCGAAGTCTTTTGCTCTTTATCAACATGAATTGGTATTTCTATAATCTATTCTTCTAAATAGATTTAAAATATTTGTTGAAATATTATTTATGCATTGTTGTAAAAAATGCTTCAGGAGGATGATGGTGAATAAGTTGGACCTATTGAGTTTTGGAAGAAGACCCACTATACGGAGAAAGGTTGGAAAACACCAATAGCGCAACAACTTTATGTAAGTTTTTTTTGTTTTTTTTTTTTTTTTTTTGTTTTATCAATTGACCTCTCATTATTTAATTTATTTATAAGATTTAGTGCATATAATTGTAAATTAATATATGTTGATACAATGAATATTGAACTTCTTTTTTCACTGGCCTAATTTTTAAATTTTTTATTTACTTTTTTAATGAATGTGTATCCTTTAATTGTTGTATATAAATTCAATCTTAGCCATACCAATAACTGATGTTAATGCATGTATTATTTTCTTATTGATGTTAATGTTTGTCTCACTTCAACTCCAACGACAATTAATTAGGTTTTGATGTATTGGTTTTAAGTTTAATCATGTTCTTATTGATGTTAGCATGTATTATTTTTATTAGAGTTGTACATTTCATTATGTTGTAGGAGGAAATGATCGAACTTGAATCTTAGCCATCACCAATACCTAAAGATGAAATATATAAAGAAGTGATGGACAAAAAGTCAGGCTATGCTTGCGGTCGTGGGTATGGAGAAATTAGCTCATCATCCTCAAAAGCAAAATGAATAAGAGTTGAAAAACTTCAAGAAGCAAGGAAAAAAGCTACTAATGCGGAAAAAATAGCTAGTGAGTTGGCTCAACATGTGGAGACTTAAAAAATAGAGCTGACTGAGACAAGGTCAGAGCTACATACGCCAAAATCAGAATTATAGAATACTCAAGTAGCTATGGAAGTTTTAAGGAGAAGCCATGATGAAATGGAGGCAATGTTTCAATCAACTATGGAGAAATACAACACATCTTCTTAGTAAGTCTATTAATTTTATTAATAATATATATTTAAAGTTTCTCAAATTAGATAAAAATTTATCGTGGGTGCATGTTTATATGCTTGTTCTTTTGTTAAACATGACATTATATCTTTTGTTAAACAATACAAAATTGAAAAGTGGTTCACTTTAGTGTATGCTAGTTTATTAATTATACCCGTCCCACAACATTATATCTTTAACATTGATGTCTTATCATTGTCATTAATTACGGATTTCACACATAATTTAACTGGTGGGTGCTTCAAATTACATTCAAATTTGGCGCAAGTTGTTTGCTTGTTGGGAATACGAGGAGTTTAATTGGTTTTCGTACGAGTTTTAATTTAATGGAATTATTATTTTTTAAATGGGTTTAGAATTAGAGACATGGATGATTCATAGCTTCTCTTAATTAGTTAGTTTGTTTGTTTGTTAAACGACTTTGCTTTATGATGCTTTTATATAGCACAATTCCATTCAAGTATTTAGTTTATTTTTTTTAAATTGTTGGTGAACATCGTAAATTTTATTTAAATGATAAAAAAATTTGTTTGTCGTTATTATAAACTTTACAGCTAAATATATCAATTTGAGTAACCAATTATATTTAGTTGGTAAAAGTTATTCTAATGAAAATCGTTTGGTCACTAATATAAACTTTTGCAACAAAATAAATTATGTCAATTAAAAAATTAATAATGAAATATTACTTGTCACTATTAATATCTCTTACAACGAAATACTTCTTGTTGCGATTGCAATTGTTTTTGCAACTAATGAAGTTTTGTCACGATTATTCAAAAGTAGGGGTTACGACATTTTTTATAGAGTATTAATAACTAAGCAAGTATAGTCACTAATAATATTTACATTTGCAACCAATTTAGATAAAAACATTAATGTCAAAATGTTATTGGTCACTAAAACTACAACATATTAGCAACAAAAAATAGAATTCACGACTATTATAATATTGTTGAAAAATGTAAAATTAGATGATCTAAATATTTTTAATTATATTTGTAAATATATATTAGTCAAAAGTTATTGGTCACTATTAATATTATTTGCAACGACTTACATTATTTGGTCACAAAATAGTGTATGTGTCATAGGTATTTTTAACTATCGAGTGACGAATTTATTTGATTGGTAAAACGTTTCTACCATCATAAATGTAGTTGTAGTGACCAAAATATTAGTTGCAAAATAGGTATTTTGTTGTAGTGGTTATGAGTTTTTTAAATTAGTATGAAGCATTTAAATTGATCTATGATATTTCTACGTAGTGAAACTACAAAAGGCTAGAGAGCTTCAAAATAACTCTATCTTTTTTGCTCTTAACCCTTTTCCTTTTACTTATTAGTTTTATTGTCTATGTTTGAAAATACTTTGGAGCTTTGATTTGTATTAATGTATTATTCATTCATTATGTCCTTCAATTAAATTTATGCATTGTTTATTTCCAACGTGAGTGAGTAGTCTATTATTCTAAACAAACCCTGGACAATGTAGTATATTTTAGATTATAAAATAATTATAACTAAGGAATCATGTACTTAATGCTTTTGATATATTTTATACGTCAATCATGGAATTAACAAGTTATTTTTACGTATTACAACTAAAGGAGATTAGTATTGTATATATAGTTGCAAATGTGTTATATGGTATTATGATTCTGATTCTATGTCTATATTTGTTGACAATAATTATATAAGTAATAATTATAATTAACCTATAGTGCATTTGCCATGTGGATGTCTTAAGTGATTGTGTTATAAGTTGTTTATTATGCGGCTTTGGTAATATTGGCTTAGATTAGGTATGATTTTCATTAAACATAATGCTATCATATTTTATGGTATTGCATTTTATCTAATGAGTAGATTTACAATGATAAGAATGTGGTATTTTCATTGAATGAAGGAAAGATTGGTGGCTGGCTAAAGGATGTCAACCTATTATGAAAAGAGGTTTAATGATTCTAAGATTCAATATGTTTTATAATTATAACTATAGTATGAAGTAATATTACATTCTAATGTTTGGAAGTAATATTACATTTGTTTAATGAAGGTTTGTTTATATGTTTGTTTATTTATAATGAATTGCATTTAAATATTGTTTAATTTAGTTTGAATTTTATTTGTTTACATTAATTTAGTTAAATTGGTTATTTAAGTTGGTAATCATAATTCTAAAGTTATTTAGTATTTTAATTCTTGTTTTAATTAGGTCAACTAAGTTAATAAAAATAATAAAAAGTTACTTTACTTTGAGATTTAGAAAATCTTTGTGGAGACGATATCCCATTTACCACTACTAAAAGGTAATAGTAAAACACAAAAAATTATCGTGCATGCTCGACATGTATCAAAGAAGCCCAAATGATTCAAGAACATAAGTATTGAACATGAACTCATTTGAAATTGAAAATAATGAACTTCAACTATTTTGAAACACTTAGAAAAATGTCAGATCAGACTTAATTTAAGTCTCGAATGATTAAGAATCGTTTTGAAAACATAAAATGAAATTGAGACTTTTAGGAAGATATCGATATCTTGGGTTTTATAATGACGTTTGTATCGGTTGAACTAGTAACTCAAGAAGACCTATTCTATAAAGGATTGGTTTGATTCATAGCCAAGAAATAGTTACATTTAAAGATAGTCTCAATGGGAAAAAAGGAGACATGAGTTTTTGAAAATAGAAATTGATTAGACAAATTGAATTTGACTACAAAATCATAATCGGATTGTAATATGATCAGTGAAGTTGTCTAAGTTGGTTTTTACTAAAATAACATATTTTGAGAAAACGTATTGTCTCCTTTCAAAAACAAAACACAAAGTAGAATATGGAATAGAACCATGGTTTAAATAATCACGTGAATCCTAAAAATAAGTGTTGAGTGTTTTTTTATTGTTTATTACTCATGTTACTTAATCATAAGCGGCGTTGACTATAGTGGTTCTATGAGTTGAATAAAGAAATGATAAAACGAATGGAAAAAATCGAGTTAGAAGTAATCTTCGTTAACACTGGATTAGGTGTTGTTACAATACAAATATTAATGAAGTTTCTAACTTGAAAATGAAAGGTGTAGTGATAAGATCAACTTGTTAAAAGTTAAGGTATTGGGGAAATGATATGAAAATAGCTACGATTAGCTATTAAATAAAATACGGGTAATAGTGTTATGAAACTCAAAGTAGCCTATAATCACTTCTAACCAAATTAAAACATTGAGGCCTATCACTACAACTTAAAATGTAACAAAAGAAGAGATAGACATATTGATTCAATATCAATAAATGAATTGTTTAGGTAATTAGTATGAACTCCTATATTGTGAGAATTTTCATTAATATGATTTAAAAGACTGAATTAACATCCTTTTAAGAGTTTGGTTAGTCGTTAAATTGATCAATAGTTTGAAAATTCTAATTATGATATCTCTTCAGTTGACTAACAACGGACAAGCGAAATAATCAAAAGTGAATTGATTATTAGTATGATGTTTTGGTTCCTTACATAGTCTATTGAAAAGTATTATTACTTTTTTTAAAAAAAAAAAGTTGGGAAATTTGAGAATAATTTAGAAAAAATGGAAACAACTAAGGCATTAGCAAATAGTAGAACTATTTGGTCGCAAAAATTTCTCTGTTTCAAATAAAGAATAGCTAGGGAAGACTTCAGTTGATTTAATGATCATAAAAAGTTGTATAATTCTTAGCTAAGTTTTTGAACAGAGAAGGGAAATGAGATTTTTGTTCTAAGTTAGATAAAGAAGTTGAAAGTGTGTAGGTGCTAAGCAAAGTTTGAATAAATATATAGAAGGGGTAATAAGTGAGATCAATATGAGAATAGCTAAGATTGACAAAAATGGAATGGAATAGACTCTATGTATAAAATAAAATAAGACATAGAGATTATTTATGACTACTGGAAGTGACATAAGCATACTTCCTTAGTCAAGGTAAGGCAATAGAGTAGTTGTGTATGACCAAATGTCTTAGTAATTTCGAATCATAATCATAGTTCATTCTTAGTGTAGAACGATGGTGTAACGCGTCCACCCATTTTTGAAAAATCAAATGAATTGGCGATAGTCGAAATAAAAAATATATATATAATGTTTCATTGGAGTCAATTGGAAGCTGAAGTATAAGCAACTAAATGGTTAAGAAATTCTCAATACGCATGAAAAAGGAAATTTCAAGTCAACAAATTCCAATAAGATTTATAATATCAAACTATGACTTTGATGAAACCTACCATATCTTCACAAGGATCTTATAAGGAATCAAACTTGAAATGTTGAAATTTTTGAACTAAAGTAGTATACAACTAATATCAATGAATATGTTTTATATTGGTTCAATTGTTGTGTTACACAGTGTAATCTGTCAATGGGAAAGTTTGAAGAATTAGGTTATTTTAAATTAGAGTTGATGTAAGATACATGTATGACAGTGAAGATATAAATGAAATGAAATGAGATGCACAACTTACAGCTCAATTAGTCAATATTATATGTATTAGTTAAGAATATTGAATAGAGGAAAACATTAGCTTTCATATGTTCAAAGAATTAAATATTCTTCAACTGTAATTGAATAGAGTCAAAAATATGGATTGGTTATTGGTACAGTGTGATAGCATATTTAAAACTTATATGAGAAACAAGTTAAATTTATAATATGAGATTTTAATGAAGGAATCTTTTGATCTACGTTAAAAAGCTTATATCTACTCAAGTTAATGATAAATGTCTCTATTAAGGTCATGTAAGTACGTTGGAAATGTGAAAATTCGGAATAGAGAATACGATAATTCGAAACAATTTGGCAGGTAATTGAAAGAATGAGTTTCTTGGTGAACTTATAAATGAGAATATTTTGATTAAGTTAGAAAACTCCGTAATTTTCTAACAAATCAAATAGAAAATTGAGTGAATTGGTTGATGAGTCACAATTGATAATTGCTTTCTAGTCCATAACTTAAATGATATTGTGACTAGACATTTAAAGAAGAGTGAAAGTTGCACGATGTGTTCTTGTTTAATTTTTTATCGGATTAAAATTCGAGATCTCTTTTTATAAGATGAAAGATTCAATTAGAGATCTATAGTTGTGGAATGTCATGTGAAATTTTAGGTTTCTATGAAGAAACATTCGAATGGTGATGGACCAGATAAACACACATATGATGTCCCCTTCCTCAAACTATGGCAACACTTGGCCTAATCCCACGTTAAGCCCTAATCCCAACAACGTAGGATTTAACATGTATTAGTCAGCCTTTTCAATATTATCTCCCTATTAGTTACTTTTACAATAAGCATTACACCCGCGTTATGTTATTAAACATTTTAGAGCTAATTAAAATTTTATAACTTAATCTTATTATTTATTCAACATAAGTCTTAATAAATTAGTAGAAGCAATTAATATAAATCATAAGTATGTATGGAAACCAGGTAACAACGATCAATGTACATACAGGATAAAACAACGTGATAACATTATACAAACATGAGTCCGGTTAGGGAACTATTGGTCAACCCAAAATATACAACCCGAAAGTAAATAAAATATATAAGTAAATCATACAAAAAAATCTCAAAGGCTACACAATCTGAAAGTAGTAACACTTCAGTGGCAAAGAGGTAGTTTTTTATCTTCTCTTTGCCTAGCCTGCTACTCGATGAATATGCACCCACCATCATAAAAAAGACAATGAGTATAGGAATATAAAAAGTAACAATGAGAGACATTTATCAACATTTCAAAAAATACAAGTATATGAAAGCATAAAAATAGCAAGTATGCTGAAAAAGAGATCATGCTACAAGACACTTCAGTTAAACAAAATGAAACTAACACTAGGCTAAGCAGTAATGATCTAGGGTCGGTTGACTATGAAATACATCACATTAAACTTATTACACCATTTAAGGTGTAGATATACTCATAAATCCCCATTACACACATATATATACTTGTCGACAATTCGGGTCCCATACCCTTTGTACCGCATAAGCTAGTGGTTAGATGCCAACAACCCTGAAATCCCAATAACCCCAACATATTTAATTTTCAAACCACCATCAACTCCTAGAACTTATAAAAAAGCCAACCTTTAAAAAGAAGAAATTCCTAAAAAACCAATTCACCCATCCTCCTCTAACCAATTATCTTCAACAAATGAAAAAAAGAATGAAAATAGTTGAAGAACTTCAATCAACAACATCAAGAAATAACTCTGAAGAAGGAGCTAGTTCTTCAGCACTTGATTTCTTTCAATTCTAAATTCATGCATGTTCCATCATAAATCAATCATGCCCATACCATTATCAATTAATTACTCAGGTTCATGTATGCCTTCAGGCCTATGTCATAAATCCTTGTCAGGCCCATGCCTCTAGGCTTATGCCTGCCTTCAGGCTCATGCCTCCAGGCCCATCAACCTGCCACTTTGATCATTCATGTAGCTCAATAATTTTGAATACAGGATCACTAATAATGTCATCCAGTTCTCATCTATTCCACTCAATAATTTCTTTATCACATCAGTATATAATTGTCAATCCATCAATCTCCACTTGCAGTACTTGTTGTCTACTTTTACAAGCTTCAATTTATGGTTATATGGGGTTTCACAAGAGGAGGATGAGTCAAACTTTACAGTTGGATTTTTAAATGAAAGAGCACCTTTCATTTTCTTAATTAATTCAATCATTTTTTGTTTCCAAGACTTAAGTGGCAACTTGGTCAATGGTTTACTGCTAGACTTACTCGTTTCCCACTGTTAGACTTACAACGTGACTAGGAAAGTCTACATTTAATTACCTAATAGCGAACAAAAGATGAAGTAATTTAAGAATGAAAGAAAAACTTTCAAATCAAAATCACAAACTTAAAGTCCTAACTCAAAATCCTTTTAGAATCCTGCTAACAAATATAAAGTATATGGATAAATACTTACAATTGGGAGTGATTGAGGAATTCAATGAGTATTTGATCGAAATGGAGGAATTTGGCTCTGATACCAAATTGGTGGTTGGTGACCACGATATTGGCGAGAATGTATAGAATAAGGGTTGTGATGTTAAAAGCTAAAGGGATCAATGGTTTCAAAGAAAGGCTAAGTGCAGAAGTATGTATGAAAGCTCAAACTTTGGAATATTTTCCGAATCAAGAGTTCCTTAAAAGAAGTTGTATTTATAATCAAACAACTAAGAAACTTGTGGCCATTAACAAAGATGCTAAATGAATGACTCACAATTAAAGATACCACACTTATGATGTACAGAAAAAAGTAAAATAAAAGATGCACTTTCGTGGAAAGACAGTCTAATGGACTGAGAGATACTTTAATAAAAACAAAAGAAAGAAAAAGATGAATCATCTAAAAAAGATGATTCTAGACAAACTTTGGATAATGTGTAGAGTCCAACTAGCCCTTGGTGTGAAGGATCATCTACAAAACACTACGCATCTTCTTTAATAAAGTAGATTGACAACATACCGCTTGACAATAAAAAAGATAATTGGAAAGAGATTGGTAGGTAAGTGAAAGAATGAGGTTATTGGTGAAGTTAGAAATAGAGAATATTTTAATTAAATCGGAAAAGTCCGTAAATTTCTAACAAATCAAATAGAAAAATTAAGTGAATTGGTTGGCGATTCATAATTGATAATTGCTTTCTAGTCTACAACTGAAATGATATTGTGAGTAGACCTTTAAAGAATAGTGACAGTTGCACGGTGTGTTCCATTTCAATTTTCTAATCGGATTGAAATTTGAGATATCTTTTCATAAGATGATAGCTGAATTAGAGATCTATAGTTGTGGGATGTGATGGCCCCAGTTCAACAACCCAATACTAGGCCCCTCCGGCCTAGACTTATATGCACCCCTAGTTAATCCTCGTGACGTCAATGCAAGCCTAGTCAGCCTGAGTAAACATTTTTCATTACAAGGCAGCATAATTTAACATTTGTAGTGAGTTATTCAAATTTTTAAGGTATCACGGTTTATGCGAAAGTGATTTAAACTTAAACAAATATAAACAACTCTAAACAAATCAGTCAAGACAACCTAAAGTGTGGAAACCCCGCACAACTCGGTCAGCATGTATAATTAACAGAGGAGAGAAAAATAATATCAAATACATGTTCTAAAATACCTCATAGAATTCATATACCCCATGTGAAAAAAATAATATACTTAAGTAATACAAAACCTACAAAAATATAAGAGGAAAGGTCTTTCCAAAGTCCTCACAGTAGATCTCCTAGCACTGGCCCCTTTCCCTTACTTGATTGCGGATCAGCACTCATTTAAACACGAGAATAACGAGCCCAAATAAATAACGCCAGTAGGATACTAAATAGCATTTAAAAATAAATAAATTAGTTTATATTCATGGAGATAAAAAGAAATATATCAAGACGCATGAATAAATAAAAGACTATAAATAAATTAAAGATAATCGATACATGAGTGTCCAGGGATGCAAATAGAGAAGTGCAAATAGTCCCGACTAAGAGGTCGTTGAGTCCTGGCAAAATATCAAGACTCGGGTTCTAGGACTTGGTAGACTCAAAAGCCTTAAACCCAAGAGATAGTGAGACTTCCTAGAACAACCACTGTAAGAACTCACACCCCGTCAAGAATCAATATCCAGTGTAGTGCATCCTGAGGTCATGACTTTGGTATGTTACCTCAGCCAGCCACTCGACAAAACAAAAACAACAACAACAACACCAAATTCATGAATTCTTGAAATGACCAAGCTATGTTAATGGAGTTACCTGGCTTAATGATCCTCTTCTTCTTCACCAAACCTTCAATGAATTGAAGCTCTTCTCCTTCGTCAAGATTACTCCAGAAATCTCTATTTTCCATCTTCTTCTTTGCACAAATGATTTTGATGATGAATTGTTGATCAATGTTGACTTATGAGGCTTATATGACCAAATAGATATGTTTGAGCCATGAACATTGATCATGTATGCACACGTATCTCAAGGCATGTCTAGTGGACCACCTTCACACAATTATCACTCAAGTCATGCTTAAGTGACACCAATTATTCACTCCTTTGGCTTTTAGATTGATCATTACGTGTCTAAATGCACATCATATGACCATTTCATTTATTTCACTAACTTAGGCCCATTAATTTCACATCAAACATGGCCACTTAAAGGTAGTATAAAATCATAATTAGCTCACATAAAACTTACCACATAAGTTGCTACCTCGATCCCATATCAACACGCAACTTGAGGTACGTCTCCGCTCGTCTCGACATCAATATGCTTCGCGTGTACTTTAACCGCACATTTTCAAATTAATTAGTTTAAATTGTTTAACCTTTTGTATGATAAATAATACAAGCAACAAAATAAAAATAGCATACCTCGGTGTCAAATCTCAAAATTTGGACATACATATCACGACAAATGGGTCCCACATACGACCTTGAATTGACATGTAGCACAAGTTAGATTTTATGGTCATTACAATTTTCCAACTAATTAGAATTTAGTCCTCGAAATTGAAGCAATTCATAAGAGAAAAACTTAACGAAACTTAGAAGAGATAGAGAAAGTACTCACCCATATATGATTCGAGCTCCCACGTCAGCTCCTCATCTCTGTGATGTTGCACTTTACAAAGACTGATGGAATCTTTTTATTTTTCAAAATCTTCACTTTACGATCCAGAATCTAATTTGGGTCCTCATCATAAGTAATGTCCTCCCTCAAGTCTATTTGGCTCAGATCCACTATCAACCATCTGCCCTCTTACGACTTATCATGTCGAAACATAGACACATGAAATACAAAAACATAGACACATGAAATACAGGGTGAATCACTGACAACTGAGGTGGCAACTTCAGCTTGTACGCAACGTTGCCTATTTGTTTCTTTACTATGAATGGACTAATGAACCTCGGCACAATTTTCCTCTAATCCCAAACCCCTTGTGACCTTTTATCAGTGAAACTTTTAGATACACATAATTTTTGACATCATAATCTAATTCACCGTGATACATGTCGTAATATTTTTCTACCTCTCTTGCACACCTTTTAGTCTCAATCTGATCAGTTGTATCTTCTCTGTCTGATCCACTACAATCTTAGGCTCAATCACTGCCACATCCTCGAGCTCCACCAAGCAAGATAAAGATCTACATGGTCTACCGTAGAGTGCCTCAAACGGTGTCATACTAATACAGGCCTGATAACTGTTATTGTATACAAACTCACACAAATGAAGATACTCTTCCCATGATCCTCCGTAACACACACATCCTAAACATATCCTCAATAATCTAAACTAGTCTTTCCTACTGTTCGTCAATCTGTGGATGATAGGTTGTACTGAGGTCCGGCCTTGTACTGAATAGTGCCTGCATGCCCTGCCAAGTCCGAGATGTAAACTGTGGCCCTCTGTTAGACAAAATCAATAATGGAATGCCATGTATTAGTACAATCTCTTGCTCATACAAACACGCCAACCGATCGTCCTAATATGAGGAGAGATCAGTAAAAAGTGCGGAGACTTCGTTAAACAGTCCACAATCTCCTAGATACTATTATGTCCACGCTTAGATCGAGGTAAGCCAATGAAAAAATTCATGACAATATGCTCCCACTTCCACCGAGGAATGGGAAGTGGTTATAATAACCTACCTGGCCTTCGATGCTTCACTTTAACTCGCTATACGTAATCAAAAACATCGGTCTTCATCCCTGGCACCAGAAAATATGACACACATCAGCATACATTTTGGTCCGATCCGGATGAACCGTAAAATGTAAGAGGTGAGCCTCATCAAGTATCGCATCACGCAACTCAACCACTGATGGAATCCACAGTCGACTTCTAAATCTCTAGCACGAGTCTGTCGACTCACTCCAATTTGGATGATCCAGAATCTTAGCAAACTACAAGAACCTCTGGTACTACTCATCTACTTACTGGCCCTCGAGTAAACTTTGAATCAACATTATTTAAGTCCTCATCTACCCACAAATTAACACCCTGGTACTGGTCGACATATCAACAGAATACATTGACTCGATCGCCTTGAGTAACCCATACTTGTGTGTCATATGGAAAGTAACAATATCTGAGTCTGCCCTTTTGTAGCTCAATGCGACAACATTGGCCTTCCCCGGGTGGTACTCCAATGAGAAATCATAGTCCTTGAGGAACTCAAGCCAATGCCTCTGTCGCACGTTCAACTCTTTCTGAGTGAAAAGTTACTTCAAACTCTTGTGTTCGGTAAATAACACAAACTTCTCTTCGTATAGATAATGACGCCAAATCTTTAATGCAAATATCACTGCTGCTAACTCCAAGTCATGTGTAGGATAGTTCTTCTCGTGAATCTTCAGTTGTTAGGACGCGTAGGCAATCACTCTATCGTCCAACATCAAAACATACCCTAAATAGACTTTAAAAGCATCGGTGTTGACCTTAAAACCCTTACATGACTTAGGTAGTGCCAAAATTGGTGTGGTAGTCAATCTTTCCTTCAAAGTCCTGAAGGCTTTTTTACAGATGTTATTCTACTGAAAACTCATATCCTTTTTTGTCATTTGCGTCATTAGTGCTGCAATATTCGAGAAATTTTGAACAAAACTCCTGTAATAGCCTTCTAATCTAGGAAACGGTGGACATCTATCACTGATCGCGGTGTATGCCAATCTATCACAGTTTTAACCTTAGTGGGGTCTACGAACACTCTGTTGGCTCCGACGATATGCCCAAGAAATTCAATTTATGTAATCCAAAATTCACACTTACTGAAGTTTTCATATAATCTGTACGTCCTCAAAGTCTGCAAATTCATCTTGAGGTGTTCATCGTGATCCTCACGAGTCTTGGAGTAGATGAGGATGTCGTCGATGAACACAATGATGAGCCTATCTAAGTACTCTATCAACACTCGATTCATAAGACCCATGAACATCTTTGGGGCGTTAGTCAACCCAAAAGGCTTGATTGTAAATTGATAATGCCTATTTGAATGCGAAAAGAAGTCTTCTCTCGATTCTCTGCTCTAATCCTTAGCTGATGGTACCCAAATCTCAAATCAATCTTTGATAACCACTATGCTCTCGTCAGTTGGTCAAACAAGACGTCAATATGAGGAACTAGATACTTTTTCTTCACCGTAACCTTATTGAGCTACCTTTAATTAATGTATAATCTCAGGCTGCCATCTTTCTTCTTAATAAACAAGAATGGCGCACCTCAAGGTGACATGCTCGGGTGTATGAAACTTAACTCCAACAACTCATCAAGCTGTCTTCCCAGATCCTCTAAATCCTTCGAAGCCATTCGATACGGCGGAACACATATAGGTTTTTTCTCTAGGACCAAATCAATGATGAAGCCAATCTCCCTAGGCGGTGGTAATTCTAGTAACTCTATAAGGAAAACATATGGGAACTTCCACATAATAGGTACCTCCTCCAACCTAGTCTTGACCCTCTCCGTCATACTCAAAACACTGGAGAATGTCTCAATTTCTACACCAGAAGCTACTCTACCTCTATTAATAGGTAAACTAGTCGAAGTCCCCTAAAAATTGAGCTTGAGATATCTGAGAATCTGAAACATAACTTTCTTGATGAGACAATGGATTTGTAATGTCTGACATCTGACTGTACTGGTGGTAGAGCCATGACTACTGTACTAGTGTGGATGCTCAGAAAGGTCTCATTGGCCATACTCCTCTCATAAGCTTGATAGGTTCCTGGAGCCGTGGTCACCATCGTTGACCTGATCTTACTCAACAAGTCATTCATGAAGTAGTTGGCCTAGTCAACGTCTGTATCACCTATGCATGTGGCAGAGTCCATCAACTACAAATATCAACTTATATACTGCATCACTACTCGTAAGTAGCCTGTCGGATTTTCTGAAACTCGGTCCTCTTTATGTTCTTTATCGAATGAGGGAAATACTTCTAATTGAATCTCTCCTAGAACTCAGCCAAGTCCTTGGGTTTCCTCTTTGTAGCCACCATGCTCTACCACCAAACATCAGCCTCTCCAAACAACGAAACTGATAAGACGCTCGTCCTCATATGATCCAGTGTAGTCAAGACATCGTGGATCTTCTCGTGAATCCTCATAAACTTCTCTGCTGCTCTGAGATTTGTACCACTATAAAACTTCTCCGGGTGATATCTCTAAAGTTGGAGAATCTCCTGAAGCTGCTAGCTATGTGAGGTAAACAGTTGGGACATCTTATGTAACCTCTCATGATCATTGCTCGGACCAATAATGTTAATCTCGGGTTGATTGGCCATTGCAATCTACAAAGAATACGATTTCTCGATCATGGTATAGCTATTGATAGTAATAATACACAACATATCAAATAGCTCAAATAGTCCAATTTTAATTTCAACAATTCTGCATACTTCCCAACTAAGACTAAAGTTAGGATCACAGGTTTCCACTGTAAGTTCCAATAGTATCCTAACTCTATTATTGATTGTGTCTTATGTTGGTTGTGGGTTGCTCTTGAGTTAGGCATAAAGACTTAGGCTCTTATTCAAACTGTAAAGACCCCAGTTCCACGACCTAAACTAGGCCCCGTCCGGCCTAGACATACATGGACCCTGAGTCAGTCCTCGCGACATGTCAGCCTTCCTAACCATTTTTCATTACAAAGCGACATAATTTAACATTTATAGTAAGTTATTCAAATATGTAAGTTATTACAATTTATGCGGAAGCAATTTTAACATAAACTAATCTAAACAACTCTACACAAATCAATTAGGAAAACTTAAAGTGTGGAAAACCCGCATAACTCGGTCAACATGTATAATAAATAGAGGAGAGAGAAATAATATCATGTACATATCTTAAACTATCTTAAAAAACTCATATACCCTATGTGACAAAAATAATATACATAAGTAATACAAAACCTATAAAAATATGAGAGGAAAGGCCACTCCAAAGTCCTCACAGTAGATCTCCTAGCACTGGCCCATTTCCCTTACTCGATTGGGGATCTGCACTCAGTTAAACATGAGAATAACGAGCCCAGGTAAGTAAAGCAAGTAGGATACTAAATAGCATTTTGAAATAAATAAATCGGTCTATATTCGTGCAAATAGAGAGAAAGATATAAGGACACAAAAATAATTAAAAGACTGTAAATAAATAAAAATAAATCGATACATTAATGGTCGGGGATGCAAACAGAGAGGTGGAAGTAGAACTGACCAATAGGTCGTTGAGTCTTAGTAAAACATTAAGACTCAGGTTCTAGAACTTGGTACACTCACGAGCCCTAAACCCACGAAATAGTTAGACTTTCTGGAACAACCACACTAAAAACTTACACCCCATCAAGATGTAGTATCTAGTGCAGTGCATCTCGAGGTCATGACTCAGGTATGTTACCTTAGCTAGCCACTCCTTATAAGGATCACCGTTGACTCACTTGAGCTAAAACAACTCAATTAAATGGAATTCTAAGGATAGACAACAAGCAATGAACAACAACATTAAATAGCTTAAAATGAAATATTGTGCATTTCCTAGCTGGTTTACTTACCTCAAATCGACAAGCTTATTCCTATCCTATACGGCATCCCGACACTCGAAAACATGCTTTTGAATCCCCGTAGCTCTTTCTTAAGTTCCTGATATCATATTATACGTTTTTCAATGTTACTTGGGGTATTAGACTAGTTTAGAGTGTTTAAAGAACTTTTGAAAATTGCTAATTTTTGTACTGCCAAGGCAATTAGCATGTTAATTTCGATATTAGCGTGCTAATTCAAACTTTAGCGCGCTACCTAAAATCTCCAACATACTAATCAAGATTAGCACACTAGTTTTTGACATTAGCGCGCTACCTCTAATATCTAGCGCGCTAATATTTATTAGCACTCTAGATCTCCCATCTAGAGCGCTTTATGCAACATAACCCATAATTCAACCCCACCATAAAAACAACAATAACAACACCAAATTCATGAATTCTTGAAATGACCAAGCTATGTTAATGGAGTTACCTAGCTCGATGATCTTCTTCTTCTTCACCAAACCTTCAATGAATTGAAGCACTTGTCCTCCACCAAGATTACTCCAAAAACATTTTTTTCTCTTTTCTTCCTTGCACAAATGATTTTGATGACGAGTTGTTGATCAATGTTGACTTATGAGGCTTACATGACCAATTAGATATATTTGAGCCATGAACATTAATCATGTATGCAAACATATCTCGAGGCACGTCTAGTGGACCACCTTTACATAATTATCACTCAAGTCATGCGTTAGTGACACCAATTATTGACTCACTTGGCCATTAGATTGATCATTACGTGTCTCGATGGCCATTTTATTTATTTCACTAACTTAGGCCCACTTAATTTCACATTAAACATGACAAAGCTAGTATAAAACCATAATTAGCTCATATAAAACTTATCTCATAAGCCGCTACCTTGGTCCCACGTCGACGCGCAACTTGAGGTACATCTCCACTCGTCTCGACACCGATATGCCCTACGTGTACCTTACTCGCACATTTTTGAAATTAATTAGTTTAAATTGTTTAATTATTTGTATAGTAAACAATACAAGCATCAAACAACAATAGCATACCTCGGTGTCAACTCCCGATATTTGGACATACGTATCATGACAAGTGGGTCCCACCTACGACCCTGAAATGACATATGAAATTTTAGGTTTCTATCAAGAACATTGGAAATGGTAATGGATCAGATGAACACGCATATAACATCACCTTCCTTAAACTATGTCACCACTTAGCCTAATCCCATCATTAAGCCATAATCCCGACCATGTAGGACAACAACGTATTAGTCAGACTTTTCAATATTATCTACCCATTATTTATTTTCACAATAAGCATTACACCAGTATTATGTTATTTGACATTACAGAGTTAATTAAAATTTTACAACTTAATCATATTATTTATTTAATGGAAGTCTTAATAAATTGGGAGAAGTCGTTAATATAAATCATAAGTATGTATGGAAACCAAGTAACAACGATCACATATAGATGTAGGATAAAATAGCTATAACATTATAACAGAGATGTGTCTAGTTAGGGAACTATCGGTAAACCCAAAATATACAACCCAAAAGTAAATAAAAGACATAAGTAAATCATACAACAAAATCTCAAAGGCTATACAATCTGAAAGTAGCAGCACTCCAGTGGCAAAGTGGTAGTTTTTGATCTTCTCCTTGCTTGGCATTCTACTCGATGAATATGCACCCACCATCATAAAAAAGACGATGAGTATAGGAATATAAAAAGTTACAATTAAAGACATTTACCCATATTTTAAAAAAGACAATAAGTATATGAAAGCATAAAAATAGCAAGTATGCGTAAAAAGAGATTATGCTACAAGACACTTCAGTTAAACAAAATGAAACTAACACTGGGCTAAGCATTAATTATCTAGGGTCGGTTGACTATGTACTGCATCACATCAAACTTATGCCACCATTTAGAGTGTAGATGTACTCATAAATGCCCATTACACATGCACACACACACACATATGTATATTTAGTTGTTGACAACCCGAGTCCCATACCTTTTGTACCGCACAAGCTAGTGGTGAAATCCAATGATCCCCTTTGTTGCCCATCTTTTTACATAATGATCCTAGATATAAGAACTACTTTCATAAATCAAGAATTATCTTGGTTTAGGATTCTAATAATGGAATTGCTGAAGTAAAGCACAAAGGAAACAGATTCATAATACCACAAACCATCTACCTAGTAGCATTCCATTTCACTTGATTAAATTTCTCAACATCCAAGAAAAATATAGCACATGATTGTGAATCAATGAAAACCATTCAAAGACTAATAATGCCAAGAAAACAAACTCATGATATGAGATAGGACAACAAAGTCATGGCATCAAGAGTATGATAGGTATATTAGTGCAAATGACTATAAATAAATTCATAAATAGGGAATGAAATGGAGCAAAATATCTAAATAAGTTTACTTACAAGACATACAAACTTCCCAGTTTAACCATCCTCTCTACACCACAAAACGCATTGTTGAACTTTCGAAAGTCTTCTATAAGTTCCTGAGTTAATTAAGGTGCTTTAATATTTTTACAAGTTATTAGAGTTGGTTTAAGTTGTTGTAAATTCCAATTTTTCAAATCGACCTCCTAAATAACTTGTTTATATCAAAATCTACTTTATAAAAAAAGACAGTTATTGTACAACAACTTGTGAGTTAATTTTAATTACCAAAATGTTAAAATTATGTATTGTAGCACATAGAGAAGTTTTTATAGCTATGTCTTAGCTTTCCAAAACTATAAGGCTTGCGCTATTTCGGTAAGAATCAAAGGACACAGGACAGGTTTACCACAATGGCTCAAAACAGTTTTCGGATTCGACCAACAACTTTGAAAAGTTTATTCTCCAAAACCATAACTTCAAAACTCATGGTTTTTTTACTGAAGCCTACTAACATATACTAAAAAATTATACTAAGAGATGAGCTCAATTGAATAAGAAATGTGGGAGCTATGTTCAAAACAACAAGACATTAAAAAAAATGTTGACCCAAAAATATTAGATTCGTTATCAAAGTTGTAAAGGATTTTAAGATATGAAAACATTCGAATTTCAAAATATTTTTGTAGGCAAAAGTTGTTTTTCTTTAAGTTAGTTTTCAAATGCTACCAGAATATGTCCATTTCGATTGAAATATAGAAGTTATGACCAGATTACAGAGGTTGGTTCATAATACAACATGGAGAATTTCAAATATAGTCTTACAACTTTGAAAAATCATAATTTTGCAAAAATAAATCCAAATCCATAAATTCTTTATAGTAGAATTAGTGAAATTTCATAAGGTATCCAAATAATGAATTAGATTTGAAAACAAAGTCATTTGTCCATTGAAATTGTTGAAAACCTATAATTGAATCAATACCTACAATTTTTGTTTGAATTGCACAAATCTAAGGTGTATACTAGCTTACCTAGTTGTAGATCCTTCTAAACCTTGATCTTCACCTCCAATTCACCATAATTTCTTCATAATTCACTAATCTCTCTCCATATCTTTCTCTTCTCTTTTAGTTACAAATGAAAGTGATTTGCATGAAAGTGATTTGCATGAAATCTCATCTAACCTTCTTATACATATAAGTGATGTGAATTTGGAGCCCTTGATCTTCATGTATACACCTATCTCTAAATCAATCTAGTGGCTTATAATGTGACCCCACAATCCATTATCCATCCACTAACTCACCTCTACTAACACCAAACTTAACTCAATTTCTTAAGTAATGGTATCTACACGTATCTCGAGGAATATCAATGGCTATTGTTTTATTCTTGTAACTTAAGTTACATTAATATCAATTCAATTTTAGCCTCATCAAAGTAGCTATTTAAGCTCACTAACTTAAATCATAACTTAACACATCACTCTCTACTCACATCGGCATGCATCTCAATGCGAGTCCCCGCTCATGTCTTGAAAACTATATATAAGTAGAGATGACTTAGTAATCTACATAAATACAAAACACTAAGAATATGTCACATCAAAATTAACATATACCTCAGCCACATGCATCAATCAGTGCACGTATCTTGATATTAGTCCTACGTCAGGGGTCGATAATCCTTATTAAATAATTAAAATAAAAATTAAATTTCAAGTTAAAACTATACCTAACTCGAAAAAGTATGAATATTTATATCACGTATAGTCTTCTCGCTCCCAAATGAGTTTTAACTCACTATGGAGTTGTTGCTTGACTAACATCTTCTTGATAGACTTGCCTTTCAACTATTGTACCT
Source organism: Stephania yunnanensis (assembly GCA_039657365.1). Taxonomy (NCBI): domain Eukaryota; kingdom Viridiplantae; phylum Streptophyta; class Magnoliopsida; order Ranunculales; family Menispermaceae; genus Stephania; species Stephania yunnanensis. The sequence goes on from CM077583.1 coordinate 21,798,554, forward strand.
TTATTCTTGGATCTGTAGTGGTTGCTCCTCATAAGAAACATCCTCGCTCAAGTCAGTCTTCCTCAAGTTGACCGTTGGTCGCACATTTGCCTTCGACTAGGCTAGTCGAAACATAGAGATATGAAAGACTAGATTAATCTCTGAGATCTATGGAGGTAACTCAAGCTTATATGCTACCTTCATGATCAGTTTCTTGATCTTGAAAGGCCCTAATGAATCTTGACCCTAACTTGCCTTTCAACCCAAATCTGCGAAGACCCTTTTGAAGATGAACGTTCTAATATAAAAAGATTTCCTAGTTGTATGTGAGATTGTTGTGATATATGTTGGCATACTTCTTCTACTTCTCCTAGGCCCCTTTAAGTCTCTGAAAAATCTGTCATACCTTCTCTGTATGATCAACAATAATCTCAAGCCCCACTAATTCTTGATCCTCTCGCTCAGCCCAGCACAATGGCGAACTACACGGTCTACCATATAAAGCCTTAAATGGCACCATCTTAATGCTAGTTTGATAACTATTTTTGTATGCAAACTCACATAACGTAAGGTACTCATCCCAAGATCCGCCAAACTCTAATAACTGCCCAGAGCATTTCCTCGAGAACCTGAATCAGCCCCTCGGTTTGGCTATTAGTTTGAGGGTGAAAATTTGTGCTGAACTATAAGCTTGTCCCGTACTACTCCCGCATACTCTGCCATATCCTAGATGTATATATAGCATCTCTATCGGATGTGATAGTCATGCAACTTGATAATCTCTCTCAAAAAATACACTGAATTTGTAAAATGTGTAATGAGTTACGACTAGTAAGAAATATGCAAATTTTATCAATTTGTAATTACCCGAATGGAATCTATTCATCTAGTTGTCCTCACAATCCTCTAACGATGTCCCTTATTATGTTTTCCTATTTCCAACGTGGAATGGAGGTGGTTGTAGTAACCTTCCAGATATATGATGCTCGGCCTTCACCTATTGGCAAATCCCAAAGTTCTTGATGAACTCAAATACCTCTACCTATGGCAACGTGTAGTGCATGTAAAATAAAACCCGCAATTGAGTTACCAACCACAACAATATAGTAGTGGTAAATACAGGTTCGAATGCACGGGACATGAGCTTTACCCTAAGTTAACTAAAACTGGGAGGTTTTAGAAAGTTTGAAGAAACACTTAATTAAACTAGCAAAAATGAAAAATTCACAAAAGATGATATCATAGAGAGAAAATACCTAAGTGTATGGATCGACAAGCAAGAATCAAGATTCAATGGCATATCATGGTCCTCAATCTCTACAAAAAATTATTAATTCAAATTCTCATAGATTAGCAATAGAAAATAGACGTCCACCTAAAATTTCTAATTCCCCTAATCTTAATAGTTAGGACGTCCGCCACTAACTAATTCACTAATTAATGTATAACCCTAGACATATGCCAATAAGGTTTAACACACTAACCGTAATAATAAGGATATGTGGGAATACAAATCCTAAAAAACATAATCACATCCATTTCCAGTTTAACCTAGATTCAATATTTGCACACTCAAGAACCGAAATGTTTTTACGGTAAACAGGTTAACGTTCATCACTTTATTGGTCTAAAAGTACAATTATGGATGCAATCGGTACAAATAACTATAGATTATCCACCTAAAAGCATGCAATGGCCATAAACATACCTTAAATTTAAACCATATTCCTAAAACCAACAACAATGAAATAGGAGATATTAAATTAAATTAAATAAAAATCATAGATCTCAAAAGTTCTTCCATGAATCAAGAATACCACTTGTTTCCCCTCCGACCTAGGAGAAAATTGGTTCAGCTGGACATGGTCTTCCTAATCACCATGGAAGAAAAGATGTGTGGCGGCTCCAAAACCATGAAAGTCGACTCCTCTGATGAATACCCCCATTCATAACAAGAAAAATGCATTAAAAACTGCTCTCTAGAGGTGAGAGAAACTAGTTTTGGGGGTTGATCTCGTAACACGTGCGTCGAAGGGCATCTATGGCTAATGTTTTGCTCCAAAATGGGTTCTAGACACTTGGCAGCGTGCGATAGGTCCGCCTGATGAAGAAGCGCCACGTTGTAGCACGTAATAGGCCATGGAAGCTGTCGTAACGTGATGTGACCAATGAGGAGATGCCATATGTCACCTGGAAAGGAGTTGGCTTATTCGTGAATGCTCTTGCGAAAAATATGGGGTGTGGTGTAGCACGCGTCCCGAGGTAGATCGATAGTTGTTATGCATGAAAAGCTGTTGGTGAGCTGTACTGCTGACAACATGTGGACGAGTGACCTAAAGACCTGTGGCAGGATGGTACGAGTTGGATGAATGAAAGGCTAACAAATGGCAAGTTGTGGCTAGTTAGACGAATGAACGACTGCCAAATAGCAGCGGATTAGGAAATCTCAGACATTATGCATCATTCTAGGGACTGTGATAGCACATAATTCGAGAAGATTGAACACATGTTGAAGCGAGTCACTTAACTTTGTCATTTGGTATATTTTCATTTGGTATGCGACTAGATTCTCTGCACCACTTTTATCTTTAATTATAATGTCAAACTCCTATAGTAGGAGTATTTATCTAATGAGCCTAGGTTTGGAATTCTTTTTACTCATCAAGTACTTCAAGGCAGCGTCATCAGAGTAAATAATAAACTTGGTTCCTTGAAGATAAGGGCAAAACTTCTCAATTGTGAAGATAACGGCAAGGAGCTCCTTTTCTGTAGTAGTGTATTTCATCTGAGTTACGTCTAGAGTACGAGAAGCGTAGTAAATATCCTGTAAAGCTCTCCCAACTCTCTGTCTTAAGACTGCACCCACTGCATGATTATTAGCATCACACATAATTTAAAATGGAAGCTCCCAATTAGGGGTTTTAATCACTGGTGTGCTAGTAAGTTAGTCTTTTAGTGCATCAAATGCACTCTTACAAGTCTTATCAAACTCAAAAAGTATGTCCTTTTTTATTAGATGGCATAAGGGTTGTGCGATCTTTGAAAGGTCCTTAATGAAACGATTGTAAAAATCGACGTGTCCAAAGAATGATCTAATCTATCCCACGTTCGTAGGGTAGGGAAGTTTCTTGATAACATCCATTTTAGCCTGGTCTACCTCTACACACGTGGCTGAGACAATATGTCCCAAAATAAAACCTTGGTCCATAAATGACACTTTTCATAGTTCAGAACCAGATTATTCTCAATATACGTACTGAGTACCTTTGTCAGATTGATGAGACAGCTATCGAATGAATTACAGTCATCCATAAAGACCACTATGAAATGTTGAACAACATCTGAAAAGATGCTTACCATGCGCCTTTGAAAGGTGGCAGGTGAATTGCATAACCTAAAGGGCATGCGCCGATAGGCAAAAATGTCAAATGGACAAGTGATGGACGTTTTTTTTAGTCTTTAGGTGTTACTAGTATTTGGTGAAAATTGAAATAACCGTCGAGAAAATAATAATGAGAATGATTAACTAGTTTCTCCAACATTTGATCAATGAATGGAAGAGGGAAGTGATCCTTCCTGGTGGAAGCATTTAACTTCCTGTAGTGAATGCATAGCCGCCATCCATTTTGAATGCGTGTTAGAACCAACTCACAATGTGAATTGGTGACTCTCGTTTTCTTAGGATTACTATCAGAGATAAGGTAAATAATGCCAGCATCAAGGAACTTTAGTATCTTTTTCTTCACGACATCCATCATAGGAAGATTGAGTCTCCTTTGGGCTTCCCTCTTAAGTTTTGACCCCCTCTTACATATATATATGATGCATGCAAGTAGAAGGGCTCAAACCTTTGATATCAACTATGGTCCACCCAATAGCCTATTTAAACTCTCGGAGTACTCGTAGGAGTCTTTCCTCTTCTAAATGTGTAAGTTTGGCTAAGATGATAATAGGGAGTGTGTCATTCTCACCCAAAAACATGTACTTTAAGTGCTCAGGTAATGGCTTCAGTTGAAGTGTGGGAGTTTTAAACAAGGAAGGAGAAACTTTGGAGTTAGTAGTAAGTAACTCCAAATAATAGACATTTGGTGGCAGGGGTTGGAATGAATACAACTCTAGAAAAGCATCCTCAACATCAGTATCGAGGGTCAGAATACTCTGGTAGATATGAGTAGTGTTGAAATGATTCTCTAACACTACTTTAACTTCATCATCGCCACTCGAAAGTAAAGTTTGCTCAATGAATGGATCCACATAGCGCATGGTACACACCATAGAAGTCATGTCACTAGGGTATCACATTACATCATAGATGTTAAATTTGATGACTTCATCATCAAACTCTATGGTAAGAGATCCATCATCAACATATATCTTCTTATTCACCGTTTTCAGGAATAGATGTCCAAGGAGCACTAACGATGCATTAGGGAATGGTTCCTCCTTCGAATCTAATTTGTTCACTCAAACTAGAACATCCTCGAGAACACCAATGGGTCTGACAACTGAACTGTTTGCCAACTAAATGATAATACCAATCTCTTCTAATACGCCTACATTCAATGTCTTATAAATGGTAAATGGCATGACATTAATGGAAGCATCAAGGTCGCACAGAGCCCTCTGAATGCTTACATTACCTATAACACAAAGTAGTAAGAACATACCATGATCCTTGCATTTAGGAGCAAACTTCTTTTATAGGATAGCCATGACGGTTTCTCCCATTTAGACATTTTCGTTGCCTTTCAGCTTCCCTTTGGTAGTGCATATTTCCTTAAGAAAGCCCTACATACCAAAGGACTTGCTTCAAAGCGTCGAAGAGTGAAATATTAATTCCCACTCGCCGAAAGTTCTCAAAAATTTCTTTTTGTTCCTCCTTTTTCTTATTTAGGATGAGTCATTATGAAAAATGTAGTTTGCCCTTAAATGTGGGCGATGCTCCCTTTTGAGTAGTCCTCATTTGTTTAGGAACAGACGAAGTTACTTCTAACTCGTGCTCGTCCTCATGTGTTTAGTCTTTGGCATCAGATGACCCATTATTTCTTTTGGGTCCCTCCAGCTCTTTGTTGCTTCTTAGTGTTACTACGTTAGCACTCACGTTAGGATTTGGGTAAGGATGCGAAGGAAACTTTCCGTTATCCTCTAGACATCCCAATTGTTGTGCCATTTGATCCATTTGAACCTGAAGGACCATCGATTTGGTTTCATTGAGAGATTTCTCAGTGGTAGCCTTGAATTGGGCAATCTCACTTATAAATTGGCTCTGTTGAGCCACAATAGCTTTGACCATATCCTCAAGTGAAAAGGAATTATTGGGGGGTGCATGCAATGGTTGACCTCTTGAGATGAAGTTCTGGTAGTTCTAATTTTAAGGCCCATAATAGAAGTTTGGGTTGTTCCTTGCTATCGCGTGATTATATGTATTCCCAAAAAAGACTTTTGGTGGTCCCTGGAATTGATTACCTTTGGCATTGGCCTATTGATTATCCTCAAAGAGAGTAGGATATTCATCAGTTTTTTGATTTGTGGCAGTATAAATGCTACAAGCTTTCACTTGAACTTTGCCAGAGGATAGGAGACGTTCCATCATGGAAATCAATTGGTCAATTTTCTGGTCAATAGAACTCAAGACATTCCCTATAGGAGACTTCGGTATGTAGTAGCATCAAGATCACCTTAAAGGCATGAATGCTATGCGAAGTCCTCATACACTTACTTCATTTGAGTCGACGTTTTATCTTAAATCTGACCCCCACATGCATTATCAATCATGCGTCGTTCTATGGGCGACATGCCAACACAGAAGAAACGGGCTATGGCTTTCTAAGACTGGCCATGCTACGGGCAACTAGCAATCAATCTCTTATAGTGATCCCAATATGCACTAAATGATTCACTTGACTTCATTTTAATGCTGCATATATTCTTGATAAGCTGAGCAACTCTATCCTCAAGGAAGTATTCATTTAAAAATGCAGTTATCAACTCATTCCAAGAGTTTATGTAGCCAGGCGGAAGGTAGAAAAACCATTCCATAACTTTCTCCTCAAGGCAAAATAGAAAAGATCTAAGCTTAACCTTGTCCTCATCCGTATTGGAGGGTTTCATTGACTTGCAGTTAGTCTGAAACTCCTTTAGGAAAGTAACAGTGTCTTCATTCTTGCCACCATGAGAGGGGGTAGGAGATGAATAAACCTAGACCTCAACTCAGAATCTCCGACATTATCCTAATAGTTAATGTAGAGGGGTTCTTGCACCAAAAAAGCCTGAAGCTCTTGATTAGTGTGCCTTATAGTGATTTGGCAATTTTTAGCCATGTTTAGAGGATTTTGGCCTTGTTGTTGCCTAAAACTAAGAAAAAAAAAACTAAACTCAGAGTGATGACTAAGTCCTTGGCAACTGCGCGAAAATTTGGCCGCATGTCGTGCGTACCAAATATAACCCACAATCATGTTACTAACCATAAGGATGTAGTATTGGTAAATACAGGGTCGAATCCATAGGACTTGAGTTTTACTCTAAGTTAACTAAAAATGTGGGTTTTAGAAAGTTTAAAGAAACACTTAATTAAACTAGCAAAAATGAAAATTTCACAATAGATGATATCAATGAGAGAAAATACCTAAGTCTATGGTTCAACAAGCAAAAATCAAGATTTAATGGCATATCATGGTCCTCAATATTTCCAAAAAATTATTAATTCAAATTCTACGAGATTAGCTATAGAAAATTGATGTCTGCCAAAAATTCCATGTTCCCCTAATCTCGATAGCTAAGATAACCTCCGCTAACTACTTCCGCAATTAATATAACCCTAGACCTGCCAATAAGATTTAACATACTAACCGCAATAATAAGGATCTATGGGAATACTAATCCTAAATAATTTAATCACGTCTGCTTCTGGTTTAACTTAGATTCAATTCTTGCACACTCAAGAACCAAAAGGTTTTTAGGGCAAACGGGTGAATGTTCGTGTCTTCATTGATCTAAAAGTACAATTATGGATACAATTGGTCCAAATAACTATAGATTGTTCACCTAAAAGCATGTAATGGCCATATACATACCCTAGATCTAAACCATATTCCTTAAAATCAACAATAATGAAATAGGAGAAATTAAGTTAAATTAAATAAATATCATAGATCTCACAAGTTATGCTACGAATCAAGAATCCCACTTGTTTCCCCTCCGACCTAGGCAAAGATTGGTTTAGCCGGACAAGCTCTTCACAATCACCAAGGAAAAAAATGTGTGGCGGCTCCAAAACCATGAAAGTTGACTCCTCGAATGAATATCCTCGTTCCTAATATGAAAAACCATTCAAACTTACACTCTAAAGATGAAAGAAACTAAATTTAGAGGTTGGTTTCCTAACACATACACCAAGGAGTATATATGGCTAATTGTTTTGCTCCAAATAGGTTCTGGACATTTGGCAACATGTGATAGGTCTACCTGATGAAGAAGCGCCACTTGACAGTGCATGATAGGCTATAGAAGATGATGTAATGTGCTATGACCAGCTAGGAAATGCCACGTGTTGCTTGGAAGGAAGTTGGTCCACTCGTGAATGCTCAAGCGAAAATTTGAGTGTGGTGTAGCATACGTCCTGAGGCATATCGGTAGCTAGTGTGTGTAAGAAGCTACTGATGAGCTGTACTTCTGATAACATGTAGACGAGTGACCTGAAGACTCATGGCAAGCTGGTACAAGTTGGACGAATAGAAGGCTAACAAGTGGTAAGCTGTGCCGAGTTGGACGAATGAGCAACTGCCACATGGCAGCGGACTAGGAAATCGCACATATTATGCATTATCTTAAAGTCTCTAATAGCACATAATTTGAGAAGATCCAACGCATGTTGAAGAGAGTTACTTAACTATGTCATTTGGTTTGTTGTCTCCTATTCTACCAATCATGCAGCACCTAACTCGAGGTAAATCATCTGGCGTCCAATCACTACCCGTAAATACTCCATTTTGAGTATTTTTCACCATAGACTCAACCATGCACTCTGTTTCACCTGAAAATGACCAATAAAAATAATTAAATATATATTTTAGAGACTTTTATACATTAAAAACATTAAAATAAACTAACAAAAGCTATAAATACCAACTTATCAGCCTTCCTCCCAAGCAGCCTAAAATGTCTTTTCATGTCATGATACATCTTGGTCTTGCCTAAATGCATAGTGAACCGAGAATTATCTGAATCCTAAAGAATCTCATCTCTCAACTCTACCACTGATAGTATCCATAATCTGCATCTAAATCTCAAACATTGATCGGACGTCTTTGTCCAGGTTTTACATTTAGTACTCTGAGCTAACTCACTGAATCTCGAGTTAGAATATCAGCTCTCTAACCCTTTGACACTCACTGTGTAGACATTATCTATAGCGTCAATTTTACACAAATCATCACCCGAGTGTCAATAGGAATATCTGATTGACTCGTAATCACCCCTGCCTCAAGTAATCCATACTCGACATGTCATATGGATTTGGTGCGAGCCAATCCATAATAGCTTGAATCTTGGTCGGATCCACTACAATCCCCACTGCCCTAAAGACATGACCCAAAGGATTGACCTCTTCAAGCCAAAATCCACACTTATCAAACTTAGTGTAGAGTATATGCCCCCTCAATGCCTGTAGTGTCTCCTGGAGGTGTTGCTCGTGATCCTGTTAAGTCCACGTATATATTAATATTTCATCGATGAAAACTATCATGAAACAGTCAAGGAACGGTCTTTTCATTCGATGCATTAAATTAATAAACATGGTAGAGGCGTTGTTCAACCTAAACAGCGTGACCGTGAACTGATAGTGCCCATATCTCTTGTTGAATGTTGTTTTTGACTTATCATCATCTTTGATCCTAAGATGTTGATACGCTGATCGTAGATATATCTTAAAGAAAAATTATAGTCTTCTCAACTGATCAAACAAATCGTCAATCTGTGGCACTAGATATTTGTTCATGACTATGACCTTGTTCAATTATCTATAATCGATACACAGTCTCAAAGTATCATCCTTCTTCTTCACGATAGGATAGGTTCTCCCCATGGCGATATGGAAGGGGTTATGAATCCCTTATGTTTCAAGTCTTGGAGCTGACTCCTCAATTCATCCAACTCTCTTGGAGACTTGCGGTACATTGGTAAGAAATAGGCTTAATGCCTATTAATAACTCAATGATGCATTCTTTCTCTCTTAGCGCTGTTAAACCAAGTAAGTCCTTTAGAAACACAGCTAAAAACTCATAAACTTTTGGAATATCCTCAAGTCTAGGTCCCTGACTTTTTGTTAATATATACAATGCTACTAGAGTGTCCATCTCTCCACTAGTCTCAAGTTGACCTCTCGTGCCCTTGGTTCTTGATATACTACCTTTGTAAGTGAAAATTAGACGCCATGGAATTTCAAACATCATTGTCTTACTAAAATAGTTGATATGAGTGTGATAAATGCTAGGCAATCCATCCTTAACAATGCGTCAAAGCTGAAAAACATGAGAACTGTGAAGTCTACAGATAACTTTACCCTGCATATCTCTATTTGTCATTCCTCAATAAGACAATAAGAATAAACGATATCCCCGGTCATAGCACTCCATATTAAATGTACACTAATCCTAACTGTTGTTAATCCTAGGATGAATATCATGCGACTAGTAATAAAAGATACAGTAGATCCCGAATCAAATAGAACGTACATATATTTACCGTAAATAGAAACCATACCATCAATGAGACCTCATGTGGCGTCGGCATCTAGCTAAGCTAGCATATGAACTCCCTCTCGACTCTGCTATGGGTAGATTGATGCTGACTATAGACAATTTCTCACCAAGTGGCCAATCTAGCCACAATTGTAGCAAGTGATCATCCTATGTTGACCCTATTGATAAGTCGATATTTATATCTTTTTAGTAGTTTATTTTAGTATATTTAATGTGAAAAGTCTTTATAATATATATTTAATTATATTTATTGGTCATTTTCAGGTGAAACGGAGTACGCAGTTGAATTCGTGGTAAGAAAAATACTAAAAATAGAGTATTTACAAGCATTGATTAGATGTTGGACTATTTGCCTCAAGTTATTGCTGTGCTGCGCAGTAGGTAGAATAGATGATCAGCAGACCAATTCACTTATGGCAGCAAACTATTGGTCTAGCTCGCCTCAACGTGCCACATGTCATCCTTCCATTGGCCCAGGTCGCCAAGTATTCCATGCATTTCCAACAGTCATCCACATCTCATTTATGCATTGGCCCGGCTCATTTCCTACTGCCACGCGGCTCCAATTAGGTTTTGCCATCTCATCAGACACGACATGTCTCGCCAACACAGTAGCACGTCCATCATTTCTCCTTGCATAGTAGCCGTGAGTTTGTCCCTAGAATTTGTGTTGGTGCGGTCTCCCATATTTTTGCCCGGCTTTGTGCGAGCCTTCTTCATCACCTCCTTTGCTACCATGTGGCGCGCTCTCATTCACTGAGACGTCACCTGTAGCTTCCACCACTAATCCGAAGGCGCTACATTAGCAGTTTCCATTTTTTTCACCAATCAGCTGTTGACACGTGTCGGCCTTCCACCAACCAGCACGTCATGCAAGCGATCTCGTCCAATAGTCAGCGAACACGTAGGATGTGGCAAACAAAATAGCCTATCGACTGTAGATATGTTGCAAACAGTAGTTTTTGACCTAAAAACAACCCTTAAATGCTCCTCATCACACGTGTCAATAAAGATACCACCGAAATTAGTTTCTCTCACCTCCTATGACCAATTTTCAGTAGTTTTATATATTAGTAACCTTAGGTATTATATTTGGAAGACTGACTATTATATTTTTAACATCGACTTCTCTCCACGATTGCCTTGGACAACGGGGAAACAAGTTGGGATTATAGATTCATGGCATATTAAGTAAGATCTTTTATTTTTTATTTTGATTTAATTTAATTCTCATATTTCATTGTTATTGATTATAAAGAATATGGTTTAGGTCTAGGGTATGTATGTGGCCAGTGCATGATTTTAAGTGGACAACCTATAATTATTTGGACTGATAGTATCCCTATAATTGTACTTTTGGACCAATAAAGTCACAAACACTCAGCCATCTGTCGTAACACCCTTTCGGTTCTTGAGTGTGCAACAACTGAATCTAGATTAAATTGGAAGCGGATGCGATCCGGAAGAGGATGCGATCCCGTTATTTAGGATTAGAGTTCCAACAGATACATATTACTTCGGTTAGTGTGTCAAACTTGATTGGCGGATGTCTATGGTAATGCATTAATTAGGGAAATAGTTAGTGGCGGACGTCCTGACTATCAAGATCAGGGGAATGAGGAATTTCTGGCAGATGTCTATTTTCTATAGCTAATCTGGGAGAATTTAAATTAATAACTTTTTAGGAAAGATTGATGACCATGATTGCCATTGAATCTCGATCTTGATTTGTGGAACTGTAGACCTACGTGTTACCTTTGTTATTAATTAATTGTTTTCAAAGTTATTTTAGTCATTTATTTATTTAGTTTAGTTAGATTAGTTAGTTAAATTATTTATTTTAAAACCATCGATTTTTCTTTTTGTTGTTTTAACTTTAAAAAGACAACCAATCTCTATAGGATCAACTATTTGCTACTATTCTACAAAATAGTTGGTTTAGGAAACTTTATTTTATTTACGAGTTCGGCGCGCATCAATTTTTGGCGCCATTACCGGGGATTAGTTTTCTTTCTTTGGTATTTTTATTTTAATTTTTATTTATTTATTTCAATAAATTGGTTTACCTCGTGAGTTTGTTAGGTTTGACTATGGATTATGTTTTTTAGCATAATTTGAGCATTTTTTTTGGAATTAACATGTTTATAGGATTTTAGGTGTTATGAGACTTGATTGGGAAATATCCAACTTAAGTCGCCGCATTAGTGGTGGGTTTTTGAGTAGATCCTAAACCCTAGACTTCATTCCATCGCCTTGTTGATTTCACCATTAGTTGAAAGACTTCGAGCTCTCAAGACTTCATAGGAATCTTTTGAGTTAACTCTTATGTTTACTAGTTCTTCATCTTGTTATGATTGTTTTTTTCATACTTTCCTTTATCACCTAGATATGAGAGATATTGTGCATTCACTCATTTTTAAAGACTTTCATTATGCATGCATTGATATCATCTTCTTATTTATTTATCCATGTTCTTTTTCACCACCATCTTTTTCTTTTTGTTGCATAGATTCCTTGACTTTTTTTTAGCCTTAAGTACAAGGTTCAGAATAAGTTTGGGGGTATTTTAGGGATTGTGGATTGAATTGAATTGATTCTTTTTAAAGACCACAGGTGAGGTCATTTAATTTTTTTATGCTGTTATATGCAGTTGTCATATGGAAATGATGGTGTTTTATTTCATTTCTTTCATTTCTTTCATTTCTTGTCCCTTCATATTTCTTTCTCATTTCATTAGTAGTTGATACACTTTCATGCATGTATTTAGTATAGTTTTTTTTTTTATTGTTTAGATTCACCCGAAACTTTGTTTCGTGCCTTTTTGGTTGTAGATGAGTACTTTATAGTTGCCTTTTCAACTTGAGACTTATAGAAAATTAGGAGAAACATTCAATCGAGTTCGTGGCCTATCATTTTTAGGATTTCATGATTAAGGACTTAGTTGATGGTTAAGCTTTGTGTTAGATAACAAAAATGAATAGACGGTCAAAATTATGCAAGTGATATTATTTTAACCCACATTGGAGAATTTGCTTGATTATAGTGAAAGTGAGAAGGGCTAACAGAGTTTTTTGTTTTCCACAGGAAAATGAGCAGGGAGACTTTTGGTGGAAAAGTAAGAAAATTGGTCAATAGGAAATTAAGCAGGGACCGTATTATTTAAAAAAAAAAAGAATTTGGAGAGAAAAATAAGAAAAAATAGAGAATATAAATTGAATAAAGGCGGAAGTAGTAAAACTCCTCAAATAAAAGATTTAGCTCGAATGCTTTTCACTGGATTAGGTGAGATTTCTAAATTTGCGTGCTTGAATGTATAGACCAAGAAAACTCATGAGCAGTTGATGGCCTTTGTTTTGATTGAATCGATGTCTTCAAAATGTGATCTAAATTGTGTTTGGGTTGCGAGTTTTGACATATCATAACTCCGAAATTTCCTGAGTTGTTGGTTAACTTGGTGGCTATGTAAACCAGAGGAACTCCATGAATTTTGAGTTGGGTATAGGATTAGTTGAGTCATTGCATTATTATATTAGGAGTCTAGTTTAGTTTGTGTTGTCATCTACACCTTTGCTCGGGACATGCAAAGTCTTAAGTTTGGGGTTACTTGATAAGTTGGTATTTATAGGTTTTTAGTAGTTTATTTTAGTATATTGAATGTGAAAAGTCTCTAAAATATATATTTAATTATATTTATTGGTTGTTTTCAAGTGAAACAGAGTGCGCGGTTAAATTCATGAAAAACACTCAAAATGGAGTATTCACAAGTATTGATCGGACGTCGGACTATATACCTTAAGTTACGTGTTGCACGGTGGATAGAATAGAGGATAGGCATACCAATTAATATGTGGCAGCATACTATTACGTTAGTGCATGTGCCCTAGGTCAATCTACAAATATTGTTTATCTTTTAATTTTAGTTAATAAAATAGAGGTATTATTTGTTGTTTTATTATAAGTGATTGTATATTTACCTTATAGTAAGATCCATGAGTATTTGTTGAAATGTCCTATATGTCCCTAGTTATATGGGAACTACAATGAATTAAGACTAGTATAAATCTTGATTGATGTTCATGTGATGATCATGCGTATAGGGATGCGAATCAAGATCATTAGTACTCGTTAGTTAATAAGGTATTGGACCGACCCGCTATGAGAACACCACATGGACTAATTCATCGGTTTACTCATCATAGGTATATCATTTAGTCCTTCGACTTGAGATTACCTTAGACTTCAATATTAGGAGCATGATAATTTGACACAATCAAATGTTGTCTTTAACGGGACAATTATAAAGATTGTGATTGGTTACCGTACGAATAATATATGAAGGTATGTAATCAAGATAGAATTTTTCGGTCTCGTATAGAGAGTGATATCAGTTGATCCCTCGATAAGATAGATTGATAATGGCCAAGTCCATGTGAATTGATATGATCAATGTCACTTGGATGTTTTTCAGTTTACCTAAAGATCGAGAATAGTATGATTGAACATTAAGGGTGACTTTCCATGCCTTATGTTTAATCTAAGGATATCGCACGACAAAAGGACATGATATATGTTATTAATCAGGTTGTATCGATGTTGATATTCATGCTACTTGGGTAGTCATAATGCCTTGCTAGAGATCGCTTATGACTTGTGTACTGAAATGGTTTTTGGTTTCCTGCCAACTTCGCATGAACCTATTGGGTCGCACACAAAGAATGACTTTGCACAATTTCAATCGGTCCAGAGTATGAATTTTATATGATAAAATTCATGACATAAAAGTCCTTACGATTTGTTATATGATAACTTATTAATAGGGGCGTATGTGTAATTTCCTTAAACTACCTAAATACAATAGTTTTATTACGAATAGGATTTTAAGTGAGGGCTTATCTACGCATATAAATAAAGGGTGGAACCCTAAAAAACGATATAAGATTTTCATTTTTACAATTTTAGAGTTCACTGGATTTTGGAAGAGAAATAAAATTTATTTTCAATCTCTCTTGGGGCTAGCACTCCAAGTTATGGTCACCGTTCGTGTGTGGAATAAGGTATGATTAACTTTTGTACATTTAGTTTAATGTAACTTATTCTCAATCATGTTGGCATTTTTCAAATTTTGTTTTGAATTTGTCACTACGTATGAACCCCAAAACCCAACATATTGATCCAGTTCGCCTTAATGTGCCACAAGTCAGTCGTCCATTGGCCCAGCTCATCAAGCATTCCATGTGTTTCCAGTAGTCAGCCACGTGTCGCTTAAGCATTAGCCTAGCTTGTTTCCTGCTGCCACGTTGCTTCAATCAGGTTTTGCCATCTTATCAGACACGCCAGCACAGCAGCACGTCCACCATTACTCATCGTACAACTGTCGTGAGGTCGTTCTCGGGATCTGTGTTCGTGCGGTCTCCCTGATTTTCGCATGGCTTTGTGCGAGCCTTCTTCACTATCTCCCTTGCTACCATGTGGCGCACTCTCATTCACCGGGACTTCACCAGCAACTTCTCCCACCAATCCGAATGCGCCACGTCCGCGATCTCCATTTTCTTCACCAATAAGTTGTTGCGTGTCGGCCTTCCACCAACCAGCACGTCATGCAAGTGATCTCGTCCAACAGGCAGCGGACACATTACGTACGGCAGACAAACAAACTATCGGTCGCACCCCCGTGGCGGACAGTAGTTTTGGACCAAAAACAACATCTAGATGCTCCTCGACACACGTGTCAATAAAGGTACCACCAAAATTAGTTTCTCCCACCTCCTACGACTAATTTTTAGTAGTTTTATACATTAAGAACCTTAGGTACTATATTAGGAAGATCAACTATTATATTTTTCGCATCGACTTCTCTTGACGATTGCCTTGCTCGATTGAGAAACAAGTCGGGATGATGGATTCATGACATATTAGGTAAGATCTTTTATTTTACTATTTAATTTAATTTAATTCTCTTATTTCATTGTTGTTGATTTTAATGAATTTGGTTTAAATATAAGGTATGTATGTGGTCAGTTCATGCTTTTAGATGGACAACTTATAGTTATTTGGATCGATACTATCCGTGTAATTATACTATTAGACCAATAAAGTGACGAACACTCACCCGTTTGCCGTAAAACCTTTTCGATTTTGAGTGTGCAACAATTGAATCTAGGTTAAACAGGAAGAGGATGTGATCCGGAAGAGGATGTGATCCAGTTATTTAAGATTAGTGTTCCCACAAATCCATATTACTACGTAAGTGTGTTAAATCTGATTGGCGGATGTCTAATGTTATGCATTAATTAAGGAAGTAGTCAGTGGCAGATGTCATAGCTATCGAGATTAGGTGAATGAGAGATTTTTGGCGGATGTCGATTTTTTATAGCTAATCTAAGAGAATTTATATTAATATTTTTTGGGAAAGATTAAAGACCATGATTGCTATTGAATCTTATCCTGATTTATGGAACTGTAGACCTAAGTGTTACCTTTGTTATTAATTAATTGTTTTCAAAGTTATTTTAGTTATTTTATATATTTAGTTTAGTTAGATTAGTTAGCTATATATTTATTTTAAAACCCCCAATTTTTTCTTTTTGTCGTTTTTAACTTTCGAAAGACCACCAATCTTTGTGGGATCGACCATTTGCCACTATTATACAAAATTGTTGGTTTAAGAAACTTTATTTAATTGACACATTTGGCGCGCATCACCTATGCACGATCCTGTTCTTATCCCTATGACTGTCTCTATCCCTATCGATATCTATTTCGACCTTTACCTCTACCTCTACCTCTACTTCGGCCTCTGGTTGTGGCACTGGAAATGCTAGTATAGTAGGAGCTTGTAATGAGAACCTTTATCCCATCTCCATTGTTACTTGCCCCTTCGTCTCCTCTGCTTAAACTTTGTGACCTGATCAGTTGACAATGCTGGTCCTAGCAGTGTCCTATCAGTGATACTACCAAGATAATAAGTCTCGTGAAAAAATGCTCGCTCATAAATCTCTCCAAGTGTCTTGGTGATGCATGGCTACAAGTATAATGGCTCGATTGTAGTAATAATGTGACCGACTTACGTCGATTAAAGAAATCACCCTCAAGGAAAGGTGTATTGCACTTAATTACTTAGTCATAAATCTTCCATTGCTATAGAAATCCTTTTTTAATTCAGTTTTAAACTAAACTAATCTATTCTAAAAAGTCAATGTAAATATTTGTACTATTATATTACGAATATCTTACTTCACAACTTCACTTAGGTATTGAATAACTATGATTTTTAACTCATTTCCTCATATTTATTAAGTGTGTGCAATGCCTAATTAGAATAGATATATTTCCTTAAAATCCACTTCAACCTACTGTTATGACAGAAAAGATTCTAATGTGCAAACTAGAACTCCACCTATCAGTGTAAATAACGTAAGCTCCACATCTCTAAATTCCAAATCTTTAGATTCATAACCAATAAAGTTTACTACCTGTGCCACCCTAATCAATGACTATCTATTGATGTTATATATTTTACGATTATGTTATCCATATTTGCTTTAAAAGCTTCAATGGCCATGACAACTTCTAAAACCTAATATCAACAAACACGTAATCAAGAAGTTCGTAGCATTATGCACAAATTCAATACAAATTCTGACAATTGTACTTTTTAAATTTAAAATCCATTCATAACTACTTTAGCATAGCATTCATACGATAGGATCCATTGATCCCTAAGATTAATGAACTACTCACAGTTTATTGAAACAAACATGCACATAATAGTATTCATTGCAATCACAGATTAAATGAATAACTTCAATTAAATCTATAAAAAAAATACTGAATCACCACATGTGAGTCTTCAATGTCTTCTATTCTACAAATCTTCTTAATAATCAAGAATAAAGTAAACTTATGCTAATTTATTGCTCTCTGTTACAATTTGTGGTGATTTATATATTTACCATATTCTAATACCTCTTTATACTCTTAAGATACTTTTGAAAACAATTAGAAAACTTAATAGAAAATTTCACCAGAAATAGAACTCTAACTTTCTATTCTTTTTGTCTCACCATTATTATTTAATTATCTAGAACTGTATGTGTAAACTCACTACGCCATGACAGCTTCAAACACTTTTTGTGCTTTTTCTCCCATTTAATAGACTCAATGACTTATGCTCACCTCCCAAATGCCATCCCTTATAACCCACGGCGTCGTCCCTTATAACCTACAACAACATGACTACACTGATTGTCCTGACCTCCTTTTCTTCTCTTCTTGTGCCTCTACACTATCCTCACACCATCTAGACTTCTTCCGATGGTGTAAAGCATGTAAGCCTCGGTGTTAACCTTACTTTATACATTTTAGCCTCGTTTCTTCACGAATTCACATGTTTGTCTCCTTTATGCCTTGTATACCTAAAAATACATAAATACTGAGCTCATTTTGGAATATTTATATTAAATATACGACTAAACTAGTAATATATATAAGTCTAAATAATAACTTATCACTTGGCACCAGAACTGACTACTTAATACCCAATATCTATCTTGATTCCATTTCAAAGTGATATACATCCTCAGAGTCATCTCTCACTAGATCCCCAACAAACTATCTCAAATATTCATATCTATCTCTGTAGCTCATTATTGACTCATCAACTTCGTGTCTCAGATTCATGAACTCATTCCTTAACCTCTTCATCACTGCAGGTGGGAATTACTGCTGATAGAACTTCTTCTTAAATGCCTCCTAACACTTAAAGTCTCCATCAGTAGCTATCGTCAGACACCACCAAACATTGATGTCTCTGCGTAGTGTGTACGATGAGATCTCCACCCAAGATCTATCATTAATCCTCAAGACATTATGAAGCTTATCCTTAGACAATATCCACTTCTCTATCTTCTTAAAGTCGCTATGTCCATCAAAGTAAACTAGCTCCAGTCTAACAAAGTCCTTCACCAACTAGACCTCAACTGACAAACTAGAAGACGTAGGAGTAGAAGATGATACTGAATCAACTGTCTTTGCTGCTGGTACTATCACAATCGAAATATTTTGTATTACCAGAGCTCTTGATGTCATAGTAGCAAGCTCTGGTGTCGATAAAGTAGGAGTAGTAGTAGTGGGGCCAGTGTCTGTGTTGGTGGAACAAAATAAGCTGTCATCAGGGCGATGAAGTCGGTCAACTATTTTCCCTTAACCAATACTCGTTCAGACAGAATCAGTAAATAATCTACAAAAGTAAGAAGATGACTTCCATTATCACCAGTATCCCCGTTGTCGCATGAATAAGCCCTCTATATATGAAAGTTTATAGTGAACGTGAATCAACTACTATGTAGATAACACACACACATATATATATATATATATATATATATATATACAAATAGAAACTAACATGTATATATAAAAACTCCAAGCTCATTTTGACTCACTTCCCAGCTAATGGTTTTTAGACATAGATCGTATGGTTTCCATAACTAAAATTTGTGTTTTATTAAGTTTGTTTGTTGCTTATTTAAAATGTTAGCTCTGATACTAACTGTAACGACACCTTCCTTAAACTAGGGAACCGCTGACCTAATCTCACAATTAAGCCCTAATCTCGACCATGTAGGACTTAACAATGTATTAGTCAGCCTTTTCAATCATATCTCCACATTAGTAACTTTCACAATAAGCATTACACAAATCCTATGTATATATGGAAACAAGGTAAAAATGATCACATGTACATAGAGGATAAAATGGCAATCATAGTTTAACAAACAAGTGTCTAGTCAGGTAACTATCACTCAACCTAAAATATACAACCCAAAAGTAAATAAAAGACATAAGTGAACCATACAACAAAATCTCAAAACCTACATAATATGAAGTAGCAGCACTCCAGTGGCTCAGAGGTAGTCGTCAATCTTCTCCTTGCATGGCATGCTACTCGATCGATCTGCACCCATCGTCATAAAAAGGACAGTGCATATAGGAATATCAAAAGTAACACTGAGAGACATTCATCCACATTTCCAAATATACAACAAGTATCTGAAAGCATAACAATAGCAAGTATGTAGAAAAAGAGATCATGTTATAAGGCATTTCAGTTAAACAAAATGAAATTGACACTCGACTAAGCAGTAATGATTTAGGGCTGGATGACTATAAACTACATCGCATCAACCTTATTCTACCGTTTAGGGCATAGATATACTCATAAATTCCCATTACACATATATACTTGTCGACAACCCTGGGTCTTATACCCCGTGTGCCGCATAAGCTGGTGAGATGCCGACAACCCCAAAATCATGTGACCTCGTGTGCTGCCCATCTCTGTCACATAATGTTCCTAGATACAAGAACTATTTCATAAATAAAGAATTGACTCGATTTAGGATTCCAAGAATGGAATTGCTTAAGTTAAGCACAAAGAAAATAGATTCATAATACCATAAACCATCTACTCAATAGCATGCTATTTCACTTGATTAAATTCCTCAACAACTAAGAAAGGCATAGCACATGATTTTGAATCAATGAAAACCATTTAAACACCAATTATGTCATGAAAACGAACTCAATATATGAGATAGGACAACAAGTTCATGGCATCAAGAGTATGATAGGTATATCAGTTTAAATGACTATAAATAATTGCACAAATATGAAAAGAAATGGAGAGAAATATATCAATCAATTTACTTGCAAGTCACGCAAACATTTTAGCTTAACCGACCTCCGACACCCCGAAAGGCATACATGAACTCTTGAAACTCTCCTCTAAGTTCAAAAGGTTAATTAGTGTGCTTTAGGACTTGTACAAGTTATCAGAGTTGGTTTAAGTGGTTTTCAATTTCAATTTTCAAATCAGCCCATTAATAAGTTCTTTATGTCCAAATCTACTTTATAAAAAAAATAGTTTTGATACAACAACATGTAAGTTGGTTTTAATTACCAAAACATTAAAATTATGTATTGCGGTACAGGAGAAGTTTTTAGAGCTATTTCTTAGCTTTCTAGAACTACAAGGTTTGTGCAATTTCGATAAGAATAGAAGAAAATATTAGAGTTTTATCACAATGGCTCAAAACAGTTCTAGGTTTCGACCAACATTTTTGAGAAATTCATTTCTCTTAAACTATAGCTTCAAAACTCATCTTTTTTTATTAAAGATTACTTGCATATCCTAGAACTTAATATTAAGAGATTAGCTCAATCCAATAAGAAATGAGTGGGTTATGCTCAAAATAACAGGACATTAGAAAAATAGTGAATCCAGAAATTTAATATTCAATATCAAAGTTGCAGAGGATTTTACAACATGAAAACATTTGAATTCCAAAAGATTTCAATGGCAAAAGTTATTCCCCTTTGAGTTAGCTTTCAAATGCATTTAGAATAGGTCCATTTCGATTTAAAATGAGGAAGTTATTTCTAAATTACAAGGTCGGTTCATAATACAACTTGTAGAATTTTTAATTTGGCCTTAGAACTTCTAAAATTCATAACTTTATGAAAATAAATCCATTCCATAACTTTTTATAGTAGAATTAGTGAAATTTCACAAGAAATCCAAATAATTAATTAGATTTTGAAAATAAAGTGATATTTCTATTGAAATTACTGAAAAACTAGAATTGAACCAAAACCTATAATTATTACTTCAATTGCACTAATTAAATGTGTAGACTAGCTTACCTAGTTGTAGATCCTCGTAATCCTTGATTTTCACCTATTCACTAGAATTTCATCATAATTCATTGATCTCTTTTTTTCAAATCTTCATCTCCTCTTTTAGTTATAAATGAAAGTGATATGCATGAAATCTCATCTAACCTTCTTATATAAATAAATGAAGTTAATTTGGAACCCTTGATCTTCACGTATACACCCATCTCTAGATCAATCTCATGGCTTATAATGTGAACCCACAATCCATTATCCATCCACCAACTCATCTTTATTAACACCAAACTTAACTTAATTTCTCTAGTGATGATATCCATACGTATCTCGAGGAATATTAATGGCTATTGTTTTGTTTTTCTAACTTATGTTACATTAATATGAAGTCAACTATAGCTACATCAAATTAAACTATAGCTACATCAAATTAGCTATTTAAGCCACACTAATTCAAATTAAGACTTGCCTTATCACTTTCTATTATGGTCCTACATCGCCACAGATCTCGATGTGTGTCCCCCTCACATCTCAAAAATTATATACAAGTAAAGAAGACTTAGTAATCTACACAAATACAAAAGACTAGGAATACATCATATCAAAACTAATATATACCTCGGTCACATGCCTTGGTCAGTGTACCTATCGTGATACAGGTCCCACATTACGGGCATTGACCTTGATTAAAGAATTAAACTAGAATTAGGAATTTGGGCCATGAAAACTCTACTCTACTTAGTAACTAATGTTCTACTCAAATATTATTTGTAACACTATGTAATTTTAAACTAATAATACTCTAACAATTAATTGGCAAACAATTCAAATAAAAAGATAATCGGTGATGAGAAAGTAATATGGAATGTGTATATCAAAGTTTGGTGGATAGACAAAGAGTTATCACTGGTTTGTAGGATAGTTATTCAGTTGAGAATGAAAAAAAAATCCTATGAAAAACATGATAGGTAGATATTGCTATGTATTAATGTTTGAATGAGATTCAAGGCATAAAATGTGAAGTAAAGTAAGCTTATCTAATATTCTACAAATTTGATCATTTAAATCATCAGAAATTCTCAAAATGTCAGGGTTCACAGAGATATGTATATAACTTTTCATTACACCAAGAATTTGAAAATTAAAAGTTGAAATGGTTATGATCTCTACTACTGAGTTGTTGATTGCAATGAAACTGATTGGGTCCACTTAACGGTTTCACCTTCGAAATGGTTTTTACAAGTTCAGTTTAAAAAGTTGTATGTAAAGGATTATTTTTTTCATCTCTCTTTTAGTTTCGTTGACCTGCAAATTGAAATTTCAAGGACAAGATTTTTAATTAGTTGAGAAGAATTGTGACATTTGAAGATTTTATAAACTTGATTAGGAGTGTAATTAATTAAATTTGAGTTTTAATTCGGATTTAGCTATCCAGGTGGCATCCACAAATTGCGTACCGGAGATCGTAAAGTTAATTTTATTTTTGTATGTTGCATGCCTAATGGATGTAATATACGATATTTCATTGCAAAGTCTGTGTTGAGGTGTATCCTTAATTTGTCATAATCGGGGTTGTATGTGTGTTTCTGAAGGGCAAAAATGCAGTAAAAATTATTAGTAGCTCTAAAACTAGTGATCAAGTGTTAAATATCACGCGAAGCTTTTTGCCTCGGTTTGCATGCAAGTCAAGATTTTTGGTAATGTAAAATGAGAATGCAGTTGGTACAAGACTTTTTCTCTAGTTACGTGTTACTTGGCAGTAGTCGAGGTTGAGATTTAGTCCAAATTGGTGCAAGTTTTGGTAAGCATGACAAGAAAATTAATCCAAAAGATTTTGATGTGCCGTGGACAAAATTAAGATTTTTGGGATTTAGCGTGACCAAAACAAGTGTTATAAACATTTTATAAATTTGGAATGTTTTATGGAGTTGGTGAAAAATCGGATCCAAAACAAGCCCCGGAAGCTAAAGCACGTCAAAAATGGGATTTCAGGAATTGATAAATAAGAAAATTAAGCCACTGACAAGCAGCTGGGGGTTTATATATATATAAAAAAAAAAACAAAATAATGAAACTTTTAGTCTAATTTGAAACAGAGAACGTTTAAGAGCGTTCATTCCCTAACCCACTCAACTTGGGTTTTTGCTACGCGATCTCCCAACATCTGATTTTTGCCGAATTTTTTCCACAAAATAGTAAAGCATTATGAGATGGTCAATTCAAGTTAAGTTTTTGTAGCTGAGACGAGGTATTTGGCTCAAAATCTGGTAAATTCTTAATTCAAGGCGTTTTCACAATTCAATTTGAATTCTTGCAATAATTTGATTTTTCTCATGAAGTTTTGATGAATATTGATATGAATTGTTATGAATTGATGTATTAGGTTGATTTGCACCAGTTTGGAATAAATCCCACCAATGAGGGTTAATTTTTTTAGGTTTTGAGTATGCTTATCAGGCAAAACTACTTCCATTATCTCAATAATCCAACTCATGAAAAATGGATTATGTTTGGTCGCTCTTGACCATTTAGTCATCAACTCACCTGCAAATTATCTTATGCCAGCTTTTGTTGTGTTCAAGCATGATGGTACATACATAATGCAGAAATTAATAGGAGCTTACCCTCGATACGGTTGCATGGCGCCTTTGGGTTTTGCTCGCCACTACAAAGGCTCTCTCTTGCTTGTGTTTGTATCTTAGGTTATTACAAGCTTATAAGTTATGTACCTTTTATGATATTATGTCCATTATGTCCACACCTATTACAAGTTGGTGGTCTACTTAATGCTATCAAGATATCTCGACTGTGCATCAACCTTTGTCACTGTAGTGACACATATGGATCTTCGTTTTCCCTTTATCCTTGTGGATCGATGTTGCTACCTCCAATTTTGCTCTCAGTCCTTCGCTGAATGTAATCTGTGGGTTGTGGCCACTACCAACTAATTTGTCCAACCCGACATCATCAAAAAGAATTTTGTTACCTCCTCTATATTATAACTATAGTTTGGTTTTGTATTAGGCTCTACCATGGTTTCGACGCATCTCAGCCTCTACCCCCATGTGTCTGTCGAATCTGCAATGCCATAGAGCCTGTCTTGTTAGAGCTGATAAGGAAAACCTATTCACTTACTATGGGTAGCTTTATATATTGTGTCCCTCTTTATCAACTTTGAAATATGTTGCATGCCTCATCTACTCTGTCATGGTGGCCTGTATTGCAAATCCAGATCCCTTGGATCCCTAATTCATTCTATTTCATCTCTGGCCTCACTTTCTCTTCCTATTGTTCTTAGTCAAAGCTGGTGAAACCAAGTGTGCTCGTATCATCATGAGGAGCTCTGTCAACTGATGTCCCTGAGTAGTGACCGCGTCAATCGAACATTGCATGTCGTTAATAGTAATAATATAAGTCTCAAGTGCTAGAAGTACTGCAGTTGAAGTAGTAGCGTTGGTGGCAGCCTACTTAAGAGTAATAATGTGTGTTTTCATAAATGTCATAAACTCAACCAACTACTGGCCATGTACCATAACTCTATCGGATAGCCCATGAAAATCCTCAACCGATATCGTATGTTGAATACTACTAGCACTACCATCTCCACCCTCCCGCTGATCTGCTATCGAGGTCTACATGTTGATAGCGATCGCGACATCAACTACTACGTAAATATAGCATAAATATATGTTTAAAACATGATATATACCCATAGAAATTCCCCAACTCATTTTTTGCTTACTTCCTAACAAATATTTCTATGCAAGGACCATCTGGTTTCCACATCTAAGATTTATGTTTAATTAAATTTTCATTTTGTACTTGTCGAGAACAAAGATCCTAATATTAATTGTGATGTTAGTATCATGTTATAGAATAAACTATACTTCATTGCCTAAGTTCTATAAACCTAGGTTTGGTTCCAACTGTGATGACCTTTTCCCCAAATGGGATACCGCCCTGCCTAATCCCATCATTAAGCCCTAATCCATGCCACATAGGACTTAACAATAAGTATTATTGATTTTATCCTTATTCATGATTTTGGAGTTAATTAAAACCTTTTATAATTTCAATATTATTAGTGGAAGACTTAATAAAATGGAAGCATTATCAAAACACCTACTTTGAGAACCAGGTAAAATAGACGATCAAATAAAATCAAACTAACAAATACGTGTATCAGTCAGGAAGTCCAGTGTCACAACATAAATTTCTAATCCTAATTATTCTCGTAATCAGGATCACCGACTCATGATGTGGACCCACATCGAGATATTTGCACTGGCTGAGGCATATGTCGAGGTATATTCTAGTTTTTTTGTGATGTATTCTTAATGTAATGTATTCATTAAACTTATTAAGTTAATTCAACTTGAATATATATATGTCGAGACATAAGTGGGGACGCGCTTCGAGATGCGTGTTGGTGTGGAACTAGAGAAAAAATGATGTGGTAAGTCTTAATTTAAGTTCATGTGACTTAAAATAGCTAATTCAATGTGCTTATAATTTGTTTTACATAAATATAGCCTAAGGTAATGAAATAAAATAAGGAACATTGATATACCTCGAGATGCGTGTTAGCACCACTATTGGGAAAATTAACTTAAACTCTGTGTTAGGAAGGGATGGTGGATTAGTTAGTGGATTGTAGGACCACATTATAAGCCATTAGATTTTTTTAGAGATGAGTGTGCAGAACAAGATCAATGGTCACAAATTGGTTTCACCAATATATAAGTAGAGTTAGTTGATTGTTCATGCAAATCCATTTGCATTTTAATCAAGAAGAGGGAGAAAAAAGTTTTGGAGAGAAAATAGGCAATTTTGGGAGAAATTATAGTGAGTTGAATAGTGATGATAAAGATATTAGAAGATTACAACTAGGAAAATCAATCCACACAACTATTTTACAAAGTTTTGTCAAAAATTGAGAATTTTAGGTTTCAATTTTGAAATCAATTCTGATTTTTTATTATTCTCATAGGGTAAATGTTTGAGTCTTTAAAATTTGATTATATATTTGGATTCCTTATTTCAAGCTGATTATCCAGCTGTTAAGAAGTTTTTAATTTAGTTTTGAAATTAAAAAGTAATAAAATTTTAAAGTTGTAAAATAAAATTAAAAATTCTGCATGTTATTGTTATGAACCAGTCTTTGTATTTTAGTCATAAATTCTTCATTTTAAATTGAAATGGACTTTTTCTAGTGGCATTTGATAGCTAAATCAAAGAGGAAGAACTTTTTCTTATTGAAACTTTGAAATTTGAGTGCTTTCATGACTAAAAACCCTTTGCAACTATGATAATAATTCTGTAATTTTTGAGTTCACAGTTTTGTTAATGTCTTGTTGATTTTAGCATAACTCCCTCATTTCTTATTAGATTAAGCTCATCTTTTGGTATTATGTTCTAGGATATTTTTGTGGGGTTTAGTAAAAAAATCATGAGTTTTCAAGATAATATTTTGGAGAAATGAATTTCTCAAAGCTAGTAAAAAAATAAAACTGTTTTGAGCCATTGTAGTAAGATTTTCGTATCTCCTTTCATTCTTATCGAAATTGTGTAAACCTTATAGTTCTGAAAAGCTAAGGCATAGCTCTAAAAACTTCTTTTTATACTTCAATATATAATTTTATGTTTTGGTAATTGAAATCAACTCACACGTTATTGCACCAAAATTGTCTTTATTTTAGTAAAGTAGATTTGGACATAACTAAGTTATTAATGGGGCTGATTTTAAAAATTAGAATTTAAAACCATTAAAACCAACATTAATAGCTTGTATGAGTCCTAAAGCACCCTAATTAACCTCAAGAACTTAGAGGAGAGTTTTGGAAGTTCGAGTACGTGTTTTGCAGTGTCGCGAGGACGAATCGGCCTGGGAACTTTGCTTGTTATGTAAGTAAATTTGTTGAGGTTTTTTTCTACATTTTATTTCCAATATATCATTGTTATTTTTCCTAGTTTGACTAGTATATGTCTTGTGATCTGGTATCATGAACTTTGGTTCATTCTACTCGCTTAGTGAGTTGTTGGCTCGTGACATCATTCCTTGAATTGATTCACTGGCTCTATTCCTGTCCATTGTACTTTTTGTTGTTTATGATTTGAATTATGAGTTGAATAACATGTTATTAGGATAGATGTGTTAATTAATTTGTTATGGACTTGTACTTTTATTTGTGATGCTTTTGAGAGCAATTACGTCATATTAGTTTGTATTCAGTCTTCCTTGTGAATGTAAAGTAGTCCTAATATATGGGGTCCATTGCACTATATTAAGATGAGCGGCACACAGGGTCAGAATCCTTGTGGATGTCGGCACTCGCCACTATTATGGTGCGCCACATGGAGTTAGAGCCCCTATGGTTGTTAACAAATGGTTACTTGACTGTATAATAACACACACGTCATTTTTAAGTGGCCTTAATGGCTGATGTGGCATCGCTCATAACTGATTAGACCAAGATTATCACTACTTAGCATAGTGTCGGTTTTCACTTGTTTAACTTGGTATTTACTGGCATATTTTAGTTTTAGCAATTCCTCGCTATCTTTATACTTTTAAATACCTTTTGCATATTTAGAAATGTGGATGAGAATCTTCAGATATTACTTTCTATTTTACTGTACTCGCCATCCTTTTTATGATGGTGGGTGTAGATCCATCGATTAGCAGGCCTAACAAGGAGAAGATTAGTGACTACCTTTGAGTATGCGGTTTGCTTTCAGTAGCAACTTTGTAGGTTTTAATGTTTTGTTGTATTGGACTTTATGTCATTCAGATACTTTTGGGTTGAATATATGTATGGGTTAAGCGTTAGTTCCTTGACTTGACACAACAACAACAACAACAACAACAACAACATAGCCTCAGTCCCAAATTAATAGGCTACATGGATCAGACTTTTCCATTGTGCTCGATTAAGTGCAATTGAAGGTGAGCTTTGCAAACCATTCAAATCCCTCTTAATTAATGCATCCCATGTTAACTTTGGTCTGCCCCTACCTCGTCGAATTTCTACAGTTTCTATTGAGTCAAGTTTTCTAGTTGGGGCATTTGTAGGTCGTCTTTGCAGGTGACCAAACCATCACAATCGCCCTTCCCTAATCTTTGTATCAATTGGTGCTACTCCTACTTGTCTTTGAGTTTCTATATTTCTTATTCTATCTTTACGAGTTTTACCATACATCCACCTAAGCATCCTCATTTCTGCTACGTTCACTTTATGTAATTGTTGTTGCTTTACCGCCCAACATTCACTTCCATAGAGCATAGTTGGCCTAATTGCGGTTCTATAAAATTTTCCTTTTAACTTAGTGGGAACATTTCGATCACAAATCATCCCTGTTGCACTCCGCCATTTCTTCCATCCAGCTTGAGTTCTATGTATAATTCTTAATGTTACCATCATTTTTTATAATTAATCCTAGGTATCTAAAGTGGTTTACCTTAAGAACTTCTACTTCCCCTAATTTTACCACACCGTCATCTCGATGTCTAGTGTTTCCAAATTCAAAGTGCATGTATTTGGTTTTTGTCCTACTCAACTTAAAGCCTTTAGATTCTAATGTATTCCTCCAGAGTTCTAATTTCCTATTCATTCCATCTTTAGTTTCATCCACTAAGACAATATCATCTGCAAATAGCATACACCATGGTGTATCCTCTTGAATATGTCTAGTTAGTTCATCCATAACTAAAGTAAATAAATATGGGCTTAAAGCCAATCATTGATATAGTCCTATCGTAATGGGAATTTCTTTTATAGCTCCTCCAAATGTCTTTATACTCGTTACTACTCCATC
Source organism: Stephania yunnanensis (assembly GCA_039657365.1). NCBI lineage: Eukaryota > Viridiplantae > Streptophyta > Magnoliopsida > Ranunculales > Menispermaceae > Stephania > Stephania yunnanensis. Next base: position 21,827,794 of record CM077583.1, read on the forward strand.
ATGCGTATCCTTAATAGTGTCTATGTATCTAGCATGCACTCCTTTTCTTTCTAGAACCTACCAAAGAACATCTCTAGGGACCCTGTTATATGCCTTTTCTAAAACGAATACCATATGAAGATCTTTTTTCTTTTCTCTATATTTTTCTAACAATCGTCTTACAAGGAAAATCTCCTCCATAGTTGACCTCCAAGGCATGAAACCAAATTGGTTCTCTGCTATTGTTGTTTCTCTCCTTAGCCTATTGTCAATTATCCTCTCCCAAAGTTTCATAGTGTGACTCATAAGTTTAATTCCCCGGTAGTTTAGCCAACTTTAAATCTCTCCTTTATTTTTGAAGATTGGCACAAGCGTGCTTTTTCTCCAATCCATTGGCATCCGTTTTGATTTTAAAATTTTATTAAAAAGTTTTGTTAACCAAGTCAATCCAATTTCTCCTAAGCATTTCCAAACCTCTATGGGTATTTCATCTAGGCCACATGCTTTCTCTATTTTCATTCTTTTCAATGCCTCTTTAACTTCTACAATTCTAATATTGCGTGTATAGTTTACATTTCTTTCTTGGTGTGGGTTTTCATCTATTATAGTATCAACTTGGCCATCATTAAATAAACTATCGAAATAACTTCTCCATCTCTCCTTAATATCCTCCTCGCGCGTTAAAACGTTTTGATTTTCGTCCTTAATACATCTTACATGAATTAGGTATTGTTTCTTTTTATCTCTTAATTTGGCTAGCCTATATATATATATATTTCGTCATCTCTATTACCTAACCTTGTATATAGATCTTCCATGAAATTTGTTTTAGCTTGACTAACTACTTTTTTAACTTGTTTTATTGCTTCTCTATATTGATTGTACACATCTTCATCTTGACACTTAGGTATTTTCCATACATCTCTCTTTTAATCTTAATTGCTCATTGAACATCCTCGTTCCACCACCATGTTTCCTTCTTTGGAGGCCACAAGCCCTTAGATATACCTAATATGTTGGACCCCACTCTCCTTATGTAACTACTCATTTCTAGCCGCATCGTATTAGCATCTAAGTCAAGATTCCAAGCATTTTCCTTTAGTAGTTTTTCTCTAAAATCTACTTGTTTACTATGTTTTAGGTTCCACCACTTTATTCTAGGGTCGCTAACTCTTTTATATATATTATGTCGTTTTGTTAGCTTAATATCAAGTACTACTAACTTATGTTAGGTAGTAAGTGCTTCACCAGGTATTACTTTGCAGTCTCTATATATTTTTCTATCTATTTTTCTTGTTAAAAGAAAATCTATTTGACTCTTGTTATGACCACTACTAAAATTAATTATATGCGACTCCCTCTTCCTAAAACTAGTATTTGCTAAGACAAGATCGTATGTTGAAGCAAATTCTAAGATTGATTCTCCTTCTTCATTTATATTACCATAACCAAAACCTCCATGAACTCTCTCAAATTACTTGCCCCGTTATGCCCATTTAACTCTCCTCCAATAAACACTTTTTCATCTAATGGTATACTCTGCATAAATCCATCCATATCGTCCCAAAACTTGTGTTTGATGCTCTCGCTTAATCCTACTTGTTGTGCATAAGCGCTAAGTATGTTAATTTTTTCATCTCCAATAATTAGTTTAACTAGAATCAATATATCCCCCATTCTTTTAACCTCTATGACCTTATCCTTATAATCATTATCTACCACAATTGCTACTCCATTGCATTTTTTATCTATACCAGTGTACCACAATTTAAACCCTGTGCTTCCTATTTCTCTACTTTTTCTCCTACCCATTTTCCCTCTTGGAGGCAAGCACTATTGACTCTCCTTCTAACTATGGTATCTAATAGTTCTATTGACTTCCCCGTAAGTGTTCCTATGTTCCATGTTCCTAAACGAATTTTTTCTCCCCTTTGTATTTGTTTTCCTTTTCTATTTCTATTTCGTCTAAAAGATCTAGTGTTCGTATCTATGATTTTGTTTTTGTTTTCGTGTTTGTTTTAAACTAGCTTCTTTACCCACACCCGTCCTTTGTGTGGGAACCCTTGCTCATTTTTCTTCACATCCGGGCGACGATGTGAAGGGACTAGCTTATTTACCCACACACATCCTGTGTGTGGGAACCCTTGCTCATTTTTCTTCACACTCAGGCGCGATGTGAAACACACCCTTGCTTATTTCTCACTACATCCGGGCTCCGATCCAATGAGTCGCTAGGTGGGAACGCCCCAACGTTTATATATGTTTGATCAATTTCATGAAAAGTGACAAAAGTTTTACGCTGGCTGTCAACCTATCGCAACCCTCCTCCATTTTCCATGAATGGAAAATGAGCTTGGGGCCTCCCTCCCTAACTTTTCGGGTATGAAAAGTGAGTTTGGGACCTCCCTTACCCATTTTTCGGTATGAAGAAATGGGCGTCAGAGTCCTCCTCCTTTATCCTGACTTGGGACCGGCTTCGTAGCGCACATAGTGTACAACATAGGTGGAGTTTTCCTTGACTTGACACATATTTATTAAACTGATTATCACGTTTTTGTTATATATACATGTGATCGTGCTTTCCTAGTTTTCCACACCTAATATTTGTATTAATTGCTTCCGCTAAATCTTTTAAGGCTTCCATTGAATAATCAATAAGTTAAAAAAAATTAAACTAACTCAAAAATTTAATAACGATGAAAGTTATGTAATGTCAATCTTGTACTTAATTATCGAGAAGAATATGACAAAAGATTGACTAATACAATGTCAAGTCATGCGTAGCTGATATTAGGGCTTAATGACGGGATTAGGCCAGGCAAGTGCCCTAGATTAGAGAAAGGCCCATCACATATAGTCTCTCATTCTAATATATAACCCAAAATCATATAACAAAATAGGTAATAAATACATTAAATGATCACCTACAAAAGTGGCATAAACCACTTGCTAAGGGCTTGGAGGTAGTCATTGATCTTCTCCTTCTCTAGTATTCTACTTGTTTTATCTGCACCTACCGTTATAAAAAGGATAGTAAGTATAGGAAATTAGAAAGTAAATCCTGAAGGCTATTTATCCAAATTTCCACAATATACAAAGAACGGCAGCTGAAAGCATATAATAGTTATGAATAAGAAGAAGTTGAAAGGGAATTATGCAAACATTTACTAAGTTTTTATAAGGAACGATAAACAGAATGATCATGCAAATCATGTTTTAGTCAGCCAACATCCTTAAGGACTCTAACTCTATGTGTTGTGCTTATAACATCATCTGTGTGGGGTGCTGACATCCCTAGAGACATTAACCCCATGAGTCGCGCAACTCATGAATTAAATAAACCCTCAGCTGTGTGGAGTGCCAACATCTCCAGGGACTCTAACCCTAGGTATCGTGCAACTCATAATGTCATGGCACCTACAAATGCGAGCTCTTCAGTCAATGCATATCGAAGAGTTCATGTTATAGATTTTACAAATAAATGTCACACAACAAAGTTATTGACATAAGTGTGCACATACACCAATAAGAGAGTAAAATAAATCATGGTATGCTATTTAGTTGACAATTCAATAGCTCATAGTTTAACAACCTTAAAGGAATCTAATCATATAGCAAAGTCAAGATAAGGAATGTCACGTGACAAATCATTACATGACGATTATAGCCAAAGATATCATAGACATGAAAGTATATACAAGGTATGACACTAGGAATATAATATCAGCATTAAAATAATCCAAATGACTATATATTAACTCAATAATGAAATGAAATTGAGAGAATTGCCTCAACAGGTTTACTTACTTAAAATATATGCAATTCCTAGCCTATACCGGCTCATGACCATTCTAGACTTGTGTTCCACACCCCGTAAGTCCTCTATAATCTTTGGAGGTGTCCTAACATATTTAATTAACTTGTTTTAGGTTGGTTGAGTGCTCTTAAATTCTAATGTTTCAAAATCGACCTCCTTAATACTTTGTTTATGTTGAAATCTACTTTAATAAATAAATATAGTTTGGTGCAACAACTTGTGAGTTGATTTAGTTACCGAAATGTTAAAATTACATATTGTAGTATATGGAGAAGTTTTTAGAGCTATGTCTTAGGTTTTCATAACTATAAGGTTTGCGCAATTTCGATAAGAATAGAAAGATTTATGGATGTTTTACCGTAATGTTGCAAAACAATTTTATATTTCGGCAAGCAACTTTGTAAAATTCATTTCTCCTAAACCATAGCTTCAAAACTCATGATTTTTTAGTGGGGCCTAAAAACGTATCATAAAATATTATACTAAAATATGAGCTCAATCTAATAAGATATGAGGGAGTTATGTTGAAAATAGCAGATCATTAGCAAAATTGTGAACCTATAAATTTCAGATTTTTCATTAAAGTTTCAAAGGATTTTTAGATAAGAAAACATTCGAATTCCAAAACATTTCGATAGGCCAAAGTTGTTCTCATTTGAGTTAAATTTAAAAAGCCACCAAAATGGTTCTATTTCAATTTAAAATGAGGAAGTTATGACGAAATTACGGAGGCCAGTTCATAATAACAATATACATAATTTCCAGTTTTGTTTTTACAACTTCATGAACTTCAAAATTTTATAACTTAATAAAAGCTAATCCAAATCCAGAACTTCCTTATAGTACAATTAATGGAATTTCGTAAGGAATCCAAATATGGAATTAAATTTTAAAAGCAAAGTCGTTTGCCCATTGATATTTCTGAAAAATAAAAACTGAACCTAAACTTATAATTCTTTGTTGATTTCAACAAAGTGGTGATGGAGATTGGCTTATCTAGTTGTAAAGCTTCTTTAATTTGATCAACAACCTTTCAACTCACCAGAGTTTCCCTACAAATTTGCTAAACTTTCACTCCATATCTCTCTCTTCTCTCATCTTGCATGAAATGCAAATGGATTTTGCATGAAAATCCCACTAACATGTTTATAATGTGGTGTGGTTAAGCTGAGCCATGATCTTGTTCAAACATCCATCCCTAGGATAATCTAATAGCTCATAAATCGGTCCTATAACCTACTAATTCATCCAAGTTAACACACATGTTTGCATAAAGTCTCCTAGTGATCATTACAACATGTATCTTGAGGCAAATCAATGCTTGTTGTTTTATTTTCTTATCTTATGCCACATTTATTTACATTCAATAATAGGCACATTAAATTAGTTATATTAATCATAATTAACTAAATTATGACCTACCATATTATTCTCTACCTTAGTACCAAGCTATACACGCGTCTTGAGGCATGTCTCCATTTGCACGCCAACTTAGAAAATACAATACCAAATAAATATTCTTAGGTATAATGTACACACATACATGACGCTAGGCATCCATCACTCAAAATTAATATTTCTTGGTCTTTACACTGAGTTTTGGGACTGTGCACCTGCTCTTAGGTCACATTAGGGGTCAGTAACCCTAATTAAGGACTAATTTACTATTAGTAGATTTTAGGCTGTTACAATGACAAATCCTGCCAAAATCTTCACAGAGGACCCAAAGCAAACTTACCTCAATATACAAATCAATGAGCTATCTATTAATGGAGTTTAACTTTATACGGTAGATGATATGAATCTCATGCTTGAATATTGATTTCTTCGATCAAAAGTGAGGGTTCATTGCAAACTTCCTATTATGGTGTCAAAGACAATTAGCACCTGTATAATTGCCTTAGGAATATAAAAGAATATGCACATATGAATGGGTAGGCTCACCATCATCACACATTTCCTAATCATGTTGTCAACTGACCTAGATAATTAGATAATATTAGGTGGACCATTCCTATCAAAGGTCGGAGCTATCATTAATGTATGTGAGCGCATAGTTACATTAAGGAAGGGTGATGAAGTAGTATCATTCAATAATAGGATGAGCTTGACGACAAAATGGAATAGGAGCAATTTCATCTTGGTGATGAGATTGATGATGATGGACGTTTCTCATATCCTAGTGAAGACATTATCAAAGAGGAACCACTTGCAGTAAAGATTTATTCACTCATACTTAACGAAGATTAATTCCTCTATTAATTGAGCAAACGACTATAAACAACACGTCTCTATGAGAGGCAACCCATATTCATTATTTCTTCATGTTATTTCAGTTTTTAGTAAGATACCTAGCTTTAGTTTAGTTTGTTTTTACTCTCGCTCCTTTTTACTCTCTTTTGGATTTCCATTCGGAAGTTACGCTCCAGAGTAGCTTCATTACAAAGGGGATGATCGAGTCGTTTTTATTTTGATGGCCTTTTTGCAAGTTTGCATTATAAACTTGATTTTATTTATTTATTTTATTAATAAATTAAATTATTTATTAAGTACTTATCACGATCAAAATTATGAGATTTTTTGAGTCTTTTTAGTCAATCTTACCTTTACGTTTACTTTTAGGGAGGATGTATAAGTTATTTATGAAATAAAATTGCAAAACAACAAAAATTGAGGCTCGTTAATTCCCAATGATTCAAAATTACACTAGGAATAGCTGGAAAAAACCATGGTAGAACACAGGAAAATCAATGCAAAAAATTGGAGTCTGACGATTCCCATTGATTCCAATTACATAGGAATCACTAATAAAATTGACAGGTCATCAAATTTTCCAACAGCTTTTTTATTTCTGATTTATGCAGCAATTTCTTGCGATTCCATTTACACAGGTATTGTTGGGCATGATTTTTCGTTTTGAAAATAAAAACCCCAAATCGCCATACATAACACCTCATTCACACCATCAAACTATTGAACCTTCATGAAAAATTTAATTCCTCGCCAAGATTCAACCCATACAAGCTTAATCTTAGTCTATATAAGTGATTCATACCTCCACATAGCTTCCTTAAACATCAAACACATCCAAATAGTCAGAGTATAGCTAAGTTGGGGTTTGGGGAACTCATATTTAGAGTTTGGAATACTAGTGAAAGGAGCTAGAGAGCATATATCTTAAGAGATTCACTCTTAAGAAGGTGAAAATCACAACTCTAGCACTTTATTTTGATGAAATTTTGATTTTAATTGCAATAGTATAACTTAAGAGATTCATTGTAGGCCTTCATTTCAATACATCGAATGAATTATTTTGGATTAGGAATTGCAATAATATGAGTGATGGTTTACAAATTTTATGATTTTGAAATAAAATAGGGAGAATGAATTTTGGAGTATTTGAAAAATACTTAAGATTGATCTTTCCACAAAAAAGTTGGATTCATGAATTTTTGAAAAAACATTCGATAGGTTTGTTCTCATATTTTTAACACTTGTAATTCTCAAATGAGTTCTATTGAATATGTATTCTTCATTCATAATATTTTCGAATTTCTTTATAGAAATTTTATTTCCAAAGAACTTTCCCTCCTTAAGTCCATTTTTTTATCAAATACAAGATTTTAGTTTATCGATTCATAGTAGTATTTTGATCACTATTGTGAGACGAGGTATTGGAAGGGGTAGGAGTAGTGCCAAGAGAAAGGAAAAGGGGTTATGGTAGAAACATTTAAGAAAGACCATTCGAGTCAACAAACATACATTCTACATATGGGCGTTATTATTAAAGACTCACGACCCTAAAGGGTTGATTTGAAAAAACAAACTCCACCTAGTTCTGATGAGGGTTTTGACTACCTAGACCCAAACACACAAGTCCCCTATGTCTCCATGTGATTTTCAGTCCCAAAGCACAAAATAGATACATTCGAGATATAAAAAAGTTATCATTCTCGATAAAGGACTTTGAATCCACAATGTGAACAAATATGAAGATAAAGTTGTAAGCATATTATGGGAAAAGAGTGGGAATACCTTCTTAAGGAATATGAAAAAAATTAAAGAGAGTATATTTAGAATTAGTCTGTCAATTCTACGTTAACGGATATGTGAGCGAAGATTCGAATGAGCTGATAGTTCAAGAAAAGAAGATTTATATTTTATCAATGGCATTAAAAAGACATTATGAACTTTCAAAACTTAGAGTTAGGCATGAGTATATCGACTATCCCAGCTAGCATTATCGAATGAAAGATGTTTACCTGTACCTAAGAATTCAAGAAGCCTTACTGGTTATTCCTAAATGGGAATTTGTTTTTTATACAAAGGTCACCCGAAGTTCATTGATACCACCAATTTTAGGAGAACCTCCATGTGTTGGAGCTACATCATAGATACATGCATATAACCTACTAAGTAACATTCTGAAGTGGGCAACCATAGAGTTGCTATGCTCTATCATATTATCGCAAAGACTAGGTATATCACCGTTGAACACGTAATTCACGATCACGATGTGATGAAACTAGCAATTATGTCTAGGAAGCATGACACCTACCATTCTCAATTCTAATCACTTGGATATCTATAAAGGCCAAAGTTGGTATTCTTGAGATGCAATTTGATGTGCTACCTCAGAAGACTATGACATATGTTGCAATTAATAGGATGAGAACAACGAATAGATACAAAAATTTAGAAGAAGTGAGGGAGACCAACCGAAAAAATAGGTACATACTAGAAGATTGAACTAATAGGCATAGACTACATGCAAGCATACAAGAAAAAGTAAGATGAGCAGTGAAAGTGATGATTCAAGCATATTTTCTAGTGGCATGGAGTAGTTATATATCTATCGAAAAACCTAGAAGGAAATGGGTTTTTCAAATCCTTGTTTTTAGCTTTTCAACACAATGAGAAAAAAATCTTGAGGAATACCAAGATGTTAGAAGCAAATGAAAGAATTCCAATGCGCCATCATTCCATGTCGGAGAGGAAGATGGAAAGTTTGCAAGATCGTATGAGAAGCATCGATGTCCCTTGATGCAATTGAGATTACCATCTGGAGTTTATAATCTTGTTGTTAACTACACTTCCTAACCTACAACACCAATGAATGAAGATTAAACTAAAGAGAACGATGAGGAATTTACTTCTACATAGGGCACTTTGTAATTTTGAAGTATTTGCTTATATGTGATGTGTGAAATGTAAACTTTGTTTAGATTTTAATGAGAATGAATGATATATCCATTTTGTATTTCTTTTAAAAGACGTCTATTATTAAAATTTTGAAAAGTAATTTATATTTCATATTTAATTCTTTTATGCTTCGCAAGGTATTTTGTTTTGTTTTGCCGAAATCCATACTTAATTTTTAGACTTTTAGGACAAGGTTTGGAATGAGTTTGTATGTATTAGCTAAAGTGAACTATAAAGAAACCAAGTATGGAAGACTTGAGAGATAGAATTTATTTGACTAAATTTTTTTCAAAACTTACAACGATTTAGGTAACATTTCTTCATTTTCATTTATTTTAGTTAGGAATATGTGAATTGAATATAATTTGGATTATAAATAGAAATTATATATCATTATTACCCATGAAAATAGAGATTTTATGATAGAAAGTAATTATTATACCCTATTTGGCTTCACCTAGATTGTGTATACACTAAAAGAGTTTAAAGGGGATTTATTGCCTTGTCTTAGACTTTATAGTAGGTAGAAGATCAAAATAAAAGTATAAGATAAACAAGACAAATTTCGAAGAATCTTGTTAAACAAAGATTATTGATCAAGTATTTTATTTATATATGTATTGAAATGAACTTATGCCACAATGAAGGAGAAAAATATGAAATTAGCCAATACACTTTAACTAGTTGGAAAGGGCACTTACGGTAAAAGTGAGAATAGTTAACAAGAGTTTTTAATGAAAAAAAAATAGAGCCCACAGATTTCAAAAGAAAAAAATAGGGAATCTAGTGGTGGAAAAAATGAGAGGAATAGTTCCTATAAAAAGAATAATGGATTCAAAAGGAAATGGAGTAGGGAACTATAGAAAAACAATATGAAAAAAGGGAATATATTCATATGAAGAAAGAAAGCGAGATAAAGAAAAATAGAATGATGTTTATGAAAAACTCTCTAAATAAAAGATTTAGCTCAAGTACTTACAGATAAGTTAAGTGAAGTATTTCTTATTTCAACATTTAAACAAATTAATATGAAATGATGATTATTGGTGAATAAAAGTTCCTATCGACTTTGGTTGTGGTGATAATTTAAGTATTGTTTGAAAATGAAATTAATTTAGTGATTTTTATATCTTTAGATTCTATATTAGTTATCGTAAGCTTGATGCTTGTTAGTGGAGACTGAGAAAACATATGTAATGCCTTAACCTTGGTGATTGGTTTAACATTAAATTATAAAGTGTTCTTTCCATTATATCATGATTCTTATTTTTATGAAAGTAATTTATTTTCATTTATAAGATCTTTGTTTAATAAATAGGACTATATAATTATGAAATCAAAATGACGTAAGAAAATAGGATATGATAGAGAGTATTCCTTTGCTAGGGACGACGAAGTGCAAGTTTGGGGGTATTTGACAAGTCAATATTAGACATGTTTTATAGTTCATTTTAGAATGAATTTAGATGTAAAAGACTATATTACGCAGGGTTTTTATATTTTAGGTAATAAGTGGAGAATACGAAGAAACGAATGAAAAAAAGGAAAATGAAAGAATTGATTAAGTGAAAAGATTGTATGAAGAACCGCTAAGGAATTAAGAAGAAGAACTGGGATTTTGACCTTGTGATTTACAACGATTCTTGGAGACATATGAATTGCTGGCTAAATCCGAAGACACAAGAAATGCCCAGTAAGCTTCAAATTCTAGATATTCCTAGTGATTCCTAGCGAGATTCCTAACCTACCTTCATTGCTAGGAATTGCTGGGTCAAAATTTGAGGTTTTATATTACGAGGATTTTAAGTTGGTTTATGATATGTATTACCTAATATACTATAAAAAAAAACTAGACCACAAAATTAGGGCTTTTTGTTAGTTTTACAACATTTGCTTTAGTTTTGAGGCCATTCTTTTATTGCTTTATTTTTTGGAGAAGATTCAAGTTTTTGTCAAGGTAATTTTAATTATGCTTTTTAATTCTGAATTTATTTTGTTATTTATCATCATGTGTGAATGGTTTTTTAATCTAAACAAAACTCCAAACATGAACTAGATCTATTTTGCAATATAGTCATAATAGAATGAATATGTGCTTAATGCTTTAAGCATAATTGTGTTATTTGATTCACTATTTTTATAGATTATTATCTATTGATTTTAATCATGGATTTGAGTATTATGTCCATAGTTTCATGTATGTATGTGATGTTTTAATTCATTAACTATTTGAAATAGTAACTAAGATTGTTTGAAAAGGCAAACACTGTTTAAATATCCTAGGTAAATTAGAGATCTAAGTCTGATGTTGAAGTGATTTTTTGAAGATATTAGATTTGTTCACAGTTTTCAGAAAACGTAATGCGGTTCTATTGCATCAAATTAATATCTTTGTGTAAATAAAGGGGTTAGCTCAATAGAATTTGAAAATGATTTTCCCACTGGTATAACAAGAACAAATGGTTGGCTAAAGTATATTTACTTATTTATGATTAGAGTTTAATGACCTAGGATAGTTTATAAAGTACATTCATAGCTATATGATTTGAGTTACATGTTTGGAGTGCAAAATGGATCTATGTTTCATTTTTTCAGAGGATTATTTAGATATTTATTTATATTGAGTTTTATTTGACTGAATTGATTTTAGACTTACTGACTTTGATTTGTGTTAATTAAGTAAGTTTAGTTAGTTTAAATTCTATTTTCATCAGCTTAAAATTAAAAATAAAAATAATAAAACTTCTTTTCTTAAGGAATTTGTAAAATCTCTGTAGAGACGATTCTCACTTATCACTACTACAAAATATTTAAAGTATAATATAAATAGAAATTATTATAGACACTTAACACGTGTCACATTCTCCTGGCCATACATTTTTTGAACTCGTGTAAATTCCTTGTAATTTCACGCTGGTTCTAAAACATAAACTCTTGATTTCTCAGAGTTGGCATTTGAATCTGCAGGATTGACCCCATCATGACCATTTATATCTCTTCAACATACATGCCAGTGAAATTTTTAGCAGGTGGCTCTGAGCTCTAGTTCATCCTATCATTATACGCAGCAGATTACATATCTTCCAAAACTTGCCTTTTTCTGCTCGTATTCTTCTCTCTGTGGTCTCGCTTCTGAGTATCTCATTTCTCTCTTGCTCTTCCTATGAATCTACATAGCCTGACACTTCTTTAATGTTTTATAAGTATTCATCGATGATAGTCTTGTTAAAGTGAACATTTAACCTAAGACCTATCACAGGAACTTGGTCGTATTTGTAGAATTATGTTATCTTCAAGGGAAAACGTAGACCATCATTCTTCTTTATGGCAATGGCATTCCTAATTGAATTGCAGATGATCTTGCTAACATTAATCAAACATATCACTTGAATGGTGTGATATAACAATGTCGCCTTGTAGTTCACAACCTCGTAGTAGTGCAAACTCGACTGCAGATTTGCAGGGATGAAATAGTTTCATGCTTTGATGGTTTTCTTATGATTTTTAGCTTGAAAGTGCTTTGCATACTCATCCTTATCCAAAATGAATCCATCCCTCGGAATTGCTTCTAAACAGATCCTTATGGTTTCATGGGGAAATCCATACCTAAATCCATATTCAGGCTTAAGATATTCAGTATTTGCTCTCCTATGAAATTTCGATAAATCGTAATACTAGTTTATTCTTTCAGATGAATAATTTACTAGTTTTCCTCGAAACATGGCTGCCATTTTATTGTCACTCTCATGCCCGTTACCGTAAAAGTTTCCCTACTAAGATTTCACAACCCATCTCTTTAGGAATCTCCATGTCATTGTCAACATTGTAATCCATAGCCAACAATCCCTAGTTCCTCTCTTTTATTGTGTTCAAAATCTTAGGCATGTACTTTATTTCGTTCTTAACATTAAAGATCCTCTTCAGAATTATTTTTCTATTCTTACTAATGTCGCTTTTCATCTTAGCAAGAGCCTTCACATTTATCAAATAATTCACTAAAAAAAAGATTTGTGAAGTCTCTCAACTTCTTCTTCTTCCTTCGACTCATCACTAAAATATAATGGTGGAGAAGGTTCTCTTGGTGTTCTTGCACTAGTATTATTTACCGAAATCCCTGTAGGTCTAATAGTTATTGATGGAACTTTAGATTTTGTTTTGGGTTTTTTATTAATGCTCCATTCCCCTCTCCTCATTTGGACTTCTAACCTTCCCACTTCCGACCATTTTTTTGAAATCAAAAGTCACAAGTACAAATAACAATTTAAACAAGTGGATCATAAAAACATTTATTGGAAATAATTTGGTAGAATTCAAAATTTTACTTGAAAGGAGAAACTCATTTGGAAAGTTTTCTTGAAAATAAATCAGAAACTTAAATAAATTGGCATCGAAGTTTTTAACTCAATTATAAACTTAAAATCAATTTTTCAAATCATTCAAAATTTAAAACAATTGTGTGATAATTCTAGTGTTTTCAAAAACAAATTAAACCTTTAAACTCATTTGAAACTCAATTTCAAACCAATTGCAAATATGTATCTTTTTAATTGATAAAATACTAAAATTTTGAAAATATTTAATTTGTAAACCAACAATTATTGTAATTGCAATGCCTAATCTTTGGAATAAATGAAATCATTTATTCAGGGTTGAATTCAAAAAATAATATTTGGAATCAATTGAAAAATTTGCAAAAATCCATAAACCAAAAATTCATCAAAATAAAGAGCTAGGGTTTATCGTGATTACCTTCTTGAGAGTGAATCACTCAAGATGTAAGCTTTTGAACTCCTCTAGATTGGTTTTCTAAACTCTAAGTAGAAATTCCTTAAACCCTAGTTTTGCTTTACTCTATAAAATTTGAACTTTATTAGGGTTGAACAAAATTAGAATGAGCTACAAATCATTTAAATACACTAAAACTAGGTTTAGGAAGGTTGAATCTAGACAAGAATTCAATTTTTTGGTTGAAATAGTGCAACGGTATGTGTGTGCAAAATTGTTTGAGTTTGGTGAATTAGGGTTTTATTTTTAAAACTTGAAATCGGGCATAGAGATTTAGGTTTTAAGTGGATTCACTGCGTAATCGCTGCTTAAGTCGATAGGATTGAAGCTCGTTGCTTCACCGATGTGGCCAATGATTTATGTTAAAAGGCTAAATTGCCACTAATTTGCCATACTTAAATTCTCACTTAGATTTTTGGTTACCATCACTGATTTTGCCAACGATTAGTTATGTTATTCCAAATTGCTCTGGAATCGCTAGGCTTATTTTATTATTTTTTTAAATTATTACACAATTAACATATATATTATTCATAAAATCTAATATAAAGGTAGAATTTACTAGAGATTTGAAAGTTTGACTAGGATATGTAACCAACTAATAATTTTATTAATTAAATAAAAAATAAGCAAGTGAATAATGTAAACTTGCATAAAGGTCATAAAAACAAAAACAAGTCAATCACTCCCCCTTATTTGAAAGAACCTCGGAGTTTAAATTCCAAAAATATTTACCGTATAAGAGTCAAAAAGTGAGAGAATTAAAAATACATACTATACTAATACTAAACTCATATTAACATTAAAGCATAAATAAATGTAGAACATGGGCTGGTTCCTATAGAACACTTTTGTTTACTGTTGTTGGCTTGAGTGAACCATTCTAGAATTAGACTAGGTTTCTAAACTTGAATATAGAATTGTCCACTCTAGTGCAATTGTAGAAAGTGATTGCTCGATCATTAATCTCAAAGTGGTTGTTTTGTTCAAGATATCCTTAACTGCTTGAGAAGTGGCTAAAAAGGTCGTCTTAAAATTAAAGGAGGATCTTCATTAACAAAGTTTGGCATGACGAAAAAGCTTGTTGGTACGATGTACTTTTTGACTTGAACTAGTACATTCATGACCACCCTTATTAGTTGAATTGATGAAGTACCATTTGGTAGAGAAAGTGGTTCAGAAGCAAGTGTATCCAACTCTAATTGAGTGTGTAGAAATAAATGTATAGGCATGAGATGTTCACTAGAACCTGTATCACTCTGACATTTGAAGTACCAAGCCCATTTGACATTTATGTACAAATGTATACCTCTAGGATCATTAAGCTTCACATGGCTTAACTTTGGCTTTTTCTTTTTCTTATTTTTCTTAGCTTTAAAATCTCTCGACTTATTAATCTCTTCCCGTTCTTAGATTTCTTAACTCTCCCTTCTTGAGTTACTTTGTTTTCATTTGAAGTGTCTTCAACTTGTTCTTTCTTTGAAACTTCATTTTCAATTTTCATTGTTATTCCATTAATTGCATAAATTCCATCGTTAAAATTATCTTAATAGTTTAATTCTAGAAAGTCTATATTTAATTTCATTATCAAGTAATTCATCATATTCATCATAATTATATTCGTCGTTAATTTTGAACATAATAATTTTGTCTTCAAATTCTATTTACGTCTTTCCTTCAGAAATATCTAACTTAGTTTTAGTTATTTTACGAAAAGGTCTACCTAATAGTATAAGTAGAGGATTGAGTGATATTGAATCTCACATTTTCATGATATAAGAGTTAGCTAAAAATATTGAATCATTTACTATTTCTAAAATGTCTTCCAATAATCCATACGGTTTAATAGTTGTATTGTCTGCTAAACTACTATTAGTAGGTGTATCAGTCAACGATCATATTTTCAATTATTCATAAAGTTTAAGTGATATTACATTAATTGATGCTCCGAGATCAGACATAGCAAATTTAATAGAAAGGTTCATATTGTGAAAGGTATAATAAACATTCCTAGGTCGAAAAATTTCTTAGGTATTTTCTTTTTTACTAAGGATGACACCTTTTGTCTTGAGTTTCCTTTAAGTTCTTCTAAAATTTTGTCTTTAAACTTAGAAATTCTTTACAAACTTCATCATAATTTGAAAATTGCATAATTGATTCAATAAAAGGTTTATTGATTTATGTTTACTTAAATGATTCAAAAAAGTCTTCTTTAATTACTTCCTTCCTAGCATCTGCTAATCGTTATGGAATAGGGGAAATAGAATACGTATCTTCATTCTATTCATAAGGAATACTATCAACTTTTCTTGGCTAACTATTTCAGAAGTTTGTAACGATTTTTCATAAGCTTCTACTCAGGCTAAATGTGACGACCCGTTACCTTAAGTTTGTGATTAGTGTTAACCCAAGTCATAACTAAACCAAGTTAGCCTCATGGTTAAGTTTGGCATACCTTGATTAGTGTATGCATGGGTTTGTGTGATGATTTGTGTTTTTATGATACGTTTGATGATATTTATAGGTTTGGGGATTAATTGAAAATCAATACAAGCCTATAATTAGAAAATAATTAATTAATTGATAAAATTACTAGTATACTAAATGCAACAAAAGGGTCGTAAAATGATTGTGCATGCCCGAGAATACTCGTATTCATGTTCGGTCAATTTATTGGCAAGAAAATGCATGAGATCTATACATTTATATATCAATATATAAATATATATAATTAAAACTATAGGTTTAATTTGAATAATATGGATCGTTGGATCACCCGAGATGAGCATAAGTGGAGATTACATTAAGATGTATATCACAATAGGTTGTATCACTTTAACACAATGCTCACTTGATCAGCTTTGAGATAGTGCAATTCATATCACGAGGAAACTCAAATATATAAATCAATATATAAAAACTTATCATCACTATTCGGTCAAGTTAGAGAGAGAGATCAAGAAGCTGAGGGTTTGATTTTGAGGGATTGATTTAGAGATGTTGATTAATACGATTTAAGGAGATTAAACAACTGCAAATCTAGATATCATTACTGTGGTAAGTTGGATTTTAGTTTTTGAAGTTGAATTCATAAGTAGGTGATGATTTCTCTGTGAATTGTTGTTGTCAATTATTGGAAATAAGTCTAAACGAAATGAGTCTAAACGAAATGATCTAAACCTCATAAGAGGTCTTCCCTAATGTTATAAGGAGTGTTATGATGTTGATGTGGTGCTTTATGTATTGAACAAGGGGTGTTGCCCTATTCACTATCAAGACAGTGAATGGTGGTGCACGCTCCTTATAACAGAGGAACAAACTCCTTTCATAAGTTATCAGGAACCCAGTTGGAGGAGCACACCCTGCCAAATAAGGGAGCGCCCTCCCACCTCAGAAAAAAACACCTATACTGAGTCTTGAATGGGGTTTCTTGAGGTCTTATAGACTGACTTAGGGGTTCTAAATATAGAGTATTAGACCTATATTTATCTCGAATGGATTGCGACAGGTTTTAGAACACTAGGAAAGGTTGAATGACCTAGAAAAGTTAGGAACTTGTGACGAAACTTAATCGAGATAAGTGGGACTTGTATTCTTATAAATTATGCATAATAAATTAGAATATTTATTTAATATAGTATTATGGACTAGGATTTTGGGCAACATACTGTGATTTGATTGTCTTATATATGATGAATTTCAAAAATGGTCAATAAAGCGGACCAGGACTAAGGATTGAAAAGGTATGCTGGGAAATGGATTCCGCCCTTTATCCTAATGAATGGAAAGGTTTGCCAAGAAATGGATTTCGCCTTTTTATCCTCAGTCAGTCGGAATTCTACCTTAGTCATCATCATCCAGTTGGAGTTGATAGCTCATTAAAGCTAGAATAAAGCAAAATAATCCCTTATCGACCACCATATGGATTTTATGGTTTTATTCTTCAGTGATTGGAGAGTACGACTCCGTAATTAAATGCAAATGACAAATCACAAGTACGGTTGCATGTTACCTAATGCAATTGCATTTAGTTATTTATTGTTTATATCAATTTCATTGCCTAAATAGATATGTCTTGGAATTATATTGCTATTTATTGACTTATTGATATTAGTTGGTAATTGATGTGTATACGAGCATCACATGTTGAGAGATTTGGAGCGCTTACTCCCCTTAACATTTCAGGTTCACACGCATTTATGTCGTATTTTTTTAAAATTTGGTTGCATAGGTTGAACCATTTGTTGATGTTGTTGAATTGGTGTAGGTTCTATTTGTGCTCTTAGTCAATAAGTGGTATAGTTTGATTTTGTGGATCATAGCTAAGACTTAATTCTGGTTTACTAGTGTAGTTATTATTGTTATTATAGTGATTTTTAGGAGGTCTGAAAAATTGCTTATAATCGCATTAACTTCTTTGGTATTATCTTCATTTAAAGTAGAACACATATCCGTAGAATGCGCAGCTTCATTAAAAATCCACATGGTTTCACTTGGTTTGATCTATCTTTTAATAGTAACTTAACCATGCTAGATAATTCATTAACTTTTTTGTCAAATGTATTACTTCTTTTATTATTTAATTCATAAAGTTTCTTTCTTAATGTGTCGATCTTTTCACCATATTGTTTAGATTGTTTAGCCATTTTGTTAATAAGTTCTTTTGCTAAAATTTGTGTCACATAAAATAATGAACCACCACAACTTGTATATAATGGTTTTTGTTCAAAAGGAGTAATTCTTTCATAGAAGTACTCTAATAAAGCTCTTTGTGTATATCCATGTTGTGGACAAGATGAAACCAATCTTTAGAATCTGTCCTAAAATTCGTTAAAGTTTTCAACATTTCTCATTTTTACGACTATGATTTGTCTTTTATAGGAACTGATTTTTCTTACAGGCATATATCAATCTAGAAAAGCTTCTTACATTTGAGGTCATGTGGTATTGAATCTTGAGGAAGATAAAACTATCAATCTTGTGCTTGATCTTTCTATGCGAAAGGAAAAGTTTTAAGTTTGACTTGTTCTAATGTACTGTATTTAGGTTTCGTCCCATTGACTTTGTGTTGGTATTCTCTTATAAATTTTTATGGTCTTCATTGTATTTACTCTAAAAATTAGGTGTAGCTCTAATGAATCCAGATCTTAGTTCAAATCCAAGAGCTCCCTCAGGATAGGTAATACACATCAGTTCATAAATAGTGTTGTTTTGATTGATTTGCCTAAAAGTAAGTTCTCTATTTTCATTATTATTGTTGATATTATTAAGTTTATTATTGGCTTCCAATGTGGTAGCTTGGTGTTCTCTACATTATTGTTGTCTTAAATTACGATTGAAAGTCCTATCTACCTTAGGATTAAACGGATGTAAAGATCATGTGGATTTAGAACGATGAAGTGGGTAGACCATACGACATCCAAAACTCTTAATAAATTATGTAAAAATCCCTAACAATAGTGCCAAAAACTAACATGAGTCAAGCGTGTATAATAAGTTTCTCATATATCATTATTATTTGTAGTAGGGATAAATGGGATTGTTTCCATAGGGATTTAGCAAATTTCTTTAGGAAAAAAGTTTTCCAAGGTTTTATTATTTTTTACTTTAATTTAATTAATCTAATTAAAATAGGAATTGAAAATCACTCAATAAAACTAAAATAATTAATTAGACAAATCAAACTTACTTAATTAACACAATACAAATTCATTAAATTTAAATCAATTCAATTCAATAAAAAAACAAACATCTAGATCAATGAAATATCAATCTGTTTAATATCCAAACACATTACTTAAATCATAGTCTTAATCATACTTTAATCTATTTATAAAGTATTTTTAGATCATTAAATCTAAATCATAAGTAGATAGTCCTTAGTAAACCTTCATTTCTCCTTACATCAATGGAAAAGCCACATTCTTATTTATCATATTAATCCTTTGAAAGCTCAAAGGAGTTAATTAAGTAATAAAACAACATTAAGTTCCGTGAAAGCTTCGAACTACTATGCCTAATACCTTCGGAAATCCACTTCAATAATAAACTTAGATCTTAATCCACCTAGGATATTTAAATAGTAAAAGACCTCTTTAAACAATTCTAGTTACTACTTTAAACTAAATATTGAATCCAAATACTCACATAATACATTCTAGACATTGCATGCTATAAAAAGCTTCATGATTATAATCTATTAAATCAGTGAATCAAAAATATGATTGGTTTAAAGCATTAGGTACAAATAAATATTCATTATGACTATATCACAAAACGGATCAAGTTCACATTCGGGTTTTGTTTAGATTAAAATCTACTCACTCATATCCATAATAAACTTTATAATTAAGTAAATAAAATATATAAATAAATAAAATTGATTAAATATTATGAATCTTCAAATCGACTCCAAAAGTAATGAACAATAACTTTAAATTAAATAAAAACTCATAAATATAGCTCCAAGAGCGGTGAAAATTGATATAGGGTACTCAAGAGCAATTGATTTCGAAGCGTTAGGTTCATATATGTAGTATTCTAGGTAGCATACATCCCAAACTAACGCAAACTCTTGCAATTATCTAATATTCTCCAAATCGACTCCCGCGATTCCTGGTTGATTCCACTTAAAACGTAAAAATTGATGGGCAAATCGGTGGAAATTTTCTCTTGGCTTCATCAATTTGTTTGGCGATGTATTTACAATATGTGAATTGGCCAAATTACCAGTAGTGATTTTTTATTCATTCTTGATTCACTGCTGACTCATTGTGCATTTTTTCCACTTGATTAAATCCTTCATTTTCTTTCTTTTTTCATCCATTTCTTCATATATTCTAATTATAATCTGAAATCACAAAAATAAGAGAAAGCCTTTTACATCTAAAATTTTCCTAAAATATACTATAAAACACTATCTAATTATTGACTTATTAGCCTAAATGTGTTGAGTATATGTTGTGGCATCACATTATCCTTATGGCTTGTTCGGTTCACATACATTTATGTCTTATTTTACAATGGGATTATAACATGGATTTGGATATTAGCCCATTTAGAGTGACTTGTTCGGTTAGGGGTATTAAGGAGAGGATTACCTGTGATTTCAATAAATGAAGTTACTAAAATGCTCCTTCATTTATTTGACATCCCCAAATCAAAACCCTTTTTACATCACCAAATCAAAAACCATAGCATGTGTGTTTCTCCCTCTTTTGTGTTCCTGCATCTAATGAGACCGTTTTCATCATCCACTCTTCCTTATCTATGTTCCTGCCTCACGGGCGTCTCTTTCATCCAAGGTATGTTTTCCCTGCTTTTTAACATCAGTGGGACAAAAAGAAAGAAAGATAGAAGAAGAAAAAAAAGATAATCGCCATTACATTTGTCTCTCCGTGGTATCATCACCTCTCAGCTAGGAGACATAGTAGGACATGAGTTTAATGTGTGATTATATTCTTCAGTAGTTAAATGCTTGATTAAATTCTTCTAAATTTTTTGAAGATCTCATACACACGGGTTTATAATCATTTCTATATAATAGCTTAAATTTTCATAGAATCGGTTCTATATAATAGCTTCAATTTACTTATAACCTATATCACAATTCATCTGAGACATATACCACTTATCTGCTTCCGCATATTAACTTAATCTACATATATTAGTCCACTTTTCAATATGAATATGATTAATCATCTAATATCAACGATTCAATGAATAACAACATGATTTTCAAAACATATTTATTCAGGGCATTAAAATGGTATAAACAATACATAACATAATGCAAGTTCAAAGGTCAACTGTAACTGTACTCATGACTTGTGATTTTGAATTTAAATACAGAGTCATACACTCGCATCACTCGATAATAGAACCACAAAATCTAAATGTTGTGCTACATGTGCTTTTGTTAATTTATTCGAGCTTGATCAGGCTACTAACTCTAACTAGATAGTGTCGACTAAAGTAAAACTCTGGCTTACTGAGGATGAAAAGGAAAAATCTATTTTCAAACGTACCTTTTCCTTTTATTAGGATAAAGGGCAGAATCCATTTCCATGCTTACTTTTCCTACCTCAGTCCCAATTCGCCTTATCGCACACTTCCGATCAT
The DNA here is from genome assembly GCA_039657365.1 of Stephania yunnanensis. Taxonomy (NCBI): domain Eukaryota; kingdom Viridiplantae; phylum Streptophyta; class Magnoliopsida; order Ranunculales; family Menispermaceae; genus Stephania; species Stephania yunnanensis. The sequence continues at coordinate 21,849,698 of CM077583.1, forward strand.
TTTCACATTTAACAAATTCAAGTCATAATATGTTACCCCAGCCCTAGTCCATAATGCTACATAAACTAAATATACTAAATCGCAAAGCATAATTAATAAAAATGTGAGTCTCACTTACCTACCGAGCTTTCCTAACTTTTTTATGTTATTCAATTCTCCAAAGGAACTTCCAGGTAAATTTCCATTCAAATATATTCATTTTAGTCAATTTAGGTGTTTTATGAGTCATACAATGCCTCTAAAGCTCCCGGTTCAAGTCTCACTCAAATATGGAACCCTAAGACTTATTTTTCTAATTTTTCCATTTATTTTGAACATCTTCATGCTTTACGAGGTAAAACCCCCGACATAAAGTCTCGCACGAATCCCAGATTCTTCATTGTTCATAAGAATTCATCAATTTCTATTTATTCCATCAAAGTATTAATTTTTCATATTTTTTTTCATATTTTTGGAATATCTTCCTTATTTTCTAACATTTTTCTCCATTTTCTTATAAAATGGGTTTGCCCTTAAACCAAACCTGGTTCGTTCCAGTCTGGGATCAAACCACCCTTTCTTCTCTATTACTTCTATGTTTTGTTATGCAACTTAATTCAATTTATTGTTTTTTAATTTCATTGATTAGGGTTGGGTTTGGCCCAACCCCAAAGTGCGTTGGGCAAGGTAGACGGCTCCCCAAATGTCGACCTCATCGAACAGCCGAGCTCCCAAAACATCTTCTCCATTAACACGCAACACCAATGATAACAACAAACAACGACAACAATGTCACATCAACGACCCAAACAATAATAACTCACCTACATTGTTATCGCCTCCATGGTAGATCTTATCCACCCTCTCCATAATTTTGCTTTTCTCTTCCTCTCTTTCGATTTTTTTTCTTTCTTTAGTTCAAACAACGCATGAAATTAGGATAAATATAAGATTTCCTTGAAATTTGTATTGCATGAATCTTGAGATAGATCTAATGTTTCATTTATTTTTTTAATCTTTCTTAATATGCGTGTTACGTATCTTCAGGTCGATCTTATGGCTATTTACAAATCAATCAAACCCTCATCACATCAAGATAGCCTTGCTTAGGATCAAATATATTGATCTCCTCAAGATATGTATTGCGTATCTCAAGGTAGATCTTATGGTTTTATAACTAACCATATAACCTCCATACATTGCTTGATTGTCCTTGAGATATAGTTACATGCATCTCGAGACATTACAATGCCAACCACCCTAACCGGTCGACTCGTTTACTTCTTCAATTCTTATACTACATGTATCTCGAGGCAAATCCAAATGTATCATTTTATTTGATTTAAACTTTAGGATTCATTTATGTATATTTATATATATGACCTATATATATAAATATATATTCACCTATGTATTTTTGCGCCCGTAAATTCACCACAAGGGCCAACGATGTGAAATTTGAGAATTTCATAAACTTTATTATGTGACAAATTAAGTATTTTTGGATTTTATTTGGAGTTTAAGTATACAAGGTGGGACATACGCATTACGGACAAGAGATCGAAAGGTATTTTTTTATTTTTATGCGTTATGTGCTTAGTGTGTGTATTATATGGAGTTTTTCATGAAGTCGGGGTAGGTTAAAGGTGTACACTTAGTTTGTCATACTCGGAGTTGCAAGTGTGTATCTGAGGGGTACGAGCGAAAATAAATTATTAGTTGCTCAAAAACTAATTAAACAAGTGCTAAAAATAATACTAAGATTTTGCCTCGGTTTACATGCAAGTTGGAATCGGTGATAGTGTAAAATGGGAAAGGTGCAAGACCTTGCCTCAAATTTTGTATCAATTATGGTAGTCGAGGTTAAGATTGAGCTCAAATTTGTGTAAGTTTGGCTAAGTATGGCAACAGAATTGTTCCGGCAAACTTTGGTATGTCATGGATAAAATTAAGATTTTTCGGGTTTTAACGTGACCGAAACCAGTGTTATGGACCTATTATGGATTTAGACGGTTTAGTTGAGAGGTTCGCTAAATTTGATGGAAATCGCATCCAAAATGAGCATTTAAAGTTAAAGAACGTCAATATAAGGAATTATAGACTTAATAAATAAAAATATTAAGATGTTGACAAGCAACTTAGGGTTTATAATATATAAGGAGAAATGAAACAAATTTTTTTTGTAATTCTACAAGTAACGTTTCTTCATTTGATCTCTAAACCCTCTCCGTCGATTCTTTCACTCTGCGAGCTCCTGATATTTGATTTTTACCCCGTTTCTCTTCGTTAAACTATAGAGCATCACGAGACAGTCTGTTAGAGCTAAGTTTTCATGAAGGAAACGAGGTATTCAACCCGCAATTTCCAAGTACTCAATTCAAGGCATTTTCCTCAATTCAATTTGAATTATCACAATTTTTCAATTTCTTTCACTGGGTTTTAATGGAACTTGGTATGGATTATTGAGAATTGAATTATTGAGTTGATTTCCAACAATTTGGAATAAATCCCATCGACAGGGGATATGGTTTTGGTGAAATGAATTGATGTATTTTAGTTGATAACTATTTTGAAGATGTTTTTATAGTTGATATTGATTTATGTTCGGTTTTTAGATGAATTGATTATCGATTTTAATCAAAGTTGACTTCACAGGCTATGAAAATATCTTGATGTTGATATCGAGTGATTTCGTAGTGTTTGTTGTTGATTTTTTATGATTGAACTATGAAAATATTTATTTGGACAAGTGTTTCAGTTCAAAATAATTAAAGTTTACCTAGTTGATAGGTTATATTAGAAAATTTATAACTTCTCCATCGATGATTTGATTTAAGTGTTCTTAAAGTTTATGGAAAGTAGAATATGAGTAGTACAAGTTTCTTTTAGGTCATCATGACAAATATTGAGGTTTTCAAGGTTAAAAAGTCGCCCCAAAGTTGTTAGTTGAAAGCCAGTTCAAACAGTAATATAAATTAATATTTGTGGAAACTGTTCTCAAGCGTATTTTTTCCGCAGTTTCCATTGGGTTTCATGATTTATTCTCACTTGAAGCTTGACCAATAATATAATTGGGTATGCAATAAATCTATTGGAACCATTTCTAAAGAGATTCGACTCTCCAGAGACCACGAAAATTAATCTCGAAGTTGGTTGGTTGTAAGTAAACCTTACAGTGGTCTTTACTATTTATGAAATTATTTTTGTACTAGCATTTATGTTTAGTCTGCATTGCATTTCACATCATTCTTAGTCATGTATACATGGCATCCAGATTGAGTTGCTCCTACTTTGGTCGTAAGAGTGTAAGGTGCTCCAGTCTAGACTAGACATACTGCAGACATTTAAGGCTGGTAATGTTGACTCTGGGTAGCATACATTGAACTTTTGGAATGTTCTAGGTTCATCGTTTGTTGGCCCACTTATTATGAACTTAGAACAGGAAATGAGGGATATATGTTGTTATATAAATTTTTTGTTATTTGGAAATGCAATTACATGCCTCCATGTGTTCAGACTAACATTTGTAGGAGTATGGAGCAGTGTAAGAGTTTACTTACATGACACATTTGAGTTTTTTTTATGATGTCGGGTTCTCTGTGAAGGCAGGAAAGAACAAACAAGACAAAAAGAACCTTGACGAATGTTTTAAATTCTTAAAGTTTAATTTTCTTATTGTGATCATTTTATTTATATTGTTTTGGGCTTTGGATGAGTGTAGGACATGAATTACTCTCGAATAGGTCAGGAGAGTATCCTAAATTATTTTTAAGTTACGAGTTTTATATTCTAGTTTAATTTATTTGGATTTGTGAAGTTGTAACTAATACATCACACACTTTAAGATAGTTTAAAGATTTCAATTCGATATATATTGTGAACTAGTTGTGAGTCTTTCTAGGCCTCTCCCCATTCTGTTGACTATTAGGTGATTTTTTTTACAGGCTACTTTTAGGAGAAGAGCTGCAAAAAAATTTACAAACTATGGATATGAATTCCTAAGTTGCTCCAATAAAATACTTTAAGAATCAAGGTCAATTAAGGATCTAAATTATGATTTAGAGCATTATAAAGGATTGAATTAAAAAGTATATCGAAGTTAAAAATTGATTGTGTTTCGAAAATTGATTTGGAGTTAAAAATAAGATATAATCGTGAAATTGAATAAAATAATAAAAAATTAGTGGGCGCTTAGTGACACATGGGGTTGAGGGTGATACACGTGGGATGCGAAATAGAGTGCGCGCCCGAAGTTGGCCGCTGGCATGCGTAGCGAATTTATAGCCATAAAAATACATAGGTGTATATGTATTTGTATACATAATAAAGTTTATATATAAATATATATAAATGGATCCTATAGTTTGAATTAAATAATAGTATACCTTGGATTCACTTCGAGATATGGGTAGCATAAGTGTAGAGAAAGAGAAATGGTTGAGCGATTTGGTAACTGTTGGTGAGGTTTTACATGCTTCGAGATGCATCATGTCCAATCTTGAGGACGATCAACATATAGTATAGCAAATACTAAGATATTTAGATTTGCCTCAAGATTCATGTGATGCGAATCTCGAAGAAATCTTATATATATTAAAACAAGATATACAACCTCATTCAACTTTGTTTTGAAACAAGGATGACCTCGAGATATGTACTACGTATCTCGAGGAAGATCAAGATTTTATATTATGAAAATGGAACATTAGGTTTTTCTCGAGATTCACATGATGCAAATCTCGCGGAAATCTAGTGTATTTAGGCCTTGTTTAGTTCGTTTTGCCAACTTACAGTGCTAGTGGAGATAACTCCGTGGAGTTAACTCACAAGGTGAGTTCATATTTCATGTTTGGTTGAACTTTAAAATTGCAGGAAAGTTGCAAATTTTCAAAAATAGTTAACTTTGGGAATTGACTTAAATGCTCTTCAAACATATTTTTAAAATAAAAAAGATGATTTCTAAAGGACTTGAGATAAAGATGATTTGTGAAGGGCATTTTTGTCCATTGAACTCCTGTGAGATATCTCCTTTTGGGGAGAGGGAGATAACTCACCCCTTCTTTTGTAAGTTAGGAGATATCTCATAGGGAGTTGGACAACCAAACAAGATTGTTTACCTAACTCCCTGTGAGATATCACTCGGGAGATATCTCACCCACATACCAAACAATGTCTTATTACAAACAAACAGTAACTTCTTCCCCATTTTGATTTCACATACAAAAGGAAACCGAGAGAGGATGGAGAGGTCAAAATCGAAAGGAAGAATGAGAGAAGATTATGTGAGATTGAGAGATTATGAGGCAATGGAGACGAATCAAGAAGAGTCGATGGTTGTGGCATTGTTGTATGTTGTTGGATTCTTGTGTTGGTTGTTGTGGTTAATAGAGATGGGATGGGATGGGATCAATAAGGGAGATTGCAGGGGGTCATTTACCTTACCCAAGATCATCTGGGGTTGGGTCATGATTTAAAAACCAAAAAAAGTCAAAAAAGAGAATAACATTATCGAGCCAGACTAGTCCGGTTCAGTGGTTAAACCACTCCCTATTTAAAAATGTATTTTGAAAATAGAAAAAAATTAAAATAAATCCTTGGGAATTAGGAAAAAATCATAAAAATATAATTTTTGATAAATTAATGGAAATTGAGGGTTTTATAAAAAATATGAAGATTTCGAGATTTTATCGAGGATTTATACCGAGTATTTTTCTTGTAGAGCGTGCAATAATACCCGAAAATATTTGAAATTTGAAAGATTATTTAAAAGCCTAGTCAAGGGTAATTTCTTATTTCGAACAATATTTTGAAGTTGAAATTGTGATCCGAACATCCGAGGAGTTGATTTGAAGGGATCCCGGAGTTTACGAGTAAGACCAATAAATATATAAGAAATTGAAAAAATAATATTTAAGCCTACAACTTGATTTTCAATGGTGAACAATAATTTTAAGTTAAAAATACAACCTAGGCATCAGATAATTTATTTTTGAAATTATTTAAGTGTTTTGGGATGTGATTGTGTTAATTAAATTGTAAATAATTAAAAAAATGGTGAAGTTGTTGTTGAGGCTTACAGGGCATAGTAATGAATTGTAAGACCACAATTGGAGACTGGTGTAGACTAGTTCAACAACTCAAAGACCAACGTAGTTACGATATTACATTTGTAAGGTTCAGTAAGTGCCATAAGAACCTTTACATTCTATGATTATAATTTCATATAAATTGCATTGATCCTTGATATTGGATTTTTGTTGTACAAGCATACATGGGTTGGGAGGATAAGGCATTTCGAGTCTCCTTGTAGGGTCTATATGACTGTATTACAGGGTAAAACTATTTAGTGTCTACTTGACTGTGTGTACAGGGTATATTCAACTATGTAACTGTGTATTACAGGGTAAAACTTATAGTATTTACCTGATTGTGTACAGGGCAAAACTATATTATGCTTGAAGGGCTAGAGTCATTGATACTTTGCATAACGTGATTATCATGAGATCACGTTGAACCATGTCATATCATGAGATCACGTTGAACCAGAACATACTTTGATAGACTTGAAGAATGAGACTCATTGGGTTATCCTCACCAAGCATGAGTCTTTATTATTGTTTACACTTTCGGAGAACATTATCTGATTGTAGTTGGATAAAAAAAGGGATGGATTCACTATTGTATTTAAATTCCTTGGATTATATCTTTCGTTTAATTTCTTGGATTATTATGCATTTGATTATTACGAGTGTACTGGATAGTGTGGGATTTACTTATTTGACATTATCAAATTTTTATAATTAGATAATAACAAGTTCTAGCGATGACAAAGGGAAATGGATAGATTTCTGACAGTATGTGACTTGCTTAGTTTTTTTCCTTTGTATGTACAATTTTTGAACATATTATATTGTATAAATGGGCTTATGGGTTCGAGTGTGATTAGGACATCCTTTGAAATGACTGGAATGGTTTTAGGATGAATTGAAACAATTTTAGAATTAAGGTAATGCTAGTTTAAGAATTTTGATACTTTAAATCAAGTTAGAATGAATATATAATTTATTTGATGCAATATATATTATTATGGGTGGATTGTGAGTCCTTTGGCAATTCCACCAAGCTGAGCAGGTTTTGTTGAAGATTTTTGAAAGCCAAAATTTATGGTATAGGCTTAAAAATAGAGGAGATGCTGTCGAAAAAATTTTATGAAAATTTGAGGACTATCATATCAATATAAATGAACTTTGAGGTTTAAGATTCACTTAGAATCCTTTATGGTTGATAAAGTTTTATAACTAAAGATTACAAAATCTTATTCATAATAGTTTATTGATTGAGAGGTTTAGGATACTAGATTATCAAGGGGTTAAGGTAATCTAGGCCGGTAAAATGTCCTAATTAGGTGAGGTCTGACAATATTGGTATCAGAGCCTTGGATTCCAAAGGAATCTTATTTATTGAGGATAAGTGAGTAATTAGTTGAGAAGTAAAGGGTGATTGAGCACAATTAGTCAGGAAGTAATGCGATGGATCGAGGTTAAAAAGTTTTAAAAAAAACTTAATTATTATGTTATATTTGTGTTGTATATATGTATGTATTATAACTAGATATGCGATAGAAAGTTTATTCTCCTTGTTTGTTCGGTGCTTAACTCGTAAGATATGACGAGTAAGACTAGAAATGGAAAATTAAAATAGGGAATAAACTTATGAAATGAAACTGAGCTTAAATGGATGTAAAATATACTTGTGAAGTCTGAATTCACAAAGGTGTTGTAAGTAATTCGGCACTGATATAACTGACGAAAATGTCTGTTATGAAACCAATAGGAAATTGGATGAAAGAGAAGTCCAAATGATTCAAGTATGTATACACTGAACATGGATTTCTTGAAAATCGAAAATATCGAGCTATTAAAATTTTTAAATGCTCAGGAAAACATAAAAATAGACTTAAATTAAGTCTCAAGTGATTGGGAGTTTTTGGAAAATGTAAAAAAAAATTGAGACTTGTGGGAGTACAAGATATGGATACCTTGAATTTTAAAATAAGGTTAGTATCAGTTGCACAATTAACTCGGAAAGACCTATTCTATAAAATATTGGTTTGATTCATTATCAACTAATAGTTGTTTTCAAATGAGTTTCAAATGAAAAGAAAAAATAAACACGTGATTATAAAAAAAATATAAAAATGGAAAGTGATCAGACAAATTTAATTTTGACTTGAAAATCAAATGATATTGTGATTAGATTAGTCAAGTTATCTAAGTCAATTTCTAAGAAAATAAAATACTTTGAATTAAAGTATTGTCTCATTTTCAAAATAAAACGTCAAGTGAAAAATGGAATAGAACCATGGTTTAGAACAATCAAATGACTTCTTAAAAGAAGTATTGAAGACTTTGATTGTTTATTACTCAAATTACTTATCCATAAGTGACGTTGAGTATAGTAGTTCTATGAATCGAATAACGGTATTGATAAAATAAATTGAAATATACAAGTTGGAAGTAATCTTTGTTAACACCGATTTAGGTGTTGTTATGAAATAAAGATTAGTGAAATTTCTAACTTGAAAATTAAAAATGCAGTGATAAGATCAACGTGTTGGAAGTTAAGGTATTTGGGAAATTGGTTAAATAATAGCTTAGATTAGCTATTAAATATCAAAACATGTAATTGTGTTTTGAGATTCGAAGTACCCAATAATTACTTCTAACTACGTTATGTTATGACGCTTATCACTGCAACGTAAAATATAATAAATGAAGAGATAGATGTACTAATTCAGAATCAGTAAGTGATTTATATTGGATGTCAGTATGAGCTCCTATATTGAGAGAATTTCTATTTATAAGACTTAAAGGATTGAAATAGCATCTTTTAAGAATTTGATTAGTCATTAAGTTAATCAAAGTTTGGAAATTCAAATTCTTTTATCTCTTCAGTTGAATAATAAAGGAAATGAGAATTCATCAAAAGTAATTTGACGAATAGTAAGATATAAAGTTATCTTGCGCAGTCTCTTGAAAAGTACCAGATTTCTTTTTCAAAAAAAAAAAAAGAAAAGTTGGGATATTTGAGATTAATGGAAATAACGTAAGGCAATAACAAAAAGTTTGAGTGTTTGAGTCGCAAATTTTCTCTATTTCGAATTAAGATTAGCTAAAGAAGACTTTGATTCGTTAAATGATAATAAGAAGTCACACCGTCCTATGCTTTATTTTCAAAAAAAAGATATATAAATTGCTTTTCAAAGTCAATATTAAAGAGCTATAAGTGGCTTGGTTGTTGAGCGAAAGTCGTGGTAAGTTTATAAAGGGACAAAAATCAAGATCAACATGAAAATAGCTAAGATTAACAAAAACCGAACAAAATAGACTCAATGTATAAAATAAAATGAGATGTTGATATGACTTGTGATTGATTAAAGTGACATAGAAGGTCTTCTATAGTCAAGGTAAGTCACTGGAGTAGTTTCGCATGGCCAAAAGTCTAAGTAACTCCATTTCGTAATCACGATTCATTCATAGCGTAGAAGATTGGTGTTACGTGTCTACCCATCTTCAAATAATCGAATGAATTAGTGACATCCAATATAAAAGTGTAACGACCTGAATAATCTAATCCTAGTTGTATGTCGTGTAGGATCGTGACATGTCGGCCAATCCTACATGACGATATCGATCAACACTCGAGTATCGACACCGAGATAAATTAATAATTTAAATTAATTTTAATTGTGTTTGATGTTGTGTATTATTTATAATTAACTATACAAGTGTACACACGAGTATAGGTTTATATCGCGAATTCGAGCGAATGAGAAAGCGACTTCATGATGCGTGTTAATGTGGGATCGGGATAAAGTGTGATATGATAAGTCATGATTTAATTTAAACATAATCAAATAACTTGTCTTATGTACCTATGATTGAATTTGGTAGTTTAATGTAACCTAAGTTGGAAAATAAATCACATACCATAAGACTTGCCTCGAGATACATGTCACAACCCATCTAATAAGATTGGAGTTGAAAATTTTTATCACTTTGGGAGAGTTAGTGGGATTAATAGGACTAAATATGGACCATTATATCCCGTAAAATTATGTGAACCATTAGATGGAAATGAAAACTATATAAAAGCAAGCACTTAGTACTTCTTCCCCATTTGCGTGAAAGTATAAGCCAAAATTTAGAGCGGTAGATTTTTATTATTGTTGAATTTTAGAGAAAAAGAGGACAGGAATAGCAATCAAGGTTGAAGGATCAAGTCGTACTCACTAGCTACAACTATATGTATCACTACTACTCCTCTACACAATTCAAATTTAAGGGTTTGGAGCTTAGATGATGGGGCTTTTGACAAATTAGTGAAAATTGAGTCTTTTTAAGTTTGCTTCGTCCATTTTGAGTTTTGTTTTCAATCCCTAAGCTTCAATTCGAATTAGGGGTTTTTTGGCAAAAATTGGGGTTTTGCTTCAATTCTGATTTTTCAAAGATTTTAGAGGGCAAATGAACTTGATTTCAAAATTTGTTTGTGGATTTGGGTTCCTCAAGAAAAATAACTGAATTAGCTATCAAGAAAATCTAGATTTGAATTTGAATTTGCAAAGTTATGGATTTTTTAAGTTGTGGGTGTTCTCGATGGATTTTTAGCATTCTTGTGTTAATGCATGTGAAAATTGATGATTTTGATGAAAATTATTAAAGCGTTAAATCATACTTTAATTTGTTTTCAATGGTGAAACTCAATGTTGATGTATCATATTAGAGTTGTCCATTATTGGTTTGAATTTTGGTAAAGGTTAGATATTGCACACCACATATTTGATGTTATGCGATACTATTCTCATGGTAAGTTGGGTAATGGTTTAGACCGATCAAACTAAGGTCTTAAGGTTAGATATTGTATAAATCAATGCTCATATATCCAATTTGGACCACGAAAATCAGTTTGGGGTTTCAATAAGGTTTTCGTAAGTCAATTGTTATTGAATTGATTGCATTTTTGTGAACAAAAATAGTTATGCAGTCTTTTTTTTGGCCAACTTGGGTATCGATTTTGAGCAATCAAATGAATGTTTTCAAGCAAAGTTTTTAGTAGGTTTTGATTTTTATATATCGAACTTGACCTATAAAAATCAGATTTTAATTTGGAGATGTTTTTATTACATTTTTGGGATCTTGAAGGAGGCATGAAATTAAGACCGCACTACTTTTCTTACAAATTACACATATAGATGTTTGAATGTTTCTTCGAGGTTTTTCTTGTCGAATAACTTATGAATATTATAAAAAGATAGAAAGTATCTATTGAAGGTTCCTTAATATTTGGAGACTTGGCTTGATCAAGTAATGGTCGAGATTATTGAGACTTTAGTAGTCATTTGTTAAGAAAGTTTGGTGGAAAATCCTTACTAAGTCTACTTGAAAACCTCATGAATGATACAATAAGAACTTAGACCATAAAAGCAAGTAAAAAGGGACTCTCTCCTGGTCTTATCGCACCGAACCTATGGTGATACCTAATGTTAGAGCCCACAAGCCCAGGGGAAGAATGTGGGACCCTAAAAAGGCTTAAAATGACGGCATTAAGTCTAACATTGGAAACATAATAAAATACCAAAATGAGTTGTTTTGCAAATCAAGTGAAATAGTTCATAACAAATGGACTCTAACACATAAAATGAACTCTAGTAGGTATCGGGGACATGAAGCGTCAATGTCGGGTATGGGTAGTGTAGTACAGATATGCGGGAGCCGCGTTTTCTCGGATATTATTGCATTTTGAGGTTAGTAAACAAGTAAGAGCATCAACATGATTTCGTTTCAACTTTTAGTTGTTCATCTCTTGAAAAGCATGCATACTTGTATTCCATTCTTGTTTCAAGTGGTATAGGGTCTAGGTAGTCCACCCGTTGTGTTAGCTCGCGGGTTAAGTATCCAAAGTCACAATGGCTTCTCTTTGAGAACTATTCAAGGGATTTACCTTGATAGTTATGATGTTGTTTGAAGTGACTCGATTAGTCCATAGTGCCTAGAAAATTATGTCGGGTCAGTTGAAAATGGTCTAGGGCGCGCTATGTCGACTCCAAGCTTTGTTACGCTCTAAAGACCCACAGTTTGGACCTGATTACTTATTCACCTATCTTTTACTTCCTTATCACTTGATTTTCACTGCTTACTTGATTAGTTTATTAATCATGCACTTTGTCATTTTATTTATATTTTTCTTTAAATAACACATGATTTAGAGACTATTGTAATTTATTACTTAAAAATATTGTTGAGTCACTTCTAGCTTTACTTAGTGGAATTGGCTCTATTGCGAGTGAAAATTGCAGGCCCTTTGAGCTATAAGGAGAATGAGCCTATACTTGGTGATTTCCCTCAGAGTCAGCTCCATTTCTCTTATTTTGTAGGTTTTTTTTATCATTTTGTTATATATATGACTATGTATTCATGATGTTTTGATGCTTTTGGGTACTTAGGGATGTGAGATACATTTGACGATACATGTATATGCGTATTGTACCCTTTATCACCAGTTATATGCATGATATCACACCGTTTGTAGGATTTCCACCCCTAGGACTTGTCCCGAGTTCAATTAACTTTTATTTGTTACTTTAAAGTAATTTCCACTTGTAATGAATATTAATACTAGTTAAACTAATTAACTAACTTAAAAAGTAACTAATGGATGAAAAAATTGAAATAGAGACTTACTAGGCATGCGTTGATCTGACGAGAGTTGATTGGGGGTCCACGTAGGTCTATTGCCGAACTGGGGCCATCACAGTTGGTATCAGAGTGCAAGGTTTTTACTTTAACTTTTGATAAGCCACAACTCAAGTAAGAAGCTTACTTACAGTTAGGAAAAATGGAACTTAGTGTGGAAATTCTATGAACCTAACTTAGAGTATTAGTAAGGAAGTGAGGTGAGTTGGGGAAAGTATATATTGTTTATACATGTTAATTTTGATATGTATTATAATATATCGTTAACTATGACTGATCGAAACTCGCCAATTGCTATTATAGACCATGATGGCTGATCAACGAGATGTTGGTGACCAGGGTGGAAACAGAGAACCATGCTACAGATCGACAAATTTTCAGGCTTGGACTCAGGGGATAAAGTCTTAAGAGAGATAGATAGACAAGTTATTTGCTTTACTTTGGGGCCTAATTGCATCGACGTCATCTCCATCTACGTTGATAGTGACACCTACTACTGATGTGCGGCCATGCCTCAGGCTATTCCATCGGTTCCCACTGCAAGCGCAGTACCAATACCTCCGAACACTATAGTGGTTATAGTTCAGGCCACAGTAGTGGCACTGACTCACGATGACAGTAATGTACGCCTAACTGCAGAGGCTAGGTGGACTAGAGATCATGCGAAGTGTAGGCCTAAGAAGTTCAATGGTGGTCCAAATTTGGATAAGGGAGATGATTACGTTCTCAATCATTAAACGATTTAGAAGCTATTAAGGATTGAACACAGTAGGAAGCTCGTCTTAGCTACATTCTCATTGGTTGGAGATGCTTACATGTGGTGGACTAATTTAACTGCCATGCACGAAGATTTCATTTCATGGATGGACTTCAAGAGACATTTCCACCAGAAGTATTACCTGCCATCAGTCATTATAACTAAGAGATAGGAGTTCATGCCCATTAGGTAGGGACTAAGAGAGTCAGACATGACTTACATGGGGAAATACCAGAATTTTCTAACTTTTGCCGATGGCGTAGCCGATGGAGATAAGGACTAGTTCCAATGTTTCATAGAGGGCCTAGCACTATCTATTAGAAGGATAGTGGTCGCCACTTTACCACCTACTCTCTAGGATACCTATGACCACAGTTTGGCGAATGAGGCATACTTGAATACTCACCTAGAGACAAGATACGTCCAGCCGGGAGCAGCACAGGTTGAGAAGCGCTAGTTAGGGCGGACGAGGAAAAGAAATCATTAGCAACACCATAAAGCTAGTAGAGCATATAATATAGCCTCAATTGCACAGTCATCACCACTAGTACCTACTTTTGTTGCCACACCAACTCAAGCACTGAGCTACACTAATAGACCTCTACAAGCACCTCAGGGACCGTATGCATCGCAATGTAGATAGCAACAAAGAGGTCGCAAGGGCAGAGGTGGTGGTAGAGGCAATGAGCATCAGGGACAGATGATAGGTTCAGGACAAGGAAAGCATGATTATTCAAGGGAGAGGCCATCGAATGTGTATTTTAAGTGTGGACATGTTGGGCATTTCTTGAACAAGTGTTTGCGACTGGTCAGGATATAATAGAGTAGGGCCCCATATCAGCAGCATATTTGGGAGAGAATTCACGTCAGAGCAGAGCCAGATTCTCAAGTGATGCGCCATTTGATTGAGGGTATGGTTTTAATTTGCAGTCATTTGATGCATGTGATGATTACATTAATTTGACTATTTCCTTTATTTTTGGCCTATGGTTGATGAGTTAGGGTTGAAACCAGTTAAACTTAGCACCGAATTAGTCGTTAGCACCGCTGCTGGATACAAGATCTACCCTAATATGTTATGTGAGCATTGTGTAGTTAAAATAGAGGGACACGAGCTATCGATACACCTCAGGGTATTAGAGTTTCTCGAGTTCGATGCGTTATTAGCGATGGAATGGTTGGCGGCTTACCATGCACAAATTGATTGTTTCAGTAAGACGACCATATTTTTTATCCTCGGATAGCTGGAATTTAGCTATCATGGTGATGCGATGCAACTCCCTAGCACTAGAGGTAAAGTGCCTATGAGCCAAGAGATGAAGGTCTTTTCTAGCATTCTTAGCACTGCGGAGAGATGAGTGGAGAGTAATGAGGAGATTCCTATATTTTATGAGTTCCCAGATGTGTTCCCCGAGGAATTACCTCAGATACCACTACCCATGGAGATTGATTTCATCCTAGATTTGGTCCTAGGGACCAGACCAATATCTATATCGCCGAACAGAATGGCTCCTAAGGAGTTCGTAGAGTTAAGGAACCAACTCATGGAGTTAATACATCTATGATTCATTCACCCCAGTATGTCTCCGTGGGGCACGCCAGTGCTATTTGTGAAGAAAAATGATGGGAGCTTCAGACTTTGCATCGACTATAGGAAGTTGAACTATGTTAAAACCAAGAACATGTATATGCTTCCTCATATAGTTGATTTATTTAATCAACTAAAGGGCGCAATGTGGTTTTCCAAGATTGATTTGGGATCAGGATACCACCAACTCAGGGTCAGGGATCAGGACAAAGAGAAGACTGCTTTCAGTACACGGTATGGTCACTTTGAGTACATCATGTCGTTTGGTTTGACAAATATGCTAACAATGCTCATGGACTTAATGCACTGAGTATTGAGAAAATATTTGGATAAGTTTGTGATAGTATTCATAGATGACATCTTAATCTACTCTAAGACTTGTAAGGATCATGAGGGACATCTCAAGATGATTTTGTAGACATTGAGAGAGCACCGGCTATATGCAAAGTTTAACAAATGTGAGTTTTGGCTATTGGAGGTCAGATTCTTAGGACATGTAATTGGATCTAGTAGAGTTAGAGTAGACCCTGTGAACATCGATGAAGTGATAGGTTGGCCCACACCAGAGATAGTGACTATCATTCGTTACATTTTTGGCTTAGCGAGTTATTACCGCATATTCGTGTAAGATTTCTCCAAAATCGCGGCACCAATGAAAAAATCGACCGAGAAGAATGTCAGCTTTTACTAGGATGACAAGTGTGAGCAAGCCTTTTAGACTTTGAAGGAGAAGTTAACCTCAGCTCCAATCTTTGTGTTACCAGAGGTAGGGAAAGATATGGTGGTGAACACCAATGCATTGCAAGTTTGTTTGGGATATGTTCTCATGCTGGGAGACGATTTCATAGCTTATGCTTCCCTGACAGCTTAAGACTCATGGAAAGAACTACTCGATACACAACTTAGAGTTGGCAGCAGTAGTTTTTGCTCTAAAGATTTGGCGACACTATCTCTATGGAGAGAGATTTACCCTGTTCACTGACCACAAGAGTTTGAAGTGCGTTTTTACTTAGAAATACCTAAATATGAGGTAGAGGAAATGGTTAAAGTTCCTTAAGGACTACGATTTCACATTGTAATACCACCCGATGAAGGTTAATGTAGTGGCGGATGCACTGAGCAGGAAGAGGTTAAATGCAGAGGTGGTAGTTTATTGGGTGACATATGAGTTTGCACTACTCGAGGTGACAGACATGATTAGTTCAGTGGATGTTCTACCTACTACTGAGGCTTAAATTTGTGGAGCTAATCTCTATTCAGAGGGTTTTAGAGGGTCAGCATACAGATCGATAATTTGAGAAGTTCAGTGAGTTAGCTCAGAGTTCATATCACTTGGAGTGGAGTCAGACGACTTACTCATGTTTAAGGTATTGGGGATGACTACAGATTCCATAAGTGGTTGAGTTACGCATAGAGATACTCCACTAGGCATATCGCTCGCGATATGCAATTCATCCTGCAGGACCAAGATGTATTAGGATATGAAACGTCTCTTTTGGTGGCCGAGGATGAAGGTTGGCGTATGAGAGTACGTTAGGAGTTGTGGGACACGCCAGCAGGTTAAAGCCGAGCATAAAAGGTCCTGGATGATTGCTACAGTAACTTTTCATTCCTCAATGGAAGTGAGAGCACATCGCTATGGATTTTGTCAGTGATCTGCCTTATTCTCATAGCAAACACGATATTATTTGGGTGACTATGGATAGATTGACCAAGTTTGCACACTTCTTACCAATCTCCACTAACTATAAATTCGAGCAGCTAAGCAGTCTTTATGAGAGAGAGATAGTCATATTATAGAAAGTTTCGATCTTTATTGTGTCAAATATAGGGTCTCAATTTACATCAAAATTGTGGGAGAGTATGCAGGAACAGTTTGTCATGCAGCTTTCGTTCAGTATGGCATATCACCCACAAATAGATGGCCAGTCTGAGCGAGTGATTCAAGTGTTGGAAGACGTGCTTAGAGATTTCATTTTGGAGTATGGTAGGTTGTGGTAAGAGTATCTACCTCTCTGTGAATATACTTACAATAACAGTTACCTAGCTAGCATTGTAATGGCACCATTTATGTCACTCCATGGTAGGCCTTGTAGGTCTCTAGCATGTTGGGTTGAGCCTGAAGATATTGCGGTAGTTGGGCTAAATATAGCAATAGATCACAAAGAGAAGATCGGGCTGATACGTTAGCAACTTCAAGGCGAACAAGAAAAACAAAATAATTACACTGACGATTATCGAGATGGATTAGAATATAAAGAGGGTGACTATGTCTTTCTGAAGGTTATGCCTCTGAAGGGTCACAAATGGTTTGGAATCAAAGCAAAATGCACGCTGAGATTCATAGGTCCATTCAGGCATATATAGAGAGTCAGCAAGGTTGCTTATGAGCCGAGTTACCATCGCATATGGCAAGATTCTACCCAGTGTTTCATATATCAATGCTTTGGTATGATAGATTTAGGGAGGATAATAGGCCGATGGTTGACTTGAGCTAAATTGACTTGGTAGAGGATATCACTTATGAGGAGCAACCCGCATTGCTTTTAGATAGTAAGATGCCAAGCTTGCGCAATAAGGACATCCCATTTATCCTCGTCAAGTGTTAACATCATGGAGACGAAAATTTGACGTGGGAACGGGAGTGTAGCGGCCCCAAATTCCTGGTCGCCTTGCTACTCGCCATATCGCAGCCCATGTCATCAACCCTAGCCACATAATGGCCCGCTTATCCTTAATGTTCTGCAACCTACCTGGCTACTTACACTTTTCCATTTAATCCTAACTTAGCTAATTAACTTTCATATAATTATTAATGATTTTATTAGCCAGTTAATCAATTTATCAAGTTATAATGAAATTCTATAGCAGAAGTCTTAATTTAAGTAAGTTATATAGTATTCAACAATCCTAAGTAGTGGAAAACCTGACAAAAGATACCTTGTATGTATCAAAGAGTGTTAAGTATAACAAAAGTTCTATATAAATGTAATAAGTCTTATATGGTCCCCAAAACCCAACAAAATCACACACGAGCTAGCTCCACAATCTCAGAGGTAGTCGCACAATTCCTCCTTGCCCTTGCACTTGCTCATCGAAAGATTTGCGCTCGATCACCTAATAAATACAGTGACGAGTCCAGTGAGTAAAATCCTAAAAGAAGTCCACACAATATTCATGAAATAAAACTAATAAACTACGAGACATGCAAATATAACACCTAGCAACAGTATGTCATATTCCCATGAATGTAAGCAGCACACGACAAGCAAAAGCAGTAACGTAAAATAAATAAACAGCATATATCGATTAAACTAGTTCAAAAATAAAAACATAAATTGGTATACGTCCGTATAATCAAGAGAAAAACCTAATCTACACCAACCAGTAATCAATAAATCGAATAGGAACCACGTATATGCTTACAATCTTATAGTGACTAAACCCCAACTTCAGTAAATGGCATGGTCCATTCCCAATGTTGTTACACATCAGGACCACCCTAATCCTTCCCGACAGTCGTAGGTATATTTTACTGCCATCGACACGAGCAATATCATAAGTAACCCGTGCATGTGATTTTCCCACAACCAATATATATGCACACTGAAATAAGAGTGAAAACCTCTTGTGTGCCTACCAGTAGTCACACATGAAAAGTGAAATCGATAAACCAAATCATGAATTCCGTGAGGCATTCCAATGGGTTTACGCACCTCAATCCATGCTTCGACTTTCCCAGACTCCCGTATCTCACCCGACTAGCTCCTCGATACCCGAGCTACGGTCCCCTAAGTCCCTGAAGTCCAATTTTACATGTTTAGTACGTTTGTAGGTGTTTAGGATATGTATTAAGTCAAAAATCTCAAAATAGCCCTTTATGTTCAATTTATGTTTGTTGTTCGTGCGCTATGTAAATAGTGTACCACGATATGTGCTGGTAGGGCGCTATGGACACGATGTAGTACGCTATTGTTCTACATCTTAAAAAATAGTTGGAAACTCAGAACGATTAGCGCGCTAATCATATTATGTATACGTATCTCGAGGATTATCTTGTGGTCCACCTCTAGCCACTTAGCGCACTCACTCAGTTCATGTGACATCAATTTTCTATTCATTTAGTTCCTAGATGTCTCCATGCACATCCCTAGACAAATCCTATAGTTGCCAATTAATTTAAATAAACTATAGGCCTTGATTTATTTTGATTTAATTGCACTAACATAGGCCCATTTTAATACATATGGTTAATGTCTTATTTATCAAAAACATATTTCCTTGGTTACATTAACCTTCGACTACCCGGTAGCCGGTGCCCCACATCTCGACATGCATTTCGAGGCACGCCATAGCCTATTATATTAAATTCGGATTTACTTGGCCTATGGTCACGTTACCCATTTTAATTGATTAATTAGTCATCTTAACGTGAATTAGTCTAGTTTCCTAGTGTACCCATAGTTCGCCTATTCGACACCCGTGTTGACATGCCACTCGAGGTGAATAAGCGTCATACAAACTCACCCGATAACAACATACACACATGCAAAGCAATATAATAATAATAATAATAATTTTTAATCACCACATATACACAACCACCATCCATAAATAACATATTTCCGTGGTTCTCATGTCCGAGTCAACCGAATTGTCCACGTAACGCCCGAATTACAACTGTTAATCTCTGATATTAACGCTAATTCTGATTTAATTAATTTGGGCCATTACAGGTAATCTTATATGTACGAGAGCTTCCCATATCTATTTGATTCCGGTAACGGTTTCATTTCAGTTATTTTAAATTTCAAAGGCAAAATACTTATAAGTTTGGAAGGCTACGAACCGAATAATCTAATCTAAGTTATGTGTCATGTAGAATCGTGACCTGTTGACCAATCATACGTGATGATCTTGGTCAACACTCGGGTGTTGACACCGAGGTAAATTAATAATTTAAATTAATTTTACTTGTGTTTGATGTCATGTATTATTTATAACTAACTATATAAGTGTGCACGCGAGTGTAGGTTTATATCGCAAATTCGAGTGAGTGAGAGAACGACTTCATGATGCGTGTTAATGTGGGATCACGATAGAGTATGATATGGTAAGTCATGATTTAATTTAAAAATAATCAAATAACTTGTCTTATGTGCCTATGATTAATTTGGTAGTTTAACGTAGCCAAAGTTGGAAAATAAATCACATACCATAAGACTTGCCACAAGATACATGTCACTACCCATCTAATAAGATTGGATTTGGAGATTTATGTCACTTTGGGAGGTTAGTGGGATTAGTAGGACCAAATATGGACCATTAGATCCCATTGAGTTATGTGAACCATTGGATGGAAATGAAAACTATATAAAAGCAAGCACTTAGTGCTTCTTCCCCATTTGCATGAAAACACAAAAACGATTCAGAGCTATATATTTCTTCAATTTCTAGGATTTTAGAGAAAAATGGGACAAAAATAGCAGTCAAGGTTGGAGGATCAAGTCCTACTCAATAGCTACAACTCTAGGTATCACTACTACTCCTCTACACGATTTAAATTCAAGGGTTTAGAGCTTAGATGATGGGGCTTTTGACAAATCAGTAAAAATTGAGTCTTTTTAAGGTTGTTTGATCCATTTTGAGGTTTGTTTTCAATCCCTAAGCTTTAATTTCGAATTAGGGGTTTTTAGGCAAAAATTGGGGTTTTGCTTCAGTTCTAATTTTTGGAAGATTTAAAATGGTAAATGAACTTGATTTTAAAATTGATTTGTGGATTTTAATTCCTCATGAAAAACCACTCAATTAGCTATCAAGAAAACCCATATTTGAGTTTCAATTGCTAAAGTTATGGATTTTTGAAATCGTGGGTGTTTTTGATGGATTTTTAGCATTATTGTGTTAATCATGCGAAAATTGATGATTTTGATGAAAATCACTAAAGTATTAAATCATAATTTTATTGTTTTTCAATGGTGAAAGTCAATTTTTATGTATCTTATTAGAGTTTTCCATCATTGGTTTGGACTTTGGTAAAGGTTAGGTATTGCACACCACATGTTTGATGTTATGCAATACTATGTTCATGCTAAGTTGGGTAATGGTTTCAACCAATTAAATGAAGGTCTTAAGGTTGAATCTTTGTAGAATTAAATGCTCATATATTCAATTTGGACCATGAAAATCAGTTTGGGGTTTCAGAAAGGTTTCGTGGATCGATCGGCATTGAATTGATTGCATTTTTTCTTAACAAAAACAGTTATGCAGTCTTCTTTTTTTTGCCAACTTGGGTATCGATTTTGAGCAATCAAATGAATGTTTTTAAGCAAAATTCTTAATATTTTTTATGTTTATATATCAAACTTAACCTATAAAATAAAGTTTTATTTTCGAGATGTTTTTATTACATTTTTTGGATCGGGAAGGAGGCCCGAAATTAAGACATCACTACTTTTCCTGCAAGTTTCACATATAGATGTTTGAATGTTTCTTCAAGGTTTTTCTTGTTGAATGACTTAGGAATATTACAAATAGATAGAAAGTATCTATTGAAGGTTCCTTAATATTTAGAGACTTGGTTTGATCAAGTAATGGTCGAGATTATTGAGACTTTAGTATGCATTTGTTAAGAAAGTTTGGTGAAAATTTCTTACTAAGTCTACTTGACAACCTCATGAATGATATAATAAGAACTTAGACCATAAAAGCAAGTAAAAATGGACTCTCTCCAAGTCTTCTTGCGCTGAGATTGTGGTGATACCTAGTGTTAGAGTCCACGAGCCTAGGGGAAGAATGTAGGACACTTGAAAAGGATCAAAATGACAAAGTTAAGTCTTAGTAAACTTTGAAAATATAATAAAATACCAAAATGAGTTGTTTTGCAAATGAAATGAAATAGTTCATAACAAATGGACTCTAACACATAAAATGAACTCTAGTAGGTATCGGGGACATCGAGCGTCAATGTCGGGTATTGAGACTGTAGTACGAACGTGTTGGAGCCTCGTTTATTTCGGATATTATTGCATTTGAGGTAAGTAAACCAGTAAGAGCATCAACATGATTTATTTTCAACTTCTTATTATTAATCTCTTGAATAGCATGCCATACTTGTATTCCATTCTTGTTTCAAGTAGCATAGGGTCTATTTAGTCCACTCGTTGTGTCATATCGCGGATTAAGCATCCGCAGTCACCATGGCTTGTCGTTGAGGACTATTCAAGGGATAAAGCATTTGGGGTCACCGTGGTTTACCTTGATACTTAAGGGGCAATTAGAAGTGACTCGGTGAGTCCGCAGTGCCTAGAAAATTGTCGAGGCATTTGGAAGTAGCCTTGGGCCCGCTATGTCGACTTCAAGCTGTGTTATGATCTAAAGACCCACAGTTTGGACCAGATTACCTATTAACCTATGTTTTGCTTCCTTGTCACTTGATTTTTACTCTTTACTTGATTAGTCTATTTATCATGCACTTTACCTCTTTATTTATATCTTTCTTTAAATACTCATATGATTTAGAGACTATTGTAATTTATTATTCGAAAATACTATTGAATCTCTTATGGCTTTACTCACTAGAATTGTCTCCATTGTTGGTGAAAATTGTAGGTCCCTCGAGCAGTAAGGGGAAGGAGCCTGTACTTGGTGATTTCCTTTGAGCTTTAGAGTCAGCTTCATTACTCTTACTTCGTAGGTTCTTTTTTTTTATTTTTATATATATGACTATGTATTCATGATTTTTTAATGGTTTTGGGTACTTAGGGATGTGAGATACACTTAATGGTACATGTATATGCATCTTGTACCCTTTATCACCAGTTATATGCATAACATCATACCATTTGCAGGATTTCTATGACTAGGACTCGTCCCGAATTCAATTAGTTTTTATTTGTTACTTTAAATTACTTTCCACTGCATAATGAATATCAAGACTAATGAAACTAATTAACAAACTTAATAAGCAACCAATAGATGAATAATTTGAAATAGAGGCTAACTAAGCATGAGTTGACTTGAAGGGAGTTGACTGGGGGTCCACGTAAGTCTAGTATTAGGAGGGGCCCAGTTTTTGGCGATTGGAGATGCCACAAAAAAAGTCTATGAAGTTTTAGCAGAATCAGTTGGATGCAAATGTGTAGGAAACTAAATGGTTAATATATTCTCACATTAGTATGAAAATGAAAATTTCAGGTTTATAGGTCTCGATTAAATTAGAATATCAAACTATAAGTTTGATAGAACTTGATATATCTTCACAAGGATCTTACAAAGAGTCAAACTCGAAATGTTGAAGTTTTGAACCAAAGCAGTGTACAACTAATATATGTGAATATGTTGTACATTGGTTCAATTATGGTGCTACACCACCCGGTGAATCAGTGGTGAAGTTTAAAGCATTAGTCATTGTAAATTGGAAATGATGTAAGATTTTTGCATGTTGGTAAAGGTATAAATGAAGTGAAAAGATGGGTGATTAATATCTCAGTTAGTAAGCTTATCTCTGTTAGGTTTGAAATATTGAATAAAGTACAGTGTATCCGACTTGATATGTTTGAAGATTTGAATACTCTTCAATTGTAATTGAGTAGAAGTAAAAAAAGATAACATATTTATAAACTTGTATGAGATACAAATTAAGATTTATACTATGAGATTATAATCATCGAATATGTTAATATCTCTATTTAGAAATGTATGACTACTTAAGTTAAGGATAACCGCCTCTATTTAGGTAATGGGAAAATATGGTGAGCAGTAAATGATTAAGACGTGAGTTTGTGGGTAATTGCTTTGGAATTGGTAATTGCTTTCTAGTCCACAATCTAAATAATATTATGAGTAGATAATTAGAGAATAATTGAGCGTTGCATAAGGTGTCCGGTTTCTATTTCTAATCGAATTGAAATTCGAGATCTCTTGTCATGGGGTGACAAATGTGTTATGATATCTATAGTCATGGGATGACTTGTGTAATTTTAAGTTTCTGGTGGGAACGCTGGAATGGTGATGGATCAGGTAGACACGCAACTCTACTTAATATCTAATGTTGTGCTCAAATATTATTTGCATCAATATATAATTTTAGACTAATTATAGTCTAAGAATTAATCCGCTGATAATTGAAATAAAAAAGGATGATTAGTAATGACAAAGTAAATTGAGATGTGTACCAGCGTTTGAGTGGATATGGAAAGAATTATCAACGGTTTATGGAATAGTATTCAATTTAGAACGAGAATTGTCTTATGAGAAGCAAGATAGGCTAGGTCTTGCTATGTATTGATACTTGAATAAGATTCTAGGTATGAGATGAGAAATGAAGTAAAGTTATCGAATATTCCATAAATTTGATTATTTAACTCATCAGGAATTCACAAATTGCCAAGATCGGCAAGGTAATGGAGATAACTTTTCATTAAACCAAGATATTGGAAAATGAAAAGTTAAAATGGCTATGATCTCTTCCACCGAGTTGTTGAAACGAAAGTGAGTGGGTCCACTTAATGGTTCACCTTAGAAATGATTTTATAGGTTTGGGTTAAAAGAATTATTTTCTCATATCTCTTTAGGTTTAGTAACATGTAAGTTGAAATTTCGAGGATGAGATTTTTGATTAGTTCGGGAGATTGTGAGATTGAAGAATTTTATAAACTTGATTAGGAGGCTAATTAAGTATTTTTTGGATTTATTTGGGAATTAGGTATCTAAGTTGGGACCCAGTGTTACGAATCGGAGATCATAAATTTATGCTATTTTGATGTAAAATATGGTTAAGTGGAGTGTATATGCGGTGTCCGCGAGTTCCATAGCGTGTTAGGGAATTTTCTCCAACTTTTGGTAAATTTTGGGTATTTTTTTGAAATTAATTTGGAGTTAAAAACAAAAGATAATCATGAAATTGAATAAAATAATAAATAAATTAGTGGGCACCTAGTGACACACGGGGTCGAAGGTGATATGCGTGGGATGTACAACAGTGTACATGCCAGAGGTTGGTCGTTAGCGTGCGTGGTGAATTTATAGCCGCGAAAATACATAAGTGTATATGTATTAATATATATAATATAGTTTATATATAAATAAATATACACATAAACAGGTCCTATAGTTTGAATTTTATAAAAGTATACTTTGGATTCGCCTCGAGATACGAATTGTGTGAGTGTCAAGAAAGAGAAATGGTTAAATGATTTGGTTTCTGCTAGCGAGGTGTTACATGCCTCGAGATGTATTGTGTCCAATCTCGAGGAAGATCAACATGTAGCATAGCAAATATTAAAGTCTTTAAATTTGCTTCGAGATTCATGCGATGCGAATCTCGAGAAAATCTTATATTTATCCAAACAATATGCATCTCCTCATTCAACTTTGTTTTGAAACAAGGATGGACCTCGAGATAGGTGGTATGTATCTCGATGAAGATCAAGATTTTATATTATGAAAATAGAACATTAGATTTGTCTCAAATCTCAAGGAAATCTAATATATTTATTACAAACAAACAGTAGCTTTTTTCCCATTTTGATTTCACATAGAGGGAAATCGAGAGAGGATGCAGTGGTCGAAATCGAAAAGAACATTGAGAGAACTTGCAAGGCGATGGAGACGAATCAAGGTGAGTTGTTGGTTGTGGCATTGTTGTATGTTATTAGGTTGTTGTAAGTTGTGTTTAATGGAGATGATATGGGACGGGATCAAGGAAAGAGATGGCAGGGGGTTATTTCTCCTGTCAAACTCATTTTGGGGTTGGGTGTAACCCAATCTTATGCTTTCCATTTAATTTACTCAACTATTGGCCTTTAATTTGATTTAAATTAACTAGTTCTTCATTGCAAAAATTGGTGTTTGGTTCTTTTCAAATCTATCTACACTTCTAGAATCACCATACTAATGAACTTACCATAAATTGTAATAAATTATCAAAATC
The DNA here is from genome assembly GCA_039657365.1 of Stephania yunnanensis. NCBI lineage: Eukaryota > Viridiplantae > Streptophyta > Magnoliopsida > Ranunculales > Menispermaceae > Stephania > Stephania yunnanensis. The sequence continues at coordinate 21,875,707 of CM077583.1, forward strand.
AATCTTCAAATGTCAATAAGACCTACTTTAAACATTTCTTGCCTTAATAAAGATCAATTTGTATCATAATAAAGATTTGGAGAATACTTATGAAAATGACTTAAGAAGCTAATCGATATTCAGATCTTGGATCATAAAAGAGATTAGGAAGCAAGGTGATATATGAAGAATACTTTTATGAAGCAAGTTGTCAAATAAATCTTCAAATTTTCTAATCAAATTACATGATCCAAAATCATTTATGTTGCAAATGACTAAGTCGTTCGTATTTATGTAGACTAATAAACAAATTACTTAGGGAAAGACCTACACTTAACACAACCTCCTTCAGATCTTTAGTTCCTCTTCTAAACATTTCACTCCACACTGAACGACGCAAAGCAAATATATGCATCAAAATTATATATGTCAAGCAATCATAACCCATGGATCTTATAATTTGTTTTGAACATTGGACGTCCGATTTTAGTTATCTACTTAGAATGCATTTAAGTTTGCTGATAAAAATCTGCTCTGGAAATTCCATATGAGATTATTTCTTCTCTTCTTTTGTTTCAATGAGCATTGATTCTAGGTTACTAGATTTGAATAATTTTTTCTAAAGCAGTTGTTAATCCTTTCAGAGAAGTAAATGCATGAACTAGCTATGTTCTAGTTGTGTTATAGATGCATGAACTAATTGTTTTCTAGTTGCCTTCACATTTCACTCTACACTAAACAAATGATGAAGATAATATACAATTCAATGATGAAGAACCTAAGGAATACTTACAATTGGTGTGAATCGAAGAATGAAGCAAAGAGGTTTTTTATGAGATTGAAGTGAGATTGAACGAATCGATGATGCTTGCAAATACAACTTGTGCAAATCATTTTCAAAGATGAATGGAGATGATCTTCATATCTCCTCTCGTGCGCCCTTCGATCCCCTTCCTCCTTCATCGATTAGGGTTAGTCTCCCCGAAAGCACACTATCAAAATCGATTTCGCCTCTAGCAATTACGATTTGGTCGAAGAAGGTGGGGTAGTTTGGTAATGTTTGAAGCTCAAGCATTGGGACTAATTAATGCCACTAAAAATGATGGTTTAAATTAGTCATTTGTATTGGGTATTAAATAGTCCCGGGACTAGATAATTTGCCAAGCCAACACCGGATTAACTGACCAGTATGGCTAATTCAACCTAAGACCATGAAGTGAACATGTCATTAGTCATATGCTCCATTACAACCTTCTTATCTAGATTCAATCGTCCTACATATGAGTGTCCTTCCAAGTACTTAGTAGTCTCGTGGTTGTGCCGCCCACAAAGGACATTGAAAATACCATAAAGGTTTCGATTCTTCCATGATGTAAATAAGAAAAAGGCACTCGCATTTCCTGGTTTCCTATGAGGCCTTGTGTTATCCCTCTCTTCCTATCCTGTCTTCAACTTTGGTGCTTTTTTCTCGAGTTTTGTCGCTTTAGGTATTCTTATTCTTTATGCAAGACCCCTACATGTACTAGACCTGTAACAAAAAAACTTGACCCTACCCTCTACGACTAAATTCCTCCAACATCGAACTTCTTTATAATGAAGACAAACTTCCTTTAATGACCTAATTGTTGAACCCAATCAACAACCGTATTCCTAGACTAGAATGGTTCTTCTCGACTAAAAATGTGATGGCCCCGCGCCGCAAGGCCGCCAGATGAGCTGCTACGTAGGTCTTGTAGCCCTGTTCATATCTGTGCCACATCAACGTTCTCAAAGTGTGTGCTAACTTGTCTTATTTCGTTATGAAATTTATAGTCATTTAGTTCGAATTAATCGTTTACAAAGTATGGATTTTATTTTATATAGTTGCAAGTAGATAATCAGTAATTTACAGCAAAAGTTTTAAAGTGAGAATAAACATGAATTTGTTTTTACTAACTTTCAAGTCATGTAGAGCATCAGTCCTACAGTGGAAAACCCAAAATAGATTACACTGTACAAAAGTAGACATATAAAATTACATGCGTCTCATAAGTCTTCCATAAATCTGCATTATGTAGCAAAATACGTAAATAAACACATATGAGTAGTGTGCTGAACAATGGGTGAGCTCAAAGATAGTCCCCAAGAATTCCATTCCCCTTACTCGTGAAATGATCTACACTCAGTCATCACAACAAAATAGATGACGACTTAAATGAGTAAAATATTAAAGAAATTCACTAAACATTTAAATAAATAGAGAAGCCAAACGAAATGTTAAATAAAAATGCAAAAATTAAAGAGACAATAGTAAATGGATCATTGCATGCATAAATAACAATAAAGCGCAAATGTGTGTGCTCGTCTCGATCAAAATAGACCATACTTCATATTCCCTCCTCAGGATCCCGCCTATGGGCGTACCTATTATTCTTTCACCTGGTCCTCTCGATGGCCGATGTAAACCCACGACGCATTGACACATGTACCGATAAAGTAGCTCAGGTTCTCATTCACTGAGGACTTTTGATATACATGTTATGGTCTAGCGCGCCATAAACATACAACATAATACCCAAAGGGAGTAAAGTCAAGTAATTGTTCAAACAAACCAAATCAATAATAGAATATGGAAATGAACAGCGATATGAACAATTATGACAAAATCGAAATAGAGTAACAATAGTAAGGAAAGCGAGTAAATACTCAAGTGATGTTCAATTGGATTTTACATACCTCAAACACACACTCTCTAATCCCCGAAAACACCCCGATCCAGCCCCGTCACGCCCTTGATTATCGTACCATAGTCATCTCGTCATCTGAGGTCAATTATAAGTGTTTTAGATTGATTATATTGAGTTTAGGTTAGTTTTATAAAGTTTTTCTAAACCATCCCCTTAAACAAACTTGTTGTCAACTGTTCATAGCGCGCTAGGAAGGCTGTTTAACGTGCTATATGAGTTTAATGCGCTAGGGAGCCACCTAGCACACTAGAGTTCTTCATTTTGAAGAACATGTGCAACACCCAATATAGGAAGCATGATATCTAGCTTGGATAACACGTTACCTGCATTTGGGGGCAAAATTCCAAAGTCGGAATTATGTCTCCCCGACGCACGTGGCCTCCTCTAACATTGTCGACCTACTCTCCCTTGTAGGGAATCACCAAAATCTCCACAAGAATATCTCCAAAGACACAATTACCACAGATTCATCAAGATTAACATACATTCATCATAATAGTCAAGTTGCTTAATTCACCAAGTTAATTGTAAATTCAATTTGGAAACACAAGCTTATAGCTGAGTTTAGTCTCAAATGTAGTGAGAAATCATTAAAATTAGGGATCCATGATCAAAATTTAGTCAACTCCCAAGTATTATTAAATTATCACTTTCTCGGCTAAATTCCTCAAAATAGCTCAAAAACAACACAAAAACAAAAAAATCAGTGTGTTAAAATGATTTATGGTAAGCTATGTTATCAAAACATATTTTTATTTAATTTTTAGTGTATTGATAGTGCGCTATGTTAGCTATATAATACGCAATCGAGGTCGAAACCCAAGATTTTCAACTCGACAATTCTGAGTTTCTCCTCACAATGACTATCTCCATGAGTCTTCGACTCCACCCTTGACTCGGGGGGAATCAAAACCTCCCAAAATAGTATAGCAACATATCCATAGCAATTTATATCATCAATTCCAAAAAATCATGCATTCAATTCCCATTTTTATTTTATTTATTTTTTTGACCAAGAACATCATGAACCACATTTCACAAATCCATTAAACTCCATTTCTATCTAGCCTCAAAACTATTTTGAACACATCATTTAATAGAATAGATGTCATGCTTTCAATACCAATTTGTACCAAATCAGTCCATCGATGACTTACACTAAAAATTCCTAATTTAGCTATAAAAAAACATAGGTTTTTCAAATAAAACTCAACATCAAAAGTTGAGCTACATGAAAAATATTTTGCTTACTGAGATTTAAGTTTAACTTTCATGGATTTAGTGAATATCAAATATCTAAATTTCATATTTAAGAGAAACATAGAAATCTCAATTTGCATGATTCAAAGCATGTAAAATTTGAAGCAACGTGATACCTAGGGCGTGCTTTCTTCACCTCCTAGCTTGAACCTCTTGATTTGGTAGCCAAATCTTCACTTGTACTCCAATCTCTCAATAAATTCCAGCAACGCCCTCTCATTTTCATCTCACCGAATGTGCTAAATTTTTCTTGCTCTTTGTTGCATGAAGAGGTTTTCCATTAACTTAGCTATATATAGTTATGTTATAATCAATAGTGTTCACATATCTCGAGGTTAATTTAATGGTCTTTGTTAACTCCTACTCCACTAACTTCCATCTTGTTGACACTAATTCCCAACTCAAATCTCTTAGGATTCCATTCTAATGCAAATCTCGAGGCAAATTTATGACATCAATTTTTTATCCATTTATATATATGCATTTGTAATCAATTGATTCACTTAATTTAACTTAGGCACTTTCATACATATGTAGGCTATTTAAGGTCTTAAATTGGTGTAATATCACTTCTCATGATACCTGACTATCCGACACTCAGTGCCTCAGCATGCATCTGGAGGCATATAAATTCTTGTTTTCTCGATTTAATTGACTTAGTCTATGGTTTTATTGTCATTAAATATCAATTTTACTTTGACTATACTCATATTAGTCTATTTGACATAATCTCGATTCAGTGTATCCGTATTTTGCCTTCCCAATACCCGTGTTGGCATGTTTTTCGATGCAAATATCCGTCTCACATCCTCACACGATATGTCAATATAAACTCACACATGCAATGCTAAACTAAATAAAAATAATCATTAACATCACAATTATGCAACTAGCACACAAGAATAATGCTTTATGCACAGTCAAGCATGTCTTAGCCTATTTGAGGCATCTACGTGGGCCTAAGCTGGCATTTGAGTCTGAAAATAAACTAAATAATGACGTCAATAAATATTGGGCAGTTACAAAAATACTAATGTACTCTTCAAATATCGATATGGATGATATGGATTACTTTTCTCGCAACAAATTATGTGTATCGTAAGTATTAATAATGAAAAAATTGAAAAAACACTTAAACAGAGTGTATATGTACTATAGGGTCGACAATCAACATGATGGATCCGTAAATTGTGTCTGATACCATTCATTAAGTCTCGGCACCCATTGGCAAGTACTTGTACAAAATTGATCAAACATGAGTCCAAGAACCTTCTACCGAGACTTATTTCAACGTCTCGGCTACATACAACCAAGACACCATAATATATCTTGGTCCTGTGTGGCCAATAATGTCACGTCCGCAGTTCACTTTCAAAAAGTGAAAAAAAAATCAGAAAAATCATGAAAACTAACCTTATCTTGTTCTACGTATGCCTCCCACTAGTTTTTTTCACCCATTAGACCATGAAAACACTTAAAACATGTTGAATCTAACAAACCCTCTAATATAAAATCAACAATATTGTCACCACTAAAAATAGTGAACTTACGTCATTAAACCACACAAAAACGTGGAATCAGAGACTTACAAGATTGGTGAGCCTCTTTTATCAACAAACACGATGTTCGGTCGACAATGAATCGATTTCACTTGGTTAAAAAAATAGGGAGTTTCAAGGAGGGGTGCATGGGAATGTGAACAGAATGGATCTATGAGTGAATCGGTTGGGTTAAGATGGCAAATTGAACATTTTCTTATTAAACTAATTTTTTATTTGAAATTGTTGGGTGCCTTGATCACAGTTTGGGGTGCACATAGCACATCTATTAAAAAAAGCTTAAGTTATGGGAGGTCTTAAGTTTGACTCTTGGGGTCACTTATTAAAAAAATAAAATATATTAATTAGCGATAAACATAAATCACATCAACCCAAAGAGAAAAGGCAATTATAATCCATTCTACGAATCTTGATCACGTGTCGTATTACCCATTCTCGAGTTACCAATCCCACAAAGGTAGTAGTGGTAAATATGGGGTCGAATCCACATGACTTAAGTTTTACTCTCAATTACCTAAAGATGGGGGTTTTAAAAAGCTTGAGGAAACAATTAATTAAAACTAGTAAGAATTCAAAATTGCATGAATGATCTCAATGAAAGAAAACACCTAGGTCTACGGTTCCACAAGACAGAATCAAGACTCAATGGCATACCATGGTCTTAAATCTTTCTCAAAAGATTATCAATTCAAATCCTCCTAGATTAGCTATGAAAAATCGACATCCGCTAGAAATTCCTAATTCTCATAATCTTCATAGCTAGGACATCTGCCACTAACTACTTCCCTAATTAATGCATAACCCTAGACATCCGCCAATAGGATTTAACAGACTAACCATAATAATAAATATATGTGAGAATATTAATCCTAGATAACTGAATCGCATCCACTTCCAGTTTAACCTAGATTCAATTATTGCACACTCAGAAATTGAAAGGTTTTTACGGCAATCGAATGAATATTTATCACTTTTATTGGTCCAAAAGTACAATTACATATAATTGACTATAGATTTTCACCAAAAAACATGCAATGATCATATATATACCCTAGATTTAAACCATATTCATGAAAATCAACAACGATGAAATAAAAAAATTAAATTAAATCAAATAATAAAAATAATAGATCTCACAAGTTATGTCGTGAATCAAGAATCCCAACTTATTTCACCTCTGACCTAGGCAAGGATTTGTTTAGCCGGACACGGTCTCGAGCACCTCTGGTGTTTCCGAAATTAATAGAAGTCGGTATCTAATAATACCCTCAAGTCCTAATATAAAAAAACTACTAAAAACTGGTCTATGGAGGTGAGAGAAAGTAATTTTCATGGGTATAGAATGACACGTACGCCAAGGAGCATCTAAGGGCAATTGGTCGTGCATTGCAGGGCCCGGGACACGTGTCAAACGTGGATTGGTGCAGTTTGCTAGTTTAAGTTGATGTGGCAGTAGCTTATTAGTGGAAGCAGCTGTTGGTGATGTGCTGGCGTAGGAGAAGCTGACACGTGGAAGCAGCTTGGCGGTGGTGAGGCTCGTACAAAACTCGAATGAAAATGTGGGAGAGTGCACAATGCGGATCTCGAGGCACATCTCACTGCTGTTGGAACGAGAAGAGAAGATTTCTATAAACGAGCTGGATGAATTGGTCGGTGCCACGTGGCGCCAGCTAGGAGGAAAGCAACTAGCACGAGTTGTACGTACTTGAGGGAGACTATGGTATACGCATCTCGAGGCTTAATCAATGGATGTCACTGCACAGTGACCTGAACGTGTTACTTTCCTGCGTTATTTGGCATGCCGTCACATATTAACATGTGCGATGCATATTTCGAGACAAATCCCCTAGTAGTTGAAACACTACATATAAATACACCATTTCGCGTGATTTTCACCCTGGATTCAACCATGTACTGTTTCACCTTAAAATGAGAAATAAATATAATTAGATATATATATTTTAGAGACTTTCCATATTAAATATATTAAAATAGACTACTAAAACTCTATAAATATTGACTTATCAAATACCCCCAAACTTAAGACTTTTCACGTCCCGAGCAAAGGCGTAGATGACAGCACAAACTAAACTAGACTCATAATATAGTTATGAGTCCAACTAAACTAACAATATACCTGATTCAAAATTCATGAATTTCCTCTGGTTTACATAGTCGCCAAGTTAACGAGCCACTCAAGAAATTTCGAAGTTATGATATGTCAAGACTCGTAACTCAAACACAATTAAGATCACACTTTAAAGACAAAGACCCAGTCAAGACAAAGGCCATCAACTACTCGCGAATTTTTTTAGTCTATACATTCAAGCATGCAAGTTTAAAATCTCACTTAATCTAGTTATAAGCACTCGAGCTAAATTTTTTATTTTAGGAGTTTTAACAACTTCCGCCTTTATTTTTTTATATTCTCTATTTTTTTCTCCACATTTTTTTCAAGTAATACGGTCCCTACTCCATTTCCTGTTGACCGTTTTTCTCACTTTTCCCACTATAAGATTATCTGCTCTATTTCACGTGGAAACTTGTTGGACTCTCTATATTAAGAAAACTTTTGTTAGCCCTTCATACTTCCACTATGATTAAGCAAATTCTCCAATGTGGGTTAAAATATTATTACATGCACAATTTTGACCGTCTGCCTATTTTGGTATCTAGCATAAGGCTTAGCCGTTATATTAAGTCCCTAATCATGAAATCGTAAAAATACCAGACTACGGGCTTGAGTGAATGTTTCTCTTAGTTTTTCCTAAGTTTCAAATCAAAAAGCCAGCCATAGTGTGCTCATCCACAACCAAAGGCATGAAACAAATCTCAAGTGATCTCAAACAATACAAAAATGAAAACTATGCTAAATACATACTTGAAAGTGTATCAAATCCTAATGAAACGAGAAAGAGAAGTATAGAGGGAAAAAAATGGAAAAATGAAAGAATAAGAGATACTAAACACCACTGGTACCATCCGATAATCTCATATAACCGCATATAATTGAAAGAAATTTAAACGATCTCACCCGCGGTCTTTCGCATAGAAATTCATCCAACTCAATCCACAAATCCTAAAGTACTCGTAAACTTGTTCTGAACCTTATCCTCAAGGTTCAAAACAAGTCAAGGAATTCACGCAACAAGAAAAAATAGTGGTGAAAAAGAATATGGATAAAATAAATAAGAATATGATACAAATGCATGCATAACAAAACTCCCAAAAAATCGATGAATGCACGAGATTTCTCAAGTCTAAGCGAGTAAGGAAACTATGAAAGAATAATCGTAATAAGAGCAAGAACTAGTAAACATAAGAGTTAACTAAAATAATTCTTACCAAATCTTACTAGCCTGAAGTCCTTCAATGAAGGGTGAAATCAATAAGATGATGGAATGAAGTCTAGGGTTTTGGGTCTACTCAAAGTCCCACCACTAATGCGGTGATTTAAGTTGGATATGTCCAAACCAAGTCTCAAAACACCTAAAGTCTAGTAATATGTTAATTCCCAAAAATGCTCAAATTACTCCAAAAAAAATAATCCATAGTCAAACCTAGCAAAACACAAGGGGTGCTCCAGTGTCTCCATTGCTCATCAAACATAACACCTGCAAAAACCCAAGAGACCAAGTTAGGACTTCATTAAAAATTAAAAAAAAAACTAAAACTTAAATAAATGCAAGAAATAAAACTGAAATAAAAACAAAGTTGGGCTGCCTCATAATGAGCGCTTTTCTTTTAAGTATGTGGCTAGACTTGGCATGATTTATCATGTGATGGCCTCTCCTTTCGAGATATCGACAATAAATAGTGCGTCTATAACTTTGGGCAATGCAACATGAATGCCCTCCTTAAGAATCGGGAGCCCATTCAGGACTCCTATCACAAAAAATATGTCGCATCATGATCATTCAACACAAAGGTGTCGGCAATGTAGAAAATATGTGAACGCTCCTTTACTTCCACCCCTTGTAAGGTTTAACAAATATGCTTCGGAGGGTGGGTGGTGTCACCAACACTAAAGGTTGGTCTTCCTTGCTCTCTTTTTGTGGCTCCTCCGGCCTTACTGAAACGACTTCAATTTTCATCTCATTTTCCTGCTCTTCATTTTGTGCAATGACAATTTTGGCTTAATTTGAAAGACTGCAAGTCCTTCCCCTGTTTCATTCCAATAGTCCTCTACTTTTATAACCTCATTCACCTCAAAATCCCTCAATATGTCAACACTAGCATTTTCTTCTAGTAAAAAATTGGTTGTGTACTACACAACTCTTTCTCGTCAGTCATATTTTGAAGCATGGTATTTAATTGAATAAGTTGAGTGCCTAAGTTCTACAAGCTTGAAAACTCACACGAAGATTGTTGAAGCTCTTCATAAAACATTATTGATCATCTATCAATTGTTTCATCATATCTTCCAAGGAGGTGTTTTGTTGAAACAGTTGATTCTCTTCATGAAATTGTTGATGACTTTGTTGAAAAGTTAGCTCTCTAAAGATCAAGTCATTCATCGTGTCTTGTATAGACCACTTTTCATGCTGAGGAATATGTGGACTTGACATGAGCCCAAAGAAGTCAGGTTGTGGCGATGCATAGATAGAATAGTGATAATTCTCGTAATTTAGATAATACGAACAATCATATATAGAATGAGGATAATCTTCACAAATTTCGCAAATCTCGACCTGCTGCACAAAAGAATTTATGTTAGAAAACTTATGTCCATTATGTGATATACCTACTCCATTCATACCATGATAGTATGAGTCTTTGAATCGGCCATAATTGTGGGAGTAGGAGGCCATTATGGAATTACGTGCAAAAATGTTAAGAACAATGGACTATATACAACATAAAAATAAATAATTATAAAATAAGATAACAAAAGAAAAAGAAAACTAAACTCACAGTAAAGGACTAAGTCCCTAGCAACGGCGCCCAAATTTGTTCACATGTTGTGTATGCCAAATATAACCTGTACTCGAGTTACCAATCCCGCGAGGGAGTAGTAGTGGTAAATACGGGGTCAAATCCATAGGACTTAAGTTTTACTCTAAGTTAAGTAAAAAATGGAGGTTTTAAAAAGTTTGAGGAAACAACTAATTAAAACTAGTAAGAATTCAAAATTGCAAGAATGGTCTCAATGAAAGAAAAGACCAGGTCTATAGTTCCATAAGGCAGAATCAAGATTCAATGACATATAATGGTCTTCAATCTTTTCCAAAAGATTATTAACTCAAATCCTCCTAGATTAGCTATGGAAAATCGACATCCGCTAAAAATTCCTAATTCCCCTAATCTCGGTGGCTAGGACATCTGCCACTAACTATTTCCTTAGTTAATGCATAACCCTAGACATCTGACAATAGGATTTAACACATTAACCGCAATAATAAAGATTTGTGAGAATACTAATCCTAGATAATCGAATCGCATTTGCTTTAGGTTTAACCTAGATTCAATTGTTGCACACTCAAGAACCAAAAGGTTTTGATGGCAATCGGGTATTCGTCACTTTTATTGGTCTAAAAGTACAATTACAGATATAATTGGTCTAATTGACTATAGGTTTTCCACTTAATAGCATGCATTGGCCATATACATACCCTAGATTTAAACCATATTCATGAAAATCAACAACAATGAAATAGAAGAAATCAAATTAAATCAAATAATAAAAATTATAGATCTCACAAGTTATGTAATGAATCAAGAATCTCGATTTGTTTCGTCTCTGACTTAGGCAATGATTTGTTTAGCTGGACATGGTCTCGAGTGCCTCCGACATTCCCAAAAACAATATAAGTCTATATCTAATAATTCCCTCAAGTCATAATATGAAAAACTACTAAAAATTGATCTTTGGAGGTGAGATAAAGTAATTTTTATAGGTATAGAATGACACGTGCGCCGAGGAGCATTCGGGAGCTGTTGGACGTGCTTTGCAGGGCTTGGGACATGTGTCAAACACAGATTGGTGGAGTTTGGTGGTTCAAGTTGAAGTGGCAGCAGCTTATCAGTGGAAGCAACTGTTGGTGACGTGCTGGCATAGGAGAAGTGGACATTACATCATATTCCCATTAAATTTAGGCAACATACGACATGCAAAAGCAATAGCGTGAAATAAATAAACAGCAAGTGCTAACTAAACCAGGTAAAAATAAAGCATTAATCGGTAAGCATACATCTAATCACGAGAAAATTTTTCCAGTAATCAATAAATTGAGTAGGAACTACATATATACTTACGGGCTTATACTGACTAAATCCTAACTTCAGTTACCGGATGAACACCTTCAGATGTTATTCAAGTCAAGGGAACACCCTAAATTTCTCCCGACGGTCGTAAGTATATCCTACTGCCGTCGACACGTGCAGTAAACATAAATAACCCGTGCAAGCGATTTAGCCACAACCAATATATACGCAAAACGAATAGGAGAAAAACCCCATGTGAGCCCACCAACAGTCATACATGATATGCTATATCGATAAATCAAAAATATGAATTTTGTAAAGCATTCTCAATGGGTTTACGTACTTCAATCCACGCTTCTACTTCCCCGGACTCCCATATCTGACCCGACTAGCTCTCCACTACCCGAGCTACGGTCTCCTAAATCCTTGAAGTCTAATTTTACATCTTTAGTATGTTTGTAGGTGTTTGGGATATGTATTAAATCAAAAATCCCAAAACAGCCTTTTATGTTCAGTTTCCGTAAATAACATAGCACACTATGTGCTATTAGCACGCTATAGACAGGATGTAGCTCACTATTGTTTTTCATCCTGAAGAACGGTTGGAAACCAAGAACGATTAGCATGCTATGTGACCTTTATGACATAATTATCAAGTCGAGAATTTTGTATCCTCCAATTTCGCTACCTAAGCATGGTTTATACCCTCTCTATATCAATTAACTCCAAAATAGTAACTAAAATAACCTTGGAACAACAATTTGATCAAAATTACTCAAAATCTCACAAAAATGGGTTTAAATGAAAGTGTAAATGATGGAGAAGATGATTACCTGGTTTTAAATCCTCAAATTTACTTTCAATTGATGATCTCCATCTCCAAATCTCCTATTCTGCTCTCTGGATTTTCAGAAATGTAAATGGTTTGGTTGGATGGGTTTGATCAGATTATCAATATATATTAAGGCGAGCTTGATTCTTGGCCATTGATCTCCATGTATTTACGTATCCTGAGGTTTATCTAATGGCTCACCTATAGCCACTTATCCCACTCACTCAGTCCATATGACACCAATTTTCTACTCATCTTGTTCCTAAATGTCTCCATGCACATCTATAGACAAATTCTATAGTTCCCAATTAATTTAACTAAACTTTAGGCCTTGATTTATTCTAATTTAATTGCACTAACTTAAGTCCATTTAATACATATGGTTAGTGTTTTATTTATCAATAATAACCAACTTATAGTCTCACTAACATTCGACTACTCGGTACTCGGTGCCCCACGTCTTGACACACATTTCGAGGCATGCCATAACTTATTATTTTAATTTGAATTAACTTAGCCTATGGTCACATTACCCATTTAATTGATTTACTATTCATTTTTACATGGATTAGTCGGGTTTCTTAGCCTACCCAACACCTGCGTTAACACTCCTTTCGAGGCAAACACTCGTCACACAAACTCACCCGATAGCAACATACACATATGCGGTGCAATATAATAATTATAATAATCTTAAACACCACATACACACAACCACCATCCATAAATAATATATTTCCTTGATTCTCATGCCCAAGCCAACCGAGTTGTCCACGTAATGCCTGAATTACGATTGTTAATCTCCGAGATTAATGCTAATCCTAATTTAATTAAAGTTGGGCCATTATATTACGAATAATGAACCCAATGAAAACATGCATAGCACTGTCTAAGCAAATTAAGCAATTAAAATATAAATCGTATCCTTGCTTAGTCTTCCTATATTACAATGATCATGGTTGATTTTCCAACTTTACAAAAAAAGTTAATGCAAGATTTTAAAGAGATAGAATTGATTTCTAGAGAAATCACATATAAAAAGAATATTCCAAAACTTTAAATATCACATCCCTCATGAATTATATGGTAAGACATACCCGTTGGAACCAATGAAATGAAAGTAATAAAAAAATTATACATTTCAAGCTTTGTATCATAAGAAAGTCTTCTTGTTTGAAGTCTTCCATTTAGAGTTTCGTGTTGATAAAGTAATGTAAAATAACTTGAACATAAGCTAGGAAAGTAAAGAAAGAACTAGAAAATAGAACAAGAGAAGATGGAAAGGAATAAGAGATTTTTTCATTTCATCTTAGTGTATATATTACATGAATCTCATCTCCTTATATAGCTCATTTGGTCTTACAGATATCATTAAAATTTATTGCATAATACCTTCATTTAATCCCTTTAGCATCTACTATACTAAAATTAAATTTAAACTCTAATAATTAAATTCCCACGAGTGTAGCGAGCGGACTCATTCGTTTGTCGCACGTTATGAAACTAGTATATATATAGGAAATTCTACCATAGTGACCTTTTTAAATCATCATTTATGGTGATTTTTATTCTTGACCAATGGATTTAAATCCAATGGTCAATTTGATAGTTACATTAATGACGCTTCAATGTGTGCACAAATACTAAGAAGTTATATTATTAATTGGATTGAAATCTAATAGTCGAAAATAAAAATCACCATGTATGATGATTTTCTCCATCACCATGGTATAATCACCTTATATATAGAGAGTACTACTACTATGGGAATCAAATATATACTCGTGTCGTTGGTACACTGTTTACAACCATTGGATTCTAATCCAATACATTAATCCAGACGTCATAAATGCACAAATTATTTAATGCACAACACATTTTGATATGGTTTCATGGCTTGAGTATATATTTGAGCTCCATTGTAGAATATCTCATACATAAATATATACTAGTTCTCTTAAATGCTACGTACTGACGAACCTGCCGCTACGCTCGCATGAATATAATTATATATTAATATTTTATTATAATATTAAATAATATAGTATTTTTATGAGATATTTAATTTAGTATTTGTTAATATAGTTCATAGATATAATAAATATTAAATAATATTGTTACATATGTAAATATGTTACACATTTATCGTTTCTTTATTGTCGTTCTAAAAAAATTACATTGTATTTATTGTCAAAATAAACATGTAATGTGATAAGATATTATTATCTAAAATTGAAATTGATATTTAGGCACTTTATGGATGCGCACCAACTTTTTCTACAATCATGAATAAAATTGATATTTCGGCACTTAATAACTAATTAAAGGGTAAAAAAAGATAATTCAAGCGATGAAGTAATTTTTTGCTATTCATGCTTTTAATATATAGATAGATATAACACACACACACACACACACACACACACATATATCTACCTATATATTAAAAACACGAATCTTAAAATTTTCCTTCGTCACTTGAATGTACAAGTTTGCCCTTATCTAATAATAGTTATTAATTATATTCGATTCCTTTTTGTAGCAAAATTAGAATTGATCATAATAGATAAAAGGCATAATTAAATTTATAATAATTAAAATTAGTAAGTTGTTTATCTCTCTAATTGTGATTGATGGATTATCTATAGGAGATCTCCTATTAATTAGGATAGGATCAATATATCTATAAATATTTATATACATAACTATATATAAGTATGACAACGATTCATTTTTCTAGCAACATTAGAATCGATCATAATAGGTAAAGGCATAATTAAATTTATATTAATTAGAATTAGTAAATTGTTTATCTCAATAATTGTGATTGATCAATTATTTATAGGAGATCTCCTATTAATTAGGATAGGATGTATATATATATATATAACTATGTGTGTACATGACATATTATAAGGATTAGTATTGTAGGTTTATTTGATAATATATATATATATATCAAACTATACATAGAGCTATTAGATTAGGATTTAGGAGTATATTTAATATTTAAGGTTTCATAAAAGTAATATAATAAGCACCAATCTTCAATTTTTCCTTCATCACTTAGAGTTAGTATTATACCATTGCATAACCTTTCGATGAACACTTAAAATTACTATTTTACCATTGTATTACCTTCAGATTTTATTGCTTTCCTTTTTCATCAATCGAGTGGGTACATCAATTAAGCTTTCTATTTTTTCAAAATCTCATCGAACCACTAATGCCACGGCATGTTCTCCACAATCCTCACTCATGTTTGTGTCTATCATAGTTATCATAATCCATGTGAACCACACGTTGCAATGATGATAATGATTTTGATAGTTATTTCCCTACATCAATTTTTGATTTTGTTTTTACTAATTTTATTCTCTTGTTACTAATTTTAAAGAAGGTTTGACAATGTTTGATTGGTCTTCATTGAGACCTTATTAAAGAGTATAAAATAGTATTGATTTATATGTAACTGATATTGGAGTAGTACATCATTATACAAACCTTGTAACCTTGGTTGCAAGGATCTTCATATTTAGAAGCGATTAAAATCTATTAGATCATAATATAATTGGAGTAGTATATTTAGTTTAGATTGGATACTAACATGTTAGAATTATATTCCCGCGAGCATAGCGAGCGGTTCATTGGTGCGTAGCGCCTTAACAAACTAGTGTGTGTGTGTATATATATAAGTTGAAGCTGAGAGAAAGTTGACATGCATTCTCCTTTCATCAATATAATTTTTTAATTTTCTAGTTTTTTCTGTTTTAAGGTATTTATTTATGTGTTATTGATTATTTTAAGGAATATATTCATTCCCTCATTTATTGAATTTATTTATAGTTTGTATTTGATCGAAATAACAATTAAGTGCATTTAAATTCTTTTCTTGATTAACGAATAGTTGTTTTATTGTATTCAATCTACGTTTCAAATCATACACCATTCATTTCGTTACCGCAACATCATTTATACAAATCATTAATCTTTTATTTTTTTTTTGTTTTCATAAGCAAACCCCCAACTTGGAAAAGACAACTTCACAACTTTTTTGTCACACAAATAAACCCTTCCGCTTAACGAACCTCACTTGAATGAGAAAAACTTTTGTTTTTTCAAATAATGAGAAAAACATTTTAAACCCTTTAACAAAATTGCAACATCTATTAATGCTTTCCTAAACAAAGTTTATCATTAACTGAAAAATTAAACACAGCTTACGTATTTATACAACAACTTAAATCATCACTAATCACAGATTTAGCTTACCAAACAAGTCTACTTCACAACACACAAAGTGTGTGCTCTAAAACGTAAACATAGGTAATTACATAAACGACTCTTATTTAGCAAATATTTATTTTATTATTGTACTTGAGGACGAGACTTAAGTATTTAAAAAGGATACTTCTACTACAATGATAATTCTTATTTAATTTACCACGATCAAATATTCTTTACACATTTTTCTTATAAATTACCTTAAAAATTTTCTTTAATTCGTTCAAATATCTCGATGTCAACATTTACTTGAAGACAAAAAAATAATTTAATAAATCTTTTAATTTTATACTTTCGATAAAGCTCTTATGTAATGTTTTCATTGTTATAATTTTAGGTAGTGCGCATAATGAAATCGGTATGACTACTTCGTAAAAAAAAATAACAGTTGCGTGTAAGGCTGGAAAACAACTAGTATATATCTATAACACACGGCAGAACTTGGTGGTCTTATTCATCTCGCTCATAGATTCCACTCCACTGAGCAAACTGATGAAGAGAGAGTGCTAAATTTCGCTATCTTCACAGAGGAACGTCGTAGCTCTCAATTGAACCGTTCGCTTTAGATTCTGATTTCTGCGCTTTAAAGTGGTAAACGCCTTAGATTATGATGGTTATAATTATTGATTTGACTTCCCAAGAACTCAAATTGGGTTTTATTTTTATTTTTTTTATTTTTTAATTTATGTTTGGGTCTTTGTTTAAGATGCAAGATGCATCTCAGTGATCTAATCGGAGAGGATTAGCCTCTAAAGCCAAACTCCCTTTCGACTTCTCGGTCTCAAGGTCTGTTTCTTTGATTCTATTATCTTTACTTTGTTTTCTTTGTGCATAGTTTTGTTTTAGTTGCTATGTCACGCTTTTGTGCGGATTTTGCTTTTTTTATTTATGGTACCCGCTGAGAATTCTATATTTTTCAGTTGGATTTTTTTCTTTTGTTGTAGGTTCGGCCTATCGATGTCAATTAAAGTTCTTGGAACTTCTATACTGTGAGCTCAAGAACATCGCCGAGGTAATAATTGAACTTAACCAATTTGCCTGTTTGCCTTTGTGTAGCTAAAAATGTGACTATATGGTACATTGTACATTGGCTTCGTGAGTGTGTAGTTTCAAGCTATTACTTGAAATGAATAGTTTTGATTGCGGGTAACTTCATTGAAGCAGAGAATTTTACTACTTTTGTGGTTAACTTCGATTTGTGTGGTTAAATTTATATTTGGGGCTGCTTAATTGTATTGGTTGTTTCTTCAATCTTACATTGGTCTGTTCTGAATTTAATTTGCTGGGTAATCACACGATCAATTCTTAATGTCAGTTTGTTCATCAGATTAAATTTGTGTTTTGGGTCAATATGTGTCGCGGACTACCCAAAAATGGTGATTTCTTAAAAAAAAAACTTTCTTCACTCACCGGTATATGCGTTGATGCAAGTCAGTCTACTTGCACTAAGCCTAACCTCCTTAACCATTAATACCACGCTCCAAGTCTCAGTATCTCTCAACTATACAACAATATAATCAATTTCCAATTCCAGCAAATACCAAAACTTACTTATGAAGGAACATATACCGAAGCAGAGCTTCTTGGAATCTACAAGCCTTCTAGTCTGCTAACACCACCAAAGCCTCCTACATCTCCTCTATGTTGGTGCATCCTTACTTACTACAAAACCTTGGGAGAAAAGGGATTGTTTATGAGCCTTAAAACAATAGAGGTCCTCAAGTAATATAACTTCCTAAACACACTCAATACGGAGGCTAAGGAAGGGCAGCTCAAAGTAGAATGAATGACACCAAACCACTATATTCTAATAATAATTAATCAACAAGAATCTTAAAATTGAGAATTTACCTAATCATTATTTAATTTCTATGTTTGCACTCTTGACTAACTCTACCTATGTTGAACACTATGTGCGTTACATAGCCGGTCCCAAGTCCGGATAAAGGAGGAGGACTATGACGCCCATTCTTCATATCAAAAATGGGTAAGGGAGGTCCTGAATTCATTTTTCATACCCGAAAAGTAGGGGAGGGAGGCCTCAAACCCATTTTTCATTCTTGAAAAATGGAGGGTTGCGATAGGTTGACAGCCAATGTAAAACTTTTGTCACTTTTCATGTAATGGATCAAACACATATATCGGGGAACCAATTTGGCTTCATGCCTACGAGGTCAACTATGGAGGCGATTTTCCTTGTAAGACGATTGTTAGAAAAATATAGAGAAAAGAAAAAAGATCTTCATATGGTATTCGTAGATTTAGAAAAAACATATAATGGGGTTCCTAGAGATGTTCTATTCTAGAAAGAAAAAGAGTGCATGCTAGATACATAGACACTATTAAGGATATGTATGATGGAGTAGTAACGAGTATAAAGACATTTGACAGAGCTAAAAAAGAATTTCCCATTACAATAGGACTACTTCAAGGATTGGCTTTAAGCCCATATCTATTTATTTTAGTTATGGATGAACTAATTAGGCATATTCAAGAGGATATACCATGGCGTATGCTATTTGCAGATGATATTGTCTTAGTGGATGAAACAAAAGATGAAGTGAATAAGAAATTAGAACTCTGGAGGAATACATTAGAATCTAAAGGCTTTGAGTTGAGTAAGACGAAGACTGAATACACGCATTGTGAGTTTAGAAACACTGGACATGGAGATGGAGTAGTAAAATTAGGGGAAGTAAAAGTTCCTAAGGTGAACCACTTTAGATCATGGTTTAAAAAATTGACAAACTTCGCTGAAGTTCAGGTGAAGTTTGTCGATGTTGAGGTGAGCGAAGCGAAGTTCAAGGACAATTGAAAAATTGCAAAACTTCAATTCAACTTCGGCTAACTTCGACCGAATTTCGAAAACATCGATAAAAAAGTTCATAAAACATGAAGTAAAATTGTTATGTTTTGTGGAAGTTGAACAAACTTCAACTGAAACTTCGACAGAAACTTCGAAAACTTCGCCTATGCTAAAAATATATTTAAAATTCAGAATATCCTCGTTGACATGAGTTTTATGCATTATTGTTGTATGATTAAGTATATTCCTAGCATCTTTACGAAGAAACTTGAATTTTTCAACTTTAAAGTGAAATTCCGTAAACTTTCATACACCAGCGAATTTTTGTCGAACTTCCATCGTCGAAGTTAACTTCGTCGAATTAATTCTGAATTTTAAGTGAGCGAAGTCGTATGTGAAGTCGAAGTTTCGAACCTTGCTTTAGATGCTTAGGATCAGTCATACAAAATTATGGTAATATTGAGAATGATGTCACACAGAATTAAAGCTGGATGGAAGAAATGACGGAGTGCAACATGAGTAATTTGTGATCGAAGTGTTCTTACTAATTTAAAAGAAAAATTTTATAGGACCGCAATTATGCCAGCTATGTTCTATGGAAGTGAATGTTGGGTAGTAAAACAACAACAATTACATAAAATGAACGTAGTAGAAATGAGGATGCTTAGGTAGATGTGTGGTAAAACTCGTAAAGATAGAATAAGAAATATAGAAATTCAAAGACAAGTAAGAGTAGCACCAATTGATACAAAGATTAGAGAAAGGTGCTTGTGGTGGTTTGGTCACCTACAAAGATAGCCTACAAATGCTCCCATTAGAAAACTTGACTAAATAGAAACTGTAAAAATTCGATGAGGTAGGGGTGGACCAAAATTAACATGGGTTGCATTAATTATGAGGGATCTGAATGGTTTGGAAAGCTCACCATCAATTGCACTTAATCGAGCACAATGGAAATGTTTGATCCATGTAACCGACCCCAATTAAGTTGGGACTGAGGCTATGTTGTTGTTGTTGTTGTTGTTGTTGTTTGCACTCTTGATTCTTCTTAACTTTACTTAATCACATCCATTGCAGTCAAATCACTTTTATTCTTCATCACAATAAATAGTAATCTCATATAGTAATAAACTTATCATATCCATAGCACAGTCAGATCACTTCTACTATTTGTTACAATAGCTAGTGATAATCGTATCATACAATATTAAACTAGAGGCACAATACATGCACGTACAATACTTCTCAACAGAACACACACTACGGTATGGTTTGCTAAACCATGTTCATGATAACTATGTAGAGATAATATAGTGGAGTCAAGTGGAAACATCTGCACCCATGCACAATGTTTCTTATGGATCCACCTAATAGCAAGCACACTGTATACAACAATTAAGCAATAAGTCTATGACCTTCAGTGCTGTCTTTCCAATTTTACACGATTGGAACCTCACACTTTCCGTATTTTTGCCGACCACTAGCAATACCACCAGTTTTACAACACCTCAGCAAATGTATATGTTCTTCATACTAATTGAGCGAGGAGGTTCTCGTTATAAGTCTGAATTTTCTACCTCCGGATAGAGCCACCATTACTCCCAACTCCAACTATTCCGCACTGAGCCCTCGTAACCCACTACGCCGACCAAGCTCAATTAGTTATAGTTTTTTAGTATTTGTTTGAACTTATCATATTATTGCACATATTTTAACCCATGATAAGGTCCTTTCTAGGATTTACTTAATTAGAAGTCATTCCCATATGAATCCCATCCATCTATATCCCTTTCTTTTGTTTTGTTTGATGTACCAAAAATATATCCAATTAGAATGTGCTATATGTAATATATAGGACCCATCTTAGATTATGATGATACACAAAATGTAATTGTACATATTTTTATGGGAATTATGGCCTGTTCGGTTCACATACCTAGGGTTCCTTAGATCGTGAGATTAGCTTATACTAGGATTGTGACTTGATTTTAGGTATTAGTCCGTTTAAGGTGACTTGTTCGGTTGGAAGTATTGGCGGTTGAATGAAGTGTGCTTGCAATGGGTGAAGTTACCAAAGTGCCCTCCCTGTATAAATCCCCAAATCGATGTAGAGACTCAATACATATTGGAGAAGGCAAGAATGGGGTTTGGATTTCATTCGGTATGTGAGTCCATTTGGACTACCTAAGACCATTAAAACCATGGTTCATAATAGTCTTGAGGATAGTGGATTGCTTAATTCGCTCGACTACATTATAGGCGAACCGAACACCCGGATTAAGCAATCCAAATGCTTCATTCGGCCTTGGATTGCTTACTCTGGCCTTATAACATGAACTGAACATGCCCTTAAGGTATTAGTTAACCCACTCCATATTGTCTATAATAAAATCAAATTTGGTAACAAGTTAAAATACTTTTTTTTATTAGTTACAATTAACTAGGTCCAATTAACCCATTAAAGCTAATCATCTTATGGTCATAGTTCACATTAAGTAATCCAAGGGTCTAAATAATATTGGATTTAAGCCATAGTTCTCTTTCCCTTCATTTATCTTTTTTTTTTTTTTTTTTTTTTTTTTTTTTTTTCGTAAACAACTTTGGTGTGTTCGGTTGGGTTGATAGGGTTGTCTTGATATGGTCGGATTAACAAACATTGGATTACATGACTATGGATTACGGGTAATCCGAATTTAGGGACTTGTTCGTTTGGCATGATAAAATTTTAAGTGGTTTCATGTAAATGACATTTTTACCTGTCCTCATATAAAAACCCCAAGCAACTTGCTCCATCGATCGTTCTCCACAGTTCAATAAAAAATACTTGATCGTACTTCTTATTCATCATCTCGTGAACCCATTGTCAAAGTTAAGTATTGTTAGACATAGGTATCTGCAATAGTCATCATGTTTGAGATCAATAGTGGTTTGTGAGCTAGGTTTTAGGTAAAATCACATCTCATCAATAGCTCTTCATATTAGCATTCGGGTTGTCACAATGTAGTTATGTTTGCATAGCAATTGACTAGAAGTTTGGAAAATTAAAAAGAATGGCTTGAAATACTGTATCTAACTAAGTTATTCACCTTTGGAAGATGACTGAATAACAACAACATGCATAGTTGCATTGTTGGGAGGGAGCTGCAAGCGAAGAGGATAGAGCTTCCTATTCAAAGGACTCGTCGTGTAAACGATCAAATCTTCGATCCCCGTCTCCTCCTCATCTTTCAACCTCAGCTCCTCCAATCCATTCCCTTTGAAGATCATACTCATTTTGGGGAAATCGCACAGTTCGCACAACACAACTGTGTTTCGAACTTGTAAAATTACAGTGAAGGGCAATGTTGTCTTTTCATTGATTGGGTGAGGGCGGACTAACTAGTGACATGGTAAGGCTCCATTTAATTTAGTCCACATTTTGAGTGATTACGTAATCCGTTGCATTATCTAATCATGCAAAGTGAACAACGGATTACATTTAATCCAATGGATTAGCTAAGCAGTCATGCAAGCCGAACACACCACTAGTCTCTTCTCTCCCCTCAATGTTGGCAAGTCTCTCTCACTAATTAACGCCCCATATCTTTCTCTTTGATATTTTATGGGGTTGTTGCTTCTAACTATGGGTTAGAGTGAATATTCAAAAGAGAAGACAACATATCTAAGCTTTTAGAAAAGAAGGAATAAGTTTTCAAATGAGTCGTCAATGGAGGATAAGAGCATGTTTTACATTACCGACGAATGGGGAATGAAAAAGTCAGTTACTTTAGATGCAGATTAAGAGAGAGTATGGAAAAAAATAGAACTTGCTTCTTCGTTTGCTAGTTTTTCGTAATCTTGAGACGAGAAGTTTTTCCTAAGCTTGCACATAAAGCTTTAATGGTGGTTTCTATCTATTAAATTGATAAAGATGAGGATGTTAATCTAAATTGAGAAAGAGATCTAGAGACCTTAGGTACTTAATTATAGGAGAGTGTTTCTTATTAATTCGTTAAAGCCTTCGGTTGTTGCATGTAATTAAATGTTCCTTGGGGGTATATGAGTAAATATCTAAATTTATGCCACTTGTCAGTTGTCATTAACACACAACACTTCTTTTGATTTGTTTGAGTTATGATGGAGGTGACACTTTTGAGAGCTTAATGAGGCTGATTTGACTATCTCGAGATGCGCGTATGCGTGTGTATTAGACTCAACTATTGAGTGTATTTTACTGCATTGTATATGTATAGGTATAGCTACACATGTATTGAACTCTGATGATATAACTATTAATTGAACTCTCTCTCTGTTTAGATATCGAAAATACTCACAAAAATGTTCTAGGGTTCTTGAACCCTAAAAATGTCATCTCTGCGTATATTCTAATATGGTATCAGAACTTCTCGGCTTGCGTCAAAAAGGTTTAATCGAGAGTCCAATAACACAGATCAGAGGTCTGGAGGTGTATATCTACAGAGAAAACGGTTAGATCTACGGATTCGACGAACTGGTTGGATAGTTCATGTGAATTGTGTGGTCGCGAGTGTAGATCTGGTGGTCATAAGTCCAGATTCGGAGACTAGAGATATAGATCTATGGTTTGGAAGCCCAGGTCCGTGTAATTTGTGTTGATTTTGTGTAGATCTGATGATCTAACGCTCAGATCTGGTGATCAGAAGTATAGATGTGGTTTGGAAGCCTAGATTTAATGTTGCGATAGTTCAAATCGAGGTCTACGTTAGATCAAACATCATGGATAGTGGATATACTGAGCACGAGTTCGGATCTATGTCTGCGTAACCCGGATTTTCGATTTCTCAGTTTGGTATGAGTCATAGAGGTTTTGGTCATACAAATGCCCCATTCGGTAACTCTTCGAGTCAGTTTATTACAATCAAGTTAGATGATTCGAATTTCTTGCTTTGGGAGTTAACAATATGTTAGCAAACTAGTGGTCCATAAGTTCTATAGGCGGAGGAACAAAAGGAGCATTGAATCACCTCCTGCAAGTTTTGGTGCAACCAATTCTCTAGTGGGCCCTGTGATTGTCAATGAGCAGTAGTGATGTGATGTGTGTGTGTGTGTGTGTGTGTGTGTGTGTGTGTGTGTGTGTGTGTGTGTGTGTGTGTGTGTGTGTGTGTGTGTGTGTGTGTGTGTGTGTGTGTGTGTGTGTGTGTGTGTGTCACCATGCGTATGGGCATGCGTACACATAGGTGTTGAGTAAGTTGGGTGAGGTGAGTATTAAGGGACTCACTGTTGTTTTGAGGTCCCATCGAGAGAATTGTTATCTGGGTAGATTTAGGTATGGTGAGAGGAGTCTGTTCTCCTTCTCTAGGATTCTAGTTCTTAACCTTCTCAGGTTGTACTCCCTTTCTTTATTTTTATCAATAAAGTGTTGTTTCTTTTAGATCGGTCAAGGAGAACTCTAACAGTGGTATCAAAGCGTCTCTTGTCCAGTCATGGGTCCAAAGATGGATGTGCGCATCGAGGCGATTGAAGCTGGGTTGCAGAAAGTTCAAGAGTTGGAAGGGGCGATAGATGGGCCGAGGGTGGAGTTTAAAGGCCAACTACAATATCAGATCTAGTCACTATTTCAGAAGATGGAGGAGCTATTTCGTCAACAGAGGTCAATGATGGTTGGATCTCCTCAGATTTGCTCATCCAGTGGTATAAAACTTGCAGATCCACCCGATCTGAGTTTTGGGAAGGCGAAGATGAACTAGATCAGACAGTAATGCCGTATTGAGCGGGTCCAGAAGTCCGTAAGATCATGATGCCTACTTGTGATGGGGGCGATCTCCTGGTTTGGTTCAACCAGGTAGAGCACTAAGTTTCTCTTCACGATATGACAGAGACCTCGAAGCTCCGCGCGACTCGAATTTGTTTAATTGGTGATGCTCAAATTTGACTTCAAACGGAGGAGAAGGTACAATCGTTCGAGAGTTGGGAGGAACTTAAGATCCAACTGTGTTTGCGTTTCAAGGAAGCAGATCAATTGGTTCTATGCCATCAAATTTTTTTTGTCAAGCAGGAGACGACCGTTAGTGAATACGGTCAGCATTTCGAGCTATTAATGTTACACCAGGAAGGGCTATCTGAACGGTAGAAGGTGGCGGTGTTCATTGATGGCCTTAATGAGCACATTTGGTTGGAGATTATGGTGGATCCTGCATCGTCGTTGAGGGGACGTGATTACCAGAACAACAAGGTTGGAGAAGAAGCTTGACAACCCGGTGTCTGTTCGGCCTGGGTTAATTAAAAGCCCAAGTTCTACGTCTTGGCTAGCCTAGAAGGCCGACTTTAAGTCCCTGCATTGGGTCTCTCATACTCTCGCGGGCCCAACTCGATACCACCATGCATCACAGTCCAAGGCCACACCTGTGGGTCCAACAACTCGAGTCAGCCCAACTTACTCGGGCTTGTCCAGCCCAGGTTCATCAACATCTGCTACACCAAATGTGTCTCCACCAAAACACAAACACCTTACTAAGTTTGAGGCACAGGCCCGCCGAAACAAGGGTTATGTTATCGTTGCGATGACAAATGGTTCGTAGGCCATTAGTGCGCTAGGAACGTCCTCAATGTTCTGTAGGTACGAGACAATCAGGGCGAAAAGAGTGAGTCGTCCCCCTGAGCCTTCTAAAGATCAACTGGAGTTAGCCACGATTGAGTTATTGGCCCACACAAATGATGGTGCGCGTGTCCCACACACCATCAAGGTCAAGGGTATTGTTCAAGGAATGGAGGTCGCGATTCTCATCGACGGAGGAACTTCCCACAATTTTTATCTCCGACGGTGGTCAGTGCATTGAACCTTCCCTTATCCCCAACCGCTTCTTATGGTGCTTATGTTGGTGGCGAGCTCGACTTCCCTGTTCGGATGTTTGTCGAGGCCTACAAATTTCCTTTCAGACCCTCGGTGTTAATGCAGATTTTTTTCCCATTGTTACGCAAGGGCACGACCTCATCTTGGGTGTTAAATGTCTGTCCACTTTAGGGTTCACTACCTTTGATTGGCTGAATCTCACCATGTCCTTTGTCGCGGATGGACAAGTGGTGGTAATACAAGGCGATCCTACCTTTCACCGTGCCTTAGTCTCTTGTCGATCTCTTCACCGCTCCATTGATACAATGTTAGGCTATTTTCCGGTTAAGTGCTACAGTGTGTCTTCTTAGGAGTGCTCTTCACTGGTCGCTGGAATGGAGCCTTGTGTTCAGGAATTGCTGAATTCTTATTCTGCCCTGTTTCAGTGGCTTACAACTTTGCCCCTTCTCGTGAGTGTGATCACGCCATTGTTCCCAAGAAGGGCTCGGAGCCGGTCCGTGTACGTCCTTATCGGTATCCTCATATTCAAAAGGCTGAAATAGAGAAGTTGGTAGCTGCAATGCTGACGGGATGAATTATACAGCCGAGCAATAGTCCTTTCTCTAGCCTAGTTTTGCTGGTTAAAAAGAAAGATGTAAGTTGAAGATTTTGTGTGGATTACAGGGCATTAGATCCAGCCACTGTCCCTGATCGCTTTCCAATCCCAAAAATTGATGAATTATTAGATGAATTACGCGGGGCGACTATCTTTTCCAAACTAGATCTTCGGTCCGGATATCATCAAATTCATGTCCGAGCTATCGATGTGCCCATGACAATGTTTCGCACTCACGAAGGCCATTATGAGTTTCTAGTAAGGCCGTTTGGCCTCTCCAATGAGCCAACCACCTTTTAGTCCTTGATGAATGCGATCTTTAAGGGGATGATTAGGCGTTTTGTCGTAGTATTATGCGTTGATATGCTTGTCTACTGCTCTTCCATGATTGCTCTTTGTGACCATTTTCATCAGGTTCTCTCTATCTTGCAATTACATTCTTTGTTTGTCAATTTAAAGAAGTGTTGTTTTGCTCATACTAACTTGGAATAC
Source organism: Stephania yunnanensis (assembly GCA_039657365.1). Lineage (NCBI taxonomy): Eukaryota > Viridiplantae > Streptophyta > Magnoliopsida > Ranunculales > Menispermaceae > Stephania > Stephania yunnanensis. The sequence goes on from CM077583.1 coordinate 21,903,252, forward strand.
CTTAGCCATATTATTTTCGGAGATGGAGCTCGGCTCGATCCAGAAAGGTGTGTGCTATGGACGTATGGCCTATGCCTACCATTCCGAAGGAGCTTCACGAATCTTTAGGCCTTACGGGGTATTACTCCTGTTTTGTCAAGGACTATGGAAAAATTGTTTACTCAATTGCTTCGAAAGGACTTTTTTTATTGGTCTGATGAAACCACCTTTGCGGTCTAACAGTTGAAGAACGTCGTGAAGGAGGTCATTGTATTATCCTTGCCAGATTTTGACGCTCTCTTTGTGGTTGAAATTGATGCATTTGGTGTAGGGTGGGAGCTGTCCTTTCTCGGTTTGACTGACCGATCGCATTTTTTAGCCAAGCTCTGTTTGTTCGTGCCCGCAGCAAATTGGCGTATGAATGTGAACCCATGGCCATTGTGTTGGCCATCCAGAAGTGGCGCCACTATCTTTTGGGTCGACAATTCTTGGTTCGTACAGATCAGTGTAGTCTCAAGTTTCTTTTGGAACAACGGGTTATGGCTCCCGAATACCAGCACTGGCTCATTAAACATTGGGCTTTTAGTTCGACATCCATTACAAATGGGGTTCCATAAATCAAGCAGCCGATGCATTATCTCACTTTCCTTTAAATCCCACTCTCTCGTCACCGATGGTCTCTTCCTTTTCTGACTTTGATGATATCACAAAGAAAATTGTTGCTTATCCCTTCTTGCATCCGATCTTCGAGGGGCTGCAACAGGGCACCCTTGTCAAGCCCGATTGGTTAGTTGTCCGTGACCGCCACCTCTTCCAAGGACAGGTTGTGATTTCTGCCTTTTCGAGCTTGATACCTCGTCTGTTGGCTGAGTTCCATGTTTCTCCAGTAGGTGGCCATGGGGGGTTTTTTTAAGACTTACAAATGCCTGATTGCTGAGTTCTTTAAGGTGGGCATGAAGAGGGATATCACGTTGTTCGTCGCTGCTTGTGATACTTGTCAAAGGAGTAAGTATGAGACATTGTCCCCAGGGGGCCTATTCCAACCTCTTCCTTTGCCTGCTAATGTGTGGGACAACATCTCGATCGACTTCATCAAAGTACTTCCTTCGTCTTGCGGGATCAATGCTATCCTGCTTGTAATGGACAGGTTCAACAAATTCACCCATTTTCTAACTCTTTGACACCCTTTTTCAGCCAAGGTGGTCGCTAATGTATTCATCAAAGGGGTTGTATGTCTCCATGGCTTCCCAAATAGCAGTGTGTCAAATAGAGATAAGGTGTTTCAGAGTAAATTCTGGTGTGAGCTTTTTCGATAGCAGCAAACCCACTTGAATCGCAATTCAGCCTATCATCCACAAAGCGACGGCCAGACCGAGGTTAATCGATGTATCTTCGTTGCTTTATCCATCAAAGGCTGAAGGAGTGGGCTGATTGGCTACAATGGGCTGAGTATTGGAACAATTCCTCCTTCCACACTTCTTTACGGTGCTCCCTTTTTAAAGTAGTTTATGGGCGTGATCCTCTGCCATTAGTCCGTTATGGATCTTTACCACCTTCAGCCAGTTCCGACTTTGATGTAATGTTGCACAGTTGCGATTTGGCCTTGGCTGAGCTTCGGGATCAACTTTTACTGGCTCAAAATAGGATGAAATCGGAGCTCGATAAACATCGTCGTGATCTCTCTTTCTTGGATAGAGATTTAGTATATTTGAAACTACGCCTGTACTGCTACACCATAATGGCTAGGCGTAGTAATATGAAACTTAGTCCACGATTTTTTGGCCCTTACAAAGTTGTGGAGTGCATTGGTCCAATGGCTTATTGATTGGAGCTTCCGCCTCTTCTACCATCTACAATGTCTTCCATGTTTCCCAACTAAGTCCCATGATTGGCCCCATTGAAGCTTCAGCTGAGCTACCTCCTTTTGATCCAAATTCGCTTAGGGTATCTGTCGAACCAGAAGTTGTTTTGGCTTATCCTCCCTATCCGCAGGTCTCGAGGTTCTGATTAAGTGATCTTCTCTCCCGGATTCTGCTGCTTCTTAGGAACTTGTCCATCACATTCATAAGTCCTATCATTTTTTTCACCTTGAGGACAAGGCGGCTGTCCAGGGGAGAGTAATGTTAGCAAACAAGTGGTCCATAAGTTCTATAGGCGCAGGAACAAGAGGAGCACCGAATCACCTCCTGCAAGTTCTGGTGCAACCAACTCTCTGATGGGCCTAGTGGCTGTCAGTGATTAGTAGTGATGTGTGTGCGTATGGACATGCGTACAAAGAGGTGTTGAGTAGGTTGGGTGAAGTGAGTATTAAAGGACTCATTGTTGTTGTGAGGTCCCATCGAGAGAATTGTAATCTGGGTAGATTTAGGTATGGTGAGAGGAGTTTGTTCTCTTTCTCTGGGGTTCTATTTCTCAACCCTCTCTGGTTGTACTCTCTTTCTTCATCTTTATCGATAAAGTGTTGTTTCCCTTAGATCGGTCAAGGAGAACTCTAACACAATCATACCGGTTCTTGAAGGTTTTGGTGAGTATCTGTTTGATACTATTGAGTGTCCAGTGAAGGTTTTGGAGGAAGGAACTCATAATCGTGATGACAAATTTTGGTTTGGTAGGGATTGGATGTTGTATGGTTGGTTGATGACAGCGCTAACAAAAGATGTGGCATCTCAACTAACAAATCCGAAGATCAAGCACACAACACACCAACTATGGAATGCGATTGAAGCGTATTATGTTGCGAATAACAAATCACAAATTCATATGCCTAAGAAGCAGATCCATAATACGAAGAAGGGAAATATGAAGATGCATGCGTATTTGTTGAAGATGAAAGGTATCACAGATAGCTTAGCATTTGGTAGAGCTCTAGTGAGCATTGATGATCTTGTTTCCAATTGCATCCTAGGTTTGGAGGTTGAGTATCTTCCAATCACAACAATTCTTCAGAGACAAGAATTTGTCATGGCAAGAGTTTTGAGCGACACTACTTAGTTTTAAGAGCACACTGGAGCAGTATAATATTGCTCGAGGTATGAATTCTTTGTCAATTCATGAATGTCTCCTTTTGCAAATGCAACAGAAGTTAAACATGATAACAATAGATCTGGAGGTCATTATTCAACTGGTAATTCATCAAATGGTTACGACAATCCAGCAAATTGGAATGGTTCTAGTTGAGGAAATTGTGGTTTAGGCGGTCGTAATAGAGGTCGTGATGGTTTCAAGTTTAACAACAACAAGCCAACTCGTCAAATCTGTGGCAAGTTTGGCCACTCTATTGCAGGTTTTTTATTTCAGAGCAGATATGAAGTATAGGTGTTCTTTTACGTGTTCGTATCTCGTTTTGCATGCTTGATGTCGCAAATTAATTTTAGCTGCCAAAATATGTATGACATTCGATTTAGGCATAATTAGTTTCGTTGGACTCGTGTCATTAACGACAATCATTTTAGTTTCAATTTGATGCCTAAATTCTAATTATTAAAATTTCGATATTTTGTATTTTTTTAATCTATAATTTGGTTATCGCCTAATAGCCAAATATATCCTAATGCTTTAATTTTGACAAAAAAATCCTAACCTTTCAATTTTGGGTAAATTGTATTCTTGACTATTAATTTTCCAAATTTTCCCCTACAAAATGTTGGCGTGCTAATAAAAAAACAACAAATCCAAACAATCAAGTAACACATTAAAATCAAACAAACCCTATTAGAGTCTATCCAAACCTTCGCGTTCTCAACCTTAATCTCTTTGAAGACCCCGGTTGAAGCTTGCATTTGATGACGACTATTTCGTCACAATCACCAAAGACATCGCCACTAGCCAAGTCTCCGTCGGTGACATCCACCGTCAATCGTCCAGCCGATGCCCCCTCCAACCACTAGCTTGTCTCCTCCAGCTCCTTCTGTGACGCCCACTCCCATGTGTCTCCATTTCTCTATTGAGGATCTCTACACCATAGACTTCGATCTCCATCGTGATCTTTATGGCTGATCTTTGGGACATTACCGATCCTTTGTGATATTTGGATATATATATATATATATATATATTTCAGAATGAGCTTGTCTCCTCCAGCTCCTTCTGTGACGCCCACTCCCATGTGTCTCCATTTCTCTATTGAGGATCTCTACACCATAAATTTCGATCTCCATCGTGATCTTTATGGCTGATCTTTGGGACATTACTAATCCTTTGTGATATTTGGTTATATATATATATATACGTATCTTTCAAAAGGCGCTTGTCTCCTCTAGCTCCTTCTGTGACACCCACTCCCATGTGTCTCCATTTCTCTATTGAGGATCTCTACACCATAGACTTCGATCTCCATCGTGATCTTAAAGGCTAATCTTTGGGACATTACCGATCCTTTGTGATATTTGGTTATATATATATATATATATATCTTTCATAAGGGTGTACATTTGATCCTTTAACCGTTTGGCCGTTAAATCCCGCATATGTTGCTATCGGAGGTGCCACATGGACGATTTTTCTAGTGAATCACCTGTTTAAAGATAAATCGGACCAAACTTAAGAAAACTCAAAATTTCTCCCCAAATTAAAAGACATAGGCCTTCATTTTTTTAACTCTCTCTCTCTGACCTCGCACCTTTCACGCGAACTCATTCTCTATGGCGGATAGTCTCTCTCTAACCTCGCACCCTTCACTCGAAGGTGAAGTTGAGCAGTGCGCAGCGATGTCTACAGCGTCTGTGATGTTGCTATTTCTTTCTCGAACACCAATAGAGTTAGAAGTTGTTACACATCCTTGTAAATATATGGAATTGTCTCACCGTTCCTCGAATTTTAGCAATGGCAAGCAAACAAAATTCATAAATGGTGCATAAAATCCCATCATAGATATTGAGTACAATATTCGGCGGCTACTATTAATTAAGTTTGTTGCAGGAAATAGGCATAAAGAAGCTATGGCGTTAACACAACAACAAGCACCATCACAAACCTAAAACCTCTATTAATTCAGTGCATCAACTCCATAGATTTCTAAATGTCTTTGTTCATGAAGAGTAGCAATAGGCGATTTTAGAAGAAAGCTAAAACAGAGTGATGATTCGCGCGTAAGGAGAGGGTGCATCGTTGTAGTTAAGAGAAATTAGAGGGCGAGGCATGATTTTGATTTGGGGCAAAATTTTTGGTTTTTTTAAAAGGTTTGGTCTGGTTTATCTTTTAACCGATGGTTTACTAGTAAAATCGTCCACAAGGCACTTTTGTTAGCCACGTCAGCGGGATTTAACGGCCCAAACAGTTAAAGGACCAAATGTGCGCCATTACGAAAGTTTAGGAACCAAACGTGCACTATTCAAAGTTTAGGGACCAAAAGCATAAAAACTTCAAAGTTCAAGGACCAAATAATGTGTTATGTATATGGGAAATTCTACAATGGAGTCTAAATATATACCCATACCATGGGATCCCCTCAAAATGTGTTGTGCATTAAAGCATCTCCAATGGTAACATGGATTTATACCATAGATTGGTGCCACATCATGGATGTGGAGAGGATCTCTATCTTTTGTGGCATTAGATAGACATTCACCCCTTAAAATTATCTTCAATGGTAATGTGGATTTAGACCATGAATTGATGAGTTTACACTTTTATGTTCAATTTTCATAATATTAATTAAGGCTTGAAAAAGATAAAAACTTTAAAAGAATTAATAATGTTGACGTGGCAGTTTACCACAATGTCTAGAAGTAGACATTGTGGTAGATACCCTCCACTTTGATTCCATGCCACATAGGATGGACATTTTGAATCTATGGTCCCATTGGAGAGCATTTTTTGGGTTGGATGTGGATTGTATCCTAGGTGGATCCATTTCCACCCCAATCTATGGTCCTATTGGAGATGCTATTAAATGTTTTGTGCATTTATGACTCATGGATTAATGTGTTGGATTAGAATCCAATGGTTGTAAATGAGGTATTCCCATGGCATATGTATTTTTGTGGTTCCCATTGTAGTAGTACCAAACCTAAAAAATACTCATGCCATGAGAACTTCATTTACAACCATTGGATTCTAATCCAACACATTAATTTATGAGTCATAAATGCATATCACATTTAATGCACAACACATTTTGAGGGGTTCCCATGACATATGTATATATTTGGGCTCCATTGTATAATTTCCCATACATATATGTATATATATTTTAAATGCATCTTTTAAACTCATAGATTACTTGCTTACACTGACCTAAATTTCAGTCGACCATTCTTTTTTTAAATCAATCATCGATAATGAATCATATGGAGAAAATCCTGAAGATGAGGGCCCAATTGAAGAAATGCAAAAAAACTAGGGCACAACAAGACAATACTTTTAGGGTTTTTCTTTTAACGATGTAATAAGATCCCACATAGAGTAGTCACATAGAATTAGTGAGAAGGAAACACTATATATAAGGGTGAGTTGTTAGATGAGACATCTTGAAAATCGAATGTAATTTAGGGAACTCTTAGGAGTTTGTGTTGAGAGAGTTTTAAGACTCTTCTCTGGATTACTTTTTTGTTGGTGATCGTTGTTATTCCTTTCAATTCAATTGATCAATATCGAGGTTATATCATTGGTATCAGAGCAAATTCGATGGTCTAAAGGTATATGTTCGACTTGACGCTCGTGTTGATTACTTGGAGTAGCATATGAGGACGATTCCAGCAGAGTTGCGGCCGATCTCGCCATTGGAGGGTTCTATCAGGGAGCTGAAAGTTGAGGTCCAAGATCCGATGCACCATATGAAAAGCATGTGCCTTCAACAAACCTTGCTAGCTTCGAGGGTTAGTCAGAGTGGAGTTGGTAGGGACCAAACACATCAAATTCAAGTAGATCCACCCGATTTGGGTGCTCAGATGAAGGCTTGTTAGGCGGGTCAACCAGATCCGACAATGTCTGGGATGTTTTAGATCAGTGGTGTTCCGCATCCAACGCATCTTTCCCTCACGCAACACCTTTTTCAATTTTCTCCAATGAAGATGAGACTTCATCTTGATGAATTAGATGTCGAGAAGGTTTCAGCATGGCCAGATCTAGTTTCATCAGGGCCGATTCTAATAGAGAAGGTCTCAATATGGCAAGATCAAATTTCATTGGAGCCGATTCCAGCAGATCTGCACTTCGTAGTCATCAATTTGGGTCGTAACAATATGCTATTAGCGACTACAGAAGTTCCGTTGTCATCGCAATCGAGATTGGTGCAATAGATCCATTAATGGAGCCAAAATCACCTTTGCATAATGAATTTCAACAGATCTATAGGTTGGTGAAAATCGCGTTTCATTTCGCAACGTTACGTCCTTCACCATGGCCTCCACCTTTTCACTCGTCATTAATTTCCACCTTCAATCTTGTTGTTTTCTTGTGTTGTTGGGCTGATTTTCTTGTTGTTTTCTTGTGTTGCTGGGTTGATTCCTCAAAGGTTTTTCTATCAATTGATACTTTGTTAACGACAAGGATTAGGGTAGCCAAATTCGGTCAGTGGATACTAGATGATCGATGGTGATCTCAAGGTGTATAGATGATGGGAAAGTTGCTAACAAATGAGGGTAAGTGTTTCCTTACAAGTGCAGTATGTCCCACATTAATCCAATTGCTTCTTGATATAGCTATTGATCCTCCTCGATTAGTGCTTCAATCATTTTTCTTTATGAGGTGGGCCTGCATGGGTCTAATGTGTAGCACATCCCAATTATGGTGGGTTTTTTTGTAGCCCTTGATTCTCTTCGATCAACATGTTACCTCTTTGACTTGTGCTGAGAAAGATACAATTATGAAGAATCGCGATGAACCTCAAAGCCAAGAAAATAATAAACATCACCTAACGTTTCGAGAGAGAACTTGGAATTCAGTCAAGTAATGAGTTTCTGAATCAAAGAGAGGTCAAAGCCTATAATGAGAATATAATCAACGTACACGAGAAGAAGTAAAATAGAAGATCTAGATCGCCGAAAGAAGAAGCTAACATCAGAAGTGCTATTAGTGAATCCCCAAGTAAGCAAAACAGTTTTGAGCTTAGAGAACCAAGCTCAAGGAGCCTGCTTTAAACCATACAAAGCTTTGTTGAGTTTACACACATATTGAGGATACTTCTTGCTTATAAAACCCTCAGGTTGACACATAAAAACATCCTCAGATAACTCACCATTAAGAAAAGCATTATTCACATTAAGTTTTTTAATAGGCCACTGAAAAGTGACAATAATAGTGAACATTATACGAAGAGAAAAAGGCTTAATGACAGGTGAGAAAGTATCCCTAAAATCAAGTCCAGGAATCTGATGAAACGCCTTAGCCACTTGTCTTGCCTTGTACCTCTGAACAACACCAATAAGGCTAGTCTTAACTTGAAAAGCCCATTTGCAACCAAAAACACTCATATCAGGACTAGAAGGAACCAGAGTCCAAGTATTGTTTTTGTCCAAGGCTTGAATCTCATCATTCATAGCTGTACTCCAGTTTTTATTAGTAATAGCAGCTTTAACAGAGGTAGGTTAAGTGTGAGAGTGCACCAAAGCATATGGAGAAGTAACAACCATTGCTTTTAGTTTGAAAATACCACACTTACTTCTAGTTTGCATAGGGTGAGTGTTAATATGTGAATTAGTAATGACAGGTTGTGACGATTCAGTAGGTAAATGAGACAAAGATTCAGAAGATAAAGTAGTAGGTAAATCAGACATAGAAGGAGCAATGACAAATGAATCAGAAGAAGAAGGGACGGGACAAAACTGAAAAATAGATTAAGGAAAACTAGAAGAAGACGAAATAACAGGAGAAGTTGTACTGGTAGAAGAGAACAAGATGGGATAAAGAAAGTCATCTTCATTAAACACAACATCACGAGAGATATAAATCTTGCCATTAGTATGTAAACACTTGTAACCATGATGCCTAAGACTATAACCAATAAAAATACATTTGGAAGATCAAAAATTAAACTAGTGTTGAGAGTAAGCAGTGAGATTTGGATAACAAGGACATCCAAAAGCTTGAAAAAGGAATAGTCAGGTTGTTTTTGAAAACATACCTCATATGGAAATTTAAAATCAAGAACAACAGATGGTAAGCTGTTAATAAGGAAAACAACAGTCAAGAAGGCCTCCTCCCAAAAGGAAAAAGGAAGTTTAGAGTGAGCAAGAAGAGTAAGACCCATTTCAACAATGGAACGATGCTTCCTTTCTGGAACACCATTATGTTGATGAGTATAGGGACAAGAGTAGCGATGAATAATACCAGAGGTATTTCAAAAAGTTTCAATAGGTTTATACTCAAGTCCCATATCAGATTGAAACACTTTCAACTTAGAATTAAGTTGAAGTTCGAGCTTGTTTAATAAAATGAATAAAAGCAGCACAAGCATCTGATTTTAATTTAAGAGGATAAAACCAAGTAAATCGGCTAAAGGCATCCACAAATACAATATAATATCTTGATCCTTGAGAAGATAACAATGGAGAGGGACCCCAAAGATCAGAGTAATCCAATTCCAAAGGTTTTGTTGCAGTTATAGTGCAAGAAGTAAAAGGAAGTTTATGCATCTTAGCCACTTTACAATAATCAAAAATGATATGCAAGATTTATTAACAGATGTGTTCGATGAAGATAAAACTTGTTGCAAAACAGAAACAGATGGATGTCCTAGCCGAGCATGCCATACATCATTATTTATAGAACCAAGCAACGAAGTAAGAGCAGTATTACAAGATTTATTTGAAGAAAAATAGTAGGAACCGAAAGAACTGAACCATAAGCAGATGGATCCGCTTTGGGAAGACAGTATAGACCATTATCAAGCCCTCCTTGAAGCAAAGTTGTCTTCGAATCCTTGTCCTTGACGGAGAAAGGAGTAAACTCAGTGATAACATTGTTGTTGCGAGTTAGATATACTTATGAGATTCTTAGCAATTCTTGGAACAAGAAGAACATTGTTTAACTGAAGAGAACAAGAAGGAACTGAATCAATTTTAACCAGACCATTAACAATATGAGAAATTGTTAACAACTCACCATTACCAACAGTCACCAACTAATTACCTTTGAATTCTGCCTTGTTGAGCAGAGCAGATCCATCAGAGGTCATATGGCTGGATGCTCCACTATCCATGTACCAATTAGGATCAGTAACACTTTCAGGAGTCATCACCATGCCTTGAAAATGATTGAACATAGCATGAGGTGCAGTTGGTTGGAAGTTATGAATCACTGGAGGATGAATCTGTGCAAGAGGTCGTCGAATCTAATGAGCTTGACTAGTAGAACCTGAGTATTGATTTTGAGGACCATAGAAAGACTGATCAAATCTATGGTAGCATTGAAGAGTCATGTGTCCATGACGATGGCATAGTTGACAAAACACCTTTCCTCTATTGCTAGATCTACCTCCATGATTCTTGACTCCACCTCGAAAGCCATTGTTAGAACGACTATGAGGTTGTGCAGAGCTGAATCTTGCACCTTGTCACTTCTTGTCACTATTTTCAACAAAATTAGCTGAAAACATTATTTAGATCTACTTGTGAAGCTTGATTAAGATCTTCAATCCTCTCTTCATGCATCATCAACATATATTGTGCATCTTGCAAAGTTGCATTTGCATGTTGAGAAGAAATTAAAACCACAACAGGATCAAATTCATGACCAAGACCATTCAAGATTGACTGAATCATATTAGATTCAGTAACAACTTGACTGGTCGACCTCAATTCAACAACTATTGTCTTAACTTTGAGAACAAATTCAAAATTGAAGACGAACCTTTCTTGATATTATTTAACTGCTTCTTGAGTTGCAGAACGCGAGCCATGGATGACTGGGCAAACAAATTCTCCAATGTTGTCCAGATTTCGAATGAAGACTTACATTCAGTCACATGTCCAATGACATCTTTACTTATGTTGGAGAATAGCCACACCATGAGCAAGTGATCACATCTGCTCAAAACTTCATCAGTTACATATGAACCAGATGTCATTGAGGATCTCTTATTTTAAATGAAGAACTTCAGACCTAAAGCTCAAATTGCAGATCTGACTTGAACTTTCCAGTAGATGTAGTTACCTTCATCAAGCTTTGTAGGTAGATTGAAATTGAGAGCTTTAGCAAACGCTGTCACATCAGCAAATGTGCTGAGACCACCAGAGTTAGCTTCAAAGGGACTAGCTTCTGCCATTGTTGCAGGAAGCTTTGATACCATGTAAGAGTTGTCTAAAGAGAGAAACTCTGCAAATCCTAACTTGTAAGACAAGAACCAAGAAAGAAGAGTTGTATTAACTGTAAAAACAAGAGAGAATATTCAACTCAGTGAGTGAGCTCTATATTTGTATTACACAGCACAAGTGACAACTTGTCACTAGTCTAACAAACTAACAGTCTTGTAACAGAACAACAAACATTTTGTTACAAGTTACATAACCAAACCTCATGATCCTCAACTGTCTCAACCGTTATCAGACAACTCACATTGTGTTGGTCTATCATCAACTGTACTAGGTAGATCTTGATCTCTAACGGATACAATTTACACAAGATTGAAAGGTTAGGATTTTTATGTCAAAATTGAAAACGTTGGGATATTTTTGCCGGCCTTTGGTTATTGATTTAACTAAAATTTTATTAATTTTGGGCAATTGGACGATCTAATGTCTTATACTCTTATTAAGTTGTTACATGTTTAAGCTTGAGGGTTAGTGGGGCCAACCGTGACACCGAATGTAATGACTAAAAATTGGGGCGTCACAATGAGGTAGCAAAAGTTAGATTTGAGGAATTCAATATTCATTTGAAGTAATTCTTCGATTAGTAGAAGTTTCTTCAAGTAACCTTCGTTTAAAGTTTCAATTGCAAATAATTTTTTCTCGTCATTTTATTTCGGGTTTGTTAATTTTTGCGAGATGGGGAGCATAAGGGAGGAGAAATTGAAGTTTTGTATTGATAGAGGCAGCACATTCACAGATGTAATATGTAGAAATTCTTGGGCAATTGGAAGCGAGAGTTATGAAACTCTTGTCTGTAGACCCAACAAATTATGATGATGCTCCAATTGAAGGCATAAGGAGAATTCTTGAAGAATACACCGGGCATAAGATCCCTCGTGCTTCAAAGATTCCTACTAATAAGATTGAGTGGATTTGAATGGGCACGACTATTGCTACAAATGCACTGTTGGAAAGGAAGGGAGAGAGGATCGCGATGTGTGTGACTCACGGGTTTCGTGATCTGCTTCAAATTGGCAACCAAGCTCGCCTGAAAATCTTTGACCTCACAGTTGCAATGCCTTCCAATATTTATGAGGAAGTTATTGTGGCAGATGAGCGGGTTGAGCTGGTCCTTGATGGGGAAGCAACGGTGCTATCAGTGGGAAAAAAAAGCAAGCAGAGAGCAAATGAGGAGGAAGGAAGCAATGAGGAGGAGGAGCGCAGACAATGAGAGGAAGGAGCGGCGCGACAATGAAGACGTAGTAAGAGAGGAGAAGGAGGAGGTTAGTATAGCTTAGTTAGTTGAGGTAGTTAGTTTAGTTAGTTTAGTTTAGATGTTTAGTTTAGCTTATGTAGTTAGTTTAGTTAGTTAGGTGTAGGTAGTTAGGATATGTTAGTTTAGTTTAGTTTACTTTAGTTAGTTAGGTTAGTTAGCTTAGTTAGTTAAGTTAGTTTAGTTTAGTTTAGTTAGTTTAGTTAGGTTAGGTTGGTTAGTTTAGTTTAGTAGAGTTTAGTTTAGTTAATTTAGTTTACATAGTTATGTTAAGTTAGGTTAGTTGAGTTTAGTTTAAGACTCTTTATTTGGGTAAATGTTTACTTTGGTTAGTTAAGTTAGTTATGTTTGATTAGTTTACTTTAGTTTTGTTGTTCGGCTATTTTAGGTTAGTATAGTTTAGTTAGGTTAGGTTGGTTAGTTTAGTTTAGTTAATTTAGTTTAGATAGTTGGGTAGGTTAGGTTAGGTTAAGTTAAGTTAGGTTAGGTTTGGTTAGGTTAGGTTAGTTGAGTTTAGTTTAAGGCTTTTTATTTGTGTAAAGGTTTTCTGATGTTGATATATTTTACTCCTTGTGTTATAAACTAACGAAAATAAAATTTTATTGCAAGATTATTAAGTTGAAGACAAAAAGCGGAGGAAAATAGTAAGTTCACAAATTTAGTATTTGTATAATTATTTATTTGGTTTTGTTATGATTTACATGATATATAGTGGCAAAGGTATTGTGTTTTTGAAAAATAGTTGATATGTTTATTTAATGGAATGTGCGTTTAAAACATTGAGAAACTTAAACACAGAGGAATGAGTAGGCTCTGTAGTTGCGCCATTAAGGCGATCCTCTACATCCGAAAGTTTCCTTTATGTGTAAATCCCCCCCATATCAATAAAATTCTTGACTTAAATTTTTAAATGAATTACGTGCTCCTTGTGCAATAGTTCGGTAGGTTTGATCGTTTGACATGCAAGTCTGAGTTATTACTCAGAAAATGTGAGTGCGAACGAATGAGTATGCTCTTTAGTTATGCTTTTATTTCGATCTTCTACTTCAGAAAGTTTGTTTGGGCTTTAATTTCCGTCGGTCATCAACTATTTCACTTAACATATTTGTGCATTTGTGTGTAATCTTTTTACATCAATGTTCGAAAACTTATGTAGGTCATGAAACATGGGAACATCCTTTTTCTATTCTATGCGTACGGTGAAATTGTTAATGGTTTAAATGACATCGCATGCAGCGCACCCCCATCAGTAGTGTTCATGGTTAAGTTTGGGACGAGTGACCGTCAATTGATTGATGACGTGTGTAACGCGTTCAATATCTCATTTACGGATACTATAGTTCAAATGACTTATTGCCACATGATAATCCTCCCCGGAGGCTCGCATTATTTCGTCCATGTGTTGCTGCATGATATGACACATTTCGACTTGATGTGGAAGACGGTAACCAATTTATCAATAACTGCAACAGTAGATATCTATTTGACATTTGAGTCAATTGATTCAGTTCAAAATCGTACTGTTCATTCGCAAGTTCGTAATGAACGTGTCGGCTCAGCAGACGCAACATTAATGATGGAAAGGCTGCATATGCAATCCCCACGAGGTGAGGTCATGCAAGAGGGATTTGTTAGTCCATTACATGAAGATATTAATGCCTCTAATGAAACAGATGAGGACATACGTCCCAATGAAGATGCAACAACAGCCGTCGATTAGGATAACGTCAATGTTTTGACGGATGACCCAAGGTATGAACCTCCAGGTGCGGAAAACGTGGAAGATGATTAGCAATTTTCCATCGATGAAGAGATTTTGTTAGAGGAAGCAAGTGATGATGAAGTTCATCAACCAATACCGGTATATAAAGAAATCGATTGGGAGGTGGCTAATTCCACTGCGACCCAACATTCACATCAACAAACTTGGGGGGACATGTCTAATTTCGATTTGGAGATAGGAATGTACTTTGACAATAAAATGGACTTACAACATGTCGTCAAAGTGTGGCATCTTAATAGACATTATCAATACCGTGTGATGGAATCGACTACAACTACGTAGGCGATTAAATGCGGAAGTGCGCAAGACGGGTGTATGTGGCGTCTTCGTGCTTATTTGCAAAAGAAAACATAATTATGGGAAATAACACAATTAAACGTACCGCACACGTGTATTAATCACGACGTAGAACGCGGTCATTCCCAACTTGACGCCAACATGCCCAACTTGACGCCAACATGCTTGCTTGAGAGATTCAAAGCGTCGTCCAGAGTGATCAAGTAAACGCTATTAAGGCATTAGTACAAATAATTAAGGAAATATACGGACATGAAGTCAAGTACAAGCGAATATGGGATGCCAACAGGAAGGCAATTGCATGTGCATTTGGGGATTGGGATGAGTCATACGCTTTATTACCAAGATGGTTGGCGGCTGTGAGGAATAAGAGTCTAGGGACAAAAATCGAGTGGTCACATAGACAATGGGCTGCTGATGAGATAAGAACTGCGTCTCCTCAATTTCGTCGTGTATTTTTTGCATGCGAAGCATTGATACATGCTTTCAAGTTTTGCAGGCCTCTGCTTCAGATTGACGCAACATTCTTATATGACAAATACATTGGGAAGCTAATGATTGCGATCGTTGTTGATGGTAATAGACATATACTACCAGTTGTATTTGCCGTTGCGGAAACTGAATCAACTGATTCGTGGGGATGGTTTTTGAGGATATTGCGCAAACACGTGACAGATAGAGAAGGAGTTTGCGCTATTTCTGATCGTCACCCTGACATTTTGGAGGTGGTCAACACCTTGAGAAACGGTTTTTGTCCCCCAAAAGGGTACCACCGTTATTGCTTGTAACAATTGCTTAGTAATTTCAGCACCCATTTTAAAAATAACCCATTGAAAAAACTATTTGCTCGAGCAGCTGCTCAACATCAAAACCGAGAATTTAATGCGTGCATGAAGCCTTTTTCATACTTATCATCACGAACGCTGCAATATCTGCAATATGTCAATGCCTTCCTTAAAGAACTATGGACTCAATCGCACGACGGATGCATGCGGTACAGATGGATGAATTCTAATGGTGTTGGTATGTATGAAATGCAAGTTAAGTTTTGCACTCAAATACACACAGTTATCGCTGAAGTAATATTACTTACACGAATGTTATATTCAATTACAGAGTGTTTCAACAGTGTATTGAAGGGGCTCGATTCTTGCCAATAACGACAATGACTTAGATTATTTACTATAGATTGGTGATATACCACAACTGGCGTAAACAGGAAATCGACGAAGCAATCTCTAATGACCTATCCTACACAAAATATGTCATGGATAAACTCGCGTATTATGAACAATTTGCATGTAGGTATCAAGTCACTTTGATCAATCGCGATATTGGTGAGTTCGAAGTGCAGACTGGAAGACATGGAAATTGCATGCATAAAGACAACAACACTCAAGTCGTCATTTTAAAGGACCGGGTGTACAGTTGTAATAAATTACAATCATGTTAGCTGCATGTGCCTTTATTCGAGTGAGATACGCGTAATTCATTGAGCCATACTACAGGATAGATGTGTACGCACAATGTTACTCCTACAATTTCAATGTCATCCCAAATGAGAATTATTGGCTGACTTTTGGAACGAAGATCATACCCGACCCAAGGTGCAGACGTGGCCGAGGAGACCAAAGGGAACGCGAAGACAAAACGACACTACAAGAAATTATAGTTTTTGTCACGGCTTCGATTCCGTAGGGACAAGTTGTTTTTCCGTCACCTATAGTTTTTGTCACGGTATTGTCACGGAAAAGTTAAAGTTGCGTATACTCCGTTGCAAAAGCTTTTTTGTCACGGAAATTAGCGTGGCAAATACCTTTTATGACGGATCTATGACATATTTATTACGGAAGTTTTGCACGTCATAAAAAATATATTTTTGTTACGACTATATGTGCGTCACAAATGTTTAATTAAACAATGAAGAAAAATGTTTTACGTCACAAGACTTTGTCCGTCACAAATACATGTAGCTACGACTTTCTCGGTGACAAAAAATAATAATATTTTATATATACATTGCTCCGTCACAAAAAAAAAAAGTATTTATATAAAAGTTGTTGTAACTATCTTGCATCTGTCAATATAAAAATATTGCATCTATTAAAATATTTAGAAGTTACTTTACTTGCATTACAAGGCCAACATTATCAATCAATTCAAAGTTTGATTTTTGTGATTTTGAATCCAAAGTACCAAAAAATGATAATACTTAATTTAGAAGTCAAACATAGCAAAATAAAATTAAACTTTGACAAGTTTCTTCATGGCTTAAGTCTAACATAGTAAAATAAAATAAATCCATGTTTTCTTCAATGTTTTCACTCCATGCTTCTTCTATTTCTTCTTCACATGAAGCTTTCTTCCAGGTCATCATCTTTACCCTTTGAAGTCTCATCCAATTGCGCATCTAAAATATCAAAGTTATAAATATACCCTCATTGATCTAGTAGGTGAGGACATTCAAGCCACCAAGTTTGCGCCTGCTCGTTCTTCAGCAACGGACTTTTGGTTCCTCTGGAACTTCAACAGGGTTATACCCTAGTTCTTGGGGTTACCATAGACAATACCCTTGGAAACAGGTCTCTTGCAACCACCACACATAACACGGACATGATAGATACATACCCTTGTAAAACACATTCATGAATATAACATTGAAGATGGGAATAAACCACAAAAACGAGCTAAAGCCAGTGCAGATAATGAAATAGACCCATATGAACAGTCCAAATATATATACACACACACACACACACAAAACAAAGTCACAAGAAGAGAATTTGATAAGAGGTCTGCAAAGTAATATTATTATCTAATTCTACTAGAACTTATTGGTTCATTATAACATAAACGATTGATTTGAGCAGTTGGTTCCACATTTCAGACTCATAACTACAACTAACAACTGATATGAACCCAAAACCCGCAATATCAAACCCATAAACAAAATTAAATATAATTAATTGCACTTAAACACTTATATAAATAAAAAAATCTTTAATAAATCATAACGTAGTAATAAAATTTCACCAGAAGCTTTACTTAAATTAAAGATTAGCAAAAAAATTTAAACATTTTGCAAACTTCCGCATGCATCAAATAATTCTACAAGTCAAATATAATCACCTTCATGAATCATAATGTATTACAGAAATTCCAACAAAACCTCCCTTTAAATTTAAGATTCTTAAAAATTTCACTTGCATCAAATAATTCTACAAGTCAAATACATTCTTCTTTAGTGAACCATAATGTATTACCAAAATTTTAGCAGAACATGCCCTTAAATTAAAGATTCAAAAAGAATTTTAAACATTGTGCAAACTTAACATGCATCAAATAATTATCAAAGTTATAAATATATTCAAACATGCATAGTGCTTAATTTATTGGTGCAAATTTATGAGTTTCATTTGTATAGAACATAAAATAGTAAAAAGCTCAAAAAATTATGAAAAGTTAGATAGTCAACATATACTAAAAGCATTAACAATTCTTGAAATAGTAGTTTAGCTAGCAAATGTCATTCAACTCAATGATAGAATAAATTGTCAAATTTAGGAGATGAGTAAATGTTCAAAATAACAATCATGAAGGTGGATGCTCTTAAGTTGGTCACATGAAGGTAACTTAAGATATTCTAGCAAAACTTAAATTATTACCTTTTTGATCGTTCACTTTTGAATAATCAACGAGCAGGAGAACATCCATCATGAGAAGATGTTTGAACATGAGGCCTATGTGAGCTTCCAACATCTAAACTCTGACATGTAACAAAAAAATCAATTAATTGTCTCATTTGTAATTAGAACATAATTAATAAACTTCAAGTATCAACAATAATGTCGGTGAATTACTTGATTGGCGTTGATAGGCAGTTGAATTCCAGATTTCTCCAAACATGCATATATGTTATCTATTTGTGACTGCATGTTTGTCTATAAACAATAAATTTGCAATAGATTGTCGTATTCGATTCATGAAAGAAATGATAAAAAAACAACCAAAATTGATGAAATATTTACTTTCGTCGCAGCAAGTTCCTCGCGAAGGAGCTCATTTGTAGCATTTGCCTTTTCTTGTGCTCTCCGTATTGCAATATCTCATGGGACATTCGGAATCTTTCCCAAAACACATCTTTAAATGAGGGTCCATGACCATAAGTTAGCACACGCCCGCGTTTTTCATCTCCTATTACCTTTTTAAAATTTTCTCTCGAACTTCCACCGTTTGCTCTGACTCGGGAATTTGTGAAAGTTCATTTTGCAATTGCAACTAAACATAAAATTTGATATTAACATAGAAAGGAATTATTATGATGTAAACTAAATATGTATTACTAGTTATGAAGAAATAAATCTTTTCTTACCGCGAATTCTTTCAGTATCTTCATTCGATCTAGCTCCCGCCCTTTTATAATAAGTCATCAACCATCTTGAAGCGCGGTCGTGGGTAGACCCTTATTTTCTCTCTTAAAGGTAAAATTGTCAAGTGAGAAATGATTATCTTTAAAAAATAGAGAACACTCAAATTTTTTTAAGAACACCGCTCGATTACCTTATGACGTACGTTCGCGAAAGACTTGCGACATTGTTCGATGGCAAATAGTCTTTTGTTTTCTATTTTCAAGCATTTGTTGTTTTAGCAATTTTCTCGCATCAATATTAAAATACTTATTACACATATAAAAATGAATTAAATTGAAATCCAACTTATTATTCATTTCTAAAAAACTAACTCAAAGATCTACAAAATTTTAAGGTAATTGAATAAAAGGAAGCAATGTATCCAATGTGATGAAATTATTTAAATGAGCTGAAATCAAATGCAAGACTAAGAATTTTGATTTGTACCTTAACTTCATCTTCGTTCCAATACCTCACAAGTATTGGCCATTGTTCATCTTGTACACGCTCATCAGGCACTCGAGTAAGAATATCTTCATCATCTTTGTGCTTCTCGTAATGCACTTTTAATGTATGCTTCCACGATCTCCAGGTATTGGCAACTTTCTCTAAACATTTTTCACGAAACTCCAGTGGGGCATCAGTATTATCCTGTACCAATTTGGCCTAGTTCTATCATTTGGGGGTTTTTTTATGTGTTTAGATGTATGGCAACAAGTTGGACTAATTTTGAGTTATGTTATGTGTTTGGTCAAGCCCTACAAGTCAAAGTGTCCTTGCATGTTTCTAGGTCTACCTATTGTGGTGTACTCCCTAGATTTACATTTTCTAAGTTTATAAATGGGAGTCTTTTTGTTATTGTTTATCAAAGTTTGTAACTATCTATATAAAGTCACCAATGTAAGACGTTTGAATCATGGAACTATGAAATGAGAGTTTATCTCTAGTTTGAGAGCTCCTTCTCTCCTTAGTTCTTTATTGAACTTTTTGAACTTATCAAGGAACTAATCAATCCTTGTGGCATTCTTGCACTTCGGGTTCTTGTTCATGGCGAGCAAGAGTTTGAGTGAGATCATCCAATCTTGAATGAAATTTGTGAGTTTACTGCAGAATTTGTTTCTTTTCTTAGGTTCTTCATTGAAATGTCTCCAAACTTATGAAGGAATTGACAAGTCCTTGTGGTGTTCTTCGCACTTAGGGTCTTTGTTCTTCTTGTTCAAGGGCTATTGGGATCTAAATAATCTGTATATCGGCCTTCCTGGGGTGATACCTTCATTGTTGATGGTTCAAGGATCAATACTATATTGGGTCCGCATCAATATAAAACCACAACCGTGTTTATAAACTTCCTTAACGTATGACTTCATTCACGAGTGCATAGCATGTTGCCTAGTGTTGTGTTTTATGTATGTCTTGATTCAAATGTATATAATGTCATGAGTATATAATGTGTCCTATGTGGATCCCTTCGATTTTGATATTTACATATTCCATCCAAAGTTACACGATATTTGAGCAAAGCTTGCTTTTCAAAGCTGGAATATAGAATCTTAAAAAAAAGATTTTGAAGAAAAGCCGAAACTTCAAGAATCAAGCGAGACTTCAAGTCTTTGATATCAAATTAAAAACAAGATGATCAAATGTATTATGATCTTGCAATGGGCTCAAATAAACTAAGAAATTGTAAATGCTATTGAAAGAATTTCTTGATTCATATGCTTGACTCTTGGTCTTTAAATGTCGTGTGGATCTTCAAGCAAGACTATTAATATAGGATTTTAAATAATCTTCATTTGCTCATCATAAGCTCCCATCTACTTGAAAATTAATCTTGATCAATACTCTAATCGAGTTTCAAAATTACTAATTAATTAATTTACATAGCTTCAAGTACATAAGAAACCGGGGGTTAGATGAGGATTCGGGTCTACCTTTTTTTTTGCCGACTGGGAGAAGGCGCCGCCGGGAGCTGCGCGCATGCCCAACGACCGAGGGAGATGCGAGAGGGAGGAGGCGCGATGCGCGCCGACCACGACCGAGGAGATGCGAGAGGAGGAGGCGCGATGCGGGACAACCGGCGACCGGGGAGATGCAGAGGGAGGAGCGCGATGAGAGGGAGGAGGCGCGATGCGGGATGACCAGCGAGTCGGCGAGATGTGAGGAGGAGGAGGCGCGATGCGGGACGATGACCGGGGAGATGCGGGACGACCGGGGGATGAACGAGAGAGGAGACGAGGACTAGGGAAGAGGAGGACGAGGGAAGGGGACGACCAGCGACGACGACAACGAAGTGGAGGCGCGATGACGACGACGAAGTGGAGGTGGTTTCGCGCAAATAGTAGGGTGGAGTGGGACGAGAAGGGCGGATTAAGTTTCGGTTTCGCTCAAAAATATGGGAAACAAAATGGGAAGGAGGTTGCGGGGGGTTTCGGTTTCGCGCGTGCATGACAAATTGTGTTTTCTTTTGTTATGGACTAATGATTGTGAGCAAACACACTTTACGTGACGAAAAATTTGTACCTATTTGTAATGGAAACATGTTCGTCTCTAAAGCTTCTTTTCATCACGCAAAATCTAAGTCGTGATAAAAATAAGTGTTAATTTATAAAATCTTTATTTACGATTAATGTACCGTCACTAAAACGCCTATTGGATACGCTTATTTTAAACCGTGACAAATGATTCGTTAAATTTGTAGTAAAAGCTCAAATTTCTTGTAGTGCGAGATGGATCTTTCTAATGTCCCGAGGCCTTTGCGATGTGGCATATGTCATCAAGAAGGACATAGAAGAACATGTCCAAATAAAGACCGTGAACGAGTCCCTACTAGGAAGAACCAGTGTGGTATTTTTCATTAAGAGGGACATAACAAAAACAATTGTTAAAGCAGACCTCAACCTTCCAATGAAAATGGATAGTCGATTTTGTATATTGTTTGTCATGACTTAAGTTCGTAAATTGATTGATTTGGAGCATTTACGCATTCGTTTTTATTTGAACATATTATGAAAGAGATATCGTTTGGTTTCGAACAACACTCTAATTTTTTTTATATCATTCATTTGTAGTTGTGCAATAATGAATCTAGGTTCATCAGATCCTTCACTTTTGCAACTCCAATCTGCATAAAGATCATCGCGAACTTGGAGGGGTGAGGCAAACGTTTTTACATGTATACGTCAAACGTTATAGCATAAACGTATAAAAAATATAGATTAATACATTATCAATTATAAGGTGTATTAAACATTGCGCGTACGTCGAAGACGTTGGGTTGTTGATCGAACGGTGCAGTATCATTCGAGGATGATCCTATATCTTCATTCCAGTGGGTTCTATGGGATTTCCCGCGTAGCATTTTCAGCCTTGATTAGGTTTTGATTACTGCATTCGCAGAGAGATGGCGTCCTAAGACGCATACATTTCACATGCATTGTGGGGAGTGCATAATTACACTCTAGGACGTGCAAATACAGCTCGGCTTACCTATCGAATGTATGCCTGTGACGGGAACGACAAATACAGACTATGATGATGTACGCGAGAGATTAATTGATCGAACTCCTGCTGGAGATGACATTATTAGTTGTGAACTTAAAGTCGAATGGCTTGAACTTAACGTACCAGCTATAGATGATGATAACGATGAGGAGTCGGTGCAACGTTATGTTCGATCATGCATACTACAATTTATCGGTGGTTGTCTATTCACCGACAAGTCCAATCGATTCTTACATTTGATGTTCCTACCATTGCTGGAGGATTTCCAAGTAGCTGGACAATATAGTTGGGGGAGTGCATGTTTGGCTTATTTGTACGGGGAGTTGTGTCACGGATCTCGCGCAGGGGCACATGAGGTTGCAGGCCGTCAATTCTTGTACAACTATGGGCATGTGATAGATTTACATTAATAGCATCGCGACGCCTGTGTATTTCTAGAGTTCAACTGCGAACAGTGGATAGAGAACATATGCTTATGGACGTTTCATTGGGACACATGTAATACAAATATTGTTTCTTAACTTCTTTAACATGTAGTCCATTTTCATCTTTCATAACTTATTGTTTTATACACAGATGGCCTGATGCATTTTCGATTACACGGATTGCGTCGCACGTTGTATCGACTTACCGTGATGCACTTGACTTGCAAAATGAGGATGATGTAGTATGACAACCATATGCTGAAGTCATGGGTCTCTTCCCGATTACCGTACAGACGGTCATGGTAGTTGGCTTTCGACGTGTTTTCTAATTTGTTTTCACATAGTCGAGTGACATCGACTAGAAAGGGTTATGAAACAATTTGGAATGATACAAGTGATGGCACCAAATTGTGCTTACGACACCCGACTGCACCGCATTGAATTGCGTGGACGCCATCAAGAAAATTAGATGACTTTTCACGCAAGCTTTATACACATGTGGAAAATCGTAGCGACAACATTGTCAAAACGACACATAATGAAGGACACAATCATCAAGACTACATGACGTGGTATCGCTCAGTCATTAGAAGATTCATTGGACATGACGGGGCTGTACGTTACTATTCGGTAAGCTTCAAACTATTTTTCTCGAACAACTAATATCTTATATTGCGTGCTTTCAACTCATGTTTTTATATCAGTGTAACTTGGTGTATGGACTGAGGCGAATGTTTATTGAGGATGGGTACGAGCAAGGTCTTGTTGCGCTTGATGAAGAGATTAAAATTTTAGACGAAGATGAAAGACAAATGTCTACTCTATGGAATGTCGAACATGACATAAATGAGGATAATGAAGAGGAAGATGAAGAAGAGGATTAGGGCGAACCAAATAGAGAAGTGAGAAGAAGACGAACACGACCAGAGACTGTGGGGGAAAGCACCAGACGTCCTTGTCCACCACGTCCATCTAGTCAGACTCAGATTGCTGCAGAGAGTAGGTGACGTCCTCCTCTAGCACGTTCATCTCGTCCGAGAGCGAGTAAAACATAGACTGTTGGCGAGAGTAGCCAACGATCATCCTCACCAAGTCATTCTTTTCATGGGTACATTCCTGCATCGTCCACAATGCAACCAGAACCTCAAATGTTTGTACCTAGGCCACCGATCATGAATCTTCTTCCTTACCATTTTGATCCTTATGCACCCGGGCCGTCGTCTTCATATGTGGACCATGGAATGACTAGGCATCAAATGTATCCGTCGCCTCAATACATGCCGAGTCTATATACTCCACCATGTTATAATTACAATATGTCATATAGTGAAGATGGCTCATTCACGAACTTGTTGACCATGCCACAGCCTCATGTTCCTTTCCCCAACCGCATACAAGAAGCCACTATTTTGGGATGGTTCAACCTCCTATTTTTAGGAGCATCAGTAGCAGAGGTGAGTCGAGTGAAGCACCAGAGGAAGAACATCAATCGACTCGACGCCATTCAATGCAAGATCAACAACTTCAACAACCTCAACCGGATGTACAAACACATTATCCAACTAGACATAGAGTACGTCCGATTTGCATCACCGAGCAATAACGTCAATGTAACCGTCGTAATAGACCTGCATGATGAGTTTTCTTGATGTCATGGTGATTTTTTTCATCTTATATCTTGGGTGAACGAAGTTGATGTATACAACCTTCTCATGGAATAAACTTATTTCTCAACAGATGATTGTTGTTTTAATTTTAAGCTCTTGCCAAAAAAATAACGTGATTTTGCCGTATAATTATTTTATTTTTCGTATCTCTACTTATCATCACGACATAAAAGTAACACAAATGTTTAAAAGATGAGTTTCATGCTTACTATGGGTTGCACGGGTTGTCCGCCTCGTGATACGTACGTGGCGTTTGCATGGGGTCCATGATCTGTAGTGGATATGCATGGCTTGCCCACCTCAATATAAGTGCGTGGTGTTTCCATATGTTGTCAACCAGGAGTTAAGTGTGTGACGTTGGCATTGGCTTTACACCTCGAGACACTTGCATGATGTTTGCATGAGTTGCACGAGGTTGCATGAGTCGCCCACCTCGACATACGCGTCTGACATTTGCATGAAATCTCCACCTCGGTATACATGGATGAAGTTTCCATAGGTTATCCACGTTGATATGTGTGCGCGTTGTTTATAATGGTTGTCTACCTCGAGATACGCGAGTGACGCGAGTCGTCCATCTCCATATGCACGTGGCGTTAACGGGGAAAAAAATTTGTATTGATAGCTCATTTTCAAAAGGAGTCATTTATAGAATGTATAGTTTTGTATAGATAACTCCTTTTCAAAATGAGCTATCTATACAATTGCCTTCCACCTCCCCTCCACCTCACCACCATGGATGCCAACTCATCACCAATACTTCATTTTCAAAAAGAGTTATCACCTACTTTTGTAATTTAAAGGTAAACTTCCCTATTTTGGGAAATATATTGTATCTCCACCCCTCTTTTAGAAAAACCCCACTATAAGGTATATTTATTAATATATATGTGATGAGTTATTTCATACTTTTTCTTTTCTCTTGTACAAATGGTTAGAAAAATATGTTAGTGTAATCAATGCGAGAAAGTTCTCTCTTTGCATAACTCCACCAAAGAATCTACCGTGGTTGAAAAATCTCATTATTTGAAGAGGACTAGAAAACATGTTACCTATTTCAAGATAATATCTGATAACTATTTCACTCAAAACAAGATTCAAACATTTATTTACCTTATTTTAAATAACATTGGTATTATTCTATATTGCCCATAAGATAAGGTTAAGAGAAGGAGTGAAAGGCGGACATAGAAGAAGATAATGTTTGTTTTCTCCACTTTTATGTATTTTTTGCATTTTTGAAACAGTAATGGAGATGCAATACATAAGGTCTTGGTTGTATGTAGCTGACACTTTAGGATTAGTTTCAAACTAATACAACCGAAACCATGTAGTAACTATATGTTGATAGTTACAGTGAGTAGGTACCGAGATTTGATGCATAGTCTCGGACTTGTGTAACCGAGACTTATTGATGTTTCTCAGACCTAAAGGATCGAGACAGTATGTTTTAACTATTTCTTCAGTTTTTTCATTATCAAATCTTAAAATACATATAACTTGTTGTAGGAAAGCCATCCACATCATCGACATCTCAATTTGAATACTACACAAGTCTTTTTAGTCGTGAAAAACCATTCGGGTCTAGGAAGGAGGATGTTGAGTAGGTTCAAAACTTAGGACGGGAAAAAAAATTGTATTGGTTACGAAGAAGTCAGATGCTGGAGGGATTGGCCGTAGGGGCAGGGTGAAGCTTGAATGTGAGAGGTTTGGTACATATAGGGGTATTTTTCAAAGAATAGAGATATCCAAAGCGACTAAACTTGAGAAAAAAACCACCAAAGTTGAATATAGGAGAGGAAGATGAGGATAAGACAAGGCCTCACAGTGGCACCTACAAATGCGAGTGATCTTTTTTTTATTTACATAAAGGAAGAGTCGAACCCCTTATGATATTTAAATGCGCTATGTGGGCATCACAATCATGAGACCACAAAGTACTTGGAAGGGAATTCATATATCGATCGATTGACTCCGAATGAGAAGGTTGTAGTTGGGCAAATGACTAAGGGGAATGTGATGCCAAGACAGATCCTCAACACGTTGAGGTAAAGTGATAAAAATAATGTTTCCACTCTTCGTACGATTTACAATGCATGAGAAAGACAGGGAGACCAAGAAGCCGGTGGGAGAACGCAAATGCAACAATTGTTGTACTTATTAGAGCAAAATAACTATTTGTCGTGGCATAGAAAGATAATGATACGAATGTTGTGATTGACATATTTTTGGAGCATCCCGACTCTATCAATTTGGTGCCTGCACATACAAAACCAATATGTACTACATACCATTGTTGGAGATTATTAGGGTGACTTCGATTGAGGACACTTTCTTGATTAGGTTTGCTTTCATGTCGTTATAGAAGGACAACTACATATGTCCATGAGAGATTTTGAAACAAATATTGGAGGGTTGGTCTTCATCGGGTATATTTGTCACAGATAGAGAGTTGGGACTTATCACTACAATCCAACAAGTATTTCCCCAATCGTCTCACCTACTTTGCATATGGCACATAAATCGAAATGTCTTGACCAACACCAAGAAAATATTTGCAAGAAATGAGAACTTCATTCTTTTTTATGATAAGTGGAAGACATTGATGTATATGAAGTCCGAGGCATCGTTTTACCGTAAGTATAATGACATACGACATGATTATGGCAATGTGAAAGGATTGGTCGAGTACTCGGAGAAGACTTGGGTTAGGGAATTCAAAGAAAGATTTGTTTCTGCTTAGACAGATAAGATAATGCACTTGGGGGAGATAATGACTTAAAGAGTTGAGTCTGCACATTCAACTCTCAAGAAACATGTCGGGCATTGTCAAGCAAACATTAAGGCATTGTAAAGTGTCATTGACGACATGATAGACAACCAACACAACAAGATAAAAACATCGTTTGAGTGGAGTTCGAATGTGGTGCAACACGACTTCATGGGCTCTTTGTATCGTCATTTGCAGGGTTATGTCTCATAAGCAACACTCAAGTTGATTCGTGAAGAAGTAGGGCGTGCAAAGAATGTTAGAATCAACCAATTTCTTTGTGGTTGTGACATACGCTCTACACATGGTCTTCCTTGTGCACAAGAGCTTAATGTACATCTTTTGGTTGGTTCACCTTTACCACTTAAGGACATACACAGTCATTGACAGAAGTTGAGCTTGATACCTGAGCAATATGTGGGTCGGGCTGACTATAACTTCAACGACGAAATCCAAATAGTCATTGATAAGTTTGGAGGCCATGTTGATTAGGATGCCCATTTGAGGATCATTCAACAGTTGAGAGAGATTAGTTTGCATCTACATTGGAGATTCCACCTCCTGTTAAGGTGAAGACAAAAGGGAGACCAAACATCAAAAAATGAAGTAAAAAATCACAAAAGAGAAAGCCCAATGAAGACGATACATGTATAATAGGTAGAATTAACAACTTTTGCTTTGAAGAAACTTAGAGAATACACTTTGGGATACTAGGGTATTAGATCAAACTTGGTGATTCACCTTGGATTTTAAGGTATTGATTTGATGTCTTCTTTAGTTTTCACCATGTTTAGTGTTGTTTCTTGCCCTTTCATGGGGTAATACTCTTGTCCTTGGGATCGATGGATTCCAAGTTGCTATTCTCTATTATTCTAATGAATTCACGATGCTCTCTTCAATTTGTGGTATGGATTTTTGTTTGCTTGAACTTATTACTACACTTGCCTTGATTAAGTAGGTATAGAACTTAGGGATTGAAGTTTCTTATGATCTTGTGGTTCTTAACCCGAAAGTAAGGAATACTACCGTTGAACATATGATACGTCAACCGACGGTCGTTGATTAGGGAGGCCTTAGAATTTGGAGTCTAATGAGGCATTGCACTTACGCTACTTACACTGACTGGTGGAGTTCGAGTGCAATGATAGAATCTCCATCATCGAGACCTCGGGGTGGAGTGAAAATTTATGAAAATTTGCTTATCACACTTGAATTGAGGATTGCACTATGAGAATTGGATAAAAAGAATGCAACCTAGATGAAATCAACTCCATTAGATTATTTCTTCATTATTAATACTCAATTTAAATTCCTTGTAATTAGTTAAAGTAAATTAATTGTCTAGTTCTTTTGCAAAATCAAAGTTGTCTAACTCTATTTCTTAATTAGATTACAAATTAGCACTAACCGTCCTTGTGGATTCAATATACCCAGTAGCAACACTAGTTGGTGCCAATATTACTTCCACGTTGTTGTACATTTGCGGCTTGTGTCAAGTTTTTGGCGTCGTTGCCGGGGACGATAGCTAGTTTTAGTTTGATTAGGATGTTTTTTTAGGATTTTATTTTCAATAATTTTATTTTATTTTTATTTAATTTCAATAACCATCTACACTTGATACTTTTTTGGTCATTGTTTCAAGTTTCTCTTGTCTATGCAAAGTGAAGAAGGCGGTGAGTTAGAACTTAACAAACCAAATTTTATTATAACCCTCCAAAGTTTTGAAGATAAGACAAAAGCGAAATAGAGACAAAGGACAATTACCATGGTAAAGAATCAAAGAGAAGAGGAAAGGCTACGGTGTCTTCGAGATTATTTCAAACAGGATGTACAAAAAACGTATAATGGTGTGATGCGGATTCCAGATAACAATCGTCCAATTTGAGCTCAAGCCAGGGTTGATTAACATGGTGCATAACAATCTGTTTATTGGCCTGCTTAATGAGGACCCAGTGGCTCATGTGGAGATGTTCTTAGAGATGTGCGACACAATTCACATAAATAATGTTTCAAATAAGATTATTAAAATGCACCTTTTCCCTTTCATACTTATAGGGAAGGCAAGGCATGGTTTCAATGGCTTAATTAATGGAGTATCACTTCTTGGGCTGATATAAATGAGAGATTCCTTCAAAAGTTGTTTCCTCCTATGAAAGTGGTGGAACGAAAACAAGAAATCAACACTTTTCGGCAAGATGAGACGGAATCGTTAATAGAAGCTTGGGAAATATTGATGGAGTTATTGAGGAAATATCCAGGGCATGATTTAGAGTAATGGGCTCAATTTTAGGCAGCTTTGGGTGGCATTTTGCTCTTAAAAAGTGATGAAGTTGCATTTGAGCTTCTTGAGATTATGTATGTGAATTCATTTTCATAACCAAAAGCACACTCATCATCAAAGAAGGCACAATAAAGTGAATTCTCATATTGCAATAATGGCGCAATTGTCCAACTTATCTAGTCATGTGGCTAAACGTCAACAAGGGCAAACGAATCAACAACCACGAAGTCCACTTGGTGTGAATCAATTGGCTTTGGTGGCCATCCCATTAGATCCAATACCTCAAAGTCCAGAGTATGAATAATCAAATTACATAAACATTCAAGGTTATAGGAACAATTTTAGGCCAAGGGTTCAAGCTCCACAGCGATACTATTCGAGGATCAATTATAACCAAAATCTCTCTTATAGAAATTTGGGTAATGCATTGCAACCACCTCCAAATTTTGGATATCAAGTGCAACAAATGCCAACTCCAACTGAAGAACAAACCTCTTTCAAAGCAATTGAGCAACTTTTGAGGGCTATGGATATTAGCCATAACTAGAGGCATGATATAAATGAGAAAGAAATGGAGGGAGTGAAGCAAACTATGGATGGAATGAAAAAAACTTTGAAAAGAATGGAGGATAAAAGAACTCAATCCATTAAAAACCTGGAGCGATAAATTGGGCGGTTGGCGACAACTTTGAATTCTCGTCATGAGGGCCAATTTCCAAGTAATACAGTTGTGAACTCGAGAGAAAATGTTAATGCAGTCCAACACAATTGAGGAGTGGAAAGACATTGATTGAGCCGGTTCAGAAACAATAAGGGGGTTAAAGACCGAATGAGGGGATTCAGATCGAGTAGTGTGATGAGCTTAAGGAATCTGAGCATGATGAGTCTGAGGAAACTAGATAGTGTGATCGGAATGACCATAGTAGGTTGAAATGTGATGATGATATTGCAGAGAGTTCTAAGGTGGTCAAAAAAGGAAAATTTGCTGAGAGGGGAAGTTCACTAAAATGGGAAAAAGTGTTAGGCATGATTACATTTCTAGATAACCTTCCCATGATCACTCCACCATTACCTTATCCTCAGAGATTTAAGAAACAAAAAAATCAAGAACAATTCAAAAAGTTCCTTGATATGTTCAAAAAGTTGCAAGTGAATATCCCTTTTGTCTATGCTCTTTAGCAAATGCCACACTGCACTAAGTCTCGAAGGACATCATTGCACGAAATATGAATATTGGGATTTTGAGATTGTGAACTTGACTAAGGAGTGTAGTGCTATTGTACGAAAAAAACTCCACTAAAATTGAAAGATCTCGGAAGCTTCACCGTACCTTGTACTATTGGAGCTTTTCTCTTTGATTGGGTATTATGTGGTCTTTGAGCAAGTATAAATTTGATGCCTCTAAGTGTTTTCAAAAAGTTAGGTTGGGGGGAGGTCAAACATGTGAACATGACCTTAAAGTCGGCTTATCAATCCTTATCTTATTCTAAATGTGTGATCGAGGATATGCTTATGAAAGTTGATAAATTTATCTTCCCGGCCTATTTTGTAATGCTAGACATGGATGAGGATGAGAAAGTTCCATTGATTTTGGGGAGACCATTTTTGGCAACCACTATAGCCCTTATTGATGTGCAAGAAGGAGAGTTGCGGTTGCAAGTGAATGATGAGGTGGTTTTGTTCAACATTTACAACATGATGAATTTCCCGAATGCTAATGAACAATGCAAAAGCATACACGTGGTGGATAGATTTTCTAAATGTGTGACTTAAGTATCCCGAGAGCATAAACCAAAAGATCCTTTGGAGAGATGTTTAGTGCAGAGCATAACAACTAGCCCCATTAGTGATTGTGCAATTCTGGATACAGTTTAAGAGTTGGCAACATTTAAATCAGTTAACTTTCAGAGTAAGTTGAGTAGTTAGAACTTGAGTTAGAAAGTGTAGTCATCGAACCGACACTAGAATTGAAGCCTTTGCCCGAGTATTTATGAGATTCTTACTTGGGAAAAGAGTCTACATATCCTGCGATCATTTATGCCTTGTTGACTGAGTTGGAGGAAGAAAAATTGCTTCAGGTCTTACGAGATCACAAATTGGCTTTGGGTTAGACAATCGATGATATCGGAGGAATTAGCCCATCAATTTTTATGCATAAAATCCTAATGGAAGAGGATCACGAGCAATCAATGGAACATTAACAACACTTGAACCCGGTGATGAAAGAAGTTTTGAAGAAGGAGATATTGAAGTGGCTTATTGCAGGAATCATATATGCATCTAACAGAACATGGGTCTCACTAATGCATGTTGCCCCTAAGAAGGGTGGAATGGCCATAGTTCAGAATAAGGAAAGAGAGACATTGCAGAAAAGAACTGTAACGAGGTGGCATGTCTGCATTGACTACCGAAAGCTGAATGAAGTGACTCGAAATGATCATTTCCCCTTGCCTTTCATTTATCAGATGCTTGAAAAATTAGCGGGTTTTGACTACTATTGCGTCCTTGATGGGTACTCTGGCTATAATCAAATTGCTACATCACTTGATGGTCAAGAGAAGAACACCTTCACATGTCCATATGGTACCTTTCTATCTCAACAAATGCCATTCGGTCTTTGTAATACACTAGTGACATTTAAACGGTGTATGATGGCGATTTTTTCGGACATGATGGAAGATATAATGGAAGTTATCATGAATTAATTTTTGATTTTTGCATTTGACTTATGTTTACAAAATCTATCCTTGGTTTTGAAAATGTGTTAAGATACAAATTTGATCTTGAATTGGAAAAATGTCATTTTATGGTTTGAGAGGGGATTGTTTTAGGCCATTGGCTGTCTTCAAGTGGTTTGGAGGTTGATCATGCAAAGATAGCTGCAATTGAGAAGCTTCTAATGCCTAGGAATGTCAAGGGCATTAAGAGCTTTTTAGGGCATGCTGGGTTTCATCATCGCTTTATTCAAAATTCCTCAAAAATCACAAAGCTTTTGTGTAGGTTGCTTGAAAAAGATAATCTATTTGATATGGATGATGATTGTTTGATTGTGTTTCACACTTTGAAAACACCACTAATTTCACAACCTATTGTGGTTGTCCCTGACTGGGAGTCTGACTTTGAGATCATAAGTGATGCTAGTGATTTTGCTATGAGGGTCGTATTAAGTCAACGAAGTGAGAAAATCTTCTGAGCTATTTAGTATGCAAGCAAAACGTTGGATCTAGCTCAGCAGAATGACACCACCATTGAGAAGGAGTTGTGTTTGCCTGTGAAAAATTTCTTTCACATATTGTAGGATCTAAAGTCTTGGTAATCACGGATCACTCAGTTATTCGTTACTTGTTTTTGAAGAAAGATGCAAAGTCGCGGTTGATTCGGTGGGTTCTTTTGTTGCAATATTTTGAACTTAAATTCAAGGACAATAAGGGAAGTGAGAATGAGTTGTCGACCATCTTTTGCCCCTACCGAGTCAAAAGGCGGATACAAAGAAGTTGGTTCAAGATACTTTTCCAGATGAGCAATTATTTAGAGTGGAAGTTCAAAAAGGCGTGCCATGGTTTGCTGATTTTATGAATTACTTGTAGTGCCAAGTGTTACCTCTCGATTTGAGTTCGTTAGAACGAAAAAAAAATTCGCGTGATGTAAAATACTATTTATGGGATGAGCTTGTTTCAGTGGTGCAATGATGGGTTGGTTCGATGATGTATTTTCGAAGATGAATTCATGGGAATCTTAGAAGGATCCCACTCTTCTCCATATGGCAGTCATTTTGGTGTGCAAAGGACGGCGACAAAGGTGTTTCGACGTAGTTTTTATTAGTCGAGTCTTTTCAAAGATACTTATATTTATGTCAAGACTTGCAATGAATGTCAAAGGACCATTAATATCTCGAGAAGACAAGAATTTCTTCAAATCACTTTTCAAGAAGCGGAATTATTTGATGTGTAGGGAATTGAATTTATGGGTCCTTTCTCAATGTCTCATATGAAATAATACATTATAATTGCCATTGATTATGTGTCAAAATGGGTTCAAGTGGTTGTGACGTCAAAGAATAATGTAATGGTGGTTATTGATTTCTTGAAAAATAACATCTTTTGTCAGTTTAGGACACCTCAAGTTTTAACGAGTGATGAAGGTTCTCATTTTTACAATAGAGCATTGGAGACATTTCTCCGGAAGTATGGTATGGGGCACAAGACTTCTTTGGCCTATCATCCTTAAACCAATAGCCAAGTCGAAGTGAGTAATCATGAGTTGAAACAAATTTTGGAGAAAAACATTAATTCTTGTCGAAAAATTCGGCACTACACTTGATGAGGCACTATGGGCTTATAGGATGGCAAACAAAACATCGATTGGTACATCTCCGTTTAGGTTGGTTTATGAGAAAGCATGTCATTTAGGACGAGAGATGAAGCACAAAACATATTGGGCATTCAAATAGTTAAACATAGATATCAAAGCCACCGATGATGCTCGGTTACTTGAGTTGATGGAGTTTGACGAGTTCCAACTTGATTCATATGAAAATGATAAGTTGTATAAAGAATGAATGAAGAGGTGGCATGACCAATTGATTCAATACATATCTTTTGAGTTAGGGCAATTAGTGTTGCTTTACAATTTGTAGTTGAAGCTCTTTTTGGGAAAGCTGAAATCAAGGTGGTATAGACCATTCACAGTTGTACAAACATGACCTTTCGATGTGGTAAAGCTTTAGGGAGATGACGAAAAAACATTCAAGGTCAATACCCAAAGAGTGAAGGCCTATTATGGTTAAAAAGTGCAGCAATGCGAGTTTGCAGCCATTAAAGATTAATGCCTTTTCGTTAAGCGTCGAGCTAATGACGAAAAATTTAGTGCTACTAGAAGACACCTTAGAGTTATTTTGTTTAGAGTTTTAATGAGTTTTAGTGAATAAAAGATTGGGTTTACTTGCAAGACTAACTTGGTGTATCTTAATGCTTTTAGGTTGATCTCCATTTACCGGGTGATTCTTCATCAAAGTGGATGAGTTCGCAACAGCCGATTGAGGACATGTACAAGAGTGTCGCCGTTTATCTTGCGTTTCGAATAAATTTCGTCAAGTATAAGTTATCTTTTAGATATTTAAGATGTATTCAAAACATTATTTAAAATGGCGTTTGAGTGATTTGAGAGGTAAACACTGGCCCGAGAGCCTCATTATTGGGCTCAAAGCCCCTAATATTTACTTATTGGTTTGGGGTGCTGCCTCTGGCGCCGTAGTGCTGAGCTCAGCTGTAACGACCTATTACGATTTAAGCTCGTGGTTACGTTCGTCGTACCTTGATTAGAGAGTGTGTGTGTGTTTGCCTGATGGTTTGTATTTGTTTGGTATATTTATGAGTTTGATAGGTTGTAGTATAAAGCGGAATTTATATACAAGCCTATAAACGAAAAATAAGTAAATAAACAATAAATAACCAGTACACCAAGTGTGACGAAGGGGTTGTGAAATGAATGTACACACTCAAGAACACTCATAGACATGTCTGGTGAATTTATTGGCGAGAAAATACACGAAGTATATATATTTATATATACTTGATATAAAAATATATATATATACATTAAAACTATAAGTTTGGTTCGAATTATAGGGATCGTATGATCAGCCTCGAGATGAGCGTAACTGTTGATGGTGTTAAAATTTATGTTACTTTAGTGAGTGTTATTTAACACATTAACCACTTGATCAGTCTCAAGATAGTGTGATGCATATCTCGAGAAAAATCCCTATATTTAAATAAAAACCTTCATTCTTATCCACATTTCATCAGATCATTCGAGAAGGTGAGAAAATGAGAAAGATTGAGTGTTTGATCATGAAGAATGGATCAGGAGAGGAGTTTCTCATGAAATTGAAGAGCTTAAACAGCAGTAGATCATAGATCATCACTACGGGTGAGTTGAGTTTTTAAGTTTTAAGTTTAACTCGATAGTTAGTGATGATTTCTCTATCAATTGTTGTTGTTGTTGATTGGAAATGGTTTGTTACCTTACTAGAGGTCATCCCAGATGATATGGGAGAGTATTTAAGGTTGTGGTAGTGCTTTGGTAATGGAATAGTGGCTGCTGTCCCATTCAATGTCGAGACAATGTAAGGTTGAGCGCACTCCAGGTAGCGGAGGAGCACGCTCCTTTCATCAGTTGGGATGAACCTAGTTGGTGGAGCGCGCCCGACCAAGTAAGGACACGTGCTCCCACCCCTGAAAATAACAACTGTGCTATAATTTACTTAGAATTTCTTAAGGTATTAGGGAGTAACTTAGATGCTCTGAATATAAGGGATTGGGTCTATATTAATAATAAATGGATTGGCTAGATAGTACATCAACCAATGTGTTAGTCTAAAAATTGCATTAATTGCATAAGTGGGTAATTGCTAGTTTTATAAATAAAATGAGAATCACAGTGTAATAGTTATTGACAGTTTGACTTGCATCCGTTATTTATTAATTATATATTTTTCATATTCTTGTTAGTTAACATTGTTGCATATTGTTATTGCTTGGTGTTCTTAACTATTATATGAAATGTTGATGGCTACGTGAATCCTTACTTATTGAGCATGTTGAAGCGCTCACCCAAAATTAATATTTAGGAAAACTAATGAGCGCTACGGCTATGAGATAGAGAAGATTTAGGAGTCTGGATAAATCTTCTCTTTGATGTAATGAATTTTCCCTTGTCTTATGCATATTTGTATTAAATTACAATTTTTTGATACCACAAGGGATGAGAGATTTTATAAAATCGAGGTTTATTCCAGTTTGATTTGGTACTGTATATCATATTTAATTATCCAAAAAGTATTTAATTTGTGTTGCATTCAATATTTATTTTACATACATATTCGTTATATAGTGGTGTTTTGTAAGAGGTAAGGCTGTTGGATTTATCTAAGTCTGGCTGGGTAATCAGGGTTTAATTAGGGTTTCGGGTCGAGTGTGGCCTTAATCGGGATATGGGATGCTCTAGTTTTGTATCAGAGCTTAAGGTTTATCACTTTAAAATTAAGCGGTAACTCTGATACAGTTTTGTATCAGAGATTGAGTTTAAGGGCTTTGTTACATTTAATAACCCTCATA
The DNA here is from genome assembly GCA_039657365.1 of Stephania yunnanensis. Classification (NCBI taxonomy): domain Eukaryota; kingdom Viridiplantae; phylum Streptophyta; class Magnoliopsida; order Ranunculales; family Menispermaceae; genus Stephania; species Stephania yunnanensis. Next base: position 21,939,983 of record CM077583.1, read on the forward strand.
TAATTTGCTATCGAAGACTAGTCAGAGCCTATTCCAAAGATTAAGGTAATCAACTTTGATATAAATGTGGTATTAGAGAATACTTTATAGAATAACCTTATTACTAGGAAACAAGTGATAACTCAAATACAGTTGGGTATCGAAGTTTAAGGTTATTGACTCTGATTTGCCTTGGTACCATACCCTAAGTTTATTAACTCTAAGAGTTTTCTCAAGTTACAAGGAAGCTTATGACGTAATAAATGGATTTATCGTGATCTTGAGGGATAACCAAACGATAAAAGACTGAGATATGTTATTTGTTGTATTATTTAGATATAAGAGTTATGTTTTTTCTGAACGATAATAAGATGGTTGAAGTCCATCGATTTCTCGTGATATGAGAAAGCATTAAAGGTAAAAGTTCAAGAAAACTTAACCTAGAGGAGTTTGAAACAAGAAAGTCATAGGGAGAATTTACAAAGATGAAATTAAACTATTCTCCAATTAACTATTTTCAATGGTCTTTATTCTTGTTGATATTATTTGACAAATAATATTCAGTGAAGAAGTATCTATTGGATCTAGAATTTGAGACGTGTATTAGGAGAACAAAATTTATAAAATAATAGAATACTGAATGATTTTAAGTGGAACTCAAAGATAGTAGACCACTTTGAGGTAAGATTAATATTAGTAAGGAAGCCATGAAAGTTATTTAGTAAATAAAGTAGTGGTTAATGATAAAAGCCTATTTGAGGTTAGGAAACCACTAATGTAATTATACTACATAAGTATTTATGAAGAAGAAATTCCAGATACGGTGTGAATCCATATTGGAATGACAAAAATTGTCAAAAAATGAAAGGTGAAATATTATCGGATAATGAAAAATGAAATTGAGAATTTAAAATTGGAAGATAGTGTAATACATAACATAGCAGTGAGTTGGTAAGATATCCTAATATGTTGTCTAAGATTGGTATAGTCTAAATTGGGGAGAATGAGTGGTCAATAAATCTGAGGATTGAAGGAATATAAAGAATAATGTATAGTAGTGGGAATGAATATTCGTTCCCCAGTATTGACAACTCATTCTGACTATTAGGTGAAATTAGTTGTTCTCAAATGTTAGTTGAGATCTGGTTGTCATTGTGGTATGATCAGAGTTAAGGATATATTTAAAGATGATTTCAGGCGGCTGCTGTATTACTTTAAGTGAATGGTAGAAAGCATTATAACTTGCTAGAACTCATGCTATGTTCATGAATGAAAGGTGCTTAATTTTGAAACCTTATTTTAGTTAAGTTGTTATTGTGTTATCAATAGTAACCTGGAATCTTTGAAGACTTAAAATGTGCATAAGCATTACCGTAGAGAATTGTAATTGGTGAAGGTAAATTACTTCAGACCAGATTTTGCGAGTACCAATACTAAGTTTTAAAGGTATATTATATGTATGGGTGTTGAATATTAATAACAAATCATGGAATTAGATTGGGAGTGAGACAATATGAGATTGTTATATATTCAACACAAATGTAAAAAAGAAAAGTAATCATGAAATAATTGAATATTACAAATGATTGATCTTGAGATCTATAGAATAGTTCTTTAATTTAATTGGTTAACCCAAGTATGAGAATTGTTGTAAGGTAAAGTTATATACAAGGATACCTTTGAGGAAAATTGAAGTATAGTTTGGCTACAATGTTTGCTTGATGGTACCTGAACTATGGAAAACGTTAGAGGCTCATCCTAATACTTCTTATTAAGGTAAGAATGTACGTCAACACAAAAAAAAACAAAATTGTAACTTATACTTCTAACTATATGTATAGTTCAAGAATTGTGAGAAGAACTATTGGGATTGATAATCTCAAGATAAGTATTTAGTAATTGTACCAAATATGGAAGGCATCAGTTATAAATAAGAGGAAAGGTTTGTTGAGAATCTTTTAATCATTCTTAGGGATTATTAAGAATCTTAGAAGAATCATTAAAAGACAACCTGCAAGTACAAAATCAGCGGGTTGGTTTAAAGTTAAAATAGTGAATTTCAAACTATGGAAGTTTGAAAAGTAAAATTGTCAGAGCGATAGAAATGGAAGGTGAGATTGATACCTCGAATTTTTTAAATGTTAAGAATTCACTCTGAAACATCACTCAGTAAGGCGATTGTGTTGATAATGCATTGAGTAAAAAAAGGATAGGGGCTGCAGTTATGATAAGAGTTGTTTCGTGATATTGCTTGAATGAGATATGCAATGATGAATAATTGAAGTCTTGTGCAAGCATATTATCAGATGAGTTGTCTAGATTGGTGACTGCAAGTTTGTTCTTTAGAGCTCAAATGAGAGCTGATCTAATAATGATTAATTGAGTGATGAATTGTTAGTGAAATTGATTGAGGTTATCTAGTAGGTTAAGGTTTTACTATTAGTTACTAGTATTATATATGGATACTCATAGATAAAAAAATTGAGCATGTAAAGAAAGTTCATGGAACTTGAGTCAAAAGTGAGGCAAGAATGTTATGAGAATCTCATGGATTTATTTAAACGATTCATTCAGGTGAAATCTAAAATCGTTATAATAAGAATGAATTGTTGGTGACCTAGAATGAAAATTGACAATGTCGATTTTATAAAGAAATATGAGATATATCAGTAGGCGGAAGCAGAGTGTTAATATCCTGGAGGGTTATATTATTCTTGTTGTATATGAATGAAATTTTATGCTCAAAGATTTATGATGGATTAACTTAAGTTGTGATGGCAACTAAAGGTTATTGATGTTGTAATTGTAGGACGGATAGAGTTTGTAAGTTTTTTACCAGTATGTGGTTTAATTCTTGTAGAAAAGTAAGCAAAATATTTTTATGTAAAAAGAGTTGAGAGTTATGGAGAACTATGATTATTACTTTGGTAAGGAACCGAAAGCTTGTTTTTCCAAGAGATGTACAATAAGTGGGAGGGACCTTTCTCAATCTTAATACAATATATTTACAGCTGATCCTAGTTCCATAAAATATAATGTCCGAGCTTGTGACTTGGAAGATGTTAGATACTAGAAGAAATATTTACTGTGTGAGTTCTCTGATATTGATATTATCAGGCTATATATGACGTTAAGGTGTTTTCCTTAAAAAAATTGTATGCTTTACTTCGTCGTCAAATGGTGTGGGACGAGAAGAAATATACAAGTTAATCGAAGCCTGAGTAATTCAGAACTACACGAAAAGGTATTAACAGACTGCCAATATGCAATTACAACTCAGATAAATAAAAAAATGTGTTGATAAATCAAATATGGTAGAAGATGCTTTGAGTAGTAGAAGAACGGGCATAGAGAATGTAGCTACTGCAAAGTTTCTCAGTTGAGACTTCTTGAGGTAGCATTTATGATGATGATTCATGTGAGTTTAGTGGACACATTATCAACTGAGATAGCTAATTTTAGAGCTACTAATCTGTTTTTCTAAGCTCAAATTCGGGCTGAACCAGAGATGATTCGGTGACTAATTGGTTGTCAGGAAAACTAATCAATAGTATATAATGCGTTGGAGGTGAGTGACTAGTGTAGTGTTGGGGCATGTGCCCAAGGTCAATCCATTAACTATTTTTATGAATAATTTTAGTTAATAAAATAGAGGATTTCATTTGTTGTTTATTATAATTAATTTGCATGTTTACATTATAATAAGATCTATGGGTATTTACAGAAATATCATAAATTTCCCTATTCGATCATTATACTGGGAACTATAATGAATTAAGACTAGTGTGAGTCTTGATTGATGATCATATGATAATTATACATATAGGGATACGAATCAGATCACGAGTACTTGTTAGGGAACAAAGTACTGGACCAACCCGCTATGAGAACATCACATGGATTAAGTCATAGTTGTTTCTCATGATAAGTATATTTTTCAGTCCTCTGACTTGAGATTACCAGAGACTTCAACATTAGGAACACAGTAATTTGACATAATCAAACGTTCGTCTTTAACATGACGATTATAAAGGTTGTGATTGGTTACTGTGTGAGCAATGTGATGAAGTTGTGTAATCGAGATATAATTTGTCCCTCTCATATAAAGAGAGATATCCAGTGGATCCCTCGATGTGTTAGACTGTTAAAATGCCTAGTCTAAGTGAATTAATATTGATCAATGTCACTTGGATGTTTTCAGTCTACCTAGAGATCGAGACTAGTATGATTGAACTTGTTGGATGACAATTCCATGCCTTATGTTTGATCAAAAGGATATCGTGTGACAAAAGGATGTTATATACACTATTGATTAGGTTGTATCGATTTGATATTCGTACAAGTTGGGTAGTCATAATGTCTTGCTAGAGACTGCTTATGACTTGTATACCAAAATGTGTTTTGGTACACTTCCAACGTTGTATGAGCCTATTGGGTCTCACACTAAGAATGGTTTTGCGAGATTTTAAGATGATTCAGAAAAATGAATTTTATGTGATAAAATTCAGGACAAAAACGTCCTTGTGGTGTATTACACTTATACTTCTTTAAGTAAGGGTATATGTGTAATTTACTTAACCGTCTATATACAAGGGTTGTATAAATAGACACTTTAAGTTAGAACACAGGTACGAAAGATTAATAGGCCGAAACTTTATTTTCGTTTTAGAAACGACTTAGGGTTTTTGGTATGTTCTGGATCGTTTTGGAGAGAAACAAAAGGATTTGGTATTCTCTCGAAGCTAGCACTTCGAGTCTCGGCTGTTGTTTGGTGTGGACTGCTGGTAGAGGGCGTTCGTCATTGACAGTGCCTTAGAGATCGATCAACCTTCAGAAAGGTATATTGCGATCGAGGTATGATTAAGTTTTCATGGTTTAAACATTTTTAATGGAATTAGATTCAGATCCTGTTGGGGTTTTGTCAAAATTGTTTTGTAATTTTCGCTGTTTATGAACCCCAAAAATCTAACAAGTCGATGCATGTTTCTTTTTATAATAGTATCTATGGATAATCAATGTATTATTCTAAATGTCCCTAGTCAGTTGTTATTGTGTTAATAATAATAAATTAAGACTAGTATGAATCTTGTTTGTTAATCATGTGATGGTTATGCGTATTCGGATACGGATCAAGATTATGGGTATCTATTGGGAATAGGTGCTGGACCGACCCGCAATGAGAACACTACATGGTCAATGTCATGCGTGATTCTCATTAGAGTTATATCATTTAGTCCTTTGACTTGAGATCACTTGAGACTCCAACATTAGGAGCACAATGATTTGATACAATCAACTATTGTCTTTAACCGGATGATTATAAAGATTGTGATTGGTCATTGTTCGACTAATATGTGGATGTTGTGTGATCAAAATAGAATTTGTCACTCTCTTTTAGAGAGAGATATCTATTGGGCCCCTTAATATGTTAGACCGATAAATAGCTATGTCTAATGAATTGATTGGATCAATGACACTTGACAATTTCAGTCTACTCAGAGATCGAGACTAGTAGATTGAAATATAAGGGTGACATTCCAAGTCTTATGTTCAATCAAAAGATATCGTGTGACAAAGGGATATGATATGCATTGTCCGTTAGGTTGTATCTATTTATTGATCTTCATGTTACTTAAGTAGTCATAATGTCATGCTAGATATAGCTTATGACTTGTACACTAAAATGGTTTTAGTTCACTGCCAACTTTGTATGAACCTCTTGGGTCGCATACAAAGAACGTATTTGTGCGATTTAATATTGTCTGGGTTAATGAGTCTTATTTGATAAAAAATCATTTTGAAGATTCTCATTAAATGTCCTAGTTTGACTAGGATTCAAGATTCTCATACATTTCTAGTATGACTAGAAATTTTGTCTCTTAGTAAATCTTATTTTGAATAGGACTGTAATTGGAATTATAGTATGACTTTAATTCTTATTTGAGTTTTAGATAAATTACAACTCTTATTGGATTAGTAATTGTAGATTCTCCATGACTCTATCCTTTTTAGAGTTGGAATTTATCTAGGACTCTATTTGGAGTATGACAAGGAGATGGAGTTCTTTTACAACTCGACTTAGTGTACTACAAATAAGATATTAGGGTCACAATTGTGATGTGATTTTTCTTGGTAGAGAATTCTCGAGAGAGATTTTTCCTAGAGAATTTTTGTGAGAATTTTTGTCTTAGGATTTTTGGGTCTAGCACTCCAGATCGTGATCATCCGTTCGTGTGCGGATTTGATAGAGAATGTTTGTCTCTCGCAGCGTCTTAAAAGAATTGATTAACACCAAACAAGGCATACGTGGAGTTATTCTTGCTAAGGTTTGATTTTATTAGCACATCAATTTAATGGAATCAATAGGATCTTGGTTCGGGGATGTTTGAAAAGGTTTTGAAAACTTCTATTGCGCATGATCCCCGAAACTCAACAGTGGTATAAGAGCCAGTAAGCATGATTTAATTAAATTGTAATGTGCCCTTATTTTTTATTTACATGATATATAAGTCAATCATGATATTTTATATATGGTTGTGCCATTGCATTTAATAGAATAAATCTATATGTAAAAGTGTGGAAGTATCGGCATGGTGTTGTTGATGTAGTCGCACCGTCACGCACATACATGCACAATGGTGTTGTTAATGTAGTCGCACCGTCATGCATATACATGCACAAAATGGGTGCGCATCAAGTTTAGCGGATAAGATCTCACTATTTGTGTATATGGATATGTGTAATTTAATATGTTGGTGGTTGTATGGGATATGAAAGGCACGATATTAATTAAAAAAACGTAAAGATTTTGGCTAAAATATGATTCGATCCCTAGCCATTTAACTCTTTTTGGAATGCATTAGCTAGCAATTCAACTTGTAACAATATTACAAAATAAAATTAAAAGGAAAATCTATTTGTAATAGAATTGCAAAATAGAATTAAAGGATGACTTTTGTTCATAATAAGATTCGATACCTAGTCTTCCAACCTGTTGGAATGACTTAACCATCCTAGCAATCATTCAAAGTTGTAATAGGATTACAAATCAAAATTAAAGTACAAATCCGATTGTAATAGGATAACAAAATACAATAAAGGAACTTTCGTTAAGAGTATGATTCGATCCCTCATCCACCGACTCATTGGAATGACTTAGCCATGTAGGCTATCCATTCCAAGTTGTAATAGGATTACAACTCTATTTATATTAATTGAGTTATATATATTAATTGAAAGAAGTTTTAATTGATTAATTACCGTTAATTAAATGGGGTCATTGTTCATTAATTGGATTGAATTAATTGAATTGGAAGGTGTTTTAATTAAGTTAATATCAATTTAAATTAGTGGGACTATTATTAATATTAATTAAAATACTTAATTAAAAGGGGTTTTATTTAAATAGAGTGCGATAAAAAATGATATTGAGATATATTTAATTAATTAGATTAATGAAAATATAATCTTTCATGCATTTGGAAAATTTTAAGATATTTAATTTCCTTGATTTGTTTTATGAAGCCTTGTTAATATATGAAGATGTTTATTCTTGTTTTATTTTAATGATATTTATTCTATGTGTATTGGGTATATATATGATATTCCATAATTAAATAGATGCTAGAATTAGTCATTGTAAAACATTACATGGATCATAAAACTTGAAAAAACCCCTTGATAAGAATTTTAAGTTAATGTCACCCATTTTAAACACTTGTCAATGCCTCGATAGCATCAATATAGGTCTGCCTTCGTAGGGTGTATTGTGTTATCTTGGTGAGACAAGCTGGGTAATGGTTACCTGGATGTTTTAAATTGGTTTAACTTAATAAAACTATCAAAACGATTTTGGGCTTTAGGCATAGATGAGACGTAACATGTTGTGACATACGATGTCAAAGTCGTCTCATAGAGAACTTAGGAGTTGCATATGATGCAATTAGTAATGGTTACCTACCTAAATAACTTGATTTTGAGTGTCATGCCTTAGCTTCTCAAAATTAAGTGAAATATGGATCTTAGACCACTAATTAATATTTACGAGGGTTATTAATTTAGTGGGAGTTTAATTACTCACTAATAAATTATTCTGCATAATCTTCTAAATGTAGATGTTAAACTCCTAATAACACTAATTCATAGCAATTGCGATCAATCCTTGAGATGGATAAAATAATTTCTAAGACTAATTTCCCTGTTTTGATTAGAGAATTTATAAATGTTATCAACCATAAAATAAGGGTGTATGTCTTAGATTAATGATTCCTTTAAACTACCATATATTAGTACAAGGATTATATGTCATGTTAGCATATATAAAATCGGATTTTAGGAAAGATTTGGGACCGTAGAAACTAATGACATGACAGTGATATTAAAGGAAATGTTCCAATAGTAAGTCACGCTAAAAAGGTATAAGATTACAAAATTTCTAGATTCTTGTATAATGATTGAGAACCTATTAATATGTCTTTATGTTTGGAACGTTAAAGGAATATATTAATTATCTCAAAAGGCTTGAATCTTCATGTGCCAAAAGTTGGTAATAGATTTGAACTATAATTCATCAAAATAACTTTGAACTATATAATATGAATGACATGAGTAAATTTGTTTATAGTTGCATATGATGTTTAAAAATGTAAAACAAAATATCAAAAACAAAAGACCCCTAGATATATATATATATATGATGGTTTGTAATAGTAAGGAATTTAATAAAGAAAGATAAAACGAAGGTAAAAGCTACAAATGGTGTTTGTGTCGGACACATAAACCTTAGTTGTGAGCTAGACTTTGCCAAGTTCTAAAGAAATCTTTAAAGAACGGATTTTGTTTTTCATAGATTTAAATTGTTCATTTTATATTGAATTACAAATCCTATCAGGAAGATATAATTTTGAATTGTTACGAACATTTCAAAATGAGTATAAAAAAATCACTTGGCAAACTATTAACATACTTTGATGAGATCAATGTGGATAATATTTGAGCCAAGAGTTTAAGTGACCATCTTTAAATTTGTGGGATTGTCTTACAGTTAACTCCACTAGGAACATCATTTGAGAAATGATGTTTTAAGAGGAGATATTGAACTATATAGGATATAATTCGATTTATTATGTGTCGCACATACTTTCCTAAGATGTCCTATTGAGGCTATACTTTAGAAACCAAGACACTCGCATTAAATCTTATTTTCGTTGAGGTAGTTGATAAAACTCCATATATGATACGGAATAAAAGGACTTAGTTTGTCTTTTCTTCATATTTGAGTAGCTAGACTTGCGTAAGATGTTAAGTCACATAAAGTAAAATGCCTAAATCTTTTGCCTCTAATTGTGGTTGAACACTATGATACTATTTTATACAATTGAGAACAAATTGTTTGTTGCTAAAAATGATGTCTTTCTAAGTAAAGAGTTTATTTTAAAGACTTTATTGGGAATAAAATAAATCTTGAAATGTTCAAGTGCCACAAATGAGAACTGAAACACTTTAGGAAAATCAACAAAGTTTTGAACTAGTTGAGTATACACAAGTAACATATATCTCTTGAAAATCTAGAATAATAAGAAATTGGCCAAAGAAGTTTGGAATTTCTTATTATTGATAGTTATGATGTATTTTTGATACTGGAACAGAATGAATAACTACTTATCATGAGACATGTCTCGTCTAGATTGGATGAAAAGACTAAGAGTTACGAACTCTATTTTTTAACTCATGTACGTTATCCAAGTTTGGAATTTGAATTATTTACTTGAAGATGGTATGACCATAAGATTATCGAAAATTCCAATCTAAATCAAAGTGTTGATTATGATAAGATTTTTTACTGGTAGCTAAGCTCGAGTTCTAGAATTATATTGTCATTACTTCATAGTTTGACTATAAGATATGACAAGTGGATGTCAAAAATAGCATTGCTCTATGCTCCTTAAAGATGTGGATGACAAAATTTAAGGGTTTTTTATTATCTTGAGAATTTGAGAAAGGTATGCAAGCTCAAAGGATCCATTTATTGATCATAGTAAGCTTATCAGAGTTGGGATCTTTGTTTTGATGAAATAATTAATGAATTACATTCATTGAATCGAAGATAAACCTTATGTATACATAAAGGTTAGTATGAGCGCAATTATCTTTCTAAATTTGTATGTTAATTATATATTAATCATTGGAAACGACGTCTTAACCCTGCAGAATGTCAAGTATTGGTTAAGGAAGGTTTCTCAATGAGGTTCTTAGCTAATTAGGCATATATCCTTGTGATATAGATCTATAAAGATAGATCTAAGAGGCTAATTGCTTTAAATAAGAGTGCTTATATAGATAAATAACTGAAAAGGTTTCAATGTACGAGATTCTTAAAAGGATTCGTACTTGTGTCTTATAACATAAGTCTCTACAAGACTCAACGTCTTAAGACAAATGTTGAGCAGGACAATGTGAATAAGATTTTATACATATAAGCTATGAGAATCATCACATATGTTACATTTTCATTTAACTTGATGTTAAATGATTTGGGCAAAACATACATCTCATAGATTCCAGTGAAGGTCACTGGATATTTATTGATAACATTTTTAAATACTTTAGAAGCACTAGAGAGATGTTATTAGATATGCATATATTTGAAAGATATGAGTCTTGTAAATGGTTACACGATGCAAACTTTCAAATTAATATAAAAGATTAATGATCGCAATATGGATATGAGTTAACTTCGTAGGAATCAGTTGGAAATATTCTAAACTCACTCTAACAAGTTCTATAACATAAATTGAGTTTTTAGTGGCATTTGATGCTGCCAAAGAAAATGTTTAGATCGTAAGGTTCATGATTGAATAAGGTGTGGTTCCAAGTGTTGGAAATAATGTTTGATTTTATTGTAAGACCAATGGACAAATTTAAGTTATGGAACCTAAATCACACTGTAGATCTAAATAATCACTTGAGCATTTTTGTCTTATAAAAGAGAACGTAAAGATTTGCAAAACATCAATAACAAACAATGTAGCAAATACATAAACAAACTTCTTCCACTAAAAACGCATTAAGGTCACTTAGTATTAGATACATGAAGGATTGGACCCAGTGTAAGTGAAAGCTGTTGGGATATGTGCCCCAGGCTAATTCTATAAATGTTGTTTAACTATTATAAGTAAATTCATGTTTCTTTTTATAATAGTATCTATGGATAATTAATGTATTATTCTAAATGTCCCTAGTCAGTTATTATTGTGGGAACAATAATAAATTAAGACTAGTATAAGTCTTGTTTGATAATCATGTGATGATTATGTGTGGGATCAAGATTATGGGTATCTGTTAAGAATAGGTGCTAGAGCGACTTGCTATGAGAACACTATATGGTCGATGTCGTACGTGATTCTCATAAGAGTTATATCATTTAGTCTTTTAACTTGAGATCACCAGAGACTCCAACATTAGAAACACAATGATTTGATACAATCAATCATTGTCTTTAATCAGATGGTTATAAAAATTGTGATTAGTCATTATTCGACTAATGTGTAGATGTTGTGTGATCAAGATAGAATTTGTCCCTCTCTTTTAGAGAGAGATATCTATTAGACCCCTCGATATGTTAGACCGAAAAATGGTCATGTCAAGTAAATTGATTAGATCAATGTCACTCGACGATTTCAATCTATTCAGAGTTCGAGACTAGTAGATTGAAATATAAGGGTGACATTCCATGTCTTATATTAAATCAAAAGATATCTCGTGACAAAGGGATATGATATACACTGTCTATTAGGTTGTATTGATTTATTAATCTTCATGCTACTTGGGTAGTCATAATGTCTTGCTAGATACCGCTTATGATTTATGTACCAAAATGGTTTTGGTTCACTGCCAATGTTGTATGAACCTATTGGGTAGCACACAAAGAACGGATTTGTGCGATTTAATATTGTTTAGGTTAATGAATCTTATTTGATAAAATTCATTTTTAAGATTCTCATTAGATGTCCTAGTTTGACTAGGATACAAGATTCTCATACAATTCTAGTATAACTAGAAATTTTGTCTCTTAGTAAAATCATATTTTGAATAAGACTCTAATTGGAATTATAGTATGACTTTAATTCTTATTTGAGTTTTGGATAAATTGCAACTCTTATTAGATAAGTAATTGTAGAGTCTCTATGACTCTATCCTTTTAGAGTTGGACTTTATCTAGGACTCTATTTGGAGTGTGACTAGGAGATGGAGTTCTTTTACAACTCGACCTAGTGTACTACAAATAAGACGTTGGGGTCACAGTTGTGATGTGATTTTTCTCTGTTGAGAATTCCCGAGGGTGATTTTTCCTAGAGAGTATTTGTGAGAATTATTGTCGTAGGATTTTTGGGGCTTGCACTTCGGATCATGATCGTTCGTTCGTGTATGAATTTTTGATAGAGGACGTTCGTCTCTCACAACATCTTAAAAGAATCGATTAACAACAAACACGGTAGACATGGAGTTATTCTTGCTAAGGTATGATTTTCATTGGCACATCAATTTAATGGAATCAATAGGATCTATGTCTAGGGATGTTCGAAAAGGTTTCAAAAACTTCTGCTGCGCATGATTCCTGAACCCAACAGTGGTATCAGAGCCAGTAAGCATGATTTAATTAAATTGTAATGTGCCCTTATTTTTTTTATATACATGATATATATAAGTCAATCATGATATTTTATATATGGTTGCGTCATTGCATTTATTAGAATAAACCTATATGCAAAAGTGTGAAAGTATCGGCATTGTATTGTTAATGTAGTCGCGTCGTCACGCACATACATGCACAAAATGAGTACGCATCAAATTTAGTGGATAAGATCTCACTATTTGTGTACATATATATGTGTAATTTAATATGTTGGTGGTTGTATGGGATATGAAAGGCATGATATTGATTAAAAAAAAAGTAAAAAGATTTTGGCTAAAATGAGATTCGATCCCTATTTCAGCACTACTAATACACAAATCGAATGAACAGTAAGCTATGGCACCGAGGAAACGTTTTACTATGATCTCAATGGGAATATAATACTGGTACTCTATGCTTCCCCAAGCCAAGAGCCATTGGCTTTATAGATCAGCCAAGAAGTAGTACATAACCGTCTAGGACACCTGTCCTAATTACATTGATCCATAGACTAAGTAAAACCCCACTCCTTTGTGGTCAAGGCAGTAACCCAACTGCCTTGTTTCCTTGCTGCCACCTGGTTCCACAACCGCCTCAACTGCTTGGTCAATTAGCACATGTTCCATGTATTCGGGACATTCTTGGACGTGCCTTGGTCATGCCAACAACCATAACCAATGTAGTTACCCAACCGCTTGGAACCACCTTGGCTTGGTCCATCCACGCCTCAAGGGACGTGGTCCATGCTTCTCTAAGGGACAGGGACTGCTCAGTGGTACCTGGCTGCGCCTAGGCACGAGCAAGGTCGCGCTTTTGCAAGTTCCTTGGCACAAGCAAGGCGATACCTTGGCAGATTCCTTTGGCACGAGCAAGAAAAAGTAAAATTACAAAATAAATTTAAAAGGAAAATTTATTTGTAATAAGATTACAAAATAGAATTATATGACTTTTGTTCATAATAGGATTCAATCCCTAATCTTCCAACCCGTTGGAATGCCTTAACCATCCTAGCAAGCATTCCAAGTTATAATAGGATTAAAAATCAAAATTAAAGTGAAAATCTGATTGTAATAGGATTACAAACTACAATAAAGGAACTTTTGATGAGAGTATGATTCGATCCCTCATCCACCGACTCATTGGAATGACTTAGCCATCTAGTTTATCCATTCCAAGTTGTAAGAGGATTATAACTCTATTTATATTAATTGAGTTATATATATTAATTGAAAGAAGTTTTAGTTGCTTAATTACCATTAATTAAATGAGGTTATTGTTAATTAATTTGATTGAATAAATTTAATTGGAAGATATTTTAATTGAGTTAATATCAATTTAAATTAGCGGGACTATTATTAATATTAATCAAAATATTTAATTAAAAGGGGTTTTAATAAAATAGAGTCCGATAAAAAAATTATATTGAGATATATTTAATTAATGAGATTAATGAAAATATAATCTTTCATACACTTGGAAAATTTTAAGATATTTAATTTCCTTGATTTGTTTTATGATGCCTTGTTGATATATGAAGATGTTTATTCTTGTTTTATTTTATTGATCTTTATTCTATGCATATTGGGTATATATAGGATATTGTATAATTAAATAAATGCTAGAATTAGTCATTATAAAACACTACGTAGATAATAAAACTTGATAAAAATCTCTTGATAAGAATTTTAAGTTAATGACCTCCATTTTAAACACTTGTCAAGGCCTCGATCACATTAATGTAGGTCTGCATTCGCAGGGTGTATTGTGTTATCTTGGTGAGGGGATACTTCAAACTCTTATGATCAGTAAAGAGTGTGAATTTCTATCCATACAGATAATGTATCCATATCTTCAATGCAAACACTACTATCGCCAACTCCAAATCGTGTGTCGGATAATTCTTCTCATATACCTTCGACTGTCTGGGGGCATAAGCTATTGTACACTATCATGTATTAACACGCATCCTAGACCCATATGAGAAGCATCAGTGTATGCTAAAAGTCTTTGTCTAGCCTCTGGAATCACTAACACTAGCGTACTAGTCAATAACCTCTTCAACTGAGCGAACGCCTCATCGCATTTCTCAGACCACTCAAATCTAACATCTTTCTAGGTCAACCTAGATATTAGGTGAAGCGATCTTTGAGAAGTCCTTCATAAACCGTCGATAATACCCTGCCAAACCTAGAAAACTCCTAATCTCAGTCACCGAAGTTGGTGTTAACCAATCTACAAGTACCTGAATCTTGGCCGGATCCACTGCTATCCCTACTACACCGATAACATGCCCCAGAAACTTGACCTCTGAAAGCCAAAATTCACATTTGCCGAACTTGGCATAAATTCTATATTACCTAAAAGTCTGCAACGTCTCTCTGAGGTCCTGCTCGTATCCTCTATGGTCCTTTATGTCATTGATGAAGAGTATCACGAAACGGTCAAGAAATAGTTTGAATACTCGATGCATCAAATCCATAACACTGCGAGAGCATCGCTAGCCTAAATGGCATGACCGTGAACTAAAAAATTTCCATATCTCATGCTAAAAGCTGTCTTGGACCTATACTCATCCATAATCCTAAGTTGATGATACCCTGATCGCAGGTCTATCATGGGGAAAACTTATGCTGCTCTCAGCTGATCAAACAAATCATCATTCCTTGGTAGTGGATACTTATTAATGAGTGTGACTTTGTTCAACTGTCGTAGTCGATACAAAGTCTCAAAGTACCATTCTTCTTCTTCACAAAAGGATGAGTGCTCTTTACGGAGACATAGAAGGTGTGATGAATCCCTTATATCCCAAATCTTGTAGATGAGTCTTCAACTCCTCTAACACTCGTGGTGCCATGCAGTACGGTGGTATAGAAACCGATCATGTGCCCAAAACCAACTCAATAATAAAATCAACTTCTCGCGGCGGCGGTAGGCCAGGTAAATTCGGAAATACATATTAAAACTCTTTAACAATTGGTATATCCTTAAGCTTAGGTCCCTGACTCTTTGGTATTGTGTATAATGAGATTAATGCCTCCATCTCCTCCTAGTCGCAGGTCGACCAGTCGTACCTACTGCCCTCGCTTAACTGCCACTATAGATGAAGCTTGGATGCCCTGATGGGATCTCAAATATTATTATTTTACTGAAATAGTTGATATGAGCATGGTATACTGATTACCAGTCCATCCTTAAAATTACGTCGAACTCTAGAAACTTGAGGAATTTAAAGTCAGTAGGTAACTCTGCCCCACCTAACTCGACTAGACATCCCTCAATAAAACTATTAAGGTTAACCTAATCCCTAGCTGCGGTGCTCAAAATCAAATGTATGTTAAGCCTAACATGCGTCAACCCTAGGATGTCTACCATGCGACCAGTAATGAATGAAATAATAGAACTAGAATCAAATAATACATAAACATACCAGAAATGGAAACCGTACCCTCAATAAGATCCGTGTCGACCTGGGATCTGGTCGTGCTACCATGTTGGCTCTTACTCTGCCCTGCTGTGGATAAGCTACTAGCTGGTTATATGCACTTTCGAGCCATGTGTAGCACCTAAATGTATGTCTAACATGTAATAGATCCACACTGATTAAGCTATTATCGTTTTACCTGTCTAAAATCTCAGCCTCTACCTTGGCCTCTACCCTCCTGTTGCTGATGTCGATATGCTGGTGGCGCTGGTAATGCCTACCTAGCAGGAGGGGGTAAAGGAGGTCTACCATACGTGTCATGTACGAGGGCTGGTGGTGGTGGTGCATGTGCTAATGGAAGTACGTACGCACCCTGCGCTCCGCCCCTCTGGAATCATCTATCTCATCTATTCTATCTCTTACCCCTCTGTCCTCTCTACTCATGATCATATCCTCTCTCTGATAACTTAACACGTCCATCCTCCTCTCTACCCAACTTATATGTCTAATGAGAGAGAGCCCACTCGTACATCTCCTGAAGAGATCTGGCTCCAGTGCTCACAATAGATCGTACGATATCTCGTCTCAAACCATCACCAAAAAAAAAAAAACATCATCAGCATCATCTGTGACTAAGTCTTTGATAAACTTTCTGAGGTAGCCATATCTATCTTTATAACTCATCATTGTTTCACCCTCAGCCAGTTTCATGGCATGAACCTCTTTTTCATTCTTTTCACCACATAAACCAAAAAATACTACTTGAAAAACTCTTTCTTGAAATCATCCTATGAAGTAAAACTACCTCTGCTTGCCATTATGGTCCTCCACTAAACATCTGCACCTTTCTCTAGGGTGTAGTAATAGATAATGGACTACAATCTGTCCACAACTCCCAATAGTAGATGTAACGTTTCCTATGAGAGAATCCACTACTCGATCTTCTCATGATCTCCCTCTCCAACAAAGAAAGCTGGCCAAAGCCTAATGAACCCCTTCACCAGCTTGGCATCCGTTGATAGTGATGCCGCCTCGAAAGGAGTAGGCATAGGAGTACATGTGTCCCCAGCTATAGCTATCTCATGTACAATTGCTATCGATATCTCTGATGGATGGGGTGATATGGGGTCTATACGTAGCTGTGGCACTAATGGTGCAGGTGCTCGAGGTTTTGAGGTAGTAGCATCTGGTGCATCCTCAATCCTAGTAATCCGGGGTGTCACCGTAGTAGTCTGAATAGGGGAAGGGCTGGTGTGACAGCTGTCATGTGCTCTCTCATGAAGGCAATGAAGTGGCAAACTCATGTTTTAATTAAAACTTATTAACAATTATAAAATTTAGTAGAATGCTTAATATATTATGCGGAAGCAATTATTATAAATCCTACGGGTGTGAAAACCAAGAAACCATGGTCACATGCATATATAACAAAATGGCAAATTCAAACAGTGTGATGGTTATCATAAGTCAATGAACTAAGCGATCATCCCGATATACAACCTTAAACATA
Organism: Stephania yunnanensis; assembly: GCA_039657365.1. Taxonomy (NCBI): domain Eukaryota; kingdom Viridiplantae; phylum Streptophyta; class Magnoliopsida; order Ranunculales; family Menispermaceae; genus Stephania; species Stephania yunnanensis. Next base: position 21,957,566 of record CM077583.1, read on the forward strand.
TCAAAAACGTAAGTATATAATACATAAAATAAAAAAACTTACAAAATGTCGATGCATGGGTACGCCGCTCGCTCGGAGGCAGTCGCCAATCTTCTCATTGTTCGGCCTACTTGTCGACGGCTGTGCACCCACTGTCATAAAAAGGACGGTGAGTACAAAAAGTAACAGTAATTCACGTCGACAAGTTCGTTTACATTTCCAAATCAAACTAAATGGTATATAAAAGCATAAGTTAAATAAAGAAAGACAAGTACCACGCTCATGCTAGGAAATACCATAGTTAAACAAGTGAAACTAACATTTATGATCTAGATTCGATCCGATGTTACCTATGTAACTGAAGCCTTTAACCACTATAGGACGTGCGTGGTGTCGCACAGTCTAATCCTCACTAGGGACTTAAACCCAGTGGCATCAAGGACTCTAACCCCGAACTCATCAGGGACTCTAACCCGTATATGGGCAACCCTAGGGACTCTAAAACCATTTGCCTCATCATAGTGGCGAGTACTGACATTCCCAGAGACTCTAACCCTGTGTGCCACTCAGTTCTAGTGCAATGGACTCTAGATTCTATAACTACTTTATAATTCCAAGAAAATGACTCATAAAGGAATCTAAGAATTGTATATGCTACAAAGCACAAATCACTAAAGATTATAAGTCCATACAACCAATCAAAACTCTACAATTCCTAATAGCATGCTATTTTTACCTCATTTACGGTAAAACAACAAAAAACGACATAGCACATGAATGGATTCACAAGAACTCAATTTATCAAAATATCATGGAAACCAAGCTCAACAAGTAAGGAATAACAAACAAGTCCATGATATGAGAGTACAAAGCTAGACATAGTCAATGTAGACTATAATAAATAATTTCAAACTAGAAATGAAATGTAAATAAACAACCAATGGGTGTACTCACATCAAGCAATGTAAAGTCCTGGCTTTACCGACCTCCCGTCACCTCAAATCTTGTATTCACACTTCTATAACCTTTTACTAGGTTCCTGATGACCTATATCATGTTTTTAGATGTGTTCATGCCTTTACTTAAGGTTTTAGACTCAATTATAGTGTTTTAGAAATTTTGGAAGATTGCAGATTTTTGTGCTGTCGTGGCAATTAGCGTGCTAATGAATGTGGTTAGCATGCTAATGACCAAATTAGTGTGCTACCAAGCCTTATCTAGTGCGCTAATCATTATTAGCATGCTAGCTACCCTACCTAGTGCGCTATCTGCAGTAAAACCCAGAATTCTGCAACCAGGATTCTGAGTTTACACCACATATAGACCTTACCAAAGCTTTGGGGATCTCCATACACACTTCTAAAACTCCAAGACATCATGAACAACATAAAAACAACCATGTATAACTTTGAATTCATGAATTCATGAAGTCGAACTAAATAACTAGTGTATGGAAGTTACTTATTTGATGTACACACAAAACTTGATCACCACCTTCACTAAACCCACTGATTTCTCCTACTTCTCTTCCTCCTTGATCACTTCAGCAAGCTTTCCTTACTTGTTAAGTTAATGAAATGAGAAAACTTAGTTTTCATGTACTGATTCCTAGTATATATATGTGAATGGATATGGTTAAACTAAAGTCACACATCTATTTACACACACGTATCTCGATACTTATCTAATGGCATTTGTTGAAACACATGTCTCACTAACCTCCACTAACTAATCCTAAGTGACACTAATTATTAACTCATTGTGCCTCTATATGTGCCAATACGTGTGTCGATGCACATCATGTGACTGTTTATTTAAATCCACTAACTTAGGCACATTAATTGTATACCAACCAAAGCCACATTAAAGCTACTATAAAATTATATTTAGCTCTAATTAAGCTACCCCATAAATCTTTACTACGATCCCACATCGACACACAACTTGAGGTACATCTTCACTCACATCTCCACACCTATACACGAGTATGAGTGACTTTATAGTCTACAGATATACAATACACTAGGCATACACCACAACAAATCCAACATATACATCAGCCCTTCTTACCTCGTTCAATGCACATATTGTGGTATGGGTCCCACGTCATAGGTCGGTGATCCTGATTACGAATAATAAATAAGACTGAAAATTCGGGCTGTGACATAAACTTTCCATACTCCCATAATGCATATTGAAATCGATTTTGAGGCACCCCACCTCTATCCTCTCTCACCTCAAACGAAATCCACATTGTTTGTTGGTGGTTGTATATCGATTATTTTGCTTTCACATCATCTTGTGGCGAGGTAACAATTCATTCCAACCATTTTAAGGTTTGAAAACATTATTTTGTTATGGCAAATAGTGACCTTGATGATTTGGTTTTTCATTGTAGGGTTTGGTAGATCCGGCCATTTCGAAGTTGTTTACAACATCAAATGGATGAAGATAACACAATGGTGCAGGAGGAGATACAAGAAGAGGTATTTATTTATGTTTATAATGTTTTTTTGCATTTTTTGCAACTTTATGCACGGGCACGATTGTTTCGGCCATATAGGACTGAGACTTTGTCCTTAAGTCTCGGTATACGGTGACTGAAATCAGAACACAATTTTCGGTCTTAGGGTACTGAGAATTTTGAACCAGTTTCAGTTGTGTTGTACTGGAATCACTTGTTAATTCTCAGACATGTACTACCAAGATTGTATTTTTTCTTTTTTTAGCGAATGTGATGTGTCTTGGTGATGAGTCCTTATGGTGAATGTTTATGTTGCAGCTAATATCGATTTCCATATTATTTCTAGAATACAAGGATGCTTTCACTCCTTGTAGGCCATTCCCATCTAGAGAAGCGACTATTTTGTGGCTTCAAATGATCGGTCGTGCGAACTGGTTTGTGTTAATCGCGAAGCACTCTGATGTCGGAGGGGTTAAGCGTAGGGGAAGGTGAAACTTGCACGTGAGAGGTTCGGTATATTTAGGGGAGTGCCATAAAGATTAAAGAAAACCAAAGCTATAAAACTTTCTTTGAAACCAAGAATCAAAGAGGATGAAGAAAATACAAAGACTCAAATTGGTATCAAGAAATGTGGGTGTTATTTCCTTATTAACATCAAGGAAAATGCGAATTATTTAAGGTATGTAAATGTAGTATGTAGGAGGCATAATTGCGACCCCGCCATAACTTAGATGACCACTCATTTGCAGGAATATTGGATTTGGGTGAGCAGGTGGTTATGGTGCAGATGACTAAGGGGAATGTGAAGCCATGAGATGTCCTCAACTCATTGAAGCAAAGGGATGTAAATAATTTTTTGATTATGCAAACAATATACAATGCACGACAAGAACATTGAATCGATTATGTGGGTAGAAAGACTCTAATGCAACAATTATCGCACATCTTGAAGAAGAATAAGTGGATATCGTGGCATAAGAAACATCTCGAGATGAATGTCGTGACTAATTTATTTTGGGCACATCCTTATTCAATCAAGTTGCTATAGTGCTAGTATCGGATGTCGTTGTTGGAGATAGTTGGTATCACTTCGATGCATTTGATGTTCTCGGTTAGGTTTGTTTTCATATCATTGGAGACTAATGCTAATTATGTTTGGGCACTTAAGAACTTGAGATCAATATTGGACGGGTGGCCTAAACCTGACGTGATTATTACAGATTAAGAATTAGGCTTGATTAGTGCAATTGAAAAAGTATTTCCAATATCGTCTCTCCTTTATTCTTGGCCTATCACTAAAGTAGTCTTGACCAAGACTAAGAAGATCTTTAGGGATAGCGAAGGTTTCGCACGTTCCATAGACTAGCGGACGAGTGTGTTGTATTCTAAGTCGGAGACATCATTTAAACTTAAGATGAATGACTTGTGATCTGAGTTAGAAAGTGTGAAGGGTTTTATTGATTACTTGGATAACACATGGGTGAATTACTACAAGAAAAAATTTATACTGGCATGGATAGATCGAATTATGCACTTTGAGAAACCATAACGAAGAGGGTTGAGTCTGCGCATTCCACTTTGAAGCTACATTTGGCAATAGTAAGGAAAGTTTTAAGACTTTATGGGGTGTGGTAAATGTTCTTCTTAGGATCCAACATAACAACATTAAGGCATCATTTGAGCTCAGTTTGAATGTGGTGCAACATGAACATGTTGATGGTTTGTATCGCCAATTGCGTGGATATATCTATCAAGGGCACTTAAGTTAATTTGAGATGAAGCGAAACATGAAGAGAATTTTAGACATGACTCTAATATTTATGGTTGTGAAATATGTACCATGCATGGTCTTCCTTGTGCACACAAGATAAACTTCCATAATATGGCTAGTTCACCCATCCTACTCGAGGACATTCGTGTATACTAGCGAAAGATGAGTATGGTACCAAAGAATGTTGTGGATCGAGCTGGATATAATGTGAACGATGAGATTTAAATAATGTTAGAAAAGTTTCATGCTTGCACTAATGAGGATGATCGCATCAGGATTATTCAGTAACTCAGAGAGATTAGTTGGCATTCATCCACCCAGAGGTTGTCCTACCTATAAAATAAAGACGAAAGGAAAGACATCGAGTTCTGGAATTGGAAGTTTGATGAAGAAATGAAATAATAAAAAATTAAAGAGGGAACCGGATGAGGAAAATGATTCGACGACAAGATTGTCAAGCGGGTTTGAGTATGCACTATCAAAAAGAGGCATATAGTCCGAGGAAGAAGCAAAATAAAGTGGGTCCTAAAATACATCGGACACGTCGGACGACCCAATGTGTATCTAAGGTTGGTTACGACCATTGCATACAACCGGATTGGTTGCTATACGTTGAGAGCACTATTGATGTAACAGTTGATGGTAATTATGGATATCGATGCATTACCTCTAGGCTCAGACTCCCCGATGTAGATGGTTGGAGGTTAGTACAGAGAAGGATGTTTGATGAGATAATGGTGTTTGAAACTCTTTGGCGGGAAGTGCTCGGAACGAGTTACAAGAAGTTGAAGATTGTCGTGCATTATTCGGATGATCCCGTTGGGGCCTCTTTTGATTAATGGTTGACACTTCTAGACATGGGGCTCTTAATATCAACAACCTTTAATGTCATTCTAGTGAACCTATCACATGATAGTTGCTTGACATTTCTTCCTCTATGTAATGTCCCACCGCCTTCTTTCGATAGTCGACTTATCATTGGCATGATAAATGATAGGGACATCCATTGGGTTAGGGTATGTTTGAAAATGATATTTGAATTTTGTTGTATCAATTTTTAGTTACATGCTAATGAGTTATCGTTCTAATTTGTACTTGATAGGTGAAGCTAAAAGTGAATGCATCGTTTCCTTCATTATATCCATCGTGGGAAAGGTATGTCAAGCAGTGCACTAAAGGTTAGCGTGATGGTTTCTTAATTCGAGAACTCATGCTAGTTGTAACTTCTGAACAAGGCACACCTTCTATAGTAGACTTAGCCTCGCCTTAGCTACATTTGGATGTCCATATCTGAATGATTTTGTGGATTTATATTTATTTCGGTTTACTTTTCATTACACCTTGTAATAGGCATTTAACTTTTTCTCATGTATATCTCAAACACATGAACCAATGTTTGCTCTTCTTCCATATGGTAATAGATACATTTCTTTTATTGTATGTTTCATTATTGTTTAATGTGGATGAGTTATGGTTTGCTATGGTGAAGTTTATGTAGTCTATACTTGAGTGTTGTTGTAAAAAGATATGTCTCGGACAAGCAAGTCCGGCAAGTCCGAGACACATGCCTATGTCTCGAGAGTCTCTAACCAACAAATGAGATAATGTCTCGATGGGGTACCATTGAGACTTGTCTTTCAATATGTAATATGAAGGTCTCATTTCTGACTCGGTGACAAGTGATCGAACCATCACATGATTCTCGTTGTCTTGCAACCGATACATTATGTTAAGTATCGGCTTAGTAATTTCGAGATAGTATATCGAGTTTACAATGGTTTGTCACGATGGGTAATATCCAAGCCTACTTAACGAATATCAGTCTCCCATTACCAAGACTGTGTTATTATGTAAGATCAATATTACTCTCGGTAGTATAGGTCTGTGATGCCCATGTATAGGTGCAGAACGAAAGGGCCAAGAATATACATGACATTTTGTACCTGTGGTACCGAGACATCACCAGTACAGGCAGAAATGCATTTTAAGCGCCAAGTTAACAGAAACTTCACTCCAAAATTCACAGCTAAACCATCAAAAAGTAAATATATCTAACAACAAGGCCTTCAAATACATTCATAAATCTAACAATCCAATCCAAAGCCACAACTCATGCCACAAACCACTTTCTAACCAAGCATTTGGTTTCACCTAGTATACAAATCATGCCAACATAAACAAGTCCATGCAAAATAGCAAAACAAAAATCACACCAATCCATAAACAATCAAATAAGTTACAATAATTTACAAGCCATGCAAAACCATGAAGAAATCATTGCCTTTGGGAGGGCTCGGAAGGCTTTTTCTTTTTAAATATCTTATGTTGGTATTCATTGACGTACATGCATTTAGGAGGAAGAGCATTGGGGCAAGGAACGTCACTTGACCTCGATTAGGTTGTCGTGCTGTCGTGCTGGGATTCCTTTGAAGTTTTACTAGGGGTTGACGTTGTGGTAGAAGTGGTGGTCGCGGTGGTAGTGGTGGTGATAGTCGTGGGAGAAATCCTCCCTGACAAGAAGTTCACCACGTCACTCACCATTTTCTTCTTGGATTCCACGGTTTACTCTTCCTCCTACAAATCCATCCACTTTAATGTGACATCCACCGCATACCGATTCCGCTGTTCAATAACAATGAGATAAAAGTTATTAGTTTCATACACAAAGGAACTAATAAGAGAAAATGGAATTTATGTAAACAACAGTACCAATAACATACCTCAAACACCTCATTATCAGCAATGGTACTGGCGACATCAGCATTGTCCTCATTATACGGGTTCTCGATCATCAGGTGTGAAACATGTAGAAACCAAGGAAGATACTATGATGTTATCATGAACTCAAATTGAGCCTTCTCACCTAGGACTTTAAGGGCCAACAGATGGTTACACCACCCCTGCCAGTGCTTCGGTTAGAACCCATACTTGATGGAGTGTTTGAGTGCAGATGAGCCTCAAGATGCCTCGAGAGGACGATATAGAGGGGCAAGTACATCTTGGATATGACCAAGCTATCTCTGGAACCTTTATAAATGGTATGGTTCTACGATGTCCATATACTTCATGGTGCCATCATAGAACTCCATCGGGTGAACCATACCATCCGCCATGAAATTAACGTACGGGTTCCAAGTCACCTATACCAGTGAAGTAAACATGTATTAGTAACACATAAAGCACCAAGGGAGTATTTAAAAGAAATTACGGAAGCACGCACACTTCATTTGGCCTTCGTTTGTCCAATGTCCTCAGATCGAAACCAACTTGTCCCCAACATCAATCGTCTCATGTTTCTGGATCCATCGCGAAACACACGGTTGCAATTGATCCATGTACTTGGTGTTTAATACGATAAACTCGAGTTTAAAGTGCTCATACACCCATCCCTGACAAAAAATAAACATTAATATCGATAAAATAATAAGCAATAAAATAAAAGTACAAAGTAGATCAATTAAAAATAATTATCACAAGCAAAGTGAGGTATCCGACAATTTGTGACACTTTAACTCTGGTGGTTTACCCAAGCTGACGGTACGAGTATGCCAACACAGCAATGCCCTATGCATAGTTGCTGACATCATCTAAATTCTCTAGCAGTTTGAGAAATGCAATTGAGACCCATGATCCACTCTTGTCGACGAAGAGGATGCACGATAAGAGGTACAACAGGAATGCTCATGCGGTGCATTGCACAGAAGGGTAATGAGGCAGTTTCGACTTCTCAGTCGGGGACCACCGAGTCTTGAACCAAACCTTTTGGATAGTAAGGCCCCTAGTGATGTTGATCTCGTCCCCCGCCTCTTCAAGTGTAACAATAAGCAATTTTGAAACTAGTTGAATGGCTTCCTTGCGAGAGTCTTCAGTATATCTTGAAAAGTCTTCCACCGCGACGACCTTGCGTATCACCAAAATCTTCAATAGAATATTGACATCCTCCAAAGCGATAGACATTCAACAAAAAGGCATATGCAATGTATTTGTCTATGACTGTCACCGCTCGGCAAATGCATAAATCAACTCTTTGTTGCCCTTCTAGTATGAACAATCAATGAGCGGAGTCGACCTAGAGTGCTGGATAATCCTTTGAAGACCCTCGATATTGGGTGGCATTATTGCAAATACCACTCTTGGGTTTGAGCCCCGTGGTTGATGCACTTCAGTAAAGGGTGATGCTGCAACAACAAATGAAAGTAGCATCATTTAAACCATCGTATAATATAACATTTAAAAGAACAAAGTGAAACAAAACAAATGAAAATAATATACATCAGCCTCCTAAATCACATACGTAATGTGATGTTTGAAGCTTAACTTTAAACTTCGGTCTACCAGCCCATTGGGAGGAGTAGACATGTCTTCTTGTTGCTCTTCTTCATTTTCGGTGGCTCGGGTGCCTTAGCCGCCTCGGGTCCCTCGGCCGCGTCGAGTGCTTTGGGTGGCTCGTGTCCTTCGGTTGCCTCCACCATAGCCAGTACCACCTACATGATCTTCACAAAGTGAACGAAAATACAACAATTGTCAGAAAAATATCAACAAAAATCTTACCAAGTAAACAATAAGTAAATAATACAAAATCCAATAAGTTAAAATGAACCTTCTTCTATTTCTTCATTCCCAAGTTAGTCCTCAGAAGACTCAGATGCTTCACCCTCAGTTCCACCACGAGCAATGATTAGATCCCTTTCTCGATGCTCGGCAACATGTGAACCCTCATCCTGTAGAACACCCTTCCGAGCACATTTTGTCATCGTAGGTGCATTACCCTTTATATTAGTTTTTTGTTTCTCTTTCTGGTAAGATGCAGTATGGAGTCACCGACCACCACGACCATGGGCACCTCCTTACGGCTCATTACCGGTATCCACCTCGGTCATAATTGCCTTAGGACGAGCCATTTCTTAAAAGAAAGGAAACTTAATCAATTTCAAACTAAAATCAATGAAATACTCCCTCCATTTTTTATAGTCGTTTTAGCCAATCTATCTCATGCAAATATGTTAGTCATTTTCATTATTTTATACGCATTGTACCTATTTTACTCCTTGTTGAAGCTAACATCTAATTAATACAACGACCTAGAAACAAAACAATTTCTCTCACCCTCTCTCTTGAAACACCAAAGATGAACTTGGAAGAGCTTCGCCTAGAGTATTTGAAGATGGGTTCGATTATGCAGATTTTAACATTATTCTTTGAGAAAAATGGAGGGTGTATTCTCACTGCATAAAGGAGAAGAAGAAGTTCAACACAAAGGAGAAGAAGAAGGACAAACATACCACAAAGGAGGATGCCAAATATACTACAAGTAGAAGAAGGAGAAGATAAAAAAACCACAAAAGAGAAGAAGAGGGAGGCCAAACATTGAAGTGGGTTTTGAGTTTCAATTTGAATGAAAGGGCTGATTTTGGGTTCAACTTGAACAAGTTTTCAAAAAAGGAATGTCAAGTGTATGAAGATAAGTGGATCTTAAGAATGTTGAGAACTTGGCTTCCTAAATTCTTTTGATGCAATGGTGTGCAATTGTTTCTTTGAACCGCTCTTTTGTTTTTGTTTTGTTTTATTATTCTTTGAATTTTTTGTAATCCAACTTGTAATTCTAAACTTAATTATGGAGTGTAATAATGGATTTATCTTCCTCTTCTATTAATTCCATGTTTCATGGAAACTGTTGGAATTATCATATTCTATTGATTCCCTATTTGATGGAAACTTAATTAAGGATGTGTATCATGTGGAAAATGAGTTTGGGAGGGAAGTGGAATTGGGACATAGCAGGGATAGTGAAAAGGATGGGAGTTTCATGGTGCAGGGTCTGTAAGCAAACATCCTACATTCTTCATTATAATATGTTTATTGGTGTTTTGTTTCAGGGTGCCTCTTGCTAGGATGACAGATGTACGTGTTGGGTTCATATAGCAACGCTTCGATAAATATTTGTTTTTGCTCTTTTACTATCTGTATATTAATGGTTGTGAATGTTTTGAGTGCCTAAGGGATGTTGCACTAATTAGGAACACAATGTTCCCTTTTTTGTTTTGTTTTTGTATGTTGGGATGTGTAGGTCTTACAGGGCGGTGAGGTGATTGTCGAGGCCGTTCGAGGTGACAATCATCGCACTCATCGCTCATCGCTACTACTACTATTATCGTCGCTGCTCTACTACTACTACTTCTGCTGCTGGCTGCATCGTCATTGCCATCGCTACTACTACTACTACTACTGCTTATTGCTACTACTATCAAGCTATCGCTCTGCTATCGCTCTGCTCGCTATGTATCAAGTATGCTATCTCTTTGCTATCTTTATTATCGCTACTCTCTTAGCTATCAAGCTCTATCGCTCCTCCTCCTACTACTACTACTACAAGACTGTTCTACTACTACTACTATTACTCCAAGACTGTTCTTAGGTTTGACATTAGTTTTGTGTCATGGGATCTCACGGAAACCCGTAATCTTGGGTTCCTTTCGATTACAACTCCAAGACTGTTCTTAAGGGTTTTGTAGCCTCTACTATCCACAATGGTGTTGCTTCATGTTCCTACCTCCCCCGCCTATGGGATTCGACGATGAAGATTCTAAAACAAACTTCTCCCAAAATCCAGGTGAAGTTGGAAAAACGGGTCTCATTTTTGTCGATGATCCTAAACTATCCCATGAAGCTGTTTTAAAGAAGATCTACTCCTTACTTGAAAAGTATATTATGCTTCCATAATCTCACTTGCCTTGCTATTTAGTACACACCTCTATTATTACTTTAAACTTGTAATGATTTTTTGCAGAGTGGAGTCAAGTATTTATGCTCTCTTAAGGACCCGTGACATGGCTATTTCATGATATAGGGAATTTAGAATTCCCGTTGATTGGTTAATGGACTCTGGTGTCATGGGCAAGGTATGCTTCTTCTCTAAGGTTATATTGTATCAAAGAAAGCATAGAAGAGTTTTTAAAAAAATCAGAAGCTGGGTTAAAGACTTTGCTTTTGCTATGAATGTCTATTTCAAAGAAGGAATCTAACATAATTAACTTTAGCAATAGGGATTGATTCCACACCACTTTCTTATTTGTGCTTATCAAGCTCACATTTGCGCAGTTGGCTAGTGTTGAGTCAACCGCAACTTTGAGATGCGAAACACGAATCTCCGCGAATAGTGCGACCAAACTCCCGCTTGGCTTCCCGTTGGCCTGCAAGAAAGATCCTGGAGGTGGGGGCTCCGGAAGGGACACTCCGATGCCTAAGTCAGAATAGAGAACAAGAAAGCTCTAAGGTTAGAGAAATGCGTTTTGCATATACCTTTATGGAAAGCCACCCTTTCTAATTTATAGTGATATGGTGTTTCCAATATTAATTGTTTCCTAAATAGTTGTCTGCTGAATCTTGACCTCTTGATTAGATAAATTTCCTTAATTCCTTGATATCTCTCTTGACTAGGAAAGTTCCCATAGATCTTTCCCTTAATAGTGAGATCTTCTATATCTCAAGATTTTCTTTAAGAATATTACGATCTCTGGTACTTCAAGAAAGTTCTCCGATTTTATTCCTGGGCGACTTTCCTTAATAATCTAGACCCATATTTAAATGCTCCTTGAATTAGTAAATGTCTCGGATCTCGAGGTATGATATATCTCACTATATACTTGTCCCCACTCCTTTACGATCTCACTATATACTTGCGAGCAGAAACGAGCAAGTAGGAACTACTACTAGTCGCGTTTTTGATCGAATTGTCGTGTGTAAAAATACGGGTGTAGGAATGCGCGAGTGGAAATTCACGAGTGCAAATGCGAGAGTGGAAACACACGAGTGAAAAAAAGCGAGTAGAAATGTGCGAGTAGGAATGCGCGAGCAGAAACGATTCTTGGTCGCATTTTTTGGTCGAATTGCCGCAACTAGAAATTCGGCATTAGAAATACGCGAGTTGGAATGCGTGAGTAAAGACACATGAGTGGAACCACGCGAGTAGACATGCGCGAGTAGAAACGCGTGAATGGAGAAGCGCGAGTATGAACTACTCCTAATCACATTTTTGGTTGAATTGTCGCGACTACAAATTTTCGAGTAGAAACACGCGAGTAGAATGTGCGAGTATAAACGCACAAGCAGAAATGACTTTGAGTTGCATTTTTGGTCGAATTGCCGCAACTAGAAATTCACGAGTAGAAACACGTGAGTAGGAATGTATAAGCAGAAATGACTCCTAATCGCGTTTTTAGTTGAATTGTCACAACTAGATAAGCGCGAGTAGAAACACGCGGATAGAAATACGTATGAGATTGCATTGAAAATACGCATGTATATGGAAACGCGTGCACCTTGGAAATATGCACACGCGTGGGACTGCACAAGAATGCGTTGGAAACATACACGCGTGTGGGAACGCGTGCAACTACGAAATGTGCAACTAAGAAATATGCACGCGCATATTGCATTGGAAATAAGTATGCGTGTGGGAATTTGTGTGTTTGTAATTACTACCCCGGGACACTTCTCGTCATTTGTGTATGTTCATTCTCTCCCTCTCTTGCCTGATCTCTTATCTCTTCATCTTCATCTTCTTCCTTGCTCCTATCTCACCTCCCTCTATTTTGTTTTTCTTCTTCTTCACGCTCACCTCCCTCTTCTCTCTGTTTTCTCTTCTCATTCTTCCTATCGCCATTAATGGCCGCAGCAGCTCTGCTGCTGCTGTTTTTTTTTTTCTTCTTTTCGTTTTGTCTGGCTCCATGGGGTTAGGTTTGGCCCCAACCCCAGAGCAATCTTGGGATGAAGATGACCTCACAGTCATCTCCTTCTTCCACCAGCCGAACCTCCATCAACCCAAACTCCATCATCATCCTCACGGCCTCCATGACCGATTCACAACCTCACAACAACGGACTCAACAACAAAAACTCGACAACAATAACACCAACTGCAAAACGATCCCAAAACCTCACCTTGATCCTTCGATGTCGACAGCCTCAATTCTTCTCCTTCGTTGTTGTCCAGTTGAGAGAGAGAGAGAGAGAGAGAGAGAGACAGTAATAGAGAGATGAGAAAGAGAGACGACCGAGAGGGATGAGAGTGTGAGTGGTTGATCGAGAGAAAGATGTGAGAGATCAGTGAGAACGAGAAAGACGTGAGAAATCAGTCGAATGAAGAAATTGAATTAAAGAATATGAAGAAGAAACGAAACGGGCTTCGTTTGGTTTGTAAAACCAAAAGGGAATAGCCAAATGACCTCTTTGCCTTTCTCATTTTATCCTCAACCATATAAACCAACTGTCGTTATTGGTAATTTGCCATTTTTATTTTATTTTCATGTTTATTCCTTATTTTTGTGTTCAAATTAAACTCGAATAATTACCCCAATTTCGCCAAAAATTGGTGAAAATATCATCGCATTCCGAAACACCCTTACAATGTGTTAAAACGCTAATTCGGACTTATTTCGGGCCTAATTAAAATATATTACACATAATAGGCGTAGAATAATAAAAAATATTATTTACCTTATGATCTCCGGTCCGTCATGCATGGGTCCCACCTCAGATTTCTAATATTCAAATAAAATTGAAAAATTATTAATTAGTCATCTAATCTGGTTTAGAAAATTCTCGAATTTCACAATTCTTCCCAACTAATTAGAAATTTTGTCCTCGAAATTTAACTTACAGGTTTCCTGAATCAAAAGAGATACGAAAAATGATCTTTCATATAAGACTCTCTCCCATGTTAATTCTGAATCTCCATGAAATTGTCACTTCACAAGTACAAGTGGAATTTCCTTATTCCTCAGCTTCTGAATCTTTCGATCCATGATCTGAATAGGTTGCTCCTCATAAGTAATATCTTACCTCAAGTTAAACTGATTCCATTCTGCAATATGATGTGAATTCAATTCCTTCTTACGAAGCATAGAAACATGGAATACGTCATGAACTCCGACAAGATGAGACGGTAAAACAATCATATAAGCAACCTCTCCAACTTTCTACATAATCTCAAATGGACCAATAAACCTAGTAGAGAGTTTTCCTTTCAACCCAAACCTGTACAATCCTTTCTAAGGTGACACCTTCCGATAGACCTAATCACCAACGTTGTATTCAACAACTCAGTGATAAAGATCATAATAACTTTGTTACCTGTATTGAGCAGCTTTCAACTTCTTCTGTGTGATCTCGTAAAATTTGTATCCCTACTCGGCTAAAACTTCTGGTTCAGCCCAACACGACGATGCTCAGTAAGGTCGACCATATAATGCTTCGAAAGGCGTTATTCCAATACTAGATTGATAACTATTATTGTACGAAAACTCACACAATGGAATATATTCCTCCCAAGATCCTTCATACTCAAGAACACATTACCTTAATATGTCCTCGAAAATCTGAATCAATCGTTTTGATTTACCATCAGTCTGAAGATGAAATACAATATTGAATCGTAGTTGAGTGCCAAAATGTTCCTACATACTCTGCTATAACCCAAAGGTGAACGGAGTACCTCTATCAGAAACAATAGAGAGTGGTACCACTACAAAAAAAACAGCAAATCAGCAACGGAATTAGAAACGGAACTTATTTCCTTTTCTAAATCAGAAACGGAATTAGAAACGGAATAAGTTCCGTTTCTAAATGTAACAGATTAGCGACAGGCGACAGGGAAATATTCGAGAGACGGATTTGAGACGGATCGTAGACGGAATTAGACGGAATTAGAGACGGAATTAAATTCGTCTCTCGAAATTTGCGCCACCATTCCGCCAAATTCTTCATTTCTTATGGCCGTTCATCATTCCTCGAGATTTGTATTTTGTCCGATCCCTGGCGCCTCTTCTCCTTCCCGCACCCCACCCCCCCCCCCCAACAAAACAAAGCAAATCCCCAAATCATTCCCACGAAAAAACCCCAAAACCTAAATCCGTCTCTCCGTCTCGTCGCGCGGTCGATCGTCTCGTCCCCAGACGTCCATCCCGTTCGATCGTCTCGTCTCTCCGTCCGGTCGTGCGAGCTGGTCTCTCCGGTGCTCGCTCGGCCGCCGTCGGTCGCGGTGGTCTCCGTTTCTCCGTCTGGTCGTGCTACCTGGTCTCTCGCTGTCTCTCGGGTCTCGCCGTCTCTCCGGTCTCTCCGTCTCGTCGCGCCGGTCTCCGTCATCGCCGATATCTCTCGCTTCTCTCGGTCTCGATTCGGATCCGGTTAGCAAGGCATTTGTAGTTTTGGAGTCTTACTACAATCTTCATTTCTTATTTGTTTTTTATTGTTCTTTATAATGCGAGCAACACTCATGATCAAGAGCTCTTGACTTTCATAGAGATCATTCACCTTGTGACGGTTTTGAGGAAATCTTGAAGCGCTTGTTTGTTTTTCGCTAAAAATTTGCGTCTGTCAGTTGGCGTTCTAGTCCCCTTGTTTATCTAATTTAAAAAATTTATGGAATAATCCGTCGGGTGACATGAGAATTATTTAAGTTTCCGCTTATGGTTCATTTGATAGTTCGATCTTCTAGTAAACATCGGAGTTGAAGGCAAGAAGCTATTTTATCTAGAAAGATTTTCCAATTTAAATTAAGCATGCAGACTTCATAAATTTCCATCTATTAATAAATATTTGGGGTGTCCGGTGTTCCTACGTACATTATATGCGGCATCCAGGAATATTAAAGTCGTAATACTTGTTAGCATTGCAAATATTATGCTCATGAATGAAATATGTTATAGATTTTCACTTGAACTGAAGCTATATCTCGCTAGGGAAGGCGATCATATATATGCCTTGATGTTCAAATATAGGAAATGAACATAATGTGGTGACCATTGTGTATACTAGGTTTTCTTAGCGGCTCAACTATACTAGTCGAATAAATGGATTTAAATAAAAAATTTATTTTCTTGAAAGGTCTTAGCTATTATGGTCATGGAATCCATTTTATTTTTGTAAATTCGTCTTGGCAATTGGCCGTGTTATAGTACTACCTTATTGTTTATGAAGCTGTGAAGGAACAAACTCTTGATCAGGTGACATATTTTAAGAGTTCGGTTCTTATAATTGTTATTACTTTATGAGGTTTTATTTTAACTGTTCTTGAGTGATTTGATTTGTTCCTTGGTTGATTGTGCATTAGTTGGTGTTCTTCACTTGATCTATTAAGTTAATGTTGTGTCTTTTGTTTGGTTTAGAAGTTTTTGTTCTCGCTTCTTCTCTTACATGCATAGTTTTTGAGGTTATGCTTGTTCTATTTTTAGGTTTATTAATATGTACTATTTCATTTCAACCTTTTAATTGAGCAATTCAAGATTTATATTGATTCCGTATTTGGTTGTTATTCCATGTTTATTTTATCGGTAAAGCATGTCATCCGTATTTGGTTGTTATTCCATGTTTATTTTATCGGTAAAGCATGTCATGAGAGTCATTATAATACATTAGAATCATGTACCGAGGTAATTACTTTGTCGTTTGATGTTATAGTTGTTAGTAATTTCATATTCATGCACTTGCTATGGATGATTGATTAGTTAGGTGTTGTTGGTTACGATTGAATAATACCTATAATTACTTAATTTCTACTACTAGTTAGGGTTAGAAACACTAGGATTACTCTTTTAGTGAATGTTGTCGTTTCACATTACATTTCTAGAGAATGGAATAAACCTATAACCTTAAGGACGTATGAGTGAACAAGTAGTAGACGCGTTGATACTATGTGGTATTTGTATGCCTCGATATCGATATAGGTTAGGCGCACGGCCTCAACTTCGATTCCCCACACAACTAAATGTCGGGCTACTTGGTGGTCTCTTTTTGCAATCTTAGGGTCTTAAAAATTTTAATTTAAGTGCAAGAGGCGAGGATGAAAGCTGTTCAAACACACATCAAACTGATTTTCAAATCAAATACACAAAACTATGTCGATTAAGCACAAGAAAGAGTTTATATCAAGGATTTCCTTACAACCAAGAGGATGACAAAAGAGATCAGCTTTGCAGAGACTCTTATATTCCTTTGAAAGCGTCAAAGGTGCTTTGGATTTGAGGACTTAAGAACAGCCACAAAGATCTCCTATTGCTCCTTCTAAAAAATCAAATTTCTTCTCTTTGTAGATCTTGAATTTTGAAATGTGTTTCTTCTCCCTTATGTTACAACCAAGTTTGTGGTGGTTTTATAGTGATAGGAATTCCAATATGACCGTTTATAGTAGTGTTAGGAATCCAGAAATCAAAATTCAAATGTAAAGCTTGATTTCCAAAAGTCAAAAATATATGGCGGTAGCTAATTAGCGCGCTAATATCTTGGAATTAGCGCTAACCGCAGGGAACTCAAAAAAATTATTTTATCCCTTTGTGTTAGCGACCCTTAAACTCGTCCAGGACCTAACCAACCCTTATAATACATGTTATACATGTTTATTATGAGTCATTTACAACAATCCTTTTGATAATGCCCAAGCTTCTTACATAAACAACATAACTCAATCAATTCCTTCTCTTTAGATTGTGATGACTCATTAATGACTTCCTAACTTTGTCAATTTATTCTCTATTCATGAGTTTAATGTGCGAACCTCGTTCTTTCACTTAGCTATCAATTTCTTCTAGATGGTGTAGATCGCATTTCCGATTTACAATATTCTCCATTTTGGAGGCTTCTTATCATCTTAATCATTATTATTTCATTACTTGAATAGACAACCGGCTCGACAAGGGTTACGTTCGACTAGGAATGTCGTCTACAAAGAGATCGGATGTACAACCGGCTCGACAACGGTTATGTTCGAATTGAATTCGCGGCGAAGGTTAAAGAATTCATATCATTTGCAAAACAACATTGTCCTACATACCAAAGTGAACTCGAAGATTAGATGTCCGTGCAATTTTAAGAAATGTCGACTTGTTCGTACACTGGACGTCGAAACGGTTGAGCACCACCTATGTAGGTATGGATTTGTCCGGGGATATCACGGTTGGTACGAACATGGTGAGAACGGAGATGAAGGGCCGCAAAATTTTCACGCAATGGATTGCCATATTGATGATCGATGTTCGAGGCTACGATCCGACACCTTACCGCGAGATGCTACACAACGTGGGGTCCAAGTTTCAATTGGAATGTCGTGGAAGAATCACCAAACCCCCAAGCACGCCAACTATATGACATGATTGATGCAAGTAGGGAACAATTGTGGCCTGGTTGCGAAACCATGACAACGTTGTCCGCAATGGCAAGATTACTTGCGATCAAGTCCGAACATCATATATACGAACGAGGGTATAATGAAATCATTAAACTCATGAAGGATTGTTTGCCAAATGACAACTCAATGGTTGAGAATTTTTATGCCACTAAAAGACTAATGCGAGGTCTAGGTCTACTGTTGAGAAAATAGATTGTTGTGAGGACCAATGTATGATTTATTGGGGAGTGGACTCGAGTTGACGTCATGTAAATTTTGTGGGAAATCACGATACGTTGCACATCGACGAGGTCGTGGTCGGAACACAAAAACCGCCCTTGCAAAAGAATGTACTACTTCCCTTTGGGCCCTCGGTTGCAACGATTGTATGCGTCTGAGTCAACCGCAAAACATATGCGATGGCATGGAGATCATTCATCGCCTGAAGATGTTATGCAACACTGTTCTGATTCGATTGCTTGGAGACATTTTAATGACGTCAATAAAGACTTTGTCGCCGAGGTTCGGAATGTTCGTTTAGGATTGTGCACTGATGGTTTTCAAGTATTTGGGATTTCCGGGAAATCGTACTCTTCGTGGCCCGTGATTTTGACTCCTTACAACCTTCCACCGTCGATGTGCATGAAATCGAGTTTATGTTCTTAACGGTTATCGTTCCTGGACCGACCAGCCCAAAGCGTAAAATCGACGTGTTCCTTCACCGCTTGTGAAAGAGTTGCAAGATTTATGGAACAATGGGGTGGTTACATACGACGTTTCCACCAAGACAAATTTTGTCATGCGAGTTGCCCTTTTATGGACTCGTTAGTGATTTCCCGCATATAGCATGTTGTCCGGTTGGAGCACACACGGTAAGTACGCTTGTCCATATTGTATGGAGGATACAAATGCATTTCAATTGCGAAATGGAGGTAAGACATCGTGGTTTGACTGTCATCGTCGTTTCTTGGAGAAGTCATCACCATTAAGGAAAGACAAAAAAATTTCATTAGAGGCAAAATGGTCATAATCGATGATCCGCCCTTTCTTTGTCTGGTGAAGAAATTTTGGCGAAATTGAATCGTTTGGCTTGATGAAGGTGACGAAATCGGCGCTGAATACGTGAATGGGCGGATAGCTAAGAATTCGGGATGGAGGAAGAAAAGCATATTCGGGACTTGCCGTATTGGAAGACAAACTTGATCCGCCACAACTTAGATGTCATGCACATCGAAAAAAATGTTTTTGACAACATTTTCAACACTATTATGTGTGTCTAGGGCAAGAGTAAGGACAATGCAAAATCGAGGCAAGATATTCGTGAATATTGTCACCGACCTTCTCTACATATTGATTCGGCGACAAATACTTACGTCTTGGGTGCTATGCTCTTGATACATCAAGAAGACAAAAATTGTGCGAATGGGTTGAAAAGTTGCGTTTTCTGATGGTTACGCATCGAATCTTGGTCGATGTGTAGATCCAAAGAAAGCTCGCGAATGTTCGGCATGAAGAGCCATGATTGTCATATATTCATGCAACGGTTGATACCAATTGCATTGAGAGAACTTCTCCCAAACCCGGTTTGGGTTGCAATTAGCGAATTAAGCCTATTTTTCCGGTCCCTATCTTGCGAAATGTGTCAAGTATTCAAGATATGGAGGTCTTAGAGTCTCGAAATACCAAAAATCATTTGCAAGTTGGAAAAAATTTTCCCTCCAAGCTTATTTGACTCTATGGAACACCTACCAATCCACTTGGCCTACGAGGCCCGTCTGGCCGGTCCCGTTCAATTTCGATGGATGTATCCATTTGAGAGGTACTATCTTGAGCCCTTGATATTATTTTCCCATTCAATAGGTTTTATATCAACATTTCCTATAACATTCATATAGGTACCTTAAACATTTGAAGAACAATGTGCGAAACAAAGCGAAGGTTGAGGGCTCCATGTGTAATGCTTATTTGGTCGAAGAGGTCACATCCTTTTGTTCTTACTACTTCGAAGATCACGTCTTTACGTTGCATGACAAAGTGCCACGTAACGACGATGGCGGTCTCGGGCCCACACCGAACTTCGTTGGCAATTTCTCAATTTTCACTTATCCTGGTCGACCCATGGGCAAGTCGAAGGAGCGGTACTTAACAGAGCAGGAGTATAATGCCGCTCATTCGTACATACTGCTCAATTGTCCAGAGATCGCTCCTTACGTTCAGTATGTCCATCACTTTCTTTCATTAATGCAGTACATTCATTGTTCATACATTATAAATACATCCGACTTACACGTTCGTTTCTTCTAGGATATTCGTCGATGAAATCACTCAAGCAATGGGGAGTCGCAAGTTGATAGTAGTCTAGAGCACAACTTCCCCATTTGGTTTCAAACATATGTAAGGGCATTACTTTTGTACGTTATAGATTCAAATGTTTCTCCCATAACTAATGTGTCATATTGCATCTCTAATTTTGACGAATAGGCTCGAAATTCTATAGTTGACGAGACGCTCGTTGATCTTTCTGTTGGTCCTAGTCGATCATGTACTGTCTACCCTGGTTACCTTGTTAATGGGTATAAGTTCCACTCCGCAACATATGACGTTAATAGATCGCGCAGCGGCGGTGTTTTGGTGAAGGGTTCAAACTACGCTGATGTTTCCCATAACTATTATGGAGTCGCAAGAGGTTGTGGAGATTGAGTATACCTAGGCCTCAAACGTGTGGTCTTGTTTAAGTGCGAATGGTATGACCCTACACCGAATCATGGTGTGAGGACTCACCCAACACTTCAATTGGTAGAGGTTCAACGAAGTCGACGATATAACAACTACGAGTCATTTGTCTCGGCAATGCAAGCCACTCAAGTCTACTACCTTTCGTACCCTTCTATGCGGAACGATCGACAAGAATGGCTAGCAGTTTGTTGCTGTCAGCCAAAATTCGCTGACGAGGAAACTAGCAAAGACGATAATGACCAGGGCTCGGCAGAGATTGCTTTCCAAGATGGGATGCCCACCACGTGCGTAGTCGATGATGCAGACGCCGATATCAACAATCTGGATGTTCCGACTGGGACTCGATTCATTGTTGAAGCGGGTCCAAGCGATGAAGTTTATAGTGGAGATGAATCAGAAGAAGAATCATCACCTTCTACTCATCATGAGAGTGAATTTGAAACGGATGATAGCGAATAAAGTTTGTATATGATATGTCATCGACCAATAATGTAGTTACTTTTATTTGCATGGATTTTGTTCTTATTAAGTCCAATAATATAGACTGAATGTCTACTTTTTGTATGCCCTTCTTTCCTGATGTTTTACTGGTGAATATTGTTAGGTATCATGGCCGGACGTGGTCATAGGGGATGTCGAGGTTTGCTATTAGGAGGCCATCATCCAGGCGGAATAGGTGCGGCACCGACATCTGGCGGCGAAATACCAACTGGCCCTCGTGGTCAGGCCACACGAGGGGTCCATAGAGGTCGTGGCGGTCGAGGTCGTGGTTCGATACCTCCATTATCGATTCCGACTTCTCGGTCTCTCGAGCACGATACGGCCGCGGCGTCACCTTCCCCTTCCATACCGTCGGGGTCGTCGTACCATCTTCGTCGTCATCAAGGACTATGCCTACTACACACTTCCCCACACCTTCTCCGACATCAATGACTCCTTTACCCACGAGGCTGCACCCCCACCCAAGGCATCCTGGCAAAGCATCCCGAGAGGAAGACGTAAGAGCGTGGTTGGAGGTGACAGCCCTCCGCGGCCACCTCGAGGCCGGGGATGGAGCCCCCTCGCGTGCGGGGATCCCTATCACGCGATTGCCAATGATACGTAAGTTTGCGTTTGAATTTTATATGTCAATTTCAATATGGATGTCAAATATTGAAGAAGTAGTTAAGGTGATATGCATGTTCATGAAACACGGGGAGTTGCATCCTTCGCACTTTTGTGCACGGAGGATGACAAAAGTTTTTAAACGATGGATGATTCCCTGAAGGGTATTGTTGGAAGTCGATGCATCGCCTCATCAAAAAGACCAATATCGCGACAATGGCGGGTAAACAAGACTACCATGTGCCTTATGATTTATACTATTTTCTCAAATAAGTGCTAACAATAGCAATCGCCAATTTGTAGCTATTTTTTAGATGGGATGATGCGCTTCCCGAGGATCTCGTGCGAGCGGCGTACGACAAGCTTGCGCAGCACAAGGTACACCGCGTTGATGCACAAGTTGAAGAAGAATCGGGTGCGACGGTTTATGTTACGAGATGAGGCATGGAGGAGATACTTGCGATCTTGGGAGAGCGAGGACTTCAGGCTAGGTCTAGAAGCAAGCGACGGAGAATAGGAACACCGAGGTCGAAGGCCCTGGGATCTGGACCCTCGAAGCACGGTGGTGGTTCCGTGTCATTTGCGACTACCCAAGAAAGATTGGTTAGTTTTTTTTAACATCTAGGATATTTTGTACATTTATACTCTTGTTCACTATGCTTGGTCTGCACGCAGTGATTCATCCGAGACGCCACCGTCGGTGAATGATTTGTACTTGCATCTCCACACCGTTAATCACGACAGACGACATTCATCGATACTAGATCGAGCGGTTCTATGTAAGTATAGAAATGATATGTAAAATATTATTAAGTCTTTCACTTACCCCATATCATGTACTTTGTTTGTTGTGCATATATGCGGGATAGGCTCCAGAGCGGACGTCGAGAGCGACCCGAGAGCTACACCGGAGCAATCGGTGGATGATGAGGCGGTGTACCTCAATGTGGCGGGTGAGTCTTCCAAAGGACGTGTCTACGGACTCGGGTCCGTAGGGAGAAAGAAGAGGAGATACGGAACTCCCTGGTGCTAGCACGTCGCAGACGCGCGATGGGATGTGGTGCGTGGGCGAGAGTTCGATGTCGTTGCGGAGCAACTACGAAAGGTTATGAACTTCATGCAACAGCGTCTTGGGATGGACATGGACGAAATAGACCTAGCTCAGCAACAACCACCACCACCGCCACCACCACCGCCACCTCATGACCAGCAACAGTCGCCGCAAATAGATCCGGTCGATCCACCCCAACAAGGGGACAATGTTGGGCGTGAGACGTAAGCGTGGCTCTCGAGAGATGAGCAGGTTGGTGATACATAGGTACTTCACTTGTTGTTTGTTTCAAATGCTTAGATTAAACGTTTTATAGTGTAGACAACTTTAGAAATTCATCGAATTACTTTA
Source organism: Stephania yunnanensis (assembly GCA_039657365.1). Taxonomy (NCBI): domain Eukaryota; kingdom Viridiplantae; phylum Streptophyta; class Magnoliopsida; order Ranunculales; family Menispermaceae; genus Stephania; species Stephania yunnanensis. The sequence continues at coordinate 21,981,179 of CM077583.1, forward strand.
TGATTCACACTTCTTTTTGTGCATTTTTAGGTCGATGTTCCATATTTTATCGTGGATTTTATTTTTTTCCCTTTTGCTCCCCCAATTCTTTTTTTTGTTTTTAAGTAAAATATACTATAAGTATGTTAGAATGTTTAGAATTAATCCATGGGAGAAGAAAACATCTTGTTTGTTTGTGTGCAAATCTTATGCGTTGCGAGTTCTCTCGAGTGCTATGATGAAGAAAGTGGTAGAATCGACGAGGGAGCGACATCTTCATGCCATAGCAAATGAATTTGGGAAGTCGATAAAGGGTCGTTTTTCGATCATCTCGTGTTCTCGCACATGTAGGCTCTTCTTCTTCTATTATGGCATGTCCGTAGAAGAAGAATAGCCTACATGTTCTCAACACAGATGACCTAAAACGACCCTTTATCATTTCCCAAATTCATTTGCTATGGCATGAAGATGTTGCTCCTCGTCGATTCTACCACTTTCTTCATCATAGCACTCGAGAGAACCTCGCAACGCATAAGATTTGCACACAACAACAAAGATGTTTTCTTCTCCCATGGATTAATTTCGCAAACATTCGGTACTTATAGTATATTTTACTTAAAGCTGAGGTTAAAAAATTTATTTTGGGGAGGATAATGTATTAAAAATAAAATCCATGATAACTTATGCATCAATGGGCGTCCCAAGCCAACTAAGATATACGAGAGGATAAATGGACAATGAATTTACTGCGGACGATGGTGGTTTGTTGAAGCCGATGTAGTAGAAGGTTCGATGATGAAGTTCCTTTATTTTTATTTTTCCTGTTTTCGGAAAAGGCGGGTTTTAGTTTTTCCTATCGTTCTCGAGGGAATGGGTTCATTGCTTTTGACGATGAGCATGTTGTAGACGATTTGTTTCATTTGCATGTTAAACTCATTCTTTTTTTGGTGGTGGTGATTTTGGTCCTTATAGGACTCCGGGTCTCGGAGGTAGGCGTGGTGGGTATAGTGGAGGCAGTGAGCTTGGTGGGGGTTATGGAGGCTTTGGGGGCGTGGCTTAGGTGCTTATCGAGGTGAATCTTCTCTTGGCTATTCTATTTTAATTAGCGATGAATCACTTCCTTTCAATAGTTTGTCGTGTAGACTTTTTAAGTTACTTGATTTACATATTGTTGGTGGTTTACTTTGTTTCAAACACTAGTATATTATAGTTAAAACCAAGTTTTTGGTGGTTTTATAGTGATCTCCTATTGCTCCTTCTAAAAATCAAATTTCTTCTTTTTGTAGATCTTGAATTTTGGAATGTGTTTCTTCTTCCTTATGTTAAAACCAAGTTATTGGTGGTTTTATAGTGATAGGAATTCCAATATGACCGTTTATAGCCGTTCTAGGAATCCAGGAAATCAAAAATTCAAATTTAAAGCTTGATTTCCAAAAGTCAAAAATCCCTGGCAGTGGCTAATTAGCGCGCTAATCTTTGGAATTAGCGCGCTAAGCATCGGGGACCTCAAACTAATTAATTTATCCCTTTGTGTTAGCGACCCTTAAACTCGTCCAGGACCTAACCATCCCTTATAAAACATGTTATACATGTTTTACAACTCAACTTACATGATAGGTCCATCTTATAGAAACATTGTTCGCCATCTCCTATGCGTAGGAAAATAGCAACATTGACACCAACTTCAGTCCGTGACTGCATTTGCTTGATGATCATGTTTTTTTTTGGAAGCATTCTTATTCAACATTGTATGGTTTTTTTCTGTTCTTCACTGCTTTTCTTGAATCCCAGCTGGTTGTTTTTTTATTTTTTGAGTAGGAACACATGGCTTGTCGCCTTTGGAGCACACAACAGTTTAGATGGGGTGAGAGGATGAGTTCTAGAATCATACTTACATGATAGGTTTGTGCTTAACTTTTAGTTTTTCCCTTTTAGCATTCTTGCACTTATGCCATTCTTCTCTTTGTAGATCTTGCATTTTTGAATGTGTTTCGTCTTCCTTATGTTAAAACCAAGTTTGTGGTGGTTTTATAGTGATAGGAATTCCAATATGACCGTTTATAGCCGTTCTAGGAATCCAGGAAATCAAAAATTCAAATTTAAAGCTTGATTTCCAAAAGTCAAAAATATCGCGAGTGGCTAATTAGCGCGCTAATCTTTGGAATTAGCGCGCTAGCTGCGAGGACCTCAAACTAATTAATCTCTCCTTTGCCTACTTCTTTCAGTGCATACTCATTTGGTTGTTGCCCTCGAGATGGAGATTCGAAATGCTTCAAAGTTGCGTTTTACTTATTAGATGAAGTCCTTTTTGTGTATACTTCCAAATTTTGGACCTTTTGTGAATGTTCTTTTTTTTTTTTTGCTTGTTGAACGATAGGATTGGTTGGTTTTTGTGTATACTTCCAAATTTTGGAGCTTTTGTAATACATGACAACTTTCCGTGGATATATAAATTTTTGGGCTAATTTTGAGTTTCACATTTTTTCTTTCTCTTTAGAATTTTTGTTGATATATATTTTTGATGTATGGATGCGCAATTTGGCTTCTTTGGGGGATGTTAGCACCCTCGAGGAGTTGTTGGAGGGTGCGGCGATGGAGTATGTCATATCGGGTTGTATTTTGATTTTTAGGTTGGAGAATCGATTGGCTTATGTATCCGTGCCATATTTAAACAAAACGAGAAAATTAGAGACGGATTAGCAACGAATTCAAATTTTCCGTTGCTATTCCGTCTCTAATTTTCCGAAATATTTCTATCAATCACAAACGGATCGAGACGGAAATATTAATTCCGTCTCGATTCCGTCTCTAATTAGCAACGGAATCGAGAGACATCGAAACGGAATAATCCGTCTCGATTCCGTTTCTAATTAGAAACGGAATCGAGACGGACTCTTTGCATTCGTCTCGATTCCGTTGTTTGATTAGAAACGGAATCGAGACGAATTCATAAATTTATTAATTCGTCTCGATTCCGTTGCTAATCAACAACGGAATCGAGACGGAATGCAATTACAAATGTACCATTTCGAAATAAAATCCATTTAATTCGTCTCCTGTTCGTTTCTAATTTCGTCTCTAAATCGTCTCTAATCGAAACGGATAATTTCGTCTCTATTCGTCTCTAATCGAAACGGAATCCATTTTCCGTTTCGATCGTATCGCGACGACGTTTGAGAGACGGAACGCGTTCTCTGCGTTCGTTTCGATTTCAATCAGAGACGGAATTTTCGCAAATCAGAAACGAAAAATTCCGTTTCTGATTTGCGATTTTTTTGTAGTGTACTCCATGCAAACGAAGACTCTCACGTTCATAGATCACACTCAACTCTAGAAAACCATAATTAAGAGCTACTGGGAGAAAATGCGCAGATTTTTTCAATCTATTAACGATAACCCAAACACTATCATGTTTCTTCTGAGATCTAGGCGAGTGAGTTACAAAATCCATAGCAATATGCTCCCACTTCCACTAAGGAATGGGCAGTGGCTGCAATGTTCCTCCTAGTCTTCGCCTTTCAGCCTTGACCTGTTGGCAAATTTCACAACATCTAACATAATCAACGACATCAGACTTCATCCTTGACCATCAATACAAATGACACATGTCATGATACATATTGATCCTACCAGGATGAATAGAATACCTAGACCTGTGAGACTCCCTGAGTATCACATCTCGGATCTCAGACACTAATGGAATCCACAACCTACCCTTGAGTCTCAAACTCTGATCACTAGATTATGTCCATTCTGAGTTATCGCTGCTCCTTTCTAATTCCCCAAACCTTTCACCATCAACATCATTGAGTTGGCTCTCAATGATTCACTGAATAAAGACAGTCTACACCCTGAGCTGAGAAATAACTGCCAAATTCCGGAAATCCTAAAACTCTGACAAAGACATAAATGCAACTTCCTCGAGTAACTCATATTCGTAGGTCATATAACCAGCCACTTTCAATGCCTTTTCACGCTTCCTACTCAGTGCATCAGCTACAACATTAACCTTCCTTAGATGATATTAAAGACTGAAAGCAAAATCTTTCAAATGCTCCAACCATCGCCTTTGTCTCATATTTAATTCCTTCTGCGAGAACAAGTGCTTCAGATTCTTGTAATTTGAATTCAAAGTAAATCTTTCCCCATATAGATAATGTCTGTAGAGCTTCAACGCAAACACGATTACTGCTAGCTCGAGATCGTGAACAGGATAATTTCTTTCGCGAGTTCTCAACTAACAAGATGCATAAGCTATAACTCTATTTTCCTGCATCAACACACAACCTAAACTGACTTGAGATGCATTTGTATAAGCTACAAACTCTTTATCTGGATCAGGCAACGCCAATACTGGAGCTGTAATTAATCGTTTATTAAGCTCAGCAAAAGCTTTTTCACAAGCATTTTAACACACAAATCGTGTGATAGTTGAAGCTATTTTAGAGAAATACTACATAAATCTATGATAATAACTGGTTAAACCGAGAAAACTTCTAGTTTCTGTCACAGTGGTCGATTCCGACTAGCTCATAATTGTTTCACTCTTCGCAGGATCTACTGCAATTCCGTCAGCTTCAACTACATGTCACAAAACTTTAACTTCAGAAATCCAAAACTTTCATTTACTGAACTTGGCATACAGCCGATGAGTTCTCAAAGTTTGGATAATAACTTTGAGATGTTCTTCATGTTCCTCGCGAGTCTTTGAATATATCAGAATATCATTGATAAAAACAATCACGAAACGATTTAAATACGGCTTTAGGATCCACCGCATTAAATCCATAAACATATCCGGTGCATTGGTCAAACCAAAGGGCATTACGGTGAACCAAAGTGACCATACCTCGTACTAAAAGCAATCTTATCCACATCTTCTACCTTAACTCTCAACTGATGATAGCCATATCAGATATCAATCTTCGAAAAGAACTTAGCTCCGGCCAATTGATCAAACAAGTCGTCAATACGCGGCAAAGGATATTTATTTCTGATCGTCACTCCGTTCAACTGTCTATAATTTATACACATTCCGAGGCTTTCGTCCTTCTTCTTCACAAAAAGAACTGGTGTGCCCCAAAGTGACTTACTAGGATGTATGAATCCTTTATCAATCAACTCTTGCAATTGAGTCTGTAACTCTGCAAGTTCAAGCTTAGCCATTCTATACAGCGAAATGGAAATGGGTTCAATTCCAGGAACTAAATCAATAATAAAACCAATCTCCCGTGGCGGTGGTAAGCCAGGTAAATCTTTAGGGAAAACATCTACAAATTCACACACCACAGGAATATCTTCTAACTTTGACTAATATCTTGCCTCTATACTAACTATTCCGACAAGAATTTCCATTTCCTGACTAGTGGCAACCCTACCTCTAGTCGATGGCAAATGAGTAACAGCTCTCGTATATGTAAACATTGGATAGCCTGGAATGTGGAAATCTATCATTTTATGGAAACAATCTAAGTACGTGTGATATGCAGCAAGCCAATCCATTCCTAAGAGTGCATCAAACTATAGGAACTCTAACATATGAAAATTGGCAGTCATCTCATGTCCTACAATCTCCACAATACATTTCTCGTATTAAAATGTTGATATAGTTTGTCCTAAGCTGCAGTACACTTGAGATCTAGATTGAGCTTATGATGAAGAAGTATGACCCCAACTCAACTTCGAAAAATTCTTCTCAAGATACCCCATCAATCGACACCGAAAACACGGTCGAACCAGTCTACTGCCCACTGACGAGCTTATGTAGTGGTAGTTCTCGGGGTATAACCCTGATTAATTCGACCTCTGTCTTTGCCACCCTGTCCTCATGACTGTGACTATGATTGAAACGACGTCTGTGTACTCTGAAAGGTCGATAGAACAGTCTAATATCGCAATTGTGATTGCAACTGAGACTGTGAACATGCATGCAAAGTAGAACTCGTAGCTAAAAGATGAGAAGGTTTATCAGCAAACCTCGGAATAGGTGGAGGACAAGTAGTAACTCGTATAGGACCTGGGGAAGATGATACTGATATTGAATTTCCATTCTTATCCCAATTTTCCCTCATTTTGTCCTTCTTACTATGCCACTCGTGACCACTGTTAGAAATTGAACCCATTTCTATGGTACCTTTTCGTTGCCTTTTTATCTCTATAAAAGAATTCAGCTATTTCAAAACCCTTAGGAGCCTCATAAGCTTCAGTAAATGTCCCTGGCCTCGTCATTGAAACTATAGTAGATATACTTTCTTTCAAACCCAGTTTGAACTTCTAGATTTTGTTGACCTCTGGCATCGTGTTTGCCCAGTTACTATTAACAAATTGTTAAACTTTGTTGCATACTCCTTTACTGACATATTCCCTGCTCAAGGTAATCAAACTCAATTTTCTTTTCTAAAATCATAGTTTCAGTAAAATATTCTTGCTTGAATGCCTCAAGAAACTCAGACCACGTTTCATATACTGGTCATGTCTCGAGTACAATTCTCCAACACATCAAAGCCTCTGACTCGAGATAATGAGTTGATAAAGAGACCTTCGAGTTCTTTGGAGTATTAAGCAGCCTGTGGATCTTCTCGTGATACAAAATCCAGTCATCAGTCTTTTTCAAATCATAACCACCATAAAATCTTTATGGACTATTCTTTCTGAACTCACTATGCAACTTGTCTTCTCTAATCGGTTCGATAACTATTGGCTTGTCCACTAGAATAACTGGTGGTGTAACCCTCGGCTCTACCCTTGGTTGAGCTGTTGAGGTAGACTGCTCCTCCTGAACTGTAGGATCAGTATGAACTACTGGAGATGCTAATACGGTGCCCTGAGTCTTCATTTGAGAAATTGTATCGACGATCTGTTGATGCGGTGCAGTGATCATCTCTATCCACTTACGAAACGACTAAGAATCTATGTATTGAGGATTCATAGGGTCTCTGGCCTGTCCACTCATGATTCTGCAAAATAGTTTGCACTTAATCATGAATAAATAATTATATATCAATCGATATAATGATATGCAAACAACAAACATAACGTCAATATAATATATTCCCAACTCACATTTAGCTCCCAACTAATCGCGCTCAGTCGCACTTTGGTTTTCAATAAAAGTTCATCCTCAAGTTTAGCCAGACCTTAGCTTTGTCACCCTTTGATTCTCAATCAAACTTATCCTTAATTGAGCTAAACCTTAGCTCTGATACCAACTCTGTCAGGACTCGTATCGCTAAGCATTGACCTAACCTAATTATCCCAATTAGGTACCTAATCATACGGTTAACTACTAACCTCGAAATTACCATTAATTCAATCTTTAAATTGCTCCAAATACTAAATTAGAATCGTTATTAAACCTCAGTTCTCGACTTATTTAAATGGAGCGACTTAGGAAATATTACGGAATATTTTTCGTATATTTATAAACATTTTGGCAGCACTTCCTCTAAATATGGACTGTCGGCACCCAAAATCTAATAAACAGTAGAATCGGAAGAGGCCTAAAAGGACTCATAACTCCCCGCAGTTCACAATATGATATCAATCTAAAATTATAAACTGGTCTGCAAAGAAACTGAAACTGTTCAAAGCCTTAAATATACAAAAGTGAATTTTTTAACCCTCAATCCCAATTCAAACCTATCGAATTTACGAACTTTTCAAAAAAATTTCCTCTGTGATACGTATCTACGCTCATCCAAAACAAAAACAATATAAACATACATTACGTACAAGGGGAAAGAGCCCCTTAGCAAAAGTCCTCTAGCTTCCTCTTTCCCTTTCGGTCTTCCTTAAGCTCAAAACTTGACAAAGCCATTTCGATAACACCAAATACTGTGAACACCAAATAAACAGTTTCAGATAAGTAAACATCTACCTTGCTTCGTATAACAGGTAATAATAAGAGATAATAGGAGTATTGCACGATAAAATGAAATATTGAAATAAATATACAAAATGAATCCCCATTTCCTATTCCAAGCTCATAACGAGTGGGCTCTTTCACAATGAACCTAGAACAGTACTACGAGTTAATACATGCTACCCCGAAATAACCATTACCCGCCTTAGATGCCTGAAGTACGTCTAGTCTAGAGTTGAGCATACCTCACATCCTTACGACCCATAGCAAGGGCAACTCTATTCGGATGCCACAAATGCATGATCAAGAGTCACACTTCCTTACTGTGCAAAATATATTCCATATTACTGTAAAAAGCAAAATAGTGTTTACTTACAGTCAAACTAACGTAAGTTGGTTATTCGAGTCATCGCTCGTGCGTTCCCTAGATTCCCTTGTTCCAAAATCCTAATAAACCACAAAAATTCATAATTTGTGACTCTCGACCCAATTATATCATTTTCAACAATTTCTAAAAAATTCTCTAATCATGTCGGTGTTTAAATCCCTTAAAAAACCCGACAACACATTAAAATACTCGAAATACTTTCCAAGACTTTAATTCCACAATTTAATTTCCAATTACTGCATTTTTATTAATAATTTGCCTAAAAACCTAATTTATATAATTTTTGGAAATTATTTTGGTAATTTAAGCTAATTTAGCCTAAATTACGTTTTTCGAGATAAAACCCCGAATAAATGTTTCTTATACATTCCGAATTGCATATTTTTCATAAAAATATATAATTTATATTTATCGGGTCCAAAATCCTATTTTTTCAGATTTTTTGTCTATTTTCTCGGTTTTCTTTTTCATTTTCAAATTTAAACTGATTTTTTTATATAGGAGGGGAGGGGAGGGTTTGGTCCCTTGAACCGGGTCCGGTTCGACCCGGTTCAGGGGAACCATCCCCTTCCTCACAATGAGAGAACGAACAGAGATCTGTCGTTTTCTCCCTCTCTTCCCTGATCTCTTCTCTCTTCATCTTTATCTTCTTCCTTGCCCCTACCTCACCTCCCACCATTTTGTTTTTCTTCTTCCTCACGCTCACCTCCCTATTCTCTCTGTTTTCTCTTCTCCTTCTTCCTCTCGCCATTAATGGCAGCAGCAGCTCCGCCGCTGCTGTTTTTTTTTTTTTTTTTTTTTTTCTTTTCGTTTGGTCTGGCTCCATGGGGTTAGGTTCGGCCCCAACCCCAGAGCAATCTTGGGATGAAGATGACCTCACGGTCATCTCCTTCCTCCACCAGCCGAACCTCCATCAACCCAAACTCCATTATCATCCTCACGGCCTCCATGACCGATTCACAACCTCACAACAACGGACTCAACAACAAAAAATCGACAACAACAACACCAACTGCAAAACAATCCCAAAACCTCACCTTGATCCTTCGATGTCTACAGCCTCGGTTATTCTCCTTCGTTGCTGTCCAGTTGAGAGAGAGAGAGAGAGAGAGAGAGAGAGAGAGAGAGAGAGAGAGAGAGAGAGAGAGAGACTGTAATAGAGAGATGAGAAAGAGAGGCGACCGAGAGGGATGAAAGTGTGAGGGGTTGATCGAGAGAGAGACGCGAGAGATCAGTGAGAACGAGAGAGACGTGAGAAATCAGTCGAATGAAAAAAACGAATTGAAGAAGACGAAGAAGAAACGAAACAGGGGCTTCGTTTGGTTTGTAAAACCAAAAGGGATAGCCAAATGACCTCCTTGCCTTTCTCATTTTATCCTCAACAATATAAACCAACTGCCGTTATTGGTAATTTGCCATTTTTATTTTATTTTCATGTTTATTCCTTATTTTTGTGTTCAAATTAAACTCGAATAATTACCCTTTCGCCAAAAATTGGCGAAAATATCGTCGCACTCCGAAACACCCTTACAACGCGTTAAAACGCTAATTCGGATCTATTTCGCAACGAATTAAAATATATTACATACAATAGACGCGGAATAATAAAAAAATATTATTTATCTTATGATCTTCGGTCCGTCACGCGTGGGCCCCACCTCGAATTATTTAAAATTCAAATAAAATTGAAAAATCATTAATTAGTCATCTAATTCAGTTTAGAAAATTCTCGGATTTCACATTCTGATACATAAAACATTAACCGTATGTATTAAAAATGACCTAAGTTATTGCAATTAAATTAAAATAAATCAAGGCCTATAGTTTAATTAAATTAATTGGGAACTATAGGATTTGTTTACAGATGTGCATGGAGACATCTAGGAACCATATGAGTAGAAAATTGATGTCGCATGGACTGAGTGAGTGGAAGTAAGCGAGCTAAGTGGCTAGAGGTGGACCATTAGATAATTTTCGGGATGCATAAATGCATGAGGATCAAGGGTTAGAAATACATCCAACTTTAATATATATATATATATATATATATATGGAAGATTGATTAAACCATGCAAATGAAAACCATTTTGATTCAAGGTTGCTGGAGAATAGAAGAAGATTGTCAAGTTGGGATTCAACCACTTGAAGCACAATTGGAGGATTAAAACCTAGGTAATCTTCTTCTGCATCATCTACACTTTTATTTAAACCCATTTTAGTGCAATTGTGATAAAATTGTTGTTCTGTGGTGATGTTAGTTACTGTGTTGGAGTTAATTATGTATGGAGAGGGTACGAACATGTTTAGGTAGCTAAATTTGAAGGGAAGAACAAAATTCTCGAATTGAGAATTTTGTCCCAGAGGCTAGGTAGCTGGGTTTCCAATTGTTCTTTAGGATGAAAAACAGTAGTGCGCTACATCCTGTCCATAACGTGCTACCAACACATACGCACTACGCTATTTATATAACGTGCTAACAACAAACAGAAACTGAACATAAAGGTGATGATCCAATGGACGAATATCTGACATCATATCATTATATTTTTCACGACCACGCAGGGCCAAGTTTTGATTGGAACCGTGAGGAAGAATCGAACCCTAAAGCCAAAGATTTTTTCAAGATAATTGAAACATCAAATCAACCATTTTGGTCGGGTTATGAGAAGATGAAAAAACTCTCAGCAATGACGCATTTGCCGACGATAAAGTCGAATCACTATACTTTGGAGCAAGCATTTGATGAAATCTTACCGGTCTGTAAAGACATGTTGCCTGAAGACAACTGTTTGGTAGGTAACTTTTACAAATGTAAAAGTTTAATGCAATGGTTGGGTATGTAGTATCAGCGAATCGATTGTTGTCCCTAATTATGCATGCTTTATTGGGGCATTGACTCCGACCTTACGTCTTACAAGTTTTGCAGGGAACTTAGGTTTAACTCCAACAAACATCTACATAAGATAATGTTTTATTTTCCCTTGGCTCCTCGTTTACATCATTTGTTCACATTTAAATCTACTGCGAAACACGTGCGATGACATGCATAACACATTAGAAATGAGGAAAATATGCAACATTGCTCGGACTCCAATGCATGGTACTACTTCAATCAAGTGAACCCTACCTTCACCTCCGAAGTTCGTAATGTTCGACTTAGGTTATGCAATGATGGGTTCCAACCTTTTAGAATGACAGGCAAACCATACTCCTTATGGCTGGTGATTTTAACCCCGTACAACTTGCCTTCGTCGATGTATGTGAAGAAAGAAGTGATGCTTTTATCGGTGATCGTACCTAGACTGACTAATTCGTCGCAAAAAATTGATGTACTTCTCCAACCATTGGCGAAAGAATTGCATGATTTGTAGTATGATGGGGTGCCTAGCTACGATTTGTCGACTAAAACGATCTTTCAACTGTGTACCATAGTTATGTGGATTATGAGCGACTTTTTAGACTATAACATGTTCTCGGGATGGAGTACGTACGGGAGGACAACTTGCCCATATTGTATGAATGATACCGACGCTTTTAAGTTGATGTTCGGCGGGAAAGTAACTTGGTTTGATTGTCACCGACATTTCTTGTCGCGGTATTCAAAGGAAAGGAAAGACAAACTTAGCTTTTGTAAAGATAAAATTGTATCAGACAAGCCACCGGCCAATAAATCAAGTGAAGCTATTTTGCGTGAAATCGTGGCTTTAAAGTTGATCAATGTTACTGAATCGGGATCAGATGCTACAGACAATGAAGTCTTAAAGAGTAGTAGGTGGAGAAAACAAAACATACTATGGGATTTACCGTATTGGAGGACGAACCTTGTCAAACACAACCTAAATGTAATGCACATCAAGAAAAATGTTGTTGACAACATTTTCAATAGAATTATGAGTGTGGCAAGCAAGACGAAAGATAATGCAAAGTCTAGGGAGGACTTAAAGGAGATTTGTCATCGGCCAAAGCTTCATTACGATCCACTATCTAAAAAATATCAAAAGGCACGATACGCGCTAAAAAATAAGAGAAAACAAATGTTGTGTAAGTGGATAAAGGACATGTGCTTCCCTGATGGTTATGTATCTAACATTAGTCATTGCGTGGACTCTAAAAAGTTGAAGATGTTTGGAATGAAAATCCACAATTGTCATATATCCATGCAACGACTTTTGTCGATTGCATTTTAGGATCTCTTAGAGGATGACATATGGAAACAAATTAGCGAGTTGAGCATTTTCTTTCGAGATTTGACAGTTAGAAATCTAAATGTTGAGAATCTACGACTTTTGCATGAAAATATTACAAAGATATTGTGTAAGCTGGAAAATATCTTTCCACCCAGCTTTTTCGACTCAATGGAGCATCTTTCTATCAATTTGAGGCTATTCTTATCGGTCTAATACGATTTCAATTGATGTCTCATTTTGAGAAGTAATAAGTTATACTTGTTGTCCCTCTACTTTTATCATACACAATTAAAATCAATTGAAATGTACATCTAACTAATTTATCTCTATAAATGTAGGTCTTTGAAACATTTGAAAAATAATGTTAGGAATAAGGCAAGGGTTGAGGGCTCGATATGCAATGCTTATTTAGTGGAATAGGCAACTGCGTCTTGTTCCTATTATTTTGAGGAACAAGTCCCCACATTGCACAACCGCCCGCCCCGTAATTATGATGGTGGAATCGGTCTAACTCAAGATTTTGATGGCAACTTCTTAATCTTGTCACGGCCCAAAATTTTTAACTGTGTTATTGGCTTTACACAGGCTCAACGACCCGTACTGTGAGACCCACAACGTGATAGGCCCGTTTACCGAGGCAAGGGCCAAGGTACATTTTATATTTGTTGTGTTGTTTGACTAGTGTATTGTACATGTGTAGACTACTAAGTCATTTACGGGTATGCAGATAGCGAGACGAGCGGGGACGCGCCTCAAGTCGCGTGTCAACGTGGGACCGAGGTAGCGGCATATGGGGTACGCTTAGTATATTTGAGTTAAAAAAAATGAAAAATGAAAAAACAAATGAAATGAGTGGCTAGTATTAATCCACATACTATAGAAATATATATATATATATGGATATATATGTATATATATATGGTATATATATATATATCCATATATATATATATATATATATATATATATATATATATATGTATATATATATATATATCCATATATATATATATATATATGTGTGTGTGTGTGTGTGGATATGTGTGTGTGGTAGTGTGGATAAAAAAAAAAAAAAAAAAAAAAAGAAACGAAAAAGGGGAGGAAGAAAATAGTGGCGGAGAATGAGAGACATGCAGTGAGAGGAAGAAGAAGAGGCCGACAAAGAGAAAGAGAGACCGGGAGAGAGAGCTCGACGAAGGTGAGTTTTCATTTTTGATGTGTGGCTTGTTGTTGTTGTGTCGGTTGTTGTTAGTGTTCGGGTGGTGAACTCTACCCTGCATGTGAACTCCACTGGGGTTGGGGATGAAGGCCCAACCCCAGCAAAAGAGAGAAAGAAAAAATCAGAAACAGAGCATACACTTTGTTTCTTTGTGAGGAAGATGAAGGAACCGGGTCGGGCCGACCCGGGACCGAGTGGGCCGGGCCGGACCGTGACCCGGCGGGATCGGGTCATACCGACCCGAATCTGACTGGACCGGGTCGGGTTGACCCGGACCCACTACAATAAAATAAAACATAATAATAAAATAAAATATATATTTAATTAGTTAAATTAATTAAACTGATGTTTTTTATAAATAATTCTCTAAAAATAGAGAAAAATATGGGAAAATTCAGGAAAATTCCAGAAAATAGGGAAAAATATATTTGTGACCCAAATCAATAGAAATTCTAGATTTCCCTAAAAAATGAAGAATTCGGAAGTCGGTCGAGACGTTATACGGGAGTTTTACATCGAAAAACGTAAAATTGGCCGAATGGCCAAAAATAAAAAAGAAAAGTGTTTCTAAATGTGTCTCGACTTCGATTTGGCCTAAGTGAGAAATTATTGAATGTTAGGGAATTACGGGGGAACTCATGCGTTTGCGCACGCACTTCGATTCGTCGAGGAATCAGTTAGACTAGGACAAGCGTGTGACTTGTAAGTACAACTGTGAGAATTTTATATTTCATTTCATTCTCTTATTGCTTTATTGGTCTATTGGTAGACATTACTACTTGTATCTCACATCATGTTGTTCTTGTATCTATTCATGGATGAATATTGCGACATGATGCCTTGTGAATTATTTTCATCAATTGCACTTAATCGAGCACAATGGAAAAGTTTGATCCATGTAGCCGACCCCAGTTAATTTGGGACTGAGGCTATATTGTTGTTGTTGTTGTTGTTGTATGCCTTGTGAATTATTTCATTACCTCTAATTCATACGCTTGATGTCGTTCTTGAATACAATTGATGAAAAACATGCTAATTGACTACTTTGAATTTAAATGGCCTTGAATTTGATTTCCTTTGGGCTTTGTAGCCTAACTTGTCTTGGTAACTTAGAATTTTGGAATTATTTGTCTTTGAAATTAAAGTTGGGATAATTTAGTGTCCATTGCACGAGAGATGCGCGGTTCACGGGGACATGGGTCTACCGGGGTTTCGGCACTCACCACTACACTTGCGCCGCACACGAGTTATGGGGCTCGGGGTGGTCGGCAAGCATGAGATTGATGTTCTAAAGCGTAGAGCGCAGCTCCCCTATTTATGTAAAATATGTTGAGCGCAACTCCATATCGTAATGGGAAAAGGTAGGTGATGGTCTCACCGCCGACAGGATGTAGATAATCTCGACTTAGCATGTGGCCGTCTCTACATCTTTAACTGTGGTATTTACTTGCATTACTTGTTTCAACAATTTATTTCGCTCATTTATGCTTTTAAATACCATTCTTTTCTTTTAGAAATGTGACATGAAATTCTCCAGTTAGTACTTAAATATCGCTATACTCACCGTCTAGTTTGTGATGGTGGGTAGGTCCGTCGAGCAGCAGGAGACTCGGGAAGGAGAAGATCGGTGACTTCCTCTGAGAAATTCGGTGACTCTCATCACTCATTTTACACGTCTCGACTTTTGTTGTATTATGATTAATTATGTCATTTTGGGTTGTACAATGGGATGAGTGAATAGTTTCATATTTATACATGCATGTGATGTTGTAGTTTTTCTTGGTTTCCACACTTAGGAATTGGTTTGGAGAATTAATGCTTCCGCTTAATATAATGTTTCCGCTTAACATTTGAATGACCTATCAATGTGATAATATAACAATACATGGAGATTTGGAGAATTATAGGGATGATAGGCTGACTAATACGTACTTAAGTCTTAGATCATGTCGATTAAGGCTTGAGTACGAGATTAGGCAGGTCGGTGCCCTGTTTAGAAGTAGGTGTCGTCACAAATCTTTACCTACCCAGGTCGGGCCTTTGGAAGATTAAAGAAACGTTATCTCAATGATGATGAGTGTAATGCCGCACACGTTATGTGTTGTTAAATTGTCCCAAAGTCGCTTCTTTCATAAGGTATACATAAATACATAGAATACAAAGTTTCATGTCAATTATGTAATTAGCTTATTCTATTCAATCGTGTTTTCAAATTTCTTTCATCTCCTTTAAGGATGTACATATCAGAGTTGCAGTCCAAACAGTCGAATATCACACAAAGTGAAATCGATGAATATCTTAAGAAACAATTCTTAACTTGATTCCAACATTTTGTAAGTCATTAATAAATGCATATTAACACAATTCTTCTTGTTTTGTTATTTAATTAAAAATGAAGTTTATTGTACAATTTTTTTTCGATTGTAGGCGTCATTGTATATTCAAGATCCAACACTTCTAATGCTTATGTACGATCCAAGTCGACTATATATATCACGCGTATCTTGTTAATGAGTACAGAGTTTCACACAGTGTCACATAGCGCAAACCCCGATATGCGTAGTAGCAACCTATGTCTGTTAATGATGTGCCCATTGAGCAAATGACGGGGGGACATTAATGTGATGTAAGGATCTTTTTTATGGGTTATCAATGATAGAACCCTTGACCATGACCAATTGCATGAGATGTAGAGAGTTAGGTCATATAGAGTTGGCTCTGATGGACAGACTTGGAATTTCATTCCAACTCTAGCAAATCCAAATGATGACTCAGAGACCGACCGAGATCTCGATGATCGAGCTAGTTTTTCGATGTATTTATTCTTTAGGTTTTTTTTCATATTTTTGTAGTCTTACATGTACATATCTATAATTGTAAACTTTTTTTGTTATATTTATTTCAATTATGCGCATTTGATTTGTTTATATTTATTTATTCTTTGAAAATTATTGTTTTCACCAAATAAAAAAATAAAAATTGTTATTTGTAATTAAAACTATTATTTTATAGAAAAAAAATTTAATAACTAAAATGTTTTACAATGTTGTAAAATAAAAAAAAATTAATTTCAATATTAATTTTAATAAAAATATTTATTTTTAAGTTATAATAAAAATGTTTTGTAAAACAAATTTTGAAATCTATTTTTAAAAACAAAAACAAAAAAATAAATTTTGAAATACTAAAAATTATTTTTTAATTTTTTAATCAAATTAATTTAAAAATCATAATTTTTAAATTTTGAGATTTTGAAATAATAAAAAATTAATAATAAAAATATATTCTAAAATCTATGTTCAAAAAAAAGAAAATTAATTTTTTTTATTTTTTTTAATCAATAATGACGGGTACATCGATAACTTCTCGTCGCTATTGTTGTCCACATGGCAGTCAGCCGAGCCACGTGACAGTAAATGGTGACGGTTTTAGCGACGGGGCTTATCACTACTTGTGGTGACGTGGCAAAAAAATCAATTGATGTTTTCCACATGTCAAAAAAAGGTGACAAGATTGGCGCGTCCCTATTTCTGATACCAATCGCCCAAAAAAAAATAACGACTGTGACTAATCGTACCAAAACAACCACGGGTTTAGTACATTTCTGTAGTGTTGAGTTGGCCGAACTAAGCAATGTTTCAACAACATAAACTCCTCCATCTTCGGAATGGAAAAGATCATTTCCAGCTTATTAGGCCTCCTTTATGTCGAAATGGGGCAAGCGTATGAGGCATTACTCAACATGGAGTTTGTCGAATAAGGGGTGGATCAAGCTAAATAGTGATGGAGCAGTCGATAGCTCATCCGGCCAGGCTTCTGCAGCTAGATTTTTTCGAGACTACTACAGAGGTAATTTCCTAATGGGATTTCAGATTGATTTGGGAATTTGTTTGCCACTAACTATTGAGTTATGTGGAGTTAAGCACGAGCTTCAGTGTGCACATCAAATAGTTTTTTTCAAAATTAGCTAGTGGTAGAACTGAACTCGTTGGAAGCGATGCGGCTCATTAGAGACTCATCAAGATCATTAGGGAGGGATCCTCTTATGGCTGAATATGTAACGTGTTTTCGTCTATTAGGGAGGCACGACTTCATCACACATTTAGGGAGAATAACATGTGCGTTGATAAGCTAGCCAAAGACACCTTGGCATCTAATGAGAAGTTACAAGTGTTAGTAACGCCCCCTTCTAGTATTTCTATGTTGTTTAGAGTTTGACTCACATTCAACAAATAAACATACATCTTAGGCCTGGTTAGGCCTTGTTCCTACTAAAAAAGAAAAAGAATAGAAAGAAAGAAAGAAAGAATGAGAACAAGATGGCAATTGATGGTCACGACAACTCATACTAGGTTTTCACAAATAGATTCAATAAGGATACAAATAAGCTTTTAGTAACTATTATAGAAACTTTAAATAGTTCAACAACTCGCCCGGATGGACCATGTGTGTTATGTATGAAGAGATCTGTCCCAGATCACCCTAGACATGTCAAGTGGGATCTCAAATTAGAGAGGACGCAAAGGAAGAATACGCATTATAACTAAGATACATAAGCACCAATAACAATTGTCTAATACCAGAACAATACATACATAGCATCCATCAACATACTCGAGATGAAATCTAAAACATTTCATTGTTCTAAGGTAATTGAGTACCACAGTGGAAGAACTGCTTTTAGCCCTAAATTAGGCATAACAAAAAGCCTACTAGTAATTATAAATGTGATAGCATGTTAACTGTCCTCATGATCTTGCTCTTTATTTTTAAGGTAGAAGACCCATAAAACGAGGTACTTGTTTATAACCACCAATTAGCTCAAAAGTTTCAGGTCCACATAAAGAAAATATCAATCAATTGATAGCAGGATTAAAAAAAAATAAAGTAAAACTTTTAGATGCCACCTCCTTTATTTTGAGTTTGAAGAAAGTTGAACCTTAGTGAACCTAAGGACCAATTAATGGCACCTCGTTTATTTTGCCTGAGGATGTGAAGCTATGAAATCAACAGCATGGTTGACAGAATCGATCGTGATTGCTTCATCATCCGTGATTTCAAATCCAAATTCTTCTTCAAGAGCCATCACAGGTTCTTTAGTGTCTAGGCTGTCTAGATCAAGATAAACCTTGAAATTAGCATTTGGAGTAACCTGCAGAGAATATCGACCACTATTAATAACTAAAGGAGTATTCCTAGACTATTTGATCAGATCCTTTTATGCTAATTCGAATTGACAAGCCAAAAGCAGTGTACAAGAAACTTATAACATAACATTACAATGATACAGTCGACCTGAATAATTTGAGGTTTATTGAGCAAAAGTAAGGAATTAATGATAGAATTGCCTATATCTTGGAAATACAATAGCATTAGCTCAATAATTGTAATTAATCCTCTTGGGGGTTGGGACGGGCATCAAGAAGTTAATTTCAAAAGTTTATACATTCTATATCACTGTTCACAGAATTATGATTGAACTATTTGAAAAATAGAACTTATGTAAGGATTAAGGAGAAAAAGAAGAAAATGAAATTGTGGATCAATTACTTCTCGAATGCAGCTTTACGAGAGGAGTATGGACAGCAACGGTAATAGACTTCTGCAAGACAGATGTGATAATCAATGATTGGAATGCGGTATTGACAATAAGAGATATTCATGGAACAACAAATTTTTTAAAAGTGGTTTGGAATGCTTCGATCTTGACAGTCTTAATAGCATGTGTGGATGGAGAGGAACAAAAGAATTTTTAGGATAGATGTACACTAATGGAGGAACTATGGGATTGAATCAAACATCAGGTTGCAACGTGGTTGGTGGCATCTATAAAAACTCGACTTTTCTATATATGAGTAGAGTAGAAACTGACACAAAATAGTAGGATGAGATTGGCTTAAAAGTTATTGTTTTAGGTTAATATAGCATCATTACCACATTTTAATTGTAAAATCTTTTTTCTAATACAAAAGCCGTTTCTAATTAAAAAAAAAAAGAGAAAGAAAAAAGTTTTAACATGAATCTAATATTCTGATTTTTCTTAAGGAACCTGACTCCCATATCGAATCCTAATTTGTAATCAAATCAATAGGATATAAGTTCTTTTCTAGCTCATCTATTAATACATGTATATGGGATGCATGCAAATTTTTTTATTTTATCTGATAGCACCCACACATAAACAAATCCAATAGAATCCAAATCAAATTATGAATCTTACAGATTTTGTGGGGAGGGGAGACAACTAAAATTATTGGCATTGACCACTATGTACAAAATGTCGTAATGAATGTCCATAGGTAGAATCTAACAATAAATAGCTAAGCCTACCAAATCCTACAACTCCTAATTCAGTTTTGGTAAGAAAGAATCTCACAATTAACATATATAGTCATAAATTCGCAATTCGATTTTTTGAAAAAAATGATAAAAAAAAAATTGTTGATGTAAATCATCATACACCATAACCGGATGTTGATTCATCAAAAATGGAATTTAACAATTAAAAAAACAAAACCTTACAGTATAAAACAGTGTTATCCAAGTCAAGAAGCGCACTTGAGGCTATGGTTGCTTAAGATGCCTGAGGGGCAACGCGAGGTGCACGCCCGAGTGAAGCCAATCGTACTTAATTTCTAATATATAATAGAAAAAAACTAATTATGCATATATTTTATTTAATATCGAATCTTATCAAAGTTATGAACCGCTAAAAATTTATAAGAGAAAGAGACCAAAAAATATGAAAAACCAAATCATCAAACATTGTGTAAAAATAAAATTAAAAGAACATTATGATGGGAAAAAAATTATGACAATAGCATATCATTATGATTAGTTAGAACTTATATTTTACAATAGTGTTTTTAAGGAGCAGCAAGGTGCGCGCCTTGATGCGCCTCAACAACACTAAGGTGATAAGAGTTCAATAAGAGGCATCGAGGCGCACGCCTGGTCCATTAAATCACTTTTATTTACCTTTTTTGTTTGAGTTTTTTTATGTTAACTCAGTTCTAGAAATCATGGATTTAAATTATTGGATGAAAATCTAAAAGAAAAAGAAACTAAAACAATGAGGGAGAAAATTGATTATACAATTTCCATAAAAAAGATACTTAAAAAGAATATGAAAAGTTTGCATAAAGAAGGAAAGAAGGAAAGGCGGTTAAGGATTTCTAAATCCATAAAAGAAGAAACATTTACGTAAAGAAAAAATAAACAACAACAAAGCTTCAATCACAAAAAAGGAAAATGAAGAAATATGCATCTCATACTTTAAAAAGTCACGAAGTTTATATTGTTGTATATTGAATGATGAAGATTGAGTTTCGTTAGTTTTGGGTGTTGGGTAATTTTAGTTGTTTAATTAGTTTCAAATATTATTTATTTCGATAGAGTTAGGAATGCTGATATGGATTAGTTTAGTTGGAAAGATAAACATAGAGTTGTAGTTATATAGGAGTCTTTTAAGTTTGGTTGTTATCTAGATAGAAATTATCTTTAGTTGATTAAGTTGTAGTCATATTTGAAGTCTTAAGTATATATTTAAAGCACTTGAAATGTAATAAGGATAGAATTAATCAATCAAAAACTTAAGTTTTATTAGTATTTTTTTAAATCTCGGTTATTCCAAGTTAGGGAAAACTAATTAGATTTGTCAAAAATCTTATAGTTGAATTGCTATAAGTTATGTTAGGTGGTATTAGAGCATGCCAACGCTGGGTAGTAGCAATGGTTCTCAAGACGATGTTCAGAGGACTGAAGCTCCTATTTAAGGAGGCGAAGCGTTGCAACGATTGGAGCAAAGTTTAGTGAAACGGATGGATCTCAAATCCAAACTTTTTGAAGTGATTGTATAACATCTGGATGTTGTTATACTCAAAGCACATGGGAGGCAGAATGTCCATGACAGGCCGAGAGCAGAGGGAGATCTTGGTGACCATTATAATATGTCGATCCCCAACCTTAGGCCTATCACATATGCAGAACCTCCATGAAGGTAGCGAGGGTTTGATGATTCAGAATAGGTGGACTGCTATTAACCAAACCGGTTTGATCGTTACTCATTGCGCGAGGGATTATAGGAAAAGATAAAAGGTTTTGATAGAGGTTTTGATAGAGGTTTTGGAGACTTCAGGCTAAAGTCAGACATTCCTCAATTAAATGGCAGCGAGAACATTACAAAATTCATGGACTGGATAGCGGAAGTCAATAGGTTCTTTGACTACTTAAAGACCCCCCTGAGAAGTGGGTTCAGCAGGTGGCTTCTAAGCTCAAAGGGGGAACGTCTGCATGGTAGGAACGACTTCGAGCACTCTGTGAGACGGAAGGAAATGGTAGTCTCAGAATGTGGTATAAGAAGAAAGACGTTCTAACAAGAGTTTTTGTTACCAGACTACAAGTAGATCTTATTTCAATAGTATTGACGTTGTCAACAAGCAACTCGGACAGTGCATGAGTACACGGCTGAATTTATGAGGCTAGCAGAACAAAAAAACCTTTTGAGTCTGAAGGGCAGCATGTTGCTCGTTACATGGATTGATTGAAACAATCCTTAAGGGATAAAATAGGTGTGCAGGTTATTCGCACCCTTTCCGAAGCAAAGACCATGGATGTCATGAGGTTTTCAATGTTAGTGATCAATTAATAATGTTTCTATGCAAGTGTCATTTTCTGGTGGGCACCTACATGTAACGACCTACGATTTAATAGTTAATTTAATTTTTATTTTCATATTAAGACCCGTAGCTCGGACCCACTTGGACAATGCCAACAAGTCCATGACATGTTTGGTAAGGTAATCAACAACTACTACTTTGTGTGATACGTGTTAATTTGTTGTATTATTATTCAATAATTCGTGTCACACTAGTGTTAAGACTCCATTCACCGTGATGTGCGTGTGTGTGTTGAGAGCATGAGACACCTCAGGATACATATAATGTAGGTATAGGGTGAATTGATGACTTAGGTATTTGATAGCCTAGTTGAACAAATAAGTAGTTTTATTTATTACCTAAGCTATAGTAAATTTAATTAATATCAATGTGCCTAAGGTTAGGACATTAGGCTACTTGAGTTGATGATGAAATAAATAAATAAAAAATAAACAAAACGCGCATGTAACCTTATCACTCTTCGTGGTTATGAAACACCTCACCTACCTAAAACCTTTAAAATAAGGTTTACCATTCCCCTCACATGCTCTACTCTCTCTTTAACATATAAAAGAAGTGTGTTCTTCATAACACAGACAAAGAAATCTCGGAGAGTTGAGTACAAGAAGAGCATTTGGAGTACAAAAATTGAGAAATCAAAGAGAGTTTGGTGAGATCTTGTAGGATGTAAGCAAGTGTTTAATCAATTTCAAATATTATTTATTTCGATAGAGTTAGGAATGCTAATGTGGATTAGTTTAGTTGGAAAAATAAACATAGAGTTGTAGTTATTTTAGGAGTCTTTTAAGTTTGGTTGTTATTTTGATAGAACTTATCTTTATTTGATAAAGTTGTAGTCAGATTTGAAGTCTTATATAGAATATAATTAAAGCTACTGGAATCTATGTTACCGGTACTCGGGTACAGTGGCTAGACGTCGAACCTAGCAGTTTCTTAATATTATAGACTCGGGGACTCTACAAAAGGTGCCCAAAATGTTGGACACGGATGTTTTACTTATAACAAATCTTTAACAACTATTTAGAATCACTAATATCAAATATTTTATTGACAAATACTATATTTTTTACTCATATAGTTATATATATATATATATGTATAGTATATATGTACTTTGTAATATATATAGGCGGATAAGTATGTTTAAAATGTTAAGTAATTACATTTAATGATTTTTATATGACTTGAAGTAAACAAAAATGACTTGGACATGACTTTAGAGAGCATTTATTATGAATCTTGGGAAATTAAAAAAGGACACTCGCCCTTATTTTTTCTTTCACAATGAATTGTTTATCTTCTCCATCAAGATACAAGGCATGTTCATTTTCTCGATCCAGGTAAGTCTCTCGAGCATGTCTGAGTTCGAAAATGCCACATCCGACACATATCTCATGTCTGCGTCTGTGTCAAGCCGTGTCGATACAGGCATTTTGACCCAAATACAAGAGTTCGGGTAATAGAGGCTAGATAATAAAGACATAATTTATCAATCAAAAATTTAAGTTTTATTAGTTTTCTTCTTCTTTTTTCGGTTCTTCTAAGTTGGGAAAACTAATCAGACTTGTCAAAAATATATTTATTGAATTGCTACAATGTATCGCTCAACAAGTACAAGAACAAGAAAGCCTTCATCTAAAATCAATTGAGGTCGACTACGGAGATCACATTCTTCAAATTCACAAAATTTGATGCACTTGATGGCATGCCCTCAAAATCCTTTAAACATTTCTTAATCGATATCATAAGGTATCTTTAGACTATTGTTATACCTTAAGGGTCCATTCGATACCCATTAATAACGGCTATAGCCCCGCAATATCGTTGAAACATGCATTCGAGCAACAAGGAATGGGTTGATGTCGAAATATTTTACAGATGAGGAGGGCAAATCATGTGACACCACCACCCATGTCTTTAATTATGCCTATGCTTGAGAAGAGAGATTTACAACTTTACCCTTTTATTTAATAACCCAATTTCTACAATAGAGCTTCTTTCTTCAACGATTCAACCCTAACATCGCCCTTCATTGCCCTTGCGGAATCACAACTCCATCATCACCTTCAGTGTCATTTTCTCCTCTTTTGTCACTTCCAAATGGCTCTAAATATCTTTAGTGTGTAGAGCTTATTTCACCAATGGTCACTAATCTTAATAAATTGTATCAATTTGGTCATAAATCTTTATTTTGTAATGAAACAACCACTGAGCTTTTTAAGAATTTTCATAGAGGTTACATAGGTTACTTTCTAGCAAAAGCACTAGCCAAATTATTAATGTGGCAATTTTGGTTAGAGCTACCCTATTCCTCGTTTTGGGTTTTCCTAGATCCCAATTCAGCTAAACCTTTGTTACGAGTTTGTTTCAACAAATTTTAGGGGATTAGAGTTGATCACACAAGATCGTGAGTAAGGGGTTGTTCATGCCATTGGAGGAGGAGGCGAGATCTTCTACCAATCACTTTTTTCTCTTCATTAACGAGGAGGCAATGTTGGTGTTTGTGAAAGAGTAGGGGTGCTCATATCCGATCGACACCCAACCTATTTGACGTCAATTAAGGGTGTCAATAGGGAAGGGAATCCCCACGGGGAATAGAGAGTCCATACCGACGGGGGCAGAGATGGAAAATTTAAATAAGGATAGGGACACGGATGGGGGGCAAAATTGACTCCCTACGCAAGGATAGGGATGGGAATTGAGAAGAAAATGTCCCTACAAGGAGTTCCCATTGGTGATTTCTACAGGGATCTCTATGGTAATCCCCATACATAATTTTAATAATATATATTAAATATGCATATGATATACTATATATTTGTATATTAGTAATCTACCACCAAACTCGAGTGATACGCACCAAGTATCAACACAAAACCTAATAAGATTTAGAATTTGTTACTTCTTTAGTTAAGTAAATAAAGTACTTTATAATCGAACTCTATTAATATAATAACTATATATTTATTAATTCTTAAAAGTAGTAGACTAAAAGGGAAAACAACAACAACAAAGCCTTAACATATTAATTACCTTATTTAAAAATTGATCTTTATAGGAATCTATGATTTATAGTGGACGTGTATGTATGGTTGATATAGATTTTGTTAATGAATTTATTTTAGAGTATATTTTTTATTGTATGGCATATGGATTATTCAAGTGGGAAAATTTTCCCCATGGGGATCCTCGTGAGGAAAATGAAACAAGTTCCCCCAGTAGGGAATTAATTGGGAAAAGATAGTTCCCCACATGGATGCCCCATCTAGACAGGGATTAGAAGGGACAGGGATGGGAATAAAAATTCCTCCTCGCATGGGGATGGGGATGGGGATGGGGATAAGGATGAGTGTGAATTCTTAAATGGGGATAGGGATGGTATTCTTATCCCCATCCCCATCCCCTCCCCATTGACAGCCCTAACGTCAACCGATGCTATTTCTGTGGAATATTTCAACCACTATTCTAGTAAGTAGGATGTCCCAAGTCCGAAACCAACTTCTCAGTTCGGATGGCCGATGTGAAGTTCCCCCACCCGCCATCTGACTTATATTCGATTCAAGCATGAGCTCTTCAACATATAGTATGTTGT
This sequence comes from Stephania yunnanensis, assembly GCA_039657365.1. Classification (NCBI taxonomy): domain Eukaryota; kingdom Viridiplantae; phylum Streptophyta; class Magnoliopsida; order Ranunculales; family Menispermaceae; genus Stephania; species Stephania yunnanensis. The sequence goes on from CM077583.1 coordinate 22,007,083, forward strand.
ATTTTATACATATGATAAACTCAAACTTCTGATGTGCTGCAACTTTGATTATTTTCGATATTCTCAACCCATATGAGATGAAATTATTTTGCAAAGACAGTGCGAACATTAGCAATCGAGGAGAGACATAATAGTGCAACCATCAACGCTCATTTTTTTCGTTTTTCATTAGAGATCAACTTCTCCTCTATCTTTTATCCTAAATTGCTTGGTAGAAGAATGGTGAAATACTCAAATTCTACATTAAGTAAGTGGTGTCTAGCTCTAAAGGCATTTGTCATTTTTTTCAGAGCCTATGTGCCTTAGCCTAATAAATGTGGTGAAGAGAAGAATGTTGTCTCTCAATACTATATAATAATAATTAATAAAAAAACTTTGAAATCTTAAAGCTTCCATCCCATTCGACATATCCAATTCTCGGTCGACTACCACACTTCGGTGAGTAGAAGTCGAATGTTTGAAAGGAGTGACCGATAATATCAGGTCATGGTCAAGTTGAGGGTCACAGGTCAGCTAACACACCCATAGACACCCCTATGAAAGACACATTTTCCTCTTGCTCTCTTAAAAATGAAGACCGAAAACTTAAATGTCGTTTGGCTAGAACATAGATATTTATTTTATTTTATTTCATTTTTTTCTATTTTCTTTCCTTAGGTTTGGTTTTTGTGTCTCAAAACACTATTTATTTAAACCTAGGTCTTTTCCTCAATGCAAATATTTAGGTCTCTTAAATGTGGAGAAACTACACATACTTTATTCTTCTCAAGTACCCAACTAGCAAGAAGTGTGAAACGACTAGAAACACTAGTAAAACAATAGATAAGTAATCGTGCTTTAAATCAATACTCACTTCATCACAAAAAATTCCTCTTCTTCTATTTTTCAAATCACTACAAGAGCATGCGTGCACCTTTTCATGATGCTTAAAAATGAACTGTCAAGCATCTTCTTCACAATGCTTTAACGATGATGAGATTGTAAGAATGGGTGAAATCTTAAATTAACAAAGACAAAAAAAGATGCTTTAAATGTGTGGAATTTGATTTGTTAGCTGAAAAGTCACTGGGCCAGGGATTGAGAACCCCCTCCCCCCAAGAAAAAAAGAAAAAAAGGAATAGGGATACATTGAATCGAGATTGCAACGTCATCTATGCCATGTTAGCGACGCGACCAAAGTTGTTGACAAAAAGAGATCAAATTGACTTCCCTGAAACTATTGTGAAAGTTTAGTGACCTTAGTATTACAAACTAGAGTTTTACTATACAATTTATAAAGTTGGATGACTATAGGTGAAATTAAACTTAATTTTCTACTGTGTCAAGTTTTCTAACTTTACTAGCCATTTTTAGATGTGTTCAAACCATTGCAACCACCTTTCTTTAAGTTTTGCGTCGATTAATGCTTTCCTACTTTTCTTTGAGTTTTCGTATCTTATTCTATTTTTACAAGTTTTAACACCAATTAACCTAGCATCCTCAATTTTGCTCAACTTACTTTATGTATTTGTTGATTTTTTAGCCCAACATTTACTTTCATAAACCATAAGTGGCCTAATAGTGATCCCATAAAACTTCCCTTTTAGCTGAACAAGGATATTTAACACAAGTGTCACCTTGACAACTTATAATTGGGATTGCATTCAATATGACAATCAAACTAGAAGATTTTGAGAGGACCCTTGCCCTTCTAACTCACCCTTTTGCAAGATTCCTTCTCCTCCCCCTCAAATAAAGCCAAGGGACAACGATTCTGTTGTTTGATTTTTTAAGAAACAAAATTAACACAAAAACTTATGATTTTAAATTGTTCTTCACAAAATTCTTTAACACTTAAGGATTTCGCATGAGTTTTGATATATGCATGCACATCTTATAATCATTTTTTGCGAATCTATTTCATTTTCTGGTTTTTCATTTAAAATAACTTATCCTTCCAATAGACCATTGATACGCCTCAAATAAAATGATAAAGGCACATGGTCATTCGGTTAAGGGACAGAAAGCTACTCTACAAGCATGAAGGTGTTGTAGAAGTTAGTTAGCTCCACCAACACAGTTTGTAGGTCTGACATGAGGGTACTTGATGAGTACGTGGTGTTATGAATTAAAGGTACATTAATAGTTTAGTGTACATGTGTATGATGTGGGTTAGATAAGGAGTTAGTTAAACAGGAACTGTATGTTACAAGGGATAATATTTTTCCCTCCTATATATTGTACAAACACATATTGTATTCTTAAGTTTTAGGAATAAAGATTGATCACACAAATTGTTTGTTCTTGGAGAAACCTTAAACAAGGTATTAGAGAGGGTTTGATCCAAACCTTAATTTCTCCCAATTTAACGATTTTCATTTAAGATCATCAGATATGTGATCTTTGTCGCTGTGGCGGATCAAATCTTTAATTTTCTTGAAAGTTTGATAGTAATCTAAAGAGTTCTTGTGATTTAATTGAAGTGATTGAGTCATGGCGAGTTTTCTTGGAGCGATGAATTCTTGAACTAGAAATTCGGCAGGAAATTTAAATGAGTATGCTGCGTTTGGCATTGAGAATCCATATCATCTTCAAAATTCTGATCATCCTGACATGATTTTGGTCACAAACTCTCTTATCGGTACAAATTATTTGTCCTAGAGCAGCGCGGAGAAGATTGCACTCGAAGCAAAAAACAAACTTGGTTTCATCAATAGTGATTGTGCGAAACCTGCAGTGATTTCTCACTCTTTGATCATTGGCGCAGAGTCGACTATATGGTAACTTTTTGGCTTTTTAATTCCATTTCTATGGAGATTGTAGAGGCATTTCTATATAGTTCTTTAGCTTTGTCATTGTGGACTGAATTGAAACAAATGTATGTTGAATGCAATGGCCATTTGTTATATCGATTGAAAAGATAGATTTGTTCTATTAAACAAGGTTATATTTCTATTTCACAATACTATAACAAACTCAAGAAATTATGTGATGAAATTGGTTGTTTGTCACCTTTACCAAGCTGTGATTATGGACCATATGCTAAATTAACAGTTTTAGAGTCTAATGACGGGTTAATGTAGTTTCTGATGGGAATGAATAAGCTACATGATCATGTTAGGAACCAAATTTTAGTGATGGATCCTCTTCCCAATATCAATAAAGCATACTCCATGATTCTGAGTGTGGAAAAACAAAGGAAAAATAAAAAAGGTGAACATTTGTTTTTCCAGTGGCTCAGAGACATCTTTGTTGGTTAAGTACCCTAGTCCAAAAGGCAATGAAAAGCCCAATTTCAAGAAATCAGTCAATAAAGATGACCTTTTTCGTGATTTTTGCAAAATGAAATGTCACACTAAGGATTCAAGTTTCAAGTTGCATGGATACCTAGACTAGTTAAGAAAAGCAATGACAAGAAGAATGCATAAGAGCAATCTAAATCTTTTGTAAATATGTTAGACTTTCCCATAGATATTCCTTATGATGCTTCACTGAAGTACGTGGATTTACAAAGCAACATTGCCAACATGATTCAAAAAGGCATCGAGAAGTATATGAAAAGGGAAGATGGTTGCTACTGATGAGAAATAGGCCCAAGTTCATTTTGCTCAATATGGCTTTACAGGTAGCCTATTACCTCATAGTTACGCTTATCCTCGTATTGCTTACATGAAAGGCCAGCGTACTACTCAACCACCTTCTTGGCTCCATGATTTTGTCACTGACAGTGTTCATACTTCTATCTCACCATTACTATCAGTGTCATCTTCTACTTCTCCACTAAATTTTCCTTACTTGATGTCTCTTAATATCACAAATTAGTATATCCATTTTCTTGCCTCTCCTACACACATTAAGGAACCTTTTTCTTAAATAAAAGCTAAATCTGATCATTTATAAATAGCTGCCATTGAAAATGAGTTGCAAGCACTAGAAGCTAATGGAACCTGATCTTTAACTACTTTACCAACTGGTAAAAAGGCTATTGGTTCTAAGTGGGTTTACAAAGTTAAACTTCATCTTTATGGATCCCTAGAAAGGTGTAAACCAAGGTTATTAGCCAAGGGTTATATACAATTGAAGGGGTGGATTATAATGATTATTTTTTTCCAATTGCTAAGACTTTCACAGTGAAAATTATCTTAGCTTTAGCTATTGCAAGGGATTGGCATTTACATCAATTAGATGTCAATAATGCTCTCGTACATGGTTTCATTAAGGAAGATACCAACATTAAACCACCTGAGGGGTATCATCTAGCTGGTCCTAAAAAAGTATGCAAATTACACAAATCCTTGTATAAGTTGAAACAAGCAAGTCAACAATGGAATCTTGAGTTCACATCTCATGTTCACAAATATGGTTTTGTTCAATCAGTTCATAACCCTTGTCTTTTTACTTACTCTCATCAAGGGGACTTTCTAGCCTTACTTGTTTATGTTGATGATGTTCTTATTATTGATACATCCTTATATGCCATTACTTTGGTTAAGGACTTTCTTCACAATTAGTTCGCTATTAAAGACTTGGGGCAACTTAGATATTTTATGGTTCTCGAGTTAAGTAGATTTGAGCAAGGTCTCTATGTTAATCAAAGAAAGTATGTTCTTGATTTACTTCAAGACACTGGCTTAACTAATTCAAAGTCATTTGCCACTTTTCTTCATCAAGACTACAAATTTAATGATGAAACTTCTCCTCTGTTGAAAGATCCCGATCAGTTTAGGAGATTGATAGGTAGATTGTTATATCCTGGTCTTACCAGACCTGATATAACTCATTCAACCTAATAACTGAGTCAATTAGTTCAATCCCCAACTGAGCAGTACTTGGCAGGTGCTCTTCATATTTTGTGATACTTGAAATTTTCTCCATCAAATGGTATTTTGTTTCCTATTCAAGATGATATCTCTCTCATTATCTATTATGACTTAGATTGGGCAACATGTTCTATGTCTAGGAAATCTTTTCAAGCTATCGTATTTTTATGAGTGGAGCTCTCATTTCATAAAAATCCAAGAAATAATCAACAGTGTCTGAATCTTCTACTGAAACATAATATCACAGTCTCTCTACAATAATTTGTGAGTTGATATAGATTTTGTAGATTCTCAGAGATATCTTAGTTCTTGTTAAACTTCATATTCCTTTGTGGTGTGATAACCAAGTTGCACTACATCTGACTGCCAACCCTATTTTTCATAAAAGAACCAAACATCTTGACATCGATTGTCACTTGATTAAGGATCAATTCAAGGTTGGTTTTGTGTCTCCTCAATGCATTCCTTCATGACAACAGCTTGCTGATATTTTTACTAACTCTCTTTCTGCTTCTTTGTTTCATACTTTGTTGTCCAAAATGGCATTATGTGATTGACATAACCTTCCATCTTGAGGTGGTTGATGAGTATATGGTGTTATGTATTGAGGGTACATGGATAGTTTATATATGTAGGATGTAGGTTAAATAGGAAGTTAGTTAGACATGAACTGTATGTTAAAAGGGATCATATTTTTCACTCCTATATATTGTACAAACAAATATTGTATTGTTAAGTTTTGGGAATAAGGATTGATCATACACATTGTGTGTTCTTGGAGAAACCTTGAACAATACTTTTGACAATCTTAATCACCTTAGTCCTTGGAGATTGATGGGAACTCTTTTGGGTAGCAAGAGAGGATATAAATAGGAGGAGTGGAAGTGAGAATTTAAAAGGCATCTGCGAATTTGGTTTTGGCATGAGACAAGTGTAACCGTCCAATATTTATTAATCGAGTTTATTTGTAGATTTTGGACTAGGTTGTCAGGCCAGATCCACGTGGACACCGTAGAAAGGGTTGGGACACGTTTGAAGAGAAATAATAGTTAGTTTTGAGTGAAGATTGTTCTATTGCGATGTTTAAATTATTTAATTATCATATTGCATCGCATGTTTGTACTAAAATGTTGTAATCGAGTGAGATTGTACGACAGGTGTCCACCTCGTAAAGCATGTCGACATGGGTAGTCAATTAGGCGAAGTATGGGTACACTAAGGAAACATGATCATCTCATTTAAAATGTTCATTTAGTAAAGGAAATGATTAATAAAACAGTATAACAATAGGCTAAATCGAACATATCGATAGGCGAGCTATAGTATGTCTCAAAATGCGTGCTAAAACGACATGTCGGACACCTGGTACTTGGGTGTTAAGTTGTACTAATGAAAATGATTTGAGTGTCCTACTAGAGTCAAAAGATGGTGTTGGACAACATAAATATAGGCCATTATATGGTCCTCGAAATATGTATGCATATTTGATTAAAACCAACACTATAAAACCCAACAATAAGTGATTTTTCTCAACATGCATAAACACAAGAAAATTCAAAAGTTTGGGACAAAGAGAGCTACTGGAATTGTAAATTCAAAAAGGAATTGAAGTCATTAGGGCTCAAAAAATTTAGTTCTCATCCTCAGTTTTTTGGTAAGCCTTAAAATTTTCCTCATTTTCCTTCTTTATCAAAGCTAGAATGCATGTTTTATTGGGACAAAAAATGAATTCGCTTGTGTTTGCTCACTATTTTTCTATGAAATGGATGTGTTTTAAGCCATAGACTACTTCTTATAAGAAATTTTTGTTCTTCAAGTTTTTGAAACAATGCATGTTGATCCATATGATTTGATGTAAATCTTATAAATGGATGATGTCTCAGCTATGTTTTAGTCTTTATGATTTTCCTAAGAGGAGAGGGCAGGGTCAACGACATTGGAGATGGTCACGAAGGCAAAAAACCAAAATTCCCGAGTTGGACAAAATTATGGGTTTCTACCTTCATAGCGCGCCATAGAGGCCCTATAGCATGCTACTTGTACACTAAAAATTAAATAAAAATAAGTTTTAATAACGTAGCTAAAACCCACTTTTGAGACACTAATTCTTTGATTTACGGGTTTTTGGCTTATTTTGAAGGAATTAAATCGATAAAAAAGTATTCAATAATTTTGGGTTTTGTAATGAATATTGGTTTTAGGTGTTAATAGACACTAAAATGACCTTATACCCACTATATTTGAACTGATAAGACATCAAACTCAGGGACCATAGCTTGGGTATCGGGAGCGAATTGAGGTCGGATTTGGAGTTTAGGGAAGTGTGAAAGCATATTTGAGGTGTGTAAAACCCACGAGAAAGCTTCACGGAATTTAGTTCACTTTTAACATTTGTTTTCTGATTGCTGAACTATTTTTTACTTCGTTGTTATTATGATTAATTGTTGTTCATTCATGTTGAATAACCATGCTATATACGTGCATTTTAGTATTATTTGAAGTTCGATTGAGTTGGTTCATTAGGGTTTTGCTATGAAGACTGGTTGAGTTGGTTCACCAGGGTTATATCGTGTTGTTGTTATGTGACAGAATGATTTACCAGTTAAGTGGTTCACTAGGGCTTTAGAAGACATGGTATAGGAGTGACTCTTTTAGCGATTGAGTGGTTCCCTGGGCCTATATATGTTTACATTTCTGCTTACTTATATAACTATTGTTATGTTTTTTTTATTATTTACATGTTGCTTCGGGTTTTGTATTGCTCTACATTGATGGTAATATGTCGTTTTATTACCAGATAACGTGCTTGGATGTTTCATTTTATTTGATTTCTTATTGAATATTGTGCGGACTTCTCTTGGGATTTTAATCACTGGACTCGTTATTGTATTTGTTGGGTGACCGAATGCAGATCCTTCTATGAGTAATGGCAAAAGGGAATCTTGACAACTATCTCTTTTTGTTGACGGTTTTGGACATACGTGTAGTTGTTTATATTTTGATATATGTTGCTTTGTTATGGGTATCATGAGACTATGAGAGACACAGTACATGTATATACCTACTTTTATATATCTTGTTGCCTTATATACATGGTACTTTATTTTCGGGATTTCCGCTACTTAAGAATTTTGATAATATGCATAAAATACTCATGTATTTGGATTTTTCCACCGTAAAATGATAATGAAACCTAATAGGTTAACTAATTAGCTAAATGAATTTATTAGTAATTATATGAAGAATAATCGGATGAGTTAGTGTTAGTTGGGAACGTGTAAATAACAAGTTAGGTTGCAAGGCATCATAGATAAGCAAGCCATGACATGCAGGATTTGGTGACGTGTGATGTGGCGTGACAATGCCCTGGATTGCCTCGGGGTGCGGGGTTGTTGCAGTTGGTATCAGAGCAATAGTTCGATGAACCTAGAGAAGTAATAAAAGAGGATAGAAACTAAACAAATAAACATTAAACGTGGAAACCCGGTGTAATTGCTTTAGAACTCTAGTTGGGAAATGATGTGAGGCGAGTACAGTTAGGAGCCATATATGTGTTATATTTTCATTGTATATGTATTATATGCGTATATATGTCGAGGCTGATTCGACACACACTTCTCGATACGTATCATGACGTACGGACATCTTTTTTTTTCACTAGAGAAAAATGATTGATTTAATGAGCATGATATGCAGACGTCAAAGATTATCAGATATCTTCAAATTTAGAGACTCGTCAGGCCTGACTTCGGACATGCGGGGCGGCTGAGATGGATGCTATGACGCATGAGGCTCGTGCAGTAACACCCGCACCACAACCAGAGACGGTGTCGGCCGACCGTAATACTAGTGATGAGTATACGAGGACCAGGCAGAGGACAAGGAGAAGTACAGGTCGACATTTGTAGGTCCTCATACAAATAGGGAGCGTGATCGAGTATCCAGACCTCCTATACATTAAGGAAGTAATCCGAGCCGGAGTTCAAGGAGACAACGGGGAAAGGCAAGATGATGATGTAGGTGTTTTTGATGTGGCCAGCGGGGACATGATAGGAAAGATTGTTCATGGAGACCAGTGACAGCTATTGCAGTGCCACTTATGTCAAAGCCATTTATGTAGAGTGACGAGACTACATCATTAGAATAGAAGTGCCTACTAGTATGTTCTCATTGTGGAGTGGAGGGAAATCATCATTTCAAATGCCCACTGATCTTTATACCACCGATATCAGTAGAGTTGTTACGTATTAGAGCTCAGGGCTCGAATTATATTTGGACAATACGCTGATGGGGTGGACTTAGAAAGTCAGGTTATTTTGTATAGTTAATGAAAACCTGATGTTTTTGCTAATTATATGTATAAGTTTCATACTAAAAGAAGATGTTGAAAACTCTGATTAATTATATGTATTTATTTCATGCGAAAGAAAATAGTGATGACTGTGAGTAGAGATTATGTGTATTGTAGATCACAACATGGTTACCGAGGATGTGATATTTCCCAACCCAGTTAGTATGGAAAACTTATCTTAGATCGCGATAAAACATGAGGGGTATGATGATGAGTTCATACAGGGTATGAGCTGTAGGTTTAGAATGTTCTTGATTGGAAGGTCTATAGAGAGACGATAAGGATAGGAATTTGAAGAAAGGGTTTCAAAAGTGTACAAGTAGCGAAAGGTAGTCCAAATATTATAGGTATAGTCTTACAAGGATAGCTAAGAGACGTAAGACATAGGAGTAGCTAGAAGACCGTACAAATAACTGATAGTGTTGAAATGACTCAAAATGTACACGAAATTGATGATAGACATCTTCAGCTTCCGCCAGAGCATTAGAGTTAGTCTTACAATCATAACGGTCGAGTAATTCCACTAAAGTTTTATGATAGTTCTCAAACGGTGAGGTTAGTAAGGGCCCACACCGCCACCTTATCAGACAAAAGAATAATTCAGTAAGTACAAATCGAGTGAAAGCTTAAAATTGTGCTATAAGACATCAAATAAATCACCCACACCAACATGTAAATCGAGCTCAAGAAAGATGGACAACGGGTACCAAGTTGAGAAAGATAATGTAACAAAATCGACACGTGAGATCTTAAGGAAAAATGTAAGAGTTGTGTACACAACAAGTGAAATGGATAAACATCGCGGTAGAGAGATAGAGGAGCCTTACGATTTGCGGATCTAAGGATCTAAAGAAATAAAACTTTTAGAAGATACGAGAATAAAAAGAGTGACAATTAACACTAATGGATGAATGGTTACTCTCAATTAGGTATTGTATATAAGGTGTATGACCTTACTAGGTATACGCTGTAAAAAGGCAGGATGAGACAATACGTGATTTATACATGAGCGAGAGTTACTAATGATGGCCATAGTTACAGTGTCATCAAGTCATATTTCATTACCTAGTTAGAGTTTTGTGAAGCACTACAGAAATACCATGGTTATGATTATATGGATCCAGGCAAAGTTAATGAAATCACGATTGGAACAGTCGGTGTTCAAAGCCTGACATTGAGCATGAACACTGTTAACTATGTTCGTTGACATGACTCAACTTTAAGTAAGGTTGAGTAACAACTAGACCATAACATATGTATTAAGAGTCCTCGGTGAATGATGACCCGAGCTACTTTGTCAGTTGATGTGTCGGTGCATCGTTGATCTACACTGGCAACTGAGAGGACCAGGTGATCGATCAGTTGGGTGCGCTAACGTGAGGGATCCTAGGGAAAGAATCTAAAGTATGGCCTAGTTGGGTCTTGCAGTGAGTTGGCAATTGTGAATGTTCCCCGCCACAGTTTCCTCCCCACGAAGAGAATGTTGATTTTTCATGCTCGCGGCACTTCTCCACGAGCCTATAATTTCTGCCAGTACCGATATTGTCCCGAACTTGACTACCTTTCAATTTTTATAGGTGTGGGGTTTTATCTCAAAAGACCTCGGTACTATTTAAGAGGAGATCACCACTTATATACTTCATTATGAAGTTTCAATTATCCGATGTGGGACTATTATTTCGGTCCACACATCTCAACACTCCACCTTGGACCGAAATCTATCCAAGACTCCGATACCATATTGATTTTTCATGCCCGCGACACTTCTCCACGAGCCTATAATCTCCGCTAATACCGATACTATCCCCAATTTGACCACCTTGCAATTTTTATTGGTGTGGGGTTTTATCTCAAAAGGCCTCGATACTAGTTAAGATGAGATCACCATGTGGGACTATTATTTCAGTCCACACATCTCAACAGAGAAGAACAAAAGACCGGGAGTGAGTTGGTGTTATGAATGTTTCCCACCATAATCTCCTCCCCATAAAGATGAAGAGTTGAAGGGTTGTATTAAAGGCCTAGCATGGCACATTGTATGTAGGGCAATGCCAGAGGATATTGTTATATAAAAAGTTGAAGAGTTGTATGAAGGGCCTTGTAGGGCACATTGCGTGTAAGGAAACACTTGAGGAATACATATATAGAGAGATCAAGAATGATAGTATATCATACAAAGGAAGTCTGATAGTGTTGTTAGGAAGTTCAGGCTGCGAAGGGCATATAGAAAGCTATAACGAAAGTTACCTTGGTGAGTTAGACGAGTTAGTCCTATCTGAGACCTGAGATCAAAAGGAACATAGAACCGAGGTTTCATTGGGTCATTAGATTACCATAATAGTTTCGCGATATGAGGTTTCATTTGCTTTAAATCTCGAGACGAGATTTCCCCTAGTCGGGAAGAATTGTAATAGCCAAATATTTATTAATCGCATTTATTAAGAAGCTTCAAACTAGGACTCTGAACCAGATCCACGTAGACACCGTGGATAGAGTTAGGACACATCTGAATAGAAATAATAACTATTTTTGCGTGATGGTTGTTTTATTGTGGTGTTTAAATTGTTTAATTATCATATTGCGTCGCAAGTGTGTTCTAGAATTTTGTAATCGAGTGAGATTGTGTGACGAGTGTTCACCTCATAAAATGTGTCGACGCAGGTAATCAGATAGGCAAAGTATGGGTACACTAAGGAAACATGATTAACTCATTTAAAATGTTCATTTAGTCAAGGAAATGATTAATAAAACAATAGGCTAAGTCGAACATATCACAGATGTGAGCTACGGTGTGCCTCGAAATGTATGTCGAGGTGCGAGATGTCAAATGCAGAGTACTTTGGTATCAAGTTCTACTTAAAAAATAGATTTGAGTGTCCAACTGGAGTCATAAGTTGGTTTTGGACAACATAAAAATAGGCCATTACATGGTCCTTGAGATATATATATGCACACTTGATCAAAACTAGCACTATAAAACCCAACACTTAGTGACATTTCTCAACATGCATACACGTAAGAAAATTCAGGAGTTTGGGACAAAGAGAGCTGCTGGAATTGTAAACTCAAAAAGGAATTGAAGTCATTAGGGCTCAGGAAATTTAGCTCTCATCCTCAATTCTTTAGTAAGCCTTGAACTTCTCCTCATTTTTCTTCATAATCATTGCTAGAATGCATTTTTTATTAGGGTTCTCAATAAAAAAATGAATTCAATTGTGATTGCTCACATTTTCTTATGAAATGGATGCATTTTTAAGTCAATTGCAGCTATAAATTGGCTTATATAAATTTATTTTTATTAGAAATTTGTGTTCTTGAAGTTTTTGAAATAATGCATGGTGATTCATATGATTTGATGTAAATCTTGTAAATGGATGATGTCTTTGCCGTGTTTTGGTGTTTGCGATTCCCCTACAAGAAGACGGTAGGGTCGACGACGTTAGAGACGGTCAAGAAGGCAAAAAACTAAAATTCCTAGGTTGGGAAAAATCCTAGGTTTCTACCTTCACATCGCACTATAGAGGCCTTATAGCGCGCTATCCAGATACCAAAAATTAAATAAAAATAAGTTTTAATAATGTAGCTAGCTACAACCCACTTTTGACACACCGATTCTTCGATTTATGAGGTCTTGACTTATTTTGAAGGAATTAAATCGATAAAAGAGTATTTAATATTTTTTGGGTTTTGTAATGAATATTGGTTTTAGGAGTTAATAGATATTAAATTGACCTTAAACCCACTATATTTGAACTAATAAGACATTGAATTCATGAACCATAACTCGAGTATCGAGAGTGAGCCGAGGATGGGTTCGGGAGTCTGGGGAAGTGCGAATGCATATTTAAGGTGCATAAAACACACTAGAAAAATTCATATAATTCAGTTCGCTTTTAACATTTGTCTTTCAGTTGCCGAATTATGGTATTCCTTGTTATCATGATTTGTTGTTCATTCATGTTGAATAATACTATTTTTTGCGTACATTTTTGGATTATTTAAAGGTCGGTTGAGTTGGTTCATCGTGGTTTTGCTATGAAGACCAGTTGAGTTAGTTCACTAAGTGGTTTGCAGGGGCTTTAGAAGAAGTGGTATAAGAGTGACTGGTTTAGCAATTGAGTAGTTCAACGGGGCTATTTGTATTTACATTTCTGCTTACTTATATAACCGTTGTTATGTTTTTAGATTATTTACCTGCTGCTTTGGGTTTTATATTGCTCTACATTCATGGGAGTATTTCTTTCTGTTGCCAGATAGCGTACTTGCATGTTTCATATTTATATTTATTGACTATTGTGTGGACTTCTCTTGGGATTTTAATCACTAGACTCGTCACTGTATTTGTTGGGTGATCGAGTGCAGATCCTTCTACGAGTAGCAGAAAAGGGGAATCTTGACAGCTATCGCTTTATGCTAACGCTCTTAGACATACACGTAGGTGTTTATATTTTGATATATTTTGGTTTGTTATGGGTATAAAGGGATTATGAGAGACAATGTACATGCATATACCTTCTTTTGTATATTTTGTTGCCTTATATACATAGTACTTTATTTCCAGGATTTTCATTAGTTAGGAATCTTGATAATATGCATAAAATACTAATATATTTGAATTCTTCTATTGTAAAATGATAATGAAACCTGATAGGTTAACTAACTTGCTAAACAAATTTATTAGTAATTATTTGTAGAATAATTGGCTAAGCTAGTGTTAGTTGGAAACATGTAAACAACCAGTTAGGTCGCAAGACGTCATAGATAAGCAAGCCATGACGTGGCATGACTTGGTGACATGTGATGTGACATGGTGGTGCTTGAGGTTGCCTGAGGCACGGGGCCATCACATAGGAAAGACCTAACTTCTCGAATAGTTTAGACTAGGTACACTCTTGATCACAAGTTATCTTTGTAAATCATTTTTTCTTCATTAATAAAATTCCCTCCTTTTTTCCTCTCTATCTTTTACTCCTCAACTCGTTGTTCTATTGCTCTGAATTGAGATATCAGATCTAGATTTGATTTGTGAGAGTTGGAATTTTATCAACCAACCATTTTTACCAAGTCTATTTGTTAAGATTTTTTATTATACTAAAGTCTACAATAATTTACCAACTTGAGGATAAGAAAGGAATAACGATTATGTTAGGGATTTATTGGGTTCCTTATATAATAAGATAAGATAAACTATAGAATTAAAGAAATAAAATAATAGAGTATCATGAAGTAGATTAAGAATTGTTTTAGAATTACTAAGTTTTTTAGTGCAATTTTAGACCTACAAAAAGATGATTTTATGAAAGAATCAGTGACATCAAGTAAGATAATGATTCGTGAGCATAAATCCACACCATCAACAAAATTTATATACAACCTCTTTTGATTTTGGTCAACTTTCAATATATTGCACTTGGTCAGATAACAGTTCCCTAACTCTCTTTTTTTTAACCAGACACATTATGTTTCGTACTTAGCAAGTGACACTGAGTTGCCTTAAATTCAACTATCTTTACTAGAATTTATGTAGTTTCATCTCTTCAAATGATTTAACCATTCGAAAAGATAAATAAATAAACATACACTCTGAAATTGCTTCCATCCTTCAGTCCTTAAACTTGAGACTCAAAAATATAAACCAATCACCAAATGAAAAATCGAAATTCAAAAATTTAAGTGAAGAGGGGGAATAAAGTCCTTTAATAATTTAATTCTTCTAAATGCCCTAAGGCATAGAAATCATTTCACTTAAATAATAATAAGGAATTTAATACTAAATTCATGTATCTTGTCTCAAATCGCAAATGTAATTGAACCATTTCAATTTCATTATTTGCATTCTTATTTAAACTTAAAGCTTGATTACATTTTTATATGATTGAATTTAGAGTACGCTTTTATAAGAGAAGTTGTATCCCTTCTAAATGAAGGCCCATCATATCCACCGTATGGATACATTAAAACCTAATGGAACTTTATAATCCTTCTCAATGTCTCCTTGTGTATGTTTTCGCCGCCATCAAAAATTAACTTCGCGAGCGGATCTCATCTCTAAGTGTTTCAAGGCTATTGAAAACCCTAGGTTGCGGGATAAGAAGGAGTAGTGGTACCTTGGAAAGATCGACTATGCCAAGGCTATTGACGATGCTGATGACTGGATCAGTGACTTTGTGTTTGTCGATAAAGGAGCCTCTGACCTCTCCCGAGAAGTGGCAGCGAAGGAGATTGAGAGAGAATGCAAACAGAGGATGACAGGCATTGGAGTTGTGAACGTTCACCCACAAATGCTTAAAAAGAGCGTTTCCCGCCACTGCAGCGGCCATTCGCTTCGATTCAAACACACAGGAAAATAAGAGCATGGAATGGCAGAGGGCAGCTTATATATATTATGTTTATTAATACACATGTTATTTTGTCGTAAAGGATTTACACGACAGGCGGAGTTATATTTATCAAGTCATTATGACTTTTCTTTTATTGAGATGCTCGTCCTTTATAAATAGAAATGAGAATGTGATTCATTATCACATTCCTTTTAGTTTTTACCTCTCTCCATTAGTACGTGCTCTTAGAGAAAGTCTAAGAAATATAGTTGCAACTCTCATTGGGATGGTGATTCTTGTTAAGGTAATCTTCTTTGTAATGCATTATTAATTAGATGCAGTGCCTTTACATCTTTATATCTTTATTGCTATTATTATGCTAATTAGTTATATATGTTTATATGCATGTGTGATTCTTGTCGATAGACATTTTGAAGTCCACCAGTGTGGTTTTATCCGTCCACCAATATGGTTAAGTGTTGATGACGAGTGCCATAAATACTGCTATTTGACCTTAGTGTGGTATGAGCCCAAGCTCACGATTTCCTAATTCCATCAGTGTAGTTTATGCTTTAGGCATATTGAGGTCCGCTCTCAGGCGTGGTTCTATTTTTATGCGTGTGTGATGTTTTATTATATGTGTTGCATTAATGATGTGTAATTAAAGTAATACTAGACAATTGGCTCATTAAATTAATAATTTCAATTATTTAGTTAAGAGGTTCAATCATGAGAATAGAAGTTTGTACACAGTAAAAAAATATTTTATTATTTTTATGGTGTATGTAATAAAATAGATATTTTATTTTCAAGCGGCTATTGTTTTTCCTATTTATGGGTTATACTCGATTTCATGGAGCCTATAGGGCGTCCATCTCAAAATCGAGGTGTAACAAAATGATATCAGAGCAAAGTATAACTTGTGAAAACTAGTTTTTGTTTGTCGGCATAATTAGAAAAAAAAACTAAAATAAAATTTTGTGAATTTTAGGTAAAATATAAATAAGACTTGATATTCAATAGTAATATTAAGATAAATTTGTTAGGTTATAGTGGTAAAAGAAAATATGAAGAATTTATACATAAAGAAATTCTCAAGCATGCTCCAATTTATTAAAAACATAATATAAAGTGTGAATTACATAACAATACAAATTAAGAGCTACTATCGGGGACTTGTATGTTTCTTGTGTACTATCTTACAAACCAAAACAAATGACTTTAGTGATTAATTTTAAAAAAATCTTAGATTAAATTATTAGAAAACAAAGATGTTAAAAAATCAAATGATTGTAAGATCATGGATATATTGTTTGAATACATAATGGACAACTCTGAAAAAAAAAAAAAGTGATAGCGAGTTGGAAGAGAGTAACATGTTAAGGATAAATAGAGGGAATGGCCATAAAGAATCAAATATAAGATATATATATATATGTTTGTGTATGAGATAGAAATCAACAACTACGTGTTTTACAACGAAATAAATAATACTGAAAAATAGGATTAGTAGTAGGTTGTTAGGAATCTTATAGTAGTGGTTAATGGATAAATGTCTTAATATAAACTACATGGCTTACACACGTACACCTTTAATTATCAAGGCAATTTGTTAAGAGGAATGATATCGAACTTTAACTCTCTACAAGAGGAAGTTGTCTTTATACCAGTGTTAACCAGTCGATTTAAAGTGTCGACTTTCGATTAATGAGTGGCATCGCAACCTTGAGCTCATTGACTATTAAAAAATTCTCATATTTACCAACTTTGACTTGCGCCTTATTGTTGACCATTACGTTGACTAGCGACTATCATCTACGACGTCAAGAGCCATCGGCCAACCAATGAATTACATTCATCCTAAACCTGGTTGACCCACTTCCATATAAAAAATGATAAGAAAAAGGTTCCACCATCTGCATACTTGCAATCGGATAAGAATGAAAGAGGGACATAAACTAATCGTACCTCATCTATACCTAGAAAATGGTATAAAGAAAACTCTATGCTCGAGAGAATATATGAGGAAAACTAAAGATTGTGCATATGGTGCAAGTGAGCAAACGATATGATAAAGCTTGGTTTGTGTAATGGCCCAAATTTCTGATAACGAATTTGGTTTGTAATTAAAGGATGCCGCCCGTGACATTGCTCAAAAGCTGGTATACGAACCCAACATTCGGCACGAAGACCAAATAATAAATGTTATGGTGTAACAAATGCTTAATGCATTGTATATACTTATTAAGTTACTCTTATGCATATATAGACGTTAAGACACAAGCAAAAATGAACTTTGAGATGCGTGCTGGTGTTTGACTGGAGTAGAGAGTAATGTGAGAGGTATAATTTAAGTTAATGTGGCTTATATAGTTGAATTGATGTGACTATGGCTTAATTTAGATAAATATAACCTAAGTTAGCAAAATAAAACATTAGTCATAGATATTTCTCGAGATACATGTGGACACATCACAAGGAAAATTAAGTTATGAATGTGTATTATCAAGAGTGAGTTAGTGGGGAGTTAGTGGATGTAAATCAAGATGTGAGCCATTAAATTATGTAACGACCCAAATTAATTAAACTCTGCTTAGCATTAATCTCGGGTATTATCGTCCTTAATTCAGGCGTTATATGGACAACTCGGTTGACTCGAAAATGAGAATCGAGGGTATATGTTATTTATGGATAATGGTTGCTTATAATGAGGTGTTTAAAATCATTATATTATTATATTGCATTGCATGTATGTACGTTGATATCGGGAGAATTGGTGTGATGAGTATGTACATTAGGAAAAGTGTCGATGCGGGTATGAGGTAGGAGTTACCCGAGGATGTTAGACTAATCTAAATAGTATGATATGGTGTCTAATTAAAACTATAGCATAAGTTAGTTCATTAAATAAAGTAAAATATGGTGTACCTTAAGATGCGTGTCGAGATGCAGGGCACTGAGTGCCGGGTAAACGGGTGGTTAGTGTGATTGTAAATATATTAAATATATGGTTATAACACACTATCCATATGTAATTATGTGCATAGGTGAGTTAATTTGATCCAAGATAAAATAAAGTTCTATAGTTGGATAGGAATTAGTTTAACCTTTAATCAAGCTAGTGATGATCCTAGAATACATATAATAAGTCAAGAAGACTGGTTTTCATGTTGGATGATTGGCTTCATATGGGACAAGTGATTTCGTTTGGGGACAAGTGGCATTAAGGAGGACACATGTCCTAGTAATTAACTAACAATAAATCAAAGATTTGGCTAATTAATCCACTTACTAATATAAGTATATAAGGCATATACTTATTGGAGGAGCTCAACATCCACATTTAAGCTGAAAAACCAAAGGAATTGAAAAATTTCTTGGCTAAGGAATTTAGGGAGATCAAGGAGAGTTGGAGCTCAAATAAAAGTATCATCAACCTTAGGTACATGTCTTTCTATTTTAAGTTTGAAATCAGTTCGGGTTTGGTAATTTTCAGATGGTAGATATTTGAGTCTTTGAAATAGGTTTATATATTTGGATTCCTCATTTCAAGCTAATAATCTAGTTGTTGTGAAGTTCTTAATTTGATTTTGAAATAAGAAAATATGAATTTTTAAGTTGTATGATCAAAATTGAAATTTTGCATGTTGTATTATAAACCAGCTTATGTAATTTAGTTATAACTTCCTCTTTTAAAATCTAAATGGACCTAATCTTGTTCCATTTGAAAGCTAACTCGAAGGAAAAAATTATCCTACTAAAAATTTTGTAATTTGAATGTTTTCATGTCTAAAATTGCTCTACAAATAGGTGATTTAATGCATTAAGAGATTTTTGAAACTAAATTCTTAAATAACATAACTCCCTAATTACTAATACAGATGAGTTGATCTTTTAGTATGTTGTTATTGGATATGTTAGCCACCAAGTGACCAAAAATCACGATTTTTGAAACTATAGATTGGGATAAATAAATTTTCCAAATCTTCTGGTTGGATTAGGTTCCAATTTGAACTATTTTTAGTAGAATTGAGATTTCTCTTTCGTTTTAAATCAAGATTTTGCAAACCAAGACTTTTCAGAAATCTAAGATATAGACCAAAAACTTTGTACTAAGGGAAGTTTTTTAGATTTGAAAAATTTCATGCCTAAAAATGCATTTCAACACAAGACGAAATTGAGACTTTATTTAGACTTCAAGGGATGATTTGGGAATACTAATCTAAAACCTATTCAACCAATATGAATATATAATAAACACATTTAAGTGACTAGAGGGGATTAACACATTTAATTGACTTCAGGGGATTGAGATAACGTAGCTCGGCTACCAGAGAGTTAGGAGAGGATGGGTTCAAAAGTCTAGAGAAGGAAGTCAGAGCATGTATTGAGGTGCGTAAATCCATTGGAATGCTTAACAGAATTTATGATTTTGTTTTATCAATATCGGATTACATGTGTAACTGCTGGTGGGCACACATATGTTTTTACTCTAATTTTGTTGCCTATATATTAGTTGTAGCTAAATCAATTGCATGAGTTTGCTTATTTTTACCACTCATGTTGATGGTAGTAGACTGCATCTATGACCTTCAGGAGGGATGTAAGATGCACCCTTAACTTGAAATAGCATTAGAGGGGTTCATCCATTAACTGAAGTTAGGGTTTAGTCAGTGTAAGCGTGTATGTATATAAGTGGTTCCTATTGTTGGGTTTTGGGGTTCATGCGCAGAGGAGATTACCCCAACAGGATCCGAATCTAATTCCATTAAAAACGTTTAAACCATGAAAAATTAATCATACCTCAGTCGCAATATACCTTTCTGAAGGTTGATCGATCTCTAAGGCGTTGCCAACGACGAACGCCCTCTACCAGTAGTCCACACACGAACGACGTCCGAGATTCGAAATGCTAGCTTTAATAGAATACCAAACCTTTTGTTTCTCTCCAAAACGATCCAGAGCATACCAAAAACCCTAAGTCATTTCTAAAATGAAAATAGAGTTTTGGCCTTTTAATCTTTCGTGCGTGTATTCTAACTTAAAGCGTCTATTTATACAACCCTTGTATATAGACGGTTAAGTAAATTACACATATACCCCTACTTAAAGAAGTATAAGTGTAATACACCACAAGGACGTTTCTGTCATGAATTTTATCATATAAAATTCATTTTTCTCAACCATCTTAAAATCTCGCGAAACCATTCTTAGTGTGCGACCCAATAGGTTCATACAACGTTGGCAGTGTACTTAAACACATTTTGGTATATAAGTCATAAGCGGCCTCTAGCAAGATATTATGATTACCCAAGTTGTACGAATATCAAATCGATACAACCTAATCAATAGTGTATATAACATCATTTTGTTACACGATATCCTTTTGATCAAACATAAGCATGGAATTGTCATCCAACATGTTCAATCGTACTAGTCTCGATCTCTAGGTAGACTGAAAAATTCAAGTGACATTGATCAATATCAATTCACTTAGACTAGGCCTTTTAACAGTCTAACACATCGAGGTATCCACTGGATATCTCTCTTTATTTGAGAGGCACAAATTATATCTTGATTACACAACTTCATCACATTGCTCGCACATTAACCAATCACAACCTTTATTATCGTCCGGTTAAAGACAACGTTTGATAATGTCAAATCACTATGTTCCTAATGTTGAAGTCTCTGGTAATCTCAAGTCGGAGGACTGAAAAATATACCTATCATGAGAAACAACTATGACTTAATCCATGTGATGTTCTCATAGCGGGTTGGTCCAGTACTTTGTTCCCTAACAAGCACTCGTGATCTTGATTCGTATCCCTATACGTATAGTCATCATATGATCATCAATCAAGACTCACACCAGTCTTAACTCATTATAGTTCCCAGTATAATGTTCGACTAGGGACATTTAAGATATTTCTGTAAATACCCATGGATCTTATTATAATGTAAACATGCAAATTAATTATAATAAACAACAAATGAAATCCTCTATTTTATTAACTAAAAGTATTCATGAAGACATTTATGGATTGACCTAGTGCACATGCCCCAACACCTATCCTATTTAATCGATTATCGACTGGTTTAGGTCAAGGATTCCTCGAATTATTTACTTGTTTATTTATTCATTGTTGCTTTATTTTTTAGCCCGCTTTATTAGTTTTTATTATTACATTTATTTGCAACTGTTTTTGCTTTTTGTGTATTGTCTACATTTATGAGATATGACTTACTGTTGTTAGATATTATATTCGTATGTCTCATAGTTTACCAATTTTATTTCATGAATATGGTGTGAATTTCTCTTAGGATTTTACTCATTGGAATCATCACTGTATTTGTTGGGTAACCGAGTGGAGATCCTTCGACGAGCAAGGGCAAGTGCAAGGAGGTATTGGGTGACTACCTTTAAGATAGTGACGCTAGCTCGTGTTTGATTACAATATGTATATTTAATCTTCATTGGATTTTGGGGATTGCAGAACATTGAATACATGTATATGGATCTTTTGTTGTTCTTATTTTACCTTTGATATATAAAGGGTATCTTTTTGTCGGGTTTTCCATTACTTAAGATTGGTATATATTACAAAATTTATTCACTTAAAGACGTCCACTGTAAAATTGTATTAATACTTGATAAACTGATTAACATGCTAATTTAAATCACTAATAATTATATGGAGATTAATTAGCTAAGTTTGAGTTTAATGAAATATATGTAAGCAATCGATTAGGTCGGCTGGCGTCGCAGATAAGCCGGCCACTACGTGGTGACGTTTGTTGACGTGTGATGCGACTTAACAGTGCCCAGGGTTGCCTCCGAGTTTGGGGCCACCATATTTTGGTATTAGAGAGACATCGATGGAGCCTTGGGAAGAGTTTAAATAAATTGAATAAAACTTAACAAGCGAATATCAGATATGGAAACCCGAAGATCCTGACTTAATATCCTAGTTGGAAAGTGAATTTGAGTCGAGTAGTGATAGGGCTTATATATGTGTTATGTTTTTGGTTATGTATATTATATACACGTATGTGGAAGGTGATCCAGTGCATGGTTTTCGATGCATATCACAATTGATGCCCAATCAACTCCACCTAATATTGATGTTGGTTAAACGAGCGATCAAACTAGGGATAATGGTTTAGATTTGGCAATAGCCGCGTAATTTGCAACTCACAATGGACAGTTTGAGCTATTGTTAGACATGACGTCTACATAGATAGCGAAGATTGCATCACTCATCGCCACCCAAATACAGAGCACGACTAAGATGACAGTTGCTTCGACAACAGTTGCACCAACTATTTAGTTTGTACCAATGCATGTAGTGGTACAGGAGACTCCGACAATAGTTGATGCATAGACTATAGCATAAATTGAGACACCGATAGCTATGCCGACACAAACAAATGTATTTGAAATATCAATGACAGCAAAGCTCAAGTTGGCGAGGGAGTTCATCAAATTCAATCCTCGATATTTTCATGGAGATGAAAACTCGGAGGTAGCCGAGAAATGGATGATCGCGGATTAAAGGCTACACAAGCTATTGCGGATTCAATATAGCATTACATACCAGGATATTGGGGCACATGCTGAGGGGTGATGCTACCGTGTAGTGGACAACATACACAGGCATTCATCCATATCCGACCACATTGGTTGAGTTTTGACAAATTTTCTACATCAGTACATTCTGATTAAGAATCGGTTGAAGCTGATAAAGGAGTTTCTAGCTTTGAGATAAGGTAGCAAGTTAGTGTTATAATACATGGATACCGATACTTATTGCAATTTGATACGAACATCATGGGCACTGAGAGACTACAGATTTATTACTATGTCAAGATATTGATTAAGAATATAGTCGGAGCCATTATTTCCACTGGAGCCTAGACACTACATGAGATGTATGATATAACACTTATACATGAGACACATATGATACAACAGGGTGAGAAACACTCATATACTGAGTTGGAGAGACAGACGGGATATAGTTCTTGGCAGAAGAGATACATAGATCAAGAAGAAAAAGATGATAGTCATTATGGTCAAGGTCGTAGGGATGATGATCGGACAGCTAGAGCTTATGTTGTGCCAATACTACCAGCGCCATCATAGAGATCGACTCAGGGGTCGGGGAGTCAAGAAGTAGGACCAAGATGCACGACAATGTGTTGGAAATGTGGGCAAAAGGGTCATGTTAGGAGAGACTATCCATGGAACTTGACAACTCCGATATAAGTAACACAAGTGTAGACTCGAGAGCTGATGCATATGGTGATTGAGCCAAGGCGAGAGACATCCCAACAGCGGGTTGAGGTTATGCAATTTAAGATTTTGAATAATTGTTGGTAAAGTTCATGCATGGATGGTAAGTTAATATAAAGTCATTATATATCATAGTATAGACGGTTAAGTCTATTATGTTGTGATAAATGATAGGAAAAGTTTACGGTTACCTACAGCTAAGTAACTTGGTTAGAGAAACTCGGGCACAGAATTGAGTTGAGAGTTGGTTGCGGAGGTGTTCGAGAGCGTAACGGATCATGATCACCTTGCCAGCACGCACCTATGTCTCAATGCAACACTACGTGCCCTGTGATGGGTACGAGAGTAGTGGGGTGTTCAAGGGACCGTAGAATGGTACTATCAAGGTGTGAGGCATAGTTACACGAGGATAGGTTAGGTGAACCAGAGGTTCCTCTAGATTGAAATATCGGGGACAATATCTTCCCTAGTTGGAAATAATTGTAACGAACTAAATTAATTAAACTAGGATTAACATTAATCTCAGGGATTAATAACCGTAATTCTAGTGTTACGTGGACAACTCGGTTGACTCGAGCATGCAAAATCGAGTGTACATGGTATTTATGGATGATGGTTGCTTATAATGCGGTGCTTAAAATCATTATATTATTGTATTGCACCGCATGTGTGTACATTGCTATCGAGAGAATTGGTGTGAAGGGTATGCACATTGGGAAACGTGTCGAAGCGGGTATCGGGGAGGAGTTACCAGGGGATGGTAGACTAATCTAAATAGTAGGATATGGTGTCTAATTAAAACTAGCCTAAGTTAGTTCATTAAATAAAGTAAAATATGGCGTACCTTGAGATGCATGTCGGGATGCGGGGCACCAAGTGCCAGGTAATTGGGGGTTAGTGCAAATGTAAATATGTTAAATATATGACTAAACACACTAACCATATGTAATTATGTGCCTAGGTGAATTAATTTTATTTAAGATAAAATAAAGTCCTATAGTTGGATAGGAATTAATTTAACCCTCGATCAACCAAGTGATGATCATAGAATACATATAAAAAGGCAAAATGAGTGGCTTTCATGTGGGACAAGTGGCTTCATGTGGGACAAGTGATTTCATTTTGGAACAAGTGGCATTAAGGGGGACACATTTCCTAGTAATTAACTAATAGTAAATCAAAGATTTGACTAATTTATCCACTTACTAATATAAATATATAAGGCATATACTTAGTGGAAGAGCTCAACATATACATTTGAGCTAAAAAGCTAGAGGAACTGAGGAGGGTTTTGGCTGAAAAACTCAGGAGATTAAGGAGTGTTAGAGCTCAAATCAAAGTGTCATAAGCCCCAGGTACACATCTCTGTATTTTAAGTTTGAAATTAATTATGGATTTTGGTCATTTTAAGAGGGTGGATATTTGAGTCTTTGAAATTGGTTTATATATTTGGATTCCTCATTTCAAGCTGATAATCTAGCTGTTATGAAGTTCTTTATTTGGTTTTGAAATTAAAAAAAATATAAATTCCTGAAGTGAAAAAACCAAAATTAAAATTCTGCAAGTTGTATTATGAACTAGCCTATGTAATTTGGTCCTAACTTAAAAGGGGAACACCTTTGTCTTACTAAAACTTTTGTAATTAGAATGCTTTTCTGTCAAAAAATGCTCTACAAATAGGTGATTGAATGCATTATGAATTTTTGAAACTAAAATTTTAAAAGGCATAACTTTGTAATTACTTATCTAAATGAGCTGATCTTTTAGTATGTTGTAATTGGGTATGTTACCTGCCTTTTGGCCAAAAATTATGATTTTTGAAACTATAGATTGGATGAAATAAATTTTTTAACTCTGCTAGTCAGATTAGGTTCCAATTTGAGCTTTTTTTAGTAGAATTGAGATATCTCTTTCATTTTAAATTGAAATTATGCAAACTAAGCCTTTTTGGAAAGCTACGATAGAGACCAAAAAACTTTTTACGAAGGGAAGTTTATGAGATTTTGACAATATTATGCCTAAAAATGCATTGCAACGTAGGATTAAAACTGATACTTTATTTAGTCTTTAAGGGCTTATTTGGGAAGATCAATTTAAAACTTATTCAACCAATTTAAATACATAATAAACATACTTAATTGACTTCAAGAGACTTAGAGAACATAGATTGGGTATCGGAGAGCTAGGCGAGGTCGGGTTCGAAAGTCCAGGGAAGTCAGAGTATGTACTGAGGGTGAGTAAACACATTGAAATGCCTCAAAGAATTCATAATTTTGTTTTATCGATATTGGATTACGTGTATGACTGCTGGTGGGCACACATAGGTTTTAACTCTAATTCGGTTGCATATATATTGGTTGTGGCTAAATTACTTGCATGAGTTTGCATGGTTTTAACGCTCGTGTTGACGGCAGTGGAATGTATCTACGATCATCGGGAGGGATGTAAGATGTTCCCTTGACTTGAAATAGCATCCAAAGGGGTTCATCCGTTAACCACAAATGAGATTTAATCACCGTAAGCCTATAAGTATATATATGGTTCCTATCCTATTTTATCGATTATTAATTGGTTTAGGTTGGGGTTCTCTCAAATTATTCGCTTGTTTATTTATTCATTTTTGCTTTATTTCCAAGCCTGGGTTATTCGTATGTGATGTTACATTTATTCCCAATTGTTTTTGTTTGTCGTATGCTGCCTACATTCATGGGAATATGACTTACTATTGTCATATGTTATATTCGCATGTCTCATAGTATTTCACGAATATTGTGTGTACATCTCTTGGGATTTTACTCATTAGACTCGTCACTATATTTGTTGGGTAATCGAATGCAGATCTTTTGACGAGCAAGGATAAGGGTGAGGAGGTATTAGGCGACTACTTATGAGATAATGATGCCAGCTTGTGTTTGATTACAATATGTATGTATTTACTTTTTGTAGGATTTTGGGGATTGTAGAACAATGAATACATGTATATGGATCTTTTATTGTACTCATTTCGCCTTTGATATATAAATGGTATCTTTTTGTCGGGTTTTCCACTACTTAAGATTGTTAAATATTATATAATTTATTCACTTAAAGACCTCCACTGTAAAACTGCACTAATACTTGTAAAATTGATTAACCTAATAATTTAAATCACTAATAATTATATGAAGATTAATTAACTAAGTTAAAGTTTAATGTAAAATGTGTAAGCAATCAATTACGTAGCGGGGCGTCATAGATAAGCAGGCCATTAGGTGGCGAGGCTTGTTGACGTGTGATACGACGTGGCGGTGCCTGGGGTTGCCTCGGGATTTGGGGACACCATAGATTAGCCTCGAGATGCGCGTATACATTAAGATAAATGACTATGGTTTAATCTTATCTCAATATATATAAGATTGAATGAGATTAACATGCAAAAACCATTTCATTTGATCAAAAATTAGATAGAAGAAGAACCGAAGAAAGAGATCAAAGTGTTATGAGGAGATTTGGTGAAATTGAAAGGGATTGATCAAGTTGGTGACATCCTACAACTAGGTAAGCTAGTGTACACTATCAATTGTACAATTAGTTAGGTTTTGGGGTTCATATGAAGCAGAAAATTCAAAATAATTTTTAAAAAACCCTAACAAGATCGAAAAATAAGTTCTATTAAACTTGATCTACAAAAGTAAATCATACTTAATCCGTGATTTCCTTATCATATTGATCGAGCTCTAAGACGTTCAAGCACTCATCCTCTATTGGAAATCCATACACGAACGGTGACCACAATTTTGAATGCTAGCCCCAAGAGAGATTGAAAACCTTTTTCTTTCTCTCCCCAAATCCAGAGAACTCATATATAGTAAAAATAAAAATCTTCTTACATTTTAGGGTTTCAACCTCTATTCATATGTGTAGAAAAGCTCATTAAGAAAACCTATTCGTAAAACAATTATTGTATTTAGACAATTTAAGCAAATTATACAAACGCTCATATTAATAAGTTATTATATAACAAATCATAAGGGCTTTTATATTATGAATTTTATCATATAAAAGTCATTACTGTGGGCAAATTGAAATTGTGCAAAGACGTTCTTTGTGTACAACTCAATATGTTGATGCGACATTAGTAGTAAACCAAAACCATTTTCATACACAAGTTGTAAGTGGTCTCTAATAAGGCATTATGACTACCCAAATAGCATGAATATCAAAATCAATACAACCTAATAAATAACAAATATCATATCCTTTTGTCGTGCGATATCCTTTGATTATGCATAAGGTATGGAAAGTCACCCTTAATGTTCAATCGTACTAGTCTCGATCTTTAGGTAGACTGAAAACATCAAAGTGACATCGAACATATTAATTCAGTTGGACTTGGCCAATAGTCTAACATATTGAGGGATCCATTGATATATCTCTCTATATGAAAGGGACAAATTTTATCTTGATTACACACCTTCACATATTATTCACATGATAACCAATCACAATCTTTATTATCGCCCGATTAAAGACAACGTTTGATTGTGTCAAATTACCATGCTTCTAATATTGAAGTCTATGATAATCTCAAGTCGAAAGACTAAATGATATACTTATTATTAGCAACACCTATGACTTAATCCATGTGGTGTTCTTATAGTGGGTCGGTTTAGTACCTTGTTCCCTAACAAGTATTAATGATCTCGATTTGTATCCTTATACTCATGATCATCACATCACCATCAATCAATATTCACACTAGTCTTAATTCATTATAGCTCCCAATATAATGACGGACTAGGGACATTTAAAATATTTCAACAAATATCCATAGATCTTATCATAAGGTAAACATGCAATCACTTATAATAAAACAACAAATGAAAGTCTATATTTTATTGACTAAAACTAAAAGATAAACAATGTTTATAGATTGACCTAGGGCACATGCCCCAATATCTCCCACTTGCAATAGGGCCAATCATTCATGTATCTAATACCTAATAAGTAATAACCTAACATAACCATCATATTTCACTCGTGGAAGAGCCTTGTCAAAGGATCTGCAACATTATCTTCTGTAGGAACTCTACAAATCTTCACTTCTCCCCTCTCAATGATTTCTCAAATAAGATGAAAATGTTTAAGTGCATGTTTGGATTGATGGTACGATATTAGTTCATTGGCATGTGCCATCGCCTCGTCGTTTTCATATTACAAAAAATGGGGTTAGCTACACTCGAAACCACACCAAGTTCAAAGAAGAACTTTTTGATCCAAATTGCCTCCTTAACTGAATTAGACGCTGCAATATACTCGACTTTAGTTGTAGAATCTGTCACAATGTCTTGCTTCCAACTTTTTCGATTTACTGCGCCTTCATTCAAAGTAAACACATCCAGACTGCAATCTCAAGTCATCTATATAAGTTTGAAAACTTGCATATGCGTAATCATTTACAATAAGCTTGTCTTCCAAACTTCATAGACCAAGAACATTTCCTTAGTCCTTCTCAAGTACTTAAGAATGTTCTTTACTGCTATCTAGTGACTTTCATCGGGATCATACTGATATCTGCTTTTTGCGCTCAAAACATATGATACATCAGGTCGAGTGCATAACATGGCATACATGATAGATCGAATAGCTGAAGCATATGAAATCTTATTCATGCGCTCTCGTTCATCATTAGTTTTCAGATATTGATTATTGTTGAGACTTATACCATAAGACATTAGCAACGACTCTCTTTTAGAATCTTGCATACAAAGCCTATTCATTACCTTGTCAATATAAGCACTCTCATTTAGATCGATTAGCCTTTTAGATATATCCCTATAGATCTTAAGCCCGTAGATGTAAGTTTCATCTCCTAAGTCCTTCATTGTGCAACACTTCCCTAACCAAGACTTGACACTCGGCAAAGTTGGGATGTCATTTCATTGAGTAATATATCATCAACATACAGTACCAAGGAAACAACTACACTCCCACTGACTTTCTTATATTCATAAGGCTCATCATCATTTTTAATGAAATCAAATTCCATAATTGTTTCATCAAAATGAAGATTCCAATTTCAATACCTTACTTTAATCCATTAATAGATCTTTGAAGCTTGCACACCTTACTAGAATTCTCAGAATGAAGAAACGCTTAAGCTGTATCATATACACGTCTTCAAATAACTTTCCATTTTGAAAAGTTGTTTTGACATCCATTTTCCATATCTCACAGTCCTAATATGTGGCTATGACAATAAAAGTTCTAATGGATTTAAATAAGGATACAAAAGAAAGTCTCACCATAATTAATACCTTAAGTCTGCCTGAAACTTTTTGCTACTAGCTGAGCTTTATAAGTGTGCACATTACTATGCATATTAGTTTTCTTCTTAAAAATCCATTTACATCTAATGGTTTTATCACTTTTAGGTAACTCAACTAGGTTCCAAACTTGGATATCATACATGATTGCATCTTAGAATTCATGGCACTAAGCTATTTATTTGCTTGAAGGCTAGACACAACCTCTTGATAAGTACTTGTTTTAATCCATAAGCAACACCTCACTACTATTAGTGATAGGAAATCTAAATCTCTGAGGTTGATGTCTTATCTTATCAGACCTACATGAGCTTTATGATTCTTGGGGAGGTTCAACTATTTCACGAATTTGTTGATCTCCCACTGGCGGTTGAGTGTTTTTTGTGGTTCTTAGACTTCTTCAAGACTTACTTTATTCTCATTATTGTCTTTTGAAATAAACTTTCTTTCCGTAAATACACCATTCCAAGCAACAAACATTTTGCTCTCAATAGGATTATAAAATTATTATCATCTAGCCTCTTTATGATTACCAACAAATACACACTGAAGATTTGGCTGATAAATTCTCTATGATTTTTCATTGTATGAAAACCTCATAGCCCTAAATCTTAAGAAAAGACAAACTTGGTCTTTTCCTAAACCACATCTCATATGATGTTTTATCAACCGCTTTAGAAGGAACATGATTCGGTTTAAAGGAAACATTTTCTAAGTAATAGCCCCAAAAGGAAATAGGAAGACCTGCACGACTCATCATAGATCAAACCATATCCAATAAAGTTTGATTCTTCCTCTCAGAAACATCTTGCTATTGAATAGTTGTTGGAGGAATTAACTATGAGATAATCCTATAGTGTCTAAGATGATAATCAAATTCTTAGCTCAAATATTCATCACCTCGATATGATCGAAGTGCTTTAATAGTTTTACTAAGTTTATTTTGCATTTCATTCTGAAGTTTTTGAAAAACCTCAAAAGATTCACCTTTATGTTGCATGAGATACACGTAACCATATCTACTGAAATCGTCAGTGAAAGTAATGAAGTACTGATAACCACCTTTAGCCATTATGTGTATAGGACCATATACATCAGTTTATATAAGATCCAATAAATCACTTGCCCTTTCATTGTGTCCAGTAAAGGGATTTTTTATCATCTTTCCTAGTAAACAAGATACACAAATTTCATATTATTCAAAATCAAATGAATATAAAAGTCCATCTTTATGGAGTATGGATATGCGTTTCTCATTTATGTGGCCCAGATGATAATGTCAAAGGTAGGTTTAACTCAAGTCACTTGACTTAAATTTCTTTATATTTATGTTAAGGATATGAATTTTTCATATTTATGATATAAAGACCATCACACAAATCATCATTCGCTTAGAAAATGTCTTTACGAGAAATGGATCATTTATTTTTCACAATAATAAAATTAAAACCATCCAAATCCAAACATAAAACTGAAATGATGTTTATGCTAAAGGCAGGGACATAATAACAATTATTTAAAACTAAAATAAATCCACTAGATAAAATTAACTCATAGCATCCTACACCAAATGCATCAACATTTACTCCATTCCCAACTTGTAGGGCGACTTCTCCTTTCTTTAGCTTTCTATTTTTGGTGGACCCTCACATTAATACAAATGTAAGATCTATATCTTGTATCCAATATCCAGGAATTACTAGTAGACAAGCTAACTTCTATAATGTAAATACCTGAAGCATTAGTAGAAGTACTCTTTTTTTTCTTTAGATCTTAAAATAGAGCTTGCAATTTCTTGATCCAATGCCTAGGTGCATGGCAGAAATGACAATTTCCCTCTTTTTTCTTTTCCTTCTAAGACTATGAAGTAGAAGCAGCCTTAGGCTTGACTTGTTCCATAGGCTTTGTGACAATCATAACGGCCTTGGCAACTTTAGTCTTCTTTTTAAAGCATTTATTTTATGAACCATCAACACATTAGCAATGAGTTTTTTGACATTCCGATCAGCAATTTTAAGCATCGAATGCGACTATGAGATAGATTTCTTCATATTATTCGTGTTATAGTTCATAAGAAATTGTGAATAACTATAATGCAATGAATTTAGGATCAAATCCATAGCCAACTCTTGGTTTATGGGAAATTCAAGTTTGTCAAGATGGTCAATATAGCCATTCATTTTCAAGGATGAGGACTAACTGACGCACCCTCAGCCATTTTGCAAGAATGAAGGTTCTTAATTGTCTCAAACCTGTTTTGCCTAGCTTGCTGTTGGAACATTTCCTTTAGCACCGTAGCCATGTCGTAAACTTCTATTTTCCATGTTCTTCTGAAGTTCAAGAACTATGATTGTCAATATAATGCATGTAACATTAGTTAAAGCGTTGATATGCTTAGCATGTGTATCATTCATGGCTCTTAAAGCATTAGTTAATGGTTCCTTAGGAATATGATTATCCAGGACATACAACTTGTGTTCAACTTGTGTTCATGCTTAAGAACTATTCTCAAGTTTCTAAACCATCGAGAAAGTTTGTCTCGGACAACTTATCATTCTCAAGGATAGATCACAATGACAAGGGATTAGTGTGATTTGAAAAGGCCATAGATCAATAAAAAAGATTATGCAAAAGTTCATTTTAGTATATAGGAATAGACTCCCACTAAAATTACAACCCTCCAAAAAACACAATGTTAATTTAAAAGACTAAAATCAATGTTTCACCTAA
This sequence comes from Stephania yunnanensis, assembly GCA_039657365.1. NCBI lineage: Eukaryota > Viridiplantae > Streptophyta > Magnoliopsida > Ranunculales > Menispermaceae > Stephania > Stephania yunnanensis. The sequence continues at coordinate 22,039,884 of CM077583.1, forward strand.
TTCCAAGATAGCTAGGGTATGAAACTTTGAATTAGGTTATTTAGGTTGGTACTTTTTTTTTACCAATTATGTCATATGTAACTTTTAGTTATTATTATGAGATTAAGAAATCTTATGTCTTAACATGTTTTATCTCATCTTGTGCCTAAAGCCCAAAACCATTTTTATAGCTTTATCAAGTTTAACCATTTCAAACAATAGGGTAATCGCTACTCAACTTGCCTCACAAAGATAAAACAATACATTCTGTGAAGGTAAACCCATATTGAAGTGATCGAAGCCATGACAAGTGTTTGAGAATGGTGGCACTAGACTTAAAATTCAGAAAAGAGATTTTTTTATTTCTTATAGTGATCATAAATTAAATATGATAAATATCATATATTACAATATATTTACAATTATTAAACAAGATAAATACCATAATTAACATAAGAAGACCATCTTTGACCAAAAAACCCTACGATAAGATGTTTACATATCCAGGCACTTAGCAAGGACAGGTGCTAATTAAGCAAAGTCTCAGGTACTGAAAAGTTTGAACTAGGACGGATTGTGACTTTTGTTTCACAAATGCTCTGAATCTAGTGTTTAAATAATACTTGTAAGTTTAGGTGAAATAAGGCGTCTAAATTTACAAAAGGCTAGGAGTACATTAGAAGAAGAAACTTTACATAATAATGTTATATGGGTAGATAATCTTGACTTGAATGTTGCTCTTGTTCTTGAGTTAAAGACGTCATGGGATATGGTAACTCAATGAATAGGAATGAGGTTTTTATCTTGATTGTCCCACCTATGTTCGAAATAAATAATAAAGATTAATAAAATACAATCCTATGCACTTACCTTAGAAAACTTGGTGGAAAACCAATATGATATAATGTGCTATTGAAGCACAATTGACCAACAAACTAAATAGATCAACAATAAAAATATGTGAAGTGTGTTTTACGTCTATATTGTAATATTAATAAGCACGATATACCTTATTAAAGGAAAAAAAAAAAGAGAACTACGATTATATATATATATATTTTGATCCAAGAACTTTTCAATTTTGATGACAACATTGCTCAAATGGGAGGAGATAATAACACCCCAAAATTATGAATCTCGAGATATGCATGCATGTACCTTGAGATACGTATTACATGTATCGAATCACACATTATTTTGCTTTTTTATAGTACATTAATGCATTTGGATGAATATTGAGTGATGCATTTTGTTGATACATTATCAGCATCATTTGCTTGTTTACATCTCATTATAATTATAAAAAGTAATTAGAATATTATAATAGGTATAAATAGTCCTTTCAATAAATATGGCGATAATTAAATAGTAATTAGATTAAGGTACGAAATAGTCATTTTAGTAAAATGTGAAAAATAATAAATATAATAAAAGGGGTAACTAGGTAATTATTATAAATTAAATAAATAGTAAACAAAATATATGGAAGATAAGTCGATCTTGCCATTAAGTAAAGAATAAGAAGCTTCTATAAATTTTATCTTTAAATTATGATTGATAATGACACTTAACATCTTTAGGAAAAGAATGAGAAGTTTCATTTATCTTTATCTTGACATCATGATTGACAATGACACTTTAACTTACTTTTTAAGTAAAGAATAAGAAGTTTTTTTATCTTTATCTTAACATTATGATCAATAACGACCATTAATAGCTTAACTTTTCATTATACTTCAGTTATGAATCAGTTGTAAATAAAGTTTCATTGTGTTCGACAACGACCCTTAACAACATAACTTTTCATTATACTTTTGTTATATATAAAATTTCATTGTGATTGACAACAACCCTAAACAACTTAGCTTTTTGTTTATTTAAGTTATAAATCAGTTATAAAGAAAGTTTCATTATCTTTATCAAGTCACTATAACTTTTGTTTTATTAAGATGCTCTTCCACTATAAATAAAAATGAAAATGTGATTTATTCTCACATTTCCTTTTAGTTTATATATTTCTCCATTAACACGTTCTCTTAGAGAAAGTGTAAGAAATATAGACATACATGTGATGTCTCGTTTTCCCAAAAGGGATACTGTCCAGCCTAATCCCGTTATGAAGCCCCAATCCACTCTACATAAGACTTAACAACATATTTTTGAACCATTTGTTTCATTTATCTCATATTACGTGTTTAGAATCAGTATTATTCATTTTATCCTTATTTGTGAGTTCATAGTTAATAAAATTAGAGAAAGCATTATCAAAACACCTACTATGGAAACTAGGTAAAATAGATGACCACATGAAAGCAAACTAAGTAATACATGCATCAGTTGGGAAGTCTAGTCTCTCGTCCCAATATATAACCCAAAATCATAAAAAAAACATATGTAATAAATACTTCTAAATAATCCCTATAAAGTAGCATAAACCACTCATCGAGGGCTTAGAGGTAGACATCAATTTTCTCTTTCCCTAGTTTGCTACTCGATATATCCGCACCCATCGTCATAAAAAAGGACGGTGAGTACAGTAAAGTAGAAAGTAAAACCTGAAGGCTATTCATCTACATTTCCAAGAAATACAAAAAATTGAAATTGAAAGTATACAATAGCTATGAATAATGAAAGCTGAATGAAAAGTGTACAAATAGTTTCCATGTTTCTATAAGGAATGATAAATATAATTATCATGCAAATCTAAGTTTGGTCAGTCGACATCCCCAGGACTCTAACCCCATGTGTCGCGCTAATAAAATCAGCTGTATGGAATGCCAACGTCCTTAGGGACTTTAATCTCGTAAGTCGCGCTACTCATGAAATAAGTAAAACATCAGCTTTATGGAGTACCAACATCTCTAGGGACTCTAACCTCAGGTATTATGCAACTCGTAAGGCCAGGGCACCTATAAAGACGGGCTCCTCAAGTTTTGCCTATCGAAGAGTTCATGTCAAAGATCGTACAAATAAGAATTGCAAAACAAACATATTGAAATGGGTGTGTACATACAACAATAAGAGAGAAAACAAATCATAGCATGCTATTAAAAAGACATTTCAATAGCTATGATATCAACAAAAATAAAGGAACCTAATCATAGAACGAAACCAAAACAAGGAATTTCATGCGATAAGTCATTACACGACGATTATAGCTAAAGAAATCATATACACGAAAGTATGTACATGACATGACATTAGGAATATAAGATTATAATTAAAATAGTCCAAATGACTATATATCAACTCAATAATGGAATGAGATGGAGAAAATTGCCTCAAAAGGTTTGCTTACCTTAAATATACGCAATGCCTAGCCTATATCCACTCTCGACCACTCTAAACTCATGTTCCACACCCTTTAAGTCCTCTATAAGATCTTGAGGACTCCTAAAAAATTTAATTGAACTTCTTGTAGGTTGGTTAAGTGGTCTTAAATTCAATGTTTCACAATCAGTCCCCTCAATACTTTGTTTATGTTGAAATCTACTTTAATAAATAAAGATATTTTTAGTGCAATAGTTTATGAGTTTATTTCAATTACCAAAATGTTAAAATCACGTATTGTAGTACAAATGGAAGTTTTTATTAGCTATGTATTAGCTTTCCAGAACTATGAGGTTTACGTAATTTCGATAAGAGTTAAAGGAGATATGAAAGTTTTACCACAATAACTCAAAATAGTTGTAGATTCTGACCAACAACTTTGTAAATTTCATTTCTCAAGAACAATAGCTTCAAAAATCATGATCTTTCTTACAGAAGCCTTAAATATATCCTAAAAAATTATACTAAAAATGAGCTCATTTTAATAAGAAATGAGGGAGTGATGCTCAAAACAACAAGACATTAGCAAAACTGTGAACTCGGAAATTTCTGATTCATCATCAAAGTTTTAGATTATTTTTAGACATGAAAACACTCGAATTTCAAAATATTTCAGTAGGAAAAAGTTGTTGCCCTTAGAGTTAGCTTTCAAATGCCACTAAAATTGGTCCATTTTGATTTAAAATGAGGAAGTTATGACTAAATTACAGAGGCCGGTTCATAATAACAACTTACAAAATTTCTAGTTTTATTTTACAACTTCATGAACTTCAAAAATTCGTAACTAATCCAGAACTTCATTAGAGCGAAATTACTAGAATTTCACAAGAAATCAAAATATGGAATTAGATTTTTAAAACCAAGGTCATTTGTCCACCGAAATTGCTGAAAAATAAGAACTAAACCAAAACTTACAATTCTGATAAGATGGAAGCAGAAATGAAGTCTCAGGGGTACTGATGTCGTGACCACACAGCCACAACACCATCCCTATAAACGGACGACGTCGACCTTGAGACAGGGTTTTAAACCCTTGTTCAACTAATTTCAACACACTTCAAACCTATTATAAACTCTACCAACTGAGCAAAAGCCCCTCTAGAACTTTTATTTGAATGATTTTGAGAGAGTTTGAGTGTTTCTAGTGATTGAGAGTGAAAAGTGAAGTCACATTGTGGTTTTGAACAATTTTAAGAGCTAGGGCATTGATTAGGAAAAGTGAAACAAGAGAGCAATAGGGTAGAATTTTGTGACCAAAGAGAGAGGGCTTTGATTGGTAGAAGCTTGGAGAAGTATTCTACATCAGAAAGTAGTCTGGTATTGTCGTAATTTGAAAAATGTCATTGTTGTGTTTTTGTGAAGCTTTTGAAATGGCAAGAACAAGGAAACGAGCTAGTCAAGCTTGTAAAGCTAGAGCAAATGGTCATGAGGCATCTACCTCGAGGGCTCGAAATGAGGATGCCTTAAGGCCATTCAAATCAAGTTTGATATTAGTAAGGAGGCCAAGGAAATATATGAGTTTATGAGAATAAGGAGTTTATTTGTAAAAGAGGAATCAAACTCCTGGCCAAGTATGATGAGAGAGTGAAAAAACTTCATTAGTCAATAGGGATAAGAGCAATTCACACAAGACTATTGGAAGAGTGAAGTTTACGTAATGCATAAGACTATATATGAGTTCCATGCTAATGCCGCACTTACAATGAAAGGAGATCCAATAAGGGTGAGAGGACTAAATATCTCATTTGATGAGCAATACATAAATAGTTTTATGGGTTGGATTACTTGAATAGGAATGGAGACCCACAGACTTCCCAGCTAATTTATATAAGAGACCCTATAATCTTTATCCTTTTAGAACTACAGAAAGAGCATTAGTTATGCCAGGAAAAAGGGAATGGATAATGGGAGCTGAGAATTTGCAAAAACACATTAAGAATGAGAGTGTGCATAACATTTATACAATGTGGCAACATTTCATGATTACTTCAATATACGCCACTACTAAACAGGGTGAGATAACAAACCCGAGGTGGTTTTTTTATATGAGATTACAAAGAATAGTAAGATCAATATAGGGGAAATAATTTACAAGAATTTCATGGAGTCAATCTAAGAGAGACAACAAGTTGTCGTTTTCAGTCCTCATAACTTAGATGTTCTTAAAGGCTGGAATGAGATTTATTTAAGATGGAGAATCTGATATAGAAGCCTATGCAGTAATTGATGAGGAGTTTATGTTGACCTTGAAATCACCTAATTGATATAAGAACTCCGAAGATTAGAGAGAGATAGCAGAGAGGGAGAGACTTGATGCAAAGATGTTAGTCAAAGAAGTCGGGAATCAAGCAGTAATAGAAGCAACAATAGCGGAGTTTGCCCAGAAGTCAAAAGAAGAAATATATGGAGAGTATTAGGATAACCAGCATGAATTTGGTCTAGACTACGAGTTTGTAGACCCTTTGGTAAGAGAGCATGACTTGGATGGTCCCGAAATTTTTCCACCACCACCCGTATCACCATAGGCACCTATACCACCTCCTAAGGATTTGACTCCACAACCACAAAGGTTGTGGATAGCTGAGATGAGAAGGTAACATAAAGAGGGTAAAGCACAGTATAGGCAAGCTATGTCGACTTATGAGTACGATAAGTAGACAATGATGCAAGACTGAATGAATGGATAGAGGGACTTTATGCTATTTGTAGATTATCAAAGGGATGTAGCGAGATATTAGAGGAGTAGAGGCAAGAGACCTACTGACTGGTCTATCATATTTCTAAAAGCACTAAACTATATGTTTGATCCAGAAGTAATGTAGAACAAAAGTGTGGAGCATCCTTTGACACCATATTTTGCTGTATCTGATGATGTTAATGATACGTAGTCCTAGAGTTTGAGTCTTAGGATTTCACTAAATCTTGGGGAGATGAGAGATACATTAACACTGATATTTTAATTTGAGGTATTTGACACTTTAGTAGTTAGTTAAGCTTTATTCTAATGCATTTTGACACGTATCAAAAGTGCAATAATAATATTCACCTATTTATTATACTTTAAACTTGTAGTCGCGGTAAGTGGGATTGTCTCCATAGGGATTGTGTAACTTTTTTTTGGTTTAAAAATGGTTTTGTCACATTTTAATAATTACTAATTAACTATATTATTTAGAAAGAAATAAGTAATTAATTAAACACAATGATAATAATTAAGTTAATTAATACGAATAATGAAAATTTAGACCAAAGGTAATTACTAACTAAGTTGTGTCAATTAGTCGTCGATCATGAAAGATGAGTTCAAACAATTCAATAAATAGGTTGATAGCCTTTAGCCAGCCACTGATTTTTCTAAATTCAATAGAAATGATACATTTTTATCATTGTAAATTTACCCATTGGAAAAAATGCAACACCATAAAAATATGATAGCATTACGCTAATGGAAATCATGCATAATCTAAGCCAAAATTACCGAAGCCGTATAAAAAATAACTTAAAACACAATCACCTAGAACATCCACTCGAAAAATGCCACATAGATTAATCTTAATTACTACTTCTACATAATTGTCGTCAATAATTATTGTAGAATCAGGAGCAGAATATCACTATACATTTCGCACTATGCATGCAATATAATCTTCATTAGTTATAATACGCAAAAACAACTTGTTAAATCCATGATTGATGTTTATTGAATAATAATGAAAAACTATTAAAATAAAGATCTCATAAAAAAACTTACAACCATAGCATAGTAATCCATTAATCTAGAAAATGAACTAGCTAACAATAACTATGAAAAACTCCATTAATGAATAATAAAACTAGAGAAAATAATAGCCGAGAAGGATAAATACAGAAAGGTACAAAATAAAGCCCTAAAGTTAATTTATAATTTTTCCTTATTGCTCTCTGGAAGAGAGAGAAATTAATTTCGATAAGAGGGGTTGTGCGTTTGTGTGTGTTTTGTTGTTGGAATTGGACACGTGTTGCTAGTTGATTGGTTGAGTGTGGTGGAGGCGCTTATGTGGAGTTTGTTGATTGGTGGAGGGGATGTGGAGCTTGCACATGAGAGAGAAAGAGAGAGAGAGAGAGAGAGAGAGAGAGAGAGAGAGAGAGAGAAAACAAGTTGTGTTTGCGCGCGTGGGGTGTAGGGACCGAACATTTAGCGGGCAGCAATTAGAGGAGCGCAGAGGCAAAAAGGTATAGACGAATGGGAGGATGCCATGTGGACTAGTTGCGAAAGGGTTGAGTGCTCAAGAGGAAGTCATGCGAAATACTGGGAGCTTGTGTTAGCACGAATCCCTAAGCAAGGTGGAGTGTTTGTTTACTGCTTATATTTTCATTCTTAATGCAGATCTCGAGGTAAATCAAACATATGACTATTATGTATGCATTTTACATTGTTTTTTACCTCAATTTCAGTTATTCTCCTTAAGAACTTGAAATCACCAAAATAAGAGAATACCCAGTGTAATATCATTATTTTCCTCTAAAATTGACCTAAATTACACTATGAAAAGTGTCTAATATCGAATTTGTCAAATACCCCTAAACTCAGTACTTTGCTGTCCTGAGCAAAGGAATACTCTAACTTGTATTCTCTTTTCTTTCTTTATATACTATTTTCAGTCCATTTCAACTTAATTTTATATCATATAAGTTTTAAATGGAAGTGATCTTCAAATAGAAACTTGTTACCCTTAAGTAAATGGAAGTTATGATAGAATAAAATAATTTGATAAAATGAACACTCCATCCCTTAATGAGAACTCAACCACCCAATGCAATGTCCCTTAGAACTTAAAACTCAATCAACACCAAAGACAAACGTAATATAGATTTTCTCAATCTCCACTAATAAGTATAGAACCTTAAAACACAAAAACCAACATATTAATCTTAATTTTAGAAAATATTTTATAATAGCACCACAACCAAAATCAATAGGAATTTTGTCAAGATATCGATAAATACATCATTTAAAACATTTTAGATAAAGAAGTACTTCACTCATCCCTAGCTTCAAACACTCAAGTAAATCTTTTCTTTGAAAGAGTTTTCATTGACTTTTCTCATTATTCATCTCTCATTTTTTTCTACTTTATACTATATATTACTTTTTCATTCCTTTACGATTCCATAGTTCATTTCCTGTGGATACTGCAATTTCTTTTTATAGGAATTCTTTCCTTACCATTTCCTAATACTAGATTCCTTGCTACATTTCCTTTGGAATCTGTGGGACTCTTTAATTTTCAAATAAAAACTCTTGTTAGCACTTCTCACTGATCACTAAAGTTAAAGAAAGTATGATTTCTAACTTATAATATTCATCGATTTCTAACCCATCTTTTCTTTCAATTGTGGTATAATAATTTTTTATATATACTATAAAAAATATTTAATTAATAGCCTTTGTATCGCAAGATTCTAATAAATCTAATTTGTTCATCTTTCCCTATTATTTCGATCTTTTGCCTATTCTCTTGACTAACACAAGGAATCAGTTTCTCTAAATTCGTCCAGAGCATACGTCAACTAGTAAAGTCAATCATAAAGGGTTTAAAAGCAATTTGATTGATTCATCATAGAATTCACTTGGGTGATAAAAATATCACTTCCATTTGAAAATCTATTATATATTCATTTTATTATATTATATTCCAAACTAAAAATAAAGGAAAATGAAATTTATACTTGAATTTGGAAGAAATTTTGAAAATTTTAATTTTCATCTACTTGATTGTCGGATCAAAATTTTGAACTTTGCATCAATTCCGAACTTATCTTCTACCTTTCTTTCTTTCCATGCTTTCCCAAACTCATTCCAAATCTTGTCCTTAAAGTTTAAAAATTAAGTTGGGTTTTTAACAAAACAAATATACCCTGTGAAGCATAAACAAATTTACGTGTAAAACTAATGTAAATAACACTTGAATATATGAATAAACTTCTTGCAAAAAACGTTAAATGATAAATATAATATTCAAGTCTCATCATCATGAAACAAAAGCAATTGTCAAAGTATCTCATAACAAATCACAATTCTAAGTTATTAAACATCATAGATTAACTATATTCAAGATTTCGTAAAACACCCCCTAACTCATATTAAACTCATAATCAAACTAATTGCCTATTAAATCGTTGAATTGTTATCTTAACCCCAAAATCTTGACAACTTTTCCATGACTATTCAGAATCTTTGTATTCACTTCTTATTATTCTATTCAAAATTCTCTAGTTAAGTTCTAATAGTTTAAAACATAAATATTCATTCTCAAACTCAATGTGTTTTGCATTTAGTGATTCAAAATTGGGGAGTGAATCACTTAATCATGCTATAATCTAGACTAGGAAAGTTAATTCTAGCAAAAATTTGGTTTTCTAGTCGAATAGGTTGCAATTGTTGTGTATATGAAATAAGTTGCATGTTTTAGAATTTGGGGTTTTACAATTAATGGAATCATTGACTATTCACTACCTAAATCGATGAAAACAAGCTTTTGTAACCAACCGATGTGTACAACAATTTCCATTATAAGGTGGATTCGCTATTGAATCACTAGAATATTTCACTATAAATTTTGCAATCCGTTACTGATTTTCCTAGCGATTCCCAATGATAATTCATATCGTTGAGAATTCAAAAGACATGTTTTATTGTTTTCTAATTTAATCGATTTTCTTTCACATATAAACATATAAACATCAATAATAAGGTAGAATTTCTAAAATTATCAGAATTTGAGTATGATATGTACCAAAAAGTAATTTTATTACTATATAAATGAAATAGCCAATTAATATAAAACTCATAAAGATAATATAATGTAATACCACGCAGTCCTAATCTGATTCTAAATAAAGAAGTTGTTCTTCTATACCATGTTTAAAAATAATTTTCTCATTCCCAATATGTATTTTAATAGTTCCTTGATTGATATTAAGGGTAGTTGTTAGAAAAGGTTTTCCTAATGTAGTTCCAACATCCTCCTTAGGTTTATGATTCAGAATAATAAGATCGAACATGAAACTAAGTTTTTCAATTTTAAATTTAATATCTCTAAGTATACTCTTATTCTATATTATAGATCCATTAGCAAAATAAACTATAATATTATGATCTTCACCATATTTCCTACTAAGAAAATTGTGTTCTTAAAGATAATAGAAAGGTGGGGTGTTATATGATGTGTTTGAGTCACTTTTGACATTCTCATATTTTTTTACCATTGATAACAATGGAAATTGTTATGTTTCTTAATTTATCATTCTTATTCTTATTAATTATTTTTTCTAGTTCTTTATAAAGAATGAATTGATAGAGTTCAATCCCTTTACCATCTTAATGTTCAAATTGACCTAGAGGGGTCATATAAAATCACAGGAACTAAAGTCAGCATTTCCATCTTATTATCCTTTTTGACTTTTGAATCTTATGGATTAATAGTACTTTCCTTGTTTTTCAGTTGTACAATTGTCCATTATTGAGATATCTTCTTATCATTTAAAGTGTCTTCAACTTGTTCCTTCTTTGAAATATTATTTTCGATTTTTATCTTTACTGCATTAATTGCATATATTTCAATATTTAGACTATTAAAAGGATTTAATACTAAAGAATCATTAACTTCAATTTCTTTGCTAAGCAATTCATTAGAATCATTATAGTTATTCTCATTATTGAATTTAAAAGTGACAATTTTGTCTTCAAATTCCATAAACATCGTTCTTTCAAAAATATCTAGCCAAGCCTTAGCAGTTTTAAGAAAATATCTACCTAACTGTATAGGAGGAAAATTAGTTGATATTAATCTCCCATTTCCATGGCATAAAAGTCACTGGAAATACTAAGTTATTTACTTTTACTAAAACATCTTCTAATAAACCATAAGGTGTAACTTATGTATTATCAGCCAAAGTAAGACTAATAGGTGTATTAGTTAATGAAACTATATTTAATGACTCATATAGTTTAAGTGACATAGCATTAATTGATACTCCAAGACCACACATAGCAAAATCTATAAAAGAAGTTCATACTGTAATAGGTATTCTAAACATTCCTAGATCGAAACATTTCTCATTTATTTTCTTTTTAATTAAAGCAGACACCTTTTGTCCTAAGTTTTCTTTAGATTCTTCGAAAATTCTATCCTTAAATTTAAAGAATTCTTTCAAAACTTTATCATAGTTAGAAGATTGCATAATTGATTTCATCAATAGTTTATTGATTTCTATTTTCCTAAATGCTTCAAGTATGTGTTCATGATTTTCTTCCTCCCTAGCATCAGTTAATCGTTGTGGAATGGTAGAATTTGAACACATATCTTCATTCAAATTTCTCAGGAATCTTATCATTTTTATCCTCTTCATAATCTATTTCATACTTTTGTAAAGGTTTTTAATATGCTTCAACTCGGGCTAAATACCATGGGTATAGCCCTTCAGGAAAAGGTGTATATTTCAATTATTATGTCATCCATCCTCTAGTAGAAATGACATTGGCCATCATTTTTTCTTCTTCTTCATTAGTTTTGTATATTTTCTTTTTTTCTTTATATCCTATTTTCGTATCTTTTAAGGTATATATGTATTTCTCATTATTACTAAACAAAGCATTAACTTTTGCTTGACTTATAGGAATAATTTGAATAGGTGTTTTAGTTTGATTAATGAATATATTAAGTTGCTGGTTCATTTGACATAATTGATTTTTCAATTTATTAATGTCACCTTGTAGTACTTGGATTATTTGATCTTGCTCCTTGTTTGGAATTTTCTAGTGGAATGGTTATTTCAATCCATGTAGATGACCTAAACCCTGGATAACTCTGGTTATTTATATAATTTCCTATGTCTGGTTGTAGATAATTTGTATAGTCATTAGAGTTATAATTAGGTTTAGTGAACTCACTATAATGGTTCATTATTACATTAGCTTTTCGAATTTTGTCTTCTTGCATTAAAGGACATTCACTATCAAAATGATTATTATTATTACAAAAAGCACAAGGTTTCACTTGGATTAATCTATCTTTTAATAATTGCATAACCATGCTTTTTAATTCATCTATTTGATCATTTGATGTGTTCAATTTTCTTTTCTTCTCTTGATAAAGTGTCTCCGTTATGGGTCTATTCTTTTCACAATATTGATTAGATTGTTATTATTATTAACAAGACTTATTTATATGTATTATTTAATACCAGTTCTAATGATATGCCTCATTTTTATGTTTCAATTTCCATATTCATGCTCCAATCAAATGATCAACACACTCAATTCCTAACTTAGGCTCTAAAACATATCAATGAATGTATCACTGTTAATCTCATTTTCACTTTCACGACATATTGAATAATATAGTGTTTCAAAACCTAGAACTACCTCTTCTAAGACATTTTCGATACAAACCAATCTATAAAGCGTTAAAAATAAGTGAGAAACTTGGAAAGAAACTCATATTTCAACTAAAAATCTAATTTTTGCACATGATTGCTAATAACTCATTCAAATCAATTTAAACTTTCAAAACTGGCCCGAAACTTATTAGAAACTCTTACTCAAACCAATTTGTGTAATAATACCTTGAATTGATACTTCAAACTAAAAAACTTTGAAATTTTTGTTATGTAAATCAAGAATCATTGTAAACACCTCATTCAATTTCTTTTAAATTGATAAAATCATATCCTTTTAGAAATCAATTCAATTCCAACGAAATATTTTGAAATCAAGAACTAGTCAAATATTTCAAAAAATCGTCAATAGTCCGAGTAGAAAATCAAAAAATTTCAAGTAAACTAGATAAGGAAATGAATGATTACCTTCTTAAGGGTGAATCCCTCAAGACATTGACTCTTTGGTATTCTTAATTTGATTTTCAAAGCTTCAGTTTGAACTCCTTTGTACAAGCCTTAGCTTGGCTATAAATAATTAAACTTGATATATTTTGGGTTAAAATGATCAAGAATGTGTTGGGAATCACTTAAATACTTTAAAATCAAGCTTTGAAAGGTTTAATCTATGCAAAAATCTAATTTTCTCTCAAATTTGTGCAATGGTTTTAAATGTGAAATTCAATAATTTGGGTTTGATTTCTTATAAAAAAAATAGATTATGGATTTTGCACCCAGCGAATCCTGGGTTTATATGAAATCACTGATAAATCACAAGTTAAATCAGTGAAAATGCATATCTGTGCTCCATTAATTCACATAGTGAATCCTAGTTCAAAGTGCAAATTACTGACAAATCACTGGAAAACTTTAAAAAAATTGATCTCATTGGTGTACCGATTTATCCAGCAATTTATAGGTAAACCCACATCGCTAATAATTCAATGGCCTTGATTTTTAGTTATTCTGAGTCTGACACCGATTTAGCTAGCGAATTATGTTCAATTTGAATTCGCTGGTGAATTTATTGAAAGATTTTTGATAAATTTTGAGAAATTTTGGGATTTTCACTTTAAAAACTTTGAAACCATAACATAGTAAAAGTATGAACTGATAAATCAAGAAATTAACTTTAAAAGTTTTAAATCAAATTTTGCGAGCTTGAAGTTTTTTAAATAAGGGTAAAATCAATAAAATAATGAAATTGTTTCATTACTCACAAGATTTTAATAAGTAGTCAAGTTCCTAAAAATGTAAGTCAAATCATGCTAATTAAAATTTAATGAAAGTCAAACCTGATACGAACATATTGTACTCTCTTATTCCTTCTCAAGTCTTATTTAACCTGTAAAGATCAATAAATGGAGTTAAATGATTAGCTAAAATAGTTGCATAGCTGAAATAAAGTAAATTAAACTAAACTATCCTGGACTAAACTAAACTAAACTAAAATAAGGTTTGGTTGTCTCCCAACAAGCGCCTTTATTTTAAGTCATCGGCTAGACTTAGCCTAAAAGATCACGTAACGCCCAATAATTGATAGCAGTCAAAATCAAGCGGATTTACCATAGTCATAGGCAATGAAATAGGCATGTCCTTCAGAATCTTGAGTTCATCTTGGACTTCTAATATATAAGTATCCATATAGTCTTGACCATCTAACGCATAGTTGTCAACACCACAAGCAATTTCTAAGTGCCCTTTTTGTTCCATCCTCGTTTCAAATGCCACAAGAATGCATGAAACATGAAGTGGATTCATCAACACTAAAGGTTGATCTTCCTTCATATTTTCATATCGTACATGACCTTTCTTGAATGTGTTCTACTTCTTTTTCACCTTTTTCTATAATTGTGCAATCATGGAGATCCAACATGCAATTTGGCTCAAGTTCCTTGTCCAGTTTTTCTTTTAAGCTTAGGTCATATCTACTAATGTCGGCTCAATAATCTTTTTACATGAAGCTTCACTCGAGGTTTCCAAGAATGGAATGAACCATTCTCTTTGCAATTCATCAATCTCTCCTTAGATCTGCATCATTTATAGATAAATATAAAACATTTCTCGTCTACTCTCAAATTGTTGTAACATCTCCTCGATAGAGTTAGACATAGTTTAAAATGAAAGTAAACATTCATGTTGCACATAAAAACATAGGTTAGAAAAATTTTGTTCATAATTAGACATACCTACCCTCTTCGCACTTCCATAGTGTGAGTTTTAATATGGATCATTATTACTAGAGTAGGAGACCATGAAATAACCCAGTAAAATGTTATATACAAGGATCTAGATATACTAAAAAAACGAAAAAAAAAAAACAAAGAAGATTTACACTTAATCCCCAGCAATGGAACTAAAAACTGACACGTGTCAAGCATGCACTCATAATACCGACCTATTTATTATACTTTAAATTTGTAGTAGCGGTAAGTGGGATCGTCTCCACATGGATTGTGTAACTTTCTTTAATTAAAAAAAAAAGGTTTTTCTCACATTTTACTAATTAGTAATTAACTATATTGTTTAGAAAATAATAAATAATTAAATAAACACAAAGGTAATAATTATGTTAATCAATGCAAATAATGAAAACCTAGACTAAAAGTAATTACTAACTAAATTGTAGTTAATTAGTCATCAATCTTGAAAGATGAGTTCCAACAATTCAAGAATAGGTTGATAGCCTTTAGCCCGCCACCAATTTTCTGAAATTCAATAGAAATGTCATATTCTTATCATTGTAAATCTACCCATTAGATAAAATGCAACACCGTAGAAACACGATGCCATTACACTCAATGAAAATCATGTCTAATCTAAGCCAATATTACCAAAGCCACATAATAAACAACTTAGAACACAATTACCAAGAACATCTACTTGAGAAATTCCTTATAGATTAATCATAGTTACTACTTCTATATAATTGTAATCAACAACTATAGTAGGACTAGAATCAAAATATCACAATACATATTGCACACTATGTATGCAATACAATCTTTATTAGTTGTAATATGCAAAAACAACTTGTTAAATATGTGATTCAAGTGTATTGAATATTAATGAAAGAACTATTAAAATAAAGATCTCCTAAAAGACTTACAATCATAGTGTAGCAATATCTTGGTCTAGAAAATGAACTAGCTAACAATAACAATGAAAAACTCCATTAATGAATAATAAAACTAGAGAAAATAATAAGGGAAAATGAGAGATAGAGAGAGGTACGAAATAAAGCCCTAAAGTTAATTTATACTTTCCCAATTGATCTCTGGAAGAAAGGGAAATTAATTTCAATGAGAGGGTTTGTACATTTTGCTGCTAGAATTGGATACACATTGTTGGCTAATTAGTTGAGTGATGTGGAGGTAGTGACATGGAGTTTACTGACTGGTGGAGGGGACGTGGAGCTTAGGCACGAGAGAGTGAGAGAGAGAGAGAGAGAGAAAGAGAGAGAGAGAGAGAGAGAGAGAGAGAGAGAGAGAGAGAGAGAGAATGAGTTGTGTTTATGCACATGGGGTTTGGGGATCGGACACGTGGCTGGCAGTGGTTGGAGGAGTGCAAAGGCAAAAGGGTGCGGACGAATGGAGGATGCCATAGACTGGCTACGGAGGGGTTGAGCGATCGGGAGGAAGTCGTGCGAAATACTAGGAGCTTGTCATGACACGAATCCCGAGGCAAGGTGAAGTGTTTGTTTGCTACTCATCTCTTCATTCCTAGTGTGGATCTCGAAGTGAATCCAACATATAACTATTCTATATGCATTTTACACTGTTTTTCATCCCGATTTCAATTATTCTCCTTAAAAATCTGAAATCACAAAAATAAGAGAATACCCAATGTGATATTATTATTTTCCTCTAAAATCAACCTAAATTACACTATAAAAAGTGTTTAATATTAGACTTGTCATATTTTATGTTTATTATCTTGCATTTATTATATTATATTACATATGCTTGTGTTTTTTAGTGTATTTGATATTTCAAGCTTATTTTTATACCTTCAAGACAAGGTTCGGTTCAAGTTTGGGGGCATCTACACTATGAATCGTGGTAAGAAATGATGAGTTAATGATAAAAACTGTAGGTATGATCATGAAATTTTATCTTTGAAGTAGTTAAATAGGAAGAATATTAGTGTATTTCATTTACTTATTATTAAATTGCAATATATAGTGATATATAAAAGAACATGTATATAGGTAGTATAAATTAGGATATATAGAGTAATATATAATGAATAAAATATCATTTGCAAAGTTCATGTCTTTAATTGAGGATAGTAAGAATACAAGTATCTTGTCAATATGAAACTCAAGAGAATGTTGTTATTTTTTAAGAAAATGAGAATTGTAGCAAACAACGATATAATTTCATGATTAGAAGCTTAGAGTTAAGGAAGACCATGAACCTGAATCCAAAGTAAGAAGAATACCATAACACTTCTTGTGGAAAAAGTTAGATCTCTAAAGAATTATATAATAAGTATGAATCTTACTTGAGTATAAAGTGAAATAAAGACATAGTACTAAAAGGGGAAGAGATAGGCATGATGTTTAATGAAAAGTTGGAATTAAAACTTGCTTGATAAAATTGAAAGTGAGAAGTGCTAACAAGAGTTTTTAAATAAAAAAATTATAAAGTCTCACAAGTTCTACGGGAAAAGGAGCGGAGAATTTGATGGTTGGAAAAAAAGTGAAAAACAAAAAACAAAATTCAAAGGAAAAAGAGCAAGGAACGTACAACTAAAAATATATAAGGAGAAAAGAAAAGATAGATATATATATAAAGAAAAAAAGTCAAAAGTCAAATAAAAACTATTCAAATAAAAGTATTTAGCTCGAGTACAAGTAACCTAGTTGAGTTCAATTTTTCTTTCCAACTATATGAGTCCTATGGACTCTTGAAGTATTAAAGTCTGAAAAAGATAATATGATCTTATTTGTGAATTCTAGAGCTTAATAAAAAAAATCATGAGATTGTACACTTGTTGCTTGAGTGTTAAGGTAAAGTAAACTTGGAAGTAGTGATAGTGTTGATTGTGAACTACTTTTGAGTTTTGAAAATGAATTATATTTTTTGTTAAAGTTATGTGTTTTGAAAGTATTAGTTTTTATGAAGAAAAATTCTTGAGTGGATTATTAACTTGACACTTATTTGAATTAAAGGATACTTCATAAACTATGTAAAATAAGTAAGGTAATTTAATTAGTATTAGTATGCATTCTTAGTAGAATATAGTTTTCCTTAGTGGAATATACTTTTCTTTAGGACGTGCAAAGTCCTAAGTTTGGGGATATTTGATAAGTAGTTAATTAGACTTATATTAGGGTTAGTTTAAATGAGCTTCAAATGATGGTATTTGTATATTCTCAAGTTTACAAGGTATAAGAGAGACAAATGAATGATTTCATGAAGAAAAGAGGAAAAACACAAAAATGAAGTTGACACTATGTATAAAAGGCTGACGTCATGGGTATACATGGACGGTGCCATAGGGAATGAATGGACAACATGGAAATCAAAAAAGCAATGTAGTGATAGTGACTTAGTCACAGTGCTATGGCTAAGCACAAACAACGCCGGAGCATAACACAGGCAGCATCAAGTGCACTGAGAAGGAAAAATGCAGAGAATACACGGCGCTATGGTGGCGCAGTCACTTAACACAGGTGGCATGGATCACTTATAAATAGCTTTAAGACTAAAAATAAATATAATTTTTTTACTTCTATTTCGTTTGGAATTGTATTTAGGATCTCTAATTGTATTTTTTGAGGCTTATGAATATAGATAGGTATTACGATGTGGTAAACTAATCGACCATAATATACCACAAACCAAACACTAAAGTTTACATTAGTTTTCTTTTTAGAGAGTGTATTTGAGTATTGAGAACAATAGTCAAATTCATAAAGCATCGCATAGGGAACATAAAAGTATTTATAAATCAA
Source organism: Stephania yunnanensis (assembly GCA_039657365.1). Lineage (NCBI taxonomy): Eukaryota > Viridiplantae > Streptophyta > Magnoliopsida > Ranunculales > Menispermaceae > Stephania > Stephania yunnanensis. The sequence goes on from CM077583.1 coordinate 22,058,572, forward strand.
ATCATCATGCAATGGTGATTCAAGAGAGATATCATAAAAGTATAATAATATTATAAATTGGGTTCCATTTAATGCATACTAGTTATTGATAAGAGTTCGATGACCGATTCCCTACTCTCGATGTGATTCAAACCATTAGTTGACACAAGGCCTTTATGCCCCTAACTCGTTCCATCAAGTTCACATTAGGTTCGTCCAAATTCATCATCGATATGTGCACCAATCTCATGTATCAATCTCATGGTATGACTCAAGTAATGGTGACAACCATACAATACTCAAGTGGTAGCGGCGCAATTGTGTTAAAGTCAATACCAATGGTGGCGAAAACCACACAATAATCAAATAGTGGCAAAAACAACAAAATAATCAAATAGTGGGGACAACTACGAAAACAAGGTAAAGATAACATGAACATAGGGCAACACACTCACAACCCGCATATAGTCACATTCAAGTCAATAATAAGTCGCAACCCATTCTCGAAGTCTTGAGTTAAGATCGTGAGACCTAAACATATCTAATAGCATGTCATGTTTGATAATTGATCAAGCTCTCCACTTACCTTGATTCACCATAATATCCGCTCTGGCTCGGTCCTTGTGTGATCGCAGTTTTATGCGAACCATTTCGCAAATCTAGACCCTCAATACACATCGCATCAACATGCAAGTTCAATTAATTTTGTTAATTGATTCTCAAAATAATTGTCGTTAGGGCCCACTAGGATGGACCCCGTGGGTCCCCTGTCGCTTGATGTGAGGCTGCAATCATGTGCCCCCGTCGAATGGTCAAAGTTGAAAGGGTTCCTTTTTATTTTATTGTATTTTTCATTATTTATTATACATTTTTTTTTAGTTTAGGGGCCAAAATAGCCCTTATTAGTGGTCCTAGGGCCAATTCGGCCCCTGATTAGTCGTTTGGCATAAGCATCCTTACTCGTCTGCCCAGCGCCGGCACTGGAGGGCCCCTACCGGGGCGGGCTTGAAAAGTTGGTGGCCTTTTAGGAACCCCCTTCCTTTAGGTCATTGAGGAGTGCTTCCCAGTCGAAGCCTCTCCTTAATAGGCAGTGGTGGTCACTCGCCACCTCCCTTTCCAACAGCGACGGCGGCCGGCTGCCGTTATTTTCTAGTGGCCCTTTTAGGGTGTTTCCTTTTCTTGTCGAAATCGATTATCGACTTCGATTTTTTTCAAAATAAAGATTTTCACCATTAAAGAGTAAAATGGAGATTGCAAGGAAGAAATGATGGAAGTGCTCACCTAAGCTTGTGTTACTCACCAAATCCAACCCAAATCACCACCACCTTGAACGTTCCAATACTCTCCTCTCTTTTATTTTGTGTTTTAACTTAAACGGGGGCTAGGTTATAACATAAGCTTTTATATTTAGGGTTTCACACAAACATGATTTATGAGATTACCAAAATACCCACATCATACCCCCAATTTAGGTATTTTGAGTTTTTGGTTCGTTACAACATCCATAATTTTTAAGAACTTTCGTCCTCGAAAGTAAGGTAAATAGTACGCTTGTTGATCTAGATACGAGAATGCTCGCAAACAATTCTTGACCTTATCTATACCGTTTCCTAGCTTGACAATTGCAACTTGAATGTTGCATTGATCCTTTAATTGAATATCACCAAATCAGTCATCTCGTTTTCCTTTTGTTAGCAATGAATAACATTTAAGCGAAGAGGTTCCATGACTTCCGCGACTGGGGCTGACATATCACTTCGTGGCGATGACCACAAAGTCTTCATTTCCCTCCTGCTGCAACAACTATCACGACACTTTTTAACAGAGATGTACCATGAATCATACTACTACGATTCTCATGTCCCCTCATGGTGACAACCATGAAGGCCCTTAGTCTCTCATGTTGGCAACTACTACCACGATAAACAGGAATGAACCGTGACTCCTATGATCACGATCACCACGTCATCGTACGACAATAATCGATACAAATCTCCAAGTATCTCAAGCTCCCTTCTCTAAACCTCCCGCTTTTGTAAATTTTCAACTTTTTTAGTTTTTTTATATTTTATTGTCAGTCCTTAACAATATTTTATATCTTCCTAAGGTTTTCTACATTTCTTTTCTACTTGAGCGAACCATGATATTTCATAAATAAATATATGTACCCGCGGGCTTTATTTTCACATTCATTCATGTATGTCGATAGAGTAACCCTTAATTTTGTGGTATTGGCAACTACCAATAGCTATAATCTCAACAATCTGAGACTTCAATGCGATTATGTTTTCATTTAAAACCCCACATGATCTTTTTCTCTACCCTAAACCAACCCTTAGCTACTACTAAGTATGTCGAAAGTTACATGCGTAACAACGTGGAGTTTGCTCGCTCATTTGCCCTTCAGATTGACACTCTACTAATTTCATAAGGACACTCGAGCAGTACTTTAAACTTAAAGATTTTTTCTCTTGTAGCGATTCTAAACTCTTGCCTTTATATTTTTTATTATTCCTCATGTGCCTCTTACTGGGTTTTGAGTTTTACATACGTTTATATGTACTTTATGTTTAGGCAAGTCAACAAAGTTATTTAAGTTACTAATTAATATTCCTCAAGGCATTAACCGTGTATGTTCATGCATATTACCATGTGTCGATACTCTCGATTTTCGATTTTCTCATGTAAACATAGTTTTTATCCACTTATGCTTCATTTCATTTATTTTTACATTGTCTATTCAGGGTTTTCTCCCATATTGTATTGTAAGTTTTGACAATATTTAGCTTGTAAAACGTCATCTCCACCCAGAGACGACCTTTCCTTACTAGCCCTAGGTGTTCTCTTACCCTTCTAGTAATTGTACAACATGTTCCATATTGTACTAACATTCTCAAGGTTTATCCTAGTTTAGGATCTCCAATTTTAAGGATTAAATCATTATTGACTTAGGTTAGGTGGAAGAAATTACATTATTGATTTCTCAATGTTATTTTCATAAGATTATTCCTTCGATCAGGTTAGGTTTCACTTTAGTCCAGCCATCGACAATTTACATGTCCATGTTCAGACTATAATTATAAAGGTATTTCTTTATTTAGGCATCCTCGACACAAACTGTTCACTTATCATTTGATTCATTATGATATTACTAAGCTTAAGGAATTCTTCAAACCATATTTGTTTGACTTATGTATAATGCTCAATGTAAGATATTCATTTGTCTATAAAGAGGTTTCCAATTTTTTGTATCCTCAATTTTTGCCACCTAGCTATCAAACACAAAAGAATTGATAGGTTCAAATGGTTTAAAATACACATATCGCGGTTACGAAATACAAAGGTTACCTGTTATAAACCCTCAAGTGGGCCTCAAATCCAACTCAATAGTTGCGTGCACTCCACTCCGCGTAAGCTAGGTCACTCTGTCCTCAGGACGTGCTCATAACTCCAGACATTTCCTCTTAAAATGGCCCACCTGCCCATAATTAAAACATGTTGGTTGTGGTGTCTAAAATGTATGCATTGACTGTTGTGGTGGAGGTGGTAGTCCACATGCCACACTATGTTAGTCAAAAGTGCAAGGGCATTTGAATATATAGTGGTCCCTATCAAGGTGTGTGGTGCCATCGATGCTACACCAAATCATACATGGGCACCCTAAGATCCTCTAAATTAGATTTTCTTGAACTTTTCTCCATGACTGCTCCAGTAGCCCTCAAAATTGTGCTTGCTCAGACCGTAGCAATCAGATATGTCCTAAATCGGCATAGGGTCTCCATGAAGCGTTGACTCACACTTAAGTGCTCGATGATAGGCTTGTTGATATGTCTCTAATCTAAATGTCGCTACTATAGCATGAATGTCATGCTTTAGTCTATCAATGAATCTCCTCCTACGAGTTGCCACTAACGAAACATACTCATATGCGAACTCAACTGGCTTGTTGAACCCCAAAACATATTCATCTAGTGGCATGTTGCATTGCACTAAGAAGAGAAACTCATTTATCTTTTCAGCCTTGACTGCTTCAGGAAACCATTCATCATGAAACATGCGGTTGAGCTATGGCCAACTCATGTTCAGTCTTTGGCTCATCCCGATAGATAACCACCTCTTGTATGTCTTATGCTCTAACAAGAAAGTCACCAATGGAACCATAGTAAAGTCATCAATGTCGAAAGTCTTTCTCCTCTTATCTATATTCAGAATCCATACCTCAGCCTTAATTAGTTCTGGCTCTCCATAGAAGTGTGATACGTCATACTTCATGAATTACTTTTGTATCTTGCCCCTCTTGCATGCCTCAGTTTCTTCACTACTTACGGGTACGGTCATGGCAGCTGTGGTAGCGATAGAATCGGCCCCTTTTCTATGAGCTGATCCTCATGAATAGGTTCTAATCGGGGGTAATGTTCGGGCCCTATGGGTGCCTACTCTGCTGCCCTGACATTCCCATGTTAGTGTAATAACTTAAATATACCTATAATATTTATCTCTTGCGCTGAATCCATATCCTGGATAGGCTTAGGAACCATTGTACAAATGCGCTGCTATATCTGGTTATGCCAATGCCTTTCCTCCCTCTTCTGAGTCTCTCTCATGTTGTAGGAATTTCCACCATGGTTGCTCATTGTGCCCTATGGAGCGATAAAAGGAAATTAGTCCTACAAATTAAGGAGTAGGCAAAATATATAAACACTATCAATATTATAATATTAATCCAATAACATTTATACAATTGTTTTCTTTCATGTTTTCAATCCCTTCTTATCTTAGAATTGGTCATTTATGCATATTAAGTCAACTTGAATCAATGTCCCATACCATTGGTTTGTTTGACTTAAATTCAATCTTTGTTACCAACTATGATGAACCTCACCTTACCTAAGGTCAGGTCGTCTGGTCTAGATCGCCACCGAAGCCCAATACCTGAACTGGGCCCAAGCAAATGGTCTGGCTTGCCTAAAATAGCATTAAGAATTACTTGATTGTACATATGAAACAATAATTGCAGAGTTTGAAACTAAAAGGTTTCATATGTCAAATAATAAATCTAAACAAGGTGTTCAAGTATCCTAATGTAACTACACTACAAAGCAACCAATATACTAAGCCAACAAGTCTCAGAGATTAGAATCTACCCCAAGTATTTAATACAACCCATGTTTAAATGTTTTGAATATCAATAATATAAATAGCACACAAAGTTCGTGTTCAAAGACAAGGCTCTACACTATGACCTTTCATTTATCCCACGCTGGTGTCGATGAAGATGAACCATAGGAGTAAATGGAGCGAGCTAAAAGAACCAGTGGAACTCAATATTGCAGAAAACTCGCTCAACAATCAAACATATAAGTAATACCTAATAATTTAATAACTAGACTTATTTTATAATACATTTTAGGATGATTATATACGTAAAAGACTATATTACATGAGGTATTCTCTTATTTTTTATATTTCAAGTGATAATTTGAATATATAAAGAAATGGAGTAAAAAGGGAAAATTATGAAGGAATTGATCGAAAGGAAAGATTGCACAAAGAACCATCACCAAGTGTTCAAGGAAGAACTTGAAAATAAGCCCAGTGATTCATGATTGATTCTAATATACATAGGAATTACTACTCAAATCGATGGAACACTGAGACTATTTTTCCAAGGATTCACCCAGCTATTCCACTTAAACCTGAATCATTGAAGAGTCGTTGGTGTTAGTTTCACGGATTTCATATTACAACAAGGATTTTAAGTTGGTTTGAGATATGTGTTACCTATGATACTATAAATATAACCCTAAACTACGAAGTTAAGAGTTTTTTGATAGTTTTACACTTTTTGCTTTAGTTTGGAGGCTATTCATTATTGTTGTTATTTTCTTTTAGATAATATTGGAATATTCAAGTTTTTAATAATGTATTTTTAATTATGTCTTTCAATTATTTTATTATGGTGTTATCTATTATTACGATTGAGTAGTTCGTTAATCTAAACATACTTCAAACATGAACTAGATTTGTTTTGCAATGTATTCATGATATAATGATATTTTGCGCTTAATGCTTTAAACCAACCGTATTATTTAATTCATTGATTTTATAAATTGTTACTTACTTATGATTAGTGTTTAATGATCTAGGATACTTTATAAAGTATTATCACGTCTACGTGATTGAAGTAACATATTTAGATGGAAAGTGGATTGAAGTTTCATTGTTTAGGAGGTTTGTTTAGATGTTTATTTGTTATTGTATTTCATTGAATTGAATTCTTTTGAATTTAATTATTTTGAAATGTGTTAGTTTAGTATAGTTAGTTTAGTTGACTTTAAAATCTATAAAGTATTAGTTTAAGTTTTGGTTTTTATTAAATTAAATTAAAAGTGATAAAAAATAAAATATTTTTCTTAAGGAATTTGCAAAATCCCTATGGCGACAATTCCCACTTACTAGTACTACAAAACTTAAAAGTATGATAAAGGTGAGAAATTTATTGTACACACTCAGCAATTGTCAATTTTGGCGCTATTGCTGGGGATTTTAAAATAATTTCTTTAGATTCTTTCTCATTGCATGTCATATAATATGGCTCATATCGAGCAAGAACTTGCTTTTAGGCAAGCCAATAAAAATATCACAGCTAATGAACCTATGTGTATTGCTTTTCCTATGGATTTTCCTGATTTTGAGTTAAAACCTGAATTCATCAAATCCTTACCTCACTTTCAAGCTGAAGGTAATGAAGATTCTCAACAATTTATTAGGAAATACACGCATATAGTAAGTGTGATAAAATCCAAAAACATAGAGTTATAATATGTTAAGCTAAAGGCTTTCCCTTCTTCCTTAAGAGGTCAAACTCGAGATTGGTTATTCTATCTCCTTCAAATTTTCATAACCACATGATTCAAAATGTTAGAAACCTTTTAGATTAATACGTTCCAACATGTTAGATTAGTTTGCATAGGAAACGATCAATTTCCAAATGAACACCTATATAAGATAGCTATTACTAGCCCATGATATGCCGATATAGTTAACTATCTCATTATTAATAGGTTATCACCTCATTTAATGAGAGCCCAAAAGAATAAGATAAAATAAGATTTTAAACATTTTTTACGGGATGATCCTTACCTATGGAGATTTTTTCCGACCAAACCATTTGATGATGTCTGCCACAAATGAAAATATAATCCGTCATGACTTATTGGCATACTTAAGCTTGTAGAGGACATTTCGGTCCACATCATACAACTCATAAAATATTAGACTAATGATTTTTTTGGCCTACTTTATTCCACGATTGTTATTTTTACATGAAAGCTTGTCCAAATTGTCAATGAACCAGAAACTTAGGACGCTGGAATCAAATGCCCTTGTGTCCCATTCTTTTTTGTGAAATATCTAATGTTTGGATAATAGACTTTATGAGACCTTTTCCACCATATAATGGAAATATTTACATCTTATTAGTCGTAGACTATGTGTCTAAGTAGGTAGAAGCTATAGTCACGAAATCTAATGATTCTAAAATAATATTTAATTTCTTAAAATCAAGGATCTTTACTATTTTTAGAATTCCTAGAGCATTAATTAGTGATAGTGGTTCACACTTTTGTAATAGAATTGTCACTACTCTACTTCATAAATACAATGTTATTCATAAAACATCTATCACGTATCACCACAAAGTAGTGGATAAGTCGAAACCTCAAATAAAGAAATTAAATCAATTCTAAAAAAATAGTATGTCCAACACATAAAGACTAGAGTCTTCATTTAGAAGATGCATTGTGGGCTTTAAAAATTGCATTTAACACATCCGTAGGTATGACACCTTATAGGCTAGTTTTCAGTAAAGCATGTCATTTACCAGTTTAACTAGAATATAAGGCATATTGGGCAATCAAGACATGTAATATGAATTATGATAATGCAAGAAAACAATGTAAACTTAGTATCCAAGAGTCAGAAGAATTGAGAAATGATGCGTATGAAAGTGCTTCTATTTATAAAAATAAAACTAAAGCATTTCATGTCAATAAATTGAATATTAAGAATTTTGAAGTAAGACAAAAAGTTTTACTCTTTTGTTCATGTCTTAAATTATTCCCTGGGAAACTTAGTTCAAAATGGGCAGGACCTTTTGCAGTTACACATGTATTTCCCCATGGTGTTGTAGAGATAGAATGTAGAGAAACATGGAAAATTATTTAAGTTAATGGTCAAAGATTAAAACCTTGTCATGAAAATTATGTCTCACTGAATATGGAGATCATTAACTTTGACTTAGATGAATTGAAAACTATGGAGGAGCCTATCGTGACCAGTAATTCTAATGAATCATTTAACATGTGGAAGATTAAAATACTAAGAAGAAAAAGAATAAGAAATCTCAAAAGGAGAACTAAACAGCCAGAGACCCATACGAGTGTGACAAGAATGACTCAGATCATGAGGATTTTGGTGAAAATGTCAATCATTCAAAAATATTAGCAGAGGATTTAGGACACACTACCTCAACATACAAATCAATGAAATGTCCTTTTATGGAGCTCAAGTCAATACGAGACCCGATATGAATCTTATGCCTGAACATTGTTTTCACATCTACTACACATTATCTAATATTATTGGGGAGATCATTCTTATCAATTGTCGGAGCTATCTTTGACGTATGTAAGCGTATAGTTACACTATGGACAGGTCATGAAGAAATATCATTCCAAAATGGGAGAGAACATTGCGACGATATTGAAGAAGTGCGATCAAGTGACAGTGATGAGAACTGATGGCGAATGTTTTTCAGACCATAAGGAAGACATTCTCAATGAGGAACTACTTGAAGCGAAGATTGATTTGCTCACACTATGCAATGATTGATTCCTTTATCAATCTAGCAAACGACAATAAACAACAACACTTTATGGGAGGCAATCCATATTCCTTATTTCTTTAAATTATTTCTATTTTTAATACGAAATCTAGCTTTAGTATAATTTGTTTCTATTCTCTCTCCTTTTGACTCTCTTTCAAAATCACTTTTAGAAGTCAGGCTCTGAAGTAGCTTCAAATAAAGGATAAATGATCGAGTTGTTTTAATTTTTAGGCTTTTATGCAAATTCGCATTATAAACTTACTTATTTGTTTGTTTATTTATTTATTTCATTAATAAAATTATTAGTTAGGTACATATCCTGATCAAATGTTCAAATTTCTAAATTTTTTGGTCAATTTTACCTCTACATTCATCTTTATGAAGGGTATATAAGTTACCTATGAAATAAAATCACAAAATAGTACAATAAAGCCTAGCATATCCCTAGTGATTCCAAATAACACTAAAAATCGCTAGCAAAATCCATGGCAGAAAATAGTAAATCAAGGCGTAAATTTGGGTCTGGTGAGTCCTCGGCGATTCCATTTGTATAGGAATCACTGCTCAGATCGATGGTCCACTACACCTCGCAAACCACAGATGCACCTAGCAAATTTCCACCGATTTCACAACAGAGAAATCGTTGGGCAAAATTTTGAATTTTCAAAAAACATAACCTAAATCGCCACCATTCCCACATCCAAATTGTCATACTTCATCCTTTCGCAATCTGTTTCTTACCTAGATTCAACCGTTCTAAACTCAATCTTAGTATATTTAAGTGATTCCCACCTCCACCTAGCTTCATTCAATGCTACAATCATCGAATTTGAGAGAATAAAGTCAAGCTAGAATTTAAGAAATTCCAACTTGGAGCTTTAAATACCATGTTAAAAGAGCTTAAGAGCACATATCTTGCGAGATTTATTTTCAAGAAGGTAACCACCACAACCTTAGCCCTTTCTTTTGATGAAATTTTGATTTTCATTGGATTTTTGAAAGTTTTTCATGTGATTTTGAGAACTTTTGTTGAATTTCATTTTGGTACATTGAATGAGTTATTTTAGATTAGGTATTGCATTAGTAATGATCCTTGGTTTACAAATCTTATATTTTTGGAAATTATAGAGATTTTGGAAGAGTATTCAAAAAATATTTAAAATTGAACTTTTTGCAAAATCGAGGGTGTAATTCTCAAGTTTTTGAAAGGCCATTCGATAGATTTGATCTCATATTCTTGATTCCCATAATTTTTAAATAGGTTTTGTAAAATCTACTTGTGCATAATCTTTTCAAATTTCTCGATAGCAATTTGATTTTAAATAAACTACTCGCCTTAAGCCCATTTTTTATATCAAATACATAACTTTGATTTACTGGTTCATAGTAGTAATTTGATCACTATGACGGGACAACGTAGAGGAAGAGGTACGAGTAGTGCACCAAAAGAAAGGAAAAAGGATTATGATATAAAAAGTCCAAAAAGAGCCACTCGAGTCAACAAATATGCATTAAACCCATAGAGATTAGTATTAAAGAATCAGGAATTGGGAGAGCTGAGTTAAGAACACCTGCCCCACCTAGCTTTGAAAAGGATGCAGACTTCCTAGACCCAAATACGCAAGTCCCCTATGACGCCAAGAGATTTGTCAATCCAAAAGAACATAATAGATAGTTTTGAGATGCTAAATAAGTTATCATACTCGACAGAGAATTTTGAATCCAAAATGTGAAAAATATGAAGACAAAATCTTGAGCATCATACGAGAAAGACAGTGGAAACACGTTATTAGGGATTGTGAATGTAGATTAGTGTATGGATGCTCAGAATTAGTTTGCCAATTTTATGCGAATGGATATTTGAGTGAAAATCCTAAAGAAGTGATAGTTTAAGGAAAGAAGATCAATATATCACCCAAAGCACTAAACAGACATTATAGACTCCCAGATGTAGGAGTTGGACAAGAATCTGACTACCCTAACATCATCTACATCCATAAAAAAGTTACCCATCCAGAAGAATTCAAGAATCCTTAAAGGTAATTCTCAAACGAGGATTCGTACTCAATCTATATGTTATCCAAAAGTTTGTCGAAACCACCATTTTCAAAAAAATCACCAAATCTTGAGCTACATCATAGACTTTTGCTTATACCCCACTACACAACACTTTCAAGTGAAAGACCTTAGAGTCATTTTAATCTACCACATTGTTACGAAGATTGGATTTATCAACAATGGATATGCAATTCACAATGTAATGAGATAAGCAATGAAAAATATGAAGCATGACAGCCTACCATTCCCAATTTTGATCACACACCTATATCTGAAAGCCTAAAATGGTTTCCATGAGATGTAATTCAATGTGCTACCCCAGATGACCATCATAGACGCTACGATTAATAAGATTAGAGAAGTCAATAGATATAACATTGCGGAAAAGGAGACTGAAATAGATAAGAAAATTTAGATTCAAATACAAAATTGATAGGCAGAGAATCCAAAACATCACACAATAAGAAGCAAGGCACGCAGCAAGTCTAATGGCTCAAGTACATGTTCTAGGGATATAAGACAATTCTACATCTCCGGCAAAGACTAAAAGAAAAGGATTTTCAAATCCTTATTTTCAGTTTTTAAGTAGAATGAGAAGCAAATTTCGAAGAATCAGGAGATGTTAGATGAGAACGAGAGAATTCTAGCATGCCACCATTCCATGTCAAAAAGAAAAAAGATGGAACATTCACTAGATCCTAAGAGGAGCATTGAAATTCCTTCGATACAGTTAAGATTTCCATCGAGATTTTATAACCCCGCTGATATCTACACTTTACAACCTACTACAATGAAGAATGATGACAGAGTTGAAGAGACTGACGATGAATTTACTTTTGCATAAAGTACCGTGTAGCCTTTTTAATGTTTGCTTATATGTGTGGATTGTGAACTTTATTTGAATCATTAATGAAAAATGAATGATTTATTCCATTACATCTAAATGTTATATGATGTTTAATTTTTATTTTGAAAAGCAGTTTTTGTTTCATATTCAATTCTTTTATGTTTCACAAGGTATTTGTTTTTGTTGAATAACCTGACTAAGTTTTTAAACCTTGAGGATAAGGTTTGTAAGGAATTTGGGAGTATGTAGATGAAGTGAACTATAAAGAAGCCAATTATGAAAGAAGACTCGAGATGTAGAATATATTTGAAAATCGAGATATATAATATATTTGACTAAAAAATTCTTCAAAAATTTTCCACAATTCATGTAACATTTCTTCATTTTCCTTTATTTAGTTAAAAATATGAATTGAGTATAATTTGGAATTAAATAGAAGTGATATCTTTATTACCAATGAAAATAGGAATTTTATGATAGAAAAGAATTATTATACCCTATTTGACATAACCCGGGTTATGTTTATACTACAGGAGTTTAGTGAGGATTGGTTGTATTGTGTTAGACATTATAATGGGTACAAGATCGAAACGAAAGTGCAAGATAAACAAGACAGATTTCTAAGAATCTTGTTATAAAAAGGTTATTGACCAAAGTATTATATATAATAGGAAAATAGAAAATAAACTTTCATTAGTTAGAAAGAATATTTCATTGACTATTGTGAAATTAAGAAGAGCTAACAAAAATTTTTAAAGAAAAAATAGAGAGACCCACGGATTCCAAAGGAAATGGAGCAGGGAATCTAGTGGTGGGAAAATGAGAGAAAAATCCCTATAAAAAAGGAAGTGGAGCCGAGACCGTAGGAACACAATATAAAGAAAAAGATATATATATATATATATGAAGAAAGAAAAAGATAGAGTATGAAATGGAAATAAAATGAAAGGGGATTGTTCTTTGAATCTTTCTATTCTATCATGAATTTATTTTGTAAAGGTAATATGTGTTTATTTAATCATCACTTCTACTCAAGGATAAGAGTATATAATTATGAAATCAAAATGAGGGAAGAAAAAAGAATATAATTGAGACTATTCCTATGCTCGAGACAACAAAGTATTGAGATTGACGGTATTTGATAAGTCAATAATTAGACATGTTTTATAATACATTTTAGGACGATTTTAGATGTAAAAGACTATATTGCACGAGCTTTCTCTTTTTTTATATTTCAGGTGATAATTCGAATATATGAAAAAATGAAGTAAAAAAGGAAGATTATGAAGGAATTGATCGAGTGGAAATATTGCACAAAGAACCATCACCAAGTGATCAAGGAAGAACTGGAAAACAAGCCCAGTGATTCCTGACTAATTCCTATATACTCATGAATAGCTACCCTGATAAGTGGAACACTAAGGCTATTTTTCCAATGATTCACCTAGCAATTCCATTTGAACTAGAATCGCTGAGGAATTGCTTGTTATAATTTCGGGGATTTTAGATTACAACAAGGATTTTGAGTTGGTTTAGGATATGTATTACCTAATATACTATAAATATAAACCTTATACTACGAGATTAGGATCCTTTTGATAGTTTCACACTTTTTATTTTAGTTTGAAGGCCATTCATTATTCTTTTTATTTGCTTTTGGAGAATATTGAAGATTCAAGTTATCATTAAGGTATTTTTAATTATGTATTTCAATTTGATGTTATGGTGTTATTTATTATCATGAGTGAGTAGTTCGTTAATCTAAACAAACTCCAAACATGAACTAGATATGTTTTGCAATGTAGTCATGATATGATGATTGCGTGCTAAATGTTTTAAGCCAATCAAATTCATTAATACATTGATTTTATAGATTCTTATTTACAGATTGCAATCATGAATCTAAGTGTTATGTGCATAGTGTCCAATATGTATTGTGATGTTTTGATTCATTATCTAATTTAAAGTAATAACTAGGATTGTTTGAAAGGTATTACTGTTTTGATGTCCTATGTAAATTTGATATCTAAATCTAATGTTGAAGTGGCTTTCCGAATAAGTTAGATTTAGTAGTTTGAAGTTTTCATAAAGTGTAATGCAATTTTATTGCGTGAAGTTAATATCTTTATGTATTCAAAGAGGTTAGTTCAATAAAATTAGAAAGTGGCTTTTCCATTGGTATAAGGAAAACAAATGGCTAGCTAAAAGTTGTTTACTTACTTATGATTAGTGTTTAATGAACTAAGATATTATATAAAGTATGTTCATGACTATGTGATTGAAGTAACATGTTTGAATGCAAGATGGATTGAAGTTTCATTGTTTAGGAGGTTTGTTTATACGTTTATTTATTATCGGGTTTCGTTGAATTGAATTGCTTTGAGTTTAATTACTTTGAATAGTGTGTGTTTAGTATAGTTAGTTTAGTTGAATTTTATATTTAAAAAGTATTAGTTTCAATTCTAGTTTTTATTAAATTAAATCAAAAGTAATAAAAATAAATAAATAAAATTCTTAACGAATTTGCAAATGACAATTCCCACTTACCACTACTACAAAATTTAAAAGTTGATAAAGGTAAGAAATTTATTGTACACGTTCGACACGTGTCAATACCTACTAATTATGCGAGTCTATCATGAATTTAAAGTAAATATAGAGAAATAGAGTATTTTACAGATAACATTAGTCAAAGTCATAAAGCATCGCATAGGGAACATAAAAGCATTTATAAATCAAATCATCATGCAAGGGTGATTCAAGAGGATATCATATAATAATATTATAAGTCGAGTTCCATTCAATTCGTACTAGTTATTGACAAGAATCTTGTGACCAAATCCCCTTCTTTCGAGGTGATGCAAACTATTAGTTACACACAAGGCCTTTATGCCCCCTGACTAGTTCCATCAAGTCTACTATAGGTTCATCCAAAGTTGTGTGCACTAATCTCATGTATAGATCTCATGGTATGACTCGAGTAATAGCGACGACCATACAATACTCAAGTGGTGGTGGCAACCACATAATTGTGTTATAGTCAATACCAATGGTGGCGACAACCACACAATAATCAAATAGTGGTGATAACTACGAAATAATCAAATAGTGGTGACAACAAAGAAAACGAGGTAAAGAAAATATGAGCATAGGGCAACACACTCACAACTCATTGATAGTCACATTCAAGTCAATAATAAGTCGCAACCCATTCCCCAAGTCTCATGTTAAAATGGTTAAACCTAAACATATCTAATAGCATGTCATGTTTAATAATTAAGCAAGCTCCTCACTTACCACGATTCCCCGCGGTATCCATTATTGGTCCTTGCGCGTTCGGAGTTCTATGCGAGCCATTTTGCAAATCTAGACACTCGATACACATAACATCAACATGCAAGTTCATTTGATTCTGTTAATTAATTTCCAAAATAATCGCCTTTGGACCCACTAATGTGGGCTCTGCAGGTCCCCTTGATGCGCCTATTTTTTCACATGGGAGCGGGAGTGCGCCCTCGTCAAATGGTCAAAGTTGAAAATGTTCGTTTCTATTTTATTTTTAAATTATTTATTATATGTTTTTTATTTTTTATTTTTTTGTCCAAGGGCCAAAATGGCCATTGTTGGCGGTGCAAGAGCCACTTTAGCCCCTGGTTAAGTGCCCAAGCCCTGGGGGAGCACCCCTCTTCGTCTACCCACCCTCCAACTAAGGGCATCCTAGGGCCACCGGCGCTGGGCGCCCTGCCGAGGATGGCTAGGGAATTGGGTGGTCTTTTTGCCACCCCCTTCCCTTGCATCGTTAAGGATGGCCTCCTAATGGAGGCCCCTCCTCTATAGGCGGCAAGGTCACCCACCTCCCCTCCTCTCCAACAGTAACGGCTGCCCACCACTGTCGGTTTCCAGCAGTGCCGCGATGGCACCGCCTCCCCTTTTGAGGTGTTTCCTTTTCTTGTCTAAATCGACCACTGACCTCAATTTTTCTCCAAAGAAAGATTTTCACCATTAAATAGTAAAATAGAGCTTACAAGGAAGAAGGGAGTGAAATGCTCACCTAAGCTTGTGTTGATCACCAAATCCAGCCTTAATTACTACCACGTTCCTACACTCTCCTCTCTTTTATTTTGTGTTTTGTCTCCAACAGGAGCTAAGGTTATAACTTAAGCTTTTATATTTAAGGTTTCACATAAATAAATCTTGTGTGATTATCAAAATACCCCCGATGCGTATATTTTGAATTTTAAGGTCATTATAAAACAGATGATGAAATTATGTTAATGGATGCTTTTAGATCTAATATAGCTTTCTTTATATGTGTATTTCCTGGCATGCAATAAATACTAAAAATCTTGGATCGTTGTACTTTTTTGGCAATCTATGTTACTTGCATATATGCTCTCCTCCTCTTCTTCAAACAATATCAATATTTCAAATGGTTCGCAAGGAACTTCAACTTCTAGCTTCAATTTTTTCAACTTTTTTAACTACTTCCTTAGTTTTCATAGCTTTATCTTTTTGGTCCTCGGACTATTTGCGATCCTTGAACATGTTCGCAAACCTATCTCGATACAACCTCTGAGGAAATGGCACTTTGTGCTTGATGGTATTCATTAATATCTTACTCAAGGTGATCATTTCATTTTCCTCCTTTTTTGAGTTTTTATGTTCCTCTGCTATAAAAATTCCTATCTCAAGCTTTGTCACAGTTTTGGCTGATAAAATGGTGTTAATATGTGAAGTCGTATTCACTTGTGCATTAGGGTTCGAAGCAGTTTGTGATGGTAGCTTCCCTTGATTGTTGGCTTGGATTATCTGATCTGACATCCTAGCTTGCAATTTTTAATTGAAGCCTTAGTCTAGGTTTCATATTACTAGTGAGATAAAATTAATTGTTTCATCGTTCCTTCTAAAGTATGACCATGTGGATTGGGTTGATGATTCTGATGAGCTACTAGCATTGACTATCCTCTTGGCACAAAGTTCTGGTAGTTAGAATTCATGGTTGCATAGTTAATGTTAGGATTCCTATCCTTCCCTCCATAATAGTTACTTCACTGCTCGTATTGTCTAGTAAGTGGTCCTGAAAATTAGCATGTCGCCTCGACTTCCCCAGTATCCTCAAAAGTTGAGGACACCAATATATGAAATGGTTCGGCTCTGAACATATACCACATGCTTTCATAGTCCCAGTCACAAACATCATTTGTTTCACCATATATTTGAGTTTTAATTGATTGCTATGAAGTATGCTTCATCCTGAAGATATTGTAGCTCATTTTCTCTCACTAGTCAGACCATACTAATTAGCTTGATTAGCTATTTTCTCAATGTACATCCTAGCCTCTGTAGGTGTGATATTTGCAAGACTACCATTGCACATTGTATCGAGTAGTCTCTTCTCATTATAAGTCAACCCTTCATAAATGTTGGGTTTTGTGGTTCTAAATGCAGCGAAGATTTTAAATTTTAATTTCGAAAACCTCAACAAGATCAAATCCTAGTTCCATTAAACTGATTAATTGAAACTAAACCGTACCTCAATTGCAAGTTTTCTTTTATGTGCTGATCGATCTATAAGACTCTGCCAGATATGAACGTCCTCTATTTAAAATCCACACACAAATTGTGGCCAAGATTTCGAGTGATATTCGAGAAAGAACACGAAAATAACTTTTTGTTCTCCATAAAACTACATAATGGTTGAAAACCTAACTCATTTTATCAAAAACAAAAATTAGATTCCAACTATAATATCGCATGTAATGTGAATTCACTTAACATGCATATTTATACAACTCTTGTAAAAAGTTGGCTAAGTGAATTACCATCATACCCCTACTTAAAGAAGTATTGATATGTCACATCACATGTAATTTTATCATATGAAATTTGTTGTTCCGAGTTATTTAAAATCTTGCAAAACCATTCTTTGATCAAACATAAGGCATAGAAAAAGTCACCCTCGATGTTTAATTATACTAGTCTCGATCTCTTGGTAGACTAAAAGCATCAAAGAGACATTGATCATATCAATTCACATGGACTTGGCCATTATCAATATTTCATATCAAGGGATTAACAAATATCTCTCTTTATACGATAGGGACAAATTTTATCTTGATTATACACCTTCACATATTATTCACATAGTAACTAATCACAATCTTTATCATCATCTAGTTAAAGACAACGTTTGATTATGTCAAATCACTGTGATCGTAATATTGAAGTCTCTGGTAATCTCAAGTCGGAAGACAAAATGATATACCTATCATGAGTAACATTTACGACTTAATCTATGTGGTGCTCTTATAGTAGGTCAATCCAATACCATATTCCATAACATGTACTCATGATCTTGATTCGTATCCTTAGACGTATGATCATCATATGACCATTGTAGTATCCCATATCCCAATTAGGGAAATACCCAGCCTAAAACCCTAATTAAGCTTTAATAACTCAGCCATACTAAACTAGAGCCAATAGCCTTTCCTTCTATCTCCTAATAAGCATAATTACATATCAAATATTGATGTAAAACAAATATTAAATGCAACGGAAATTAAAGCTTTTCTTGATATTAAATACGATATCCAAAATCAATTCAAATTGGAATAAATCTCGGCTACACAAAACCTCCCAACCCTTATAATATTACAAAACTGTAATTCAATACAAACACATAAGATAAGGGGAGATTCATTTCATTGAAGAGAATATTAATACTTCTACATCTTCTCTATCTCGTAGTCATAGCGCTCGTCAATTTTCTTGAAATGTTAATTAGGATGAGCACTCCAACTTGCTCAATAAGTAAAGATTCACTATGCCATCAACATTCCATATAGTAATTAAGAGCAATATGTTATAACAATATGCACCAATGATAGCTAACGGGATTATGAAAAATATATAATTCAATAAGTAACTGACTAAAGTCATACCATCAACATATTGGTTGATGTGTTGTATAGCCAATCCATTAATGTCTAATATTTCTGTCATAAACTATTTAGTGAATATTTCATCCGCGTAACCTATCAAACTGAGTAGGAGTTACATATAGGGTGGGAAGGTAACCCATCTCCTATATAACCTATTCTCAGTTCCGGGAGTTTCTCTTGTGAATCACATTCGACATCATTTTTCATTTGATAAAAATATCACAGTGTACATAGTCCTCCATTTAGTCCTTAAGCTATTTGAACTACGTATACTAACATATCCATGCAATATTGATAAATAAGCGAATCCATAATTACCTCGGTTTAGGTTTCTCATTTCCAATCTTCGTAAGTTTTTGGGTCACTCACACTTTCTCGGTGTTCAAACCCCTATCACAAACCATTTGTAATTAATATAGGTCTAACACTCTATGTTTAGAACCCCTAAGTCAGTCCCTAAGACCATGGGAAATTCTAAATAAAACTCAGCATAGCTTCTTTTGGTGGGAACGTATTCCCTCACTTGAGGGAACGTGCTCCGCCAACTAAGTTCATCCCAACTGATAAAAGGAGTGCGGTCCTCTGCTAGATGGACGTCCTCCACCCTGCACTGTCTCGATAGTGAACAGGGAAGTAGCCATTGTTCTATAACCAAATCATACGAAAAACTTCCAACACTCACCTAAAATATTAGGGAGGAGGAGGACCTCTCATTTACAGTGATAAACAACAAAATTCATAGAGAAATCATCACCAACTATTGAATTAAACTTAAAACTTAAAAACCAACTTACCAACGCGATGATCTCTGATCTAATAGTGGTTTGATCTCCTTATATCACCTGAGTACACTCCCACGAATTGTTTCTTCCACATTAAACCCTCAACCGCTTTGTTCCTCTCACTTTCTCTTGAATGATCGATGAAATGCAAATAAGTTTGAAGCTTTAGGATTTATATATATAGATTCTTCTCGAGATACGCATCACAATATCTCGAGGCTGATCAAGTGATTGATGTGTCAAAATGATACTTCTTAAAGTGACATACATTTTAATACCATCAACACTTACGCTCATCTCGAGGCAATCCAACGATCTATGTAATTCAAATCAAACTTATAGTTTCGTTTATATATATATACTTTATGCATTTTCTCGCCAATAAATTCACCGGACATGCCCACAAGTATTTTTAGGTGTGCACATTTATTTCATGACCCCCTCTTTGCACTTGGTGTACCGAGATTTATTTTTTAATTACTTATTTTTCAATTATAGGCTTATATTAATTTCTTATTAATCCTGCAATTTATAAAATCAACAAACATTCCAAACAAACAAAAATCATCGCCCAAACCCACACACATGCTAATTGAGGTATGCCAAACTTATCAACGAGCCTATCTCGGGTTAATTAGGATTCGGGTTAACACTAATCACCAGCTTAAGGTAATAGGTCGTTACAGTCTCCCCAATTTAAAGTAATTTCATCTCAAAATTAAAGTAAACATAAAATTACCAGTAGTTTCGAAGAGAAGTAGAAATTGTTTATTCATATAAGACACCCACTCCCTAGTTAGTTCCTCATCTTCGTAAAATTGTCATTTCACCTTAACCAAAGGAATTTCTTTGATTCTTAGCCTCTGAATCTTACGATTAAGTATCTAAATTAGCTGCTCGTTGTAAGATAAGTCTTATCAAATATCAAATTCATTCCAATTAATCCTTGGAGTAAACTAAGTCTCTATTTTGTGAAGCTTAGATACGTAGAAGACATTATGAACTCTGATTAGCTTATGAGGTGACTCCAACATATAAGCAACAGGACCAACTCGTTCTGCACTCTAAATGGCCTAATGTACCTTGGAGCTAGCTTACCCCGCAATCCAAACCTATACAATCCTTTCATTGGAAAGACTTTCAATAAAACGATATCGTCTTTTGAAAACTCTAAAAACCTATGACGTTTATCGGCGTATCTCTTCTGTCTTAACTGTGCTATAGTCAAATGCTGGCAAATTTGCTAAATTCTCTCTATGTATTTTTTAATCGACTATAGCCCCAACAAATTTTATCTCTAACCTCTGCCCAATAGGCAGGTGAACGATAAGGCTAATCATACAGAGCTTCAAAAAGAGTCGTTCTAATGCTAGCCTAATAGCTATTGTTATAAAAGAACTTATAAAGAGGAATGTATTTCTTCTAATTACCGCCAAACTCTAAGACGCAAGCCTGAGACTTATCCACTAACACCCAAAATCAACCGCTTAATCAGCTCATCGGTTTGCGGATGGTATACCCTATTGAGTTTAAGAATAGTTCCCAATTGTCTCTACAATTCACTCTATAGTCTAAACATGAATCTCAAATCTAATTGAGATAATCGACACTAGAACTTCACGAAATCTCAATGCCTCATATACGTACACCTCATTTAATCGTTCAAAAGGATGTCGCATGGAATTAGCAAGAAATGCACAAACTTCGTCAACCTGTCATCTATAACCCATATTGCATCGTGTTTACGCTGACTCAGAGGTATACCAAAAACAAAATCCATCAATACATGTTTCCATTTCCACTCAGGAATAGGCAGAGAATGCAATAACCCTTCAAATTTCCTATGCTCGACTTTAATATGCTGACATATCTCATATCACTTTACAAACTTAGTAACGTTAGTCATCATCCTATGCCACTAATAGATACATCCCATATCGCGATATATCTTAATGTTACCTAGATTAATAAATTAAAGAGATCTATGAGATTCCTTAAGCAACTCCTGCCTCAACTAATCCTGAGCTGGAACCCATAATATATCCTTGAACCCTAACGCACCGTCATTAAAAACTGGTCAATCATGATGATCCATACTAGCCACTAATCACTGAAGTGACATATAATCCTGATCACCTTTTTATAACTAATCACCCACTAAATCATCTCTGTCTTAATCTGAATCTGAGCTCAAAAGAACATATTAGTTGCTCTGAATTAGCTCTCTCAGATGATGATGTGTCAACTAAACTCACATGAATTATCATCACAAATGTTTCCTCAAGAAGTTTAAACTGAGAAGCTTTAGTAGTAGCTACATCATGTATGCATGTTCTTCTCCAACTTAAGGCATTAGCAAACCTATTTGCCTTTGCTTAAGTGGTACTCTAGAATGAAGTTGTAGTTCTTGAAAAACTTAAGCTATTTACATTTCCTCATATATTTTCCATTTATTTGAGTTGTAATTGCATACTAACTGTCTATTAATACTCTTATGTGTAGTTCAGAATTACTCAAACTCTAATTAACTTGTATATTTAATTCTTGTCCCACACCAATTGATGACGAAATTAAGCATACAACTTTTTAAGGGAAACACCTCAATATTTATAGCCTGATAATGTCAATACTAGAGAACTCACCCAGAAAAATATTTCTTCTAGTAACTAACATATTCCAAGTCACAAGCTCGTAAATTATATTCTCTAGAACTAAAATCAACTGCATATATATTGTGTTAAGATTGAAAAAAGTCCCTCCTATCTATTATAAATTTCTTCCCAGTGGGAAGCAAACTTTTGGTTCATCCCCAAAATAACAATCCTGGTTCTCCATAAACTATTAACTCTTTCTACACACATATATCTTGCTTATTCTTCCACGAAAATTAAACCACGATACTAGCAAGAAATCTACAAACTCTATTAATCCTACAATTAAAACATTAACAACCTTCAGTTGTCATTACAACTTAGGTTAATGCATTATAAATCTTTGAGCATGAAATTTCATTCATATAGGGAAAGAATAATATAACCCTCCAGGTTGATAAAATTCAGTTTCCACTTGCTAATATATCTCATATTTCTTTATAAACTTGACACTGTCAATTTTCATTCAAGTCATTAACAACTCATTCTTATCACAATGATTTTAGATTTTGCCTGAATGAGTTTTTTAAAGAAATCCAAGAGATTCTCATAACATTCTTGCCTCACTTTTTAATTTAAGTTCCAAGAACTTTTTTTACGTGCTCAACATTCAGATTTGAGATTATCCATATAAAATACAAATAACTAATAGTCAAACCTTGATCTACTAGATAATTTCAATCAAGTTCTATAATAATGTATCACTCAATTAATCATTATTATCCCAGCTCCAATCTGTGCTTTAAAGAATAGACTTGTAATTACCAATCCAGACAACTCAGCTGAAGATGTGCCTGCGTAGGACTTTAATAGATCACCATTTACATCTCACTCAAGAGATATTATTGAGCAGCTTTTATCGTAACTACATCCTATGTCTTTTTCCTATTCAAGGCATTGTCAACACAATCACCTTAATAAGTTATGTTTTAGAGTGAATTTCTACATTAGAAAAATATGAGGTATATATCTCACCTTTCATTTTTGTCACTCTGACAATTACATTTTTCAAACTTCCACAGTTTGAAATTCACTGTTTACACCAATGCACTGGTTTTTATACCTCTAGGTTATTTTTTATGATTCTTCTAAGATTCTTAATAATCTCTAAGAATGATTAAAAAAATTCTCAACAGGCTTTTCCTTTTATTTATAAGTGATGTTTTCCATATTTGGTACAGCTACCAAAATGGCTATCTCGAGATTATCAATTTCTAATAGTTCTTCTCATATGTCTAGAACTATATATATATATATATAGATAGAAGAATAAGCTATAATTTTGCTTCATTGTGTCGGCACATACATTTACCAAAAATAAAAAGTCTTAGAATGAACCTCTAACTTTTTCCACAATTTAAGTATCATCAAGTAAACATTGTAGTCAAACTATAGTTCAACTTTCCTCAAAGGCATCCTTGTATCTAATCTCAACTTATACCAATCTCTTACTTAAGTTAACTAAATAAATTACACAATGATATTAGAAATCCTTTAATCAATCATTTGTAATATTCAATTATTTCAAGATTACTTTTCTCTTTTGCCTTTATGTTGAATATATTACAACCCTATATTGTCTCAATTGTAGTCAAATCCCTTGATTTGATATTAATATTCAACACTCATATAAATAATTTACCTTTGAAACTTAGTACTTGCACTAGCAAAATCTGGCATGAACCAATTTATCGTCAGAATTTGTAACTTTTTACGGCAATACTCGCGCATCTTCTAAGTCTTTAAAAATTCCATGTTATTATTGATAACACAATAAAAACTTGATTAATATAAGGTTTCTACACTCGATACCCTTTATTCATGAACATAGCATGAGTTCTAGTAAGTTTTAATGGTTTCCACCATCCATTTAAAATGATTCAGCAATCGCCTAAAATCATCTTTATATACATCATTAATCATGATTATACAACTGTCACAACCAGGTCTCAACTACATCTTGAAAACAACTAAATTCACCTTATTATCAGAATGAATTGTCAATCCTAGGCAATGAATATTCATTCCCACTATCATATATTATTCTTTGACTTCTTAAACTTTTCATATTTATCGATAAATCAATCCTCCCAATTTATACTATACCAGTCTAAAATATCAACTATGAAATCTTACCAACTCACTGCTATTATGAAATTCGAGAATTTTTTAAACTTGATTAGGCGACTAATTAATTATTTTATGATTTAAATTGGGATTTAAGTATCTAAGATAGGACCCACATATTTTGGACCAAAGATCATAAGTTTAAAATATTATTTTTGTTTGTTGCATGCTTAGTGAATGTACAATACTCTATTTAACGCAAAATAGGGTCAAGTTGAGATTAAGACGTAGCGTACAAGTGTTTCGAAGTGTTTCGAAGAGTGTGGGTGTTTTTCCAGAATTTTAAAAAAATTGAGATATTTTTCGGGGTTAATTTGCACTTCAAATACAATAGATAATAAGAAAGTCCAAAAGGGCAATTGGGGTAGTAAAGAAGAAGGGATAAGCTAGAAGGACAAAAGTGTCATTTTATCTAGCTTAGTTTAAGTTAATAGTGTGAAATGAAGAGAGGTTTGGATTAAAACCCTCATCATCATCTTCAATGTGAAGGCATGTCCCTTCTTCCTTGATCAAACTTCTATCTCGACTCCTCTCTCTGTGCTCTCTTTCCTCTCGTTTTTCTCTCCCTCTGAGATCGTAAGCTCTCTTCTCTCTCAGTTTTATCTCCCTCACCGACCATCCCTCTTGGTGCTCATCCTTTCTATTCTCTCATCTCTATCTGTTGACACATTTCTCTTAAGCTTAGTCTCTCTCATTTATGTGTTCTCTCTCTTGCGCATCACTAGTTTGTTGTCACGGTTGTGATGGTGAGCAAGATCAAAAAGGAGAAGAACTTGGTTGAAATAATTTGAGTGATTAAGGTAAGTTTGGGGATATATTATTTCATCAATTTTCGATCAAATTGAATGAATTCAATGTTGAGACTGATGCCTCCATAAGAACTTCATATTGTAAATCAGTTTTAATGAATCAAAATCCTTTGGGAGTGTTCTAATGTGATTTGAAGATGTTTTACAAAAAATAGTTAATATTTTGATAGTTTTATAGTCCTATTTCTAGCTGATGTTGGCTATTGGTTTGGACATTTAATAGAAGGTTTTTATCTTGGGTTTTCAATGGAAATCGATGCTTATATACCATACTTTATTCACATGAATAAAATTAGGGTTTGGTGGAAGTTTCATAGGTCAATCGGGCCGCATTAGTTTTTGGATGTTTTAAGGTGCAATTCTGAGCAATCAAATGGATATTTTTTTATAAGATTTTTTTATATTTTGATACTTTTATATCAATAATGATGTGTGAGAATCAGATTTTGATTTGGAGAAGTTTTGGTAGCGTTTTGAAGGCCAAAAATAGGCCAAAATTGGGACTGCACTATCATTTCTTAACTGGTTCGAGTATGCGTATTGAGGCATTAATTTGAGACATCAAATGAGGTCCAATTGACTTGCGAATAGGTTCATTTAAATCCTAGTATGATCTACTTTGATGACCAATAAAATTTGTGGGCAATGTAATCGGTTGGTCAATGAGAAATATAATAGAATATGACATGTTAGTATGGTTCAAAACTATCAAATTGTGACAGTTGCGACTTTGCAACGTTATGTAGTGATTTAAATGGACATTTTTTATTCAAATTAACTAAGGTTGGACTTTTTAGAATCCTTATATATCCTATTTTGAATAGAACTTGAGTTCGAACCGTGGTACAACTTTTAAATTGGTGAGAAATAGTCATGAAAAGAGCCAAAACAAATGAACTAAATTAATTAGATAATGAAATGAATTGTTGATCAAATGGAGATGAATGACATTGTTAGTGATACAATGAGTTAAATTGTGACTCTAATTGGGAGTTCGAAAACATGAAAATAAGCTCTAAAAAGAGTTGTTAGAGTTATTAAGTGGTTGGAACTCTGTTATGAGATTGAAAATGGATTTTAAATCCCATTGTGAGTTTAAAATGATTTGTAATTGTTAGGATGGAATTATGACTCTTAAATAATGATTTTTATATTTAATGGGATTTATGAAAAAAACACGTGAAACTCGGGGATTCGAGTGTGAGGTTTTACAACCAACAAAAAGTTGATTTGATTGTAAGTAAACCCTACAGTGGTCATTACTATTTATGGAATTATCTTTGCACCTGCATTTGTGTTTAGTCTGCATCGGATTTTGCATCATTCTTGGTCATGCATACATGGCATCTGGATAGATTTGCCCCTACTTCAGTCGTATGGAGTGTGAGATGTTCCACTCCAGACTAGACATACTGCAGGCGTCTAAGGTAGGTAATGTCGACTCCGGAGTAGCATGCATTGAACTCATAGGACTGTTTTAGGTTCATCGTGAATGGGCTCACTTGTTATGAGCTTAGAATAGGAAATGAGGGATCCACATTATAATATTGATTTTTTTTTATTTGGAAATATAATTACATTTCTCCATGTATTCAAACTAACATTTGCAGGAGTATAAAGCAGTGTAGGAATTTACTTACCTGACATCTTCGAGTTCTTTTATATGTTGTCAGATTCTTGGCGAATACAAGAAATAGTGGACAAGACTTTAAGATCTTTGTGATATGTTTTAAATTTTTAAAGTTTCATTATTGTTGTAATCATGTTATAAATAATTGTTTAGGGTTTCGAGGTAAGTGTAAGTCATAAAATACTTTCAAATAGGTTATTTAAGTCTCCTAAATTAATGTGAAGTAAGTTTTGAGAAGTTTTTATTCAATTTCAATTTATTTTGGATTTGTAAAGTTGTAAATAATATATCAGAGACTTTAAGTTAGTTTAATTATTTTAAATGAATATATATTGTGAATTGCGGGGAGTTGTGAGTCCCTTCTAAGCTTCTCCCTATTTTGTTGTCTATTAGGGGAATATTTCAGTAGGCCATTTTTATTGGAGGTGCTGCCGAGATTTTTTACAAAATATGGATATTTGCTCCAATTTCAAAATAATTCCTCTAAACTCGACAACAAACACTACGAAACCACTCGATACCAATATCAAAATATTTTCACTACCCATAAAGTCAAATTGGACTAAAACTTATAATCAATTCATTTAGAAACCAAATATAAATCAATATGAGCTTTAAAAAATATCTCCAAAATATTTATCAACTGAAATGCATCAATTCATTTCAGTAAAACCATATCCCACATCAGTGGAATTTATTTCAAATTGACGCAAATCAATCTAATATATCAATTCACAACAATTTCTATCGATTTCTATAAATACCTCGCGAAAGAATCGAAAAATCGCTATAATTCAAATTGAATTGAGGAAAATGCCCTGAATTGAGAATTTACCAAATTGCAGGCTGAATGACTTGTTTCCACCATGTAAACTTAACTTGAACTAACCATCTCACGATGCTTTATATTCTTACGAAAAGAAGCCGAACGAAAATCGGATGTCGAGAGCTCATGGAGTGAAAACCAGAGTGAGAGGGTTTAAAGATTGAAACTTTTTTCATTCTTTATTGAATTGAAATAAAATGAATGTTTCGTTTGATTTTCTTTGTTTATATATTAAACCCTCAGCTGCTTGTCGGTAACTAAATTTTTTTATTATCAACAACTTAATTTTTTATTTATTAATTCTCGAAATCCCTATTTTGACGTGTTTTGGCTTCCGCCACTCGTTTTCAATCCGGTTTTTCACCAAATTGAATCAAACTCTTAACAAAATAGTCCGTCTTCATAAAATGTCCATAATAATAGTTTTAGTCACACAAAACCCCAAAAATCTTAACTTTGCCCATGACATACTAAACCCTTACGGACCAATTTTCTTTCCATACCAAACTAAACTTACACCAATTTGAACTCAATCTCAACCGCGACCACTACCAACTAATACGAAACTCAAGGCAAGGCAAAGTATTACACTAACTTCATTCTCATTTTGCAATACCATTGATCGCAACTTGCACGTAAATCGAGGCAAAATTCATATGTGATACTTAACATTTGTTTACTAGTTTTCGAGTGAACAATTATTTTTATTGCACTTGTGCCCTTAAGACACACACTTACAACCCCGATTATGACAAATTGAGGATACACCTCGACATACCCCAATGTCACGACAAAATACCATATAATGCACACACTAGGCATTCTACACACAAAAATAAAATATATCTTATGATCGCTGGTCTATAATGCATGGGTCCCACCTCAGATACTTAAACTCCAAATAAACTTTGAAATTACTTAATTAGTCGCATAATCAAGTTTATAAAATTCTCGGATTTCACAATTTTTCACAACTAATTAAAAATTTCGTCCTTAAAATTTAAACCTACATGTTACTGAACCGAAAGAGATATGAGAATGTGATCCTTTATATACAATTCGTTTAATCCAAACTGTAAAATTATTTACAAGGTGAAAATGTTTAGCAGACCCAATCACTTTTGTTGTATACAATAATTTAATGGTAAAAATCATAAACACTTCAACTTTTCATTACCAAATTATTTGTTTAATGAAAAGTTATAACTTCTTTGCCAACCTGGCAATTTGTGAACCTCTGACGAGTTAATCAACTTTGTGGTATATCCAATAAAACTTGTTGTACTTCATATTTCACGTCTTGAATCTCATTTAAGAATCATTTCATAGCAAGATCTAGCTTATCTTGTTTTTCAATAAAACCATTTTCATTCTAACTGATAACAATTCCACAAACCATTGATAACTCTTTCTCTATCCACTAAACTCTGGTACACATCCTAGTTTACTTTCTCGTAATTGATTAATTTTAATTAGAGTCGTCGGTCGATTAATTTTTAAATTATCATCAGTCTAAACATTTATATAATGATGCAAATAATAATTGAGCACGCATAATATGCTAAGTAGAGTCGCGTGTCTATCTGATCCATCACCATTCTAGCGTTCCTCAATAGAAACTCGGAATTACATAAGTCATCTCATGACTATAGATCTCTAATTATATCTATCATCCATGATAAGAGATCTCGAATTTCAATCCGATCAGAAAATGAAACCAGACATATCGTGCAACTCTCACTTATTCGCTAAATGTCTACTCACAATATTATTTATATTGTGGACTAGAAAGCAATTGCCAATTTCAACTAGTCAGTCGATTCACTTAGCTTTCCATTTGACTGTTTAAAACCTCATTTTCAATCCAAGAGTTTACTAAGAGCCTCATTACATTCGATTAACTACCAATCACTTCTAGATTGGCTTGATCACTACTCCGTAATTCACTATTTCTCCAATTTCTTAGATTTCACATTCTCACGTCTTAATCACTTACTGTTCATCAACTTTTTTTATTACTTGAATAGAGACAATTATCCTTAAATTGAGTAGACATACGTTTCGAAACATAGATATCAACTTACTCGATGTTATACTCTTATAGTATAACTTTTAACTTCTATCACATAAAAGTTATGAATATGCTATCTCTTTTTACCTCTATTCAATACATATCTCTAGTTTTTCCCAAGTTACAATGGAAGAATATTTAATTCTTCAAATATATCCATCAGATACACTGTGCTCTATTCAATATTTGCAACCAATACAGACAATGCATACTAACTAAGCTATAAGTTGTATGTGTCTCTTTTCATTTCATTTATATCTTCACCATCATATAGACATCTTGCATTAACTCCAACTTAAGATAACCTAGTGCTTTAAAACTTTCACCATTGACCAACCAAGTAGCGTA
Organism: Stephania yunnanensis; assembly: GCA_039657365.1. Classification (NCBI taxonomy): domain Eukaryota; kingdom Viridiplantae; phylum Streptophyta; class Magnoliopsida; order Ranunculales; family Menispermaceae; genus Stephania; species Stephania yunnanensis. The sequence goes on from CM077583.1 coordinate 22,088,531, forward strand.
GCACTACATTTGAATCAATATACAACATATTTACTGATATCATTTATACTACTTTGGTTCAAAACTTTCAAAATTTGAAGTTTGAATCCTTGTAAGATCCTAATGAAGAAATTTTAAGTTCCTTTAAACTTATAGTTTGATATTCTAAGTCTTATCGGGACTTGTTCATCCGAAATTTCTATTTTTCATATTTATGTGAGAGTTTATTGACCATTTTATTTACCTATACTTAAGCTTCCAATTAACTTTAATAAAACTTCATAAACTCTTTTATATCGAATCTCACCAATTCATTCAATTATTCAAAGATAAGTGGGTGTCACACAAGTCTTCTACGTTGTGATTGAATCCTTATTACAATACAGAGTCTACTATGTTCCATTTTGTCAATCTTAGCTATTCTTATTGGTTTTTTTTGCAACTTATCTTAACTTTCGCTCAATGGCTAAACCACTTATAGCTTCTTAATCTTGACTGATAAAGACAATTCTTTTCATCTGTTCTCTTTTCAAAAATATAGCTAAGGACGGTGCGACTTCTTATTATCATTCAACCAATTAAAATCTTCTTTAAATAATATTTATTCGAAACAGAGAAATTCTTTATGACTCAAATAGTTGAACTATTTGTTATTGCCTTAATTTGTTTCCATTGGTCTTGGATTTCCCAAATTCTCTTTTTCTCAAAAAGAATTTTGATGCTTTCAAGAGATTGTGTAAGATAAAAAAATATCTTACTGATTTACTAATTCACCTTTTCATTATTATTAATTTGAAGAGATAGAAGAATTTAAATTTCCAAACTATTAATCAACTAAACAGCTAATGAAACTCTTAAAAGATGTTGTTTCAATCCTTTACTTAGTATCAATGGAAATTATTGCAATACAAGGGCTTATACTAATGTCTTATACCAATCACTTACTGATATTCAATCAGTAAATCTATCTCTTCATTGATTTTATTTTAGGTTGTAGTGATACGCATCATTACTTAATTTGATTAAAAATGACTATTGGGTACTTTTAATCTCAAAACACAATCGTTTGTGTTAATGTTTAATAGTTAATCCTAGCTATTTTCATACCGTTTTCCCCAATGTCAACTTCTAACATGTTGATCTTATCATTACACTCATTTTCAAGTTAGAGATTTCGTTGATCTTTGTTTCGTAACAACACCTAATCTACTGTTAATAAAGATTAATTCCAACTCGGTATTTTTCATGCATTTATTTTTTCATTATTCGACTCATATAATCACTTTATGTTTTGTTTCGTAAAGGAGACAATACTTTGTTTTAAAGCATTTTACTTTCATAGAAACCGTCTTAGACAACTTAACTTGACTTATCACAATCTCATTATGATTTCCAAGTCAAGATTCAATTTGCCAATCAATGTCTATTTTTGGAACCACGTGTTTCCTTCTTTTTCTTTGTCGAGACTATTTTCGGAAGCAACCCTCAATTGGTTATGAATTCAAATCAATATTTTATAAAATAGGTATTTCCGAGTTAAATGTGCAACTGGTACTAACATTATTCTAAAACCCAAAATAATCAATATCTTGTGCTTCCTACAAGTGTCAATTTCATTTTTACGTTTTCCAAATGATTCTCAATCATTTGAGACTTAATTTAAGCCTATTTTAACATTTTCCTAAGCGTTTTAAGAAAAAATTATAATAGTTCGATATTTTCAATTTTAAAGGAATCCATGTTCATTACTTATGTACCTAAGCCATTTGAACTTCCATTCTAACCAATTTCATATTAGTTTTATAAATGATATTTTCATCAATTATATTAGAACCAAACTACTTACAACACATTTGTGAATTTGGACTTCATAAGTCTATTTTACATCCAATCACGCTCAGTTTCATTTCACAAGTATATTTTCTTTTTAATTGTATGCTCTTAATCTCACTCGTCATATCGTGAGAGTTAAGTATCTAACAACCTAAGAGAATAAATTTCCTATTGTATATTTGGCGATAATATAATAATATAAAAGAAACATATCATAATAACAAAGTATTCCTGACTCACAGTCACTTCCCAACTAATTGTGACCTTATTACTGAACCTTGTTCCTCAAGACCATCACTTAAGTTCATGCAACTTGATGTAATCGAGAGCCTTAACCCAAACTTCCCGATTGAATCAATTCTAAACTCATCGTCATTATCATTTCCTTGATTAAGCTTAACCATAGCTCTGATGCCGAGTTTGTCAAGGTCCGTCTCACTAAGCCATGTCTTAGCCTAATTTTCCCTAATTAGGCACCTAATCCATTCAATTATCTTAACCTCAAAATAGTTTTTAATTCAATCCTCAACAATGCTCCAAAACTAAATTTATATCCTTAATAAAATTCAATTTATGATTTGTTTAATTGGAGCAAATTAGGAAATCATACGAATTGTCCTCTGTATTTTCTAAAAATTTCGGCAGCATTTTCCCTAAAAGTGGCCTATCAAAAAATTCATCTGATAGACAGCAGAATGGGGAGAGGCCTAGAAGGACCTACAACTCCCCGGAGTTCACAATATATATCAATTCAACTAGTTTAAACTAACTTAAGGTCTCTGATTCCTTATTTATATTTTTACAATCCTAAAACAAATTAAAATTGAACATAAAACTTTAAACTTGCTCTTAAACAAATTTAGGAGACTCTCATAACCTATTTAAAAATAAATTAAAATTGAACATACAACTTTAAACTTGTTATTAAACAAATTTAGGAGACTCTTATAACTTATTTAACGATGTTTAATGACCTACACTCATCCTAGAACCTAAAAAAATATATAAACGATTTACAACAACAAAATATTAAATTTAAATTTAAAACAATCACCAAGGTTCTTCGAGTCCTATTCGTTCTTCCTTGTCTTCATGTAGAACCTGACATCATCAAAAACAACTCAAAGATGCATGGAAAGTAAACTCCTATATTGTTCGGTACTCCTGGAAATATTAGTCCGAATACATGGAGACATGTAATTGCATTTTCAAATAACAAAAAATTTGAATAACAACGTGAAACCCTTTTATTACTATTTAAGGTTCATAAAATGAACCTAAAACAGTAATAACAGCTTATGCATGTTTGTCGAAAATCTTGCATGCCTTGGGTCTTCTATGTTCTAGTCTATCTGGTTAAGAAACCTAGCACTAACAAGCCATCGTTTGGAATGACATGAATGCATGACCAAGAATGGTGCGAAATGCAATGCAGACTAATCACAAATGCAGCTACAAATATATATTTCCATAAATTGTAAAGACCACTATAGGGTTTACTTACAACCAACCAATTTTGAGCTTAATTTCTGGGGATCACCTTGAAAATGATTCCAATAGCTTTCCTGCATATCCAATTATATTATGGGTCAAGTTTCAAGTGAAACCAAATCACGAAACCCAATGAAAACTACGGCCAAAGTACGATTGAGAACAATTTCCAAAAATATTATTTTATATAATTGTTTCAACTAGCTAACTTGGGGTAACTTTTAACCTTGAAAACCTCAATATTTGTCATAATGACATAAAAAGAACTTGTATCACTCATGTCCTACTTTCCATAGACTCTAAGAACACTCAAATCGGATCACCGATGTAAAAGTTATGAATTTTTCAATATGGCTTATCAAATAGGCAAACTTTATTTATTTTGAAGTAAAAAAACTTATTCAAATCAATATTTTTGCAATTAAGACCTCAAAACCCAACAACAAACACCACAAACCACTCAATACCAACATCAAAATATTTTCATAGCCCGTGAAATTAAATTAGATCATAACCTATAATCAATTCATTCAGAAACCCAATGTAAATCGATATCAATTTTAAAAACATCTCTAAAATAGTTATCAACTGAAATTCATCAATTCATTTCACCAAACCCTATCTCACGTCGATAGGATTTATTCTAAATTGGCACAAATCAATCCAATATATCAATTCACAATAATTCCTACCAATTTATATCAATACCTCACGAAAGAAATAAAAAAATCGCGAGAATTCAAATTGAATTGAAGAAAATACTTTGAATTGAGAATTTACCAAATTGTAGGCTGAATACCTTTTTTCCTTCATGAAAACTTAGCCCGAACTGACCGTCTTGTGATGCTCTATAGTCTTGCAGAAAGAAACAAAGTGAAAATCGAACGTCGAGAGCTCGTGGAGTGAATACCCGAGTGAAATGGTTTAGAGAATGAAATTTTTTTTGTTCTTTGTTGAATTGAATTTCGTTTCATATTTTTTTGTTTATATATTATATATTAAACCATCATCTACTTGTCAGCGGCTTAATTTTTTTTTATTTATTAATTTTTGAAATCCCTATTTTGATGTGTTTTGACTTTCGATGCTCATTTTTTATCCGATTTTTCACCAAATTGAACCACAATCTTGATAAAATAGTCCATCTTCATAAAATGTCCATAACACTAGTTTTGGTCACACATAAACCATAAAAATTTTAACTTTGTCTAGGGCATATTGAACCCTTATGGAACAATTTTCTTGTCATACTAAACTAAACTTATACCAATTTGGACCCAATCTCAACCGCGACCACCACCAACTGATATGAAACTTGAGGCAAAGTCTTGCACTAACTTAATTCTCATTTTACAATACTATTGATCCCAACTTACATGTAAATCAAGGCAAAATCCTTGCATGATACTTAACACTTGTTTACTAGTTTTTAAGTGACCAATTATTTTTATCGCACTTATGCCCTTCATACACATACTAACAACCCCGATTATGAAAAATTGAGGATACACCTCGACAACCCCTAACTTCACGACAAAATATCATATAACGCATACACTAGACATTCAACACACAAAAATAAAATATACCTTATGATCTCTGGTCCACAATGCATAGGACCCAACTTTGTTACTTAAACTCCAAATAAAATCCGAAATTACTTAATTAATTGCTTAATCAAGTTTATAAAATTCTCGGATTTCACAATTCTTCCCAACTAATTAAAATTTTGTCCTCGAAATTTAAACCTACAGGTTACTGAACTAAAAGAGATATGAGAATGTGATCCTTTATATACAATTCGTTTAATCCAAACCTGTAAAATTATTTACAAGGTGAAACTGTTTAGCAAGCTCAATCACTTTCGTTGTATACAATAATTTAAAGGTAGAAATCATAAACACTTCAACTTTTCATGACCAAATTCTTGGTTTAATGAAAAGTTATAACTTCTCTGCCAACCTGGCAATTTGTGAACCTCTGACGAGTTAATCAACTTTATGGTATATCCAATAAAACTTGTTGTACTTCATATTTCACGTCTTGAATCTCATTGAAGAATCAATTCATAGCAAGATCTAGCTTATCTTGCTTTTCAATAAAACCATTTTAGTTCTAACGGATAACAATTCCACAAACCATTGATAATTCTTTCTCCATCCATTAAACTCTAGTACACATCCCAATTTATTTTCTCGTCATTGATTAATTTTAGTTATAGTCGTCGATCGATTAATTTTTAGATTATCATCAGTCTAAACATTTATATAATGATGCAAATAATAATTGAGCATGCATAAGATGCAAAGTAAAGTCACGTGTCTATTTGATACATCACCATTCCATCGTTCCTTAATATAAACCTGGAATTACACAAGTCATCCATAACTATAGATCTCTAATTACATTTTTCATCCTATGGCAAGAGATCTTGAATTTAATCCGATCAAAAAATGAAATCGGACATATCGTGCAACTATTTCTCATTCTCTAAATGTCTACTCACTATATGATTTATATTGTGGACTAGAAAGCAATTACCAATTCCAACTCGTTAGCCAATTTACCTAGCTTTCTATTTAACTATTTAAAACCTCATTTTCTATCCACGAGTTCACCAAGAACCCTTATTACATTTGCTTAACTACCAATCACTTCTAGATTGGCTTGATCACTCCGTTATTCACTATTTCCCTAATTTCTGAGATTTCACATTCTCATGTCTTAATCACTTACTGTTCACCAACTTCATTTATTACTTAAATAAAGATTGTTATCCTTAACTTGAGTAGGCATACGCTTCTAAATAAAGATAAAAGTCTTGTAATTCATAGTAATATCACACTAAAATATAACATAATTGGCGACTTATCAGCGAATCGGGATTGGGCCAAGATCATAAACCTAAGCTCGCTCATTAAATGGGCGGGCTTTGGTTGACCCGGACCTAACCAATTATATCTTACATTTGTAAGACCTAAGCTCGGCCCATGCACCTAATAAACAAGTCTACCAACAAGATTGAAAAAAAAAAAAAAAACACCTAGGCTCGAACTCATATGAGTTTAGGTGCGGATTAAACTTGCATATGGATTCCTCACTTAGGCCCAAGCACGCTGGGATAGGAAATACTCGCAACGGGTACAAGGATAGGGAAAAACATACCTACGGGGATCCTCGTGGGTAACTCCATTAAGGATCTTGGTGGGGATTACCAATGGGGATCCTCATATATATTATATCAAATGATATAATATATGTATAAATAGTATTCCATGGTTTCTAATAAATATATAGTAGACACGATTTCACATATTTTAAAATCTATATATCATGTTTCAATATATGTGCCTATGCTAGCAATAGACATATATATATATATATATATTACGTGTATAAATACAATTTAAAAATACCTATATATATTACGTGAATAAATACCATTGAAAAATACCAAAACACATATACATATGTATGTGTCTTTTACACCTTACTTTATATAATTCATTTTTAAGTAAAATTAAGTAAGGAGAAATATTTTCCCACGGTGAATTTACTCGAGAATCTCCATGGGAATCCTCAGTTGGGAATGAAATGAGAAAGATTTTTTCATCCTTGCAGAGATTAGACTTGGATGGGATGAGGATGAAAATTCATCTTCGCTTGAAAATGATGAGTATGGGAGCGGCTTATATACAATCATTTATTTTACAATTTTTGCAATCCTACATGTGTCACCTCTTGATTGGTCTACATGTACACTCAAGAAAATAAAAAAGGGAAACCCATAAAATACAATTGTTTCATCCTTTTTAATTTTCTTGAGTGTTCACATGGACCAATCAAGAGGTGACATATGGATGATTGCAAAACTTGTAAAACAAAGGACTGTATATAAGCGGCTCCCCATGAGTATGGGACTGGAAATGGGCCCATTCCCAACTCTCCCATTTGCATTTAAGCAAATGTCTTCCATTCTATTCTATTAGGGTTGGAGTTAATTACATAGAAGGTCACTCAAATTTATGAATTATAACACTTTGGTTATAAAACTTTAATTTGTAACAAAAAAGTCACTCTACTTTTGCAAAAGTTTCATAAAAGTCACATTGGCTTATGTGGCAATGATGACATGGCAAAGTGCAAGTCGAGGAAGATCCGATGCTCATCATTAGTTGTTTTTTTAAAGAAAAAAATCCTAAATCTATTTATTTTGTTTTTAAACTTTATTAAAATCAATGCAAAACTCGAGGAGGATCCAACGACAATTGTTCATCATCTTTATATAAAGGGCCTCTGTGGGTGTGGCGATTATGGCGAATGAGTGGTGGTGAGAGACTAAGAGAAGTGGAGGTGGGTATAATTTTGATGTGGGAGAAAAAGGTGGGCTTGGACAGAGGCGTTAATTTGAGGTCATTGGCCAAAAAATAACAATGTCGCAAATCATCACGTCTATCCATCTCGCACTCTTAAATCTAAACATCCCTTTAATTTAATCCATCTTTCTCTCCGTCCGGATTTTCACAAATAAATCCTACCCAGATATGGGTTTCCTCTATTTACTTATCTCTACAACTTTAACAATGTTAATCAACACTTCACAAATCAATCCACCTTTCGGACCACATCGTGAGCCCATTCGTCCTTTAATGGTGTAGCACACATTCCTTTCCCACATGAAAGCTCTAACCCGCCTCCCGCCTTCGTTGTGCTGCGCCGCCCCTCCGCCTCTCTCTGTTGCCTGCCACACCCCCTTCGGCTCCCGAAGAGGCGGCTGAAGCTCTGCTTCCATAGCCACTGGCGCTCTATGCGAGGAAAATGAACAATTGGCATTAGATCCTCCTCGAGTTTCACATTAATTTTAATAAAAGTCAAAAACAAAACAAACAGATTTAAGTTTTTTTATTTAAAAAAACTAATGATGAGCATCGGATCTTCCTCGAGTTGCACTTTGCCATGTCATCATTGCCCCATCAGCCATGTGTGATTTTTATGAAACTTTTGCAAAAGTAGAGTGACTTTTTTGTTACAAACTAAAGTTTTATGATCAAAGTGTTACAATCAATAAAGTTGAGTGACCTTCTATGTAATTAGGAAAATGCTAGAATGACACCCCAAATGACACCCTATGTGACACACCCCTATGATGTGGCATGTGAGTCCTATGTAAAAATGTAATGTGACATGTTGGCCCACATCCATGGGAGTCATCGTGCGTGCTTCGAGATACACACCACTCGTGTTATGCACTAAAACTATTTTGCGCACACCTATTTTTCCGTGGGACTTGCACGCTAGGGTGTCACTTGGAGTGTCATTGGCGCATTTTCCATGTGATTAACCCGTTAGGGTTGTCTTGCCTATTAAATTAGTGCTAAGCAGTGCAGTTCTAGTTCGCGCAAGTGCAAACACCAATAAAAACAGGGAACAAAGTTGCAGACTCGCAACTCGCAAAACCTACAACTCTCGAACAGAACAGAATTCATTCGACAATGCCGCCCAAGTCAGCTGCCAAATCAAAGGACGCACCTGCCGAGAGAGCTATCTTGGGCAGATTCTCTTCTCACCTCAAGATTGGAATCGTAAGCCAGATTTCATCTCTCTTTGGCCTTCTGAATTTTCTTTAATGCTATGTATGCGTAATGAATGAAACTGTTGCGAGGGGCGGTCGATTTACTACGATTACAAGGTTTGGTCGTTCGATTAGGATAATAATCTGTGCATTCTATGTGCTCGTTCGAGGTGTGGATACGTTTATGATGTTGAGTTGGTGCCTGTTCTTGTACTTTAGGTTTTATCTTCTTTTTTGATGAGATGAGATTCAGATTAGTGTGAACTTGAAGACCTGGGTTGTTGATGCAAGCGTGCTTGATCTGCGGCCATGAATTATATGGAAAAATTTTCTTGGAAGAAGCAGAGAAAGAGAATGATATGCGGCCTTTGTAAAAATGCTTATCTGATTGCTTTCTTTAGTAGCTCCCTTAGCTGGAATGTTTGGTAAAAATAATGTGACTATGAATCTAAGAGACTATTAAAATTTGAACTTTACTGAATTTCAGCCCGCCCTTATGATAGTTATATATAATACTTGCATGGTAGACTCAGCTCATGAGAGTTTCAATGGTCAAGAGTTGGCTTTATGAAATGAGAGTCAGTTTGAATCTCACTCCAAGAAGTCTTTAAGTCTTCGGTGTGTGACGATAGGCTTCACATGCACCTCCATGAATCGGTTTTATGCTTTGAGAGGCAGGATTACTTTGGATTCTTATTGATTTTGGATTTCATGCTCCTTTTGATATTCAGTTGCCAATAGGTCATTATAATTTTTAGTGATTCTATCCTACAGCCAGTAGAAAAGCAATAGACTGCTCTTTTTTCCCCATATTTTTGGTTGGCGGCTCTTTCTGATGGAAAATGCATCAGTATATTCTCAATTGATTTTTATTTTTTTTATTTATAATTTTCAGAAGCACTTCATGTTTATTATTGAGTATGCGTTATTCTGATATGTTGCTTTGCTATGTTCTCTAGGTTGGTTTGCCCAATGTAGGCAAGTCCACTCTTTTCAACACTCTTACGAAGTTATCGATACCTGCAGAAAATTTCCCATTTTGTACCATAGAGCCAAATGAAGCCCGAATTAATGTTCCTGATGATCGGTTTGATTGGCTCTGCAAGTTGTTCAAACCAAAGAGTGAGGTTTGTGATTTTTTTAACCGAAGCTAGTTTAAATTAGTGGCCAAGTAATGGGTATTCTTGCTTAACTGTGTATTCATGTAATTCATTGGGTTCTTTTGTAAGTTTTCCAAATGTCTTGGTTTATGGTTAATTAAATTTTTATTTATGATTTAAATTAAATACTGCTGTTGGGTATACCTCTTTTTTGGCCGCGGAATACGATGCTATCATACTGAATTTTGTGCACCTCTTCGATCGAGGTGCTCTTATAAGTTGTTATAATTTACATTTTCTATGCATAGGGACACATCTGCCATCCAAATAACTAAAGAGGTACATTTTTGTATCTTCTATTTAGTGGCAACGGAAACTGCACTAGATCTCACCTTGAGTTTAGGATGTATATTTGCAATTTCAAAAGGTTTGATTTCGTAAATAATTTTAACTTACCTGTTGTTTTCATATTTTTTCTCAGTCACTTTCATAATGCATTTACCATTGGAGTCTTGCATTCCATAGATGATTCTTTGAACTTTATTTGTGTCCTCAAACTTGGGTACATGTGTGAATCTGGGTTTCGTTTAGAGTATCTTTGATAGATTTTGATCCATGTAGCCGACCTCAATTAATTTGGGACTAAGGCTATGTCGTATCTTTGTCGCCTTGACTAGAAGAAACCTAGATTATTCATAGCCAAAAAACATTTACGCTACGTCATGGTGTTGCTTTTTGAAACTTTGAGGGTTTCCACCCATCCACACTCGCCCCATCCAATCTAATTGGTCCACACAATTGCCCTTAAAAATCCTATTAGCTCACCTAACAAAAATCTTGAAATCCCTAAACAACCATAGAAATAACCCACCCACCTAACCCTCGTGCATTCAACATCTTCTCTCAAACCCCTGCAAACGCAACATCTTCTCTCAAACCCCTGCGCACCCAACCATGCCCCACCAATCTTAGGCCATTACCAAGGTTTACTATAGGAGACGAGTAAGGATCACTGGATCAGCCCCCGTTCATAGTTAGTTCAGTCGGTCCCACACATTGAGGGGAGCAGGTATAGTTGTTTCAGGCACCAAGTGTGAGACCACACAAGTATGTAATTGTATGTAATGAGTGTGGAGAGTATAAAAAGGGGTACTATTCACAAGCGTGAGGTATTGTAATTGTAATTGTTGTGTAGAGACTTCGGTCTTGGGTTGAGAAGAGTGAATCCCTTTCTCTGGAAACTTTGGGTTTCTTCTTTTCTGTGTTGTATTTCTTTGATTTGATCAATGGCTTTTGAGGGTCTTCTCCTTTGGGAGTGAGGTTCTTATCGATTGCATTGTTCTACTTCGGGAACTTTATTGCTCTTTGCTTTGTTCTTTTCTTTTTTCATTTTCACTTTCTTTTTACTTTTTTTTAGTGTTTTTGTTATAGGAGCCTTGTTTTTCCCCTTAGACAATCAATTCATTAACTTCTCTTTCCTGAATAGTTTGGGGGGTTAGTATCTGTCATTTATATCAATTTCGCCTTTCTCTTTTGTGAACCATTATGATCGGAAAATGCAGGGGGAAAAAAACATTAAGAATGCTCAGTTGCTCACCTTTCCAAATGAAGCTCATTCGATTTTTCCACCATTTCTTGTCATGAGAATAAAATCGGCCTGCGGAAAATACTACGTACTCTCATAAAATATCATTGCTATAGCTTTTGGACTTCTATTTGTTTATTCCTTTAGTTTTTTTCTTAAATATATTCAAGCTTTTTTAATGTTTAGGTGTCAGCATTCTTGGAAATACATGACATTGCTGGACTTGTTCGTGGTGCCCACCAAGGGCAGGGGTTGGGCAACAATTTCTTATCTCACATTCGTGCCGTCGATGGAATTTTCCATGTTCTTCGTAAGCTATTATACTTCTATATTTTCTTTTAAGAATTAATGTCATATATTGCAATATCTTTACTTAATTCATTACCATTTAAGAAGCAAGAGAAATTCTATAAATAATACATTGTTTGGGCTTTAGTGTCTCTTGGTAAAATGTTGCTTATATTCATAATACTTGGTTTGGTAAATAGTTGGTGAAGTTCTATTTTCTTACCATTCATTTTCTATGGAGATTAAGTTGAAGTAAAAAATCTTTCACATATGCAGATTCGGAGCTTTGTACCTTTAGAAATCCATGGCTTCGAGAGTGTTGGGTCACACACACACACATTTGGATATATAAATGGGGTTGGAACCCATCTTGCACAATAACAATTAGCTTGTTCTAGGATCTAATCTACTCCACTTATATCCCACGCCAACTCTTATTATATTTCTGATGTGTGATTACCTTCTCCAATACTCCCCCTCAAGTGCAACTGGGCTGATCCAGTTGACACTTGCAAAACACAGACCTACTCTTAGAGGTCCATACAACCATGCCTAGGCCTACCCTTAGATACTCTAGGTCCACGAACGGGTCTTGACTCCACCTCTAGCTCAACAAGGTCTTCAAACACGAGCCCATGATCGTCCATCTTTGATATCATGTAGAAATCCATGACTTGGAGAGTGTTGGGCCACACACGCACTTAAGCTACAAGTCTAAGAAATCAATAGTAAATTGGTTTACACTTATTGGATCTAGTGTCTCTCTTTTTTGAATTTGTCAATCAAATTTTGATTATAACTCGCAAACACTAGATCATTGAGTCTCTCGTGAGTCAATTGCTCCTCCTTTTTGAATGAATCTGAAGGGATGGGAAAAGAAGAGTAGAACATCATGTTATGCTTGTTCAAGTCTAGGAAATCAATAGTAAATTGGTTAACACTTGCTTGAATACACTCCAATTTCTCTCACACCCAATTGAGCTACAAGTTAAGCCAAGGACTTTCATGTCCAAAGTTTGAAGATTAGGAGTTGTTGATCCATTAAGTTGCCACCAAAGACCTAAATTGTGACTGTTCATCCATTAACTACAACTTTAGAGATTGAAATCATTGAATCAATGGTATATAGATTTAGATCAATTGTTAACTTTAGCTATCTGGTTGCATTTTGTCACGTGCTCGAATCGCCCTATCACGCCCAAACAAGCCACCAACATACATATATAATCCCATCTCCCTTTCAATTGAATCTTGATGTTCGTTGTTCTTAGCAAACCTTGCGACCACTGCAAGCATTCCTTTCATAATCTCTTCATCTTGTGAAAGATTATTCTCGTGTGAAAGATTATTCTTGTAGAATAAGCTTGGGTTTAAAAAGCCCTCGCCGAATGAAGTTTTTGATGAAGTTGGTCTTCTCACCTCTTATCAATGACATCCCATATAGGCTTGTACCTACAAAGTTTAGAAACGTACAATTATAAGGCATCCACTAAAATTGTATTGTATTCAATAATTTAAAATTTCGAACTTACTTTGTTTGATCATTTCCAAGAGCACGCTTGATGACCTCCTTTGTTCGCTCCATTGTCTTGTATATATAACCCATTAGGGGCTATTTACAACCAACCTCAACACTTTTACTAATGGAACAAAAACTTAAATCGCATAGGTAATCCCGTTCCAAAAAGTTGTTGAGAGGACTTGGTTCATTGCATTTTTTCCCTGTTGATCTCAGGACCATTTTGAATGGTTCCATTCATCACAAGTGAAAACTTTTACTAATGCATTCTTCTTTTTGTAAATGCTTTGTAACGTCAAGAATGATGTGGAAAATCTTGTAATTGCTGGGCGTACGAGGTCTCGGTCTTGGGTGTGTGTCCGCATTAAATTTAGAACAAACCCATGATTATAAATGAAGCCGCTCAACTTGATTGCTTTCCCAATTACTCTATTGATCTTCTGCATTTTCCCAATGTCTTCTAACATCAAATCAAGACAGTGAGCTGCACAAGGTGTCCAACACAAACGCGACCTTTTTGCAATCAACAAATCACCATCCGGCTTATAATTCGAAGCATTATCGGTTACTACTTCCACAAATTTGTCCTCCCTGATTTTCTCCACAAATGAATCTAGCAATTCAAACAACTTCGATGCACTATTGGCATAAGAAGCATCCACTGACTCAAGAAACACTGTGCTGGAAGGACTATTCATCAAAAAATTTATAATGGTCCTGCTTCTTCGATCCGTCCATCCATTCAACATCAAAGTACAACCATATTGTGCTCAAGATTCCTTAATCAATTTTATTAGCTCCTCGGTGTACTCCACTTCATTGTTAAGCAACCTCACCCTCCCTTGATAATACGAAGGTGGCTCGTAACTAGGCCCATATTGCCCCACTGCTTCCACCAAAGTCCTCATGTCTTCGGATTTAAGAATGCTCAAAGCAATTCTGCTCTCCATTGGAGTTGGAGTGCTAGCTCCGGGAGATCTTGAAAACGTTTTTCTCCTCTCCCTTAAGTCCAGAGAACTCACAGAAAGTCAAAACGAAAATCCAATTCGTTTTTGCGGTTCAGCCTCTTTTTGTACGTATAAAATGCTCACTCTTAAACACCTATATACAACCATTGTATTTAGGGTTTCAAGTGAATGACATATATGCCCCTACTTAAATAAGCAATAATATAGCAAACCGTAAGGGCTTTTTTTTACATGAATTTAATCCCATAAAACTCATCAATCTGGACCATTTGAAATCATGCAAAGCCGTTCTTTGTGTGCGACCTAATAGGTTCATGCAACATTGACAGTGAACGAAAACCTTTTTTGGTACACAAGTCATAAACAGTCTCTAGCAAGACATTATGACTACCCAAGTTGCACGAAAATCTAAATCGATACAACCTAATCAATAGCGTATACCACATCCTTTTGTCGTATGATATACTTTGATTAAACATAAGGCATGGAAAAGTCATCCTCAATGTTCGATCGTACTAGTCTCGATCTGAAAGTAGACTAAAAACTTCCAAGTGATATTGATCATATCAATTCTCTTGGACTTGGCCATTTATCAATCTATCTTATCGATGGATCCACTGATATCTCTCTTTACGAGAGGGTCAAATTTTATCTCGATTGCACGCTTTCACACATTATTCACAAAGTAACCAATGACAACTTTTATAATCGTCTGGTTAAAGACAATGTTCGATTGTGTCAAATCACTATACTCTTAATGTTGAAGTCTCTGGTAATCTCAAGCCAAGGGACTAAATGATATACCTACCATGAGTAACACCTGTGACTTAATCAATGTGGTGTTCTCGTAGCCGGTCAATCCAGTGCATCGTTTCCTAACAAGTACTCATGATCTTGATTCGTATCCTATACATATGATCATCACATGACCATTAATCAGGACTCACACTAGTCTTAATTCATTATAGTTCCTAGTAGAGGTAGGCAGCGGTCTCCGACAAATCGCCCAAACCGCCTAAACCGTATGGTTTGGTCTGATTTTTAAAACTCGCAGTTTGGGGGTGGTTTAAAAAACTTGAAAACCGCGGAATTGCGGTTTGGTGACGGTTTTCATTTTAAGAAAACCGCGGTTCACCAAATCGAGGGTAGTTTAGTAAATTCTTTCAATTTACTCAAAACCCTAATGGCCTGTTTGGTTCACAAATTCAACTATCCCAAGTTCATGAGATTAACTTATACAAAGGATTGTGACTTGGATTAATTAGTTAGTCACAAGTTGGTCACTCGTTCGGTTGGGTGTCTTAACATTGAGATAACATGTTTTTGTGATGGTGAAATGACAAACTTACCCTTTATTCTATACACCAAAATCAACAAATCACTATGTTTCAAGTGATCGATCAATCTGGATCGAATTTGACAACACCACTACAGATCTGATTCGAAAAATCCATTTCGACGATGGATCAAGAACAGAAAACACCCCTACTCGAATCGGCCTCTCGATTCCCACCTCAAAAAGGTCTGTTGAAACCCTAATTTTAGGTGAAACTAGGGTTTTGGTACTAATCTATAGAAGCTTGGTTTGTGTAAAAATGTGATTGTTTTAGGAGTGAAGCTTTCGTATGGGACTGCCGGATTCAGGGCAGACGCTTCCATGCTGTCCGCGGCGGCGTTTAGAGTTGGAATTTTGGCGGCTTTGAGGTCCGTTGAAAACTCAGTCCGTTACGGGTGTGATGATCACAACATCGCATAATCAAATTTCGGACAATGGAGTGTGTAAATACGTGAGGGGTAAATTGGTAATCTCTACTAACCAACCACTTGGGATTAGTTAGTCCCACCAAAATTGGTGGTTTTGTTTAGTCCCCTCTTCTGCCCATTAGCTAATCTCATGGCCTAGTAAATCTTCCAAGCGAACACCGGATTAACCAGTCCAATGTGGCTAATCCGACCTAAGACGGTGAAGCGAACAGGCCATAAGAATAAACAACTTACTCAACACTATCACTTGATTCACTTCATCAACTGTTCTCTCTCTCTCTCTCTCTCTCTCTCTCTCTCTCTCTCTCTCTCTCTCTCGCTCGCTCTCTCAAGACCATTGTTTGCCTCCTCCTCCGACACGTCAATGTCCGCCTCCTCCCACTGCCACCAGTCGTTGCTGCCTCTTCCCACCGCCACCAGTTGTCGCCGCCTCCTCCCATCGCGCCAGTCGACGCCTTCCACCGCGGCACCTCCCACTAGTTGCCCATCTCAGTTGTGCCTCCCACTGTCGCCTATCACCGTCAGTGGTCGCCTCTCACCGCCAATGGCTCCCGCCCGTCCCACCGCTGCTCCTTTAACCGGTTATGCCTTCCACTGCCGCTCCTCTCACCTATTGTGCCTCCCATCGCCGTCTACCGCCACCAGTGGTCCCCTCCTGCCGCGCCTCCCACCACGGGTGGCTCCCTCTCCCACCAATCGTGCCTCCCACCAGCGCCTCCCATTGACCACCATTTTTTTTTTTTGTTGAAAATGTGCCCTAAACCCTAAAACCACAAAACCAGACCGACCAAATCGCTGTTTGCACGGTTGGTTTGGGTATGGTTTTAAGGGTTCACGGTTTGGTGGTGGTTTGTAAAATGGCCAAACCGTGAATCCCTGGTTTGGTCGCGATTTAATGGTTTTCACCATCAAATCGCAGTTTGCCTACCCCTAGTTCCCAGTATAATGACCGACTAGGGATATTTAAGATATTTTAGTAAACATAAATGAATTTTATTATAATGTAAACATGTAATTTAATTATAATAAACAACAAATGAAATCCTCTATTTTATTAACCAGAATAGTAATAGAAACAATGTTATAGATTGACCTAGGGCATATGCCAAAAGTCACACCTTAGAGCACATAATCCCTAGCCGTTTTGATTATGAAATTTTTACGATACCTCAATACATTTAACAAGCACGTATCTAAATTAATTAAGTAGGTCTAAATAAAATCAAATAATCATAGAAAACAACAAAAAATGCTATGAAGTTATACTCCAAGTATCGAAAGCAAACTCAAAATATATCAAGTTTTCACTCATAATAAATAATTGGCACGGTAAAAGTTTTAACACAAAAATACAAGTCTTCACAAGAAATACTCATTTAATAAACTTAAAAGTCTTCAAAAAGTTTTTAGAATAAAAATAAATTTTACTGCAAAATTTATTTTTTATGAACATACAAAATTAATCGAGCACAATGGAAAAGTTTGATCCATGTAGCTGACCCCAGTTAATTTGGGACTGAGGCTATGTTGTTGTTGTTGTTGTTGTTGAACATACAAAATTAATTAACATAAATTCATGAAAAATAAATAAAACAAATAAATTTATTTAATCATTCTCAATACAAACACACATACTTTTTATGACACAAACTTGTTTATGCCAAACCTAAACCCAAACCCATTTAAATCAGTGTTGTGTTCTTGTCGACAATCGTGTTAGGGCATGAATTGCCATCCGTAGTCTCAATCTAGGCTTCCAAGGTGCTACTAGTCTAATGCAAATCATATGATTTTTGTTAAAAAAAAGAAGAAATAAAGCATAAAGTTTAATGGAAGATCAATAACAAATATGCATTTTTTTTTTCTTTTTTGGTCTTACTTGGTCGTATTTTTCTTGTAACTCTTCTGTGTTGCATATCGTTATTTTTATTTTAAAAGATTTCCTTTTGTATTCAATTTTCATCTGTCATTACAATTTATTTTTACAATTTATGTTTAAATTTAATCTTTTGTACCTCCAAATTTTTTAATTTGCTTGTAAAATAATCTTAACTTGCTTGTATGTTCTCTAGGAGCTTTTGAAGATCCAGATATTATTCATGTTGATGATTCTGTTGATCCTATCAGGGATTTGGAGGTTATTAGCGAGGAATTACGTTTAAAGGTATCATAGACACTACATTTTTCGTAATTTTGTTTTCTAGACACTGCATTTTCGAAGTTGCAATGAGTCCATTTTTCTTTTACACCACACTAATATGTTGGTCCCTAAATCTCTAAGTGCTTTTTTGTGGTTATTTGCATGTAAAACATACTTTAAATTTATGCCTCTTCGCTTCAACTACCTATATATGTTTTTTTTTTTTTTTTGTGAAATGGTGTTTTATGTTGCAAAATTGGAGTTTGATCGAATTTAACTATAGTGTTGTATTATTTTTGTTTATTTTTGCTAGGTAAGCTACATTTTTACTATATGTTTTTTCATCTTAAAGACTTGCAAAACACTACATGCCATTTTAGCTTTTTTAGTGGTTGGTAAAATCTCTGCTTTTAGGTTAAGACAATGAAGTATATGTACAAGGGAGGAACTTTTCTACCAAAATGTTCTGATCTACTATACTCCAATTTCCAGCATTAACTAAACCTTTTTTTTTAATCAGAACTAATTCTCGGTTGTTCTCGAGTATCTCAATGCATTTATGGAATGGTGACAGAAGAATCATGATCTGTATAGTTCTTATTATAATATTTATTATTTCTTAATCACATTCATGCACTTAATCGAGAAAAAAAAAAGTACTTAATCGAGCACAATGGAAAAGTTTGATCCATGTAGCCGACCACAGTTAATTTGGGACTGAGGCTATGTTGTTGTTGTAACTATGTTTATGACGTGAACTAAATTTCAAGAAATATATATATATATGTATGTATGTATGTATGTATGTATGTATGTGTGTATGTACTACTACCATGAGAACCATAAAAATACCATGCCATGAAAACATCATTTACAACCATTGGATTTTAATCCAACACATTAATCTACGAGTCATAAATGTACAAAAACATTTAATGCACAACACATTCTGAGGAGTTCCCATGACATGTGTATATATTTGGGCTCCATTATAGAATTTCCTATGTATATAGGGTATATATATAGGTGGTTCTACCATCGTTGTTAGGGAAAAGCACCATGGATGGTGATTTTTATTTATAAAATCCAATGGACAATATCCCTTTTTGGTACTTGTGCACACATTTAAGAGTCATTATTATAGCTTTCGTAATAACCATTGGATATGAGTCCAAAGGTCAAAAAGTTAAATCACCATGGTAGAACTACCCATATATATATACATATATTAATAATTTCGTTGTACTTTTCCATAAAAAAATAATTATTTCATTGTATTTTTTTAAGTGAATGCAACTGTATACATATCGTCTAAAAAAAAAGTGTTATATCATGTATTAGTGTATTATTAGTATATTCAAGAATTTTAAGTTAAAACACACAAAACCCTACCCCTGACCCTCTCTCTCTTTTTAAGTCGGCGACGATGCTCAACAACTCTCTCACCTCTCCTCTCTCGCGACCTCAACTAACCCTAACCCTAGTTCTTTTCTCATGTCTACGCTCAACCCATCTCTCTCGCGACCTCGTCGGCGTCGTCGACTCCTTCATCGGCACATGTACACAACACTTCTCGTATGCTCTCTCTCTCTCTTTTTGTTTTTCTTTTTTTTTTCTTACCCATTCTTTCACGCTGCAACTCTATCTCGCTCTTGTTCTCTCATCGCAATCCTCAACCATCAAAGTGACCTTGCTGTGTTTGACCTCACCTTTTCTGCATTAGTATGTATTCCGCGTTTGGATCCGTGTCAGATTGTCTCGATACGTGTACTATGACACAAAATGCCGAGTCCAGTTATTCGAGAATTATACTCCTAGGCTAAAAATAGACCTGAAAAATATATTTTGACTTGATTTTATGCAGTGATTGCAAGGCGTCGCCTAGGCGTATTGAGGAAAAATTTCCTAGGCGACCCGCTTAGGCAGGCGAGTGCCCTTTTAAATAATTTTTAAAAAGTTGAAGGGGGCAAATTATAATTGAGTTTGGTGCCATAATACCTACCAAACAACGAAATCTTAACATAGTTAATGTTGCTTGAGTACTTAAAGGCTTATTAGTATCCTTGAACTATATATAGATTGCAGATTATAGTGACTAATAAAATATTATTGTTAATTAAGTATCTATAAATAAATAAATAATAATTCAAGGGCTTCTAAATAAGTGTGTTTTTGGCCTCCTATGCATTGTCTAAGCGCCGTCTAGGCACCGCTTCGCCTAGGCCAGCGAAATCGAATCGAGTTCGCCTTAGCACCTTGCAATCCTTGATTTCACACATCCCGAGTTTTTCCGACTTTTTCTCGACTATGGGCACCTCCTGCGTTGGCGGTGACATACGGGCACCAAATTCTGGAGCTCTCTGTTTTCGGTGCTTGGTTGGGCTTTAGCGACGCCGATGAAATTCCTACGTGCATTACCTGACTTGTAACGTAAATGAGGGCCTCTAAATGCCTTAATTTGAAAAGGTGTGGGAGATGAAATTGTAGAGTTTTGAGTCTTCTTTTCCACTACAAAAACCACAGCCCATTTGGACTTTAAATGAGGGAGATATGCCCAAAATATGGAGACATGTCAAATCTTGAATCTTACAAAACTTGTCCATTTTGATGGCAATTTTGCTAGACTATTTCATTCTCATCTCAAGGCCTTTAAGACTCATCTAACCATGCCATTTTTACCTACAATTACAAAAGAGGAGAGTTTATTAAATATTTGGAGACTTAAAACTACAAAAAACCATCAATTGCACTTAATCGAGCACAATGGAAAAGTTTGATCCATGTAGCCGACCCCAGTTAATTTGGGACTGAGGCTATGTTGTTGTTGTTGTTGTTGTTAAAACTACAAAAACACAAAAACCATATGAACTATTGCTAAACACTCCACTACAAGTTAAATGCTTTTCATGCATGAATATTTGTTGCTAAAAACTATTGCTATATTGCTAAAAACTATTGCTATATAATTGCTAAAAGCCATACATCTTAATTGTATATATTTGTTGTTAGGCCTATTCACCTAAGCCTACGAGAGCTCTTGGATCTTCGGTAGTATCGATATTGCCCCCAACTTAGTCATCTTCAATTCATAGGTGTAAGGTTTTAACTCAAAGGCTTCGATACTAGTTGAGAGGGGACCCACACTTGTATACTTCATTACGAAGTCACACTTATCTGATGTGGGACTAACATTCGGTCAACACATCTATAACAATATCAAAAGTATGCCCCTCAATCATTATCCTATTCTTGTAGTTGGAAATGCGTCATTAAAGGAGCCAACTATGGTGTATAATACAATTAATCACCATCCATTTGAACATTTGCTCATGGGTTGTAACTTAAAGAAAAAATGGAAGTCCAATAGTGTCATACATCGCTTTCCTTTGTTCTCCATCTCTGATTGAGCATGTCCGTACTTCTCTTACTGCACAACTCATCTCTGACTCTCAATGCAATAGAAGTCATTTTTCCAATGGGGTTAACTATAGCTGCTATTTGAATTTGCCTCTTCCATTGCAGAAATCAAAGGTTTCAATCCATGACAACTAATGCTAAATTTGTGTCTTACATATCTACTTTTATTATTTTCCATAGTATTATTCCAAGTCTCTTTAATTTGGCATTGGGACATTTATATTATGTATGTTAGAAGGTCTCATTTTTTTCGACTACTCATCCATTGTTGTGTTTGTTGATCAATGTTTAATATTTTCCCTCGTTTCATCTCTGATTGGTGCTATACCTATCTTATTTCCTAAATATTAATTAGAGATTTTTTTTTATTTGTACGATAGATTCATCCCTACCTCATTTCAATTGCATTTATTTAGCCTTTAGTTTCTCTGAATTGAATGATTGAACCTAGAGACCTAACATTCACACTCCCCATTATTTCTTGACGCTCAATCATTAATATTGATTTACCAAGATATGATTATGGGTTAGTAAATGGTAAAATGAGTAAAAATTTGTAATTTTCATCTTAGTGACAAACTAACAATCCCTAAAGGGCCCAACAACAATCCGAAATTAATTGGGGTCGGCTACATGGATCAAACTCTTCCATTGTGCTCGATTAAGTGCAATTGATGGTGAGCTTTCCAAATCATTCAAATCCCTCTTAATTAATGCGTCTCATGTTAGCTTTGGTTTATCCCTACCTTGTTGTATTTCTACAATTTCTATCGAGTCAAGTTTTCTAGCGGGGGTCTTTGCATGTGACCAAACCACCGCAATTGCTCTTCCTTAATCTTTGTGTTAATTGGTGCTACTCCTACTTGTCTTTGAATTTTTATATTTCTTATTCTATCTTTACGAGTTTTACCACACATCCACCTAAGCATCCTCATTTCTGCTATGTTCATTTTATGTAATGGTTGTTGCTTTACCGCCCAACATTCACTTCCATAGAGCATAGCTGGTCTAATTGCGATCCTATAAAATTTTCCTTTTAACTTACTAGGAACATTTTGATCACAAATCACCTTGGTTGCACTCCGCCATTTCTTCCATCCAGCTTGAATTCTATGTGTGACATCATTCTCAATATTACCATCATTTTGTATGATTGATCCTAGGTAAGTGGTTCACCTTAGGAACTTCTACTTCCCCTAATTTTACCACTCTATCATCTCAATGTCTAGTATTTCTAAACTCACAGTGCATGTATTCGGTCTTCGTCTTATTCAACTTAATGCCTTTAGATTCTAATGTAAAACCTAAAGGTCCCAACAAATTCAGAATTTTAAGTAGGGTATCCTTTTATGTTGAATTGATTTTTTGGTTACGTTGTTAGATTTAAAACCGTTGGATTGACCTATTCGTGGACAATTAGATGATGACAAAATTACTAAAGATTGACATTCCTTATTTATATTCCCCAACATACGAATAGTTACTTGATGTTGGTTAAGTTATTGTTGAATCCTTTCCTTGAAAAAAAAAGGATTGAGATTGGTGCGATCTGAAGATAAAAGTTTTAGATTCCAAAGTCTCTTCGAGCTATAATATACAATTAACTTCTTCAGTTTCATTTACTATGTCTAACTTTGGTATTAATATTGAAACATTTGGATTCTAATATCTTTTGACTTTTCTAATGAAGCATAACTTCTGCTTTAGTTTCATTAACTAGTGCAATATTGTTTACAAATAAGACACATCATGAATTATCATCTGAACACTTTACTCGGATCTAATTTGTGCTTCATGTTCCATTTTTTTAGGACATTGAATTTCTTGGGCGAAAATTGGAAGATCTTGAAAAAAGCATGAAAAGGAGCAACGACAAACAATTAAAGATAGAGCATGAATGTTGTGATAAGGTTTTGAGGCTCATTATCGTTCTAATATTCTCGTACTATGCGCATGCAATATCTCTTTTAATTTTTTAATTCTATATTGTGTTTAAGATGTGAAATAATTGCATTTTAAAAAATAAAAATGAAAACCAAAATCAAGTTTCTAAGCTATTCGCCTAAAATTAGCAACTTCCTAATTCTTTTGGACTTCTCTTTTACCAATCTTGAATGCTTTTGATTTTTACTCAGTATGGAAGATGGGGGATACTAAAAAATGCTACATCTTGAATAAAAACGAAATTCTTTTGAAAATGAAACCTCATTTAAAGTAACTTATATTGTTGTTTAAGAACTAGACCTGTTCACGGGCTTGGGTACCTGCCCCACCCCGCCCTCGCCTCGCCTAGGCCCAAGCCCAAGCCCAGGCCCAAGCCCAGACCCAGGCCCAGGCCCAGACCCAGGCCCAGACCCAGGGCCACCTTGTTTGGGATGGGCTTGGGTTTGTATTTGCAAGCCCGCTCGGCCCGCCCATCATATATTTAAAATACATATTTTTTAGTACTAATACCAAAAAAAATTGTTGAATGTTGGGATGAACCTTATACATCGAGGTCAATCGGTACAATTTTTACCACTATGCTAACATCTACCTTACATTTATGTTTAAACATCTACATACTATTTACTTCATTAAAAAATATGAAAATTCTCTTGAAAATGAAACTTAACTTTAAATAACTTATATTGTTGTTTAAGCTCTACAACTAGACCTGTTCATGGGCTCGGGTACCCGCTTGCCCCACCCAGGCCCACCTTGTTTGGGATGGGCTTGAGTTTGTATTTGCAAGCCCAAACCCGCCCGACCCCGCCCATCATATATTTAAAATGCATAGTTTTTAGTTCTAATACCAAAAAAATTGTTGAATGTAGGGATTGAGCCTTGTACATTGAGGTCAATTGGTACAATTTTTATCACTACAATAACTTCTACTTTAAATTTATGTATAAACATCTACATACTATATTTATTTCATTAAAAAAATATGAAAATTTAGTAAAAATTTCTTAGCTTGGGTAGGCTTGGGTGGGCCTAGGCAAGGGCTTAAAAGCCCTGGCTCGACTAAGCCCGCCTCGCCCCGACCAGTGAACTGGTATATCTACAGCCATTGCTAGCTTGAAAAGTTATTGTGGAGCATGGTTAATGAGTAACTTTCTTTAATCATCCTTGTAAATATCTAATGTTTGTCATAGTATACCTTTTTTCCCACCCCGGGGAAAAAAATATTCAATATATTATTGCCTGTTGCATGTATCGTAAAATCAATTTGGAAAGTTCACAATGAAGTTGGTTTTCATTTAAGATTATCAAATGAAAAAACTGAGAAACAAAAAAGGGCCTCCATATAATATTTGTAGGGGTGGGTAGTGGTCTCTGCAAAACCGTCCTGACCACATGGTTTGGTCTGATTTTTTAATCCAACAGTTTGGGGGCGGTTCAGAAAATTTGAAAACCACAATCCCGCGGTTTGGTGGTGGTTTTCATTTATAGAAAACCACGGTTCACCAAACCGCAAAATCACCCCGAAATTTGGAATGAAATGGAATGGAGTTTAAGCCTTTTCATTTTGTTTTAACTTTTGAAATGAACTTAAACTCATAATTTTGATTGATTTTGTGTGTTTCATTGTGTTTTTGGTGGATGGTCATGCATGGACACAAGTTTTGTTAACAAACATGTATAGAATGTGTGGTTTTTTTGTTGAAAATGTGTCGCTGGAAAAGCCACAAAGCCAAATCGACCAAACCGCGCAAACCGTGGTCTGTTTGGTTGCGGTTTTGAGGGTTCGCGGTTTGGTGGTGGTTTGCAAAACGGCCAAACCACGAACACTCGGTTTGGTGGCGGTTTGATAGTTTTCACCATCAAACCACGATTTGCCCCACCCATAAATATTTGTAGACATGGAAAAAACATGTGATGGAGTTCTTAGAGAGGTGCTTTGGTGGGCATTATAAAGGAAAAAGGTACTTGCACCCAAAAAAAAGAAAAGAGGTACATGCTTGTTATATAGGCACCATTAAAGATAAGTGTGAAGGAACGCTAAGAAGTGTAAGAAGTTTCGATGTCTTAGAAAGGAATTTTTCATTTCTACCTGACTACATCAAAGATTTGCTTTGAGTTTGTCTTTTTTATTTAGTTATGAAGTTAACTAACTAGAAAAGGAGATTTTGGATGATGTTATCTAAACAAGAGAAGGTTTGAAGATGGAATGAGAAATTTAGAGGAATATATTCGAGCGTAAAGACTAAAGTTGAGTAGAGAAAATACTAAATATGTGGATCGTGAATCAGAGAAAATAGAGGTCATGATAACAAAGTAGTCAATTAGAAGTGGAATCTTCTAAGGTGTGCCATTTTGGATGCTTTGGATTAGTCATATAAAAGGCTAGAATGACCTCACACATAATTTAAGCTGAATGGAAGAAGTGAGGAGTGCAAAAGGTGTAGTATTTAATAGAAACATTCCAATTAAATTAAAAGGAAAATTCTTGAAGGCCGCAAGGCTCATAACCAACCATGTTTTGTAAGAATGAGTATTGGGAAGGTAAATGACAACAAAATTCATAAAGAATTCGATTATTTGGAAGAACCCTATCATTGTTGTTGCAACCCCTACTAATAAGTTCACCTATATTTTGTAAACTTCAAGAAAACCACTCCATATAATATATATTATCCCCAAACTACCCCTCTCTTCTACAACATTAAACTACCCTATTGGTCATTCGTCCCTCTCGCCTTAAATCACCACTAATTTCCAAACCTACCATCTCGAGGTCCTCACTGTTGTCGTTCCTACCTTCGTCATCTTTGAAGTCGCCTTTGTCATTGCTTTCAACTAGATCTCTTTCATTTGATATGATTTGAAACTACACACGCAATATTAAGATCTTGTAAGTTGAGGCATTGAAAAAGATGAAAATAGGAAAAGCATAAGATTACATACCCTTGAGGTTTTGAAATGCTTAGGAGAAACTGGATTAATTTGGTTAACAAAACTTTTTAACAAAATATTAAAATCTAAACGAATACCAATGTATTGGAGAAGAAGCCCTCTTGTACCAATCTTCAAAGTTCGAAAACAGAGGAGACATTCAAAGTTGTTAAAACAATCGAGGAATTAAACTTACGGTTTGTACTATAAAATTTTTGGAGAGGATAATTGTCAATAGGCTAAGAAGAGAAACAACAATATCAGAAAAACAATTTGGCTTCATGCCAGGACGATCCACTATGGAGGCGATTTTCTTTGTAAGAATATTGATGAAAAATATAAAGAAAAGAAAAAAGGTATTCATATGATATTTGTAGATTTAGAAAAAACATATGACGAGGTTCTTAGAGATGTTCTTTGGTAGGTTCTAGAAAGAAAAATGAGTGCATGCTAGGTACATAGACACTATTAAAGATATGTACGATGGAGTTGTAATGAGTTTTAAGACATTTGGAAGAACCACTAAAGAACTTCCCGTTACAATAGGACTAGATCAAGGATTTGCTTTGAGCCCATCTCTTTACTTTAGTAATCTATGAACTAACTAGGCATATTCAAGAGGATATACTATGTTATATGCTATTTGCAGATGATATTGTTCTAGTGGACGAAACAAGAGATGGAGTGAATAGTAAATTAGAACTTTGGAATAATACTTTAGAATCTAAAGGTTTTAAGTAGAGCAGGACAAAGACGGAATACATGCATTGTGAGTTCAAGATTACTATGCATCAAGATGATGAAATGATAAAATTAGGGGAAGTAGAAGTTCCTAAGGTGCATTACTTTAAATGTATGTGGTCAATCATGCCAATTGATGGTAATATTGAGAGTGACGTCACATATTGAATTTAAGTTGGATGGAACTAGTAGAAGAGTGCAAAAGGTGTAATAAGATCAAAACATCCTTACCAAGGTAAAAGGAAAATTTTGTAGAAATGCAATTAGGCTAGCTATGTTTTTTGTTGTTGGACATCTTGATCATTATCCTAATGCAACTAGTTCAAACATCAATGTTTGATTTTTTGTTGCTAAATTCTCCAACAACCTAGGATTTCTCTCTTATATCTCTATGTTGCTTAAGTTCCTTATAATGAATTCTCTTGATTTTCCCTTTGTTAAATTGTATTTGAACTATTTTGATAAAAAAACATATATATTTTTTTAAACTATTGGGTTCATGCAAAGTTATTCATACTTTGAACTATTTCGTTTTATATTCCAAGATTAATAAATATTTTTCTTAATTCTTTTTTGGCTTGATGGTACTTATTTAAGATTACAATTTTTGTTTTTTTAGTTTAAAGTTACTATTTTACCCTTTTCCTAAAATCACTACTTTCTCGTTGAAAATTTACGTTATTATGTTGTAGCATTTAGTTCATCACCCATTATGAAAGCAGTTGATGTTACATGGGCAAAGTTGTCATGCCAATTCTGCTTCTAACCACATCTGTCATACCAATTTAGTTTCCATGGAACATGGCCCACTCACTTCATCCTGGAAATCCATCTTAGTTGGGTTGAGGAGCTAGAGCTCAAAGCTTGAACATTGACGCTGTCAACCCCTTTTATTGTCATCTTTACTTTTTATTTTTATTTATTTTTAGATATAGCTTAGTTCCTCTACAAATAACTCAAAATCTTTATCCACCGAGAATCCTTCATCATCAGAAGACTAATAAATCTAAGAATCTCCCTTAATGAATCGTACTGAAGCAAATCCAACTTTACTCTCTTTACAAGAAAACATTTCAATTTGCCCCCTAGACAATCTCATTTCTTCATTTGTATCATCTTAAGATGTCAAAGCACCGTGTTTTGTGTCTTCTCTCTTCTATACTTAGCTTTCTTCATTTCCATCTTCAAAAATGTTCATGCTCTTCTTGATTGATTGAATGGAATTCATAGATTTATAAAATCAATTCTTGAAGGATTGTAAAATAGATTAATGTTTTTGATAGTCATGGATAAATTTGATCGTCACCTCAATGTATAAATTTGAGAAGTAGTTTTCAAACAGCAATTGTAAGTTCTTTGCTGTCTGGAATTCTGGTACACCTCAAGTATCCTTTTTCCTTTTATTCTCACTGGCTATTGCATTCCACAGGTCAAGCAATGGGTTGAGGAGGGAAAAGATGTGCGGCTTGGGGACTGGAAAGCTGCATATGTTGAGATTTTAAATACCTTACAGCTGCTTACAGCTAAACCTGTTGTTTACCTGGTATGCTGCAGTTTCATTGTGTAATAAGATTGATGTTTATCCATGATTAGAGACATTGTCATCACCAACAAATTAGGATTGCCATATCTGACTTGCTGTATTTTCTTTTTGTTGTTGACTTGAAAAACATGGTAATAAGTGCTCAGTTGAAGTTGGGACTCATTGTTTTTAAAAGCTTCTGGTGCTTCCTGATTTTGATTTAGTCTTCAAAATTTCATATAATTTTTTTAAAGTCATTGAAATGTAAATAATGGACAGGTTGTATAAAAATGTTGTGCCTGCCAATTTCAGCTCAAACCTGTCTGAGTGAAATCATTCAAATGCTTGAACAATCAAGAACAGTCTACAATTATGATCTGATTTATAACCTATGTGTACCTCTTTTTGAGCATTTATCTTTTGTGGCACATGCTTAATCTGCAAACTCACTCTTTTCTTCATACTTAATCTTTAAAGAAAATAAATTGATTAACCACCAAATGAAGTTAGAAATTAGCTAATAAAAGCCTTTCGAAATCAGTATATTGATCATCTGCTCTTTTTTGTATGAGTTATTTATTATACACTCAATGTCATTTATGCCTTGTTTGCTATGGACAATGCTAATTGTCAATTAAATAATTTGACTTGTCTAATGAATGAAAAGACAATAATTGTGTCTTCATTTATTTTGACGAGTAGGATGGAAGATTTTGTTTGAAAAGATTAGAAGATTGAATGCTCACGAATTTCTGTTGTTAGATGCTTAGGTTTTGTCATATCATACGATTAATGACGCAATATTCATTTTTGAATTTTACATGTATTTATTTTTTGCACTCACACATTCGATTTTTGTGCCTCACCTTCCGCCTTAGGTTCTTAGAGCAAGGTTTGCCTTTGACTTGCTTGTCTGTAAATTGCATGACCAGAAAATGTTGAGATCATGACAAAGCTAAATCAGTTTAGTCATACGGCTTTTACTTATCAAGGGTAGTTTCCTTCGTAAACATATAATATGATATTAGGATCATGATCATTATTCTACATTGTGCAGGTTAACATGAATGAGAAAGATTATCAGAGGAAGAAAAACAAGTTTCTCCCCAAGATTCATGCTTGGTATGTTTTTGCATTTCTCATATTATTATAAAGCAATTCTTGGATGTCTATGACCCATTGATGAACATTTTCGCTATATTTTTGCTAAAGCGGAAAAACTCTCCTGATAATAATGAAGAGTCTATTCATTTGGAAAACCTGGAGGACAAGATAGAATCTAATTGTGAAAAATTAATAAGTTTAAAATTAAATGATTGCTGGCCTAAAAGGAATGAAATAATCGCTGGCCTAAAAGGAATGAAATAATTGCTTTATACAATAACTCCTATAAGAAATTATAGTTCAATTCCTAATGATGTCCTTCATGGAGTGTTAATCTTGCGCAAAAACATCTTAAGCTCGGATCCTTTTAACCTGAAACAATTATCTAGTAATTTCCTTGAAAAAAACCATTTGATTTTTTTTCAACCAAATAGACCACACAACTCAGTGTGTTCGACATTGGAAAATGCTAGCGTTATCTAGATAGGACACTCGGGTAGGACACACTTGTGCGTGTCCCTTAATCGACATGCGTGCACGTGTGTATCCCTAGGCGCATTGAAGGGCCGCACACAAGTGCATATCTTATCTGGGTTCCCTAGTAGGGTCCTTTTCCAAAACCCAAAGGAGCTCTTTCTTTTTGCTTTGGCTTTGGAAAATACCTTCATTTTATTCAAACTGTAAGGAAGAACACTTTCATTCTCTAAGAAGCGTGAGCTCCTTTAAATTTCCAGGGCTCAACATGTAATTGGTTGAATTTTATGTGATTTTTGTTTTTGAGGATTTATTTGACGCAGTTCCAAATTCTTGGAAACGGGAAAAAAAGTCTTAGAATTTGTTAATCTACTAACTCTAGTTGTGTGAAGAAGCTGTGTTGATTTGATTAAACTTTGACAGGGCGTCATGAGTGTCTTGACTGTACCACTTTTTTCCATGTAAAAATCCTTTTCCATCATCTTGTGATACCCCCTCTTTTTCCTCCTTTCCACATGAAATAATTGTCTGAAAGCAATGATTTAACTCTAAAATTAAATTCTTTTTATGGCTTGTAGCTTTGGAAAAAAAAATAAAAACCCATTATTAGGGTGCGAAGGAAGAATCCTTTTAGTGTCATCTCTCCTCAATGTATCTGCTTGTGTACAAGGGATGGAGAAAGTGTGGAACATTTATTTATCTACTGTTCTTTTGTAAGGCATATTTGGGATTAGTGGGTTTTCTTCATTAATGGTGTATTTAAAAAATCCTTTTGACGACCGTCTTTTTGCTATGCTAAGCTATGTGATTGTTAAAAAACTCATGGATATATGTTAGATAGTTAAATTTGCTGCTTGGTCAATATTGATGGAGCAAAGCAACATAGTAGTAGTTTTGAAGATAAGGTTGGATTGTTATAATGTGTGGGAGGATAGAGTAGTCACTCTGCATTGCCTTCCTTTGGATTGTTGGGTTTGAATGGGGTTGCTCTTGTCATTGTGCAGTTCATAGGAACTTAAGTACTCTATGGAGTATGTGGATCTAAGATGGGTTATGTATGTGTTTTCTTTGTTTATTTGTTTTGTAAGGTTTGTGCTTCTATCCTACTTTTTATTCTATATTTTATCTTTTCCTTAACATCAACAAAAATAAAGTCTTAATCCCAAATTAATTAGAGTTAGCTGCATGGATCAAACTCTTCAATTGTGCTTGATTTATTGCAATTGATAGTGTGCCTTCCAAACCATTCCAATCCCTCCTAATTGATGCTTCCAAAGTTAATTTCGGTCTACGCTTACCTTGTCGAATTTCTTCAGTTTCATTTGAGTCAAGTTTTCTAGTTGGGGCATTTTTAGTCCTTCTTTGCAGGTGACCAAACCACTGCAACCGCCATTCCCTAATCTGTGTCAATTGGTGCTACTACTACTTGTCTATAAATTTCTATATTTCTTATTAGGAGCGGCTAAATGGACCCCAGTTATTGCTTAGAGCCTTAGAGGACATTTTAACTTTTTTATGAGTTCAAATTCTGCACAAAGAGGAAATGACCAAATTACCCTTCATATAAATGGGTATTTTCTTCCCTTACCCCACCCTCTCTTCTCCTTCACCAACTTGACCCCATTCGAAACCCCAAAATCGACTCCTAAGGTTTGAAACTTTAACTTCGCCTATGATTTCGCTTAGTTAAAATTCAGAATTAATTCGAGGAAGTTAACTTCAATGAGGGAGTTTGACAAAAATTCGCCGGTGTACTGAAATTTATGAAATTTCACTTTAAATGCTAAAAAACTCAAGTTTCTTCGTAGAGATGCTAAAACTATGTTTTATTCGAATTTAGCCGAAGTTTAAGTATATTTCTAGCATAGTCGAAGTTTGAGTCGAAGTTTGCTCAACTTCCACAAAACATAACAATTTTACTTCATGTTTTATTAACTTCCATCGATGTTTTCGAAGTTCGGTCGAAGTTAGCCGAAGTTGAGTCGAAGTTTTGCAATTTTTCTACTGCCTATGAACTTCGTTTCGCTCACCTCAGAATTGACAAACTTCACCCGAAATTCATTGAAGTTTGTCGATTTTTTAAACCTTGCCGACTCCACACTCTCATCTCCGATCAATCAAAAACACGTGAATCCACATGGAATTGACTCGGTAAGTCCGTTCTCTCCTTGTTTTCGCTTGTTTGGTGGGTTTTTTTCAAGTTTTTTTGCATCATTTTCACTGTTATTGATTTTGGTTGTGGTTTTATTTTTAGGGCTTTGATTTATTAATGATTTCCACAATTTTGGTATGAAATGTCAAACGAGTCATCAAAACAAAGCAACCTTGACAACGACGAGCCATTTTTATGGGTTTTTATTGGGTTCTTTTGTCAAGGAAGAACCATCATTTTTGGTTGTTGTCCTCGTGTTATGCGGAGTAACAGAGCCGAAACACAATCACATATCGGTTTTGTTTGGCAGACATATTGTACATACGCCACATAGTTTCTACTTGGACCCCACCCGATTGGATATTTGAATTTTAACTTAGGCGAGCACAGTTGTTCACGATATTACCACATTATCGTCTACCCCGGACTGTAAGGACTGTAGATGTTTCGGTTAGTATACATTGTAATCATACCTATATCCCACCAGTTTACTCCATGGACCCCACCCGATTGTATATTGAAATTTTAGGTAGCTGTCGGAGTTGCAAGTCCGCGATGTTACTGGCAATATCAGTTAACGAAAACTGCTACGCTTGTAGAGGTTCTGGTTTTTCTAGACTGCAATCTTACTTACACCCTATCAAATTACTACATAAACCCCACCAAACTGTATCTTCGAATTTTAGTACACAGACGACTGATCTGTTGGGGTTCGACTGAAATAGACTCTCCTACGACCTCAGTGACCGTGAAAGACAAAGAAGATGAGTTTTTTTGTGTTTTATAAAAGTTTTGATTTGGGGTATGAATGTTGGAAACGGGTTGGGAGGTGGGGGGGGTGATTTTTTGTTTGTTGAAGATGAATGTATTCTGGGGATTTTGAAAAAAAAGTGGGGTCCATTTAGTGAAAAAAATTCAAAAATGAGGTAGGTTGAAATAATGGGGATCTCTAAGCAAAAATTGGGGTCTGTTTAGCCGCTCCCTTCTTATTTTATCTTTATCTGTTTTACCACACATCCTCCTAAGCATCTTCATTTTTGTTATGTTTATTTTATATAGTTGTTGTTGCTTTACTGCCCAACATTCACTTCCATAGAGCATAGTTAAGATGATTTTTATTGAATTTGTTTACTTTTATAGAACTAATTCTATTTTAGTGCTATAGTTTCCCCTATGAAAATTAAAAGGGAGCGACAAAACAGACCTCAGTTTTGCATAAAGAACCCCATTTTTAAATTCTTACTTCATCATACCCTAATTTTTTCTTAGTTTACCCCACTTTTTTTTTGTCAAAATTTCAAAAATAATATTGCTCACCCCATTACCCTCACCCTCACCCTCACCCTCACCCTCACCCCAACACCTCTCAATCCTCTCCATTTTTCGGTTTTAGTTATTGTAGAGCACTTGAACTAGGTCACCAAGTATCGAAAGAGTGTTTTTTTAGTTGAACAAAGTCGGGCGTAGTTACGCCGTGTCTTAGAGGTAAAGAAGTGTGGCCCACGGTGTCGGACACGCAAGACTGACACCTCTAAAGAGGTGACGACCGACTTTGACCGAGACTGCAAAAAGAACTAAGTCTCAGTGGGTGACGGAGGAATCCAGTCGAGACATCTTTAAAGGCGCGGCCTGTGTGTCCGAGACCTCTTTAAAGGCGTCGACCTTGTGTGTCCGAGACCTTTTTAGAGGCGTCAACCCTGTGTGTCCGAGGCCTCCTTAGAGGTGTCGTCTTTGTTTGTCCGACAACCGCATGGCAACAAAAACGAACAAAAAAATTTCAAAACTCTTAAAGAATACATGAAAATGACCAAAACAATAGTGAGTTTTGCTTAGAATCGCTTAATGTTTTCGATTCAATCGAAACTTTAAACCCAAAATGCAAGATTCAACACCCAAATCAAAGCTCTAAATCCAACAACAATCCCACAACCAATACCGACTCAAAAAAGAATAAAAAAACAGAATAACCTCGAAATCGACACTAAAAGAGATGAGAAATGCACCCTCGACGTCGAATCGATATGGTTTTGCTCGGATTTCTTCGGATTTAGGGTTATGGTGAGAACGAGATTTGAGAGAGGGTGACTGGGGTACAACTGAGTGGGGTGAATAGGGTATGGGTGAGTAAAAACTTTTTATGTGGAGGGGTAGTTGGGCCATTTCGCTAAGGTGAGGGTCCTCTAAGCAAAAATTGGGGTCCTTTTAGCCGCTCCCAATTAAAAGAGAGCTTGAAAAAAAAGCATATAAGAAACTCTAAACTAAAAAATGATTTAATTTTATTTTTAGAAGTCATGTAACATGCCTTGATTTTCTTTTATCGATCCATATATGTATTGGCATCTAATATTATGCACTATACGTGTATTAAAAGTCATACATAGTTGCCTAAGAGACGGGTTTGGACCAAACACACTTTTTAATGGGCCTGGTATGGGCTTTTAACTAATACTTTGAGTATGCTACATTTTCTGGGCTAATTGTTTGTCCCAAACAGTAGTTGCTGCACTCAATCATAGATAGTTTTGTTTTTCTCAATCGAGATTATTACATAACTTTATGGGCCATCTAGTATGCAAGTGACTGGATATAAAAGTAGTTGTGCAGCATGAAGATGCTTTTTGCTTACTTTCTGATGAAATATTCATCATTAATCTGATGCTATTTGGTGAAAGAAATCTGGAGACATCTGTTCTATTAAATCAACTCTTCTAGGGGTCAGTTGGAGAAACTGCTTTGCTCTTACTTTTTCCCAATTTGTATTCATTGTAATGCTACATGCCGTACACTCTTCCTGTCCATTATTTATTTATTTCATCTTCATATATATAAAATATTTTCATTAACTGATGCTATAAAGTTCTTTTGGTAGATCTAGATTCTTGTTTTCATTTCAAATCACATTATATTTTAGTACATTGGACTTAAAATCTTGTATCTTGTTAGGGTGCAAGAACATGGTGGTGAGCCAATTATTCCCTTCAGTTGTTGTTTAGAAAGGAACCTTGCCGATATGCCGGAAGATGAAGCTGCAAAATATTGTGAGGAGAACAAAGTACAAAGGTTATGTTCAATTAAGCTACTCTTTGAATAATTATGTGATATCGATAATTGATATAAGAATGCTAGGCCTTGTCATGGTATAAATTATTCTGTTACTTAACCATTCTGTCAGGCTACTAGTTTTTAGATCTCAGTTATGGCAAATGCATTTCCTGTCTTATTTAGGTTAAAGGAGTTGATTCATACTGTAAATCTACGTAATATAAAATTGTATTTGATATGAATCCCTGTGAATATTTTCTTTATTATTAGAATCTTAATTGGAATGATTCGTTTTGACCCAAGCAAATTGAATTGGGGTTGTAATTCATGAATTGCAAAATTCCATGCATGTCTTGACTCATATTTTTGTTTGGCGTGTTTAACTTGAAGAGTTAAGGTAATAGTTTCTGATGGAAGACTTTTTTGAGAGCTTCCTTTCTATCCTTCAGCTATTGATTTTTTTTTTTTTTATGTGGCTGAGTACTTGTCTCCGACTTTAATAACCCGTAAAATAGTTTTTTGCTGGTAAAATACATCTGGTTCTTCCTTCCTTTCTCCCCTTTTCATTTTATTTTTCTTATTGAAACATAACAGATGGTGAGTTGAATAATTAATGTGGGTATGTGTTTTTTGACTTCTAGTTTCTTAGACTATATTATTATTTCTTAGATATTGGCTTTGTTCACCTATAATATTGAAATTGTTTTTGTTTTTCTTTTGTTTTGGCTTCTCATTTTCTGCAATAACTTAACTGTGATTAATCCTTTTTTGGATTTAACTTTTTATTTATTTTTTATTTTTATTTTTTGTGGGTAACGCAACTTTTTATGTTACTCTTAACAGTTGGAGGAACTCCTCCAATTACCAAATTAAAAGGATTCATATAATGCTATTATTATCAAGCAAACAATATAAAGTATCATCATGGATATGCTTAGTCTGTTCCATAAGTAGCTTTAAAAGGAATGGATTTATTAACCATGATGACTTTTTACGTGCTATTTATAGAAAAAATACATTTCTTTATGAATTTATGATGGAATCTTGTATTCACTGCAACTGGTTTTCATTTACAGTGCTCTCCCAAAAATCATAAAAACAGGATTTTCTGCTATCAATCTTATCTATTTTTTCACCGCGGGTCCAGATGAGGTAATGACTTTTATCTGATATTGGGCTAATTCTACTTTTTGGCCATCTTCTGTTGAGGTAATGGCTTTTATGTCCTTGTGAGGTTATGTTTTAGCAAGCATTTCGTTGATGTTGTTTGCTGAACAGTTACAGTAGTATCCATATCACACATATAAGGGTGCAAGATTTGCTATCTTCCTATAAGATTGCACATAAAAGTGATGTTTCTGAGTTCAGAGGCATTTTGTTGTTAGAGGAATGGAAGGGACTTCTGTTTTAGTATAAACAAATGAGGATTGTGATGGCCAAAGGAAGCTATGGAGGATAATATCCTTAAAAATCTAAATAGTAACTGCATGGCAACATCATTTGATTTTTGAATGACAATGATGAATTGGTATGCTTGGTTTTCTAATATTATTCAATTTCTTTCAAGCCAAGATTGCGAAAAGGTACATTTTCTTTGTAACTTGCTCTATTACCTGAGAACAGTGGCCTTGTTTAGGGTGTGGTAGTCAACACAAAATCGCCTACTACCCTCCTTTTTGACCTATATCATGGGACTGGAGAGTTGGGCTGGATGATACCTGCTATTAACATCTCTGCCACCATCTTCTCTATCTTTGATTTCTGGATGTGGTGGTAGCAATAAGGACGAACCTTGACTAGCTCTCCCTCTTCTTTCAAAAGGATAGTGTGGTCACATGATTGTGACCCACTATTAGTCATTGCGGTCCAAATTCGTTATATACTTCAAGGACATTGATAAAAGCCTCTAGCTTTTTTTTTTTTAACTTTCTTCTCTTTTCCATTTTTGTTTCATAATTTTTTAAATCGAGTTAACATTTGTTTTTTAACAGTGCCAACTCGTATTTATTTTGATATGATATCAGGGAGAGGAATTGACTTTTGTAAATTTTCATATCTTCTGAAATGTTTTTGATGTTTAAGACTCAAGCAAGGGTGCTTTATCTTGCTTGGAAGTATGTATTGCCTGTCATAAACATGAGTGAATAGTAGCATTGCATTTTTTTCTACTGTGTACAAGGAAACTCATTTTTTTTTTTTAGATAAAAACACACTATGAGGGTGACGAATTCTTTTCATGTTTCAGCAGTTAAATTTTCGGCCAAAGCTGGTAAACTGGAAAACCCAGCCACTTGCTAAGATGTCCTAAAATTTTCTTATGCTTTTCTATACTTACAAGTTTATTCATGTTCTCGGTTCTGGTTTGGTCATCTATATTAATGGATAAGTTAATAGTTTGGGTGACAAAAGCCTCTTACAAGCATCTGATAGTCTTCCTACCCATATCCAAAGGAAAATGCAGTCCACTTCAGTGCATCTGATAAACTTGCTTTGCATTGGCTGGATGAGTATGCTTTATGACAGCGGCTAGTCTACTGATTTCGATGGCAGTGCATATTACTATTGTGTATGTTGGAATTGATGCTAATATTATTGTTGCATTCTCACTTGAATTGTCCGATTCTTTGTTGCCTATAGAATTATTTATATCATTAAATTTGCTTACTAGACTTGCACCTATTCTTTTAAGCATGAAGTAGAGTTGATATTTCTTTCTAGCTCATATTTTGTGTGATGACATGATTGGCTTTTCAGGTGAAATGCTGGCAAATTAGATGGCAAACAAAAGCTCCTCAAGCAGCAGGTGCCATACATTCTGATTTTGAGAGAGGCTTCATTTGTGCTGAGGTTACCATATTTCCCCCCTTCTATTTCTCTGTGTCAGAAATGCATTAGCTTGATTGCTATTTTAAAAATCTTTATCATATTTTTGTTCCTTGGGTTCTCATCCGTTTTAATTTTTATATGATGAGCTAACTTTGTGACTTTTCTTTATGTAAAAAGCTATTATTTTTTGAGCTTCTAATGTGATTGACAAACTGACTGTTATGACGTGGCCTCACCGTTGGCTTAATCAATTCCTAGTCATGAAGACCTATTTATGCTTGGCTGCTTCTTAAAGAGTGATAGCATTTTCCTTGAGCCCTTGGTGAGACCTACTTGTTTTTCGTTAGTAGATCTCAAGGTTTTCTCTGTTACATGGACTCTTCTATTTGGCTCAAAGTGCCAATGTTGACATGACTCCTCACAACCATGGACACCAATATGTGTGGCACTCTTCAACTTGGACGCGTGAGTTAGATCAGCAGGGAGAGAGAGCAAGGAACTGAGTGTTGTCTTCGATCAACAGAGACACAGAGAGAGAGAGAGAGAGCAAGCATCCTAAAGAGATATCGATTAGAATAGGAAAACAATGAGAGAGATGAGAGGCAAAGAAGAGTGACCAATAACCTTCATCTTTTGCTTTTAGATCTATGGTTCTCTCATCTTCTACTTCAGATTTTAGGTTCTCGCAACACGCACTTTCTTTCTCTCGACTGTTAAAGAATCAATCGAGAACTTTGAAACTGCCCCTATGCCAAGAAAACACAAATCTTGTACACAAGATATTTATTAGTGTTTGGTTTTAAGTTAAAAATGTTTTTCTAATTTAAGATTCTCTTTAAAAACTGTTGTTTATTTTAAATGCGATTCTATATATAATAAATCATAAACAAATAAAGGAAAATATATAAAATATATGTTTCATACCCTCGTTCAAGCACCCATGTCGAAATTTTTGGACACTTTTAGTCGAGTTCCCGAGTCCCTAAAATTAGAGAATAGCCGAATGTGTCTGATAGAATACCAATATTGATCTATTGATTTGAGAATTCAACAACGATTAAAAGAACAAGAACACAACAGTAACCTAGAGAAGAGTCTTAAAACTCTCTCAATCCCAACTCCTAAGAGTCCCCAAATTACATTCAAGGTTAAAGAAGATACCACTTACTATCTATTTATACACATATTATTCTCGCCCAAATTACTAACTTAGATCATGCTTGAGGCATTTTTGGTGTGGCCCCACCTCCCAATATGTTTGTCTCAGCATCAAAAGAGATCGTAACATTATTCCACCTTTAAAAACCACATTGTCCTCAAGGTGGTGACTAGGAAAGTTGAGCTTGCCAAGATTTGGGAACTCCTTGAATGAAGCAAGGGACCATGCCAAGATCCATATGAACCCGCGTTGTGTTGATCCAGTAGGTAAACATGGTTACAACCAAGTCAACTCAACCCTTGACTAGGAAAGTTGAGCTTGCCAAGATTTGGGAACTCCTTGAATGAAGCAAGGGACCATGCCAAGATCCATATGAACCTGCGTTGGGTTGATCCAGTAGGTAAACATGGTTACAACCAAGTCAACTCAACCCTTGATTAAGAAGCCATAACCCAAAGATTTGTTGATTCGGTACACAAACACTGTAAAGTTCTCGAAGAATCAGTTTGCAAATATCCATAATCCACTGATGCCATTTCATCGAACACATGTTGGTCATTGTGAATGGTGACAAAAGCAGATAGTATCAAATACCCAGATTGTGTGAAATTGAGAGGAGACCATGCTAGGATCCATATAGTCCATTTAACCAAAGTTTGAGCACTATCGAGCAGGGAGAGGGCTAACGCAAATGTCCCCAAGCAGAAATGATGGAGGCAAAACAAATCTTGAGGTACTCGTTGCATTAATTGTATCCTTAATTTCCAAAAGTATTTCCACTGTCAAAGAAATTGAAGAAAAAGTCAGAGGTGCAAAGACCAACAATTGCACACAATTGTCATCAATCCACCTGACTTTGACACCAGGAGAGTAACTAGTGGGAGTAAGCAATTCATGGGGCAGCTGGTAAACTATATTTAATAGCCCAAACAAACATAAACTCAACTCCCTTCATCATGATAACAAAATACACAGAGGTCGACAACTTTGACAATTCTAAATGACAAGTATGGGCATGAATCAAATTCATATGCAGGGTGGTCACACAGAAAGAAGGTGCTGCTACAAATGGAAATATGCATATCAAAACTGTAGTGGTGGAACGTGTCGCCTCCATAGAAATGTATTTGCAAGGAGTTGCTGAAATTGAGTAGCAAGAGGGAAATGAAGCGAACGAGCAATAACCAGTAAAAGTGACTAGATCTGGTAAGGGCTTGCACTCAAGCTTGAACTTAATGGAGTCACTGGGATCGATGATCATCAACTTGCCGTGAATTTGCACTTTAGTTAGAGATGACGTGACTCCATAGATTTGAGATTGAGATATTACTATAGAGAGAGGAAGAACTGATGAAGCGAAAGCTAGATTTGGTAGACTTGGGACATTCATACCACTGATCAAGTTGATTTGCAGGACTTTTGAGGGACTCGGTGCGGTTGTGAGAGGTTGAAGAAGATCCTCTATACTATCACGAGTGGATGAGTAGCGGTGCTAATCTAGTGCACCGACAGTCAAAAACTCAACAGACATCCCTAGATCTAGCGAATTTGGGATTCGAGACCCTCGACTGTCACCAATTTGTGATCTCAACATTTCAATGGTTGAATCTCCTGTGATTGTTGGCCATAAGGCTCGTGATTGCGCCAGAAAGGCCTCAATCTTCTACCTTAAGGACCGGATCTCTGAACGCACTATTGAGATCTTGAAACAAACTTCAGATTTGAACTCCTCCATCTTGTTGGCAAACCCATCGACCGATTCTTCCATCTCTTGGAGTTTCTTCAGTTCCGCTTCAAAGGTTTCCAGTCGCACATCTACTTTTGGAGCCATACTTGAATGATGCCCTGATACCATTGATAGAATACCGATATTGATCTATTGATTTGAGAATTAAAAAACGATTACAAGAACAAGAACACAACAGTAACCCAAAGAAGAGTTTTTAAACTTTCTCTATCTCAACTCCTAAGATTTCCCAAATTACATTCAAGATAACTAGATACCCTTCTCCACTTACTATCTATTTATACACATATTTTTTCCCACCCAGATTAACTAACTAAGATCATGCTTGAGGCATTTTTTGTGTGGTCCCACCTCCCAATGTGTTTGTCTTATCATGAAAAGAGATTGTAACAGCGTCCTCTAGACTCATACACGCACTTGATACCCATATTCGAGTCAAAGGAACATAGATGAATTCTATCACGATGATAAGAATCTTTTACATGTGCCAAATGCAGGGACCATATATAAAATTGTGTCGTTACCAAAAGGTTAAGTAGTCATAATAATCCAAAATTCTCCACATTTTCTCAAAATAATCCCAAACTTTCAATTTTATCTGAAAAATCCCAATTTTTGTGTTTTTTCTCAATCTTATTCCAACTGATTTTCAGGTCAATTTCGTGCCGACGTGGCATTGTATTTGTTGGCTCAGATTCTTCAAGCAGGTGTTTAAGAAAGAATACAAGGATGTCTAAACAATTTTTTTTTTTTTACTTTAGTAAAAAATAGCAGGTCGTTCAAAATAAAAAAAGTCGAGCTAGAGAGTTGAGCTCTCTAGGTTGTCTCGTCTTCCTTGCGCCGCTCGTTGGGTTGTCTTCACGCACGCCCGAGTCATCTTCATCTCCATCGAACAGAGTTCCTTCTTCTCATTGCTCTTCGATGTTGTCTACTCTCCTCATGTTCCTCTTTCATTCTCGTTGCTAATAGGGCTTGAGGCGAAGAAGGAACTTTGTACGAAATTCAAAACTCGTAAAGTTCAAACATGCAAACCATTCCCCAAAACAAAATCTCAAACTTGCCCAATTCCAAACCAATCAATCAGATTCCACAATACCCTACAACTTTCAAAATGCACAAAGCACATTCACAAATTCATCAAAACCCACTAAGTAATTTACAAATTCAAAACATGTCACAACAATTGAAGAGGTGGGGATCCTCTCCGACAATGCGAGAACCCTCCGATCTTGGAGCTCTAGGGTTTCGATTTGGGGGTTCAATTGGGAGCTAGTCTCTCTTGCTTGATATTTTTTTTTCGATTTTGAATGACTTGTTATTTTGGATTAAAGTAAAAAAAAATATTTAGACATCCTTTTATTCTTTCTTAAATTGCTCACACCTACTTGAAGAATATGAGTCAGCAAATTCAGCACCACGTCAGCACGAAATTGACCTAAAAATCAGCTGGTATAAAATTGAGACAAAACACAAAGTTTGGTATTATTTTTAGAAAATGTTGAAACTTTTGGGATTATTTTGATTATTTACTAGATACAACAAAGTACGCATATAAGATCCAACATGAATTCAAGCCACTGCCTCAGCCACT
Source organism: Stephania yunnanensis (assembly GCA_039657365.1). Lineage (NCBI taxonomy): Eukaryota > Viridiplantae > Streptophyta > Magnoliopsida > Ranunculales > Menispermaceae > Stephania > Stephania yunnanensis. The sequence continues at coordinate 22,131,423 of CM077583.1, forward strand.
TGATTGAAAGTTTATCATGTTGTTCCTTGCTTTCTAAGTAATGGCATTGCTACCTATTGACATCTAGAGCTACTGGAGCAATAGTTGAATTTGAGGAAATAGAACGGGGAATAGTGAACCTTTAGGCCAATGTGTGGTAATATCATAACATGGCTTTTTTTCGGTATTGAAGAACGTGCAAGACATAAGCAATATGATTCCCTATTTTGGTTGAGGCGGGTGGGGTCTTGAGGAGCAACGAGATCAAAGCTTTTATCTTTATTTTCAGTTTTTAAGGCTCTTTGCTTGCTGTTTTTGGAGGTGTCCAAATCACCTTAGCGTCACTCTCTAATTTTGCTTGAATTGGTGCTATTCCTACTATTCTTTAAATTTCTTATTTCTTATTCTATCTTTAAAAGTTTTGCCACACGTCCACCTAAGCATCCGCATTTCGCTCCATTCATTTTGTTTCTTTACTGCCCAACATTCACTTACACAAAGCATACCCGACTTAATTGCAGTCTTATTAAATTTTACTCTTACCTTGTTAGAGATATTTCGAACACGTATCACACCTATTGCACTCCTTTACTTCTTCCATCCTGATTTAATCCTATGTGTAACATCATCCTCAGTATCACCACAATTTTGTTTGATTAATTCTAAATATCTAAAGTGGCTCACTTGTGGAACTTCTGCTTCCCTTAATTTTACCAGTCTATTATCTTGACATGTAATATTCGAGAACTCACAATGCATTTATTCAGTTTTCCTACTCAACTTAAAGCCTTCATATTCTACTGTATTCTTCCAATGTTTTAATTTCCTATTTCCTTTATTTATTATTTCATCCAGTAAAACAATTAACGTGCTCTTCATATACCGTGAGAAAATGTAGGCCTTATTTGGTTTGGGGGAAGTTAGAGAAAGAATTCAACTTCTAGGGCAATAGGCTCTTTTCTCGATTGTTTAGAGTTTAATGTCAAGTGTCAAGTCCCTGGAAGCCCCAACTTGAACCTTATGGGGGACGATAACTCCCTTATATTTTTCCTTTAGATCCCCTTGGAGAGTTATCTTCTTGAGGGGAAGTTGAAAATTATGACACATTAGCCTCTCATTAAGTCACCTCTCTCCCCCCTAATGGGTATTTATGTAATTGCAATATTTAGTATTCTAAATATACAACTTCCCAAGAAGTATAAAGTTGAACAAAACATTAAAGCACCAACTTCCTGGGTGGTTGGCTTACACGGAGTACACTTTGCTGGAAGAGAACTTCTCTGAGAGTTGGCAAACTGAACCAATCGAGGCCGTAGATATGCTCTTTGATGAAGTTATTTATATTAAGGTTTGGTGGCAGAATGTTGCAAGCGTTCCTCACAATGAATTGGATTTCCTTATATATATACGTATATATGTCTATATGTAAAATCACCATGGTAGAACTACCCCACATATATATTAGAACTAGTATCCTTTATTTATTTTTTGGTTAGATGAGATTTCACCAATGAACCAATCGATAAATAAAATTACAGCAAATAATCTCATTGTGTCCTTGTTACATACTTCATCATAAAATTGTTTTCTTGCAGCAATGACTGTTTTCCTTTTCTCTCTCCGCGTTCTTTTACTATTATTCGAAGTGTTTCGTACTTCTTTTGTGCGTTCAAGTGGTTCATGTCTACAAATCTACTAACTACACTCATCTTTACCGTGCTTCAGGTCATGAAATTTGAGGATCTGAAAGAGCTGGGGAGTGAAACAGCTGTTAAGGTATATCCCATGGTCTAAGTTCTTGTATGAACCTTTCATAATGATTAAGAAAAAGAAAGCATCTTACTTGCTTTTTAATTTCTGTACAATTCGTATAGTCGTTAGGGAAATTTGACCAACTGCAGTTGCTAGGAGTGTCATGTGATATGAAAGTGCAGTAGCTTGTTTGTAATTGTGCACACACAGTCACTCACTCACTCACCCACTCACCTAATTTTCAACAAATTCTCATAATGGGTGTCATCTCTATTGTTGAAGATCCTTGATGAGTGCAAAAATCTTGCTAACATCCTTAGTTTTATGGATTGTAATCGTGTAAAGAGGTGCAAGCCATCATAGGAGTGGGTGATTTTTTTTGGGTTTAGACACACTCCCTCCGGTCATTTTATAAGTCATCCTACAAAAACTCTTTGTCAAAAAATATATGTCGTTTTCGGAAATCTAGAAAAGGTTTTTACCTATTTGCCCATTTAACCCCTAAATATTTAATTATAATTAAATACATGCTCTCCTTTTATTGGGTGGATAGAGGATTGATGTAATTAATGACGTAATTAAAGCACGACAAGTATGTAATTCGAACCTATAGTTAATTCGTTCCTTATGTGTGTGTTGGGCAAACCGACTTATATTATTGACCGGAGGGAGTATTATTCAATGGATGGGCATGTGATATGTTGCTATGATTCTATGGTTAAAGCCCCACCTCTTTCCCAGGAGAAAGGTCAATACGCTTTGTACAGAGGTAAAATGTATCTTGATGGTCAACTGTTTTGCAGCCGTAATCAGAATAAGAAACTTAGATTATACTTTTGAAATCCCAAACATTGGGTTTCTATTGACTTGTAATAAAAATATGGTGCAACGATTTTCTACTTTAACAAAGAATTATCTTGAAGTAAGATTTGGGAAAAATTAAGAAAAAGGAAAAAAAGAAAAAAAACTCCTGATTCTTTATAGGTTTTGTACTATCAGTTAAATATTTTTGAGAACTAAGAGATTAGGAATTGTTGGAGGAAGCTTGTATTTTGAGTCCCAATTGGAGGTTGATCTGAGTAGTTGTATCTTCTATTGCTTGAGCTTTGGCCTGGACAAATGCTTTTTCCAGAGTACAGGTTGGATGTAGAGAAGAGGTTTATTCTGAAAATCAAATTTACTTTGCATATTACATTGCTTTGAACACTCATTTGTGTCTCCTTGGATGCAACAATAAATATTAATAGAATAACTATTAATCCATACAATTTGTTGAACAAAAGATATCTATAACTGAAAATAATGACTAAAAATAATTTTTTTTATCCTAAAGTCTGATTGACATGTTAAAAATCTGCTTTGTTGATCAGGCCTTATTAGATGCTTTGCATAACTTTTGTTTGTGATCATCTTCAGCCATTTTAGCATCTTCTGAGACCGGTCTTGACCCTCATTGTCTCTGTTGGCTAAGGCCTATTTTTCTTCTCAAAGCTTCAAATCTAGGTTTGGACAGAGATTTGGTCGGTGCATTTGTGGCTAGGTAGTCAATCAAATGAAGTACATTGACTTACTTTCTTTTTTGCGTTTTGTTTGAGAAAATTGAACTTGATCTTAAAATGTTTTGACTAATCATAACATATGGATTATTTCACATGGTGATTGTAGTTTGGTTATCAATGTAATTGTTTGTTGGCTACTTTTGTTCCATTTGTAAATCTGCAAGTGACTTCCTGTGCCAGAGCGCTTCGGTTGCAGTTATGGGTGGGCAAGGGTCAAGTTCGAGTCAGCCCGACCCAACACCTGTCGGGCCTGACCAGACCTCAAGCCCAATTCAGACCCGACCTGTTTATTGGTGGGTCGTTGGGTATGACCCGACTGTGCATGGCAGTGTTACGAACCTGCTACAGAACAGTTTCAGAATAATAATATTAGTATTAATATTTAATTTAAGAAACAACCAAGGTTACCATGCATTAAACTGTTTTAAATGGTTAGAAAAGCCCAAAAAACATGCAAGGCTACAAATGCAAACAATCCTACAAGTCAAGTGCTCTAGTCACTCAACCACAACATAAGCAAAGCAGTAAAGCAAAAACCAACAACAACGACAACAACAACAACAACATAGCCTCAGTCCCAAATTAACTGGGGTCGGCTACATGGATCAAACTTTTCCATTGTGCTCGATTAAGTGCAATTGATGGTGAGCTTTGCAAACCATTCAAATCCCTCCTAATTAATGCATCTCATGTTAACTTTGGTCTGTCCCTACCTCGTCGAATTTCTACAGTTTCTAGTAAGTCAAGTTTTCTAGTTGGGGCATTTCTACATTAAAGCAAACCACAGCATATATATTATATGATACACCTCTACCCATAATTTCAAAAGCCACAAAATCTCAAAACCAAAATAATTGAAACAGTCTTCTTTCCCACAAAAAATAACAAGTCTTCTTCATCCCTCATGTCTATGAGACTATGATTCCATCTTCGATACTGTAAGTTTTCATCTCCAAAGCAAACTACAAAATGAAACAAGCAAACAAGTGGTTAGTACTACTTGCAACTTATAAGTGCAATTGGAAAAAAAAAGTTACAAATAAATGATGGGTGATCAACTTACGAGATCTATTCTTTAGCACACAAAATATGACAAGAGAACTCAATGCTCAAGCATCGAAGACCAATGGTTCTCCTTTAACCTCCAAGTCTTGAAAATAAGATAATATAAAATAAAGAGTTTAGAGTTACAAGTTGCAACTCATAAAACACTTGGTAGACAAGTAAAATTTTTAGTAATTTATATATTTTATAAGCAACTTACCAGATTGGTCGCCAAAACTTTCTAAAGCCCCTTTAAGATCAAGTGGAGCATATTTGAGCCAATTTTGAGTGCAAATAAGGGCCTCGATGGTCTTTAGATTCAATGAACTACGAAAATAATCCAATGCACGTCCACTGGTGCTGAATGCTGATTCTGATGCAACTGTAGAAATTGAGATTGCCAAGACATCTTTCGTCAACTGTGAAATGATTTTGTATCTTGGAGAGTTTACCTTCTACCAATTTAGGATGTCAAAGGGCTCCACATTTTTTTTTACAAATCTCTGGCAAATATTGTCTATTTCGTTCTTATCACCATTGCTCTCTTCTCCATAAAAATGTCGTGTGACTTGCCCAAATTGTGGAATATCATCCATTTTTAAATCAGCTGGCTCTGGAGTTCGTTCATCTTCACCATCGCCATCTTCTTCAGCATCAGGAGAAAAAGTCTTGTACACTCCTACAACCTCCTTAATGTCATATCCACCTTCTTTGTCATAGCTTCACCCACTCCATCCCCATACATAAGAGTAAAGTAATATGCAACTGGCTTCAGTTTGAATCTTGGGTCGGCAAAACAGTTACGTACAACATAAGATTGGTCTTTTCAGTATTTCCCCAATATTTATCAAACTTCGCCTTCATTATTTTAGCCATCGATGATAAGCACTCATCATTGCTCTTACAATACATTTGAATTAGACCATAAACCAAGTAAATATTTTGAAAGTGAATATTAGAAGTTACTAGCAACGAAGCTGATACTCTATTGGCGATTTCATGGAATGACTTCAAAAACTTCACAAACATCCTTGCCTTTTCCCAATCAACATTAGAGGGAATCTTTGTCAAATTCATATCATCATCTTCTCTTTCCATTCTAACAAAAGCCCGTTGGTAGGTCAACATTAAGAAGGTAGAATTCCACCTTGTACTCACGTCTAAGCAAACGCCACCATTTTTATTAAGTTTTTCTTGGTCTACAATTGTCTTAAAAGTGAGTAACCGCGTCGAAGAAGACCTCACATACCTCACAAAGTAGTGAATCTTTTCAATGGACGAATCCAATTCCTTCAACCCATCCCTACCCACAAGGTTCAAGACGTAAGCAACACATCTAACATGAACGAACTCGCCATCTAATACCAATCCACCCCAATTCCTAGCCTTCCTTACCTAGTAAGATACGGCCACATCATTTAAAGTAGCATTGTCAACTGTTACACTGAAGACTCACTCAATGCCCTAGTCTAGCAAGCACTTATCCATTACTTTCCCTATGGCATCACCTTTATGATTTGGAATTTGAAAGAAGTTTAAGATTTTCTTTTGCAACGTCCATTCATTATCAACGAAGTGTTCAGTGAGCACCATATAGTCGATCTTTTGGATTGATTGCCATGCATACATTGTTATGCACAGACGTTGAGATGACCTACGAAACATTTTCGTCAACTTCGTCCTTTCACTTGAGTAAAGACTCATACAATCCCTTGTAATAGTTCTCGTTGATAGAACAATATACTTAAAATTTAGTCCTGCATCAAAATCACGAAGGGCCTCATTCTCCACAAACCTAAAAGGCAACTCATCCAAAATAATCATCCTAGCAAGTAACAGTTGTCATAATCATAGGTAGCAAACAAGTGAACTGTACTTTTAGCCGACAACCTATCATAAGTAGAAAAAAAATAAAGGTTTGCTTGCTTGGAAGGATGTCTCTCATTTTCAATTAGCCGAACACTTCTCCAAATGCAATTTCAAGTTTTTGGTGCAACAACTTTTGGATTGGCATGCTTAGCTTTTGGGACCAAAGTTGCATTTTGCCCTAGGCTTTTTAGTATCCTCTTTTGTGATTGCGAAATAATCCCAGGTTTCCATAGTTCTCTTTCTTTTATTACTCGGATTAGGAGGTGGTGAGGAGGGGTGCGATTCATTGATTTCATTCTCTCTTGGAGTTGGAGTTGGAATGCCAAATGGATTGGCATCTTCACCTTGGCCTAACTCAGTTGAAACTGTAGAAGGTGGAAGTAGAGATCCACAAGTTGACGTCATGTAGCAAATCAAACAAAAAAACCACCATCAAGCATTGAAGAGGTTCAAATCTTTTGATGCAACAATTAGAAAGAATCTAGCACCATTTGCCATTTTGCACTAAGATAATCAAGTGTATAGCCAAACAACCCCACTTGCTCTCTAAAAAACATGAAAAATGACACTCGATGAAACCGAAAATCATATTACATAGGCAAATCAATGAGAGAACACATTATCAAGCGAATACAAAGAGATCTTTTGAAAAATGGAGGATATGAGATAAGAGCTTAGCCTTAGTGTTCGTAAAAATCGATGGGATGAGGAGGCAATGAGAAAAACAAAGCAATGTTCTGAGTCTCCTAACGTTAATGCCAAGAATAAAAAAATGAGAGAAAATAGAGAAGGAAATGAGAGAGAGGTCACGATAAATAGAATAGAGTAACTCGGTCCTTGGAAGAGCTGTGGTGGTCAAGCTTGTCTCTAATGGGGGATGGAGGAGACTATGAAGAAGACCTAATGCTGCAAAGAGGTGGTTGATCAATTAATCTCTAATAGGTGGTTTCGAGAACCAGAGAGACGAGGTCCAATTCGAAGAGACAAAGTCGACATTTGTGTGTGTGTGTGTGTGTGTGTGGGGGGGGGGGGGGGGGGGGTTAAAACACTTAAGTTAAAAGTCAAATGCCGAATACGCCCCTCGGGGCTCAACCCAAAATAGGGACAAAAAGCCCTAAAAACGAGGAGAAATTTTATTTGGGCCAACGCGACCACATCCTTAGACTTTGTGCACTTCGAACAATCATCTTAACTTTCTTTGCTTACCATGAAAGCATCCTTTTAACTTTTCCAAATTTGGAGTAGAAACTTGTTGCATTACTCATTTCATGAACGAAACCAACTAATTCCAGTTAGAACAACAACAACAACAACAACAGCATTGCCTCAATCCTAGTTAGAATAACTATGAAGTTTAAATTCTTGAAAGAAAAAAAATTTCATATGAATGTAATTCCCCTAATGTATTTTAAAAAATTCTGTAGCTTAAAATGCACTTCTCGGTCCACTACATGAATATTTAAGAGTAGGTTTAATAGTCATTGCAATATGATAGCTAGTCTAGTGGCTGTAAAATACATCAGTCAATCAATTACACTTTATATTGACCTTCAACAATTGTGCCTAATCCATCAAGTTTACTGGATTTCTACTTTGAATTTGTTAGGTATATTTGTGCTCTTACCACCATTGATATTGAAATATTTTGAGTATTCCATTGTCATATTTCTGTTGCCATATGAAGCTTCCTTATTTTTGTTTTACCTTCATTCCTAACAAAGGAAATTAGCCTGCAGCATAAAGAAAAAGTTATTTCTGTTTTTATTTAGTTTGTTTCTTTTTAACCTACAACAGGTGAGGAACATATCAACAAGCTAGGCTTCTTAGGGGTTCTAAATTTGGTTTGCATTCCGAGCATCTGCATGTTGATGTACTATAGCTGTCACCGTTTCACAACTATACTCCTGAGTTGCGATGTCTAGGAATCTTTGGCTTCTGCTTTTTTCTTGTTCTAAATGTTAAAAAGGAGTGATAGAAGAAACTTGACGAGCAAGCATAATCAGGAGTGTTCATTCATTTTATACCGGCTTATCGAGGGATTAATACGATTTTCCAACATAAAAAACATGATTCTTGTCAGTAAAGATGTGAAGTTCATGGAGGATAACAATGGGACTGGAAGGGGTTAGAGATTAAATGCACAATAGAGTTTCTGGAGAGCTTTGAGGATGGATATACCAATTCGAGGCACATTGCCACCATCTAATGGTTATAGAAGATGTAGTGTTGTTTTTGATCATACAGGGTAGCAAGAGGGTAGAGATGTAATGGAAGATATACATGTTAGGTTTTTGGGATTCAAAATGTAGAGGAAATTTAATTTTTATTTTTGAAACCCCAACAGGATTAAATCCGAATTCCATTGAACTGGTTTACAAAAATAAATCATACCTCAATCACTAGTTTGCGTCTCTGTGTTGATTGATTTTTAAGATGTTGCCAAAGACGAACTTCTTCTATCAGAAGTCCACACACGAACGACAATTGAGATTTCGAATTCTAGCCCGAGAGAGAAAACGAAAACAATTTATGTTCTCCCTAAAAACTCTAGAATCGTTGAGAAACCTAACTCGTTTTGAAAAACAAAAATTATATTCCAACCCTGTTCGTAATGTGAATTCACTTAATACACCTATTTATACAACCCTTGTATAAAGCTAGTTAAGTGACTTACCTTTATACCCCTACTTATAGTGGTATTAATAGGACACATCATAAAGACCTTTTATACACGAATTTTATCATATAAAACTCATTGTTCCGAGTCATTTTAAAATCCCGCAAAACCATTATTTGTGTGCAACCCAATAGGTTCATGCAATGTTGGCAGTGAACCAAAACCATTTTGGTACACGAGTCATAAGCGGTCTTTAGCAAGGCATTATGACTACCCAAGTTGCATGAATATCAAAATTGATACAACTTAATCAATAGTGTATATCATATCCTTTTGTCCTACGATATCCTTTGATTAAACATTAGGCACGGAAAAGTCACCCTTAATGTTCAATCGTACTAGTCTCGATCTCTAGGTAGACTGAAAACATTCAAGTGACATTTATTATATCAATTCACTTGGACTTGACCATTTTTTGTCTAACATATCAAGGAATCCACTGATCTCTTTCTCTAAACAAGAGGAACAAATTCTATCTCGATTATTCACTTTCACACATTATTCACATAGTAGCCAATCACAACCTTTATAATCGTTCGGTTAAAGACAACATTTGATTGTGTCGTCGCTATGGTCCTAGTGTTGAAGTCTCTGGTAATCTCTAGTCAGATGACTAAGTGATATACCTATCCTAAGTAACCACCTATGACTTAATTCATGTGTTCTCATAGCGGGTTTGTTCCAGTTCATTGTTCCTTAACATGTATTCATGATCTTGATTCGTATACTTGTACGTATGATCCACATGACCATCAATCAAGATTCAGATTAGTCTTAATTCATTGTAGTTCCACTATAATGACCGACTAGGGACATTTAAGATGTTTCAGTAAACATCCATGGATCTTATTATAATGTAAATATGCAAACCAATTATAATAATAAACAGCAAGTGAAATCCTCTATTTTATTAATCAAAATAACAATGTTCATAAGATTGACCTAAGGCACATGCCTCAACACATGTACCATCTAAATGTAAAATCTTCTTTCTTGAATAGTGTGATCATAAGAGGAGAAAGTCCACTTCTTGAAGAAAGACTTGCGTGCTGCCACTATACTTCACTCTTGATGTCTGCGTCAAACTCTAACAAGATTTTCTAAATCATGTCTGCATTATGGGTTTTTCTTCTAATGTTGATGGCGTATATGCCGTCACGGTTTTTGAAGTTTTTTTGTTTTAGTTTTCTTATCTATTCACTTAAAGTTGCACCTTGGTTCTTGCTTTGGGGTGAAGTTGTGGTGACAACAAGTTGTGCAATACATTAAACAGGTAGATTCTCAGCTAAAGAACCAGATTAGGATAGAAATGTATGAGCAGCACATACATAGTGAGGCCAGTGTTCTTGAGTTAGACTCGTTGCAGAATCAAGCACTTTTTGTTTAAGTTTCGATGATTTGCATAACTTATGGAACTCTTCTTTGACGTATAAAAATCCCCGACGCATCTGTTAAATGAGAAGATTAACAATTATTTTTTTTTGAAATTGAGTTTTTGTCTTTTGATTGATGAAAGAAGCAACACCTCAATTGATTAACCAATATTATATAGGGAATATAACCAACAAGTACTTGATGATGTGTTGATGGATTCATGAAATGCAATATTCAGTCTTGAATTCCTTCCTTGATCTTTTTGAATTTTTATTGTTTATGTTTTGATAACTTGACCTTTTTGAGCTTTGTAATAATATTCTGGCTATCTACCTTCCCACAGGCTGCTGGAAAGTATAAACAAGAAGGAAAGGGCTATGTGGTTCAAGATGGTGATATAATATTCTTCAAGTTCAATGTTGCCGGTGGTGGGAAGAAATGAACGTAGCTGATGTTAACATTGTTCTTAAGCTCAGTTGGCATTATAATCCAAGTTTTTTTGGTCCACGTGTAATTTGTATGCCTGAACTTTTTCCTATTCACCGAAGCACGAAGGAATACAGTAGTTAAATGGAATGTTAAATTTACAAAACTGGTCCATGATGTATTTGTTTTCATAAATTATATTGGCAAAAAGTACTTGTGTAAGCAAAAATGATTAGCAATTTAGCATTTCGGTTACTGTTAAGTTTCTGGATGATGTGAACTACTGGGATACACGGGTCATTTGGAGATTTTGAATGTTTAAATCTTTGTATTTTTATTTCATAGACTCCAATTGCTGTTTTCGAAGAAAAAAATTAGACTTCAATTGCTTGTGAATTAGCACCTTTTCTATTCTTTTTTGATAAAAAAAGCTGTTTTAGAACAAAGTCCAAAGTGGCTTTAATAGGAGCGTGAATGATTTACATGTGAAAGTTTGGTTATTGATGGCCATAGAGTTTGTAACATTTTGGTCACAGAACTTATTTTTATATTAAATAAACAAATCACTTAACTTTATAAATTATTTCATTAAAATCACTTTTAACGCTAAAGTTGAGAGAAGATGGGAAATGTAAACCAAGGGAGTTGCCTTGATTTTTTGGATGTAGGAGTCGTCTTTATTAAGATCCACGTTGAAGCAACTATTGCTTTGTGACTTAACAACTTCACAAACCACGACCCCCAACAAGACCAAATCTCTCTTCCCTTTTGATTTCCACTTCTGCGTCTCCAACCTCTCCTTTTTACCACCACTCACCACCACCAAAACTGCAACCCCACCAAGACCAAACCATCTAAGGAACAACCCATCGCTGCCGCTACCCCTTCTACTTCTTTCCCCACTTCCATCCCTTTCAACATCGCCGCCTCTCTTCCTCCACATCAATACCCCTTCTACTTCTTTCCCCACTTCCATCCCTTTCAACATCGCCGCCTCTCCTCCCTCCACATCAATCTTTCCTCTCATTTAGGGTAAAAGGCAAAATTGTCTAAATATTAATTTAATTATTAAAATATGCTTAAAGTGATAATAAAATAATTTATTAAATTAGTGATTTATTTGATATAAACACAAGTTTTGTGATTAAAGTGTTACAAGCTTTAAAGTTAGATGACCATCTATGAAATTAAACTGTGAAAGTTATAAACAAGTCTAAAAGTCATACATTTTCACAATAAATCCTAGGCCAACTAAAATTTGCAAAAAAAGAACTTGGCCTTTCATGCAATATCAAAAAAGGCAAACACTAATACAACGTCTCTCATGAAACCCTAACCAGTGCTGCACCAACAATAGATATACAGATGTGGGCCTTTGACCACCATCTTAGTCTCCGGTCCCTTTCTTCCCGTGCTCCTCTCCGCCCCTTTCTTTACTCCTGCAATCCCCTTACCTCTTATCTCTCTCTCTCTCTCTCTCTCTCACTCTCTCTCACTCTCTCACTCTCTCACTCTCTCTCACTCTCTCACTCTCTCACTGTCACACACACTCTCTCCTTTTGCTATCACCTCCTCCCTTCCCACCCAACCACCTTCCCCTGCACTTTCCCTTCCATTTCTTTCTTTTCATCTATTTCTCCTTCTTCCTATCTCTTTTTCAGTAATCGACTCGGTAATAGCTAGTTGATGGTGCATTTTCGTTGTCACCGATGAAGATGGCCCAATTTTTTCCTAAGTTTCTAAGTCAGATGAAGGGGTGGCACTGAGACAACATTGTTGGTCTTCGAAGTCACCGGTGGCAAACATCGACATCTGACCTTATGTTGCAAGAGACCGACGTCTTGGTGGTGTGTGCAACTCGAGTGGTGGGAGAACCAGTAGTCTTATTGTTTTCCTTTGTCTTGTTTTATAAATTTAAAGTTTTTTGCCCCCTTTGTAGGTTTGTTGCTCAGAGTTGTTGCTCCATCTTTGAGAGGTTGTTGTCCCCTTAATCGGGGTTGTTGCCCTTTGTTTGTGAGGATGTTATTCTAAACTTCAAAGCATGTTTTAGGACCAAAAGAAATGGTTTAGATTTCTCTTTGTTTTTATGTTGGCTATAAATCTTCAAGACACAATAGAGTATATCGTTAGGACACGGTAGATAAAAATTATCTAGAAGTTATCGTGTTAAGTTAGTTGTTATGATAAGGTCCAATCAAGCTGTTGAAGATCCCGAGGACGAGCTATTGAAGATCCTCGAGATCAAGGTTGTTGAAGATTCTAAGACCAAGCCATTGAAGATTTCGAGATCAACGTTGTTGAAGATTCCAAGACCAAGCCATTGAAGATTTGGAGATCAAGTTGTTGAGGATTTACAGTGTGAAGTATCGAGAAGATCTAAGGCATCATTACAAGCAGTTGGAATCTGATTTGCTAGTTGCATGAATGAAACATGCACACCCTATTTTAGATTTAGGAGCTACTTCAGGACTTCCAACACAAAAAATATGTCGCATCAGGATCGTCTAACACAAAAGTGTCGGCTGTGTAGAAAATATGCGAACGCTCTTTACTTCCACCATTTTATAAGGTGTACCAAATGTGCATGGGAGGGTGGGTGGTTGCACCAACATTAAAGGTTGGCCTTCCTCGCTCTCTATCTGCGGCTTCTCTGGTTTTTCTAAAACGATATCAATTTTCATCTCATTTTTTCCTTTCATTTAGTGCAATGACAATTTCTAGCTCAATTTGATAGAATTCACGTCCTTCCGCTGTTTCTCTTAAATAGTCCTCCATTTGTGTAACCTCATTCACATCAAAAAGTTTTCAACGTATCAACACTCACATCCTCCTCTGGGTTAAAAATTGTTTGTGTACTACACAACTCTTCGTCGTCAGTCATATTCTGAAGCCTAACATTATATTAAATAAATTGAGTTTCCTAATCCTTCAAGCTCGGAATCTCAAAATCAGTTTGTCGAAGCACTTCAATAAGCTGTTGAAAATGTTGTTGATTATCTATCAATTGCTTCATCATATCTTCCAAGGAGTTGCTTTGATGAAACTGTTGATTTCATTCATGCTGAGGAATCTTTAGGTTTGACATGAGCCCAAAAAAGTCGAGTTGTGGCGATGCATAGCTAAAATAGTGATAATTCTCATGCTTTAGATAATAGGGACAGTCATGTGTAGAATGAGAATAGTCTCCACAAATTTTGCAAACTTCAACCTGTTGCACAAAAAATGCATGTTAGAAAATTGATATCCATTATGTGACATACCTACCCTATTCACATTATAATAATGCGAGTCTTCGAATCGACCATAATTATGGGGTAGGAGGAGTCCATCGCGGGGTTGACTGCATACATGTTAAGAGCAAGGGACTAGATAGGCAAAATAAAAGTAAAAATAAAAATAAGAGTAAAATAAAATAAAAACCAAAGAAAGAAAAATACCAATCCCAGCAACGACGCCAAAAATTGAGACGCGCCGAACGCGTCAATAAAATAAATTTTCTAAACATATTATTTTGTAGAATAGTGGCAAAGGGTTGATCCCAAAAAGATTGGTGGTCTTTCTAAGGTCAAAAACAAAAAGGGAAAATCGGGGGTTTTAAATAAAAGATTTAACTAACTAATCTAACTAAACTAAATAAATAAAATAATAAAAATAACTTTCAAATAGTTTCAAGAAAACACCTAGGTCTACAGTTCAACAAATAAGAATTATGATTCAATGGCAATCATGGTCTACAATCTTTTTCAAAAAGTTATTAATTTATATTCTCCTAGATTAGCTATAGAAAATCGACATCCGCCAGAAATTTCCATTCCCCTAATCTCGATAGCCAGGACATCCGCCACTAACTACTTCCCTAATTAATGTATAACCCCAGACATCCGCCAATCGGGTTTAATGCACTAACCGCAATAATATGGATCTGTGGGAACACTAATCCTAAATAACAGAATCGCATCCACTCCCGATTTAACCTATATTCAATTGTTGCAAACTCAATAATCGAAAGGGTTTTATGGCAAACGGGTGAGTGTTCGTCACTTTATTAGTCCAAAAGCACAATTACACGGATACTAATGATCCAAATAACTATAAGTTGTCATCCTAAAAGCATGCACTGGCCACATACGTACCCTAGATCTAAACCATATTCCTTAAAATCAAAAACAATAAAATAGGAGAATTTAAACTAAATTAAATAATAAAATAAAAGATCTCAAATAATATGCCATGAATCCATAATCTTGAATCGTTTCCCTCCGACCTCGGCAAGGAGTTGATTAGCCGAAGATGGTCATCCAAGAAAGTCGATAACATAATAATAATAGTTGGTGTTTTTTAATAATATCTTGGTTCTTAATATATAAAACTACTAAAAATCGGTCCCGAAAGGTGAGAGAAACTAATTTTAGGGGTTGGGGAGGTGTCTCGTGCCCCGAGGAGCATTGTATAACTGTTTTGGCTTCAAAAATTACGTTTGGACACGTGTCGTAACGTGATTGGTGGGTTTTCTGCTGTGCGCTGACGTGTCGGCGCCTGATTGGAGGAGAAATGTGCAAGGACGTTCTGTGCATGGAAAGCCCACTACGTGTCGAGTGGTGGTTGGTGGAAAGCTACTGGAAGACGTGGTGGAGAGGTTGAGCAGCTGACGTGTGGCACGCATGGAGGCAGGTGGAAGAACTTGCACGACTCGTCGAAAATATGGGAGACCGCAAGGCACGAATCTCGAGGAAATCGAAGAGCTACTGAACGAGGAGAAGAAATGGTTGGAACGTTGTGTAATTGTGATGGTGACGTGGCAACGTCTGATTGGTGGAGAAAATGGAGACCGCTGATGTGGCGTATTAGGATTGGTGGAAGAAGCTGTGTCATGTGGTGGACACAGGAAACGAGCTGGGCCAATGGACGGTTGACATGTGGCAAGTTGAGGCAAGCTGGACCAGTAGTATGCTGCCACGTGTTAATTGGTATGCTGATCATCTATTCTAGCCACCGTGCAGCAAGTAACTCGAGGCCAATAGTCCGGCATCCGATCAATGCATGTAAATACTCTATTTTGAGTATTTTTTATTACGAATTCAACTGCGTACTCCGTTTCACCTGAAAATGACCAATAATTATAATTAAATATATATTTTAGAGACTTTTCACATTAAATATACTAAAATAAACTACTAAAAACTTATAAATACTGACTTATCAGAAGGTCAAGGGACGACACCAAGGAGATATATGGACATCACTATGACCATAGAAAGAAGAATTGACACACAAAGTGCTCAGCACAATGGCGGTGCCGTGGGATTGTACACACAGCATCGGGACTTAAGTGAAAGCGAAGAGAAGAGTAGAAAATAGAAACATAAATCTATTTCATGTTAAATTGTTAGTAGGGTTTCTAATTGTTTAAAATGTTCTTAGGGAGTATAAATAGAAAGGAGAACGTGGTAAACTCACAAATTTCCATATATTAGCCACCATTACCATAGTTTGGCATATGTTTGCTTTATTCTTGAGTATTAAATAGATTTGTAGAGAGAAGATATTGAAGACTCACGTGTAGTGATTCGGGTATTGTTTTTATTGATTTAATATAAAGCTATTTCATTACATCTCTGATTTCAATGAATACAACTATGTGCAAGTTTGCTTTCATGAAGTGTAAGTAGTTTATTAATCTTAGGGATAATGGATCAATATGTTATGAATGTTGTGCTATAAACACGTAGCGCCCCAAATTCTCGAGGCAAACCGGGTACCGCCACGTCGCCAGACATGTCACCAAGTATGCTACGTCACCGCACACTTAACTTGACTGCCTGCGACCTACACCTTTATACGTATCTCATTCGCCTTAACTTAATATTTATGGAAAATTTTATAGATATTCACATTAAATTGACTAAGTTAAGTTGTTCACGATTTATCAAATTATTATAAATTAACATTTAAGCGGGAGTCATTGAAGCATGCAAACACGGTAGAAATAAAAAGTTTGCACAGTATGATTAACCTTATAGTGTGGAAACCCGGCAATAGATACCATTTATATCGAGAGCAACAAAGGTACTAAAGATGAACATATACATGTATCAGGTATACAAGTCATTCTCGAAAATTTCATAAAGCAGTAAATAGATACATACAACGCCTACGCAAATGACAGGCTCTCCTAACTCAGTCGTAGACGCCTGAGACGCCCTTGCCTCGGCTAGTCGCAAGATCTGCGATTTGTCACAAAAAATGATAACGAATCCCAGGTGAGTAAATCCCAGAGAACTTTAGCTAATATTCACAAATCCCAATACAACGGCTACAATTCATTCAATTTAAATAAATAACAAGAATAAAGAAATTCGCATGAAAATAAATCGTTGAGAAGTCAGATTGGGACATGAGTGTAGCGTGACAGAGAACCCTGGTCGACATCCGGGAATCTTCGTAGCTAAACCGAGAGGAACCATTGACGACCACCTCGCCAAACATCTCACGGTCGAATGAGAGGAACCATTGAACGGTAAAACCCCATCCAAACATCTCTCGAGAGGAACCATTGACGAAGACTTAGGTCTTCGTCGAACATCTCTTAACCTACGGGTTTTCGCGGAGAATAGTCACCGCGTAGCCCTAACATGGCAATTACTCGACCAGCGCGGGCTAGCTAGCCCCGGGGTGTGAGTCCGTGCCATGCCGACCCCGTCGACAAACACACTTACACACGTGGGAGTGGATGAACAATAATTGAACAACAATAAATAGCACAATGGAATAATTGAAATGCGAAATAAAGTAAGTGTCATAAAAGAATTTTAACTAATTTTCTCGTGGGATTACTTAATTTAACGCCTCTGAAACGTCTCGCACTCCCCTCGAGATACGTACCCGACACCCGACTATGGTAGCCTAAGTCCCTGGTGTTCAATTATAAAATTTTTATTATTTTAGAGTTTCATTAAATGAATTATAATATGATACCAAAATTTGAGATAATAACTTTTATTCCAAACAGTTTACTACTTGGTACACTTTTCAAACCATATCGAGGATTGTTTCGGCAACGCGCCACCACGCCGCTGCCGCTGTCGCGTCGCTGCAGGCGCCACCACCGCCTTGCCGCAGCCGCTGTCGCGTTGTGCGTCATCGCCTGCCGCGCATTGCTTTAAAGCAAGAAGCGTTGTCATCGCATGGCAGCTTGTGCATGCGCGCTGCCGGCCGCCGCTCTCTCTCTCTCTCTCTCTCTCTCTCTTCCTTTCTCTTCGTCGTCGTCCGCCTAGGTCTTTGCCGCGAGCCGCCGCTTCGCCGCCATTGGAGCGACTGTCGCGCCATCGCGCGCGCGCGCGCTTGAAAGCTCGGCTCGATGCCTGTGTGCGCGCCGCCTCTCTCTCTCTCTTTGGCCGTTCGCGTCGCGCTGCACGATTTGTCCATGCCATTCTTGCTTCTTGGCGCTCTCTCTCGCGCGCTTATCTTCTTTGGATCCCTCTTCGTCGGCGCTAGCTAGCGCGCGTCCGGCTCGCCCTCGCCGGAGCTCTCTCACCGCCACCGTCCCCCCCTCTCTCTCTTCTTGTCTCTCTTTCTCACTCTTTTCTCTCATTTGGTTTCTCTCTCTCTCTCTTTTCTCTCTCTCTCTCTCTCTCGTCTCTCTCTCTCTCTCTCTCTCTCTCTCTCTCTCTCTCTCTCTCTCTTTTTCTTTCTTTCTTTTCTTTTATATATATTATTATATATATATATATATATATACATTTTGATTTTTTTATATTATTTTATTTTGGGAGAAAAAGACAAAATGGAATGACGAGGGATGAGTTTGATTTGACGTGTGACATAATGTGGTGAGTGATGTGACAACTCAATCCCGTACTACCCCGTATACCCGCATTACGCACACACTGCGACGTCGCACACTCACGTTACCATACGCGCACAATGCGACCATGCGAAATTCTCAATTAACGCGGCGCGAACTATTAAATAATAGTAAAATAATTAAATACTCGCCACACAAAAATAACATATTTCCCGATTAGGCGTGTCATAGACTTTTCCCACGACATCCCGAAATTCAAATTTAATCCAATCTCTACATTGGAACAAGTGGAGTATCGCCTTCGCACGGTAGACTCTCTCCGCGATGAGGCCCTTCAAGGAAAAATACTTCAAGTAGACCAAATCATCCACTTCATAACTCAGCCCGTCGCAGTATTTGTTCGCGTACTTCTTTTGTCTGTCCTGAGTGGCGTGTAACCTCTTGATGAATCAGCCTCATTTTCTCCGGGTGATCTACAACAATCTCAGACCTAACGACAGCTACGTCCTCGGGCTCTGCATAGTAAGCTGGTGATCTGCATGGTTTCTCGTATAGCGCCTCAAGTGATGGCATCCCAATACTAGCCTGATAGCTATTGTTGTAGGTAAACTCACCAAGTGACAAAAACCCCTCCCATAATCCTCCAAACTGTATCACACAGGCTCTGAGCATGTCCTCAAGGATTTGAATAAGTCTTTTAGACTGCCCGCTAGTATGCGAATGAAAAGTCGCGCCGAACCGCAATCTGGTACCATGCGCTCCGTCATGGCATGCCAAAGTTGCGAAGTAAGTCGACTGTCTATGTCTGACACTATGAGTACTGGCACTCCGTGCAGTCTGATGATTTCTTGCCCGAAGAACATGCTCAGTTGTGGAAACTATATTTCATGGAGGTTTGGATAAAATGCGTTGATCTCGTCAGTCGATCCGCGACTACCTAAATGGCATCGTGCTTGCGCAAAGTCGTCGGCAACCCACTGACGAAGTCCGTAGTGATGTGCTCTCATTTCCACTGTGGGATAGGCAGTGGCCGCAATAGTCCTCCAGGCTTCCTGTGCTCAGCCTTAACCGACTGACACACCTCACAACTCCTCACATACTGGCTGACATATGCCTCCATCCCTGACCACCAAATAATTATCACATATCACAGTACATTTTGGTCCTACCGGGATTCACTGTGTACCTGGAGTTGTGAGCCTCCTGAAGAATACCATTGCGTAACTCTGCCACTTCCGGAACCCACAATCTACTTGGGTGTATCAACCACTCATCAAAGGACTCGCGCCAATCTGGTAACCTAGATTCTGTGTCATATCCCTGAACCTCTGATACATCACATCAGCTCTCTGACATTCCAAGACACCTGGAATAGATACTGTCGGTCCTCGCATCTGGCCGCAAATATGTGCCTCTGCAGTATCTGGAACCTTTGACAGACTCATGGCTGTTGCGAACTCCAGGTTGTGCGTTTGACAACTCCTCACATGAGTCCCCAACTAACGCGATAAATGAGCTATTACTTGTCTCCTTGCATCAGTACGCATATCAGTCCGGTGCCACAAGCATCATAAGAATAGTCAAGTCTTTGGCCGGCTCAAGTAACATCAACAACGGTGCATAAGTCAACTTCTTCTTCGACTCGGTGAAGGCCGCTTTGCATTCACTGGACTAATGGGAGATCACAACCTTGTTGGTCAATCTAGTCATCGGCGCTGCAATTTTGGAGCAGTCTTGTACAAAGCGTCGATAATATTATACCAATCCTAAAAGCTCTTGATGTATGTCATGCACTCTGGTGTAGGCCAGTCGATGATAGCATGAATCTTACTCGGTCCACTGAAGTACTTCTATCGCGGATCACGTATCTCAAGGGCTTCACCTCCCTACGCCAAAAATCGCACTCACTGGACTTGGCATACAATCTGCGCAACTGTGACGGCCCCAATTTTCCACGAATTGGGCCCGCCCGGCCTAAGCCCACGTGGACCCCCGAGCCCGTCTCGCAAGGTTAACGCGGACCTAGTCAGCCTTCCAATCCATTAATTTCAGCACATTCCACATTTACAGTTGAGTTATTAATATTTTTTGAGTTTTACAATTTAGCGGAAGCAACTAATAAATTAAATAACTCAACAAAAAATTCAGGGAGTTAGGCAACCTAATTGTGGAATCCAGTAAATATCATAAGAGGAGAGTAATATACAAAAGTTTCACCTAGCCGTGGAGCATTTCCTCTGCTACTCGTCCGCGGTGCTGCACTCAGTCAAACATAAGAATGACGAGCCCAGGTAAGTAAATCCTGTAGGACATATACACAACGTTTCACAATATCCAAAGCAACAATTCACAATATCCCAAAGCAACAGTTCACAATATCCCAAAGCATCAGTTCACAATTATGCAAAGCATCAAATTCATGCAAATAGAACGAAATGAATCGAGAACGCATGAATATAAAAGCCTGTAAACAACTCATCCATGAGTAATGCCAAATAACAAGGAGTCTCAACCAAAACTTTTATATGGATGTATATGCCTCCCCAATTACTCTGAAAGACATATACATCTTCTATGCTTCCCCCATATATGAAGTTCAGCACAAGCGCCAGGGGTACAAGCCCACCTCGAAACGCAGGGACATACCACATATATGGGCATAGTTTTGCAGTGATGGATGTATATGTCTCCCCAATTACTCTGAAAGACATATAAATCTTCTATGCATATATGAAGTTCAGCACAAGCGCCAGGGGTACAAGCCCACCTCGAAACATCGGGACATACAACATATATGGGCATACATATATGAAGTTCAGCACAAGCGCCGGGGGTACTAGCCCACCTCGAAACGCAGGGACATACAACATATATGAGCATAGTTTTGCAGTGATTAACAATAAGCTATCACAAAACAGTAAATAGCAACCATCAATGGATAAACATGAAATATTGTATAGGTCCCTAGCTGGTTTACTTACCTCGAAAAATGCGAACCTCGAAATGTCTCGCTCGCGTCTCGATTTGCGCACCCGACACCCGACTCCTAGTCCCTGGTGTCAATTTCGACAGTTTAAGCCCATTTAATTTCAAATTATTCACATAAAAATGAAATTTGGTGAAATAAATCACCTTCACCGCGTCGTCGCGATTTCGTCGACCGATCGAAACCGCGCATCGCGCCATCGGCTGCTGCTTTCATTGGCAGCACCCCCGCGGCCACCGCCGCCTGCGTCGTCCTTCAAGCCATCACACCGCGTTGAGTCGCGTTGCGTGCTCGCGTTTATCATCGCATTGTCGATCGTCATCCGCTTCCAGCTTCCGCTGCACCGCCGCCGATCGCTGCTCCCGACCGCCGGCTCGTCGCCGCCGGAGCTCCAACCGACCGCCGCTGCTCGAGGTTGCTCCGCCATCTCCCTCTCCTCTGTTTCTCTCTCCTTCAGATCATTTTTTTTTTTCCTTCTGATCTCTTTTTCATTCTTATCCCCTTATCCTTATATATATATATATATATATATATTTAATGTATATACTATATATATATATATACATTTTCTTCTTCTTTTTATTTCAAATCCAAAGGTGTTCTCGATATTCGTGCAATGCGAATCTCGATGCAACCTCAACAACCGAGCAATGCGCATCTCGAGGCACCAACCCGCCTCATTTTCAAATCTCAATACCCGCGCTACACGCAACACGAGGCATATCCAATGTACATTTTAAAACCAACATCTCGATCCCAAGTCGGCACGCGACTCGAGGCGCATCCTCGTTCGTGTTTCATTTTCTCGAATTCCTCGCATAATTAGCATTTTCATCTCAAATTAGATTCGGACATATGTATTTTGACGAGTGGGTCCCACATATGACTTTGACTTGACACGTGGCACAAGTCAAATTTTTCAGGCCGTTACAGCTCCTTCAATCTCTAGTCGGAGTCCTCAAATAAAATAATGGATCTGAAGTCGCTCGGTTCCAGCTACGTCCATCGCAAGGTACGCTGGCGTGTAAATCTCTCCATCTTTTGCGCCACCGTCCGGCCACCATGCCTCAGCGTCAAGAAATCATCTCTCGATCTCTAGTTGAATCTCGATCGACATATACAGATCATTGAAGAATTTCTTAAGCTTAGCCCAAGTGCTCGGCTCTCCGTGGGCGGCTGTGTAGGCGATTTACCATACCGCAGCATCTCCCCTAAGCATGAATCCGAAAATTCTATGTCGTATGCTGTTGTGAATCCTCAAAAAATCGTGACGTTTCTCGTGTGAACGGATCCACTTCCCCGCCACCTCTGGGTCTCTGCCTCTATGATAGTAGCCTGACTGAACACGAACGAACTCCTTGATCAACTTCATCTTAGCTGATAAGAATGTCTCGAACGTGATCTTCAAGGGTGGAATTAGCGTCGGTGCCACGGTCGGCGTAGTCAATTGTGTAATGACTGCTGGCAGTATCTCGGTAGTAGTGGTCGTGAGCGAGGTCACCGAAATAGTCGGTGCGACAACTGTCTGCTCTACAGTAGTGGTGGCGGCGAGTGTGGTAGGGGCCGATATTATCGCTGCCTACGCTCGAAGCAATCGAAGAATCTCCTCGAGCTGCAAACTCTGGAGTGTGATCGTGTTGCACAATATCTGATCCGAGTTGACAAGTGTCGAGCTGCTCGGCTGGTCTCCATCATCCGTATGAAGAACTGGCCGTCTATCCATGTCGAATTTGCAAATTGCAAACGTCCGTATAAGCCTCGTATACACATATATACGCATATATACTATTACACATCAAAATATATAACGTATAAGCTTTAGCACTTCCCGTCTCATGTTCACTTCCCAACTAAAGTTCTAAGTTAGGATCTTCGGGTTTCCACATCTAATGTTTATTGTTAAGTTTATTCGGTTGTATTAAAGTTTCCTCTAGGTTCGCCTGAACCTAGGCTCTGATACCAATTGTGACGTTGGTGTCACAACGTCTTAAGCCATTAAACTTTCCCCTAGGTTCGCTTGAACCTAAGCTCTGATACCAACTGTAGTGGCCCCAAATTTTTGAGGCAAACCGGGTACCGCCACGTCGCTAGACAAGTCACCAAGCATGCTACGTCACCGCGCACTTAACTTGACTGCCTGCGACCTACGCCTTTATATGTATCTCATTCGCCTTAACTTAATATTTATGGAAAATTTTATAGATATTCACATTAAATTGACTAAGTTAAGTTGTTCACGATTTATAAAATTATTATAAATTAACATTTAAGCGGAAGTCTTTGAAGCATGTAAATATGGTAGAAATAAAAAGTTTGCATGGTATGATTAACCTTATAGCGTGGAAACCCGGCAATAGATACCATGTATATCGAGAGCAACAAAGGTACTAAAGATGAGCATATACATGTATAAGGTATACAAGTCATTCCCAAAAAGTTCATAAAGCAGTAAATAGATACATACAACACCTACGCAAATGACGGGCTCTCATAACTCTGTCGTAGACGCCTGAGACACCCTTGCCTCGACTCGTCACAAGATCTGCGATTTGTCACCAAAAACAATGACAAATCCCAGGTGAGTAAATCTCCAGAGAACTTTAGCTAATATTCACGAATTCCAATAAAACGGCTACAATTCATGCAATTTAAATAAAGAACAAGAATAAAGAAATTCGCATGAAAATAAATCGTTGAGAAGTCAAATTTGCACGAGTGTAGCGTGACAGAGAACCCTGGTCGACACCCGGGAATCTTTGTAGTTAAACCGAGAGGAACCATTGACGACCACCTCGCCAAACATCTCACGGTCGAATGAGAGGAACCATTGAACGGTAGAACCCCATCCAAACATCTCTCGAGAGGAACCATTGACGAAGACTTTGGTCTTCGTCAAACATCTCTCAACCTACGGGTTTTCGCGGAGAATAGTCACCGCGTAGTCCTAACATGGCCAATTACTCGACCAGCGTGGGCTAGCTATGATGGGGCATGTGCCCTAGGTCAATCCATTAACTATCTTTATGAATACTTTTAGTTAATAAAATAGAGGATTTCGTTTGCTGTTTATTATAATTAATTTGCATGTTTACGTTATAATAAGATCCATGGGTATTTACATAAATATCCCAAATGTCCCTAGTCGATCATTATACTGGGAACTATAATGAATTAAAACTAGTGTGAGTCTTGATTGATGATCATATGATGATTATACGTATAGGGATACGAATCAAGATCACGAGTACTTGTTAGGGAACAAAGTATCTTGGACCAGACCCGCTATGAGAACATCACATGGATTAAGTCATTGTTATTTCTCATGATAGGTATATATTCCAGTCCTCTGACTTGAGATTACCAGAGACTTCAACATTAGGAATACAGTGGTTTGACACAATCAAACGTTGTCTTTAACCGGACGATTATAAAAGTTGTGATTAGTTACTATGTGAGCAATGTGATGAAGTTGTGTAATCGAGATAGAATTTGTCCCACTACAAAAAAACAGCAAATCAGAAACGAAATTTTCCGTCTCTGATTTGCAAAAATTCCGTCTCTAATTGCAATCGAAACCGGAACCGAGACGGAATGCGTTCTGTCTCTGAAAACGTCGTCGCTGATGCGATCAGAAACGGAAAATGGATTCCGTTTCTGATTAGAGACGGAATAGAGACGGAAAATATCCGTTTCTGATTAGAGACGGATTTAGAGACGGAAATTAGAAACGGAACAGAGACGGAACAAAAATGGAATTTATTTCGAAATGGTACATTTGTAATTGCATTCGTCTCTGATTAGCAACGGAATCAGAGACGAAATTAATAAATTTATGAATTCGTCTCGATTCCGTTTCTAATCAACAACGGAATCGAGACGGAATCGAGACGGAATGCAAATGGTCGTCTCGATTCCGTCTCGATTAGAAACGGAATCGAGACGGATTATTCCGTTTCGATTCCGTCTCTATTTCGTTTCGATTAGCGACGGAATCGAGACGAAATTCTTATTTTCGTCTACGATCCGTTTGTGATTCATACATATATTTCTGGAAAATTAGAGACGGAATAGCAACGGAATATTTGAATTCCGTTGCTAATCCGTCTCTAATTTTCTGTTTTGTTTAATTATGACACAAAAACATAATCCAATTGGTTCTCCAACCTAAAAATTCAAATTACAACCCGATATGACCTACTCCATCGCCTGCACCCCCTCCAACAACTCCTTGGGGGTGCTAACATCCCACAAAAAAGCCAAATTGCACATCCATACATCGACAATATATATCAACAAATATTCAAAAGAGAAAGAAAAAATGTGAAACTCAAAATTAGCCAAAAAATTTATATATCCACGGAAAATTGTCATGTATTACAAAAGCTCCAAAATTTGGAAATATACACAAAAACCACCAATCCTATTGTTCAACAACAAAAAAAAGAACACTTACAATCCTATAAATATGCACATAAAGAATTAAGTTTAATAACCAAGAACAAAATCCATCTAATGTTCAATTCATCCAATCACCAACACTCCAACATGACCGGTCAGAATAAGAATAGCAAAAAGGACTTCATATAATAACTATAACGCAGCTTTGAAGCATTTCGATTTCATCGAGGGCAACAACGGTGAGTATGCACCTGAAAGAAGTAGGCAAAGGAGAGATTATTGAACTAAGGATGTACATTGGAAGCGAATGAGAAAAATGGTGGATTTGAAGAAACATAGAACATAATAATAATCATACATAAAAAGTCGGCTTCGAACCTATTTTTTAATTTCTTTACGATTGAGTTTGCTTTGGTCTTTTGTCAATTCAACACATATGGAGGTAGAGAGGAGTACTAGAGCTAATAAGGAACATGAAAGAGAATTAACTCATATTAAACATTAAATACAACACCATAGTCAATACATGAAGTTCCTTATGGAGACCCAATTTTCATTCAATTCAAAAGAAGACAACAAGGACAACAAGTCGTAATAAAACACTGAAACAAAGTAGAAACAACACACACATTGTTGACTTTGATTTAGTTATTTGAAAATTAAGATGAAAGCATTAACAACATTATGGGGATTGTAATAGGTGCAATGAGAATAACATGGAGCTTTTAGCATTAAAATAAGAAGAATTGACCATCATGTAAGTTGAGTTGGATTATTTATCAAGCTTTGAAAGGCATGCATTTCAACATGTATATGATAATGGTGAAGTGCAAGAATGCTAAAAGGAAAAAACTGAAAGTTAAGCACAAACCTTTATCAATGCAACATTCACATCCATCAAATTTTATCCTAAACTCATCATCTCATCCCATCTAAAACTGTTGTGTGCTCCAAAACAAACCAGCCATATGTTCCTACTCAAAAAAAAAAAAAAAAAACCAGCTGAGATTCAAGAAATGCAGTGAAGAAAAGAAAAAAACCATACAATGTTGAATAAGAAAGCTTCCAAAAAAAAGTAGGAGCAGCAAGCAAATGCAGTCAAGGACTGAAGTTTTGTTGTTGTTGTGAGTTTGGGGTGTCACTGTTGCTATTTTTCTACGCATAGGAGATGGCGAACAATGTATCTATAAGATGGACCTATCATGTAAGTTGAGTTGGATTATTTATCAAGCTTTGAAAGGCATGCATTTCAACATGTATATGATAATGGTGAAGTGCAAGAATGCTAAAAGGAAAAAACTAAAAGTTAAGCACAAACCTTTATCAATGCAACATTCACATCCATCAAATTTTATCCTAAACTCATCATCTCATCCCATCTAAAACTGCTGTGTGCTCCAAAACAAACCAGCCATGTGTTCCTACGAAAAAAAAAAAAAAAAAAAACCCAGTGAGATTCAAGAAATGCGGTGAAGAAAAGAAAAAAACCATACAATGTTGAATAAGAAAGCTTCCAAAAAAAGTAGGAGCGACAAGCAAATGCGATCAAGGATTTGAAGTTTTGTTGTTGTTGTGAGTTTGGGGTGTCCTTTGTTGCTATTTTTCTACGCATAGGAGATGGCGAACAATGTATCTATAAGATGGACCTATCATGTAAGTTGAGTTGGATTATTTATCAAGCTTTGAAAGGCATGCATTTCAACATGTATATGATAATGGTGAAGTGCAAGAATGCTAAAAGGAAAAAACTGAAAGTTAAGCACAAACCTTTTTCAATGCAACATTCGCATCCATCAAATTTGATCCTAAACTCAGATTTCATCCCATGTAAAACTGCTGTGTGCTCCAAAACAAACCGACCATGTGTTCCTACTAAAAAAAAAAAAAAAAAACCAACATTTGGGATTCAAGAAATGCGGTGAAGAAAAAAAAAAACCATACAATGTTGAATAAGATAGCTTCCAAAAAAAAAGTAGGAGCGGCAAGCAAATGCGATCAAGGATCGAAGTTTTGTTGTTGTTGTGAGTTTGGGGTGTCATCCTTGTTGCTATTTTTCTACGCATAGGAGATGGCGAACAATGTATCTATAAGATGGACCTATCATGTAAGTTGAGTTGGATTATTTATCAAGCTTTGAAAGGCATGCATTTCAACATGTATATGATAATGGTGAAGTGCAAGAATGCTAAAAGGAAAAAAGCGAAAGTTAAGCACAAACCTTTATCAATGCAACATTCACATCCATCAAATTTGATCCTAAACTCATCATCTCATCCCATCTAAAGCTGCTATGTGTGCTCCAAAACAAACCGACCATGTGTTCCTACTCAAAAAAAAAAAAAAAAAAAAAAACCAAATTTGGGATTCAAGAAATGCGGTGAAGAAAAGAAAAAAACCATACAAATAGATAGTATACGTACATTGAAATGTTGGGTCACTTCCTTGATCTGCTTTGCAATTAAATAAAAAACATAGCGAACCGACGATAAACGACCCTCACGGTGCCCTCTATTTTCCCGGCCTCTCTATTTTCCCATCAATCTTGATAGGAAGTCATCTTCTCATCCACCAACAACTGCTTTGTGTGCTCCAAAACAAAACGACCATGTGTTCCTACTCCCAAAAAAAAAAAAAAAAACCAGTGAGGTCCTCTCTTGCGGTGAAGAAAAAGAAAAAAACTCACAAATAGAATAAGAAAGCTTAAAAAAAAAAGCTCGGCAGCAAAGCGAAGCGAGATAGGAATGAAGTTTTGTTGTTGTTGTGACTTTGTGGTGTTACTGTAGCCATTTTTCTACGCATTGTATCTATAATCCTAGCTAATGCAGTCAAAATTGAAAAGAGTTACTCATTGATTCCATTTGAAACAGAAGAGAGAGGATCAACAGCCCTTCATGCCAGAATCCAAAGAAACATTTCATCACCAAAGAACACCAAAAGCTCACCATATCACTTCCACCATCCTACCATTTCACCAAAGAACACCAAAAGCAAATAAGAGTGTTAAAATTAGTGCTTTAGCCTACATAGTTTCTATTTATGTTATTTATTTAATTATGATGTGTGCAGTTCAAGATTTAGAAACTTCCTATTTCTTTTTTAAATTGGGGAAGCTCATACTTCTTAGGTGTTTAGTTTAGTTCAGATGAACTTATTTAAGGTTTAGTAAGTTTCTATTGTTAAAGTGTTTTGTCTAGGAAAGTTAAAAGATTTATGAGTTTATGTAATTTAGGAGTTACTATTTTGGTTTAGTTTTCTAAACTATTTATTACGTGCAACTATTTTTCATGAAATAAAGAGACCAAAATTACTTTTCAAGTTGTGTGTGCAACAGTTTTTAAGTAGAACGAAAACAATGTATTTTGGACTCCTTTGTTCATTCTCTCCTATGTGTAGAATACAAGTCAATTGTAATTTCTATCTTTCATTGGCTTTAAAACCAAGAATAATTACCAACTTAAAGTTTGACTTTGAGTTTCAAATTATATTTTTGAACATATCCATTAGATTTTATCACTCAACAACCTCAGTTTAAAGTTAATAGACTTGAATGGAAAAAAGTCGAGAATTTTGTAAACTTCTATGATTGTTTTGACGCAATTCAAGTTTCACAAAAACCTCTATATTTAAGAAATTAATTTCCATAAGGGATTGTCTTACAAAGCCTTGCCTTAAACTAACTTGAAATGACTTCCAATGGACTTTGATTATTCAATAATACTTTAAAACAATAGGGAAAGTGTCTACAAACTTGTAACACCAAGTTTGGACATTTGTGCTAAGTTAAGTAGCAATAGGGTATTTAAAATGAGTAAACGACGCCTCTCGGGTTTATTCCTTCGCATCAAGCCTTCGTATATAGTAACAATGAGCAATTTGGGACTATGTGGACTTAGTATAAACTTGTTTAGGACACATTAAAGTTGAGATTGGATCTATGCTATATAGAAAAGACTTAGATTGGTCTTCGCATCACATGGGCCAGCTTCCTCAATCAAGCCACAATCACTATATTTTGGGATCAGGAAGGGCATTTCTTTTAGTTGAAATATTTGCATAGACAAAACCCAATGAAATCCAAAGTAAAAGCAGCATAAATGAAGGTCCTTGCCTCGGAATAAAAGCCACCACTGCTAATCATTGAACTGGTTTGTTTGACACAACCGAGATTCAAGAAATCCCCTATATCTACTTGGCTAGAAAAAAAGCATTTAAGACTAAATGGAAATGTCCTAATTAGTACGCGAGTTCGAATCTCCCATGGCATTGCAATCATATTATATCATAACATATATTCTTAATCATAGAACCCCAAAGACTCTATTTACAATAATATGAGTTTTAAAATAGGCATCTTTGTCAATGAGTTGGGTTTTTGAATTACATTTTCTTGAATGGGGTTTAGCACAAAAACCAAACAAATTAAAACACAGCCAGATGATTGAAAACATTAACTTTCTAGAAACCTAATATACTTTAGTAGAGTAAGATGAGGTGCGAGAAAAGGCCATTCAACTATCACTAATGAAAAATGAAATGAAGAAGAAGGCAGCATAAAGAAAAAATGTAATACCTAATGTTGGTTTGAGTCAAAGATGAAAGGTCCATCTTAGCTTTGTCATCAGTCCCAGTAAGGCGCTGAAGTGCTTGATTGTCTTTCAAAAGATCAATGCCATCGTCTCTCTTGCTTGTCTCAGTGAGGTCCCAGCAAGGCAATCTCCAAACTCTCTGTTACAACAAGTGTATAAGTAGGTCAACAACTAACAAATAGCAACATGTTGAAAACCGCAAAAAACGAAATAAGGAACTTCATCATCAGTACCCTCCACTACATCAGGCTTCAACAAACCACCATGAATTGCAGGTACATTCATTGGTCATTTATCCTCTGTATATCTTAGTTGCCTTGGAAGCCCAGTTCATGCATAAGTTATCATGGATTTTATTTTTTATACATTTTCCTCCCCAAATTTTTTTTAACCTCAGTTTAAGTAAAATATACTATAAGTACAAAAATGTTTGCGAGAATTAATCCATGGGAGAAGAAAACATTGGCTGTTGTGTGCAAATCTTATGTCGTTGCAGGTTCTCTCGAGTGCTATGATGAAGAAAGTGGTAGAATTGACAGGGAGCAACATCTTCATGCCATAGCAAATGAATTTGGGAAATCGATAAAAATGGTCGTTTTCGGTCATACGTGTTGAGAACATGTAGGCTATTCTTCTTCTAGGGACATGCGATAATAGAAGAACAAGAGCCTACATGTTCTCAACACACGTATGATGAACGAAAAACGAGCCTTTATCGACTTCCCAAATTCATTTGCTATTGCATGAAGATGTTGCTCCCTGTCAATTCTACCACTTTCTTCATCATAGCATCGAGATAACCTTGCACCGCCATAAGACTTGCGCACAACACCCAGCATGTTTTCTTCTCCCATGGATTATGCAAACATTCTGTACTTATAGTATATTTTACTTAAAAAAAAAAAAAAATTTGGGGGAGCAAAAGGTCAAAAAATTAAAATCCACTATAAAATATGGAATATCAATCTAAAAATGCACAAAAAGAAGTGTCAATCATAAAGTAATTCGAAGAATTGCTAAAGTTGTCTACACTATAAAACGTTTAATCTAAGAATTTACACAAACAACAAGTGAAATACCTATGTATCACCAACCTGCTCATCTCTCGAGAGGCACGCTTACGTCTCACGCTCAACATTGTCCCCTTGTTGTGGTGGATCGACCGGATCTATTTGCGGCGGTATTGTTTTGGTCATGAGGTGGCGGTGGTGGTGGCGGTGGTGGTGGTTGTTCTTGAGCTAGGCCTACTTCGTCCATGTTCATCCAGAGATCTTTCTTGCATGAACTCCATAACCTTTCGTAATTGCTCGCAACGACATTGAACTCGCCGCGGCACCACATCCGGCATCTCCGACGTGCTAGCACCGGGATCTCCGTATCTCTCTTCTTTCTCCCTACGGACCCGAGTCGTAGACACGTCCTTTGGAAGACTCACCCGCCACATTGAGGTACACCGCCTCATCATCCACCGATTGGTCCGGTGTAGCACTGGGGTCGGCTCGACGTCGCTCTGGAGCCTATCTGCATATATGCACAACAAACAAAATACATGATATGGGTTAAAGTATACTTAATAATATTTTACATATCATTTCTATACTTACATAGAACCGCTACGATCTAGTATCGATGAATGTCATCTGTCGTGATTAACGGTGTGGAGATGCAAATACAAGTCATTCACGGTCGGTGGCGTCTCGGATGAATCGGACTGCGTGCGGGACCAAGCATAGTGAACAAGTGTATAAATGTAAAAAATATCCAAGATGTTACAAAAAACTTACCAATCTTTCTTGGGTAGTCACAAAAGACACGGAACCACCACCGTGCTTCGAGGTCCGGTCCCGGGGCCTTCGACCTCGGTGTTCCTATTCTCCGTCGCTTGCCTAGACCTGGCACTGGAAGTCCTCGCTCTCCCGATCTTGCAAGTATCTCCTCCATGCCTCATCGTAACAAAAAGCCATTTGCACACGATTCTTCTTTAACTTGTGCATCAACGCGGTGTACACTGTGCTGCTGCAAGCTTGTGTCGTACGCCGCTCGCACGAGATCCTCGGGAATCGCGTCATCCCATCTAAAAAATACCTACAAATTGGCGATCGCTATTGTTACCTCGCATTGAGAAAATAGTATAAATCATAAGGCATTTAGTAGTCTTGTTTACCTTCCATTGGCGCCAGTATTGGTCTTTATGATGAGGCGGTACCGACTTCCAACAATACCCTTCAAGGAATCATCCATCGTTTGAAAACTTTTGTCATCCTCCGTGCACAAAAATGCGAAGGATGCAACTCCCGTGTTTCATGAACATGCATATCACCTTAACTACTTCTTCAATAATTGACATCCATATTGAAAACGACATATAAAAGTCAAACACAAACTTACGTATCATTGGCAATCAGTCTGATAGGGATCCCCTGCACGCGAGGGGGCTCCATCCATCCCTGTCCTCTGAGGTGGCGCGGAGGGCTGTCACCTCCAACCTCGCTCTGCTCTTACGTCTTCTTTTGGGGATCTTTGCCGGTGATCTTTGTGGTGGGGGTGCGAGCCTCGTGGGTAAAAGAGTCCTTGATGTCGGAGATGGTGCGGGGAAGTGTATATTTGGCATAGTCCTTGATGACGACGATGATGGTACGAGACGACCCCGACGGTATGGAAGGGGAAGGTGAATGGCTGCGGCGTATCGTGCTCGAGAGGCGAGAAGTCGGAATCGATAATGCGAGTATCGACCCACGACCTCGACCGCCACGACCTCTATGGACCCCTCGTGTGGCACGACCACGAGGGCCGGTTGTATTTCGCCGCGGATGTCGGTCTTTGCACCTATTCCGCACTGGACGATGGCCTCCTAATGGCAAACCTCGACATCCCCTATGACCACCTCCGGCCATGATACCTAACAAAATAGCAATAAAACATCGAGAGAAGGAGGGCATACAAAAATTAGAAATTAAGTCTAAATTATTGGACTTAATAACGCAGGATCCATGCTAATAAAAGTAACTACATTATTGCCGTTGACATATCATATACATACATTATTCGCTATCATCGTTTCAAATTCACTCTCATGAGTAGAAGGTGAGGATTCTTCTTACGAATCATCTCCACTATAAACTTCTTCGCTTGGACCCGCTTCAACAATGAATCGAGTCCCGGTCGGAACATCAGATTGTTGATATCGGCGATTGCATCATCGACTACTGTACACGTGGTGGGCATCCCATCTTGGAAAGCAATCTCTGCAGAGCCCTGGTCATTATCGTCTTTGCTAGTTTCCTCGTCAGCGAATTTTGGCTGACAGCAACAAACTGCTAGCCATTCTTGTCGTTCGTTCCTCATAGAAGGGTACGAAAGGTAGTAGACTTGAGTGGCTTGCATTGCTAGTACAAATGGCTCGTAGTTGTCATATCGTCGACTTCGATGAACCTCTACCAATTGAAGTGTTGGGTGAGTCCTCACACCATGATTCGGTGTAGGGTCATACCATTCACACTTAAACAAGACCACACGTTTGAGGTCGGTATACTCAATCTCCACAACCTCTTGTAGTACTCCATAATAGTTATGGGAAACATCGGCGTAGTTTGAACCCTTCACCAAAACACCGCTGCTCTGCGTCGATCTATTAACGTCATATGTTGCGGAGTGGAACTTATACCCATTAACAAGGTAACCGGGGTAGACGAGTACATGATCGACTAGGACCAACAACAGAAAGATCAACGAGCGTCTCGTCAACTATAGAATTCCGAGCCTATTCAAAAAAATTAGAGATGCAATATGACACATTACTTATGGAAGAAACATTTGAATCTATAACGTACAAAAGTAATGACCTTACATATGTTTGAAACCAAATGGGGAAGTTGTGCTCTAGACTACTATCAACTTAGGCCCCCCATTGCTTGAGTGATTTCATCGACGAATATCCTAGAAGAAACGAACATGTAAGTCGGTTGTCTTACTAAAATATGAACAATGAATGTACTGCATTATTGAAAGAAAGTGACGGACATACTGAACGTAAGGAGCGATCTCTGGACAATTGAGCAGTATGTACGAATGAGCGGCATTATACTCTTGCTCTGTTAAGTACCGCTCCTTCGACTTGCCCATGGGTCGACCAGGATAAGTGAAAATTGAGAAATTGCCGACGAAGTTCGGTGTGGGCCCGAGACCGCCATCGTCTTTACGTGGCACTTTGTCATGCAACGTAAAGACGTGATCTTCGAAGTAGTAAGAACAAAAGGATGTGACCTCTTCGACCAAATAAGCATTATACATGGAGCCCTCAACCTTCGCTTTGTTTCGCACATTGTTCTTCAAATGTTTAAGGTACCTGTTTGAATGTTATAGGAAATGTTGATATAAAACCTATTGAATGGGAAAATTATTTCAAGGGCTCAAGATAGTACCTCTCAAATGGATACATCCATCGAAATTGAACGGGACCAGGCGGACGGGCCTCGTAGGCCAAGTGGATTGGTAGGTGTTCCATAGAGTCAAATAAGCTTGGAGGAAAAATTTTTCCAACTTGCAAATGATTTTTGGTATTTCGGACTCTAAGACCTTCATATCTTGAATCGACACATTTCGTAGATTAGGGACCAGGAAAAAAGGCTTAATTCGCTAATTGCAACCCAAACCGGGTTTGGGAGAAGTTCTCGAATGCAATTGGTATCAACAGTTGCATGAATATATGACAATCATGGCTCTTCATGCCGAACATTCGCAGTTTCTTTGGATCTACACATCGACCAAGATTCGATGCGTAACCATTAGGAAAACGCAACTTTTCAACCCACTCGCACAATTTTTGTTTTTTTGATGTATCAAGAGCATAGCACCTAAGGACGTAAGTATTTGTCGCCGAATCAATGTGTAGAGAAGGTCGGTGACAATATTCACAAATATCTTGCCTCAATTTTGCATTGTCCTTACTCTTGCCCGGTACACACATAATAGTGTTGAATATGTTGTCAAAAACATTTTTTTTCAATGTGCATGACATCTAAGTTGTGGCGGATCAAGTTTGTCTTCCAATACGGCAAATCCAAGAATATGCTTTTCTTCCTCCATCCCGAATTCTTAGCTATCCGCCCATTCACGAGATTCGGCTCCGATTTGTCACCTTCATCAAGCCAAACGATTCAATTTACGCCAAAATTTCTTCACCCGAACGCAAAGCGGGCGGATCATCATTTATGACCATTTTGCCTCTAATGAAATTTTTTTTGTCTTTCCTTAATGGTGATGACTTCTCCAAGAAACGACGATGACGGATCGAACCACGATGTCTTACCACCATTTCGCAATTGAAATGCATTTGTATCCTCCATACAATATGGACAAACGTACTTACCGTGTGTGCTCCAATAGGACAACATGCTATATGCGGGAAATCACTAACGAGTCCATAAAAGGGCAACTCGCATGAGAAAATTTGTCTTGGTGGAAACGTCGTATGTAATCACCCCATTGTTCCATAAATCTTGCAACTCTTTCAGCAAGCGGTGAAGGAACACGTCGATTTTACGCTTTGGGCTGGTCGGTCCGGGAACGATAACCGTTAAGAACATAAACTCAGATTTCATGCACATCGACGGTGGAAGGTTGTAAGGAGTCAAAATCACGGGCCACGAAGAAAGTACGATTTCCGGAAAACCCAAATACTTGAAAACCATCGGTGCACAATCCTAAACGAACATTCCGAACCTCGGCGGCGAAGTCTCTATTGACGTCATTAAAATGTCTCCAAGCAATCGAATCGAAACGGTGTTGCATAACATCTTCGGCGATGAATGATCTCCATGCCATCGCATATGTTTTGCGGTTGACTCGACGCATACAATCGTTGCAACCGAGGGCCCGAGGGAAGTAGTACATTCTTTTGCAAGGGCGGTTTTTGTGTTCGACCACGACCTCGTCGATGTGCAACGTATCGTGATTTCCCACAAAATTTACATGACGTCAACTCGAGTCCACTCCCCGATAAATCATACATTGGTCCTCACAACAATCTATTTTCTCAACGGTAGACCTAGACCTCGCATTAGTCTTTTAGTGGCATAAAAATTTTCAACCAATGAGTTGTCATTTGGCAAACAATCCTTCATGAGTTTAATGATTTCATTATACCCTCGTTCAGATATATGATGTTCAGACTTGATCGCAAGTAATCTTGCCATTGCGGACAACGTTGTCATGGTTTTGCAACCAGGCCACAATTGTTCCCTACTTGCATCAATCATGTCATATAGTTGGCGTGCTTGGGGGTTTGGTGATTCTTCCACGTCATTCCAATTGAAACTTGGACTTGCCACGTTGTGTAGCATCTCGCGGTAAGGTGTCGGATCGTATCCTCCCACATCAGCATCATCAATATGGCTATCCATTTCGTGAAAATTTTGCGGGCCTTCATCTCCGTTCTCACCATGTTCGTACCAACTGTGATATCCCGGGACAAATCCATACCTACATATGTGGTACTCAACCGTTTCGATGTCCAGGTACGGTACAAGTCGACATTTCTTAAAATTGCACGGACATCTAATCTTCCTTTCACTTTGGTATGTAGGACAATGTTGTTTTGCAAATGATATGAATTCTTTAACCTTCGCCGCGAATTCAATTCGAACGTAACCGTTGTCGAGCCGGTTGTACATCCAGTCTCTACTTGTAGACGACATTCCTATTCGAACGTAACCGTTGTTCGAGCCGGTTGTCTATTCAAGTAATGAAATAATAATGATTAAGATGATAAGAAATCTCACTAATTGGAGAATATTGTAAATCGGAATAGCGATCAAGACCATCTAGAAGAAATTGATAGCTAAGTGAAAGAACGAGGTTCTTGTTGAACTCATGAATAGAGAATAAATTGACAAAGTTAGGAAGTCATTAATTTTCTAACTAGTCAGCGTTACACGATGTCTCAGGTTTCATTTTTGATCGTATTGTAATGTAATGTCTCTTTTCATATGATGATAGATGTAATTAGATCACTCTAGTCATGGAATGACTTATATAATTATAGGTTTTATTAAGAAATGCTAGAATGGCGATAGATCAAATTTACTTTAATATCTAATGTTGTCCTTAATTATTATCTTGCTAAGTATTAATGTTTGAATGCAATTCAAGGCACGAAATGCAAAGTACAACAACATTTATTCGATATTCCTCTAACTGAATTATTTACCTCATCATATATATGTAAGATGCCTGGATTAGAAAGTAATTGTTTTAACTTTTCATTGAACTAAGGATAGGGAGTTGAAAATTCAAAGTGTTTTTTACCTATACCAACTATGCTCATTGGAAAGTAAGGATGAAGTTCTACATTAGGGTGAAAATTAGACTTTTGTGGGAGTCAATTGAGAATAGGTACAGTCCACCGCACAGGGCCATGAGAGAATACATCATTGAGGAGACCAAGATTGAGCTCTCCAATGATCAAGCCATGAATAATTTTTATTCCTCGCTTTATGAGAACAAATTTAACGAGTTAGGGCTTGTCAAACAACTAAGGAAGTGAAGGAGAAGCTTAGGGTACATTATAAAGGTAAACATCAAGTGAAGAAAAATGTTGATAATCGAGGGGCACTATGAGACTTTCGAGTTGGCTCAGATGAAGACATAGCCACAACCATCACTTCGTTCACTAAGCTCTTGAATGAGATCAAGAATCATGCAAAGAACTATGATCAAAAGTAATACCTAGTATATTCGAGAATTAGATTTTCATATTTGAGATCATTGCACCCATTATCAATTTTTTGGCATTTCAGAATAGCATAACCAAACATAATAAAATAGCAAGGAATAAAAAACACCCCATTCTTGATAAATTTGAACAAAAAAAGTGAACGAAAATTCTTGATTTCATTAGGCGAAAGGAAGTTGAAACTTGTTCTTTTTATAAATGTTAGTTGAACACCTACATAACACCTCAAGAGAGACACCAAACATATAACAAAGACATCAATATATCACTTATGATATTTGAATAGTTATACACATCAAGATATCATACAATAGCAAGGAGACATCTTGGTAAAGTTACAACCAAATCAAATTTATTTAAATTATACATTTAAATAGGTAAACCAACATCAAGATATGATAAAATAGCAAGGAACACCTACATAACATGTCACTACCAATTCACCAAAAACAATGGTTCGAGAGGAAAGAGGGAGAACTCACTAATCAAGCACAATGCGAGGCGCGGAATGAATGAGAGCACAATACCACCGAACGAGAGATCGAAGGGGATTTGAATGAGAGCACGAAGTGAGACCGAGAGGAGAAGACGAGCGCGGTGAAATGGTGCAAGACAACCGAACACGACCGGAGCGGGCGGCGCTACCGGGGAGCAATGTAGTGCGAGGACGACTTGTTGGGGGTTGGGGATTTGGGGGCGGTGGCTGGAGACGCAGACGGAGAGACAGAGAGAGAGAGTTGAGAGCAACGGAACAGAGACGCCAAATTTGTTGGGGGTTGGAGATTTGGGGGCGGTGGCCGAGGAGAGACGGCGCGACCAGAGAGAGAGAGGCGAGTATGGAGGAGAGACGACGAAGACGATGAGATCGAAGAATCGCGCGATTCCGTTGCTTCGTTAGGGCTTTCGGTGGTGGGGAGGAGGAGACGAGGGGGGGTTTTGGAGGGGGTTAAGAGAAATCTCGAGATTTGTTGTCACAAATCTCGAGATTTGATGAACGGGTATAACAAAATAAAGTGTTGGCGGGAATGGTGGCGCCATTTTTCAGAGACGGAATTTAATTCCGTCTCTAATTCCGTCTCTAATTCGTCTCTGATCGTCTCAAATCCGTCTCTGAATTTTTCCGTCTCAATTCCGTCGCTAACTTTTTAATTTAGAAACGGAAATTATTCCGTTTCTAATTCCGTTTCTGATTTAGAAACGGAACTTATTTCCGTTTCTAATTCCGTTTCTGATTTGCTTGTTTTTTTGTAGTGTCCCTCTCATATAAAGAGAGATATCTAGTGGATCCCTCGATGTGTTAGACTGTTAAAAGGCCTAGTCTAAGTGAATTGATATTGATCAATGTCACTTGGATGTTTTCAGTCTACCTAGAGATCGAGACTAGTACGATTGAACATGTTGGATGATAATTCCATGCCTTATGTTTGATCAAAAGGATATCGTGTGACAAAAGGATGTTATATACACTATTGATTAGGATGTATCGATTTGATATTCGTACGACTTGGGTAGTCATAATGTCTTGCTAGAGGTCGCTTATGACTTGTATACCAAAATATGTTTTGGTACACTGCCAACGTTGTATGAGCCTATGGGTCGCACACTAAGAATGGTTTTGCGAGATTTTAAGATGATTCGAGAAAAATGAATTTTATGTGATAAAATTCATGATGTAAACGTCCTTGTGGTGTATTACACTTATACTTCTTTAAGTAAGGGTATATGTGTAATTTACTTAACCGTCTATATACAAGGGTTGTATAAATAGACGCTTTAAGTTAGAACACAGGTACAAAAGATTAATAGGCCGAAACTCTATTTTAGTTTTAGAAACGACTTAGGGTTTTTTGGTATGCTCTGGATCGTTTTGGAGAGAAACAAAAAGTTTGGTATTCTCTCGAAGCTAGCACTTCAAATCTCGGTCGCCGTTCGTGTGTGGACTACTGGTAGAGGGCGTTCGTCGTTGGCAGCGCCTTAGAGATCGATTAACCTTCAGAAAGGTACATTGCGACTGAGGTATGATTAAATTTTTATGGTTTAAACGTTTTTAATGGAATTAGATTCGGATCCTGTTGGGGTTTTTGTCAAAATTATTTTTGTAATCTCCGTTGGGTATGAACCACAAAACCCAACAAGCTAGCCCCGGGGTGTGAGTCCGTGCCATGCCGACCCCGTCGACAAACACACATACACAAGTGGGAGTGAATGAACAATAATTGAACAACAATAAATAGCACAATGGAATAATTGAAATGCGAAATAAAGTAAGTGTCATAAAAGAATTTTAACTAATTTTCTCGTGGGATTACTTACCTTAACGCCTCCGAAACGTCTCGCACTCGCCTCGAGATACGTACCCGACACCCGACTATGGTAGCCTAAGTCCCTGGTGTTCAATTGTAAAATTTTTATTATTTTAGAGTTTCATTAAATGAATTATAATATGATACCAAAATTTGAGATAATAACTTTTATTCCAAATAGTTTACTGCTAGGTACACTTTTCGAACCATACCGAGGATTGTTCCGGCAACGCGCCACCACGCCGCTATCGGCGCCGCCACCGCCTCTCCACCGCCGCTGCCGCGTTGTGCGTTGTCGCCACGCCGGCGTCGCTGCCACCGCTCTCTCTCTCCCTCTCTCTTCCTTTCTCTTTGCCGTCTGCGACTTTGGTCTTTGCCGCGAGCCACCTCTGTCGCCGCTGGAGCGACCGCGCGCGCCATCGCGGCGCGCTGCCGGCTCCGTCTTTGCGCCGCCGTTGCCTCTCTTCGTTTGGCCGTTCGCGTCGCCGCAAGAGCCGTTGTCCGCAGCCATTGCCGCGCCGGCGCTCTCTCGCGCCATCGCTTTGGATCCCTCTCGCCGGCTTCGCTGGCGCGCGTCCAGCTCGCCTCGTCGGAGCCTCGTCACCGCCACCGCCACCGCCACCGCCACCGCCACCCCCCTCTCTCTCTTCTTTGTCTCTCTTTCTCACTATTTTCTCTCTCTGGTTCTCTCTCTCTCTCTATCTTTTCTGTCTCCTTCTCTCATCTCTCGTCCTGTTTGTTTTTCATTTTTTTTCTTTTCTTATATATATATATTCATATATATATATACATTTTGATTTTTTTATATTATTTTATTTTTGAGAAAAAGACAAAATGTAATAATGAGGGAGTTTGATTTGACGTGTGACATGATGAGGTGAATGATGTGACAACTCAATCCCGTACTACCCCGTATACCCACGTTACGCGCACACCGCGGCGTCGCACACTCACGTTACTACGCGCGCACAATGCGACCACGCGAAATTTTAATTAATGCGGCGCGAACTATTAAATAATAGTAAAATAATTAAATACTCGCTACACAAAAATAACATATTTCCCAATTAGGCGTGTCATAGACTTTTCCCACGACGTCCACGTGGGTCTGAGCTTATCATATTAATTTGTAATTAGCCGGTTAATCGGGATCAATTAAAGTGAACCGTTACAAAACATGAATAAATTAGTAAGATAAAAAGTGCAATCATTAGAATTTTTATTGATTCCGAGTGTAATGTTATGAACATCTTGATCGCGTATATGTTAATATTAGGTTTTAGAAGTTATGATGGTCATTGAAGCTTTTAAGCCTAATATGGGTGGTACAACTGTAAAATACACAGCATCGAGTGATAGTTGTTGATTAGGAAGGAACGAATAGTAAACTTAGTTGGTTATGAATCTAAAGATTTGGAACATTAAAGCTATGTGGAGCTTACGTTATTCACACCGATATGTGGAGTTCAAGTTTGCACATTATAAGTTTTTTCCGTCATGATAGTAGGTTGAAGAGGATTTGAAGGAAATTTGTCTATTCTAATTATGCATTGTACATAATAATAAATGATAAAATGAGTTGAAAAGCGTAGTATTTCATCACTTCGGTTAATTCGTGAACTAATATAGTCTTAATATAAGAGTAAAAATAATTTTCATTGATTTGTTAGTATATATTAGTTTAGTTTCGTTATAAAACCAACTAAAAAGAATTTCCTTAGCAATACAATAATTTTAGCTAGGTATGTATTGAGTGCATACATCTTTCCCTGAGGACAATATCCGTAATCAACGCAAATTGGTTACACTATTACTACAACCGAGCTATTATACTTGCGGCCACGCAAATCAATAATCTAATTTTGAATCTTACAAATCCGCAAAATAAGAAATTGCCAATTTTTGGAACCGTCCAACGCCATAAGTGCAAAACATCATGGCGTTAGAAATTGTTGAGAATGCATTATGTGGCGGCACTCGCCGCCCCGGGGTGATGTGTCTCCGTGTACTCCTCGCCAGCTGGCCCAACTACACGTGTACGACACTTACCCGTCATACTCTGTCTCGATATTCGTATCTACTTGTGTATGTTAAGATATTCAGTGGAAGTCGTATTTTAAATGCAAAAATTGTCATGAAATAATTAAACAACACCTAATGTGGAAAAAACCCTGTAAATATCGAAGTAAACAGTTGTACAATATATACGTAAACATGCACAAGGTCATATCACTCCCCAGTTCCAAAAAGAATCAAAATATCAAAATAATCACACGTACAAGTAATCCTCAAGGGTAGGCAATCAGAGGTAGTTGCCAAAAGTCTTTCCTTTACTGGTACTCGGATCTGCACTCAATCATCACAGAAGAAAATGGATGATGAGTCCAGTCAGTAAAATCCCAAGGAACTCCTCGAGCATTCATATAAACAAGTGGAAGTCAATAAATACTATTAAATAAACATGCGGAATGTAAACAAAAGTAGGGCATCGCATGCATAAATAACAGTAAAACTCAAATATGTGTGCCTGTT
Organism: Stephania yunnanensis; assembly: GCA_039657365.1. Taxonomy (NCBI): domain Eukaryota; kingdom Viridiplantae; phylum Streptophyta; class Magnoliopsida; order Ranunculales; family Menispermaceae; genus Stephania; species Stephania yunnanensis. The sequence goes on from CM077583.1 coordinate 22,174,444, forward strand.
CCAGTCAGACTAAACCATACTTCGGGATTCTCTTCTAGGATCCCACTAGTGGGCGCACCCAACTAGCTATCACCTAATCCCTCTCGGTGGCCGACGTAGACCTACGACGCACCGACACGTGCATCAGTTCCACAGCTCGAGTCGTTATCCACCGAGAACTCCTGATACACATGCTATGGTCTAGAATGCATAGACACACAACATAACATCCGGTGGGAATAACTCAACCAACCGTCTAAAAGATGACAAGATAAGAATGTAATTAAAAAGCACAAGGAATAATGGAAATGAATGGAAATACGAAAGTAAAATAAATACTCGAGAGTTTTCCCTTTGGATTTTACAAACCTCACAATGGGCTCCATTACCCCGTAATCAATCCTCAGGTCCAAGTCTACTGAGTCCTTGGTCGCCAATTGATCACTGTGTCAACCTATGTCCATTTGTGAATAATTTAGGTTAGCATGCTAATTTACAATAATTTTCTAAAAATTTTAGGCCAAATTGCCATTTTCACGTTTTTCGAGGCAAAACCCCGCAAAAGGTCGCGTCTGACATTCTCACGTATTTTCTATTCATAGAGTTTTATCAATTTATATTTATTTGATTGAAATATATTTTTTTCGGAATTCTTCCAAAATTTTCAGGAATTTTCCCAAATTTCCTTAAATTTTTCCTTTTTTTTTTTTTTTTTTTATTATTTGGTCTGGGTCGGGTCGACCCAAACGGCCTCGGACTCGACCGGCTCTGGACCAGAATGCGTCGAGCCTGGCCTGTTCTGGGCCCGTCCCAGTAGGGGTGCATACGCAAGAACGCGCGCGCGCGTGTGCACCTTCTTCCTCCCGATCGACTGGTTCGATCGGGATTTTTTTTTTCTTTCTTCTTTCCTCCGGTGATGGGTTGGGGTGGCTCTCCACCCCAACCCCGGTTGAACCGATGGCAGGGGAGACACCCCTGCCATCACCACCCTGGTCGGCCATGGAGGCCGAACACCCCATTCTCTCCACTGCCAACCGCCTAAACAACAACCACCACAACGGAACTCACCGCGATTTCGACGTTTCCTCCCCTTCCCGGCGTGTCCCTTCTTCTCCTCCTCCTCTCCTCTTCTTCTTATCCGCGCACCACCGCATTGTTCGTAACCCAATATCTATTACATGTTCGTTACGTGACAAATTTTTATTTAATTTGTGTGTTTTCGTTTTCTCGACCCATTAGTCAGTCCGTCGACTACCCAATACTCGTGTCGACAGGTATATCGAGGTGAATACCGTTCACACACCCTCACATGTAATATTTTTCAACATACACACATGCGATGTATTTAAATAAATTTCACCGCAAATAAGCATCCAACACACACCCGTGTGTCCTAGCGTACCGCAGCGTCCACGTAAATCCGAGCTGGCATCCACGTTTGTAAATTTAAGAGACATTAATAAAATGGGTCGTTACAGTTCTTTCCAACTAAATAAAATTTTGTCCCGAAATTTAACTGTAAGACATAGCTCAAACCATCGCGATACCTATCCGCGTATTTCTTTTGTCTATCATGTGCAGCTCGTAGTTTCAGACGAATTTGTCAAATTTTCTCTGTGTGATCAACTACTATCTCAGGCCTACGTGTATACAGAGACCGGTGTGCATCTTCTAGAATCCCGTCCCGTATCTTCTGATTCGCAAGTATCCACAATCTCCCTCGGTATCTCAAACATCGATCTGTGGTTTCTGCCCAATCAGTGCATTCCGGATTCCGTGACAGACCACTGACCCGCTCATAGAGCCCATCAGCCCCCTGACACTCGGCAACCCGTTCAATCGATACGGTCGGTATCCTCGTCTGATAACAAATGTGATATTCCGCCGTAGTAGACAACTCGACCACACACATAATTGATGTTGCCTGTAATAAGCCATGCTTATGTGTCATCTGCTGTAGAACAGTCTGACTGTCGAGTCTACTCCTGCTCAATGTGTCTGCTATGACGTTCGTTTTGCCAAGGTGATACTCAATAGTGACATCGTAGTCCTTCAACAACTCCAGCCATCTCGCTGACGCATATTCAGATCCCTTTGAGTGAAGACGTAACGTAAACTCTGGTGATCTGTATACAACACAAATCGCTCCCCAAAGAGATAGTGCCTTAAAGCCTTCAGTGCAAAGACGATCGCTGCAAGCTCTAGGTCGTGCACTGGATAATTAAATCGATAAAATCCCGAACCATCGGAACGTCTTCAATTCGGACCTCTGATCGAATTTTTGGCTCACCTATCGCCGCAAACGCCTCCATCTCATCCGCTGTAGCTAGTCGGCCTTTCGTGATGGGTAAGTCAGTTGTCGATCCAAATAATACGAACTCTGATATTCCAAGAATATGAAACTTTATCGTCTTGCCATAACAATCTATCCATGCATGATAGGATGCTACTTAATCCATCCCGAGTAGTGTGTCAAACTTTAAATACTCTAATACTCGAAGATCCTCTAGTAGTTGATGTCCATCCACCTCTATCATCACGTCTCGACATATTCGGTTAGGGTATATTTTATCCCCAGTATCTGTACTGAGAACAAGATGTGGCTATAGTATCTGTGTAACTAACCTTAACAATCCAACAATACGTCCAACATGAAACAATAAAGTACTACCAGAATCAAACATAACATGCATATGGTGACCAAATATAAGTAATGTACCTTCAACGGGTTGCCTGGTCGCATCGCTATCTGGATGTTCTAACGCATGTACTCCATCTTTGGCCTGGTCTGATACTCGTCGTGGCGATGGGGGTGTTCGATAGTCAGCCCTCGAGTGTCCCCTCTGCCCACACTAGTGGCATCTTCGGCTCTCCAGTCTACCCGTCTGTTTGACTCCAGATCTTGGACCCTGACCCCGATCTTCCTGACCCCTGTCATGTCCCCTCTGATCTCGACCCTGACGGTGCTCCTGTGGCTGTGCCCTCTGTCGATCCACTGGTGCTGAGGTGATAGCATGAACTGGCTGTGGCTCCTCATATCGGAACTGACTGCCCTGAAACTCGTCCTGACGCCCCCTCTCCCGTCTATCATCTCTCCAGTCTCTATCCGGATGATCCATCGGTCTCTGATACCAAATGTGACGTTGGTATCACAATCTCCTAAGCCAACATTTTGCTTTGATACCAAATGTGGCGACCCTCGCCGCCCCGGGTGACGTGTCTCCGTGTACTCCTCGCCAGTTGACCCAACTACACGTGTACGACACCTGCCCATCCTACTATGTCTCAAGATTCGTATCTACTTGTGTATGTTAAGATATTCAGTGGAAATCGTATTTTAAATGCAAAAATTGTCATGAAATAATTAAACAACACCTAATGTGGAAAAAACCCTGTAAATGTTGAAGTAAACAGTTGTACTATATATACGTAAACATGTACAAGGTCATAATACTCCTCAGTTACCAAAAGAATCAAAATATCAAAATAATCACACGTACAAGTAATCCTCAAGGGTAAGCAATCAGAGGTAGTCGCCTAAAGTCTTGCCTTTACTGGTACTCAGATCTGCACTCGATCATCACAAAAGAAAGTGGATGACGAGTCCAGTCAGTAAAATCCCAATGAACTCCTCCGAGCATTCATATAAACAAGTAGAAGTCAATAAATAGTGTTAAATAAACATGTTGAATGTAAACAGACAACCGTAAAGTAGGGCATCGCTTGCATAAATAACAATAAAACTCAAATATGCGTGCCTGTTCCAGTCAGACTAAACCATACTTCGGGATTCTCTTCCAGGATCCCACTAGTGGGCGCACCCAACTAGCTATCACCTAATCCCTCTCGGTGGCCGGCGTAGACCTACGACGCACCGACACGTGCATCAGTTCCATAGCTCGAGTCGTTATCCACCGAGAACTCCTGATACACATGCTATGGTCTAGAATGCATAGACACACAACATAACATCCGGTGGGAGTAACTCAACCAACCGTCCAAAAGATGACAAGATAAGAATGTAATTAAAAACCACAAGGAATAATGGAAATGAATGGAAATACGAAAGTAAAATAAATACTCGAGAGTTTTCCCTTTGGGTTTTACAAACCTCACAACGCGCTCCACTACCCCGTAATCAATCCCCGAGTCCAAGTCTACTGAGTCCTTGGTCGCCAATTGATTACCGTGTCAACCTATGTCCATTTATGAATAATTTAGGTTAGCATGCTAATTTACAATAATTTTCTAAGAATTTTAGGCCAAATTGCCCTTCTCACATTTTTCGAGGCAAAACCTCGCAAAAGGTCGCGTCTGAAATTCTCACGTATTTTGTTTTCATAGAGTTTATCAATTTCTATTTATTTGATTGAAATATATTTTTTTCAGGAATTCTTCCAAATTTTTCTGGAATTTTCCCAAATTTTCTTTCATTTTTCCTTTCTTTTTCTCTTTTTATTCTTTTTTTTACTATTTGGTCTAGGTCGGGTGGACCCAAACGGGTCGGACACGACCCGGCTCTGGACCAGAATGGGCCGAGCCTGGCCCATTATGGGCCAAACCCAGTAGGGGTACACGAGCGCTTCTTCCTCCCGATCGATTGGTTCGATCGGGAGTTTTTTTTTTCTTTATTTTTTCCTCCGGTGATAGGTTGGGCTGGCTCTCCACCCCAACCCCGGTGGAACCGATGGCAAGGGAGACACCCTTGCCATCACCACCTTGGTCGACCATGGAGGCCGAACACCCCACTCTCTCCACCACCAACCGCCCAAACAACAACTACCACAACGGAACTCACCGCGATTTCGACGTTTCCTCTCCTTCCCAGCGTGTCCCTGCTTCTCCTCATCCTCTCCTCTTCTTCTTATCCGCGCACCGCCGCGTCGTTCGTAACCCAATATCTATTACATATTCATTACATGACAAATTTTTATTTAATTTGTGTGTTTTCGTTTTCTCGACCCAATAGTCGGTCCCGTCGACTACCCAATACCCGTGTCAACACGTATATCGAGGCGAATACCGTTCACACACCCTCACACGTAATGTTTTTCAACATACACACATGCGATGTATTTAAAAAATTTCACCGCAATTAAGCATCCAACACACACCCGTGTGTCCTAGCGTACCGCATCGTCCACGTAAATCCGAGCTGGCATCCACGTCCGTAAATTTAAGAGACATTAATAAAATGGGCCGTTACACATTATGCTACTTTGTTTTTCCTTCGATTTTGTCATGACTCGTGTCTAGTTCCTTGCCAGCATTGTGTGTGCATCTCAAGTTGGTGTGAAGGCGGTGGCCTTCCCTTTGGGATTTAAACTTCGCTTTTCTCCTAAGTCTTAACAAGGCTTCAAACGCAATGTCCCAGCGAGTTTCCTCTGATCCTATCAAGTTTTTTTCAATAATTCATTGGCGATTTATGTTTGCTTAGAGGCGTTAGGATGGCGCTGAGCCTATGTCTAGCTTTTTGACTGAATTTTCTGGGAAATCACTTCTTTTTATCCAATAGCGTGTATTTACCCTTTAAATATAAAAATAAAAGTTCTAGAGTATAAATGAAGATAAAAGTCTTGGAATTCATAGTAATATTACATTAAATATAACACAATTGGCGACTTACCAGTCGGCTACATGGGTCAAACTCTTCCATTGTGCTCGATCTGAAATTTAATAAAAAAAAAGGATTTACATTGTATTTGCATGGAGTTGAAAAGTACTAAAAAAATCAAACGTTATATTCTCTTGATTAACTTCCAGCATCAATTCCAATATAAATTTAAATAATTCTAAATTTGGATGGGTAAACGCTAAACACGTTTACAAATACAATAAATTCTCCAATAGATACATTACATTTATGTACATGATAGAACGTTACATTCTCTCACATTTAAGTAATTAACCTACGTATACGTTATATATACATACGTGTGCTCATTAATTATTTAATGGGTACACATATTTAAATAATTTTTAAGTTTATGTCAAGTGTTTTTTTTGTCACATTTAAATAATTTTAAATTTAAATGGGTGCGTACAATTACAGTAAATTGCTATTGTTCACGTTAATTAGTTAAGCAAATAGGAACTCCGGGCAAGAAAGAAAAATGCATTGAAGGATGCTATATTCAAAAGTAATTAAGGGGGTGATTTCCAAATTTAAATCTCGATTGAAAAGTAGTTTAGTGTAATGCTTGCATCCATAATATAACTTACTCCATATATTTGAAAGTAATTAAGGGGCGTTATATTCAAAAGTAATTAAGGGGGACATAATCTAATAATTAAATGGGCAACCGTTACTAAATAAAAATTAAAGTCTTATTATTTATTTAGGTTTAAGTTTTAATTTGGTAAAGTTTTCAACTTATGTGTGATAATGAGGCCAACAACTTGGGTATATGACATGTGGTGCATTAAGAAGGCTCCAAAATGGCACGTGATACATACCATATATAGGTCGTTAAAACCTACATTTTGGATATGACATGTGGCGCGTTAAGAATGCTAAAAAAACCACGTATCACATACCATATATAGGTCATTGAAACCTACATCTCGGGTATGACACGGGGTGTGTTGAGAAGGCTTAAAAATGCCACGTGTCAAATAACATATATATAATTGAAAAACCTACAACTTGGGCATGCCACGTAGCGATATGAGAAGGCTAAAAAATGACACATGACACATACCATATATATGGTATGTGCTATATAATAAGCCTACATTTTGAATATGTCACGTGACACGTTGAGAAGTATCTAAAATGCCAAGTATCACATATCATGTATAGCTGGACAAAACCTACATCTTGAGCATATCACGTTGCACTACGAGAAGGCTCGAAACCGCCATGTGGCACACTCAAGATGTAAACTTATTACATGGCTTATATATAATGGCAATACCCCCTAGGATCTTCTTGAAGCCAAAATAGCTTTATTAACAAAAGTACCCCTCAATGTTAACATTTGATTGGATTAAGAAATCTTTGAAAAAATAAAAGTAGGGGTGTTTAGGTAAATTCGACTTAACAAAAAAGTGGGGATTTAAAAGTAATACTCGTGGAGAGAGAGAGAGAGAAAGAGAGAGAGAGAGAGAGAGAGAGAGAGAGAGAGAGAGAACCATGTAGTAGTTATTTTTAATTTTTTAGTGAATATGAGTAGTTATCTTAATTGAATCTTTTGGTTTAATTAGCCAAGTTGCTAGAAATATAGATGTGCGTAACACGTGCCCTCCCACTACAACATGTGTGTGTATGTGTGTGTGTGTGTACTAGTTTCTGGAGTGTGCTACGCATGCTTGAACTCGGTCGCTACACTCGCAGAAATTTAATTAATCAACCAGCCTATTTTTATATTCCAAAAAGTTTACTACTTCATTTTTATTCATATTCTCTTGACAACTAATTATAGCTATTTGGATTTAATAGCAAGAATGCCCTTAATTAATACTAGAATGGTAAATTTAAGTAAAGGTTGAAAGACTTAATTAAAGATAAAATAGTAAATTCAAGCTATGGTTGAAAGATTAATTATTCGTTCTTATTAAGTATAGTAGATATATAATGTATAGATATAGATTAGTTGTTTGGTTAAAAGTTAGGGGTGCTAAATTCTTGCATTTTTGAAAGTGAAGTGGGCTTAATTATAATTTGGTTGCCTCCAAAGTAAGGTGCTCCTATTGCGATCCAAAAATTGTGTATAAAATGTCTTTTTTTTAACCACTATATAGATTGCCTTAAAAAAAGAACAATAATTTATTGATTGGTCCTAAATTTTTCCTATTGTAGTGGTATACAATAATTCACTGAAATTCGCAGAAGAATTTCCTCGGTTTATATTATATTTTTTTTTACTAAATTTTTATATTTTTTTATTAATTTGAACCCGATCGATTTCCCCACGTGTGGACTTGATCATCCCACAAAATGATTTTTTTTTTAAAGAAAGAAACTCCGAAGGGCATATTTTGGTGTATTGCTATTTTGAAAGAAAAAAAAGGATAATGTTTACAACATCATATCAAGATTCGTCCACTAATAGAACGCCACGTGTGAAACAGCAAGCCACATTTCGCGATTTAACTGTTGTTCGCTCCAAACATTAGCGATATATTCCGATTTGGTGAAGCAAAAACGCACACAAAGTACATATTGTGAAGGAGCTAGCGAGAGCAAATTAATTAGTGAAGAAACTAATGGCGGCCAGTGCGATGGCATCGTTGAACTTGAAGCCTTCGTTCGTTTTTGCTGAGACGACATGCGCGAGAGGGATTCCATCCCTCGCGAGGTCCTCTTCTTCTTTCACAGTTGAGGCTAGTGGTGTCAAAAAGATCAAGACCAACACCCCCTACGGTTTGTATCGTTAATTATGCACGTACTGTTACATATTTTATGTTCAAGTCTACAATTACGAGAACATATATAACACGTCTAGGCGTGGTCAATTGTACATAACAAAATTTGATTGATGATCGGTTGGACTCATGTTGGAGTTAGTTAATTTGTAGGTTTCTTATACAGTTATATAAAGATTTAATTTGAATTAGAATAAATATGTTCGAGTTGTTAGAATCTACTACTGATAATGAAACTAGAAGCTGAAAAGTTAGTAGCTAGTGTCGACAAAGCTCTTTGGACATAAAAACCAAGTTTAGAATGGAAAAACTAAACAAAGACTTGAGACGCGTAATCACTCTCTTTTAGAAAAGATTTCTCTTACTGTCGAAACCGCGTATACACAATGAGAAAATCGAAACTTACATTTAAGATACAATCAAGTCTATAATGGTTGTTAAATGATGTGTGTGTAACTAACTCCAACCAAGAACACTATTTGAAGAACTTTTGAGAGAATGATGCTATGACTCAAGAACACACTTTGATTCAAAAAGCTTTTGTGTTTCAATGTATTTATCAATATATCTCAATGTGTGTAGTACGTATTAGTTCCCTTTAATTTATAGAAAATTAAGGGACTTAATGTCGATCCATCAAGAAGTTAGTTTTGGTGCGAATAGGTATGAAAAAACTGAAAAAATGGACCAAATAACACTTAAAACTCACAACTTTTCGTTATGGGCGCTGAGGTGCCGGCTGGCGCTGTGGATGGCGCCACAACGCCATATACAGAACCCTCACTTTTTTTTTAAATCCTACAATTTCTCCTCATTTTCAAATTATATTGATATATAAATTGAAAATTATAACACTGAGGAAATAACACGACAAAAAACATATAACATCATTCCGAAATCGATACATAAATGAGAAGTGTCTTTTGGACTTTAACTTCTCACTTAGTGCAAACACTTCAAGGTTTCATTAGGTACTATGATGAACGTATCTTGAACCAAAAACCCTTGCGACAAAATCGAAAATATCACACATACCAATTTCATGTTAGTAAGAATGTTTTGTTGATTGCACATTATGGCCTTGTGCAAAACTTGTTTTCTTAAGTGCTATAGAGTCGGTTAGGTTCATAAGAAGCAGCCACACTTCTACACCTATACAGGTGTCTACTTAAGTGAATCTGTGGGCCACTCTATTCGACTTATTAAGACCCAATTGTCAACTTTCATCATGCAGAAACAAACACTAGAACCAGAGAGGGACCTTTTATAATATAAGCTTTCTAGTGTTCCGTAATCTTCACTTGACTTCTTAGTATCACATTAAACTTATTTTGTATTTTCAAGAATTAAGTTGGGTTCTCATCAAATGATGATTGAATTAGGCAAACCTAAGTCACATTCATTTCAATGTCTGAGACACCATATCTCTAACAAAATCCTTTGTTAATGGATCTACTAAATTCTTATTAGACTCCACTTAATCAACTGTGACAATCACATTTTTGAATAACTATCTCAAAAGATTATGTCTTATACTTATGTGTCTAGACTTTCCATTATAAGTCTTGCTTGCTACCTTATAAAGAGTTGTCTTGTTATCACAATTGATTAATATTGTCGGATATGGCTTGTTCCATAATGGTATCTCCATTAACAAGTTCCTAAACCATTTCACTTCCTTGCTTGCATTTGCTAGGGCAATTATTTCTGATGTCTTTGTTGAATAAAAAATACATGTTTGTTTCATTGAGCTCCAAGACACAGCCCCTCCTTCTAGCGTAAAAATCCATCCACTAGTCGACTTGAAATTTGACTCCACATTATTCCAATTAGTATCATTATAACCTTTAAAAACTGGGGGATATCTACTAAAATATAGACCATAATTTAAAGTCTCCTTCAGTTATCTAAAGATTTTGGTAACTGCATCCAAGAGTTGTTTGCTTGGATTACTAGTGAACTGACATAGAATACAAACCGCGTAAGCTATATCCAATCTTGTGCAATGCATTGCATACATGAGACTTCCTATCACACTAGAATACTCTAATTGTGATAAACACCTACCGGTATTCTTTACTAGTTTTAAATGAGACTTGATAGGAGTTCAAACTGATTTTTTATCAAAATAACCAAATTTTTTCAAAATCTTTTTCAATATAATGAGATTAAGATGATGTAAGACCATTATCTTGTCGTAAGATTTTGATTCTCAAAATTAAGTTAGCTTGACCTAAGTTTTTCATTTCAAAGCTAGTAGACAAGAATCGCTTAGTTTCTTCGACTAAGGCTAGTGAAGTCCCAAATATTAGCATTTCATCCACATATAAATATATGATGACACCAACATCATTGTCAAACTTGCTATAAATACATTTATTAGCATAAATGACTTTGAATCCAAATGACTGCACAATCGTGTTAAACTTCTCATGCCATTGCATAGGAGCTTGCTTCAAGACATAGAGAGATTTTACCAATTTACAAACTTTCTTCTCTTGACCTGACATAACGAAAACTTCCAGTTGTTCCATGTATATTTTTTCTTCTAGTTCACTCTTTAGAAAAGCTGTTTTCACATCTATTTGATGGATAACTAAATGATGAATAAAAGCAAGAGATATCAACACTCGAATGGATGCTATTCTTGCAACTAGTGCGTATGTGTCAAAATAATCAATGTCATGCTTTTGTCTATAGCCCTTAGCTACTAGATGCGCCTTAAACTTGTTTATAGTTCCATCGACATTTAATTTTCTTTTGAATACCCACTTGCACCAAATTGCCTTTGATCCCGGTTGAAGATTAGAGAGTACCCAAGTTTGATTCAACAAAATCGAATTCATCTCATCATTAATCGCGTCTTTCCAAAATGAAGCATCCCATGATGAAATTGCTTGTTGAAATGAAATAGGATCATTATCAACATTAAAGATAAATTTTGTTTGTTCCTTAATTTCACATCTATTTCATTCAACCAAGTAGGTTATAATATCCGGGCCAAAAGATTTATCAATCTTTTGTCTTTTACTTCTCCTTAGTTCAATGTTCTGACCATCGTTTGTAGGAGGACTCTCTTGTTCATTAGAAGAATTTGAAGACAAATCTTCTAGATTCCTGACTTTGTTCATTAGAAGAATTTTGAGGCAACTCTTCTAGATTCCCAAAATTTGGATTCAAAAGCATGTCATGTGTTTTATTTAAATATTCAAAGAATTGTACATCTATAGAATCAATTATATCATTAGTTTCCAAATTCAAGAATCTATGTCACATTATGCTTTGAATAACTAATAAAAATACATTTATAAGTTCTATTTCCCAATTTAAGCCTATTTGGATTCGGTTTCCTTACATAAGCTAAACAACCTCAAACTTTAAGTCTCTTAAAATTGGGTTGTCGCTTGAACCATATCTCATATGGGGTGACATTAGTGTTTTTTAATAGAACCCTATTCAATATAAAGCAAGCCGAAAGAATGACTTCCCCCCAAATGTTCAAAGGTCAGTATACATTTGGCAAATTGGGTTGCCAACCACCGTTCATTTGCCAAATGTATATAGTTGCGTCAGTATCCAACCACCATCCCACTTCATTTGCAACCGAATTGGCTTGACAAACCGTTGCTATGAGTTCCATGTCCATGCGCTCCTCATTGTGACTTTTCTTGACCACTTTCTTCTTCAAGAATTTCTTCTTTGAGCGAAACTCTCATGCATAGTATCCTAGTTTGTCATAATACTAACACTTCCCTTTCTTGTTCGAAGCATTTTCATTGGCAAGTCCCTTGAATTTTGAATCATTCTTGGCCTTAAGTTTCTTGGAATGGTGAGTGTCCACTAAATGTGTCATTGAACCAGATTTAAAATTCAAGTCATCTCCAACCCTATCTCTCTTTTGAGAGTCTTCCTTAATTCGAAGATGGCATCGGAGGTATTTAAGAGTATAGCTCTTCTCCTCATGAATGACTTTCTTCTTGCAATTATTTTCAATTTGTCCGCAACTTAGAAATAATTACACCCACTTGAAATTATTCTTCAAGAGAGATTTCAGCCGTTTTAAGATCGCCAACAATCTTTTGGAAGTCATGAACTTGAGTAAGTAGAGACTTGTCGTTGGTCATCTTAAAATTCAAATAATTCGAAATTCAAAACTTACGATTGGTAGACTCCTCAATTTGGTATTTAGTGTCTAGCACAGTCTCATTCGTCGACTCAATGGTTCGATGCGCTGCATAAATATTGTTGGAGAGTGAATTAAGGATGTAGCCCTAGCAAAGATAGTTATCCGCCTTCCTTGCGACACGTCGATCCACCACTTGGTTTGAGTCATTCGGAGTTGGTTCAGGGAGGGTCTTAAGTGCATCATCAATGATATACACCAACTTGAGAGATGTGAGAAAGAATAACACTTTCTTTTGCCATCGAGTGAAGTTGTCGCCTTCAAACCTTTTTAAGCGGGTTAAACCATGGTTCATGATTTGTATGGAGTAAGAAACGAATCCGCCATTAGAATTGAGTTTGGAGGACAATGAAGAGCTACCATTCCCATTCGTTTGTGCAATTCCGTCCGAAGTCGAAGAAGCTATTGATGAAGAAAAATCTTGCCCAAAAATTGTTGTAACAAAACTCTTTGGACAAAAAAATCAAGTTGAGAATGGAAGAACCAAACAAAGACTTGAGGCGTGTAATCGCTCTCTTTTAGATAAGATTTGTTTGCAAACTAATGCCTCTTATAGCTGGTCCAAAACCTACACTAAAAACATACAAGTGGCGGGCCAGAGCAGTTGGGAATTCAATCGTTGTGGGTCCACAGGGAAGCAACTGAGTGAGTCATATGGTGTGTGCGTATTGTGTGTTGATAAGCGTGTTTGAGCAATAGGTGGGTAGAGGGTTCTATAAATGGATGAACAGTCCATTTGAGGGTTATCTTGTAATTTAGGTTTTCCTGAATCACACCTTTGTCTGGGTGAGTTGAGAGAGTCTCCTACACTCTAGGTTCTAGCTTGCTCTACACATTGTAGATCGGTTCCCTTGTTTTTTCATTAATAAAATACAGAGGCGTCCCTGTCTTTCCTTCCTATCACATTAGATCGCATCAGATTTCTCCCTACCGATCGAAACCGCATATACACAATGGGAAAACCGAAATTTGCCTTCAGGATACAATCAAGCCTCTAATGGTTGTTGGATGATGTGTATGTAACACAACTTCAATCAAGAACACTCTTTGAAGAAATTTTGAGAGAATGATGCTATGACTCAAGAAAACACTTTGATTTAAAATACTTTTATGTTTCAATGTGTTTCTCAATATATCTCAATGTGTACGGTACATACTAAATCCTTTTAATTTATAAAAAATTAAGGAAGTTAGTGTCTATTCATTAAGACGTGAGTTTTGGAGCGAATAGGTACCAAAAAAAAGGACAAAAATCGGACCAAATAACACCCAAAACATGCAACTTTTCGTTCTGGACGATAAAGCGCCGACGCCCAAAACATTGAGTTTTCTGTGGATGGCGCCATGGTGCCAGGCATAACTAGCTCATAATTGGACGCTTCATTAAGTAGGGTCGGAAATCTCAAATTTCGATAGAGATTATTTTCATATAATCTTTTTGGTTAATTAAACAATATTTCCTTTTGTTAAAAATAACTTATTTGTTAAAAAATAACTTAAAATCTAAATATTCTAGTTTTGTGCTTTTCAAGAAAAACACAATCACTGACAAGGATTTTGAGTTTAGAAAAAGAATAGATTCATGCTAGAATGACAACGAGAAGGCACATCAGGCCTTTGAGCCGTCAGTGTGCACCTCAGGATGTTGGCATACACAAATCTCGATAAATAACACGCGAACAACTCTTGTGGGCTAATGTGTCTTGAGATTTAACTTACCCATTATCATTTTATATATAAGTACATGTAGAGTGTCAACAAATATATGGTGACTAGTATTGATTTAAACACTGATAATTTCTATTAGAGGTATTGTGATTGCATAATATGTGAATTGAACTCGTGAATGAGTACTAAGCCCCTCCTAAAATTGTTTATTTCGACTACGTCCTAATTTTACAACCAGATTAGTAGATTTCTACAATAGGCTCATAATAGTGATAGATTTAGTTAGTTTCCTAATCTATAATAAATAAGGTCAGTCCTATAAACCTATTTTGACATTTTCAAGCTGGTTACCATTACACGTCGGTTTTTAGAAAGTCCATAATTTCTATTACAAGCAATAGATATACCGGTGGAAATAATAATTAAACAGCTTTGTCTAATTAAAGTGTGCTCAATGGCTTTCGATGTTGTGATTGGGTGTAATACTAATGAATCTAACTTGGTTTTGACGCTCAGGACCTGGAGGTGGCATGAAGTTGCCTGATGGGCTTGATGCATCAGGAAGGAAAGCTAAGGTTGGTTGTTTCTATTGTTCACAATTCTTTTAGAGAGCATAGTAATTTATTATTTTTATTTTGTTACATCTTGTATAATTAATTCATGGTTTTCTTATTTCGTTAATTTATTCATAATTTAGTTATGTAGAGCATGTGTCTGTATCAATGTTTTCAAGGCGTCGTTTAGGCACCGCCTTAGGCTTTTAGGGGTGCCAATTGTCTAGTCTTCAATTACGTAGGCAGTGGGCCTAAAAATATTTTTTAAAACATTTCAGGGAGGTCTCTGTAATTTTCAAAACTTTTTATTTTATTTTATTATTTATTTGTTGAAAATAAATTTTCTTACAAAATGTGTGAAAAAGGGTGGAGGTGAAAATATGTTGATGAGAATTAGTAGGTGAAAAAATATGATCATTACTGTTGAGGGGTCTCTAAATAACTTAAACTATTTGCTTAGAAAGGTCTAAGTAAATATTTTTTTTGTCTGCTTAAGTGGTGCCTAACGCGGCCTCACCACCTTGAAAACATTGGTATGTATACATTTGAATACAAGCTAAGAAGCAACTTTTGCCTCTTTAAAAAGAATCTTTGTCTCAATTACAAATTAAAGATGAGCAAAAAGAATCTGTCTCAATTACAAATTAAAGATGAGCAATTATAATTTTTTTTTAGTGCAGTAACCAGACTTAATTAAACGGTGATAGTAAGCCATAAAACTTGGGTGGTACGATCACAACAAAGCTATATATAGCCTAAATGAGACTAGCTAGCATAACTAACTGAATTTATATCGTACCTGTTGAATTATTCTACTAAAATCATATATATACAATGTTAGAAACATTTATATTTCTACGATTTCTATGAGTGCAGGGGAAGGGTGTCTACCAATACGCGGATAAATATGGCGCCAATGTTGACGGTTATAGGTAGAGTACTTTCAACACTTAAATACAACCATAGCTACTTTGTTATATTTGACTATATATTTATATATATATAGAGGAAAGTTGCACCTTTACATAAACAACCTGGAAGAAAATTACTTATTTAATTCCTATTCTACTATTTTTATATTTTTTATTTCGATCAAATTTACAAAAAACATATGCAACGTGGACATCATGGATCGACCATGCCAAAGGAACTTTGGTGCTATCAGATGTGCCTCGAAGCATGTATCATTGAGTGATTCAAGACACATTTGATGCGACGGATACCTTTTGCGTGGTTGCTCATGTCTTGTTCCATATAACTCTTATAATTAGATTTATAGGGAATGAAATGTATTCTGGTTTTTCATTTACAGTCCCATCTACTCACCGGAGGAATGGTCCCCAAGTGGAGATGTTTATGTTGGGGGTAAGAAGTCACTATATATTTCAATTTTTTTTTTTTTAAAACAAATACAAACTATTGTGTACAGTCATTTCTGTATCTTTCACATTGTATAGCAAGATTAATTAACTAAATATCTGCTAATTTTTCGTAATACTTTTACGCAATTTTATTCTACGCTGATAATATGATCATTTGCATTTTATGCAGGCACAACTGGTTTATTGATTTGGGCTATCACTCTTGGTGCCCTTCTACTTGGTGGCGCTCTTCTTGTTTACAACACAAGCGCCTTGGCTCAGTAATGCATTTCTGTAATTAATTTGTGGTAATCATCAGGATACATTGTCTCCTAATTAACGAAATGCCCCGCGAAACACGTATCTCTTAATGTGCATTAAAACCTTATATATATTGTACTATTTCATATGCGAGGTTAGTCGTACTGATCTGTATGCGTAAAATATTTTTATGTAATTAAGCTTCAGTTAATGGACCACGAGCTGTACGCTACGGTCCGTTGGAAAGTTGGAGATCACATAATTAGCAATATTTGAGGAAAAGTAACGAATTTATACACCTTGAGAAATTTCCTAAAATAAAAAAAACTCAAATATAAAATTTATTTTTTAATTATTGCAGATAAATGAAAATATCTTAAATTAAATAGAATTTATGCGAAAGAAGTTTTTTTTGAAGCGTTAACTCTAAGTTAAAAAAACATTGACGTAATTATTGTAAGATAAAGGTTTGCGAACTATTCAAGCATTGACTCAAGCAAAAAAAAATAAAAAATCATCTATCCATTTTTCAGCTTTCATTATTTTTATATCTTTTTTAAAAAAAGCTTTTTGTAATATAATCAACGAGCATGTTATAACTGTATATATCAAAAGTACACTGCCAAATCATATTCTATTATACTATCTCATTTTATATGCATACATGCCATTATAAATTTAGATAAATTTTAGTATGGTTTTTTTTTTTTTTTTTTTTTTTTTTTCATCGAAGAGATTTTATTGTTGCGTTTCTAACCAAATGGACAACACTGCTCTTAATTAAGATAATGACACCATCACGAATAAAGCTAACAAGTCACATATTCTCCAAGTATTTGAAGTTGAGACATAAAATTATTGCTTGTTAAAGAAATCACCAAAGCAAGTGCCATCATTACCAAGTGCAAATCTTTACAATCTATGAATTGCTGCCCATAACCAACGTAACACTTTAGGTACGCAAAATGCATTGTGAGCTAATTTCCTTGCCCTATTAATTAATTTTCAACTTCATCCTACAACCACAATATCGACTTTCCCCTTGCCCTTATTTAATTTTCAACTTCATCGTATAGCCATGATATCTACTTCCTAATTCAATGTTTTTTTTTTTATAAAAGTAGACAGATGATCTCTCACAAATTATGTTAATTGTTGGGAAATGTGCTCTAGGCCAATTATGTAATGGTTGTTTTTTTTGGGTGAAATATAACCGTAGCTTTACTATTATAAATAAATGCCCATTTATATTATAATATCCATAAATAATTATTATATTATTCTAAACGTCCTTAGTCAGATATTATGGGAACAATAATAAATTTAGACTAGGTTAAGTCTTGATTAGTCATGTGATGATTATGCGTACATAGATCCGAATTAAAATCATAGGTACTTGTAATTAGGAACGATGTATTGGACTGACTCGCTATGATGATCACTATATCATTAATGTTAAAGTGGATCTCATTATGGTTACTAGTAAGTGTGGCACATTCTTCCCACGTGAGCATAATTTAGGGAGCATTTAGACACTTAAAAGCAAATGAATTTCCTTATGACAATATTATAATGGTTTTCATGTAAAGGATTAATTAAGTAGAGGAGGTGTGTTGCTCTCAAAATCTTGAATTAATAGTCAGGCTATGTGCACCCAGACTATTTCTTATGGCACCCCGATGAGATGGGCACCTAAGCAATTTTTTAGGGTACCCCTAGAGTTTCTCAAATTGCACTTTGCTTCAAATACGCGCACTCCACCAACAAAACGCCTAAAACGAGTTGAAAATGTTGAAACCCCCAGCCCTTCTCTCGTATGCATAGCCTAAAATCCACCCATTCCCTTCAGCTTCTATCTCAATTTTGTTGTTTATGGTGTTCCTTCGTTTGCTCTAACATTTTGTCGTCGACGAAGAGGGTTCATGGTGCGAAGGGCGGAGAATGTCGTGGACTTTGTTGGTGTTGTGGGTTCGACATTCATACAAAGGTTAATATATATTTTCCAAGAGTTTGTCGTTTATTTGCTTAGTTTTGGTTGCCATTCGGGTTGATGTACACATTTAAGGTTAATTTCCCATACCTCTAAGCTCGGTCACACAGGCCCATGACTTGTATATCTTCTCAGTATTTCATTGACGAAATGATACAGATCGAATTAATTTTAAGGGACCTCAAACCCAGGTGGTTGTAGACCATTAAGAAAATGCATTTGGTCTCGATGCCAAAATACCGACGTATTAAGCTTTATCTTGATCTAGGCCAATTAAATATAGTACATGAATATGATTAGCATATGACACAAAAATTAGTGTTTGAGACCTCTTGCAGGGGCTCGAAAGTTAGTTTTCGAGACCTCTTGCAAGGTTTCGGTGTTGTGTTCCTGAAACGAATAGGCATGTCTTGGTTCTGTAGTCTCGAAACTCAATATTATGTCATTTTTGGGTGATTCAAGTGCACTGTTCCAACATTTACTTAACAGATATGGCCCAAAAGAAGAATATTATTTTCAGGCAACTAGTTTATGATAAGGCCTCAAGAACCGAACGACTGGCACATACTCAAATACTCGTGGTGGGAGGAAATCACAAACAACATCATATCAGAAAGAGAAATAAAAGGTTACTAAGCAAAAGGGTGCACTGCACGCTTCCCCGCGAGAGATGATGTACAGGATGAGGCATCACATGTTCACGAGCGAGACTTACATGTTGGTCGTGCTAAGAATGGGGGCGCGGTATCTGAATCATATGAGTCTAGTTGTAACTACCCTAAAATTTAACTCGTGAAACGTGTCATTTCATGGTCGTACATGTGACCCACTTGCCGTGATACGTATATCCAAACCTCGAGAGTCGATACCTAGGTATGCTATTTTTGTTTGATATTTGTATTATGTTTTAAACAAAAGATTGAACCAACCAAACTAATTAATTTCAGAAATGTGGGGGTACGGTACATGCAGGGCATATCGGTGTCAAGATGAGTGGAGACATACCTTGAGTTACGTGTCGGCGTGGGACCGAGGTAATGGCTTATATAGGGTAAGTCTATTGTGAGCTAATTATGATTTTATACTAGCTTTAATATGGAATTAAGTGTACCTAAGTTAGTAAAATAAATGAAATGACCGCATGATGTGCATCGAGACACATGTCGAGTAATCTAGAGATTAGATTAGTTAACTTGTAGAGTCATTTATGTATGACTTGGGAGATTATTAAATGAAGGTAGTCCAATAGTTGAGCCTCGAGATACGTGCAAACATGATCAATGGTCAAGGTTTAAACATATTTAAGTGGTTAAATAACCATATAAGTAAAAAATTTGATCCTCATTCCATAATCAAAATTGTTGGCAAGGAAGGAGAGGAGCTACTGGAGTGATCTTAGTGAAGTGGAAGTAAGCAAATCATTGACGGTGTATTGAAGAAGAAGATAAAGCTATCAAGCTAGGTAACTCCATTAACATAGCTTGGTCATATTCTTGAATTTGATGTTGTTGTTGCTATTTTTATGTTGGGGTTGATTTAGGGATCTCTAGTAGGGTGTAAGAGGGGTACAAGGCGTTAACAAGGCCTATGTGTAGAGGAAACCCAAAACTCAAAATGAAGAATTCGGGTTTCTTGCATATAGCGCGTTAGGTAGGTAATCTACCGCGCTAATATTAACTAGCGCTCTAGATATCAGAAGTATCGCGCTAATGTCAAAAACTAGTGCGCTAATCTCGATTAGTGTGCTAGAGATTTAAGGTAGCATACTAATATCAGAATTAGCGCGCTAATTGCTCAGACAATACAAAAATTTGCAATTTTCATAAGTTCCTTAAACACTCTAAACATGTGTGATACCCTAAGAAAAGGTCCTAACATACTCAAAACCTATAATATGATATCAGGAAACTAAGAGGATTTCTCAGGGGGTCGGGAACGCGTTTTTGGAGTGTCGAGAGATTAGATAGGCTAGGAATAAGCGTGTGGATCGAGGTAAGTAAACCAGCTAGGAAATGCACAATATTTCATTTTAAGCTATTGAATATTGTTGTTCATTGCTTTATTATCTGTCCTTGGGAATTCTATTCTAATTGAGTTGTCCGAGGGTAAGTGAGTCAACAGTGATCTTTGGAAGGAGTGGCTAGCTAAGGTAATATACCAGAGTCATGACCTCGGGATGCACCGCATTGGTTATTGATTGTTGACGGGGTGTGAGTTCTTAGCGTGGTTGTTCCAAGAAGTCTCACTATCTCGTGGGTTTAGGGCTTGTGAGTGTACCAAGTCTTAGAACCCGAGTTTTGATGTTTTACCGAGACTCAACGACCTATTACTCGGGACTACTTGCACCTCTCTGTTTGCGTTCTTGGACACTCATGTATCAATTGTTTTTAATTTATTTACAGTCTTTTATTTATTCATGCGTCCTTATACTTTTCTTTCTATCTGCATGAATACAGATTGATTTATTTGTTTTGAAATGTTGTTTAGCATACTACTGGCGTTACTTACTTGAACTCGTTATTCTTGTGTTTAACTGAGTGTAGACCCGCAATCGAGTAAGGGAAATGGGCCAGTACTAGGAGATTTATTGTGAGGACTTTGGAGCGACCTTCTCTCACACATTTTTGTAGGTTTTGTATTACTTTTGTATATTATTTTTGTCACATGGGCTATATGGGTGTTGTGATATATTTTTAAGACTTGGATTATATGCGGGTTTTCCACACTTTAGGTCATGCTAAATGATTTGTGTAGAGTTGTTTAGATTTTTTTAAGTTGAATTCGCTTCCGCATAAACTTTAATAACTTACAAATTTGAATAACTCATTATAAATGATAAATTATGCTGTCTTGTAATGAAAAATGGTTAGGAAGGCTGACAAGGATTGCGTTGACGTCGTGAGGATTGACTCGGGGTCCACGTAAGTTTAGGCAAAGCGGGATCCAGTTTGGTTTGTGGAACTGGGGCTGTCATATTAGTGATGAGGCCCTAAACGAAAAAGAAATAAAACTAGTACAACTCAATGTCGTGTAAGCGGGAGTAGTTGACAAGTTAATAATTATACATGTTTTATATTACATTTAAATATGATTTTAGATATAAAAAACTATATTATATAGGTTTTTCTCTTATTTTTGATATTTTGGGTAATAAATAGAATATTCGAAAAAATGAAGGAAAAGTGAAAGAAAATGAAGGAATTAACCAAATGAAAATATTGTATAAAGAATTACCAAGGAATCAAGCAAAAGAACTAGACTTTTGGACCAGCGATTCACAAGACATCTGAATCGCTGGCTAAATATGAGAAAATAAGAAAAGACCAGAGAGCTCAATTTCATGGATATTTCCAGTGAGTCCGGACTCATACAAATCAGTAGGAATCGTTAGGAACAAATTCGAAGATCTTGGATTATAACAAGGATTTTGAGTTAGTTTAGGATATGTATTACCTAATATACAATAAATAAAAACCCTAGACTACGAAATTAAGGCCTTTTGTTAGTTTTACAACTTTTGCTTTAGTTTTAAAGGTCATTCGTTATTGCTTTGCTTTTCGGAGTAGATTGAAGTTTTTATCAAGATATTTTTAATTATGTCTTTTAATTTTGAATTTATTTTTTTTATTTAATATCACGAGTGAGTACTTTGTTAATCTAAAAAAATCCCAAACATGAAATAGATCCGGTTTGAAATGTAGTCATGATAGGATGAATACCTACTTAATGCTTTAAACTTAATCACATTCTTTGATTTGTTGTTTTTATAGATTATTATTTAAAGATTGCAATCATGGATTTGAGTATTATGTGCATAGTGGCCAATATGTATGTGATGTTTTGATTCATAATCTATCTAAAGTAGTAACTAGGATTGTTTGAAAGGCAAACACCATTAAATATCTTAGGTAAATTTAAGATTTAAATCTAGTGTTGAAGTGACTTTCCGAAGATATTAGATTTAGTAGTTCGAAATTTTCATAAAACTTAAAGAGGTTATATTGCATGAAGTTAATGTCTTTATGTAAGTAAAAGGGTTAGCTCAATAAAATTAGAATGTGACTTTTTCACTTTTATAAGAAAAATAAATGGCTGGTTAAAGACTGTTTACTTACTTATGATTGAGGTTTAATGATCTAAGATACTTTATAAAGTACATTCTTGACTATATGATTTGATTAACATGTTTGAAGTGCAAAATGAATCTATGTTTTATTTTTCAAGAAGATTGATAAGATGTTTATTTATTATTGAGTTTTATTGAATTGAATTGATTATAATTTAGTGACTTTGATTTGTGTTATTTAAGTAAGTTTAGTTTGTTTAAATTTTTTTTATTAATTTTAAAATAAAAAATAAAATTTCTTTTCTAAAGGAATTTGCAAAATCTATATGGAGACGATTCTCACTTACCACTACTACAAAATATTTAAAGTATAATATAAAAGAGAAATTATTATACACACTCGACACATATCAATTTTTGGCGTTGTTGCCGGGAATTTTAAAATAATTTCTTAAGAATCTTTTTCATTGCATGTCATACAATATAACGCACATCGAGCAAGAACTTACTTTTAGGTAAGCTAATAAAAAAATTACAGCTTATGAACCTATGTGTCTTGTTTTTCTCGTGGATTTCCATGATTTTGAGTTAAAATAGGGATTGATCAATTCTTTACCTCACTTTCAAGGGGAAGGTGATAAAGATCCTCAACAATTTATTATGAAATACACGCATATTATAAGTATAAAACCCACAAATGTAAAGCTAGATTATATCAAACTTAAAGCTTCCCCTTATTATTCAAAAAGCCAAGCTGAAGATTGGCTATTCTATCTTCCTCAAAATTTGATAATCACATGGTACAAAATGTTAGAAACCTTTTTAGATCAATACATTCCAGCTTGCAAAACTAGTTTAGATAGGAAATGAATTAACAATGCTAGGATGGAGATTGAGGAGACGTTTGGTCAGTTTTGGGATATATACCAAAAAGTAATATCATTATGTCCACAACATGGATTTATAGAGAAAAATTTATTTGAATATTTTTACAAAAGACTAAACCATTTAGAACAAAGATTCCTTGACATGGTATGTGGAGGATCTTTATCCGACATTACGCCAACATTAGCAAGATACATTATTATCAAAATGGTGAAACAATAAAAACAATATTGCGAGAAAAAGAATTTGTGAAAAACTATACTTATGAAATCAATAGCAATATAGTCAAGCCATTGGATGATAAATTTGATGAATTGAAAATTAAAGTATGATTGAATTATTATTAAAAAATAGGTCAGTCCAAATTAAAATTTGTGTTTTTTGTAATGAGGTCAATCATCTATATGGTGAATGTTCATTATTGCAATAAAATCAATTTCAAGAGGCTAACACCATGATTAATCATTATAATAACCTCAATCAATCTACTTACACTACTAGTAACAATGCTAATTACCTACGACCATATATAGGTAATGATGTAGATAATCTCAACTTTAAAAGATATAAGAAAATGGCATTAATTGATAGAACAATAACACTGAAAACCTCAAATAAAGTAAAAGATGAAAAGATTCAAGCCTTACAAGATATAGTTGAACTAAAAAATCAACTAAGCGAAATGGCAATGTAAATGAGTCCATGGGTTAATCAAGGCAAATTACCATCTCAACCTTATCCTAGTTCGTATGCAAAAGCGATAACTTTGATAAGTGGCAAACAAATGGAAGAACCAATGATGCCAGAACAATTAGTTCCTTGAAAAGAATTAGAAAAAGAAATAGAAATTAAAGATAATAAAACTCAAAAAGTAAATGATTGTGATTTCGAAAAGAATAAACTAAGTATGGTAAGACCATATTCCCTAATCATTTAGAAAATAATAAGAATGTTAAGAAAATACAAAAAAGAGAAAGAAATCTCAGACATTCTAAGGAAAGTGGTAGTAAACATACCTTTATTCGAAGTTGTACAAAATATACCTAATGAAAGAGTAAGCCTAGAATAACATGTGTCAACAATAATCCAAAAGAAGTTGCCTCTAAATGTTTTTCGTTCCATGCACTATAGAAAATATATGGATATCCAAAGCATTATATAATCTAGGCACCTCAATTAACGTTATGCCTTAGTCAATATATTTACAAATGACAAACATACCCCTAGAAGAAGTTGGTATAGTAGTATAATTATCAGATAAAGCTATCCGTCTAACCCTTATGAGTATTAGATGATGTACTGGTTAGGGTTAATGAGTTACTTTTCCTAACCGACTTTTATGTCATAGACATGAAAGAATACCACTTCTCTCATAAATTTTATCATATCATAGGACGCCAATTCTTGAAAAGGGCAAAGCCAAAACAGATGTTTCTAATGGAACTCTAACAATTAAAGTAGATAATGAAACATTAAACTTTAACATCCATGATGCTATGAAATATCCTTTAGATGTTTTATCAGTATGCAACGTAGATATGTTAGATCCCATATAGATAAAACTTTTAGAAATGATAAGCCAGACAAACTTGAAAAAGTAATAAAAATTTAAATGAAAATGATGATGTAGATGAAGAGACGGGAGATATAATTAACGCCTTTGAATCTTATAATGCACTCTCTGAATCATCTTACTATATGAATCTATCGATAAATCATTCAAAACTTTTACCCTCTATACTAAAAGCTTTTGACTTAGACTTAAAAGTTTACTAGATCATTTAAAATACGCGTACTTAGAAAGTAACAACTTCTTACCAGTTATAATCTCTAATAAATTAACAAATTTAGAAGAGGAGAAATTAGTGAATGCTCTAAAAAATTCAAGAAAGCAATAAGATGGACAATAACCGAAATTAAAGGAATAAGTCCATCCATATGCATGCATAGAATCAATCTTGAAGTAGACATATAGACAAGCTCATTGTAGATTGAATCCACCGATGATGGAAGTAGTAAAGAAAGAAACATTAAAACATCTAGTCACAGAAACAATATTCCAATTAGCAAACTATGGCTGCCCCACGCCCTGAGGCCACCAGGTGAGCTATTACACGGGTCCCGCAGCCTTGTCGGCGTCAACGCCACAATAGCGCTCCTAGGTGTGCATGATAGTTGTCGTATTCTCTATATTATTTGTAAAAATTTATAGTCTTTTAGTTTGAATTAATCATTTACAAGTGTAGCTTGTGTTTTATCAAGTTGCAAGTAGATAACCAGTAATTTACAGTGAAAGTCTTAAGGTAAACATAAAGCATCAGTCCTATTATGGAAAACTTAAAATAGAGTACACAGTATACATGGCGACAAAAGTAAATATATGCAAATAAATGTATCTCACAAGTCTTCTATAAACCCAAAATATATAACAAAATATGAAAATAAACACCTATGAGTAGCGTTCCATACAGTGGGCGAGATCATAGATAGTCACCAAGAATC
This sequence comes from Stephania yunnanensis, assembly GCA_039657365.1. Lineage (NCBI taxonomy): Eukaryota > Viridiplantae > Streptophyta > Magnoliopsida > Ranunculales > Menispermaceae > Stephania > Stephania yunnanensis. The sequence goes on from CM077583.1 coordinate 22,200,260, forward strand.
CCCTTTACATTACTCATAGAAGGATCTGCATTCGGTCATCACAACAAAACATTTAATGAGTCAGTGAGTAAAATCCCAAAGAAACTCAATGAGCATTCATATGATAAAGTAAAGAAAATTCATAAATACTGTTAAATAAACATGCGAAAAGTAAACATGCAACTGTAAATGGACCATCGCATGCGTAAATAGCAATAAAACGCAAATGTGTGTGCCCGTCCCAGTCAGACTAGACCATACTTTAAATTCCTCCCTAGGATCCCTCCAATAGGCGCACATAATTGGCCTATCACCCTGTCCTCTCAGTGGTTGACGTATACTTAAGGCACACCGCCACACATACCGACAAATTTTCTCAAGTTGTCATTCACAGAGGACCCCTTGTAGCGTGCCATGAACACACATCGGAATACCAGGTGAGAGTAAACTCAACTGTCCGTTCAAAACAATAACACATGCCTAGATAACTAAAGCGAATAAGGAATAAAACATGAATATACTGAATTTTGACATAGTAAAACAACAATGAAATCATATAAATACTCCAAGTGATTCACAGTTGGGTTTTATGCACTTCAATACGTGCTAAGACTTCCACGGACTCCCAAATTGGACCTTGCCTAGCTCCCTTGTACTCGAGCTATGGTCCCATTAGTCCCTAAAGTCAATTAAGTGTGTTTATTATGCATTCAGATTGATTGAATAGGTTTTAAATTAATCTTCCCAAATCGGCCCCTAAATACTAAAGAAAGTTTCAATTTTAGCCATGTATTGCTGTGCATTTTTAGGCATGAAAATGCTTGAATCTCAAAAACTTCATGAGGAGAAAGCTGTTGGTATCTGTCTTAGATTTCCGAAAAGGTTTGGTTTACAAAATTTTGATTTACAATGAAAAAGATACCGCAATTCTACAAAAATAGCTCAAATTTGAAATAAATCCGATCGGTAAGATTGTAAAAATCATTTCTCCCTATATATAGCTCCAAAAACGTGATTCTTGGTCATAAGCCATATGACATATCCAACAACAACATACTAAAAGATTAGCTCAATCCGATAAGTATTTGGTAGGCGTGCTGCAAGTATAACAGTTGTTTGTTGTAATAGCGTAACCAAGTTAAGTTGACTACGGATATCGTCCTCAAGGAAATGTTTTTGCAGTAAGTTGTATACTTATTTAACTTTAAACTATTGCTAAGGAAATTCATTTTTAATTGGTTTTATAACTAAACTGATCTATACTAATGAATCCAAGCAAATCACTTAAACTCTTATACTAAGACTATCTTAGTTCAAAGCTTCACCTAGGTAATGAAATACCATGCATTTCAACCACTTTATCATCTTTATCATGTTGAGTGCAATGCCTAATTACAATAGACATATTTCCTTCAAATCAACTTTAACCTACCGTTGCGATGGAAAAGATTATGATGTGCAAACTAGAACTCCACCTATCAGTGTGAATACCGTAAGCTCCACATTGTTTTAATGTTCCAAATATTTAAATTCATAACCAATTTAGTTTACTATCAAGCCTCTCTAACCAATAACTATCGCTCGATGTTGTGTATTTTACGGCTATACCATCCATATCCGGCTTAAAATCTTCAACAACCATGATAACTTCTAAAACCTAATATCAATAAAAATGTGATCGAGATGTCTATAACATTACGTTCAGAATCAATACAAATTCTAACCATCGCACTTTTCATATTTAATTTTTACTCATGTTCATAGCATAACATTTATACTATAGGATCCATTAATCCCTAAGATTAAGAGACTACTTACACTTCATTGAAACAAACATACACATATTGTTATTCATTGAAATCAGATATATATTAGAAATACTTCAAATAAATCAATAACACAGTACTCGAATCTCCACGTGTGAGTCTTCTATGTCTTATCTTTACAATTGTCTTAATACTAAAAAACAAGTAAAACCTATGCCAAACTATGTTAATAGTGGCTAATCTATTGTATTCTATATGTGTACCATGTTTTCCTATCTATTTATACTTCCTAATCACGTTTTTAAACAATTAGAAAACCTACTTTACAATTTAACACGGAATAGAACTCTAAATTTTATTTTTTTTTCTATTCCGGCACTGTCGCTTGACCCTCGGCGCCCGTGCATGCAATGCCACGGTGCCGCTACTGTGCCATCTCTTTTGTCTGCTTTTCTTTTTTTTCGTAACCTCGGCACTGTTCACATGGCCTCTGATGTCATCCCTTAAAACTCCACAACGCAAACCTTTTTGTCTCATTTTCTTCACTTGCTTCTCTCTCACGCTGTGCCTAGGTCCTCCACGTTATCCCTTCAATCTCTACAGTGCAATACCTTCATGTCACGGTGCCAACCACATTTTGGTCAGTTTTAGCTCAGTTTCATGTTTTTGCTCGTTTCCTTCCTTTATGCCTTATTTACTTGAAAATGCATAAACACCATTAATTAGAGCTCGTTTAGACATATTTATACCAAATATACTACTAAACTAAACCTATATATTTTTCTAAATAAACACTTATCAAATACTCCCAAACTTATGATTTTGCACGTCACGACTAAAAATGTATTTTACTAAGTATTCTAACTACTCATATTACTTTAGCTCTCATTCATTTCACATTGTTCATGGAGTATCCTTTAATTCAATAAGTTTCAAGTTAATAATCCACTCAAGTGTTTTTCTTTTCAAAACTTATATTTTTAAGATATGTAGCTTTAACAACACATTCAACTCACTTTCGAAACACCAAAGTTGATCGCAATATAAACCATCACTACTCACAAATTTTCTTGACTTTGACACTCAAGTACCAAGTGTAGAATCTCATGATTTCTCATTGAGTTCAGGAATTCATAAATAAGCATAGATCAAAATAATTTTGGTAGACTTTAGCACTTTAAGAGTCTATAGGACTTAGTATAATTGGAAAGAAAACTTAACTCAATCAAGCTACTTGCACTCAAGCTAAATCTTTTATTTGAAGAGTTTTATTCTAACTTTCGCCTTTTTTCTTTATTTTATCTATCTTTTATTTTCTTATTCTCCTTTCTCCTTATATCTTTTATTTCACGGTCCCTGCTCCTTTTCCTACGAACTCTGTTTTTCCTCGTTTTTTCCAACCATCGAGTTTTTTGCTCCATTTCCTGTAGAACTTGTGGGAAACTCTATTTTTTATATTTTTAAAACTCTTGTTAGCACTTCTCACTTTCACTTAATCAAGCAAGTTATCTCCAACTTCTCATTTAAAATGCATATTTCTTCACCTTTTTGCACCAAGTCTTTATTTACTTTATATTATAAAGTAAGATTCACATTTATTATAGATTTTCTTAGAGATCTAACTTTTTTCACAAGAAGTGTTCTAGCAAATTCTTGCTTTTGTTTCAAGTCCGTGGTCTTCCATACCTCTGGGTTTCTAATCATGAAATCATACTGTTGTTGTTATATTTCATTATTTTCCTTCAAAAACTTTAAAAACATTCTATTGAGTTTCATGTAAAAAAGATACTTGTAATCTACCCATCTTAAATTAAAGAAATGAACATGCAAATGAACTGCTTATTCATTACATATTACTATATATAACCTAATCTATATTGACTAAACACTCAAATAGTAAGTAAATGAAATAGATAATACATTACAATGCATTCCTCTTTAACTGCTTCATAAATAAAATTTAAACGATTACACCTATAGTGTCTATCCTTATTTCAACCTTTCTTACCACTTCTCATAGTGAGTGTAGTGTTGATGCTCCCAAACTTAAACCAAACCTTGTACTCAAGGTTTAAAAATATGCCTGAAATCATGAAAACACTAAAACACATAAATAAATATAATAACACTAGATATAAAAGCATAAACTAAACTAAACATGTAATTGAAACTACTGAATAGTTTAGAAAATATCCCAAATTTAAAAACAAGATGGTATCAATATGCCTCTCAACTCCCAAGTCTGAAGAAATCCTAAGACATTGACATCAGGACTATGTTTCGTCATCATCATCTACCTCAGCAGCTTCGGCGTAGGATGGTGTTAAGGGATGCTCTATCCTCCTTCTCTTCACTACATCCATATCAAATATATAAGCAGGTGTTGCTAGAAAATTAGAAGACCTATAAGTATGCCTCATCCATCTGCTCCTCTCAAACCTAGCTATATCCCTTTGATGATTTGCAAAAGAAATGAAGTTATGCTATCTGTTAATTCAGTCTTGCATTCTCCTTTACCTATCCTGCTCATAACATAATAAGGCTTCCTGATACTTAGCCCTATCTTCTCTAAATTGTCACATCATTTAAGCAATCCACATCCTCTGCTGCCGTGGAGTCAAGTCCTCTAATGGTGGTACTTGTGGCTGTGGTGAAAAAACCTCAGGATCATCCAAGTCCTGTTCTCCAATCAGTAGGTCTACAAACTCGTAGCCCTTAGCGAATCCTAGCTGTTGCTCATCCTCTTCCCCATATCCTTCATCTTCCATTTATCGTGCAAATTCTACTGTCGCCGTTATTGATCCGTTATCCTTTTGCTGTTTGGCCAACAATTCGGCCTCAAGTCTAGCTACCTCAGCTCTTTCTCTCTCCTCCTCGGAGTGTTGATAACCAGGTAGTGATTTGTGTGCAAGCATGAAAGCCTCATCCATGGTTGCTTAGGCCTCAATATTAAATTCTTTATCATTTCGTAATCTAACTTTGGCCTTCAAGAATAATCGAGTATTCAAATATAGGAAACAACAATTTATTATCTCGCTCTAACATGATAGACTCATTCAGATTGTTGTAGATGATCTCGATGATATTTATCTCATCATTTTTCGTAATCTCATATAAATAAGTTACTTTTAGCTTGTTGATCTCACCGTGTTAAGTGGTGTGGTATAGCGATGCAACAAGGAAATGTTGCCACATTCAGTAGAATTTCCTAACACTCTCCTTCTTGATGTGCTTTAACACATTCTTAGCTCCTATTACCCAATCTAGTTGTCCTTAGACAACCAATGATCTCTCTATAGCTCTAAACGGGTATAGGTTTTAGGGTTTCACATATAAGTCGTCTGAGAAACTTGATTCGGCTCCAGCTCCACTCAAGTGTTCCAACCCATAAATACTATTAATTCTGCACTCATTAAAGGAGAAAAACAGCCCTTTCACGGCTCCTCCTTTCTAGTGAACTTTGCATTGGCATAAAACTCGTACACAATTCCACTCACTCCTCTAATTTCATTCTTTCTATAATCTCGAGTGAAATGCTCCCAATTTTGTTGCCTAATAAAATCATTTACTCATTTATCATACTTAGCTGACAAATTTATAGATCTCTTACAAATGAACTCCCTATGTTGAATATCCTCATATCTATCCTTAGCATTCTACTAATGAAATATTTGGACTTAAATGGCCTAGGTTCCTCTATGGGATCCCTTGAGGTTGATGCCTCAAAATCATTTGTTATTGCTTGACTAACTTGCTTCCTTGTTCTCTACATTTTCTAAATTTAAACAACTACACAACAAATGCAACTATTAATTCGGTTCTTGAAATTACCTTAAAATCATAATGTATATCACATGAATTATTCAGAAACCAAATAATGCAAAAACATAGACTATGTCTCCATAGGTAACATTAATGCTCAATATTCACACAACTTGCAAATCCTTACCTAATAATCTTAAATCCACTATTCATGCAATTTCATCAAAATTTCTCAAAACTTATAGCATAACTAATGAAATTGTAAATTCCACCTCAATGCCGGACTAGTTTCCAGTGTAGAACACTCCTCCAATTTCTCTATCGATCTAAGCCCTTTTACTTTTCTATCAAACTAGAACCCTAGCTCTATTTGAAATCAAATTACCAAATTCAAGCCATAGCTTTCCACCTTATGCAAATCCACAATTCACTTGCTTTTTCATTCTCAATCACTAGGAACTCTCTTATCTCATTTGGAAATGATCAAAACTTAGTACTATAAGGATATATACTTGGTGGTTGTAACAGGGTTTTGGATGCAAGTGTGAAGAAAATGATGAACATGGGTTTAAAACCATTATAATGACACATGCATCGTGCCTTAATAGGCACGACACCGTGACACTACTGTGATAGCATCCTCGACACAGTCACATTATTTAATGCTATTCTCGGTGCCTTACTAGCACAGTAATTCATACCTACGACACCTTGACTGGTACCAACGGTGTCGAGCAGTCTGTCCACGTGTTTCGCATGTATTTTCCATTAGTTCCTATTTGGTGCTCTCCCAACTTTGTGTATCACTTACACAAGATGTCGTAATTTCATGAAAACCATGTAAATATAAACATTACATAAAAACTTCTCGCGATTTGCCCAAGTACCTCACCTTTGCCACTTGAACTCTTTTGCACTTTTACGCTCTTTCATGAGCAAACGATACATTTTCATTCTGAAGAATTATCACCCAACAAATGGTCTTACCTGTACATTCAATATAAATTTTGAAAGTTAGAAACTAAAATGTGTTGAATTTTACTTATTAGACTAACTAAGTGAAATTTAAAAACTTGAAATTTTAAAAACCTTGGCTGCCTCCTAGTAGCACTTAGTATAACGTCATTAGCCTGACGCCTTTTTGGTTATTTACTCCGAGTCTAAATTGATATACTCCAACTATCGATAAGAGATAATGATGTCATTCTCATTCGAATGTACTTTTTCACCATCGACAAAGACAACTTTATTTGCATCATCTTCCTCATCGATACTCATGGTGATATTCTTCTTCCTTTTGTACGATTTTGCATTGACAATGCTCAAGAACAACCCTACAAGTATTATAGACACATCATCATCCACATTGTGATCCATAACCTCAAAACCCGTGATGAATGTGATTCTACCTACTTTCACATGCACATTCAAGACTCTTCTTATAATTGGTATAAACTTCCATCAACTAGTTGCAAATTTGTTATATTGGGACAATTGATCTTCAAATTGACATGCAACATGTCCATTAGGCATGAAATTGACTGAGGCTCTCATATTACATAATACATTTTTAAACCGGTGCCCATCGATGCTTATTGATATGCATATCTCTCTAAGATCTCTCCTTTTGATTGGTGGAAGTCTTAGAATGAACTTGAACTTGGGTTTCAGCTTCCTTGAAACTACCTTGATGCTATAGCCTTATAATGGTTCTTCAGAAGGACCTTCATCTTTTTTCTTAGCTTTCCATTATTTCTTCACCTTCTTATTATTTTTCAAGGCATTGATGCTTTGTTGCCTGAATATTTAGAGTTAATCTTTCCTTACTTATGTTCCTTTCTCATGCATCACTTCAAGCTTACTCATAACCAAAGTATTGAACTTTTTTGGCTTAAACATCACTTACTTGTGTATTGGCTCATACGTTGCCATAGTGCTCATCATGTGAATAACACTAATGTTCTCCTTGGGATTGGTGATGGTATTGTTTGGAAATTGTCCTTCCTTCCTTAAGTTCAAGGCAATGGCTAACAGTTTAATCTGTCTTTCTAAGTTCTTGATGGATTGTGATCTCTCATCATCTATCCTATTCATGGATTGCTTCACTTCTTCCATCTTGTTTTCATGCTTCTCATGATGTTCCCTATTGCTCATGTCCATAATGTGCAAGTACTTCTCAATTAACTTCAATGAAGTCATCTTCTCGATCTATCCTAGTTTCCTCTGTTGGACTTGTCGATTGAAGCCTAGAGGTAACTTTAGTACATTATTAGGATTTCCATATGAGGAGTTTGGATTGTTGTTATTTTATGCTTTATAAAACCTTTGAGGAGCCATTCCTCTCGGCCGGAAGTTGTTTCCATAGCCTTGGTTGTTCATGAAGTTTATGTCTTCATATTCCATTTCTTGCTGCATGTCCATTTGGTTAACCACCATAGCTTGGTGATTAATGGGTTGCTGTATCAATTGCACTTATGGACCTTGTTATCCCATTTAAAGTTTTGCCGTTTGATTTCTCAGGTTAGATAGTTGTGCCATAATCGCAGCTTGTGAATCAATCTCATATACCCCCATTTGTTTCCTCACTGTGGAACAATTACTGGTTGTAGAGTTTTGAGACATAAGATCAAGGAGATCCAATGCTCCATCCTCATCCTTAGTTAGTAAAGAACTACCAGCTACGTCATCTACTAGTGTTATCATGCAGTGGCTCATTCCATAGTAAAAAATCTGGAGTTGTGCCCATTTCATGTATCCAAGTCCTAAACATCTCCTTAGTATCTATTTGAATCTTTCCTAAGCCTCGCTGAGAGACTTGGCATCTTCTTATTTGAATTGACTGATTTCTAGCTTTCTTTCACCGATCTTCACTAGGGGAAAGAACTTGTCAAGAAACCTTTCATTGATTTTAGCCCATGAGGTCATAATCCCTGCATTAGTCCTTGGAACTAGGATTTGACTTTTCCACCCAATGAGAATGGTAAAAGTCTCATCATGATAACCTATTTAGTAACTCTAGTAATGTGCACGACGTTGCACTTCTCTGAGAAATTCTCTACATGTGCAACTGGATCTTTATTCTCCAGCCCATGAAACAAGCTATTTTACACCATGTTGATCAGAGACGGTCTTAGTTTGAACTTGGTGGTGTTGGCTGGAAGCTTTATTACTTCATTGTAAATCTCTAGAATTCCTGGCTTGAAGTAGTCACGAAGGCATCTCTATCCTCGCACTCTATCCTACTCTACTAGATCATTTTCGAGTTGGTTATTCCCTTGACCATGTTGTTGGTTTCTTGTTTGATCCTCAACCATTTTGATTCTTTTTCTTTTATTTCCTTTCTTTGTTCTGTCAATACCAGGGTCGTAAGGCACTAAGTCATTCTCTCCTTTGCTACACATGCACTAGTTATCCCTGAAAAGAAAACACAAAAGATTAAGTGCAGAAAGTCGAACTTGAAACTTAAGTCTTTATTTTTTTCTTTTTGTTTTTATAAACTTGAAAGTAAAGTACTTAAAATAAAACGTAAGTAGCAACTCTTCAAACTAACTAAGTAAATCTAAGTTGCTACCTATCCCCGACAATGATGCCAAAAACTTGGTAGGCGTGCTTTAAGTATAACAACTTGCTTGTAGTGATAGTATAACCAACTTACACTGACTACAGATATCATCCTCAAGGAAAAGTTTTTGCACTCAGTTGTATACTTAGTTAATGTTAAACTATTGCTAGGAAATTCCTTTTTTAATTGGTTTATAACTAAACTAAACTAATTTATACTAATGAATCATTACAAATCACTTAAACTCTTATATTAAGACTATCTTAGTTCACAACTTCACCTATGTAATGAAATCTTATGCTTTTCAACCACTTTATCATCTTTATACTATTGTATGCAATGCCTAATTAGAATAGATATATTTCCTTCAAATCTACTTGAACCCACTGTTGGAGATGGAAAAAAAATCTAATGTGTAAACAAAAACTCCACCTATCGGTGTGAATGGTTTAATGTTCTAAATCATTAGATTCATAACCAATTGAGTTTACTATCCATGCCACCCTAATCAACAACTATTGCTTGATGTTGCGTATTTTACGGTTACACGTCCATATCCACATTAAAATCTTTAATGGCCACGATAACTTGTAAAACCTAATATCAATGAATATGTGATCAATATGTCTATAACATTATGCTCAAAATCAATACAAATTCTAACCATTGCATTTTTCATATTCATTTTCTACTCATGTTCATAGCATATCGTTCATACCTACACTTCATTGAAACAAACATGCATAAATTGATATTCATTAAAATCAAAGATATGTTAGAAATAATTCAAAAAATTAATAACATAATACCCAAATAGCCACACATGAGTCTTCAATGTCTTCTCTCCATAATCATCTTAATACTTAAGAGTAAGTAAAACCTATGCTTAACTATGTTAATGGTGGCTAATCTATTGTATTCTATATGTTTACCACATTTTAATCACGTTTTACTATCTATTGTACTTCCTAATCATGTTTCTAAACAATTAGAAACCCTATTTTAAAATTTAACACGAAATAGAACTCTAACTTTCTATTTTCTTCTGTTCAGGTGCTGTCACTTAACTTTTGGCGCTGTGTGTGTAATGCCATGGTGTTGCCACTGCGCCGCCTATGCGCTTCCACTTTTGTCTGGTTTTTTTTTTCTTTTAAGTGGCCTCGACGCTGTCCACATGGCCTTTAACGCCATCCCTTAAGACTCCACTGCTCCACCACTGCGCTAACCTCTTTATCTTACTTTCTTCAATTATCTTCTCTCCCAAGCTGTGCCTAGGTGCTCCATGCTGTCCCTTCAATCTCTATATTGCCACGCCTTCATGTTACAGCGTCAATGACACTTTGGTCAGTTTTAGCTATGTTTCTTCTCATTTTTGCTTGTTTCCTTATTTTCTGCCATATTTACCTAAAAATGCATAAAACAAAGCAATTGAATGAAGCGGTGCGGGTGCAGGGCCTTGCCTGATTATGAAGAAGCAAGATACGGCTCAACCCTAAGCCCTATAAGGTAAGGAAGAACCTAACCACACTACACCTCACTTTGCAATGGCCCCTATCATTACAAGCCTATATGAAACCTGAGTAGGAGCGCTCCTTATTGAATGCCTGACTTTATGTATGTAAAGTGGTCGAATCAATTCTTTGGAATGGGAGGTGGACTCTATTGTTGTGGGCTCTCCCTATGTTGGGTGTTCTATACCCCCTTGGGAATCAAAAGATGAGAGAAGAATGTAATACCTCATCCCCGCATCTCGATCAAAACTACTTCTTCCGATCCGAGCACCTGTATTTGTCTATTCGGAGTTAAGGTACTGATGAAGCGGATCAACTTCGGTTATAGCCGGGGGAGAAGACATTCATGTTCTCCTTGCCCAGATGTTGAAAGAGGGGATTGGCGAAGAAATGTATTCATTGGTGCGGGTGCGCACTAATCAATTACAATTTTCGATGACGTACAATGTAGAGAATCTCGTCAATCACCACTATTAATTAGAGCTCATTTAGGGATGTTTATACTAAATATACTACTAAATTAAATCTTTATATAAGTCAAAATAAACGCTTATCAGTATTGAGGGAGCTATGCCCTTGAAAAGTTTGGCTAATTTTTCATGAGTTTAATTGGTTCTACAAGCAAGTTTGGCTTAATTCTTTTGAAACCAAAGTTATATGACATGTATATGATTCATCTTCAACCTTAGAAAAACATAAAATCAACTAGTTTAGACCATTCAACAACTATTGGCCATACATGGAAACATTTTTATCAAAATCGAAACAAACGAGAGTAGAAGTTGTTACCTATTATTTAATCATTTATAGCTTGATCCTCCACAATTAGGTACTCGTGAAGTCCCAAAAATTTAGTGCATTCTAGCTCTATTTGCTATTTAAAACTCTGGTTTTTTCTTCCCTTGTTTGCATAAAAACTAAAGTGTATTTTATATACTTAGATTAGTAACTTGATTAATTAAGCAAACCCTTAATTTGAAGAAAGTTATTTACTAGGAAATATGTCCTCACTCAATGCTGCTTGTCCCATATGAAGAATTCATGTCTCCACTCACTAGTTACTATTTAGCCTAGGATTCCTACACATCTTCATCATCTCCATACAAATCAATGGACTTCAATTTGTTTGTCCAAACTATAGTCCCATTAATAAATATCAATTAAATTTACAAACTCAGACACTTAAACTCATGTGGTTAGTGCATTTAATCTCATTGTTGACACATTAGTGGTCCCATTAACTTTTAATTACTCGACACCCTGTGCCCGTGTCTATGTGCGCATCTTGACGTAAACACCCATCACACATCTCGCTCAAAGACAATATAACACACAAGCAATGCAATATCATAAATACTAAATTTAAACATCATAATATAGACAAAAATCACTCGTAAATAACATATACCTTCAATTCTCATGTCCGACTCAACCGAGTTGTCCATGTAAGGCTCGAATTACGGCCGTTAATACTAGATATTAACGCTAATCTTAGTTTAATTAATTTGGGATGTTACAACTCTTCCCAACTAAGGAAAATTCCCTCCCCAAGATTTAGATCTCGAGGAAACTCTAGTTCACCTAACGTATCCCCGTATGACCACGCCTCACACCCTAATAGTATCACTCTATAGTCCCTTGAACACCTCACTACTCTCGTACCCATTACAGGAGACGTAGTGTTGCAATGAGACATAGGCACGTGTCACCGAGGTGATTATGATCAATTATTCTCCTTATGCGTGCCATAAGTATAACAACTAGCTTGTAATAATAATGCAATCAACTTATGTTGATCATATATATCATCATCTGGGAAAGGTTTTTTGCACTAGTGGTTTACCTTTTTAAATTTGAAGTATTGCTAAGGAAATCCTTTTTAAGTTATTTTATATCTAACTAAACTATTCTAACAAATCAATTTACACTTAGTATAACTTTTATATTATGGATATCTTAGTTCACAACTTCACCTAGATAATTTAATACAATGCTTTGTATTCATATTTACATCTCAATATGTTGTATGCAACGCCTAATTAGAATAGACAGATTTCCTTCAAATCCACTTCAACCCACTGTCGTGATGGAAAAAATTCTAATGTGCAAACTAGGACTCCACCTATCGGTTTGAATAACGTAAGCTCCACATTGCTTTAAGTCCCAAATCATTGGACTTATAACCAACTAAGTTTAGTATCCAGCCTCCTTAATCATTAACTATCTTTCGATGTTGTATAACGACCCAAATTAATTAAACTAAGATTAGCATGAACCTTAGGGATTAATGGTTGTAATTTGGGCGTTACGTGGTAAGTTCGATTGACTCGGACATGACAATCGAGAAAATATTTTATTTATGGATGTTGGTTATATATATGTGGTGTTTAAAATTATTATTATATTGCACTACATATGTGTATGTTGCTATTGGGTGAGTTCGTGTGACGGGCGTTTGCCTCGAAAGGCGTGCCAATGCGGATATCGAGTTGGCAAACTATGGGTACACTAGAAAACTTGACTAATACACAATCATCTGACTAGTTAAACAATTAAAATGGGTAATGTAACCATAGGCTTAGTTAAATTAAATTAAACCAATAAGCTATGACATACCTCGAATTGCATGCCGAGACGCGGGGCATTGGGTGTCGGGTAGTTGAGGGTTAGTGGGATCACAAATTTGTCAATTTTGTAAATAAAATACTAACCGAATGTATCATAATGGGCCTAAAGTAGTTTAATTAAATTTAATAAATCAAGGCCTGTAATTTGGTTAATTAATTGGAAACCATAAGACTTTCCTAGAGATACTCATTGGCATATCTAAGAGCTATGAGAGTATCAATTGGTGTCACATGGATTCGAGTTAGTGGGAGTTAGTAGGCTAAATGGTTTGAGGTGAACCACTAAATAAACCTTGAGATACATAAATACATTGAGATCAAGGGTTAGAAATACATATCACCTTAATATATAAGTTGGTTAGATCAAAAGCATGCAAATGAAAGCCAATTTGATTTTAACTTGCTGGAGAGAAGAGAAGGAGATTAGGAAGCTGGAATTCAACCATTTTGGAGTTAAATTTAGAGACTTAAACCAAAGGTAATCATCTTCTTCATCTCAACTACATGAAAATGAGCTAAAAATTGAATGTTTTTTTGTGTAATTTGAGTTTGAGGAGTTGGTGACTGATATTTGATGTTAGCTTGATGAATTACATGCTTTATGGTCATCTAAATGGATGATTTACAACTGCTTTTGAATTAAATTGGTGTTTTGAAGAATTTAGGAACAACTAGTGGAAATCATAAATTTGAGGAGTTTGATCTAATTGCTGTTCCGAGGTTGATGTAAATGGTATTTTGAAGTCATTTTAATGTGGAGAATGGCTAAAATATTTCTAGAATAGCTAATTGGGGAGTTTAGGACATAATTCTCGAATTGAGAATTCCGTCGCATAAGGTAATTAGCGCACTAATTAGACCTATTAGCGCACTAATGATTATCAGAACTTAAGTGCTTTTTAAAATGATGAACAATAGCACGCTATACAGATCACCTAGCGCGTTGACACTACCTAGCGCGCTAGGTAGACCCATTAGCGCGCTAATGCCAGATAGAAACTAAATTTAATGGGCTATTTTGGAATTTTTGACTTACATACATACCAAACACCTATAAACATACTAAATATGTAAAACTGGACTTCAAGGACTTAGGGGACCATAGCTCGTGTCGGGGAGCTAGTCATGTCTGATTACGAGAGTCGGGGGAGTCAAAAAGCAGATTGAGGGGAGTAAACCCATTGGAGTGCCTCATAAAATTCATGGTTTGTTTTATCGATATCGAATTACATGTGTGGCTGCTGATGGGCACACACGAGGTTTTCACTCCTATTTGGGTTTGTGATAAGTTGGTTTTTACATGCTTTTATCAGTCTATTGTAGCATATTTAATGTGGAAAGTTTCCAAAATATATATTTAATTATATTTATTGGTCATTTTCAGGTGAAACGGAGTGCGGGATATAATTCATGGTGAAAAATACTCAAAATAGAGTATTTACATGCAGTGATTGGACACCAGACAGTTTACCTTGAGTTACGCATTGCGCGATGGGTAAAATAAGAGACAACATACCAAATGACGCAGGGAGTGACATAGTTTGGTCATTTGAGTTGAGCAACTGTTGGATTTCCTCGAGATCCACATTACACCCTCTCCTATACATTTGCACAATGTGTACGATTTCATGTTCGCTGCCACATTGTAGTGGTTGATTTGCTTAGCTCATTAAAGCACACCCACGCGACAACAACCAATTCATCCGCATGTCATCAGCGTCCAGCTCACTAGCAGTTTTCTCATGCTTCAGTTGCCCTATGATGTGCCTCAGGATGCACGTAAGCACATTCTCCCATTCTTTCGCCTAGTTTTTGAGCATCAAACCATTCTTAAGCTGTGACACGTGACGCCTCCTGATTCGTCCATCTCCTCCACAATTAGCTATCTCGACCAATCACCTACTACCACGCATCACATCTTCCACTCACAACGTCACCTGTAGTAAATCCAACCTATCAGCTCGCGACCATCAGCGGTCTTTAGCTCTCTCAACCAATTGCACGCTGCCACATGTACGAAACCCATTTTCACCTGAAAAACATTCCATAGATGCTCCTTAGGGCACGTGTTACGAGACCAATCCCCAATATTAGTTTCTCTCACCTCCAAAGAGCAAGTTTTAGTGGTTTTTTATATTAGGAAGTAGGGTATTCATTTGGGGAGTCGACATTAGAGCCGCCACACACAACTTACTTGGATATTGTAAAGATAATGTATGGCTAAACCAATCTTCGCCTAGGTCGAAGGGAAAACAAGTGAGATTCATGATTCATGGCATATACTATGTGAGATCTATGATTTTTATTTAACTTGATTTAATTTTTCCTATTTCATTGTTGTTGATTTTAAATTATATGGTTTAAATCTAGGGTGTGTATGTGGCCAACGCATGCTTTTAGGGGGACAACCTATAGTTATTTGGACCATAGTATCTGAGTAATTATGCTTTTAGACCAATAAAGTGATGGACCCTCACCCGTTTGCCATAAAAACCTTTCGGTCATTGAGTGTGCAATAATTGAATCTAGGTTAAACCAGAAGCGGATGCGAACTGATTATTTAGGATTAGTGTTCCCATAGACCCAAATTACAACAGTTAGTATGTTAAACCCGATTGGCAAATGTCTACCTCATGCATTAATTAGGGAAGTAGTTAGTGACGAACATCCTAGCTATCGAGATTAGGGGAATTAGGAATTTCTTGCGGACGTCGATTTTCCATAGCTAATTTAGGAAAAATTGAATTAATAACTTTTTGGAATGATTAAGGACCATTAAATGCCATTGAATCATGATTCGTGCTTGTAGAACCATGGACTTAGGTGATTTCTTCTCATTGATATTATTTTTGCGAACTTTTTATTTGTGCTAGTTTAGTTAATTATTTCCTTGAACTTTCTGAAAACCGCCCTTTTTTAGTTAACTTGGAGTAAAACTTAAGTCCCGAGGACTTAACCCCGTATTTACCGCCACTACACCCTTATGGTTGGCAACTCGATTGCGGGTTATATTTAGTACGCACGACACATGAACAGATCTTGGCATCGTTGCCGGGGATTTAGTCATTACTCTGAGTTTAGGTTTCTTTTCTTTTCTATTTCATAGTTTTATGCTTCCACACCTCACTCGGTCAAAATCGGCTAGTTCATTGTTACCTTCGATCCTGAACCAGAGAGAACATTTTTTAGGTGGATTAGAGAGACCCAACTTAGGCAATAAGAAGGCCAAAATCCTCTAAATATGGCTGCAAATTGCCAAATCACCATGGGTCACGCCAATCAAGAGCTTCAAGCTCTTTTGGCGCAACAACCCATCCGTATCAACTATCCGAATAATACTGGAGACTTTGAGTTAAGGTCTGGGTTCATTCACCTCTTGCCATCCTTTCATGGTGGCAGGAATGAAGATCCCACTACTTTTGTTAAGGAGTTTCAGACTAACTGCAAGTCAATGAAACTCTCCAATGCGGACGAGGACATGGTTAAGCTATAATATTTTCTGTTTTACCTTAAAGAAAAAGCCAAGGAATGGCTTTTCTACCTTCCATCTAGTTGCATTAACTCTTGGAATGAGATGATAACCTCATTTTTGAATGAATACTTCCCTAAGGATAGAGTTGCTATGCTCATCAAGGATATATGTAGCATGAAAAGGAGGTCTAGAAAATCATTTGGTGCATATTAAGATCATTATAAGCGATTGGTTGCTAGTTTCCCACTACATGGCCAGTTTGAGAAGGCCATAGCTCGATTCTTCTATGTTGGCATGACTCCCATAGAATGATGCATGATTGATAATGCGTGTGGGGTCACATTTGAGATAAAACTCTAGGCCAAATGAAGTAACTGTATGAGGACATTGCATAGCAGTCACATCTTTATGGTGATCTTAATGCTACTGGTTCCTGAAGTCTGACTGTAGGGAGTGTCTTGAGTTCCACTAACCAGAAAATTGACCAACTAAACTCCATGTTGGAGAGTCTCCTTTCCTCTGGCAAAGTGCAAGTCAAAGCTTGTGGCTTCTGTACTGCCACAAATCATGCAACTGATGAATGCCCTACTCTTTTTGAGGATAATCAATAGGCCAATGCAATGGATAATCAGTTCTAGGGACCATCTAGAGTCCCATTTGGGAATAAATACAATCACGCAACGGCGAGGAACAACTCAAACTTTAGTTACGAGCCTTAAAATCATAACTATCAGACCTCCGTCCCTAGAGGTCAACCGTTGCCTATAACTTCAAAAAATTCCTCTTCATTTGAGGATATGTTGAAAGCCTTTGTGGGTCAACAAAGCCAATTTATGAGTGAAATGGCCTAATTCAAGGTTACCACTAAGAAATCCATCAACGAAACCAAATCAGCAGTCCAAACTCTTCAGGTTCAAATGGACCAAGTGACGCAGCAGAATGGACGTTTTGATGATAAGGGAAAGCGCCTTCGCAACCTTACCCAAATCTTAACGCGAGTGCTAACACTACAAGGAAAGCGAAATTTAGAAACGGATTTAGAAACAGAATTAAGTTCCGTTTCTAAAAAAAAAAGTTAGCGACGGAATTGAGACGGAAACATTCAGAGACGGAATTGAGATGGATCAGAGATGGAATTAGAGACGGAATTAGAGACGGAATTAAATTCCGTCTCTAAAAATGGCGCCAACATTCCCACCAAAACTTTATTTTGTCGTTCATCAAATCTCGAGATTTGTGCAACAAATCTCGAGATTTCCCCTTTACCCCCTCCAACACCCCCCTCGTCCTCCCCACCATCGAAAGCCCTAACTCCCACCGCGAGAAAACCTCGTCTTCGTCGTCTCTCCTCTATACTCTCGTCTCTCCTCTAGACTCGGTCTCTCCGTCTCTCGGTCACCGACCCCCAAATCTCCAACCCTCAACAAATCTCTCGTCTCTGTTCCGTTGCTCTCAACTCTCTCTCTGGTCTCTCCGTCTCTTGCTCAACCAGTTATAGTGGTGTCTCTCTCTGGTCTCTCCGTCTCTCTCCAGTCACCGCCCCCCAAATCCCTAACCCCCAACAAGTCGTCCTCGCACTCCATTGCTCCCTGGTAGCGCTGCCCTGCTCTGGTCGTAGCGCCAGTCTTGCACATTTTTAGTCCGCACCTCTGCTCCTCTCGGCTCTCACATCGTGCTCTCATTCAATCCCCTCTTCGACCTCTCTGCTCTCTCATTGTGCTCTCATTCAGTCCGCGCCTCGCTGTGTTTCATTGGTGAGTTCTCCCTCTTTCCTCTCGAAACATTGTTTTTGGTTAATTGGCAGTGACATGTTTTGTTTGCTTTTACAATGATCTGTGATTTTTACTCGGGCGTGAGAATTTATTGTTTCATGTATTTAGTTGTTTTTTTTGCAAGTTTATTATACACAAGTCGTTTTGGTGAGTAACAATTCGATTGCAATGTTGGCAAATATTTGGATGAATCTTCAGGACGACATGTATTTGTAACATCAACTATGTAATTACTTGTTGTCTATATGTTACTTGTTCCACTTTGTGTACTCTTCTATTTACCTTGTCCACTAAGTGTAGCTTGTAATCTTTGTTCAAAGTACATATGATCATCATGATCAAGGGCATATAAATGGAGTTCATTCTCTTGTACACAATATAAAAATTCTTGAAATACAATCTCTACATTATCTCTAACTCTCTTCTCTTTTGTTTCCCTTCTCTACTTGCTCTTCTAATTGTTAGTTTAATTAAGCCTTCCATGCTTAAGTCTTTAGCAAGGCCAACTTTAGCTTATACATGTTATCAGCACAAATTTGCTATTGCACAAAAGAGATCTTGAAGTTCAAGAAAGCTTGTTAAAGAGACAAAGCTAGAAATGTATAATTTAAATAAATTTGATTTGGTTGTAACTCTTTACATCTTTGTATTAATTTAAACTTGATTTAAATTTATGAGGTTTACCTATATAATAAAAAAAAGGGAAAAAGGAAGAAAGGGAACTGTCCTTGCATGCCTCTCACTATGTTTCTCTATGGGTGTCCGTTCTTTTATGTTTCTTGGTCAATAGTTTTGTAATACATGGGTGGTTCATTATATTGATTATATGTTTTTTAATATCATGTTAGCATTAATTTGTTGATATTGCTCCTACGTTTCGTTATTAAATATTATACGGATTGTTGACAGTTAGGTGAATCTGAACTTATTGAGCAAGTTGAAGTGTAGACCCTATGAAAAGTGATAACCCAAACCCATATGAAGACACCTATTTATTACATAAAAACTAAATAGATAAATAGTATTAAAACCTACGCATGGAATAAAGATCTCTTATGTTATAACAATTTTTTTTTTTTTTTTAGATCAACAACTGAGGTACTTAAGAAGTAGTCATTGTAAAGAAGTTAATCACTTAAGTATTTTCACTTGAGGAAATAAGTCTTAGAAAAAAAACTTTGATCCTAGATATCTCTACAACAAGTTAAAATAATGCGGCAAACGAAGTAAGTGAGGTTTGAACTATTATCAATCCTCCCATGCTAGTTTATATGCTTCGATTCATTTTAGTAGTGATTGAAGTTTAATTTGGGATCCATTATGGTAGTTCGTTGGGGAACTCATATGATGCCAAGTCTTTCGTACTTCACTATTTTATTAACTTTTTAACTCACGCAATTAGGTTGCAATTTTTGTTGAGAAGGAAAGTTAGCAATCCATTTTTGTATTTAAATCACATCACCAAATTGCTTTGTCCCTAGGGGTTAAGAGAGTTTAGAAAGACATTCCAATTGGTGTAATTAGAACCACGTGGTTAATGTACATCTTCCTAAAGCTAGAAATAATATAATTAATATTTAGAGTTATTAGTTCAAATTTATTGAACCTAGGAAATGTAGTTCGAGTGATCAGGTGAATTTTTTTTAAGCCAATCCATATGCATTTTATTTTCTTGGTCTCTTGATGTCTTCCCAAAGGAGGTTTTCGTTTAACATATATGAAGATTTTGAAAGTATTCATCTATTTCTATGAAGATTTTGAAAGCATTCATCTATTGCTAAATATTTTCATGAATAACCCATAAGGAAGACTTGTACATATATGCATATATGACACTTGGCAGCCAATGCACTTTACAAATTCAGCTGTTGCATGTTGTGTGTACTTCAAATTATCTTTATCTTATTTTTTGAAGAAAATTATCTTATCTTATAAACCGTTTCTTCAGTTAGTGTGTTAAAAAAACTGTCTCTTTAATTTTTCAATGGACATTACTTGCATTTTCTTTGTTTCTGATTCTTGCCAATAAATATCCTTGCTCTAATAAATTCTACAAAGGTTTGACATTACATGTAGTAATTTTGTGCATTTTTGTAGCATAGTTATGTAGCATTTTCTAGTGAAGATTGGGAGGTTGCAAGCTTAATGTTGCAATTATGGTGAGCTTCTAATTTGAGTTACCTCATTTTTTCTACGTTTGATAATTGATGTTTATAATGCTTTAATTTATCTTCTCCCCCATAATGGATGGCCTTGGTTCTCTTAAAACCAAAGTCTTTCGTTTGAGTTTGAAATTATAGAAATAAGACAATTTCTTTGTGTATTTTTTTTGGTTTCAATTATGTTTTAATGCGGAAGAGCTTGGTAATGGGCCAAAGTGTTATTGATCTTTTTATAGCAAGGTATGTTGATCAAATTGCCTAGCATTATATATTGGCTTGTTTTGAGTTTGGAATTATTGATTGTTGCAGATAATATGCTTTTGGGGAATCGAAGGCATTCATTTTGCGGAATATGTAGCATTGAGCAATGGAGATTGTGGAGCTTGGAGCTTTGATGTCACTGTAACAAATGCCCTGT
Organism: Stephania yunnanensis; assembly: GCA_039657365.1. Lineage (NCBI taxonomy): Eukaryota > Viridiplantae > Streptophyta > Magnoliopsida > Ranunculales > Menispermaceae > Stephania > Stephania yunnanensis. The sequence continues at coordinate 22,221,291 of CM077583.1, forward strand.
GAGTTTGTTTTATGCATCCATCTATTAAAATGACAAGATTTAGTTATATTCTAGTGGTGTTGATCGAGAGTTACATTTAAAGATGTTCGTTTGAAGATTTGAGACTTTTACATTTAAAGATATTCTAGTGGCGTTGTACCCCAATTAATTTGTGACTGAGGCTATGTTGTTGTTTGTTGTTTGTTGTTGTTGTGTTTGTTTCAATGCCATCCTTTTAGCAGAAATGATAAATATATGAAGATTTTTCTTGTGATGCACAACATTATAATAGTATTAATTGATTTACTTTTTCTTTTAATTATTTGTAATTTTAGGTGCAAATGGAATGTAAGAGATTCGACATCATATCTTTTGTGTCATTGAAAAAAAGGGCTATGAGAAAGGTACTACTTCATTTCTTGACACAAATAACTTGCTTTTAGATCCTACATATCTTTTGGGTGACTAAGTTTCTTAACGTTGATTTAATTATATTTTGTTTGCTAAGAAAAATATATACTAAAGTTCCTATTGAACTCATCAATGAAAGCTTTGGAATTGGGGAGGTAGAACTTATTTACTTATTTGCATAAGTTCAATATTTTATTACATGATATTTTTTTACCTTGCTTTGCACTATTATGTTCTCATATTTTGTCCATATGGCATAGGCCAATGGCTCAATGCCTATTGACAAATGAGATTTTAGTCATAAATCCTCTGATGAGTTATTTTGATCCGATATGGGGAGCCAAGATTTGCGCAACGGAGGTTGTCCTTAACAAACTAGGAACCTAATCAAATCATCTTTTGAATGAGAAAATTTGAAATATTTCAATTTTTGCAATTGTTCACTTCTGATTCCACTTGTGCTATGATAGAGAACTGAAAATTAACTCATTTAAGCCATTTTTTTTTGAGATATTACTAACTGAATCACAGATTATGTATGGAAACCTATGAATTAAGAAATATTTCATGTCGAGCTGCACTTTTCAAACTAAGGAAGGTGTGTTGGGACTTGTTCTAGTTAATGCCCCCTTAAGGAAGGTGTGAATCCTATTTTGTAGGTTCTCAAATTTTTGATAACAAACACCAATTTTTGCTATTTTAGTTAGAATTTGTTCCTCAGCACCCCTCAAATGGAAACCCACCAACTTTGTTTCTAATTTTACATGGTAAAGTACTTATTTGTATTGAGTTCCTTCATTCTCTTTTTTGACTTGGACCAAAGAATTGCGTTTATCTACCTATATTCTTAGATCTTGTTCGTAGAACCAAAAGGAATGAGTTTTCAGCTAGTGATACGTAGCTCTCCCATAATGATGAATTTCTTTTTCTTTATTACTTTATTTATGCTATGTTTAGCTCATACACTTGTGCTTGCGATGATACGTAGTTCTCCCATAATATTGTTTATATTCCTATTATTGTTTGTATAATTTAGTGATTTTTTTCTTTTTGATCTTTTTTCAGGTGTTTTGTACGAAGTCAAGTATTATTTGAAGCACAATCAACTTTATATAATCTCGGAACACTTCATTTTGTTTTTCATTTAGAACAATTTTTGCTATTACTTTTGTAGAAAGATACGATATATAAATTTTTTAGATTGTTTTTGTTGTTTCTTGTACAGTACATTGAAAAAAGATAATGTTAAGGATATGTTAAGTTTATATAAATTGTGCAATATCAATATATTATTTAGCTATGATTTTTATTATATATTGGCAGGTTAAATGTGCTTGGATTGAGACCTATATATATATATATGATCCGTTGCTAATCAGAGACTTTAAAAATTAAACAAAAATGAAAATTAGAGACGGAAATAGAAACGGAATCCAGAGATTCGTTGCTATTTCCGTCTCTAATTTTCGAGGAATACATACATGAATCAGAAACGGATCAAATTCCGTCTATGATCCGTCTCTGATTAGCAACGGATCAGAGACAAAAATAATCAGAAACGGAATTTATTCCGTCTCTAATCAGAAACGGAAACCGTTTCTGATCCGTCTCTAAATCAGAAACGGAATCGCATTTTTGTTTCTGATTGAATTAGCAACGACGTTTTTAGAGAAGGAATTGATTCCGTCTCTGTTCCGTTTCTGACCGCAATTAGAGACGGAATTTATGCAAATCAGAGACGGAAATTTTCGTTTCTGATTTGCTATTTTTTTGTAGTGATAATGCAGTTACACTCCGAAGTTGTAAAGAGCTGGAGGGACCCAAAAGGAATAATGGGTTATTTAATGCCAAAGACCAGACAAATGAGGAAGAACACGAGTTAGTAGTGACTCCATCTATCCCTAAATAGATGATAATTAATCAAAAGGAAGCACCACCCATATTCAATGTTAAACCTCATTTTTCACAACGACTCATCTTAGATAAGAAAAAGGAAGAAGAGAAAGAAATTCTCGAGACCTTTCGACGAGTGGAAATCAATATTCCACTCCTCGATGCTCTAAAGCAAGTCCCTAGGTACGCAAAATTTCTTAAGGAACTATGCACTAACAAAGGGAAACACAAAGGCAATAAAAAATTCTAAATGAAAGAAACCGTCATGGCTATCCTACAGAAGAAGTTGCCTCCTAAATGCAAGGACCCTGAGATGTTCTCAATACCTTATTTTATACATCATGTAAGCATTCAGAGGGCTATGTATGACCTTGGTGCTTCCATTAATGTCATGCCATTGTCTATTTATGAGACATTGCGTGCGAGCCCTTTAGAAGAGATTGGTGTTGTATTTCAGTTGGCAGACCGTTCAGTTGTTAGACTCGTAGGTGTTCTCGAGGATGTTCTAGTCAGAGTGAACAAGTTTGTGTTTCCTGCCGACTTCTAAGTGGTAGATATGAAGGAGAAGCCATTCCCCAATACTTCCTTAGTAGTCATTAGACGTCCATTTTTGAAAAAAATGAAGACTAAGATAGATGTTGATGATGGATCTCTTACTATGGAGTTTGATGGTGAAGTCGTTAAGTTTAACATCTATGACACTATGCAATACCCCAGTGATGTATCGTCTATGGTGTGTACCATGGACTATGTGGATCCACTCGTTGAGTAGACCTTGTTCATGAGTGCCAATGGTGAAATTAAAATAGTGTTAGAGCATCATCTCGATGCTACTCATATCCACGAGAGTGTTCTGACCCTCGATACTGATGTCGTGGATGTTGTTTTATTGTTGGATTTATTCTAACCCCTACCCCAAGTGTCTGTTATTTGGAGTTGCCTACTTATGACTCCGAACTTTCTCCCTCCTTAGTTAAAGCTCCCACACTTGAGCTAAAGCCATTACCTGATCACTCAAAGTAAATTTTCTTAGGTGAGAATGAAACACTCCCTGTGATCATCGCGGCCAAACTTACACATTTGGAGGAAGAAAGGCTCATTCGAGTACTCCGAGAGTTTAAACATGCTTTTTAGTGGACCATAGCGGATACTAAATGTTTGAGCCCTTCCACTTGCGTGCATCATATATATATGGAAGAGGAGTCAAAACCTACGATGGAAGCCTAGAAGAGGCTTAATCCACTTATGATGGATCTCGTGAAGAAGGAAATACTGAAGCTCTTTGATGCTGACATGATTTACCCCTTTTCTGATAGTAAATGGGTAAGCCCTATCTAGGTTGTCCTTAAGAAAATGGGAGTCATGGTAGTCACCAATTCACATGGTGAGTTGGTTCCAACCCGTATTCAAAATGGATGGCGGGTATGCATTAACTACAGGAAGTTAAACGCCTCTACCAAGAAGGATCACTTCCCCTACCATTCATTGATCAGATGTTGAAGAGACTATCCTGTCGTTCTCATTTCTATTGTCTTGATGGTTATTTCGATTTTCATCAGATACTAGTAGTGCCTAAAGACCAGGAAAAAATGACCTTCACTTGTCTGTTTGACACTTTTGCTTATCGGCGCATGCCCTTTGGGTTATGCAATGCACCTACCACCTTTCAAAGGTGCATGGTAAGTATCTTCTTAGATTTCATTGAGCATTTCATTGAGGTCTTTACGGATGACTTTACTATTTATGATGATTCATTCGATAGTTGTCTTATCAATATGACAAAGGTACTCAGCAGGTGTATCGAGAAGAACTTGGTTCTGAACTATGAAAAGTCTCATTTTATGGTGGACTAAGGTCTTATTTTGGGACACATTATCTTAGCCAAGGGCATAGAGGTAGACCAAACTAAAGTTGATGTTATCAAGAAACTTCCCTACCTTATGAACATGCGGGAGATTAGATCTTTCCTTAAACATGCTAGTTTTTATAGTCGCTTTATCAAGGAATTTTTGAAGATCGCACAACCCCTATGCCATCTACTCCAAAAGGACATACCTTCTGAGTTTGATAAGGAATGTAAGAGTGCATTTAATGGATTGAAAGACTCACCTACTAGCATACCAGCGATTCAAGCCCTAATTGGCAGCTTCTATTTGAAATTATGTGTGATGCTAGTAATTATGCAGTGGGTGCAGTCTTAGGACAAACATTCAGGAGAGCTTCACATGTCATTTACTATGCTTCTCATACTCTAAACGTGGTTCAGATGAACTACACCACTACTAAGAAATAGCTCATTTCTATTATCTTCGCACTTGAGAAGTTTCAGCCTTATCTCTTGGGAACCAAGGTTCTCATTTACTTTGATCACTTTGCCTTGAAGTACCTGATGAGCAAAAAGGATGCCAAACCTAGGCTTATTAGATGAATACTCCAACTATAGGAGTTTGACATCACAATCAAAGATAAAAGTGGTGCAGAGAATCTAGTCGCATACCATCTCAACAAAATTGATAATGGTGAGAGTCCTACCCCTCTTATGGATGATTTCCCTGACGAGTACATCTATGTCGCTATGGAAGATCTCCCTGGGTACACTGATTTGGTGAACTATATCACCTCGGGCGATCTATCACTTCACCTTTCAAAGGCGTAAAAGAATAAAGTTAGGACCGATGCTAAGTACTATGTATAGGATGACCTGTACTTATGGAAATTATGCATTGTGTTCCTCGGACTGAGAGTCACTCCATCTTGGATTTTTGCCATACTTACACTTGCGGTGTCCACTTCGGTCCCCGTTGGACAACTAGGAAAGTGCTTGAGAGTGGGTTTTACTGGCCAACTATTTTCCATGATTCATACATGTTTACTAAGACTTGTCCGAAATGTTAGAAAATCAGTAACCTTGATCATCAGGACCAAATGCCACTTACCTTGATTCATATTTGTGAGATATTTGACGTATGGGGTATAAAACTCATGGGACTGTTTCCAGTATCGTTTGGTAATGTTTAGATACTCTTGGCAGTGGACTACTGTCTAAATGGGTTGAAGCTAAGGCTACACGTACTAACGACTCTAAAATGGTATATGAATTCCTTAAATCGAGGACTTTCACAAAATTTGGTACCCCAGGGGCCTTGATCAGTGATAGAGGCACTCACTTCTGTAATCATATGGTTGAAAGTCTTTTGAGGAGGTACAATGTCACTCATCGAATGCCTACATCGTATCATCCCCAAACAAGTGGCTAGGCAGGGTCTCTAATATAGTGATCAAATCCATCTTGGAAAAGATGGTGAATCCTACTCATAAAGATTGGAGTACACGTCTTGATGATGTAGTTTGGGATTACCGAATGATGTTTAAAACACCAATTGGGATGTCCCCATATCACCTTGTGTTTGGTAAAGCTTTCCACCTGCCAAACGAGCTCGAGCATAAATCCTATTGGCCTGTAAACAACTTAATATGAAGCTCGATGAAGCAGGAAAAAAAAAAGCTCACTCTTCAGGAATTGGAGGAAATCAGGAACGACACATATGAAAATGCACGAATTTATAAAGAAAAAACAAAAACGTTCCATGATAGCAATCTCTCTAGGAAATCTTTTTGTGTTGGTCAAAGTGTTCTTATTTTAGTCACGTCTTAAGATTTTTGAAGGTAAGCCGAGATCGAGGTAGACAAGACCATATGTTGTGACTGCGGTGTATGATCGCGATGCAGTGGAGATTTAGAGTTAGGAGACTGGTAATGCTTTTAAAGTTAACAACCACAGATTGAAGATCTTCAATGAAGAATTCCCAAGCCATAATGTAGAGGTCGTCTCACTTACAATGCAAGTCTACACTGATTGACAGACTTAGACCAAGTCGAGCCAACTACTTTAACCAAAAGTGCTACTGGGAGGCAACCCAAAGTTTGATAAGTATTATTTTGTTTATTCGTTTTAGTATTTTTATCATTATGCATGAGCTTGTATCATTTCCTTCATCTTATATCTATCATGTTATTCCACCATCTTGTTTGTTTTCTATGTGTCGGCCTCTCGACTTGTTATGAACCTTGAGGACAAGGTTTGGAATAAGTTTGGGGGTATTTGAGGGATTATGGATTGATTTTGATGGATTCTTTGCGAAAGACCGCAGGTATGATCGTTAATTTTTTTGAAATTATGAAGTTATCGAATGGTAATGGTGTTATTTTATATCATTTTTTCCATTTCTTTCATTTCTTTTCCATTCATACTTTTCTATCATTTCATTAGGATTTGATACACTTTCTTGCATGTATTTAGTATAGTTTTTATGTTTTTTTAGCTATTTAGAGTCACCCAAAACTTGGTTTATGCCTTTATTAGTGGATAAGTAAATTACAGTTAGCTTTTTGACTTGAATTTTAGAGAAAACTAGGATAAACACTCAATCAATTCTGCAATACAAAATTATTATGATTTAATGATTAGGGACTTAGTTGATGGTTTGACTTTGTGCTAGATAACGAAAGGTAGTAGACGGTTAGACTTATGCAAATATTGATATTTTGACCCACATTGGGGGATTTGCTTGATTATAGTGAAAGTGACAAAGGTTAATATGAGTTTTTCTAAAAAATAGAGAGTCCCGCATGTTTTCACAGAAATGGAGCAGGGAATCTTGTTGTGGAAAAAGTGAGAGAAGCGGTCCACATGAAATGTAGCAGGGATCATAATACTTGAAAGAAAAATTTGAGGAAAAATAGAGAAAATAAGAAGAATAAAGGTGGAAGTTATGAAACTTTTCAAATAAAAGATTTAACTCGAATGCTTTTATTTAATTAAGTGAGATTTTAAACTTGCGCGCTTGAATGCATAGACCAAAAAAACTCGTGAGTAGTTGATGTCCTTTGTCTTAACCGGATCTATGTCTTTAATGTGTGATCTTAATTGTGTTTGAGTTGCGAGTTTTGCATATCATAACTCCGAAATTTTCTAAGTTGCTTGTTACTTTGGTGGCTATGTAAATCAAAGGGACTCCATGAATTTTGAATCGGGTATAGATCTATTTTATGTTGTCATTTACACCTTTGCTCGGGATGTGCAAAGTCTTAAGTTTGGGGGTATTTGATTTTTAAATACTTTTATTAGTCTATTTTAGCATATTTAATGTGGAAAGTTTTCAAAATATATATTTAATTATATTTATTGGTCATTTTCAGGCGAAAGAGAGTGCACGGTTGAATTTTGGGGAAAAATACTCAAAATGAAGTATTTACATGCAGTGATCAGAAACCAGATAGTTTGCCTCGAGTTACGCATTGCGCGGTGGGAAAAATAAGAGATAAAAGACCAAATAATGCAGGGAGTGACATAGTTTGGTCATTTGAGTTGAGTTGCTATTGGATTGCCCCGAGATCCGCATTAGACTATCTCTTATACATTCGCACAATGTTTATGATTTCCAGTTCGCTGCCACGTGGCAGTCGTTGATTCGCCTAACTCGGCAAAGCACACCCACGCGGCAACAACCGATTCATCCAAATGTCATCAATGTCAAGCTCACTAGTAGTCTTCTCCCATTTTAGTTCCCTTAGGATGTGCTCCGGATGCGCATCAGCACATTCTCCTACTTTTTCGTCGATTTTTCGAGTGACAAACCATTCTTAAGCTACGACATGTGGCGTCTCTCGATTCGTCCAGCTCCTTTATAGTTAGCTGTCTCGGGCGACTGCATGCTGCCATGTATCATGTCTTCCACACAAAGTGTCACCAGTAGCAAATCCAGCATATTAGCTCGTGACATGTCAGCAAACTTAAGCTCTCTCAACCAATCACGCGCTACCATGTGTACAAAACCCATTTTCACCCCAAAAATAGTCCTTGAATGCTCCTCGGCACACGTGTTATGAGACCACCCCTAAAATTAGTTTCTTTCACTTCCCGAGAGCAATTTTTAGTGGTTTTTCATATTAGGAACTAGGGTATTCACATTGGGAGTCGACATTGGGGCCGCCACACATAATGTTTCATACTTGGAGATTGTAAAGATGATGTCTGGCTAGACCAATCTTCGTCTAGGTTGAAGGGAAAATAAGTGGGATTCATGATTCATGGCATATACTATGTGAGATCTATGATTTTTATTTAATTTGATTTAATTTCTCCTATTTCATTGTTGTTGATTTTAAAGTATATGGTTTAGATCTAGGGTGTGTATATGGTCCAGTGTATGCTTTTAGAGGGACAACCTATAGTCATTTAGACCATTAGTATCTGTGTAATGTTTTTTTATACCAATAAAGTGACGAACACTCACCCATTTGCCGTAAAACCCTTTCGGTTATTTAGTGCGCAATAATTAAATCTAGGTTAAACCGGAAGCAGACGTGATCTAGTTTCTTAGGATTAGTGTTCTCATAGACCCAAATTACTGCGGTTAGTGTGTTAAACCCGATTGGCAGATGTCTAGGGTTATGCATTAATTAGGGAAGTAGTTAGTGGCAGACGTCTTAGCTATCAAGATTAGGGGAATTAGGAATTTCTGGAGGACGTCGATTTTCCATAGTTAATCTAGGAGAAATTGAATTAATATTTTTTGGAATGATTGAGGACTATTAAATGCCATTGAATCATCATTCGTGCTTATGGATCCATAGGCTTAGGTGATTTCTTCTCATTGATATTATTTTTATGAGCTTTTTATTTGTGCTAGTTTAGTTAATTATTTCCTTGAACTTTATGAAAACCCCCCATTTTTAGTTAACTTGGAGTAAAACTCAAGTCGTATGGATTCGACCCTGTATTTACTACTATTACACCCTTGTGGTTGGTAACTTGATTGTAGGTTATATTTGGCACGCACGAAACGTGATCAGTTTGTGTATATATTGGTTGTGGCTAAATCGCTTGCACAGGTTACTTGTGATAGTGCTCGTGTCGATGGTAGTAGAATATATCTACGACCATTGGGAGGGATTATGGTGGTTCTGATGTGTAACACCGTCGGGAAGGGATCATGCTGTTTACTAAAGTTATGGTTTAGTCACTATAAGCTTATAAATATATACGTGGTTCTAATTTGATTTATCGATTACTCACTTGTGTAGGTCAGGGTTTTCTCGTGATTATATGGATTTTCGTTGATTAATGCTTTATTTCGAAACTGGTTTAATTGGTATATCCATTATTTATTTCACGGTACTGATTTTTCTTGTCGTGTGTTGCATACATTCATGGGAATGTGACATACTGTTGCCAGGTGTTATATTCGCATGTCTCATAAACTACCAATTTTATTTCATGAATAGTGTGTGGACTTATCTTGGGAATTTACTCACTAACTCATCACTGTATGTGTTGGGTTAATGAGTGCAGATCGCAAGGGCAAGGGCAAGGACGTACTGGGCGACTACCTTTGAGATTGTGGAGACAGCTCGTGTGTGATATTAGTATGTATTTATTTTTTTGTTAGGTTTTGGGGACCATAGAACAATGATTACATTGTATATGGAACTTTTGTTATATTTATTTCGCTTTCATATATACATTGCATCTTTTGCCTAGTTTTCCACTACTTAGGATTGTTAATTACTGCATAACTTAATTTAAGACTTCCACTTTAAACTTGTAGTATAACTTGATAAATTAATTAAATAGCTAACTAAATCATTAATGCCTATGTAGAGATTAATTAGCATAACTAGGGTTAGCAAGAAAAGTATAAGCAAACAGGTAGGTCACGAGGCGTCAAGGATAAACGGGCCATGATGTGGCAAAGCTTGGTAACATGGAATGCGACGTGGCAGGTCTCAAGGCGGCCTGAGATTTGGGGCCACCACATGTTGTGTATTTTACGGTTGTACCATTTATGCCCAAATTAAAAGCTTTAATGGTCATGATAACTTCTAATGCCTAAGTTCATTAAAGACGCGATCAAGTTGTCTAAAGTATTGCACTCAAAATCAATACAAATTCTAATTATTGAACTTTTTATAATTATTTTTTATCCATATTCAAGGCATATCATTCGTACCATAGGATCCATTGATTCTTAAGATAAATAGACTACTCACATTTCATTGAAATACGCACATCACAATTCATAATGGGGATAATTGCAAATTAGAGATGAATACAAATATGACCTTGAATTAATCAATGAAACCAAACTTGAATCACAAACGTGAAGTCTTCAATATTTTCTTCACACGAACTCCTTAATAATCAAACTTAAAGAAAACTCAATTGTAAATTACTTTAATGGTGTTTAATAGTTGGTATGTGGTGATTTTACCACGTCCTAATGCCTATGTATACTCGTTAATAAAAATTAGAAACTCGACTTTACAATTTAACTCGAATTAAAACTTCAACTTTCTATTTTTCAGCGTGTTTAGCGCTGTCACGAATGTCCCGGCCCCATGCTTTATAGGCCACTACGCCGCCACTGCACCACCACTAGATGTGTATATTTTGACTCCTTGGTGTCTCGGCATTGTCATTACCATCTAGGTGTCGCCCCCTTTGCACCAGACGACCGCTAATGCGTCGAACCTCCAAACTTAGTTTTCTTCACTTTTTCATCTCTCCCACCCCATGCCTTTTCCTTCCCATGCTATACTTTGTGTTCCTACATCACCAACATGTGTGGCCATAGTGCCAACCATGTTTTTGTGGGTTTTTGCTTTGTTTTTCTAGTTTTGCTCACTTCCTTCCATTACACCTTAATTATCTGAAAGTGCAATAATACCATGAATTAAAACTCATTTATGGATATTTATACTAAATATACTACTAAACTAATCATATATATAAGTATAAATAATCACTTATAAAATACCCCCAAACTAAAGATTTTGCTCGTCTCAAGAAAATGTGTATTCTACCAAGTCTCCTAATACTAGTTCTCATCCAATTTACATTGTTCATGGATTATCCTTTAATTCACTAAGTTTCAAGTAAATAATCAACTCAAGAGTTTTTCTTTGCAAGAATTTACATTTTAAGACATGTAGCTTTAAAAACACATATAACTTTACTTTCAAAATATTAAAGTAGATTACTACCAAAAACTATCATTACTTACAAGTTTGTTTAACTCAACACTCTAGGAAGTATACAATCTTATGATTCTCATTAAGCTCAAGAATTCACAAATAAGCATAGATCATACTCATCTTTGGTAGACTTTAGCACTTCAAGAGTCTACATGACTTTACATAAATGGAATAGAAACTAAACTTAATTAGCTACTCGTACTCAAGCTAAATCTTTTATTTGAAGAGTTTTAGTTTACTTCCGCCTTCTTTTCACTATTTTTATTCTCTCATTTCTTTTTCTTTTTATTTTTTAGTTAACAGTCCCTGCTCCTTTTCCTATGGACTTCATTCTTCCTTACTTTTTCCAACCATCAAGTTCTTTGCTCAATTTCCCGTTGAATTTGTGGGATTCTCTCATTTTTTTTATTTCTAAAACACTTGTTAGCACTTCTTACTTTTATTTAATCAAGTAAGTTAACCCAAACTATTTAATTTACAATGCCTATTTCTTCCCTCCTTTGAATTAAGGCTTTATTTGCTTTGTATTATTAAGTAAGACTCACACTTATTATATAATTCTAAGAGATCTAACGTTTTTCACAAGAAGTGTTATAGTTTATTGCTTTTAATTCAAGTTCAAGATCTTCCATAAATCTAGGTTTTTAATTATGAAATTAAACCGTTGTTTGCTACATTTCATTGATTCTTCTTTAAAATTTAAAACACTCTATTAAGTTTCATATCGACAAGATACTTGTAATGTACTCTTCCACAATTAAATGCATGAAAATGAAAATGAACTACTTATTCATTACATATACTACTTAAACATTCATATAGTAAGTAAAATAAAAAATTTATACGCTACCATATTTTCATCCTTAACTGCTTCAAATTAAAATTTAAACGATCATACCTGTAGTGTTTATCCATATATCTTAGCCATCTTACCACTTCCCATAGTGTAGTGTAGTGTCGATGCCCCTAAACATAAACCAAACTCTGTCCTTAAGGTTTAAAAGTAAGCCTAAAACTTGAAAACACTAAAATAGACAAACATACATAATAACACATGTTATAATAAAATAAACTAAACATATAATTTAAATAATTAAATAATTAACAAAATATCTCAAGTTTTTTTGGTATCAAAATTTCCTAGGTTAAAGGTATCAATGTAGTCATCATCATTATAAATATCTGCATTCCACTTGGGATGAGGTCAATGGATGCTTGATGTGTATGCTGCAAGTATAACAACTAGCTTGTAGTAATAGTGCAATCAACTAACGTCGATCACGGATATCCTCTAGGAAAAGGTTTTTGCACTATTTGTATATTACCTACTTAACTTGAATTATTGCTAAAGGATTCACTTTCAATTGATTTCATTTTTAACTAAATTATCTAATAAATCACTTTAAACTTTCGTTGACTTCTTATATTAAGGATATCTTAGTTCACAACTTCACCTAGATGATTTAACACTATACTTCGTATTCATATTTACATCTCGATATGTTGTATGCAATGCCTTATTAGAATAGACGAATTTCCTTCAAACCCACTTCAACCCACTTTCGTGATAGAGAAGATTCTAATGTGCAAACTTGAACTCAACCTATTGATGTGAATAACATAATCTCCACATTGCTTTAAGTCCAGAATCATTGGATTCATAACCAACTACATTTACTATCAGCGCCTCCCAAATAAACAACTATCTCTTGATGTTATATACTTTACGGTTATACCATTCATGTCCATATTAAAAGTTTCAATGGTCATGATAACTCTTAAAGGCTAAGTCTATTAAACATGTGGTCAAAATGTCTAAAGAATTATGCTCAAAATCAATAAAAATTCTAACTTTGCACTTTTTATTATTACTTTTTATTCCTACTCAAAGAATAACATTCATACCATAAGATCCATTGATCCCCAAGATAAATAGACTACTCGCACATCATTAAAACATACACATCACAATTTAATATAGAAATCATTGCAAGTTAGATATTAATATAAATATTACCTTTAGTTTATCAACAAAACCAAATATTTATTGCAAAAATGGAGTCTTCAATATTTCTCCAACAAAAACTCCTTAATACTCAAACTCAATGCTAAATTACTCTAATGGAGGCTAATCTCCTTTTATGTGGTGGTCTTTTTAATTTACCACGTCCTAATACCTTTTCATACTCACTAATAATAATAAGAAGCCTTAAATTATAATTTAACAGTTCATTAAAGCTTCACTTTCTAATTTCTACGAGGTTGGTGCTGTCATTTACTACCTCGGCGTTGTGTGTGTTAAGTCATGTGTCGTAGATGTGCCAATGCTTCAAGAAGTATTTTTAAGCTACTGGAGTCTCGGCACATTTCCTTGTATCTCTCGACGTTGCCCCTCGTGTGCCACGACATTGTCACTACGCCAGACTTCCAGAGTTGATTTTATTCATTTCTGGTTCTCTCCCACGCCGTGCGTTTTATTGCCAGGCTGTGCCTTGTCTCCTCACAACGTCAATACATGATCCCACGATGCCAACTCTGATTTTGTGGGTTTTTGCTCCATATACTAACTATACCACTAAATTAACCCTATATATACTTAGAAATAATCACTTATTAACTACCCTCAAACTTAAGGTTTTGCGCGTCCCGAGCAAAGGTGTATTCTACTAAGTCACCTAATAAATAGTTCTCATTCAATTTATATTGTTCATGGAGTATCATTTAATTTACTAAGGTTCAAGTTAACAATCCACTCAAGAGTCTTTTCTTTGCAAAAACTTATATTTTTAAGACATGTAGCTTTAACAACTCATATAACTTCACTTTCAAAACACTAAAGTTGATCTTAACCATAAACCATCACTACTCGCAAGTTCATATTATTTCAATATTCAAGTAGCAAGTATACAATCTCATGATTTCTCATTAAGTTCAGGAACTCTCAAATAAGCATAAATCAAAACCATTATTAGTATAGTTTAGCCCTTCAGGAACTTATAGGACTTTTACATAGTTGGAATGAAAACGTGACTTAACTAGCTACTACATTCGAGCTAAAATCTTTTATTTGAAATGTTTTAGTTTACTTTTTCCTTTTTCTCTTTTATTTTATTTTCTCTCAATTATTTTATTCTTCTCTTCATATTTTATTTAACAATCCTTAATCTTTTTCCTATGGACTTTATTCTTTCCCACTCTTTCCAACCATCAAGTTCTCTACTCTTTTTCCTATGGACTTTATTGTTCCTCACTTTTTCCGACCATCAAGTTCTTAGCTCCTTTTCCTATAGAACTTATGGGATCCTCTCATTTTTCTTTTTTATTCTAAAACTTTTGTTAGCACTTTTCACTTTCATTAAATCAAATAAGTTAACTCCAACTTCTAATATAGAATGCCTATTTCTTTTTCTCTTTGCACTAAGTCTTTATTTTCTTTGTATTTTCAAGTAAGATTCATACTTATTATATAATCCTTAGATATCTAAATTTTCCTCAAGAAGTGTTCTAATTTCTTGCTTTTGTTTCAAGTTCGAGGTCTTATCAAAATCTATATTTCTAATCATGAAATCACATTATTTTTTGCTATTTTTCATAATTTATTTTTCTTCAAAATTTAAAATAGTATCCTAAGTGATAATACCTGCCGTGTTTATCCTTATTTCCTAGCCTATCCTACCACTTTCCCATAGTGTGGTGTAGTGTCGATGCCCCAAAACTTAAACCAAACCTTGTCCTCAAGGTTTAAAAGTAAGCCTGAAAATGAAGACACTAAACAAACAAACATATATAATAACACAAGTTATAATAAACTAAATAGTTAACAAAATATCCCAAATGTTAAAAATAATTGATATCAAAGTCACTCTCAACTCCCTTGGTCTAAAGTAATCCTAGAACACTAACTTCAGGACTGCGCATCATCATCATCATTATTTTCATCATCAACTCCAACTTGCGACGATATTAATTGATGCTCCACCATCCTGCTCTGCAATAAATATGGATCAAACACATATGCTGGTGCTGCTGGATAGCTTAATGACCAATCATTGAATCTCTACCATCTGCTCGTCTCATATCTAGATATGGTTTTATGATGATCGATGAAAAACATGAAATTACGATGCCTGTTCGATCTATGCTGCTCTCTCCTATTTATATCTTGCTCATATCTTAGCATGGCTGCCTGGTATTGCGTCTTTTCCTCAAAGTATTGTCTCCTCATCTTTGCTATCCATAACCTTTAGCGTCATGGAGTTAAATCCTCAAGTGGTGGTATAGGTGCTTGTGGTGGAAGAGGTGGTGGAAAGACTTCTGGACCCTCCAAGTCCTGCTTTCCTATCTCTGGGTTTAAAAACTCATAGTCCTCAATAAATCCTTGCTACCGTTGCTCATCTTCTAGCTCTTGGGCTAGTTTTGCTACTATTGCTCAATCTTTCTTCCTTTTGGCCAACAAGTCAAACTCACATCTAGCTCCATCGACCCCTCTCTCTCCTACTCAGAGTCTTGCTAACCAGGTGGCAATTTCAAATTGAGCATGAAAGTTTTATCCATGGTTTGTTGGGCATCTATATGAAATTTTTCATTATCTCTTATTCCTTAAACATATATACGTAATTAAAATAGGAAATAAATATTTTTTTCCCTTTTCCGACGTGATGGAGTCCCTCAGACTAGTGTGTATAATCTCTCCGATGTTGATCTCCTCGAATTTCATAATCTCTTAAAGACAAGTCACTTTTGGCTTATTGATCTCACCCTGCTGAGAAGTGGGGTATAATGATGCAACAAGAAAATGTAGCCATATTTTGTAAACCTTCCTGATACACCCCTTCTTAATGTGGTTTGACACATTCTCAGCTCCCATCACCAATCCTTGTTGTCTTGGGACAACCAATGCATCTTCTATGGCTCTAAATAGGTATAGGTTATAGGATATCTCATATAATCTAGCTGAGAAAATTAGTGTAAATGCATACAAACTTAAGTGCTCCAACCCATAAAAGTACTGATCTCACATCTATTGAAGGGAACTAAAACCTTTATTGGCTCATCCTTCACTGTGAACTTCGCATTGGCGTAGAACTCAAAAACAATCGAACTCACTCCTATTAGCTTTATTCTCCTTATAGTCTTAAGTGAGTTGCTCCTAATTTTAGTGCCTAATGAAACTGTTCACTCTTTTATTATATTTGGTTGGCAAATTAATTCCTCTTTCATAAATGAATTCTCTATGTAAGATTTTCTCGTATCAGTCCTTAGCCTCTTTACTAATGAATTATTTTGATTTAAAAGGTTTAGGCACTTCATCATTGGGGTTCCTAGAAGTTGATTCCTCAAAGTCATTTTCTTCTCATTTGGCTAACTTGTTTCCTCATTTTCGCCATTTTCTTCAAATTTCAAGCACTAACAACAATGCAATGCAACTTGGTCTTCAAATCACTTAAAAATCAAAATTCATATAACATGGATCATGCATACGCAAAAATGCAAAGATATCAACTAAGTCTCCATGGGTGATATTAATGCTCAAATTCACACAATCTTGCAAAATCTATCCTAGAACCTCAAATTCACAATTTCATACAATATCATCGAAATTTCGAAATTCAAACATAACTAGATGAAATTGTTAATATACTTCAATGTCAGATTAATTTTAAATGTAAATCACTCCTCCAAATCTTTTTCAATCCACTTCTAACTTATCTCACCAACTAGAACCATAACTCTCCTTGGAATCAAATTCTTAAAATCCAAGCTCTAACTCTTCCACTTGTGCAAATCCATAATGTATTGTTCCTTCAATCTAAATCAGTAGGAACTCACTAATCTACTTAAAAATAATCAAAAGTTGGCTCTAGAAGGGTGTATGCCTGGTGGTTAGGGTAGGGTTTAAGTGCAAGTGTAGAGAATGGTGTGAAAATGGGTTTAAGACCCTCACTATGACCTCGGGGCCGCTACTGCACGAATGATGTAGTAGGGCATTATTTTTTGGTGCTTGCTGCCACCTCGGCGCTGTAGCTTGTACCTACGACGTCGGCTCATCTGCCCACATCTTTGCATATGATTTTTTGCTAATTCTCCTCCGCGCTCCTCCGACTTTGTGTACAACTCACACAAGGTGTCGTGACTACGTAAAATCCATGAAAATATAAAAATTAATAAATTCTAATTTCGATTCACCCATGCACGTTACCTTCATCGCTTTGAAGTCCTTCACTTTTTTCACTCTTTAATGACTTCTCGAGATATTTCCATTCCGATGAATCATCACTCGGCGAATGGTCTTTTCTGCACATTTAATACAAATTTTTCGAAAGTTAAAACTAAAACTTGTTAATCGCGATTATTAAAATAAATAGATAACTACTAACTATTAAATGAAACTCAAAACTTGAAATTTAAAACCCTTGCCTGCCTCCCAGTAGTGCTTAAATTAACGTCATTAGCATAATGCCTTTTCACTCATTTAGTCTGAGTTTAAATTGAGAAACTTCATCTGTAAATCAAGAATTATAATGTCATTCGTGTTTGGATGTACTTATTCACCATTGATAAAGACAAACTTCTCAACATCATTTCCCTCATCGATACTCATCATGATCTTTCTTTCTTTTATGTACAAGTTTTCTTTAGTCATGTTCAAGAATGGCTACCTAAGTGTCATAAATACATCATCATCCATGTTGTGGTTCATGACCTCAAAATCCATGATGAATGTGAATCTACCTACTTTTACATGCACATTTAAAACTATTACTATAGTAGGTATCCAGTTAGTCTGAGTTTAAATTGAGAAACTTCATCTGTAAACCATTCTCACCTTGGCTGACTCATGTTGTGGTTCATGACCTCAATTCAATGTATCTTGAAAATTTATCTTCAAGTCTGCATGAATCATCTCCATTAGTGGCACGACATCGGCTGAACTTATCTCTCTAAGACAACCTTCTCAGCATATCATTTAAGACATTTTGAAACTGGTGCTTGTCAAAGTTTATTGTATGCTTATCTCTCTAGGATCTCTCATTTTGATCATTTGAAGTCACGGGATGAACTTGAGCTTTGGTTCTGATTTCTTTGAAACCAAATCGATGTAATTGCCATATAGGTCTTCTTCGAGAGGTCCTTCATCTTTTTTCTTGGCTTTCTATTGTTACTTCCTTTTCTTTTTCTTCAAGGCATTGAGTCTTTGTTTCTTGAAACTATCTAGCTCATCTTGCCTTACTTTTGTTCCATGCTCATGCATTTTTTCATGCTTATACAATACTTAGTTTTATCTTGGCTTCTTTATTGTCGCAATGCTCATCATGCGAATATCACTCACGTTCTCCTTGGGATTGGTGACTATGTTGCTAGGAAACTGTCATTCTTTCATCGAGTTCAAGGATATAGCAAGTTGACCAATATGCCTCTCTAGATTCTTGATAGATTTTAACTGCTCATTATCCATGCTCTTCATGGCTTGCTTTAATCCTTCCAACTATTTATCGTGCTTGTCATGGCACTTTCCATCTCTCACTCCCAAGGCTTAGAAGTACTTCTCAATTGACTTTAGTGAATTCATCTATTCACTCTGCTCCAGCTTCCCCTATTTTACTTGTTGTTCAAAGCCTTAAGGTAACTTCAGTGCATTACCAAGATTTCCATATGAAAATTTTAGGTTATCGTTGTTGTATCATTGATAAAATCATGGAGGAGCCACCCTTTCGACCTGAAGTTGTTCTCATAGCTTTGGTTATTCATGAAGTTAATGTCTTCATGCTCCATTCCTTACTTAATGTACATCTGGTTAATCACCATGCCTTGATGACTCATGGGTTGTTGTGCTACTTGTGGACCTTGGCGTCCCATGTGAATTCTTGCCATCAGACTACTCAAATTTGAAAGCTCTTCCATAATTGCTGATTATGACTTAATCTTGTAGATGCTTGTTGGTTTCCTTACTATGTAGAATTTTGAGACATGAGATCGAGGAGATCTAATGCTCCATCTTCATCCTTGGTAAGTAGAAAACAACCTGATGCAATATTTACTAGTATTCTCATGCTGTGGTTTATTGCATTATAGAAAATTTGAAGTTATACTCATTTCATGTATTCATGTCTCAAACATCTCCTCACATCTCTTTAATATTTCCTAAGCCTTACCAAACGACTTGGTGTCTTCCTTCACTAATTGGTTAATCTCAAGTTTCCTTTCACCGACCTTCACTGAGGGAATGAGCTTGTCAAGAAATCTCTCATTGATTTCTGCAAATGAGATCAAACTCCCTACATTTAGCCCTTGAAACCAGGATTTGGATTTTCCACCCAGTGAGAATAGGAAAAGTTGCATCCTGACCACCTTATTCGTAACTCCAGTGATGTGCATAGTGTCACACTTCTGCAAGAAGTTCTCAACATGTGCAATTGGATTTTAGTTGGATAGCCACATAATAGACTATTTTGCACCATGTTTATTAGAGATGGTCGCAGGTCAAACTCGATGGTGTTGGCTGGAATCCTCATCGCTCTGTTATATGTCTTCAGAGATTTTAGCTTGAATTAGTCAAGAAGGCATTTTTTTCCTTGCACTCTCTCTTGTACTACTAGATCACCTGTGGATTAGTTATTCCTGTGACCCCGTTGTTGGTTTTTAGCTTGCTCCTCAGCCATCTTGACTCCTTTCTTTTTCTTTCACTTGCTTATTCTCTAAATCTCCAGATTGTAACGCGCTAGGTCCTTCTTTTCCTTACTACGCATGCAATAAGTATCCTTGAAAAGAAAACCCAAAAAAATCAAGTGCAGAAAGTCGAACTAAAACTTAAGCCCTTTTTTGTTATTTTTATTTTATTTAGCAGAAAAGCAAAGCACTGAAAGTAAAATTTAGCAACTTTTCAAACTAAGTAAATCTAATGGCTACCTATCCCTGGCTACGACGCCAAAAACTTGGTGTGCATAATGCAAGTATAATAGCACACTTATAGTAATAGTTCAATCAACTTATGTTGATCACATATATCGTCCTCGGGTAAAGGTTTTTGCACTAGCTATATCTTACCTACTGAAATTGAGTTATTTCTGATGGATTCATTTTTATTTAATTTTATATTAAACCAAACTACCTAACAAATCACTTTAAACTTTAGTTGGCTTCTCATATTAAGGATATCTTAATTTACAACTTCACTTAGATAATTTAATACTACGCTTTATATTCATGTTTACATCTCAATATTTTGTGCAATGCCTAGTTAGAATAGACAGATTTCCTTCATATCTAGTTCAACCAATTATTGTGACAGAGAAGATTCTAATGTGCAAACTAGAACTCCACCTATTGGTGTGAATAAGGTAAGCTCCATATTGCTTTAAGTCCAAAATCATTGGATTCATAACCAAGTAAGTTTACTATTCGCTCCTCCCTAATCAACAACTTGTATTTTATGGTTGTAGTGTTCATGTCCAGATTGAAAGCTTCATTGCCCATGATAACTCATAAAGCCTAAAGTCATTAAACATGTAATCAAGACGTCTAAAGCATTACGCTAAAAAAATCAATAAAAATTCTAACAATTGCAATTTTTATTATCATTTTTTATTCCTATTCAAAGCATAACATTCATATCATAGGATCCATTGATATCTAAGATAAATAGACTACTCGCACTTAATTGAAACACACGCATCACAATCCAATATAGAAATTGTTGCAAATCATAGATGAATATAAATGTTACCTTGAATTAATCAATGAAACTAAATATTGATTAAAATGGAGTCCTCAATGTTTCTATAACGAAAACTCCTTAATCCTTAAACTTAATGCTAAATTAATCTAATGGAGGCTAATCTCCTTCTATGTGGTGGTCTTCTTAGTTTACCAGGTCCTAATACCTATTTATACTTCCTAATAACAATTAGAAACTCTAAATTTTAACTTGACTCTAATTAAAGCTTCACTTTCTAATTTCTACAAAGTTGGCGTTGTCACTTACTACATCGGTGTCGTGTGTTAAGCCACAGTGTCGTGGTTGCGCCAATGCTTTATGATGTGTTTTTGAGCTCCTATAGTCTCGGCACCGTCCCTTGTGTGTCTCGGCGTTGTTGCTATATGCCATGGTGCCTCAGCTACATCGGACCTCCAGAGTTACTTTTCTTCATTTATGGTTCTCTCCCACATCGTGCCTTACATCCCCATGCTTGCCTTGTCCCCCCACAGCATCAATACATACTCCCATGGCACCAAATCTAATTTTGTGGGTTTTGTTAGTGTAGAGCCCTAGGTCAATCTACAATCATTGTTTATCTTATAATTTTAGATAATAAAATTAAAGTTTTTATTTGTTGTTTTATTATAAGTGATGGTACATTTACCTAATAGTAAGATCTACGGGTATTTGTTAAAATATCCTAAATTTCTCTAGTTGGTCGTTATATGGGGAACTATAATGAATTAAGAGTAGAGTGAATCTTGATTGATGGTCATGTGATGATCATTCTCATAAAGATACAAATTGAGATCATGAGTACTAGGGAACATGGTACTGGATTGACTAGCTATGAGAACATCACATGGATTAAGCCATAGGTGTTACTCATGATAGGTATATAATTTAGTCCTTAGACTTGAGATTGCCATAGACTTTAATATTAGGAGGATAGTAATTTGACACAATCAAAAGTTGTCTTTAACTGGATGATTATAAAGATTGCAATTGGTTACCACGTGAATAATATGAGAAGGTGTGTAATCAAGATATAATTTGTCCCTCTTATATATAGAGATATCAGTGGATCCCTTGATATGATAGACCGATAATGACCAAGTCCATATGAATTGATATGATCAGTGTCACATGGATGTTTTCAGTTTACCTAATAATCGAGACTGGTACGATTGAACATTAAAGGTGTTTTTCTACGCCTTATGTTTAATCAAAAGATATCGCATAACAAAAAAAATATGATATATGTTATTTAGTAGGTTGTATCGATTTTGATATTCATACTACTTAGGTAGTCATAATGCTTGCTAGAGACTGCTTATGACTTCTGTACCAAAATGGTTTTGATTCATTGCCAATGTCGCATGAACCTGGCCTTATGAAATTTCAATTGGTCCATAGTAAT
This sequence comes from Stephania yunnanensis, assembly GCA_039657365.1. Lineage (NCBI taxonomy): Eukaryota > Viridiplantae > Streptophyta > Magnoliopsida > Ranunculales > Menispermaceae > Stephania > Stephania yunnanensis. The sequence goes on from CM077583.1 coordinate 22,243,727, forward strand.
GAATCTTATATGATAAAATTCATGACATAAAAGCCCTTATGATTTGTTATATGATAACTTATTAATAGGAACGTATATATAATTTGCTTAAACTACATAAATATAATAGTTGTATTGTGAATAGGATTTTAAGTGAGAGCTTATCTACAGATCTAAATAGAATTTGAAATAGTAAAACAAAAAAAGATTTACGCTTTTGCTATTTTTGAGTTCTCTAGATTTTGGGAAAGAAAGAAAAAGTCTTCAATCTCTCTTGGGGCTTGTACTTCAAACTATGGTCTCCATTCGTGTTTAAATCTTTGATAGAGGAAATGCACTTGAACATCTTGGAAATCGAACAATTAGAGAAGGAAATCATGGATTAAGGTATGGTTTACTTTTATAGATCTAGTTTAATGGAATTTATTTTCAATCTTGTTAAGGTTTTTCAAAATTGTTTTGAGTTGTTCGCTGCGTATGAACCCCAAAATCCAACAGGTTTTTGCTCCGTTTCTTCTCTTTTTTCCTTAATTTCTTCCATTAAACCTTAATTCCCAGAAAAAACAATAATACCATGAATTAGTACTCATTCGAGGATATTTATACTAAATATAATACTAAACTAACCTTATATATACGTATAGATAATCACTTATCCACACTCCATTTCATGCTCTGCACTTAATCCTAATCAAACATGCATGCTCGTGCTGCTCGAAAACCAATTGACCTATCATTAGGTCTCAACTATCCAATTCTCTCATATCTAGCTATGTCTTTTTGATGATCAACCAACAACATGAAATTGTGTTACCTGTTCTATCGGTTTTGTTCTCCGCTTTCCACATCCTACTCATATCTCATCATGGCTATTTGGTATTGCATCCTATTCTCCTGGTCTTGTCTTTGCATCTTTGCTGTCCACGGCCTCTACTGCAATCCTCTGGTGGTGGTAGGGGTACCTATATTATAGGAGGTGTTTGAAAGACCTGACGACCATCCAAGTCATGCTCTCCAATCTTTGGGTCTAAAAACTCGTAGCCCTACATAAATCCTTGTTGCTATTGCTCATCCTCTCCTCCATATACTTCCTCTTCTAGCTCTTAAGCTAGTTCTACTACTACTGCTATTGCCAGATCCTCCTACCTTTAAGCCAACAACTTGGCCTCATGTTTAGCTCCCTCAGCCCTTTCTCTCTCTCGCTTTGTCTCCTCCTTGGATTCTTTCGTAACCAGGTGGTGATTTTAATATGAGCTTGAAAGCTTCATCCATGGTTGGTTGTGCCTGTATATCAAATTCTTCATCATTTCTCATCCTCAATCTGGCCTTTAAGCATATCTGAGTAGTTAAGATAGGAAACAACAATTTATTGGCTATTTTTTAAATGATCGACTCCTTCGGACTATTGTTGATCATCTCTCCACTGTTAATTTCCCATATCTTTATAATCTCCTAAAGATAAGCTGCTTTCGGCTTGTTGATCTTGCCTTACCGACAAGTGGGGTATAGCGATGCAATAAGAAAATGTTGCCACATTCTGTAAACTTTTCTAACACTCCGCTTCTTAATGTGCTTCGACACATTCTCAGCTTTTATGACCCATCCTTGTTGTCCTGGGAAGACCAATGTGTTATCTATAGCTTTAGAAGTGTATATGTTATAAGGTTTCTCATATAACTTCTTTGGGAAAGTTTGTTCGGATCCATACAAACTTAAGTCCTCCAACCCATAAAAGGTATTGATCTCATATGTATTAAAGGGAACAAAAACCATTCTCACCTTGACTGACTCATCTTTAGCCATGAACTTCGTATTAGCATAAAATTCAAAAACAATCCCACCCACTCCTTTAACATCATTCTTTCTCTAATCCGAAGTGTGTTGCTCCCAATTTCGTCGCATAATGAAACTATTCACTCTTTTATCATACATAGCCGTCAAATCATTCTTCCCTTCGCAAATGAACTCCCTACATAGGATTTTCTCATATTAGCTCTTAACTTCTCTACAAATAAGAATTTTGGATTTAAAAGGTTTAGGCCCCTCTTCATTGGGATTTCTTGAGGTAGATGCCTCAAAGTTATTTGCTCTAGTTTAGCTAACTTGTTCCCTTATTCTTGCTGTGGTTTAAATTTCAAACAACTAAGCAACAACAATGCGACACAACTTAATCTTCAAATCACCTAAAAAATAAGAATTCAAATTACATAGATCATGCATATTCCAAATCATGCAAAGATATAAACTAAGTCTCCTTGAGTAACATTAATACTCAACAATCACAAAATCTCGCAAAACCTATTCTACAACCTCAAATCCACAATTTCATCCAATATCATCAAGATTTTCATAATTCAAAGCATAACTACATGAAATTGTAAATGTACCTCAATGCAATATTTATTTTTGGTGTAGAATACTCTTCCAAGCCCTTTTCAATCCAAGCCTAACTTTTCTCACCAAATAGAACCCTAGCTCTCATTGGAACTAAAATACAAAACTCCAAGCCTTAGCATTTTCACTTGTGAAAATCCACAATGCACTTATTTCTTCACTCTCAATCACTTGGAACTTACTAATATCACTTAAAAATGATCAAATTTTGGCTCTAGTGGGATGTGTGCTTAGTGCTTTTAGTAGGGTTTTAGTGCAAGTTTGAAAAATGATTGAGAAATAGGGTTTAAACCTTTTTTATTGACCCTGACACTGTGCCTTATAGGCATAACGCTGTTGGGTTTTGGGGTTCATATACAATGGAAAATTCAAAACAATTTCGAAAAACTCCAACGAGATCGAAAATAAGTTTTATTAAAATAGATTGACAAAAGTAAACCATACCTTAATTCACGATTTCCTTATCTGATTGTTTGATTTTCAAGACGTTCAAGTGTGCATCCTCTATTAGAAATCTACATACAAACGATGACCATAATATGGAATGCTAGCCCCAAGAGAGATTGAAAACATTTTTCTTTCTCTCCCAAAATCTAAAGAGCACGAAAATAGAAAAAACGAAAATCTTATGTCGTTTAAGGGTTTCAACCTCTACTTATATATGTATATAAGCTTAGTAAAAAAACCTATTCATAATACAACTATTATATTTAGGAAATTAAAGTAAATTACACATACGCCACTATTAATAACTTATCATATAACAAATCGTAAGGGCTTTTATTTCATGAATTTTATCATATAAAACCCATTACTCTGGACCAATTGAAATTGCGCAAAGCCATTCATTACGTGCGACCTAATAGGTTCATGCGACGTTGGCAGTGAACCAAAACTATTTCAGTACACATATTATAAGTGGTCTCTAGCGAGGAATTACGACTACATAAGTAATTGATACGTCATAATGAAAAACATATATCATATCCTTTTCTTGTGTGATATCCTTTGATTAAATATAAGGCATGGAAATTCACCCTTAATGTTCAATCGTACTAGTCTCGATCTTTAGCTAGACTGAAAACATCTAAGTGAAATTGATCATATCAATTCACATGGACTTGGCCATTATCACTCTATCATATCGAGGGATACACTGATATCTCTCTATACGAGAGGGACAAATTCTATATTGATTAAACATTTTCTCATATTATTCACATGGTAATCAATCTTAATATTTACAATCATTCAGTTAAAGACAATATTTGATTGTATCAAATTACCATGCTCCTTATGTTGAAGTCCATGGTAATATCAAGTCGAATGAATAAATGATATACCTATTATGGGTAACACCTTTGACTTAATCCATGTGGTGTTCTCATTGCGGGTTAGTCTAGTACCTTGTTCCTAAGTATTCATGATCTCTATTTGTAACCCTCTACGCATGATCATCATATGACCATCATATCATACTTATATAATGATCGACTTGGGACATTTAAGATATTTCAATAAATTCCCATAGATCTTATTATAAGTTAAACATGCAATCACTTACAATAAATCAACAAATGAAAACCTCTATTTTATTAAATAAAATCTTAAGATAAGCAGTGGTTGTAGATTAACCTAGGTCACATGCCCCGACATCTCCTACTTGTATGAGGGCTAGTTATTCATGTATCTAATACCTAATGACCTATCATGACCATCATGTTTCACTTGTAGAAGAGTCTTTATCAAAGGATCTGCAACATCATTTTCTAAAGGAGCTCTGCAAATCTTCACATCTCCCTTCTCAATGATTTCTCTAATGAGACAAAAAAGTCTAATTATATGTTTGGATCGGTGGTGTGATCTTGGTTCCTTGGCTTATGCTATCACCCATTTATTATCATAATACAAGAAAATAAGGTTAGCTATACTCGGAACCACACCAAGTTCATATATGAACTTTTCGATCCAAACTTCCTCCTTAGCTTCATCGGATGCTGCATTATACTTCGCTTCTATTGTAGAATCAGCCACAGTGTCTTGCTTCAAAATCTTCAACCTCATTGCACCTCCATTCAAAGCAAACACATATCCAGACTGTGATATAAAGTCATCTATATCAGCTTGAAAACTTTCATATGTCTAACCATTTACGATGAACTCGTCTTCTAAACTTTCATAGACCAAGAACCCTTCTTTAGTCCTTCTCAAATACTTAATATGTTATTTACTGCTATCCAGTGACTTTCACCAGGATCAGATTGATATTTGCTTGTTGCACTCAAAGCATATTATACATCAGGTCGGGTGCATAACATGACATACATGATAGATCTAATAGCTAATGCATATGAAGTCGTATTCATTCGCTCCCACTCATCATTACTCTTCTAACATTGAGTCTTGCTGAGACTTATATCATGAAACATTGTCTTTTAGATTCTTCCATACTGAATATATTCAGTACCTTGTCAATATAAGCACTCTGAGTTAGACCGATTTTCCTTTTAGATCTATCCCTATAGATCTTAATCCCCAAGATGTAGGCTGCATCTCCTAAGTCTTTCATTGAGTAACACTTTTGTAACCAGGAATTGACACTATGCAATGTTGGATGTCATATTCAATGAGTAATATCATGAACATACAATACCGAGAAAAGAACCATGATCCCACTGACCTTCTTGTAAACACAAGACTCATCTTCATTTTTAATGAAACCAAATCCTTAATTGCTTCATCAAAATGAAGATTCCAACTCTGAGAAGCTTGCTTTAATTCATAAATAGATTTTCGAAGCTTGCACACCTTCTTAGAATTCTCAAGATGAAAAATCGTTTAGGCTGTATCATATAAATATTTTCAAGTAACTTTCCATTTAAAAAAGTTGTTTTGACATCCATTTGCCATATCTCATAATCATAATATGCGGCTACGACTATTAGAATTCTAGTTGATTTAAGCATGGCCACATGAGAAAAAGTCTTATCATAATCAACACCTTGAGTCTATTTAAAACCTTTTGCTACTAGCTGTGCTTTATAAGTATACCAATTGCCATCCATGTCAGTTTTCTTCCTGAAAACAAATTTACATCCAATGGTCTCACCACCTTTAGGTAAATCAACTAGGTTCCAAACTTAGTTATTATACATGGCTTGCATCTCAAAACTCATGGCACTAAGCCATTTATCTGCCTTAGGGCTAAACACAGCCTCTTGATAAATAGTATCCTCATTTTGATTCTTAAGCAACACTACACTATTATCACTAATAAGGAATCTAAATCTCTCAGGCTGATGTCTTACCCTATTAGACCTAAGCAGGCCTTGTGATACCTATGGAGGTTTAACAAGTTCAAGACTTTGTTGATCTCCCATTGGTAGTTGAGTGTTTAGTTGTAGTTCTTGAACTTTTTTAAGACTTACTTTATTCCCATTATTGTCTTTTGAAATAAAATTGTTTCCATAAAGACATCATTATGAACAACAAACACTTTGTTATCAGTGGGATTATAAAAGTAGTATACTCTGGTTTCTTTAGGATAACCAACAAATACACACTTGGTAGATTTGGCTAATAAATCTTCAGAGATTTGCCATCGTATAAATACCTTACAGCCCCAAATCTTAAGGTAAGAAAAACTTGATATTACCTAAACCACATCTCGTATGGTGTTTTATCAACTAATTTAGAAGGAACATGATTTAGCGTACACGCAATAGTTTCTAAAGCATTGCCCTAAAAAGAAATAGGAAGATCTTCTTGATGCATCATAGATCGAACCATATCTAATAAGGTACAATTTCTCTATTAAAAAAAACCATTCTATTATGGAGTAGCCGGAAGAGTTAACTGTGAGACAATCCAACAAATTCTAAGATGATCATCAAATTCTTGACTCAAATATTCACCATCTCAATCTCATCAAAGTGCTTTAATAGTTTTACAAAGTTGATTTTGCACTCAATTATAAATTGTTCAAAACATCTCAAAAGATTCACCATTACATTTCATGAGATACAAGTAACCAAATCATCAGTGGAAGTAATGAAATACTAATAACCACCTCTAGCCATTGTATTCGTAGGACCGGATACATCGATATGTATTAGACCCAATAAATTACTTTCCATTTCCCAGTGTCAAGTTAAGTGACTCTTTGTTATCTTGCGTAGTAAACAACATACACATGTTTCATATGATTCAATATCAAATGAATCTAAAAGTCAATCTTTACAAAATTTAGAGATGTGTTTCTCATTTATGTAGCCAAGGCGACAATGCCAATGGTAGTTTGACTCAAATCATATGATTTGAATATCTTTATATTTACATCAAGAATATGAGTATATGTGGAGCTTTCATGTTTAGAAAATGAAGACCATCACACAAATCAAAACTTGCATAGAAAACGTCTTTACGGGAAATGAAGCATTTATTAGTCGCAATAATGAAATTAAAATAACCCAAATCCTAACATGAAACTGAAATGATGTTTCTGCTCAAGGCAAGGACATAATAACAATTATTTAAAACTAAAACGAGTCTACTAGGTAAAATTAACTCATAGCATCCGATAACCAACATAACAACCTTTGCTCCATTTCCAACTTGTAGGATGACTTATCCTTTTTTAGCTTTCTACTTTTGGTGAGACCATGCATATTAATACAAATGTGAGATAAACATATGATATTCAATACCCAGAGACAAGTTAACTTCAATAATGTAAATACTTGAAGCAATAGTCGCACTACTTTTTTTTTCTTTAGATCAAAATTAAGTTTGTAATTTCTGAACCAATGACCAAGTGCATTAAAGAAATAAAAATCTCATTCTTTTTCCTTTTCAATCTGGGCTGTGAAGTAGATGCAACCTTAAGCTTGACATGTTCCATAGGTTTTGTGACAGTCACAACAGCCTTGGCAACTTTAGCCTTACCTTTGGCTTTTTTCTTAATAGCCTTTCCTTTCTGAACCATCAACACACTAGCAATGGGTTTTTTGACATTCTATTTAGCAATTTTAAGCAACAAATGAAATTTTGAGATAGACTTCTACATATTATTCATGTTATAGTCCATCACAAATTATGAATAACTATAAGGCAATGAATTTAGGATCAAATCTATAGCCAACTTTTGGCTAATGGGAAATCCACATCCGTCAATATGGTCCATGTAGCCCTTCATTTTTAGAACATGAGGACTAATTAATGCCCCCTCAGCCATTTTGCAAGAATGAAGGTTCTTGATTGTCTCAAACCTTTCTTGCCTAGCCTGCTATTGGAACATTTCCTTAAGCACCATAGCCAAGTAGTAAGCTCCATGTGTTCCATATCCTTCTAAAGTTTAGGAACCATGATTGCTAGAATAATGGATGCTATATCAGTTGCGTCGTTGACATGCTTAATATGTGCATCCTTTACGACTCTTAATGCATTAGCTAGTGGTTCCTTAAGAATAGGATCATCAAGGACATACAACTTGCGTTCATATTTAAGAACAATTCTCAATTATTTGATCTAGTCAAGAAAGTTCGTCCCAAACAACTTATCCTTCTCAAGGATGGATCGCAATGACAAGGGATTAGTGAGATTCGAAGAGGCCGTAGATCTATAACAAAATTATGCAAAAGGTCATTTTAGTATAAAGAAATATATTCCCACTAAACTAACAACCCTCCTAATAACATTATCTTAATTTAAGTGACTAAAATCCATGTTTCACCTAATTCCAAGACAACTAAGGCATGACACTTTAAATTATGCTATTTAGGTAGGTACTAATTACCAATTACATCATATGTGCTTTTACATATTTTTTATGAGATTATGACATCTTTATGTCATAACATGTTCTATCTCATCTTGTGCCTGAAGCCTAAAACCGTTTTGATAGCTTTATTAAGTCCAACCATTTCAAACAATAGAGTAACTGTTACTCAACTTGCCTCACCAAGATAACATAATATACTCTACGGAGGCAAACCTATATTGATGTGATCGAAACCTTGACAAGTGTTTGAGAATGGATGACACATGACTTAAAGTTTGGAAGAAGGATTTTCTTATTTGTTTTAGTGATCATAAATTAAACAAGATAAATATCATATATTAAAATGCATGTATAATTACTGAACAAGTTAGAAAATTTTACTAATATTCACTATTATACAATTTTCCTTTCACTACGAACAATTAGCGGTGGTCCCACTGGCCGGCCAGCTTAATATCTTATCCTAATCTAATTAGAATTTAAGATACTTTTAATCCTTATCCAATACAAATTTATTATATATCTCACCTATCATGAAAAATTTGTAATTCTTACTGGATTACAAGTTCATCTACTACCTAATAGGAATATACTAATAGATAACTAAAATGAGATATATGATCAAAACCAATTTTGATTCTTATTCATACAAAACAAGCAATTGAATCAAGAAATGAAATATTAATCATGCATTCAACACCAGAGTCGTATCAAATTAATCATATTACCTAATCATGATTTTATCATGGAGACATACATAATTATCAAACAAAAATGAAATATGTATTCTACACCAGAATCACATTAACCTAAACATGACTTCTACAATGAACATACAAAATTCGCATCGTTCAATATTAAAAACATATGTAAATCAAAATACTCTAAACATGAATTCTATCATAGAATTAAATCATGCATATATATATATAAAATATATAAATTAACAACATGCTTTAAAACCAATTTTTGATAACAATTATCATAGAACCCATATGTACATCATATGTACATTAATAAAGATCATGTTTTTCATACATATATCGAATATACATTAGAGAAAACATGCAAACATTTAATATAATCGAGCCTATGGCTCTGATACCATTGTTGGGTTTTTTGGGTTCATACGTAGTGGAAAATTTTAAATATTTTTGAAAAAACCCCAACAAGATCGAAAATAAGTTCCATCAAACTAGATTGGCCAAAGTAAAATTTAACTTAATCCATGATTTCCTTCTCTGACTGTCCGATTTTAAAGAAGTTTAAATGTGCGCCCTGTATCAGAAATCCATACATGAATGGTGACCGCAATTTGGAGTGCTAGCCCCTAGAGAGATTGAAAACATTTTCCTTTCTCTCCCAAAATCTAGAGAACTCAAAAATAGCAAAAAAAATATTATATCGTTTTAGGGTTTCAATCTCTACTTATATGTGTATATATATAAGCTTATTAAAAAAATCTATTCATAATACAACTATTGTATTTAAGCAATTCAAGCAAATTAGACATACACCCCCATTAATAAGTTATCATATAACAAATGGTAAGGGATTTTATGTCATGAGTTTTATCATATAAAACTCATTACTCTAGAACAATTGAAATTGAGCATAGCCTTTCTTTGTGTGCGACCCAATAGGTTCTTGCGACGTTGGCAGTGAACCCATTTTTGTACTCATGTCATAAAAATATTTAGCAAGGCATTATGGCAACCCAAGTAGCATGAATATCAAAATTGATACAACCTAATGAATAACATATATCATATTTTTTCGTGTGATATCATTTGATTAAAAATAAGGCATGGAAAGTCATCCTTAATGTTCAATCGTACTAGCCTCAATCTTTAGCTAAACAGAAAACATCCAAGTGACATTGATGATATCAATTCACATGGACTTGGCCATTATCAGTCTGTCATATCCAGGGATCCACTAATATCTTTCTTTATACGAGAAGGACAAAATCTATCTTGATTACACACCTTCGCATATTATTTACATGGTAACCAATCACAATCTTTATTATCGTCACGTTAAAGACAACGTTTAATTCTGTCAAATTACCATGCTCCTTATATTGAAGTCTATGGTATCTCAAGTCGAATGACTAAATTATATACCTATCATTAATAACGCCTATGACTTAATCCATGCGGTTTTCACATAGTGGGTCGATCTAGTACCTTATTCCATAACAAGTACTCATGATTTTGATTCGCATCCCTATACGCGTGATCATCATATGACCATTAATCGAGATTCACACTAGTCTTAATTCATTATAGTTTTCAGTATAATGATCGACTAGGGACATATGATATTTCAACAAATACCCATGGATCTTATTATAGAGTAAATATGCAATCACTTATAATAAAACAACAAATGAAAACCTCTATTTTATTAACTTAAATTATAAGATAAACAATGTTTGTAGATTGACCTTGGGCACATGCCCCAATAGTAGTCATGGCAAGCGCCGACACAGCGTCAGCAGTGCAGTGTTTTTTTATTATCAGTTTTCATGCTTGCTGCCATCTAGGCACTGTGGCCTACACCTTTGGCGTTGACCTAACAACCAACGTCCTCGCATACATTTTTTCGCTACTTGTCCTTCGACGCTCCTCCGACTTTGTGCGTAGCTCACACTAAGTGTCATGATCTCATAAAATCCATGAAAACATAAAAATTAATAAATTTTATCTTTTATTTGCCCATGCAACTTGCCTTCACCAATTTGAACTCCTTCACTATTTTTCGCTCTTCAATGAGTTAGCAAGACATTTTCATTCTGGTGAATCATCACCCGACAAATGTTCTTTCATGCATATTCGACACAAAATTTCAAAAGTGAGAACTAAAACTTGTTAATTGTACTTATTAAACTAAATAACAAATTACTAATTGAAATGAAAGAACCTAATTTAAAAATCCTTGGGCTGCCTCCTAGTGCCCTTAATTTAATGTTATTAGCCTCACACCTTTTCACTCGTTTAGTCCGAGTCTAAATCAAGAAGCTCCATATACAAATTAGAGATTATGATGTCATTCTCATTCAGATGTACTTCTTCACCATCAACAAAGATAAACTTCTCAGCATCATCACTCTCATCGTACCCAACATGATCTTCCTATCTCTTATCTATAAATTTACTTAGGAAGTGTTCAAGAATGGTCGCTCAAGTATCGTAGACACATCATCATCCATATTATGGTTCATGACTTTGAGGTCCACGATGAATGTGAATCTGCCTACTTTCACATGCACTTTCAAAACTATTCCTATAATAGGTATCAAGTTATCATTAGCTACTTGCAAATTCATCCTATCGCGACAATTGATCTTCAAGTTGGCATGCAACATGTCCATTAGTGACATTGAATGAGTCTCCTATATCATATAAAATGTTTACAACTGGTGACTGTCAATGTTTATTGGTATGCTTATCTTTTAAAGATCTCTCCTTTTGATATGTTGAAGTCTCAGGATGAGCGCGAGCTTCGGTTCCAATTTATTCAGAACAAACTTGATGTCATTACCTTGTGGGTCTTCTTTGGAAGGTCCCTCATCTTTTTACTTGGCTTCGTATTGTTGCTTCCCTTTCTTTTTCTTCAATGCATATATTTTTTGATTTTTGAAACCATTAAGCTCATCTTGCTTTACTTCCTTGTTGTGCTGATACATCTCTTCATCCTTCATCATAGCTAAAGTTTTGACCTTTTTTGGCTAGTACATCACTTGGTCTTATCTTCGCTCCTTTGTTGCCGTAATGCCCATCAGGTGAATGGCGGGTACGCTTTCCTTGGGTTTGGTCATAATGTGGCTAGGAAACTATCCTTCTTTACTCGAGTTTAAGGCTATAGCAGGTTGACCAATTTCCCTCTCTAGGTTCTTGATGGCTTGTGATTACTTATTATCCATCCTCCTCATAGTTGCTTCACTCCTTCCAACTCTTTCTCGTGTTTCTCTTGACATTATCTAATGCTCATGTCCATGGCTTGCGATAACTTCTCAATTGACTTCAGTGAAGACATCTCTTTGCTCTGCCCTAACTTCCCCTACTGGATTTGTTGTTTGAAGCCTTGAGGTAACTTCAGTGAATTAGCAAAATTTTCATAAGAGATGTTCGGGTTGTTGTTGTATCCTTGATAAAACTATTGGGGAACCATTCCTCTCTATCTAAAGTTGTTCTTGTAGCACTAGTTGTTCATGAAGTTGATGTCTTCATGCTCCATTCCTTTCTGTACTTCCATTTGGCTAACTACCATGCCTTGGTGATTCATAGGTTGCCATGCTACTTCTGGAACTCAATGTCCCATTTGAATTTTTGCCATCTGACTTTTCATATTTGATAGCTGTGCCATAATTGAAGCTTGTGAGTCAATCTTGTAGACACCTTTTGGTTTCCTTATTGCGGAACGATAATTGGCGGTAGAATTTGGAGATAATAGATCAAGGAGATCCAATGCTGTATCCTCATCATTGGTAAGTAGAGAACCACCTGATGTGACATCTACTAGCATTTTTGTGGTATGATTAATCCCATAATAGAAAATTTGGAGTTGCGCCTATTTCACATATCCGTATCATGGACATCTCCTTAGCATCTCTTTGACTCTTTTCTAAGCCTTACCAAGATACTTGGTGTTTTCTTGTTTGAAATTATTAATCTGTAGCTTCCTTTCGCTGACCTTCACTGAAGGAAAGAACTTATCTAGAAATCTTTCATTGATTTCTGCCCATGAGGTTATACTTCCTGCATTCAGGCCTTAGAACCAGGATTTGGCTTTTCCACCTAATGAAAATGGGAAAGTAAGATTCTGCTCACCTCTTTCGAAACTCTAGCGATGTGCACAGTTTCTTCTCCAAGAAATTCCCAACATTTGTAATTGGATCTTCATTGAATAGCCCGTTGAATAGGCTATTTCGCACCATGTTTTATCAGAGATGGTCTCAGTTCAAAATAGTTGGTGTTGGATGGAAGCCTCATCACTCCATTATACGTCTCTTGAACTTTTAGTTTGAAGTAGTCATGAAGGCATCTTTGTCCTCGCACTCTCTCTTGCACTACTAGATCACTTATGGGTCAGTTATTCTCGCGGCCCTGTTGCTGGTTTTTAGCTTTCTCATAAGCTATCTTGATTCCTTTCATTTTCTTTCCTTTGTTTGTTTTTCACTCTCCGGGTTGTAAGGCACTAGGTTTTTCTCTCCCTTGCTATGCATGCACTAAGTATCCCTAAAAAGAAAACATAAAAAATAAGTGCAGAAAGTCAAATATAAAACTTAAGCCTATTTTTTATGAACTTAAAAGTAAAATATTGAAAATAAGACTTGGCAACTATTCAAACTAACTAAGTCTAATGCTTGTATTCATGTTCACATCTAAATAAGTTATGTGCAACACCTAATTAGAATATACATATTTCCTTCAAATCCATTTCAACCCATTGTTGTGACAAAAAAATTATAATGTGTAAACTAGAACTCCACCTATTGGTGTGAATAACGTATGCTCCACATTGCTTTAAGTCTAAATCATTGGATTCATATCCAACTAAGCTTACTATCCATGCCTCCCTAATTAACCACTATTTCTCGATGTTGTGTAGTTTAAGGTTGTTCCGTTCATATCTGGATTAAAGCTTCAATGGCCATGATAACTTCTAAAGCCTAAGTTCATTAAACATGTGATCAAGATGACTAAAGCATTACATTCAGAATCAATAGGAATTCTAACCATTGCATTTTTTATAATTACTTTTTGTTAATATTAACATTCATACCTTAGGATGCATTGATTTATAAGATAAATAGATTAGTCACACTTCATTGAAACACACACATCACAATTTATAATGAAGATCATTGCAAAACAGAGATAAATATAAATATTACCTTGAATTAATCAATGAAACCAATATTCAATTGCAAACGTGAAGTCTTTAATGTTTTCTTCACACAAACTCCTTAATACTCAAACTCAAAGTAAACCCCATGCTAAATTACTCTAATGGTGGCTAATAGTTGGTATGTGGTGAGTTTACCATGTCTGAATTAGCTATTTATACTCCCTAATAACAATTAGAAACCTTACTTTACAATTTAACTTGAATTAAAACTCTGACTTTCTATTTTTCACGTGTTTGGCACTGTCACTAATGTCCCGGTGCTGTGCCTTATAGGCCACTGCGATGCCATTGCACGTGTATACTTTGACTCCCTAGTGTCTCGGCACTGTCACTACTATCTCTGAGTCATCCCCTTTGCACCACAGCGCCGCCACAACGTTGGACCTATAAACTTGGTTTACTTCGCTTTTTCATCTCTCATTCACCATGCCTTTCCTTGCCACATTGTGCTTCATGTTCCCACAACGCCCACACGTGTGGCCACGACACCAACCATATTTTTGTCATTTTTTTTGCTCCGTTTCTTCTCGTTTTTGCTCAATTCCTTCCTTTACGCATTAATTCCCTGAAAATGCAATAATACCATGAATTAGAACTCATTTAGGGATATTTATACTAAATATAATACTAAATATAATACTAAACTAACCTTATATATAAGTATAAATAATCACTTATCAGCTCCTCGACACCTTCGCAACATACTCTCTGCCCGATACAATGCCCAAAACCAAGTTACATATCTCCAGGTAATTCTGAACTTCTCCTATCATGTATCAGAACATAATAGACATAAACATGCATACATGAATTTATTTGGAATTACAAATCTACGTACCTCGATCATATTTTTGGGCTTTACCCGATCTAAACCAGTTGTAATGTGCACGACTCTCGAATGCACCGGTGTCTCTACCACAAAGGTCACCAATCATAGTGGATAGTCCCTCTAGTCCACATTTGAAACACATATACCTACATCTTGGTCCTACCTGACCACTACCTGACCCTTGGCCCTGACCTTGATCCAAAGATCCATGTGCTCAACCACTTTGATCTTGAGTCCTTTTTCGTTGTGGTGGTTAAAGTGCTAGTACTGCATAAGCTCTGTATGTCTAGCCATCGTCTTTACGACCTTGACTGTGCTATTCGTCCTCTCTGTCATCCTGATCTCTCTATCTCATTGGTCTAGAGCTCAGCTCTGACTATCCCTAAAAAACTATAGATGTGTGTCGGTGTTAGTCAACTGATAAGTCTCAAAAGTAAGGACCTTATCGTAGATCTTTTAAAGTGTGCAGGCCCTTATCGACACTATAGTACAAGAAATTACTAGGTACCAGAACCTCTTCATATATTTCACCACTATCTGGCTACCATGTCTCAAGTTTAGGAATTCCTCCTTCAACCATAGCTGAATCTTAATCGAGATGTACTTATTTGCACCTTGCTCTTTTGTACCCCTCCTTTCAGTCCTTGTACTCCATTTGGTCTTCATTGCTTTATTGAAGGTATATATGTCATTACATAAGTCAAAATACTCATGTAAGCCCTCTTAAATAACTTGACGCATAATTTTGAAATAATTCTACTTTGATGTAGTGTACCATATTGTATGAGTCGTCCAAACATCTTACAAGATCCGATCGTCTATCCATCTTGATCAAATAGTGCATGTCTGATCATTTTCATTATACATGTATATAAAATATACAATAAAAAACATAACACGTATATAAGTCCTATCGCTACCCGACTCAATTTTGCTTCCCAAGTAAGATTCTAAGTCAGGATTTTTGAGTTTCCACATCTAATGGTTGTTTATTTAAGTTTTATCTGATTTCTTTAAACTATTCTCGAAGCTCCATCAACCTTGCTCTGATACCAACTCTAGCAGCTTGGATCCTGAGTCTGCTAGGTAAGCTGCTACGCGAGTCCCATGGCCCTGCAGATGTCAATGCCACGTTAGTGCTCCTTGGTGTGCATGCTAGTCGTCGTATTCTCTAAATTATTTATTGAAACTTACAGTCTTTTAGTTCGAATTAACCATTTACAAGTGTGGTTTATCTTTTACAAAGTTGCAAGTAGATAACCAGTACTTTAGTGTGAAAGTCTCAAAGTAAACATAAGCATGGATATTTATTAACTTTCAAGTCATATAGAGCATTAGTCCTATTGTAAAAAACCTGGAATAAAGTACACTGTATATTTGGCAAAAAAGTAAATATATAAAAATATAGGTGTCTCATAGGTCTCGCATAAACCCAAAATATATAACAAAATATGAAAATAAACACTTATGAGTAGTGTGCCGAATAGTCAGCAAGCACAAAGATAGTGGCCAAGAATCCCCTTACCGTTACTCGTAGAAAGATCTGCACTCGATCATTACAACGAAACAAATGAGGAGTCCAATGAGTAAAACTCCAAGGAAACTCACTGAGCATTTATATGATGAAGTAAAGGAAATCCATAAATACTATTAAATAAACATGCAACTATAAATGGACTGTTGCATGCGTAAATAACAATAAAGCGCAAATATGTGCGCCCATCTCGGTCAGACTAGACCGTACTTCGCATGCCTTCCGAGGATCCCTCTAATGGGTGTACCGAACTAACCCATCACCTGGTCTTCTCAGTGGTCGGTGCAAGTAGGTCACATCGTCATTCATTGAGGACCCCTTACGCACATGCTATGATCTAGCATGCCATGAACATACAACAAAATACTTAGTGGGAGTAAACTCAACCATCCATTCAAAACAATAACATGGGCATAGATAAATGAAGTGAATAAGGAATAGAACATGAATATATTGGACTAGATAGAGTAAAACAACAATGAAATCATATAAATGCTCTAAGTGATTTTCAATTGGGTTTTACTTACCTCAATACTTGGTCCGACTTCCTTGAACTCTCAAATTTGACCCTGCCTAGCTTCCCAGAACTCGAGCTATGGTACCCTTAGCCCCTAAAGTCAATCAAATGTGTTTATTATGTATTCAGATTGGTTCAATAAGTTTTAAATTGATCTTCCCAAATCGGCCCCTAAAGACTAAAGAAAGTTTCAATTTTTGCCCTGTATCACAACATTTTTTTTAGGCTTAAAAATGTTCAAATCTCAAAAACTTCCCATGTAAAAAAGTTTTTGGTCTCTTTCTTAGTTTTCCTAAAAGGTTTTGCTTGCAAAATTCTGATTTAAAATGAAAAAGATATCGTAATTCTACAAAAATAGCTCAAATTTGAAACAAATTCGACTAGTAAGATTGCAAAAATCATTTCTCCATATATATATATATAGCTCCAAAAATCGTGATTTTTGGTAATAAGTCATCTAACATACCCCATAACAATGCACTAAAAGATCAGCCTAATCTGATAAGTATTAAGGGAGTTATGCCATCCCAAAACTTGATTAATTTTTTATAAATATAATTAGTTCTACTAGCAAGTTTTGGCTTAATTTTTTTAAATCCGAAGGTTTATGAAAAACATGAAATCAGCAAGCCAAAACCATTCAACAACTATCGATCATACACGGAAACATTTTTATTGAAATCAAAACGAATAAGGAGTAGAAGTTGTTACCTATTGTTTAATCTTTTATAGTTTGAACCTCTAAGCTTAGGTACTCTTTAAGTCCCAAAAATCTAGCACATTCGGCTCTCTTTGCTCTAAAAAATTCTAGATTTTTCTTCTCTTGTTTACATGAAAACCAAAGTTTGCTTTTTATATACTTAGATTAGTAACTTGATTAATTAAGGTAATCCTTAATTTGACTAAGTTAATTACTAGGAAATGTGTCCTCACTCAATGCTACTTGTCCCACATGAAGAATGCATGTCTCAATTCACTAGTTACTATTTAACCAAGGATTCTTACACATCTTCATCATCTCCATGCAAATCAATGGTCTCCAATTTGTTTGTCCAAACTATAGTCCCATTAATCCATATCAATTAAGTTTACAAACTTAGACTCTTAAATTTATGTGGTTAGTCTATTTAATCTCATTGTTGACACAATAGTGGTCTCACAACTCTCCACTACCTAACACCCTGTGCCTACACCTACATGAAACGTATTGGGCATCACAATAGTTTTCTGTATTTTCTTATTATTTGTAGTAGTGGTAAATGAAATATCGTCTCCGCATGGATTTTGCAAACTGTTAAGGAAAATATTTTTTGTATTGTTTTTCTTAATTTAGTTAACCTAATTAAACATGAATTAAAATAATAATTAACTAAAAATAATAACTACTAACTTAACCAAACTAACTAAACTAATTCAAACAATTCAATGCAAACTTAATTAAACAAAATTCAAATTCATTTTAATATAAACATCTAAATAGTCTCCCACTAAACAATCTAATATACTTGATTTCATTCAAACACTAGAACATAAAATCACTTCATAACCTAGTTATAATCATATTACATGGAATCCGTGAATCATTAAATCCTAATACATAATAGGTTGACAGCCTTTAACAAACCATTGATTTTCCTATATTCAATAGAAAATAAGCCATATTCTTATCATTACAAATCTACCTATTGGCTAAAATGCATTAAAATAAAAATTAAGATAGCATTAACACTCAATGAAAATCATGCCAATCTAAATAGAATATAAATCAAAATATGCTAATCCATAAATAACTTAGAACACATTCACCTAGAACATCCACTTGGGTAATACGGCCCTATAGATTAATCTTTTTTTACCACTTCCATAATTATTGTCAATAATCATAGACATAGATTCAGAATCAAAATATCATAATATATATTTGCAATTGCATGCAATATCAATCCTCGTTAGTTGTAATATGTAAAAACAACTTACTAAAACCGTGATTGTTGTGTATGAATAGATTTAAAGCATTAAGTTCATGATTCCTTGATTATAATTATATAGCAATCCAAAGTATACACATGTCTAGGGTTTATTTAGATTAATAAACTACTCACTCATGCCGGAAATAAATAACATAATAACATAATTGAAAGACATAATTAAATAAATACTTCTTAATAAAATAAATAAAGCTCTAATGTAGCTTCAAAACATCAACTCAATAAAAACTAACTTATAACTAATAAAATACTAAGAGAATATGTAGGAGAGGTGGGAGAGAGCTTGACTTCGACGCCCTAAGTTCCTATTTATAGTCTTCTAAGTTATATATATCATAGATAAACTCAAATTCTTCGTAGTAATCTAAAAAACCCGTATTTTAACTCATCGATTTGTCAATGATTTCATTTTGTTTACAAATTGCTGAGTTAATCACTGATTTAGTTTCCATACTCCATTGATTTAGCTAGCGATTCCTAGTATATTTCCTAATTCGTAGATGATTTGCTAGCTCTTCTCTACTACCGATTTAAATGGGGGTTTCATGTGTATTTTCATTTCACTAGACTTTTTTTCTAATTGATTATTTTGTTCTTCCATTTCTTTATTTTTCTAATTAAATCCTGAAATCACAAAACAAGAGAATACCTAGTGTAATATCAATGTTTATATATAAAATTAACCTAAATTACACTATAAAACTTGTCTAATTATTGGCTTGTCAAATAACTCCAAACTCATCGCTTTTCTATCCCAAGCAAAAGAATACTCTTAATCATATTCTTTTCTCATTCTTCATATACTAATTTCAATTTAAATAGTAGAAATTCTAAAATAGAAGTGATTTTCAAATGAAAATATACTACCCACAAGTAAATAGAAGTTATGATAAAATATAATGATTTAGACAAAATAAAATATCCCTTAATGATAACTCAGCCATGCAATGCAACCCCATTTAGAACTTAAAGTTCACTACCAAGGTCAGTATACAATATAGGTTTTTTTAATCTCCACTGACAACACCAAGCTTATGATGACTAGTATAGAATCTCAAAACACAAAAACCACTAGATTAATATTAATTATAGAAAATAATTTATAATAGCACCACTATCAAAATCAATAAGAATTTTTTCAAGATACCAATGAATATATCATTTAAAACGTGTTTGATTAAGAAATACTTCAATAAACCCTAGCATCAAGCACTAGAGCTAAGTTTTTTCTTTGAAGGGTTTAAGAACATCAACCTTTTCATTTCTCATTTTTTCCTACTTTTTCCTAATTATTTTTTCTTTCTCTTTTTATATGTATTTCCATTTACTTTTGAGTCCTTGCTCCATTTCCTATGGACATTCACACATTTTTTCTACTATAGATTCTCTGCTCCACTTCTTGTGGAATCTATAAGACTCTCTATATATATTTGAAAACTGTTTTTAACACTTTTCACTATCCACTAAAGTTGAAGAAAGAACTCTTTCTAACTTATAGAAATTTATCAGTTTCTAACCTATTTCTTCTTTCAATTGTGGAATAATAATTTTCTATATATACATACTATAAAAATATTAATTAATAGCTTTTGTATCACAAGAATCTTAGAAATATGTTTTATTCATCTTGCAATATTTTTCTGATCTTCTACCCATCTTCATGACTAACACATTGCAATCAATCCGACGTATACATTAACTAGTAAAGTTAATGAAAAATGGTATAAAAATTTATTCATTCTATCATAGAATTCACTTGGGTAATAAAAATATCACTTCCATTCAAAATTCATTATATATTCATGTTCATTATCATTTTTTTCCTAACTAAAAATAAAGTAAAATGAAATTCATACTTACTTAAATTCGGAAAAAAACTGAACAACTTCATCAACTTACTCGAATGTCAGAACTTTTTGGATCAATTCTTGAACTTGTCTTCTATCTTTCTTTTCTTTACTTGCTTTCTTTGCTATCATTTTCACACTTCACCCAAAATACCCCTAAACTCATTCTAAACCTTGTCCTCGAGGTTTAAAAATCGAGTCGGGTTTTCAAAAAAAAACAAATGTGCCTCTTGAAGTATAAAGGAATTGATAAAATTGTAAATTGGACAATCAATATATAAATGAAATCGATATATAAATTTCATCAAACACAATGCAAAAAAATATATGAATAAACATTACCAATGTGACAAATGTAGCATCAAATGTATCACCAAAACACTTTTTACTTAACTGATTTTTCTATTCATTAATAGTGGTATCAGTCTTAATCTGATTTTGAGAAATCTGTGTAAAGTTTTGATGACTTTGATTTATAAAATTAAGCAAGATTTGATCTAAATTTGAATTCATAGATTAAGCATTTTGTTGAGGTTGCTGATTAGGTGCAGATTACTTCTGAGCTTTTTGTCTATAAGTATTGTAATTTTACTTTTGAGGGCCATAACTAAGATTCAGGTATGGTCTTCCCGGATAATAAGTATTATTATTATTATTATTATTATATTTTCTTGGGTGCAGATTAGGTGCAGATTACTTCTGAGCTTATTGTCTCTTTTGCTAAACTAAGTATTTTTCAAATTAAGATCCACCACTTACTATGTCTAATAACATTTGTCAAAAGTGGTTGAGTCCTTCATAAAAAAACTCTAATAAAGCTATTTGAGTATATCCATGTTATGGACAAGAAGAAATTAATCTTTGGAATCTATTTTAGAATTCATTTAAATTTTCATCATATTTCATTTTTGCAACTGTGATTTGCTTTCAATAGAAACTAATTTTTCTAGCAGACAGATGTTCATTTAGGAAAGCTTCTAACATTTGAGTCCATGTAGTTATTGAATCTTGGGGGAGATAGAACAACCAATCTTGTGTTTGATCTTTCAATGCAAAAGGAAAAGCTTTAAGTTAGAGTTGTTCTAAAATACCTTCTTTTGGTTTCAACCCGTTAACTTTAAGTTGATACTCCCCTATAAATTTATGTAGGATTTCATTTTCTTTACCATAGAAGTTAGTAAGGCACTAATGAATCTAGGTCTAAGTTCGAATTTAGAAAATCCGTCAGGCTATGCTTTGCACATTGGCTTATATGCGACAACATTTTCATTTGCATGTCGGAAAGTTAGTTCTCTATTATTTTTATTATTATTGGTAACTCTATTGTCATCATTATTATTAATGACATTGTCATTGTTATTATTTTTGTTTTCCTCAATCCTATTAACTAAATTATCCCTAAGTTGTTGTCTTAAACTTCTATTAAAAGTTTGATTATTATTGTTATTATTATTATTAACCATATGCCTAAAATCCTAGGAATTTATTTAAAAATCCCCAGCAATGGCGCAAGAAACTGACCATGTCGAGCATGCACAATAGTTTCACATATTTTTCTATTATTTATAGTGGTGATAAAAGGGATATCATCTCCATAGTGATTTCACAAACTTCTAAGGAAAGTATTTTTTGTCTTGTTTTTCTTAATTTAGTTAATCTAATTAACTAAATTAACATATTCTGACTAAAACATACAAATACTACTTAACCAAATTAACTAAAGTAATTCAAACAATTCAATACAAACTTAATCAAACAAAACTCAAATTCAATTTGATATAAACATCTAAACAAACATCTAAACAAACCTCCACTAAATAATGTAATATGCATGGATTACATTCAAACACTATAAAATAACATCACTTTATATCCTAATTATAATCATATTACATGGAATCTTGTTATTATTAAATCCTAATTCATAATAGGTTGATAGCCTTTAGCAAAAAAATAGTTTTTCTATATTCAATGGAAACAAGCCATATCTTATCATTGTAAATCTATCTATTGGATAAAACACGAAAAATAAAAATTGCAATAGCATTAATACTCAATGAAAATCATGCCTTATCTAAATCAAATATTAATCAGAATATGCTAATCCATAAATAACTTAGAACACAATCACCTAGAACATCCACTCAGGTAATATGGCCCTATAGATTAAATCCTAGTTAGTACTCCATAATTTTTGTCAATAATCATAGATATAGATTAGGAATCAAAATATCACAATACATATTTACAATTATGCATGCAATATCAATCCTCATTAGTTGTAATACGCAAAAACAACTTATTAAAATTGTGATTATTATGTATGAATAAATTTAAAGTATTAAGTTCATGATTTCTTAATTATAACAATATAACAATCAAAATTATATACGTGTCTAGGGTTTGTTTAGATTAATAAACTACTCACTCATGCTAGAAATAAATAGCACAATAATATAATTGAAAGACATAATTGAATAAATAATCTTAATGAAATAAACAAAGCTCCAATGTAGTTTCAAAACATCAACTCAATAAAAATTAACTTATAATTAATAAAAGACTAAGAGAACATGTGGGAGAGGTATGAGAGAGCTTGATTTTGAAGCCTCCAAGTCTTATTTTTAGTTTCCTATGTTAAAATATCATAGATAAACTTAAATCCTTCATAATAATCTAAAAAGCTCGTAATCGACCTCAGCGATTTATCAGCGATTCCATTATATTCACAAATCACTGAGTTAATTACAGAAATTTAGTTTATGTACTCCAATGATTTAGCTGTCGATTCCTAGTATATTTTCAAATTCATTGACGACTCACTGACACTTTTTTATTGCTAAGTTAAATAGTGATTTTTTGTGTATTTTCACATCACTGGCTAATTGTTGGACCTCTTTTCTAGATGACTGTTTTGCTCATCTTCTTTTTTCTTCCATTTTTTAATTTCCTTATTAAATCTTGAAATTACAAAAATAAGAGAATACCTAGTGTAATATCATCATTTATTTCTAAAATTAACCTAAAGTACACTATAAAACATGTCTAATTATTAATTTGTTACTGTGGACGTATCTCGAGGCAAACACCTATCACACATCTCACCTGACGACAATATAAGACACATGCAATGCAATATGACAAATAATAATTTTAAACATCGCGATATAGAAAATTCACTTATAAATAACATATACCCTCGATTCTTATGTCTCAGTCAACCGAGTTATACACGTAAAGCCCAAATTATGGCCGTTAATCCTCGAGATTAATGCTAATACTAGTTTAATAAATTTGGGTTGTTACACTGATAATAATTGGGTCAGCCCGGCATAGGTAGTTCCTCAAAACACAAGGATAACATTAATAACAAACAAACATGGAAAAGTAGTACCAACTAGAATCCAAAATGGTTGGAGAGTATAGATTATAGGAAGTTAAATGCCGCTACTAGAAAAAATCACTTTCTACTTCTGTTTACAGATCGAATGTTAGAAAGAATAGTTGGACGAACCCATTACTATTGCTTGGATGTGTTGGGGCATGTGCGCTAAGTCAATCTAAAAACATTGTTTATCTAATAATTTTAATTAATAAAATAAAGATTTTCATTTGTTGTTTTATTATAAGTGATTTCATGTTTACTTTATAACAAGATCCATGGGTATTTTTTGAAATATCACAAATGTTCCTAGTTGGTCTTTATAGTGGAACTATAATAAATTAAGACTAGTGTGAATCTTAAATGATGGTCATGTGATGATCATGTGTATAGAGATACGAATAAATAGAGGTTGAAACCCTAAAATCTAACAAGATTTTTGTTTTTACTATTTTCTAGTTCTTTGAATTTTGGGATAGAAAGGAAAAATGTTTTCAATCTCTCTTAGGGCTAGCATTCCAAATTGTGGCCACTGTTCGTGTGAGGATTTTTGATAGAAGATGCACCCTTTAATGTTTTGGAAATTGAACAATCAGAGAAGGAAATCATGGATTAAGGTATGGTTTACTTTTATAGATCTAGTTTAATGAAACTAATTTTCGATCCTGTTGGGATTTCTTAAAAATTATCTTGAAGTTTTTGCTGTATATGAACTCTAAAACCTAATAGGATGGATACTCGAGATTACACCAGATTCCCGAAGCTCCTAAAGATCAATAAAAGACCACTTTTACTTGCCTTTTTGGTATATTTGCTTACAGGCATTCACCTTTCAGCTTGTGTAATGCACCCGCTACACTCCAAAGATGTATGATTAATATTTTCCTAGACTACATTGAACATTTTATTGAAGTTTTCATGGATGAATTGACCATATATGGTAATTCTTTCGATGAATGCTTACTTCACTTAACTAAAGTACTTAAAAGATATGTGGGGAAAAGCCTAATATCGAACTATAAAAAATGTCATTTCATGGTAAATCAAGGACTTATAATAGGACACATAGTGTTAACAAAAGGAATAGAGGTAGAACCCTGATAAGTGATTATTTAGACTTATATATAGTGTTAATTTAGTAGTATATTTAGTATAAATATCTCAAAATAAGCTCAAATAGATGGTGTTTATGTATTTTCAGGTACACAAGGTATAAAAGAAGGAAATGAGTGAATTGGAGACAGAGCTAAAACTCACAAAGACCAAGCAAGAGAAGAAAAATAGGCAAGGAAGGCTGGTGTAGTCATGGCATCATGGAGGCCAAGGGACAGCGCGAGGGACACACAAGCATAAAGGCGAGGCTACTAATTGGAGAATTCGCACACAAAGTGACCGGCATAGTGGCAGCGCCCTGGGTTTGTACGCACAGTGCCAGGAGATAAGTGACATTACCGAAATGAGAAGAAAATACAAAGTAAAATTCTATTTTGGGAGAAATTGCCAAGTAGTGAGAATTTCAAACATGTTTAGGGACTATAAATAGATACTAGAATTTGCTAAACTTACAAATTACCATAGATTAGCCACCATTGACATAGTTTAGAATAGGTTTACTTTATTCTTGAGTACTAAGAAGATTTGTTAAGAGAAGACATTGAAGACTCACGTGTGGCAAGTCGGGTATTGTTTTTATTGATTTTATGGAAGTTATTCTTTTATATATTTGATTTCAATGAATACCACTATGTGCATGTTCGTTTTAATGAAGTGTGAGTAGTTTATTAATCTTATGGATCAATGGATTCTATGTTATGAATGATATGCTATAGACATGAATTGAGTATAAAGATAAAAAGTGCAATGATTAGAACTTTTATTGATTCTGAGTATAATGCTACGAACATCTTGATCACGTGTTTGTTGATATTAGGTTTTAGAAGTTATCATGGCCATTGAAGCTTTTAAGCCGGATATTGATGGTATAACCGTAAAATATACGACATCAAGCGATAATTGTTGATTATAAAGACATGGATAGCAAACTAAATTGTTTATGAATATAATGATTTAGATCATTAAAGCAATGTGGAGCTTATGGTATTCACACTAATAGGTGGAGTTCTGGTTTGCACATTATAATATTTTTCATTATGACAGTGGATTGAAGTAGATTTGACGAAAATCATTTTATCTAATTAGGCGTTGCACATACAAAATATAGATAATAAAGTGAGTTGAAAAGCATATTATTTCATTACCTAGGTGAAGTTTTGACCTAAGATAGTCTTAATATAAGAGTTAAAGTAATTTACATTAATTTGTTAGATTAGATTAGTTTAGTTATAAAAACCAATTAAAAAGGGAATTTCCTTAACAATCAAGTAATTTTAGCTAGGAACAAATTGAGCGCAAAAACATTTTCCTGAGGATGATATCTGCAATCAACGTAAGTTGGTCACACTATTACTAAAATCGAGTCGTTATACTAGAGGTAGTTATAAATTTTTAGTGTCGTTGCCGGGGATAGGTAGCCACTTAGACTTAGTTATTTTGAAAAGTTGCCAAGTTTTATTTTAAGCACTTTACTTTCAAGTTTATAAAAATGAAAAGAAAAAAATTAAAGGTTTAAGTTTCAAGTTTAATGATCTACACTTGAATTTGTGCACCTTCTTGAAGATTACATTATAGAGACTGGTTCGGAATAGGAAAACGAAATTCTAGTTTTTGTTTTCAAAACTTCACGAACTTGAAAAATTCATAACAAATTCATTCCTCACCCTAAAATGAAAATCCAATATAGTAGATTGAGTGAGATTTCACGAATAATCTAAATATCAAATAATTTTATGAAAACAAGGACTTTAATTAGATTAGAATTAACTATCTTCAAATGGTGTAGAAACCAAGATTTTGACCAAAATCTTAAAAGCTTAAAATCTAAACTTGAAATTTCAATTGTGTCTTCAAATTGATAAAAACTAAAATGTAATTAATTTAATTTCCTTTTCTTATTAAAAGCCTTATGAATCATGACTTAAATGTTACATTCATGAATGAAAATAAGGGCATGGTAGTGGGTTTGCTAAGCTAGGTTCTTTATCTTCAAGTGTTGCTGTTGTAGATCCTAATGTTGCCGGATTTAGCTCTCTTGAACCATTGAATTCTCAAATCCTAGCAAGTGTTTTCGCCCCAAACTTTCATTTGTTTCATTACTTGATAAAATAAAAAAAGTTTCATGGTTTTATAAACAAAGCATGTATTTATAGGTTTGAACTTAACATCTCAACCATACATCTCTACATGATGGATCATCTCTATGTAAATCTAAGGCTCATAATCATCCCATTATCTCCGCTTACACAACTGACACAAATCGTGACAAAAATCTCATGGATTTCATTTCAACAAGTATCTCAAGGTATATTCATGGTCTATGTTAGCTTATATAAACTTAGGTACTTTGATTTAATTTAATTTGTAAACTATAGTTCAAAAATTAAATATGCCAAATCAGGTTACATAAATATGTATATAATTTAATTAAAACTAATCAATCACTCTCTACCTCAATTCCTAAGCCTGCACGCATCTCAAGACATGTCATCACTTGCATCTTAATTCCTATAAATAGTAATTGATAATGATGTAACAATTTACACATACACACACACTAGACATCCACCACTCCAAAATAGAATACATCTCAACCTCTACACGAGTGTCAGACTGTGTACCCGTTGCTAGTCACGTCACAAGTCGATGACCCTCAATTAAGGACAAATATATTATTAGTGATTTGGGTTTTTAGAGGCTTCCACTAGGAGCCCCCTGAAACCCCTAAAAAGAAGGGTTGCATCTTGGCCATCCCTTTCGCCACTGCCATGAAAGGAAATGGAAGGCAGAGGTGGAGGGAGCAGGGCTCCCCCTTCCCTAGCGTCTAGACACCAGGGCTTCTGGCCTATTGATTGCTAACATTGGCCATTTTAGCCCCTGGACCCAAAAAAATAAAGTAATAATAAATACATAAAAATAAAAAATAAAATAAAATAAAATGGAGCCCTCTGTCCAGGCCCAAATTTCTAGTCACACTTTAAATCCTTAATCATGATCATCGACCTATAACGTAAGACCCACATCGTGATACGCACACTGACTAAGGCATGTGGCTAAGGTATATATTACATTTGCATGATGATTTCTTAGTGTATCATACATTTGTAGACTACTAATTCACCTCTATTTGTTATTTATAGGTGTCGATACATGAGCAGGGACGCGCCTCGAGATATGTGCAGTCGTGGGACCAGGTAGAGAGTGACATGGTGAGTCATTTATTTAATTGGATATATTAATGTAGCGTAATAAGTTAAATTTGAAGTGGCTATAGTCGATTTAGAAAAAATGTAGCCTAAGTAAAATAAAACAATAGCCATTTGATGTTCCTCGAGACACGTGTGAAGACATCAAAAGACCAATGGAGTATGATTTGGTGTTAGCAAGAATGAGTTAGTGGGAATTTAGTGGGTTGTTAAATAAGTATAACCACTAGATGATCCTAGAGATATGTATATGAAAGGAGATGTAGGGACAAAAAATCAAGCTATCCAAAGAATATATAAATGGGGTTTATTTCTCTCCAAATCACACATGCAACATTCAAAGAAAGAACAAAAATTCAGAGATGAAGGGTTTCTGCTGGAATTCTTAGATTTAAGGTCCTCGAAGCTTAAGATTTAGCAAGAGATGCATCATCAACAACAACCTTTGTAATCCAAGTCTTAAGTAACCACTTTAAAGTTTTGTTAGAAGTGATTTATGTGAATTTGGAGACTTCAACGATGAAATCATGGGTTTTTTGATAAATAATTAAAAATTTAGTTTTCTTAAGGTTTTTTTAATTAATGTTGAAGTTCCATTTGAGTTCCTAAGCTTGAATTTCAAAATCGAGAGTTTTTGACAATTGGGTTCGAATCCCATTCTGGTTTTTATGAAATTTAAGAGGCTAAATGATATCATTTCCAAAATTGATTTACATATTTGAATTCCATATTTCGAGCTAATAATTTAGCTATTAAGAAGTTCCTGATTTGGATTCAAAACAAAAAAAATTATAAATTTTTGAAGTTTATGTGTTCTTTACTAAATTTTATCAAATACATGTTTAAATTGATGAAATCTACATATAGGATCAAAGGAATTTTGTTTGATTCTATCATTGGAGTCCTTTTAAGGTTTATTTCGATCAAATTAAGGTAATCATTGAGTCCCCAAGCTTGCAGTTCAAAATTAGAGATTTTTGACAAAATTTAGATTTTAGTCCCGTATTGGTTTTTCACTATTTTCAGAAGGTAAACATTATGTTCTTTGAAAATGGTTTATGTATTCGGATTCCTTGACAAAAACTATTAAATTTACTATAATGAAGTTCAAAATTCAGAGTTGAATCGACAAAATTATGATCGATCAAAGATTTCGTGTTATTTGTGTCAATGAATCTGGTTTTTTCTAAATTCAAATATAAAGGAGTTTTTATTCTTCAAATCTGATTTCATTTTTGAAATCCTTATAAAATTTTGCTTGGCTGAGTATTTTGGATTTCCATATTTTGTTTTAATTTGATCTAGTTATGTTGATTTGAAGTTATGTCAATGTGAAGTTATGCTGAATAAAACTTAAACCACTTAACTTAGTCAAAAACCCTATCTAATAGCCTAAACCCACTCTAAAAAACACTAAATAATACCAGGAGCCTAGGGAAGATTCTTGGGAGTTAGCGTACGCATTTTAGGGGTATCGGGAGGCCGGTTAAGCTAGTTAATATATTTTGCGACTAGTAAGTAATCTTGTTAAGGTTCTTATATACATTTCATTCCAATTATGTTTTGTTTTATAGTCTATTTGACTATGAAATGCTTTGTACTTTGCCATCATGAATTTTTTCCATATTCTACTCATTAGATGGAAGTTTTAATCATGATATCATTTTTATTCTCGTGTTCTATGTCTTTCTTACCATTCCGATGAAAGCTTGATTAAGAATAGCATGCTATTTGGGTTAGAGTAATGAAATTAAAGTATATATATGGACTTGTATTTCTTAAATGTTGGATTTGAAGCATATTACCTTGTCTTGGAATCTTTAATGCGAGTCTTCCTTGAAATTATAAAGTAGTGGTACTATTTAGGGTCTATTGCATGATTATGAGATGCACAACTACCAGGGATGTCCACATTTACCACTACACTTGCGCATCACACGGGGTTTGGAACTCGGGATAGTCCGCAAGTATGAATGTACAAATGATTCTTTTATGCATAAAACAAAGCTCCGCCTTTGAGAATTGATATATAGATGATAATGGAGTCGTAGAGCTCAGCTCCGACTCTCGAAAGAGGCGTAGAGCATAGCTCCACCCTGAGATAGTGGGATAAAGGCCTATGTGATAGGACTCATGGTCGACTATACCTTGATCATTACTACTTAGCCTGTATCAATCTCATTTTGCTTAACTGTGGTATTTTATAGCATATTTCCATTTCAGCATTTCTTTGCTATATTTATGCTTTCAAATGCCAGTTGATTATGTTCGAAAATGTACTTAAGAATCTCAAGGAATTACTTTACTACAAGACATAAGCTCAAAGCATATCCTCTAAAACTAAGATTACTTGCTCAGTCTACCCATCAATCTGAGGCTGGTAAGGCGTACTGAGGTTTAGAGTAGCTCCCATCTATATCTACAACTCACTCTAAAATCTAGACGTGAATCTCGAATCTCTATTCGAAGTAATAGACACTAGAACACCATGAGATCTCAACACCTTACGAGCGTATATCTCACATAATATATCGGAAGGGTATCGCATAGAAACTGGCAAGAAATGTGTAGATTTTGTTAACCAGTCAATTACAACCCGAACTACATCATGCTTACACTGACTTAAAGGTAGACTAAAAATAAAATCCATCAATATATGCTTTTATTACTAATTAGGAATTAGAAAAGAATCCAACAACCTACCATGTTTCCTATGATCGGGCTTAATTTACTGAAAAATCCCACATCTTTTTCCAAACTTAGCAATATACATATTCATCCTAGGATACCAATAAATACGCTTCACATCACAGTACATCTTAATGTTACTTGAATGAATAACGTAATGAAATCTATGAGATTTTTAGAGCAACTCTTATCCAACTAACTCTGAGCTGGAATCCCTAATCTATTTCTGAAACGTAACGATCCATCACCAAAAATTGACCTATCAGGATGATCAACACTAGCCGCCAACTTTTCATGTATTAAATAGTCATAATTAACTTTTTGACAACCAACTACCTGCTGAATAATCTCCGGCTCAACCCGAATTTGACCATAAAAGAATAAATATATAACTTTGGAACTAGCTATCTCAGTTGATGATGTACCAGTTAGACTTTCATGAATCATCAGCACTGACATTTTTCGAAGATGACGAAACTAAGAAGCTATTGCGGTAGCTACATTCTCTTTGTTTGTTTTTCTCATAATCTAAGTAACAACAACCACATTTAACTTACTTAGGTGGTATTTCATAGTAAAATCATAATCCTAAAGAAACACAAGCCATCTACGGTGTCTCATATTCAATTCACTCTATGTAAAAAATTATTTAAGACTTTTATGATCTTTGAATACTATGAACTTTCTTTTGTACAAGTAATGCCTTCAAATATTTAAGGCAAACACAACTCCTGCTAGCTCAAAATTATGAAATAGATAGTTCTTCTCATGAATTTTGAGTTGCCTCAAAGTGTAAGCTACAACCTACTTTCCTACA
The DNA here is from genome assembly GCA_039657365.1 of Stephania yunnanensis. Classification (NCBI taxonomy): domain Eukaryota; kingdom Viridiplantae; phylum Streptophyta; class Magnoliopsida; order Ranunculales; family Menispermaceae; genus Stephania; species Stephania yunnanensis. Next base: position 22,275,716 of record CM077583.1, read on the forward strand.
TCAGCACAAAGTCCAAACATGAATGAGAAGCATCAGTATAGATCACTAACTCTTTCTCCAATTCAGGTAATGGTAAAATAAGCGTTGCGGTATAACAAGACTTCAACTCCATGAAGGCACTCTTGCATTCTTCTTACAAATCAAATTCAAGATATTTCTTTATTAGTCAAGTAAGTGCAAGAGCAATACGAGAGAAACCCTTAACAAATCACTGGTAATAACCAGCTTACCCCATGAAACTATAAATATCCGACACTATAGTAGGAGTACGCCAATCCTGGGTTGCCTAAACCTTTTCTAGATCGGGAAATTTGCCTTCAACATTAACCACATATCTAAGAAATTTGACCTATAAAGCCCAAAATCTCCACTTACTAGATTTGGCATACAGTCGATTATATTTTAAAGTACGTAATGTAACTATGAGGTGGTGCGAATGTTCCTCTTGAGTCTTTGAATGGATCAAAATATCATCAATAAAATGATGATAAACTGATCAAGATTGGGTTTTAACATCATATGCATCATGTCCATGAAATAGCAGGAGCATTAGTAAGCCCAAACGACATTATTGTGAACTCAAAGTGCCATTCTAAATATTAAAGATTGTTTTCAAGATATCCTAATTCCTAATCCTTAAATGCTAAAAACCCAACCTTAAATTGATCTTCGAGAAATATTTGGCACTCTTCAATTGATTAAATCATTCGTCAATCATAGGTAAGAGATATTTATTCCTGATAGTCACTTGGTTAAGCCACTTATAATCAATGCATATTTGTAGGTTTATGTCCTTTTTTTAACTAAAAGTACCGGCGCCCCCATAATGACATACTAGGATGAATAAATTTTTTTTACAACAACTCTTCAAGCTGAGTCTGCAACTCACACAATTCCTTCGGTGCCATGATCTATGGAGGAATAGATATAGGTTTGGTGCCAAGAATAAGATCAATGATAAAGCCAATAACACATGGTGGTAGTGGAAGTCTTGGTAAGCTTAAGCGAAAAACTTTAGAAATTCATGAACCACGGGTATCTCATCAATCTTAACATCCTAACTAGGCTCACTAAGTGTAACAACCCTTCCGATAACCTCTAAATCTCGAGGAGTAGCCTCTCTTCCATGATTAGCTAGTCGCAAAGGATTATAGCCTTTATAGACTATCATTTTAGAAAGATTAGGAATCTAAATGATTACCCATTTGTGGAAGTAATCAATACTAGCATGGTACGCTACCATCCAATCCATCCCTATCAATGCATTGTACTCCAAGAACTCCATAATCCTAAGATTATAAGGAAATTCAATCTCTTTAGCTTTGATAATAAAATTCTCAAAAATCAAGTTATGATAAACCTTAGCGCTTACTAGTGTGCTAAAAATAAATAATGTACCGCCTCTAATGGGTTTCAATTTCAATTCATCCACCATTGCTCCAATAATATAATAAATTATAGAACTAGCACCAATTAAAACATGCATATCTCTATCAGAAATACTAAGTATACCTACCACTTGCCTCTATGTAGTCTCTACATTAGTTTTCCTCATGCTGGTTGTGCTATAATGTTCATTAATGCCTCTAGTGGTGAAGGTTAATCCATTTATATATGCAATGCCTACCCAAAATGACAAAATATGACATTGGGCCTACGAGAGACTCCACTGACCTGAGATACCTACCTAGAATTGCTCAATTTAGGACTAGCCTGACCACTACCTCTACTTCTACCTTCAGTGTGCTGCTGGTGGTAAAGGTGGTTTCATTACTGAAGGATGTAAAACTAATGTTGTTGCAACAGGTGCATTATAATACATAGTTTCCTACAAAACTAACTAAGATGGTAAAGTAGAAAAAGTAGGACATGCTTCAAAACTCTTATTCCCTGTCATTTAAGCAAATAACTCTCAAGTCCACATATCTAGTGATGACTAAGCCAACTGAATATGAACCAACTCATAGGAACTGGTGGTAAAACTAGCATTATCCTTGGTATTTTGGCTAATACAACTGCTTCCACCACTATCGCAGACTTAAAGATAAATGCAAATTTAGTACGAAGATGAGACAAATCCACAACTCGTATCTCATAATTAAGCCCATTGAGAAACACGTCAATCTTATTGTCGTCCAACTCAATCGTTTTGGGAGAAAATTAACTTAGCGAATCTCAACTCAAACTTTCTCACGGTCATATCTCTTTGCTTCAAACTAATGAACTCAAACTTTTTCTAGTTTTTGACTTATTTAGGAAAATGTTGCTTATAGAAGATGGTCCTAAATTTCGACCATGTCCTAATTATCTTTTTCTCTCTTTAAAGCAAATTTCACCACTTCCTAGCAGAGTCAATCAACAAAAATATGACCAGCTTAACCTTGAATAGGTTCTCAACCTCAAAGACTATAAAACGCTGCTCCATCCTTAAGATCCAAGCTTATACAAAACCATGATAATCATCTCATCATCGTCCTCATTGGCTCCTCATCGCCAACATCGCCACCACCTCTTTGTCACTACCACTAGTTAGTTTTCGTCACTACTACCGCCATCATTGTCTTCAAACAATCATCGCAATCATTATCACTTTTGTCCTTATCGTAAAGGGAAAGAGAATTGATTTGTTCTTTTTGTTGAATTAATGAGTCTCTCTTTACTTTTTAATGATTTTCAAGAGGTTTGAGTAGGGTATAGTTATATGTGTGTCATGGTGGTTGTGGCCAAGGTTATAAGGTTCACAAGAGAGGTCAAGAGGTTCACTAGGACCTCTAGTCAGACATGGTGGTTTATGTTGATTGTTGTTGTTGTTGAAGATGTTGTATTGACATTCCTCATAATATCATAGAATCAAATGTTGATTGGTGTTGCTGGAATGGTTGTCGCATGGTAAGACCTATCTTTAGGCTCTTTTGATAGATTTTAGCGTGATTTGATGTGGCTATAAGGTCCGAAGAGGTGTTGTCGTTAGTAACGTTTATGGGTTACATTTTTTAGCGCAACCTATGGAACCTTAGGTATGGAACCCACGGGGTAAGCCTAAAATTGGAAAAATTGAAAATGTCGTGTTCTAGTTTTCAAATTTGAACAAAATTCAGATCAGGGTTCTATGATCATAGTAGGTCTAATTTAACGTCAAAATTGACATCAAATTATTTGTAGTGGATTTCTCGAACACTGGGAAATGTTCAAGTACCCCAAAAACTAGGAAACTTGGAATAAAACTTTGGGAAACTTGATCAAGGTGAGTGGGACTCGTATTCTTATCAATCATGCTTCATAAAATAGTATAGTTAATTCATTTAATGTATGGACTAGGAATTGCGGAAAGGTTTCATGACATGACTTAGTATTACATGAAAATGCTCGTAAGTTGTTCGATATGGCCAATCAGGACTGGGTTGACAAAAAGGTAACAAGGATTGAACTCCACTCTTTATCCTTAGTAGTCCTTGACTTAACTTAATTACTACTGTCCATTTAGAGTCGATAGCTCAGTTGCACTTGAATACACAGACAAAATCACATGTTAGCCAACATGTGGATTTTGTGGACCGTATTCTCAGGTAAGGTGAGAGTATGACTCTGAAATGAAAATTAAAATACAAGTCATGAGTGTATTTGCAAATCAAATATTTAATTGCATTTTGTTGTATATTAATTATATCATTTTCAACACCTAATTAGATATTTTGATTCATATTGCTATTCATTGATTCATTGATATTAATTGATGATTGATATGTTTACGAGCATACTTACTGAGCAAGTCGGTGCGTTCACCTAAATTAACATTTCTGGTTCATATCTCAGTACTTCAGCCAAGGGAAAAAAGGCACATGAGTTTCGTACTTTTCTCTACGATCTAATAAACTTTTATATATATACTATTTGAATTATTTTTTTTGTAATATCACAGGGTGCGGTTATATGTTTTGTAGTTAAGGTTTGATTAACAGAAACTGGTTTCCATATATTGCAGTTATTATCGAAGATTTTTTTAATTTTTGATGCATTTATCTTTGAATTTGTTTCCATATTAGTATACATGTTTAGTTTATGATTTAGTGAAGGTTCGGCTGTTGGTGCTAGTTAAGTCAAGCTGGTGTACTAGGGCTTAACTAGGGTTTCAAGCTAAGTATTGCCCTAATCAGGATAGGGGATGATACAATAAGACATGCCCAAACCATGAAATCTCGAGTACTAGCTTTTCATTTCATGGATTGCAACTCATGAAGAATTATATGGCCCATTCAGTTCGCAAGTAAAATAATCTCATGATCATGGAATTATTTTATACTGGGATTATAACATGGGTTTAGGTATTAGTCCCAATAGAGGGACTTGTTCGGTTGGGGGTATAGAGGGTGGGATTACATATGATTTCAATAGGTGAAGTTACTAAATTCCCCTTTTATATCACAAACAAAAAACATCATTTCAAACCCTAAAATCAAATACTCCCCTTCATCCCCTATGCTTCATCTTCTCCACACGTCCGCCACCTCCCTATGCTCTTCCCGCCTTCTTCATACAGAATCCTCGAAACCAAGTACTCCTCTATCTCTCTATTTCTCTCTTTTTCTATCTCTTTCTCCATCTCTCTCTCTTTCTCTGTCACTGTCTCTCAGGGCGCCTTCTTCATGTCGTACTTCATCTTCTTCAGATGACGAGTATAACTACAACACTTAACTTCATTGGTATCATACCTTTAAATATGCATATGAAATATTAGATGGGAATAAGGATTACATGGATCAAACACTTCCATTTGGAAATTAGAAAAAGAGGGAAAAGGATGCAAATTCCGACTTGCTTCGATGGGCTAACAAATGCTAATAGAAAGGCTTGGACCTAACAACCCTACAAACCAAAGTTCTCATATTACACTTACGTGTGTTAGATCACCAACGAACCTAGAAGTTATTGTTGATATTAAGGCGTTCTACTAATTCAAAATGCAACATCTTTGATTCCTTGTACATTATGATTTCCTAAGTATCGATAGGTAAAAAAGATATCATAACCATTCAATCCATTCTTCATTTCAAAACCATAGTAAATAGGATACTTAAATTATGATTTACTAAACTATGTTGTGTGAATTGTTCTATATAGTATGTAATGTAACTACAATAAATAAACTTGTTTTCCTTCAACTACCCTACGTTATAATCTAGACAAACTTGTTGAATGTGATCCTCAACTGTGTAGTCTGAATTATGTTGTATAGTATGTAATCTTCTACCGACATTTTTCACATTAATAATCCTAACCCAATAAACCAATTCGTTACCCATAGCACACTTAATTCCATGATTTCCTTACTATTGAAGTGTGAGCAAGATTTCCTAGACAATGAAGCTTTAAGATGTCTTTGAACTTTTTATTAGTAAGAGGAAATATATTGCGGCTATCCTTGTATAGATTATTCCCTTAGAAAGATGTCAATGGATGAGCATATTAATTTAATGATTTCCTTACTACTGTAGTGTAAGCAGAATTTCCTAGACAATGAAGCTTTGAGATGTCTTTGAACCCTTTATTAGTAAGGGAAATATATTGCATCTATCCTTATACATATTATTTCCTTAGAAAGATGTCAATGGATGAGCATCACTCAATGTTTAAGTCTTTTCTGATGTGTATTCTTATCTTCTCAAATAGTTCAGACTGTGTTTATGCAATCTTCATGTTGACTTGTTTGTTGATTGTTAGTGCATGAGGCATGTGTTATGCTTAAGTTCTTTCAGCTATCCTTATATAGATTTAACTTCATATAAAACTAAATATATTTTATTTTGTATATAGCATTATGCTTCGATATTTATTTGTTTGCAATATATTTTTTTTCTTGTCTATCGATGTATCATATTATGTTTGAAAAAAATTAGGCATGAACAAGGTCGGATTATAACAAGCGACCGGATGAGGAGAATTCCAAAAGCCAAGGAAAGCATGTACTAGTGCACCCTGACCTGCCAAACTACTCGAACAAAGTTCACTTCCTCTAAAGAAAGGTAAGAGTAAAGCATAGATGCCTCGTGACCCACTGTAGGAAGAACAAGGCCAAGATTACAAGATCTATAAATGCACGTGGATTCAGATGGAGGAAGCAACACTTGTTCATGCTATGTGTGAGATGGTTGTTCTTGGAGTCTATAAATGCGATAATGGATTCAAGTCCGATTATCTCAACCATTTAGAGGAGATGTTGAAAAAATCTGGCCCAACTTCAGGGATAAAGGCTAAGCCACATATTGAGTCTAAAGTTAAAGTTTTGAGAAATCTACGGAGTATAATAAATGACATGATTCTAGGCATCAAACATGATTCCAGTGACTTTGGTTTTGATAGCAACTCTAACATGTCGACTGCACCCCCTGATATATGGGATGGATACTCGAAGGTATGAAGTTGTTGTCAAAATGTGGATAATTTTTTTTTGCATGGTATTGACTAATTATTTAAATTATTTTTTTTCAGATCTTCCTGGATGCAAAAGAACACCATAAAAAGTCATTCCCATTTTACAATGATAGTTGTGTCATTTTCAAAAATGATAGGGCAACAAGGGAAGATGCAGTTGCACTAGAAAACGCCCTAGAGGAAGTGGAAAAGATTGATTCAAGCACCGAGAGTGACTATTAAGTGGAATGCACAACTGAAATTATACCCGCTGCTGAGGATATGGAGATTACATCCACTAAACCACGGTCTAGTCCCACTATAATAGATGGTAATAGAAAACCATCTAAGAAGTAGAAGAAGAAGGTCAGCGGTGATACTTACCTAGCGGACTAAATGGGGGTGACAGCACAGGTGGTGGCTAGTGAACTATTAAAGGTGTCTAAAACACTTAATACGGAACATAAGATGTGTGTTTTGTTTCTTGCTTCTATGGGGAAAGTCAAAGAATTAAATGGTATGGAGAAAGCAATTTATGGAAGAGATATTATGGCGCACATGGAGCATATGACAGTTTTCCTTGAAACTAGAGCTTCGTTACAATTGGGTCCATGCAATATTTGACATTCGTAAAATATGTCTATGACTACTTTTGAACATCATTTAGAGATCGCTTTTGCTTTTGATACTTTTTTTATGATACAATTTTATTTGTACTATGCAAATATGCATGAAGTAATGAGTTTTCATCTTCATTCGGTCAATCTCTAATGAAATGCCTCCATGTACCTACAATTTGTAGGCTTCCTTGCTTAAGGGCCAAAGTAACAAACATGAAAGGTGAGCTTGCTAATCAAAATAAATAATATTATCTACAATTCATTTGAGTTAGTTGAGTACGCAAGCAACAAACAAATGTTCATTGACACTGCTCATCAAAAAAACTTTAGTCAAAGAAATATCTGATTTGAAAGCCCTATGTATTGATTACCATATCGTCTGTTGTTTTTGCAAAAATACAAAATCATTCAATCAACTAAATTCTAAGAAGAAATTTTTAAAAATGACCTGACAAAAGCGATACACAAGTTGAAATATTATTTCTCGTAGTCAAGTTATAATTGAATACACACAAAAATACTTGATAGTTGATTAGTTCCATAACTTGAAGGAGTTTAGTTGAAGGTAGCAAAAATACAAACAAATGTTCGAATAACCACTGGTTCCAATATTTCATAGGTCACATTATTTCATAGCATATCCCAATAAGGCTCCACCACTGGTTCATATCCATTACCAACCCTTTGATAAAGATTAATATCTCGCGGCTACAAATCAATGCTTTCCTCCTCTTCGGGTAGTATAGTCGTCCATATGTCTTCAATCCACTGCGTTGGAGGGAGCAGCGGATATAGGCTCTCTTCTAACCCAGTAAGTGCTAGTGCTTCTTCTGGGGGTAAGATGACGTGGTGGTACTTCTACCTTTTTCTTTCCTCCTATCTAACTATTCCATCTTGTTATTGCCTCTTCCTTGGTGTCAAAGTGTTCGTAATTTCAGATATGACATTCCCATAATTGGTTGTAACATTCGTACCACGAGCCATATATACCGAGCTTCTTACCATTAAAGACAACGTACCATTTGCCTCATATATCCTACATACAACATAACATTAGTATGGAAGGTGGAAAGGAGTTAAACAACAAAGTTCACAACAAAATAATAGTGCACCCTCAATAAAGTTCACAACCCAAAAAAACAAACGATCAAAGTAGACAACTAATAACTGGGAAAATAGTTCAATACATCGAAAAAGTGAATACAAGAAAGATCACACACAACAAAGTTCACACAACTGAGTTCAAACCCAATAAATGGGATAATAGTTCACCCTAAACAAATTTCACACCGAATTAATGATACCACCTATCCAAAGCAAGGTTGTTGCGAAATGTAGTCCACGCATTAGTCAGACCCACTGAGCCAATAACCTCTGGTTCCTCATTGCTTGTATGGCCTTCGACCCTCAACTCATGCCCCTCTAGCACCATATTTTCCAACACATCATCTGGTACCTCTATATAAAGGTAATTATGAAGCACTGCACAAGCAATGATCATGAAAGACATTATTTTAATGTTGTAGTAAGAGGGACTTAGTAGTACAAACCAATGCTATTTCAACGCACCAAAAAAAGTTTCAATAATGTTTCTCGCCCTTGCATGACGCATATTGAAAACTTCTTCGAGTGTTTGAGCGGGACGGTTGCCAGTGGCCCATGTTGACAACTAGTATCGTTGATCGTAGAAGGGTGCTAGAAAGCCATCACTATTGCAGTACTTTGCGTCGACCAAGTAATAACTACCATTATGAACTTTTAAACCATTGCGATATGAAACCGTGTCTCTCATAATCCTTCCATCTGTTGTCGATCCTTCCCATATAGGTATGATGTAAGTAATTAGCTTAGATGGCGTACAAGCGCATATGACATTCATCATTGTGATTCTTTTCCTACTCCTGAATCGCGCCTTTATAGTGTTTGGGATAGTAACATATACATGTGTCCCATCTACAGCACCAAGACATCTCTACATTGAAGCAAAGAAAATTGAATGACTACGGTTTAAAAACATCAATTTAAGGTAAAGCCAAAAATATGAATCAACTATAAAGAATGAGGATTTACGGGAAAATATTTCTATCTCATATCGATTTCTTTGAGACCAATTGGATCTGGGTTCTTCATAAGTAGATGTTGCAATCATTTAAGTGCAAGAATAGTCCTCCTAAACACAACGCTTACAATGTCGCCTGACCTTTGGAACCATTTTGAAATAAACATTATGGCCTAGTATGTGGAGTGTAATGGCCAAGTGTTCATCAACATTAACATAACATATGTCCCTTAATTTCCCATGTTAATACAACAAAACACAAAGCTTTGTAAACGAATGCCTTCTCATTTGAAGCATGTCGTAAAAATCATCGTTGTTCTTGCAGATGAGCTCTTTGATGATTGCTCGATGCTTATCATAATTTAATTTGTATGTTCATTGTACACGTCGCCTATGAATTGCTATGACTCTAAAAAAGTCTAGCATAAATGAAATGACCCTTAGACAAATTATAAGATGGTTAATGGCAACGTCCCTTGAATGAGGTGGAGCTATAGATGAATTTGGATTCATGATAGACAATTCAAACTAAATAACCTATTAAACCAGTAAAACAACTTAAATTAAGAATGCACATTGAAATGGAAAAAATTAAAGCATTCCAAAAATATTATTAATGAATGGTTTTTGAGCTTATCATGAAGTTATTGATAACCATGAAGTCCATTGGACATATAAACCATGAAATCAATTGAATAATAAATAAATAAAATAGTTAATGTAATTATGCCAAGCATTACATTGATAAGTCTGTTTCTTGGACCAAGTATGAGGCAATACTATATGAATCACATTTACGTGTAATAAAATATCGATTGACCCATTATATGTAAACAAGATGTTTCAAACATGTAGCAGAGTGCAAGCTTATTATGAAGCATAGCTAAACATACAAGTCATGATTGGTTCAAAAGCTATGCCCGTATCTTTTTCTTCTTCTAGAATTCCAAGTTCAAACCAAGAATATTGTACAATAATTTTTGCAGATATACAGTTGTTGGTGTTTTTGTTATAGGGAGGATGTTTCGAGAGGCCCGGGGGGGCGAAGCATTCGTGAAACAAGCTGAGTTCAATAATTTTCTTAAGGTAATTAACATTTACTTTCTAACTAATGTACTGAACTTTTGAAGCTTTACGGTTGCATAATAGATTAGTTATCATTAGTGACTCATTAGACTTGTAAATGAATTGGAGGACTGCACTTGGAACCCCTATAGACTATTTTACTAACACGAAGAGCAAAAAGGGACGATATTGCATTGTAAGGTTAAGTAAATTTCATAGTAACTATTATATTGTATGATTATAATTTCTTATAAATTGGATTGATCCATGATATTGGATTATTTGTTGTAGATGCATATATAGGTAGGCAGGAAAAAGGGCGACTTGAGTCTCTTTATAGTGTTTTTTATTCTGTGGTTATTGGGAAGAATGCTATATTATGCTCGAGGGGCTAGAGTCACTGATACTTTGTATCACGTGGTTATCATGAGATTACGTTGAACCATATCATACTCCCAAAGTCTAAAGGAATGAGACTCGTTTGGTTATCCTCTCGGTGCATGAGTCCTTATTACTTTTTACTTACCACTTTCAGAGAACGTTTTCTAATTGTGGTTGGATAACAGAAACGAGATAGATTTGCGGTTATATTTCCTTGGATTATATTCTTCGTTTAATCTCTTGGATTATTATACATTTGATTATTACATGTGTACTGGGTAGTGTAGGATTTACTTATCTGACACTATTGAATTTTTATAATTGGGTAATGACAGGTTCTAGCGACGACAAGGGAAAGAGAAAGCTTTTCGATTGATTGGGACTTGCTCAGTTTCTTTCTCTCTATGTATGTATTATTTTTAAATATAATATATTGTTGTGATGTATTGTGCTTGGTTGGTTTGAGAAATAATCAATATAACTATATGTCATTAATGTGAATTAATATAAAACCTATAGTTGAAAAATAAATGATAAATAAATTTACTATACTCCTAGAGTGTCACATGTGAGTCATCGGGGATCTTTCGGGGAGACGTGGAACTAATATGTACACTTGGTTATATTCATTAGCGTACGTGGAAAACGAATAAGTCGTAAAATATATAGATGTATATATATTTATATATGTTGATATATAAACAAAACATATAGTTGGAAAGAAAATAATTGGAAAATGATGAGATGCCTAATACCATGTGTGGGTCAAGGGTGACGCACATGGGTCCTATCGTAGTGTGCATGCCCTAGTGTACTCGTTTACATGCTTGACAAAATTATAAACGCATGAATATATATGGCACATGGGTCCTATCGTAGTGTGCATGCCCTAGTGTACTCGTTTGCATGCGTGACAAAATTATAAACGCATGAATATATATGTATATAAATTTATATATATTTTATGTATAAATATATATATTCAAAAGAATAAATGAATTGGTGGGCGTCTAGTGACATGCGATATCGAGGGTGACACATGTGGGAAGTGTAGCGGTGTGCACATCCGAGGGTGGTCGTTAGGGTGCATGGTGAATTTATAAGTTTGAAAATGTCTAGGTATATATATTATATATATTGATATATATAAAATATAGTTTTGATTTAAATTGTTTAAATCATTGGATTTGCTTTGAGATACGTATAGTGTGAGCATCAAGAGGTGAATAGTGGACTATTAGTGATTTTGGAGAGTTTGTCCATGTCTTGGGATGCATTCAACCACATGTCAAGAACAATCAATAGGCATGTGATATGAAAGCTTCACTTTAATTAGATTGACCTAGAGATTCATGCATACAAATGTCGATAGAAGCTTTATTTTAATCAAATGTAAGTCGATCGGGAAGTAATGGGGTTTATTATTAGCCATAAGATCGACATCGAGATACGCAACACGTATCTCGAGAAAGATCAAAATATAAAATGGAAAGGAAAGAACCATCAAATTTGCTTTGAGATACATGCGATATAATTCTTCTTCAAAACAAAACTGCCTAATCCCGATTCGTTTCGATAGTCAGAGGCAATGAAACATGGGAAAGAAAGAGAGAACTCGAGGCCGAAGGAAAGAAAAGGAGAGGCGATAGAGATGATGAAAGTAAGTGAGTTGTTGTTACTGTTGTTGCGTTAGGTCCTTGTTGATATTGTTGTGGTTTTTGTTGTTTTTGGGTGGTCATTAATGGCAGATAAGAGACGGGAGGCTTGGCTGGGTTCGAGGAAGGAGATGGCAAAGAGTTGTCTCCCCTGTCCAAAGTCGTTTAGGGTTGGGGCCAAACCCAACCCTAATGGAAAACTAGCCATACAAAGAAAAAAATGAAACAGATGAACAAATGAGGATGGGTTGGGGAAGAAGGGGGTTTGATCCAACGAATCAGACTAAATCGGGTCGGGTTTAGGGGTCTAACCCTCTTCATAAATAAAAATAAATAAAGAAAAAATGCTGGAATTTTGAAAAAATTATAGAAAAAATAGGAAAAAATAAGAAAAATTATATTTAAGAACTAAATCAATAGAGATTGTGGATTTCTATAAAAAAGTTGAGAATTTAAGATTCCTTCAGGATTTTATACTTGGGTTTTTACCTCGAAAAACTTATAAAGGTTATATTAAACATAAAGATTCGTAAATTAATTTCGGATTCAATTAGGACCAGTTTAGGGGTTACAAATTTGAGATATTGAACATGTAATTACCTCAAATGGTTTGTGATAGGTTCTTGAATACTGAAAAAACTGAGAAATTAGAAATGGAACCTAACCGATGTAAGTATGGATTCTTTTAATTATCAACTTTGCCTTGCTATGTAGTATATTTAGTTCATATAATGTATGGAATTAAATGAGAGCTATGTACACTTTGTTATGTTTAGTAAATGGAAAATGGTGTCTGATGTGATCAAAGAGTAAATCTTGGAAACGAAATAGGTTGCATAGGATATGGGTTTAATTCTCGACCTATATGTTTAATCTTACTTAGCTAAACAGGTTGTGTGGATTACACATTCACAAGAGGATTTAGGATAGAACCATTGAACATTAATGGATTGGCTAGACAACCCATACGCGCAATATTTTGGTCTACCAATCGCACTTATAGTGTCGGTGGGTAATCATCATCCATAGTTTTATAAATAAAATGAAAATCAAAGTGTAATAGCCATAGACTGTATGACTTGCATTCGTTTATGTATTGGATTATATGACTTCCTATATTCTGCTATCTATGATTGGTTCATATTGTTATTGCATATCATTCTTGATTATTATATGGGTTTTCGATAGTTCTATGAATTCGTACTTACTGAGCAAGTTGGAGCGCTCACCCCAATTATTATTTCAGGAATACTAATGAACGCTACAACTAAGCGAATAAAAGTTTAGGAGTTTTGTAGTGGCCCCAAATTTTAGGTCGCCTTGCTATCGCTACATCGCGTCCCACATCACCTAGCCTTACCACATCATGACCCCGCTTATCCCTAACGCCTCACGACCCAACAAGTTTCTTACCCTTTTTTCCAGCTAATCCTAGTTACGCTAACCAATCTTTAAATAAATATTAATAGTTTAATTAGCCAGTTACTCGATTTATCAAGTTATATTATAATTTTATAGTTGAAGTCTTTAAATGAGTAACTTATGCAATATTTAAAAATCCTAAGTAGTGGAAAACCCAACGAAAGATACCATGTATATATTAAGGCAAGATAGGTATAACAAAAGTTCCATATACATGTAATTAGTGTTCTACAGTACCTAAAACCCAACAAAAATAATTAAATATATACATATTGTAGTTACACACGAGCTGGCTCCACTATCTTAGAGGTCGTCACCCAGTACCTCCTTGCTTTTGCCCTAGTTCGTAGAAGGATCTGCACTCAGTCACCCAACAAATATAATGAGGAGTCCAGTGAGTAAAAATCTCAAGAGAAAACCATCCAATATTCATAAAATGAAACTGATAAACTACGAGACATGCGAATATAACTCTAAGCAATAATACGTTATATTCCTATGAATGTAGGCAAAATACGACAAGCAAAAGTAATAGCGCAAAATAAATAAGCAGCATGAACCAATTAAATAACCTTGGAAATGAAGCAATAATCAATAAACATCCATCTAATCATGAGAACACCCTGACCTACTATTGGGGCAAGTGCCTTAGGTCAATCCAGTAACTGTCTTTAAGAATACTTTTAGTTAATAAAATAGAGGATTTCATTTGTTGTTTATTATAATTAATTTGCATGTTTACATTATAATAAGATCCATGGGTATTTATAGAAATATCCTAAATGTCCCTAGTCGATCATTATACTGGGAACTATAATGAATTAAGACTAGTGTGAGTCTTGATTGATGATCATATGATGATTATACGTATAGGGATACGAATCAAGATCACGTGTACTTGTTAGGGAACAAAGTACTGGATCGACCCGCTATGAGAACATCACTTGGATTAAGTCATAGTTGTTTCTCATGATAAGTATATTTTTTCAGTCCTCTGACTTGAGATTACCAGAGACTCCAACATTAGGAGCACAGTGATTTGACACAATCAAACGTTATCTTTAACCGGACGATTATAAAGGTTGTGATTGGTTACTGTGTGACCAATGTGATGAAGTTGTGTAATCAAGATATAATTTTTCCCTTTCATATAAAGAGATATATCCAGTGGATCCCTCGATGTGTTAGACTGTTAAAAGGCCTAGTCTAAGTAAATTGATATTGATAAATGTCACTTGGATGTTTTCAGTCAACCTAGAGATCGAGACTAGTACGATTGAACATGTTGGATGACAATTCCATGCCTTATGTTTGATCAAAAGGATATCGTGTGACAAAAGGATGTTATATAAACTATTGATTAGGTTGCATCGATTTGATATTCGTACAACTTGGGTAGTCATAATGTCTTGCTAGAGGCCGCTTATGACTTGTATACCAAAATGTGTTTTGGTACACTGCCAACGTTGTGTGAGCCTATTGGGTCGCACACAAAAAATTGTTTTGCGAGATTTTAAGACGGTTCAGAAAAATGAATTTTATATGATAAAATTCATGACAGAAACGTCCTTGTGGTGTACTACACTTATACTTCTTTAAGTAGGGGTATATGTGTAATTTACTTAACCGTGTATATACAAGGGTTGTATAAATAGAAGTTTTAAGTCAGAACACACGTAGGAAATATTAAGGGCCGAAACTATATTTTCATTTTAGAAACGATTTAGGGTTTTCTGGTACGCTCTAGATCATTTTGGAGAGAAGCAAAAAGTTTTGGTATTCTTTTGAAACTAGCACTTTGAATCTCGATCGTCGTTCGTGTGTAGACTGCTGGTAGAGGGCGTTCGTCATTGGCAGCGCCTTAGAGATCGATCAACCTTCAGAAAGGTATTTTGTGACCGAGGTATGATTAAGTTTTCTTGATTTAAACATTTTTAATGGAATTAGATTCGGATCATGTTGTGCTTTTTGTCAAAATTGTTTTGTATTCTCCGCTGCGTGCGAACCCCAAAACCCAACAGTGGTATCAGAGCCTTCGAGTTTGATTCCATTAAATTCATTGCATGTTTTCTTCTGATATATACATGATATACGATTGAAAGCATATTAATAGTTGATGTATATGTGATAGACAAAAGTTTTCTGTGAGATTTTTTATCCTATTTTCTGTATATGATACAAATATTCGCGATTTATTTGAAATCAATTTCGTACAAGCTACTAACCATGTTAGGTTAATTCGAATAATTTTAATGAATTGAATTTTGTGTTCTGTGATCCATGAAACCATTAGGCATAATCTTTATTTTTCATGTATTGATGCATGGATGAAATCTTTATAATTCAGTATGCATATTTAGGTTACATTGATTTAAGTTTCTTAAATCGTATAAGTCTGAATATTAATTCGAAACTAATATGATTATGTTTGATTGGGATAGTAGTTCATGATTCTATTACATGTTTGTGATTATTTGGATGAGGATTGAAATTGCAAATAATTATTTTTTGAAATTATTTATTTATCTCATTATATCTATTATGTTATGAAATTTCTATTTGATAAGAGATAGATAACAAATTAGATTAGGAGATATTAGCAAAATCGGTTTCGTTATCCCTATTGGATAGGAGATAAATATCGAGAATTTTATTATTAGAGATATGCTAGGATTCAAATATCTTAAGTCCTAATTAGATTAGGATAAGATGATTAGTTAGATGTGGGCTCGGGTTAATTAAAAATGTTTTAATTGACTTTCAAATAAATTAAGGGGTTAATTTAGGTTAATAAAATCAGCGAAAAATATGATTTTCTATAGCGAATTTTAATTTTCGGAATTGAAATTCATCTCCTAAGAAAAAAAAAGGGGCGCGGCCCCCTGTACCCCCGTCCGCTGACCAGCCAGCGAGACTGACATTTAACTAATACTAGCGCACGTAAATTCTTTTATTAGTGAACAGTATAAAATCTCCAAATTGTTTAGTGATTTAACAAATCAATAAAAATATATGATATTTCATTGTTTACATAAAATCACTAAAACTGAATAAAATCCCTCTATTAAATTTTAAGTCTCGTGCCATCCATTTTAAACACTTGTCAAGGCCTCGATCACACTAATACAGTTTTAGCTATAGCTGGGTGTATTGTGTTATATTGGTGAGACAAGTTGGATAAGAGTTACCTAAATGTTTAAAATGGTCCGACTTAATAAAGCTATCAAAATAGTTTTGAGCTTTAAGCACATGATGAGATAAACACGTGATAAGACATAAGATGTCCCGTATTTCATAAAAATATCTAAAATTACATAAGATGTAATTGGTAACTGTTACCTACCTAAATAATCTAGTTCTGTGTTTCACGCCATAGCTGTCATTGAATTAGGTGAAATATGGATTTTAGTCCCCTAAATAAACAGTATGCTTTAGGAGGGTTGTTAATTTAGTGGAGTCTATTCATCTATACTAAAATAAACTTTGCTTAATCTTTATTGTAGATCAATGGCCTCTTCAAGTAACAATAATCCCCTGTCACTGCGATCCATCCTTGAGAAGGATAAGCTATCTGGGACTAACTTTCATGACTAGTTCATAAACTTGAGAATTGTTCTTAAGTATGAACGCAAGTTGTATGTCCTGGATGCTCCAATCCCTGAGGACCCGCCAGCTAATGCTACTAAAGCTGTGAAGGATGCACATAATAAGCATGTCAACGATTTTACTGATGTCGGATGTATTATGCTGGCAACTATGGTTCCTGAACTTCAGAAGGACATGGAACTAATGGAAGCCTACGACATGGCTATAACGCTGAAGGAAATGTTCCAACAGCAAGCTAGACAAGAAAGGTTCGAGACTGTAAAAAACTTACATTCTTGCAAGATGACTAAAGGTACGTCAGTCAGTCCTCATGTTCTGAAGATGAAGGGCTATGTTAACTAGCTTGATAGACTCGGATTTCCCATAAGCAAAGAGTTGGCTACGGATTTGATCATGAATTCATTACTAGAGAGTTACTCACAATTTGTGATGAACTACAATATGAATAATACGGAGAAATCAGTTTTAGAGTTGCATCGGATGCTCAAAACTGCTAAACAAAATATCAAGAAACCCTCTAGTAATGTGTTGATGGTCTGAATGGGAAATGGAATGAAGAAGAAAGGCAAAGGCAAGGCTAAAGTTGTCAAGGTTGCTGCTGCACCTGTCGTAAAGCCTGTGGAACAAGTCAAGCCCCAGCCTGTTCCTACTTCAAAACACCCAAAAGAAAAGGAAGGAAATTGTCATTTCTGCCATGCACCTGGACATTGGTTCAGAAATTGCAAACTCTATTTGGAAGATCTAAAGAAGAAAAAGGGTGACTACCACTACAAGTATTTATGTTATTGAAATTAATTTATCTACTAGTGATTCTTGGGTATTAGATACCGGATGTGGATCTCACATTTGTATAAATGTGCAGGGACTCACCAGAAGTAGAAAGTTGAAGAAAGGAGAAGTCATTCTCCATGCGGGGAATGGAGCAAGAGTTGCTGCCCCAGCTGTTGGATCATATGACTTAGTCTTACCTAGTGGGCTTATTTTAACTTTAAATTATTGTTATTTTGTGCCTGCCTTGATCAAAAACATCATTTCTGTTTCATGTTTGGATATGGATGGTTTTGATTTTATTATTGCGAATAGTAGATGTTCCATTTCTCGAAAACGCATATTTTGTGCAAATGCTGATTTGTGTGATGGTCTTTATATTTTTGTTTTAGAAATGATTTGGGGTTTTCTGGTACGCTCTAGATCATTTTGGAGAGAAACAAAAAGGTTTGGTATTCTCATGAAGCTAGCACTTCGAATCTCGGTCGCCGCTCGTGTGTGGACTGTTGGTAGAGGGCGTTTATCGTTGGCGCCGCCTTAGAGATCGATCAACCTTCAGAAAGGTATTTTGCGACCGAGGTATGATTAAGTTTTCTTGATTTAAGCCTTTTTAATGGAATTAGATTGAGATCCTATTGGGGTTTTTGTTAAAATTGTTTTGTAATCTCCGCTGCGTATGAACCCCAAAACTCAACAGCTACACCAGCTAGTAATTGATAAATCAAATAGGAACCACATATATACTTATAAACTTACAGTGACTAAACCCCAACTTCAGTTACCAGATGAACCCCTACAGACGCTTTTTCAAGTCAAGGGAACACCCTAAATCCATTTAGACATTCTTAGAAATATTCTACTGCCATCGACATGAGCATTAAATACAAGTAACTCATGCAACCAATTTAGCCACAACCAATATATACGCAAACTGAATATGAGTGAATATATGCCCACCAAAAGTGATACATATGATATCGATAAAGTCAAAAACATGAATCCTGTGAAGCATTCTCATTAGGTTTACGTACCTCGGATAGCACTCTGATTTCCTCGGACTCCCGAATCCGACTTCACTAGCTCCCGATATCCGATATCCCTGAGTTCGGTGTCTTATCAGTTCAAATATAGTGGTTTTAAGATTAATTTAATGTCTATTAACTCTTTAAACCATTATTTATTTCAAAATCTAAAAATTACTATATAGTCTTTTATTAGGTTAATTCCTTCAAAATAAGTTAAAAATAATAAATCTAAGAATCGGTGTGTCGAAAGTGGATTTCAACTAGCTACGTTATTAAAACACATTTTTATCAAATTTTTGGTGTCGAGTTAACACGCTAATAGGGCTTATTAGCGAGCTAATTGTGAAACTAAATTAGAGTTTCTACCAAGAATCATTAGTGCGCTAATTTTCCGCATTAGCACACTAAGTACCCTATGTGACATAATTATCAACTCAAAAATTATGTCCTAAAGCCCCTAATTAGCTAACTAAACCCCATTTAACACCCTCTCCATATCAAATTGACCTAAAACAACAATTAGAACAACCTTAAAATATCAACTTGATCAATTTCCTCAAATCTCATAAATTCACTAATTTTCCCCATTTCATCAAAATACCAATTCAATCAAAACCAGTGATAAATCCTTATATAAAAATATCATTTAAAATATAATTCATCGCAATATCACAAAAAACCAATGATCTAACCCTTGAATTCAGTTTTTCATCAAAAGACCCAAAATAAGTTCATTAGATAGAGGAGATGATGAAGAAGATGATTACCTAAGTTTTGATTCCTCAACTTGCCTCCAAAGTGGTTGAATCCTAGTTTGAATGAGCTCTTATTCTCTGATTTCCCAGAAAAACTGATTTTGATTTCATTCGCATGCTTGATCAACGTTGCTTATATATAAAAGTGATGTTAATTCCTAACCCTTCATCCTCATGCGCTTACGTATCCCGAGGATTATCCAATGACTCACCTCGAGCCACTTAGCCCACTCACTACTACTTACTCACATCATATGACACCATTTTGTCACTCACATGGCTCCTAAATGTCTCCATGTGTATCTCTAGACCAATCCTATGCTTTCCATTTAATTTACTCAAACTATAGGTCTTGATTTATTGAATTTATTCACCTTATCTTAGACCCATATAATATCTATGGTTAACGATTTTATTCACAAAAAATTATTAATTTGTTGTCCCACTAACCCTTGACTACCCGACACACAGTGCGTCTCGTATCGACACAAAACTCAAGGTACACCATAGGATATCATTTTAATTGAATTAACTTAGCCTATGGTCACTTTACCTATTTTAATTAATCAACTGATCATCTTAATGTGAATTAGTGGAGTTTCCTCGTGTACCCGTAGTTCGCCTACGCCTTTCGAAGCAAAGACCCATCACACAACTTTTCTCAATATCAACATATACACGTGTAGTGCAATATAATAATAAAAAACTTAAACACCACATTTACACAACCACCATTTCACAAATAACATATTTCCTCGGTTCTCGCGTTCGAACCAACTGAGTTGTCCACGTAATGCTCAAATTACGCTCGTTAATCCTCAAGATTAACACTAATCCAGGTTTAATTAATTTAGGCCATTACAGTTTTGATGTTCCCTTCGATGTAATAATTCTTCCCTTATTTATATATTTGTATTGAATTATAGTTTTTTTTATTATCAAAAGGGTTGGTAGGTTTTGTATAACTAAAGTTTATTCTAGTTTGTTTTGGTTTTGTATGTCATGTATAATATCACAAAAAGTCTTTAATTCGCGCCATGTTTATTATTTGTTTTATTATCGATATTCGATATACAATTGTATTTATTCAGGTAAAGATGGTGAGGCTGTTAGCTTTAGTTAAGTCTGGTACCGGGGATTAATTAGAGTTTTAGGCCGAACGAATCCTTAATGAGGATAAGGGTCGTTACATTTAGGCTGGACGACTTCTTAATCGGGATAAGGGCTATTACACCTACATTGCTTTGTATTCCTGCAAATGTTAGTCCAAATACAATAAGACATGTAATTGCATTTCCAAATAACAAAAAAATTATTTATTAACATGAAACCCTTTTATTACTATTCAAGGTTCATAAATAGGTTGGCCGACCTAATAATGAATCGAAAACAGTAATAATAGCCCAATGCATGCTCCCTTAGAGTTAAGATTACCCACCTTAGACGCTTGCAGTATGTCTAGTCTAGAGTGGATCACATTGCACTCTTACAACTGAAGTAGGGACAAATTTATTTGGATGCCATATATGCATGACCAATCAAGAATATGAAATGCAATGCAGACTAAACACAAATGCAGGTATAAAGATAAATTTTGTAAAATGTAAAGACCACTATAAGGTTTAATTATAGTGAAACCAACTCTTTGTTCGGTAAGGAGGCCTCATTGAGCATTCCTCGGCTTTCGTGTATTTCTACAAATCCTATTAAACCATAGAATTCATTATTTTAGAGTTAAAACTCTATATAAAAACTTAAAATTCATATTTCAACTTACAACGAAATTCAAATCCCCTACCAAATTTTAATGACTATTTTAAAGCCTCTAAAGCACTTTCACACTTCTTTTTAATGTTTTTGAACCTTTAAATAGGTCCTATACCATGTATTAGATTTCAAATAGGGTCTTAACCACTTAGTTAGCTTCGGAATCACTTATAACTCACTTATGCATTCTCAATTGGAGTTTTAAACTCAATTAACAATTCATAGGCTTTGCCTATCTCAAACCTCGAGTAGAAACCATCAACGAGTCTCACTTGACTTGTTTCAACAACATACAAAGCTATTCATTTAACTTGTAAACCATTAAAATTCACCTATTCATTTCACATTAGATCTTAAATTACTTTTTAAACTCCGAACACCAAACATAAGTCAATAGTTCATATTCATTATATGAACATCAATTTTAAACTTTATCACTAGTTTTTTTCATTCATTTCTTCCCCAAGTGCAATGGCATTGGCAAAGCTGAGGCTTGGCCTTGCTATTCACTTTGGTATTACACCCAATGCCTTAGGCACGAAAAAGTTGAGGAAAGACCCTAACATCGATATCACAACAACAAAAATACACCTAACAACATCCATAGTTCCCTTGTTATTCATCTCCTTCCTTAACCTTAAACATTAACAAAATCAACTCCTTTTTCCCTTAAACAAGACATCAACATTTACATACAATTTCTTATTGACCAGAAACAAAACCCACTTATTTATCCAAACTAGACTTCATAATTCATCCCAAATTACTGCAATGAAAACACATATTTCCACTTGCACGGAAGGACAGCGTAGTCTCGAGTTCTGAGCCTCTTTCTAGGCCCCAAAACCACATGTAACCAAGCTCCAAGTTTGAAATTGACTTAAGGTACCTTATTGTTGGATTTTTGGGGTTCATACGCAGTGGAAATTACAAAACAATTTTGACAAAAACCCCAACAGGATCTGAATATAATTCCATTAAAAAGGTTTAAACTATGAAAACTTAATCATACCTCGATCGCAATATACCTTTCTAAAGGTTGATCGATCTCTAAGGCGCCGCCACCGACGGCCGCCCTCTACCAGCAGTCCATACATGAACGGCTGAGATTCGAAGTGCTAGCTTCGAGAGAATACCAAACCTTTTTTTTTGTTTCTCTTGAAAATGATCCAGAGCGTACCAGAAAACCCTAATTCGTTTCATAAACGAAAATAGTGTTTTGACCCTTAATCTTTCATGCATGTGTTCTAACTTAAAGCATCTATTTATACAACCCTTATATATAGACGGTTAAGTAAATTACATATATACCCATAGTTAAAGAAGTATAAGTGTAATACACCACAAGGACGTTTCTGTCATGAATTTTATCATATAAAATTCATTTTTCTAAACCATCTTAAGATCTCGTAGTACCACTCTTATTGTGCGACCCAATAGGCTCATACGACGTTGGCAGTGTACCAAAACACAATTTGGTATACAAGTCATAAGTGGTCTCTAGCAAGACATTATGACTACCCAAGTTGTACGAATATCAAATCGATACAACCTAATCAATAGTGTATATAACATCTTTTTTTCAGTCGATATCCTTTCAATCAAACATAAGGCATGGAATTGTCATTCAACATGTTCGATAGTACTAGTCTCGATCTCGAGGTAAACTGAAAACATCCAAGTGACATTGATCAATAATATTAATTCGCTTAGACTAGTCATTTTAACTGTCTAACACATCGAGGGATCCACTGGATATCTCTATTTATATGAGGGGAAAATCTCTATCTCGATTACACAACTTCATCACATTGCTCTCACAGTAACCAATCACAACCTTCATAATCGCCTGGTTAAAGACAACGTTTGATTGTGTCAAATCACTATGTTCCTAATGTTGAAGTCTCTGGTAATCTCAAGTTAGAGGACTGAAAAATATACCTATCATGAGAAACAACTATGACTTAATCCATGTGATGTTCTCATAGCGGGTCGGTCCAATACTTTGTTCCCTGATAAGTACTCGTGATCTTGATTCGTATCCCTATACGTATAATCATCATATGATCATCAATCAAGACTCACACTAGTCTTAATTCATTAAAGTTCCCAGTATAATGATCAACTAGGGACATTTAGGATATTTCTGTAAATACCCATGGATCTTATTATAATGTAAACATATAAATTAATTATAATAAACAACAAATGAAATCCTTTATTTTATTAACTAAAAGTATTCATAAAGACAATTAATAGATTGACCTAGTGCACATGCCCTAACACTTATTTGAAGTACAAGGATTATGATCTATAAAAAATTCACTTAAAACAATTGTTTTATGCCCAAAATCGAACCCCAAAATGATTAAAAAATCCGACTGCACAAAATTCATAGTAATGATTTTGTAATCTTCATCAGAACCCATGAAAACTTCACCAAACCTCAAGAGAGCGATAAACAACCAAAAGACAAATATCCTACACACAAATACATGAAGAAATCGATCTAAAACCCACACTATAGTCACCAATTCAATAATTTTAACTATGATTTTCATCTGTAACTCATAAAATTACTCAACTCATCTCATGAACTGCATAAATTCTCCTTTTGCTATCTTCTCTTTGACCTAAAAGGAATTGATAAAAAAATATTTTGTACGGGAAAGTTGAAAACGAGATAGCTTAAATTTGAGTGCACGAGTTGTGGGAGCAAGAGAGAAAATCGAGAAAGCGAGAAAGATAGAGAGAGAGGTAAGGGTCGATGGATAGTGAGTTGACTAGAGGGATGGCCACAGAGAGTTTGTCTAATTTGATGAAGAATAGACGCGAAGAGATGGAGAATATATGTTTCATTGGTGAAAATAGTTTAGAAAAGCAGAGAGAGAGAAAGGAGGCAATGAGAAAGAAAAAGTCAGCCAAGGTCTTGAAACCCCGAATTCATTCTCAATTCACTCCAAAGAGTATTTGTTTTGGTTTGGATGATAACCAATTTACCATTCACACTTATATAATTCTCTTCTCTCCCTTATGCCCTTAAAGGTAATTTCACATATTATTTATTTATTTTTTATTTTCATATTTACAACTCATTTTTACACCCAAATTAAAACCTTGTAAATATCCCAATTTTGCTTCAAACTGGAAAAATTACCAAGTCTCTGAAACATGCCACACCGTGTCTCGACCTCAACTTGACCTTATTTCACGATGAATAAAGCATAATACATGCACTTGCACACAACACAAAAAAATATTTTTAATTTATGCTCTATCATCTGTAATTTGTCGGCCCTACCTCGGGTACCTAAATCCCAATTAAAGTTCAACTAAGGAAGTTTATTAAATTCTTGGATTTCACAACTGTAGACACATCATTCAGTCAAGCCACGTGCTTAACTATATAACATATCAAGAACAACAAGAGCTCAGAAGGCTCTCGAATATGTGAGCTATCATACAGACTCACCGACTTGCATTATATATTATGTTACACCTACAATCTATACCATTCGATCAAACTTACCATAGTCATTTGATCATACAAAATATCTTCTATTCACATATGCGTCGTACACAAAACAATTATGATGACTCGAGAATTTATGATTAATTTAATTTTCTAATTTTAGTTCATAACCCATAGCTCGGGCCCACATAGACTTTGTGAATTACGTTAAGGCGGGCCTGGAAAAGTATAAATATTTATTTTTGTGTGATTCCATGCTAATCAATTGTATTATCTAATTATTCGCATCACACTACTGTTAGAGTTTCCATTGGTCGTGTTGTACATAAGTTGTATTGAGTGCAAGAAACGCCTTAGGTCCACGTATTACGGGTATGGGGAATCAATAACTTAGTTGTTTTAATGGTCTTTCTATGTAAATAAGCTACAATAAATGAAATTAAGTTATGTCCATGATCTTAAGATAAAACTATGTTTAATCAAGATATGGAAATAAATATTTTAGCTAAGTTTATTCTAATGTGCATTTAGAATGTACTAAGTTAAGTAATGGGAGAAAAATGAATGTGATCTGACTAAATTGTTCATGGATATACTAGTAAAAGACCCAAATATTTAAGTAGAGATGTTGATGTTATTCATACAAAAGTAAAAATCAAATAAATGTGTGCTTATGGTACAAATGGTGAATATGTTCAACATTAAGGTCAATCGTTCTATGTAATGCCCTAAATTGCATGTGTCACATGTTGCACAATAGTTTCCCATATTTTCGTATTATTTATAGGATTGGTAAGTGGGATATCCTCTCTACAAGGATTTTACAAACTTTTGAGGAAATTATTTTTTCTTGTTTTTCTTAATTTAGTTAATCTAATTAAACTGGAATTGAAATACCAAATATTAATTAGAATATGCCGATCAATAAATAACTTAGAACAAAATCACCTAGAACATCAACTTCGGTAATTTTCCCTATAGATTTATCGTAGTTACTACTTCTATAATTGTTTTCAATAATCATAGACATAGAATTAGAAAATCGAATATCGCCATACATATTTGAAACTATGCATACAATGTCAATCCTCATTAGTTGTAATATGCAAAAACAACTTATTAAAACTATAACTGTTATGTATGATTAGTTTTAAGCATTAAGTATATAATTCCTTAATTATAACTATATAATAATCGAAATTATATACATGTATAGGGTGTATTTAGATTAATAAACTACTCACTCATGCTAAAAATAAAATAATGCAATAATATAATTGAAAGACATAATTAAATAAAATACCTCTTAATGAAATATACAAAGCTCCAATGTCGCTCCAAACATAAACTCAATAAAAACTAACTTATGGCTCTCATTAAGTTGTTAAGAGAAAAGAAGGCTAATAGAGGGCTCTTAATTTTGAAGCTCTAGGATTATATTTATAGTTTTCTTAAGTGTACATATTATAGATAAACTCAAATTCTTTATATTAATCTAAAAAACTCGTAACTGACCTCAGTGATTCCAATTTGTTAACAAATCATAGAGTTAGTAACTATAAATAGCTCTCTGTGCTCCACCGATTTAGCTGATGATTTCTAGTATAAACTTTAATTCGTTGTCTAATCGTTGACTCTTTTATCCAGTTGACTATGTTCCTCGTCTCTTCCTTTTTTTCCATTTCTTAATTTTTCGTAATTAAATCTTAAAATCACAAAAATAAGCGAATACTTAGTGTAATATCATCATTTATATCTAAAATCAACCTAAATTACATTATAAAACATGTCTAATTATTGACTTGTCAAATACCCCCAAATTCATAACTTAATTGTCTCGAGAAAAGGAATACTCTCAATCATATTCTCTTTTCATTCATTATATACTGATTTCTATATAATTCATCTTAACTTTAAATAATAGAAATTTTTAAATAGATATGATCTTTAAATAGAAACGTATTACCCACAAGTAAATGAAAGTTATGATAGAATATAATGATTTAGAAAAAAAGACCATCCATTAATGATAACTCAACCACCCAATGCAATACCCCTTAGAACTTAAAGTTCAATAAATACCAAGTCCAGTACATAATATAGGTTTTCTCAATCTCCACTGACAAGCATCAAACTTACGATGACTAATGTAGAATCATAAAACACAAAACCACTAGATTAATCTTAATTTTAAAAAATATTTTATAATAGCACCACAATCAAAATCAATAAGAATTTTGTCAAGATACCAACGAATACATTAGTTAAAACGTGTTAGATAAAGAAATACATCATTGAACCCTAGCTTAAAGCACTCGAGGTAAAAATTTTTATTGAAGAGTTTAAGAACATCTGCCTTTTTCATCTCTCATTTTTTTCTACTTCATCCCAATTATTAGTTTTTCTTTATTATGTTTTTTCAATTTATTTTTCACTTTAGGGTCCCTGCTTCATTTCCTATGGACATTCTCACATTTTTCCCACTATAGATTCCATGCTTCATTTACCATGGAATTTATAGGACTTTGTGTATATCTATAAATTCTTGTTAACACTTTTCACTGTCCACTAAAGTTAAAGAGAATATTCTCTATCAATTATAGAAATTCATTGGTTTCCAACCCATTTTTTATTTCAATTGTGGCATAATAACTTTCAATAAAAATAATATAAGAATACTTAATCAATAGCTTTTGTATCACAAGATTCTTAGCAATCTTTCTTGTTCATCTTACACTATTGTTTCGATCTATTATCCATTCTCATGACTAACACAAGACATCCAATGCATACATCAACTAGTAAAGTTAATGAAAAAAGGTATAAGAATTGATTACATCTATCATAGAATTCACTTAGGTAAGAAAAATATCACTTTCATTCAAAAATATTAATTATATTATATTCCTAACTAAAAATAAAGTAAAATGAAATTCATACTTACTTGAATTTGGAATAAATTTGAATAATGTTATTAACTCACTTGAATATCGGATCAAAAGTTTGAACTTTATCAATTCTCACTTGCCTTCTACCTTTCTATTCTTTTCTTGATTTCTTTGCTATCATTGTCACACTTCGCCTAAAATATCCCCAAAATCATTCTAAACCTTTTCATCAAGGTTTAAGAATTAAGTCAAGTATCCAACAAAAAAAATATATCTCATGAAGTATAAACGAATGGATATAATCGTAAACTGAATAATCAATATATAAATAAACTCAATATATAAATTTCATCAAATAGAGTGCATTAAAAATATGAAAAATCATCACCAATTTATATCAAATATAACATCATCATCTCCATCACATAATATCACATGCATTAATATGGTGTCAAATTTATCAAATCTCCAAGAACAGATCAAAGATAGTATATCACCAATATAGTTCCCATAATATCATTACTAGAGTTACATGCAAGACATCACACATTTTCACTCAGAGATAAAGGAGATAAAGTAGAGTAAAGAAATCAATGTCATTGTCCTCAAGTCGCATCATCATCTGCCATTTGATCAATCCTCTCAGACTAGTAACTCGCAGTGGGATCATAGAGGATGTAGTCCTGACATCACGGTTGATGATCATCAGAAATATAATTAATTGGTAGCCGTATCTATGTAGATGGTAAATAACCTTCTGCGCCTCCTTATCTTCTCTATCTTCATGACATTGTCATCTCCATCCTATGAATGTTTCTTGCTTAGACCCTTTGATTCTCGAACACCAGTCCTTGATTCCTCAGAGTTCTTATTTAATTGCGCAGACCCATAAATGTCAATTCTTTCTCCTCCATGTAAAGTCCATCGTAGTCTGTAGCAGGGCGCTCCATATTCAGATCATTTATGGCTCTTGACATTTCTTGTAAAACTTTCCTCATGTCATCTTTAATCTTTCTTCTTTACTTTGTCTCTCTTCTAGCTCTCTCAGCCTTCTCCTTCTCATTCTTAGAGTCTTCATATCTATCAATTTCTCCATAACTTTTATTACTACATCTGTGATAGTCTTCTTTAGTAAAACATCATTCTTAAGTCATACCACGTTTACTCGATATTCTCTACAAAAAGACTTGATCATCAAAGGAAATGGTAATCCATAATTTATTTGTTGTGGTGTTAATGAAATAATACCACGCTTTTGTGATCTTCGTAAAAAATTTTGTTGTGATGTGCTTTGGGTAACCTTCTATGTCAAAAATTAATCCATTACCATTAATTACCTATAATCCTCCCCTAATTTCCTTAGTAAGGTAATGGTACTTAATCAAGTATTCAGGCTTTGGATACTCATCTTATTTTTTTGGAGAACTTTTCATAAACCAAAATACCAGCTTATTCTCGTAGTAGAATAATTCACTATTTTTCCTCTAACTTATGACTACGTCTTCTTGTCCTTCCATAAACGTTCGCATAAAACTCTCTCGCTAAACCGTCGTATCCTTTCTCACTAGGAACATCCTTAAGGTTTAAATAGTGATAGTCCCTAGTCAATAATCCCTAGTTTCTCGGATTAATGATATCTAAAATCTAAGGCCTATATTTCAATTCATTCTTCACGTTGAATCCTTTCTTTGGTCATTTCTCTCACTATATCATTTTTAATCTTGGCAAAGACCTTTTCATGGATAAACTTTTATTCCTTAAGAACATACATCTTCGTTCCCTTCGGCATCTCTTCTTCTACTTCCTCTTCCCCATTCACATATTCCTCTTCAAAATTATAGCTAAAAGATAAAGGTGGAGTAATATCTTTGTGTGGTCTAATCCCGGGTATATTGAAAGAAATTCTCATGGGTCTAATTGAGGAAAATTTAGATTTATCTTTGGGTTTCTCTACTAACTTCTCTTTTCCTTTCTCCCCCCTCGAATTTCTACCCTTCCACTTTCAGCCATTTCAATAGGTACAAGTAAAAGAAGAAACCTATAAAATCATTTAAAATCAATTGTCAAAAAAGTACTCGGTAAAATTCAACTTATCTATCTAATAAGGAGAACTTCATAAGAAAAAGTCATTTTTAAATTGAGAGTTTCAAATTCACTTGAAATTCATTGATAGAACATCGTGATAGAAACAATCTTTCGTAATTCATTCAAGTCATGTGATAGACGAACTCAATAACCCCTAAACTCATTTGAAACTTAGTATCGAATTAGTTTGCATATAAAATCTAATTCATTCGCCACATACTAAAAAATGGTTCGAGAATTCAATATCAATAAACAAATTATCAAACCATTCCCATACTAGTATTATAATTGAAAACATTTGACATCAAAACCAATTTGGAGTAAAAATCTTGAAATTTAGTTTCTAACATAAATAAAAATCCAAAAATTCATAAAAAAACCAAAAACGTAATCAATAAAATGTTAGGATTCTAATTGATTACCTTCTTGAAAGTGAATCTTTCAAGATTAGAACTCTAAAACTCCTCTAAAATACTAAACCAAGCTATAACTTCGAATTCCCCTTGCTCAAGCCCTAGTTGGCTTTATACTCTCAACACTCACTAAATTTTGGGTTAATGTGTGAAGATTTAGGTGGGAATCACTTAATTACACTAAAATCTAGCTTTGAAAGACTGAATCAAGTCAAAAATTTGATCTTTTGATCGAAAAATTGCAATGGTTTGTGAGTGTGAAGTGATTAAATATGGCGATTTTTGGTTTGTTTTAAAACACGTATTCATTCTTAGTGAATCAGGGTTTTAATGGATTCGCTAGGAAATCGCTGCCTAAATTGCTAAAAATGAGCCTAAGTGGCTTAACGACTACTTTAGCAAATCTTAGTTATAAGTGCAAATCATTGACCTGAAATCACACGAAGAGTTCTGCTAATTGATACCGATTTTCTTAGTAAATTTCAGTACAAACTAGATCGTTGGAAAATTGTTGGCGTAATTAAAATGGTTTTTTCAATTTAATTGATTTTCCCATATATTTGTCACATTTTTGTCCAATAAAAAGGTAGAATTATTCGAAATTATCAAAATTTAACCACAATTTGTACTATAATTTTCATTACTATAAACAATCGACTAACATAAAAACTAATGCATAAAGACAATATAATATGAAAAAACATTGGCTCGATCAACCCCCTTATATGAATTATTTCGGAATTAAATTCCTAAAATATCCCCATTATAAAAGTGAGAATTAAGAGAATATAAAAACAACTAACTAATCTAAATACTAAAACTGAGAGTGAAGATAAAGTTTAGGTTGCCTCCTATAGAGCGTTTTTATTTACTGTCATTGGCTCGACTGAACCACACAGTTCTAAACTGGTTCTATAAACTTAAATGTAGGATTGTCCACTCTACCGCCATTTCAGAAAGTAATTGCTCAGCCGTGCACCCTAAAAGTAATTGTCTTGTTCAGAGTATCCATGATAGCTTGCAAAGTAGCTTAGAAAGGTCGTCCTAAGATTAATGGAAGACCCTCATTTATGAATTGTGGCATAACCAAAAAAGTCCATAGGAATAATCTACTTGTGAATTTGGCTGGTACATTAGTAACCACTCCTATTGGTTTAATTGAATAACCATTTCGAAGAGTAACTTTTTTATAAGCAAGCACATCCAACTCCAATTAAGTATGAAGAAAGAAGTGAATTGGTATATAGTTTGCTTTAGAACCAATATAAAAAATAGCTTTAAAATACTAAGCCCATTTAACATTTATGCTTATTTATATATCTCCTGGGTCATCGAGCTCGACAATTACCAGATTATTCTTTTTCTTCTTATTCTTCATATCTTTCAACTCCTCAATTTTAAGATCATTCTCATCATTGTTTAGTTCCTTAACCTCCATTCTTGAGTTATTATATTTCAATTTGATAGTATCTTCAACTCGCTCATTTTTTGTCATAATATTTTCGTCTTCCATTGTTACTGCATCAATAACATATACTTCAACTTTTAAATTATGATGATTTAATTTTAAGGATTCATTATCATTAGTTTGTTCATTATTGGATTCATTAAAACTATCATAGACATCTTTATCATTGAAATTAAAAGTGACAATTTTGTTTTCAAATTCCATGGACATTGTTCCTTCAAAGATACCTAACTTTGTTTTAGGTGTTTTATGAAATGGTCTTCCTAGAAGTATAGGCGGAGATTTAGATGATACTGAGTCTCTAATTTACAAGACGTAGAAGTCAGCTAGAAATACTAAGTCATTTACTTTTACTAAAACATCTTTTAGTAAACCATAAGGTCTAATAACTGTGTTGTCAGCTAAAGTAAGATTAATAGCTGTATTAGTCAATGAACCTATTTTCAATGATTCATATATTTTAAGTGACATAATAATAATTGATGCTGCAAGATCACACAAATCAAAATGTATAAAAGAGGTTCTTAATGTAATAGGAATCCCAAACATTCTTGGATCGAAAAATTTTTCAAGTATTTTCTTTTAATTAAAACAGACACCTTTTGTCCTAATTTTATTTAGATTCTTCTAAAAATTTATCCTTAGATTCAAAGAATTCTTTCAAAACTTCATCATAATTAGAAAGTTTCATAGTTGATTCCATCGATGTTTTATTGATTTCTATTTTCCTAAATGTCTTAAGTATGTTTTCATTATTTTCTTCTTTTCTAGCATCTGCTTATCATTGTGGAATGGTACAATATGAATACATATCTTCATTCAAATTATCAGAAATCTTACCATTTTCATCCTTATCAATTATCTCAGACTGTTGTAGATATTTTTCATATACTTCAATTCTAGCTAAGTACCATGGGTATAATCTTTCAAGAAAATGTTTATATTTCAATTGTCCAGCCATCCATTCTCTAGTAGGAATGACATTAACCTTCATTTCCTCTTTTTCTTCTGCAATAGATTTATGTGTTTTATTTTTATTACCTTGTTTAAGTATTTTCCACTTACATGTACATCTTTCTTATCACCGAATAAAGTATTAACTTCTGCGTGATTAGTAGGAGTAGCAACAACTAGAGTAGGTGCTTTAGCTTGATTAATCTGTTAAGTACTTAACCCATTTGTTTGTGAATACATTTGGCTTAGCTAATTTTTTTAGTTCACTAATAGTATTATTAGTCTTAACCTAATTTTGACAAATCAGTGTAAAGTTTTGATGACTTTGGTTCATAAAATTATGCAAGATTAGCTCTAAAGTTAGATTCATAGATTTAACATTTTGTTGAGGTAGCATATTAGGTGCAGATTGCATCTGAGCACTTGGTCTATAAGTATTATAATTTTGATTTTGAGCACTATAACTAAGATTTAGGTGCGGTCTTCTAAGATAATACGCATTTTTATAATATTAATTTCATGGGGGTCTAAAAACTTAGTTCATCATTGCGTTAACCTCTTCAGTATTTTCTTTCATGTTGAGTAGGACATGCATCTAAAGGATTCATAACATCATTACATAATCCACAAGCTTTAACTTGATTAGATTTATCTTTAATTAACTGTTGAGGTATGTGCCCTAGGCCAATTATGTAAATGTTGTTTAACTATTATAAGTAGATGCATGTTTCTTTTATAATAGTATCCATGGATAGTTACTGTATTATTCTAAATGTCCCTAGTCAGTTATTATTGCGGGAACAATAATAACGTAAGACTAGTATGAGTCTTGATTGATAGTCATGTGATGATTATACGTATTCGCATACGAATTAAGATCATGGGTATCTGTTGGGAACAGATACTGGACAGACCCACCATGAGAACACTACATGGTCAATGTCATAAGTGATTCTCATGAGAGTTATATCATTAAGTACTTTTACTTGAGATTACTAGAGACTTCAAGATTCGGAGCATAACGATTTGACACAATCAAACGTTATCTTTAACCAGATGGTAATAAAGATTGTGATTGGTCATTATTCGACCAATGTGTGGATGTTGTGTGATCAAGATGGATTTTTTCCCTCGCTTTTAAAGAGAGATATCTATTAGGCCCTTCGATGTGTTAGACTGATAAATGGTCTTGTCTAGTGAATTGATTGGATCAATGTCGCTTGATAATTTTTGCCTACTCGGAGATCGAGACTGGTATATTAAACTATAAGAGTGACATTTCATGTCTTATGTTCAATTAAAAGATATCGCGTAACCAAAGGATATGATATACACTATGTATTATGTCGTATCGATTTATTGATCTTCATGCTTCTTGGGTAGTCATAATGCCTTGCTAGAAACCGTTTATGACTTATGTACCAAAATAATTTTAACATAGTGTCAACGTTGTATGAACCTATTGGGTCGCACATAAAGAATGAATTTGCGCAATTTAATAATTTCTGAGTTAATGCATTTTATTTGATAAAATTCATTTTGAAGATTCTCATTAAATGTCCAAGTTTGACTAGGTTCAACATTCTCATACAATTCTAGTGTGACTAAAATTTTTGTCTCTTAGTCAATCCTATTTTGAATAGGACTATAATTGGAATTATAGTATGACTTTAATTCTTATTCGAGGTTTAGATAAATTACAACTCTTATTGGATTAGTAATTGTAGATTATCTATGACTCTATTGTTTTAGAGACAGACTTTATCTAGGACCCTATTTGGAGTGTGACTAAGAGATGTAGTTCTTTTACAACTCGACCTAGTGTACTATTAATAAGACACTAGGGTCACAATTGTTGTACTGAATTCCCGAAATAGATTTTTTCTCGAGAATTTTTGCGAGAATTTTTTCCATCGATTTATGGGGATAGAACTCCGGATCGTGATTGTCCATTCATGTGTGGATTTTTGATAGTCTACATTCATTTCTCGCAGTGTCTTAAAGGAATCGATCAACACCAAATAAGGCAGACATGTAGTTGTTCTTGTTAAGGTATAACATTTTTTGGCACATCAATTTAATGGAATCTTTAGGATCTTGGTTCAGGGATGTTCGAAAAGGTTTTGAAAAGTTACGCTGCGCATGATCCCCAAAATCCAATATTAACAACTTAGCCATATTAGATAATTCATCAATTTTATCATCAAACATATTATTTCTTCTATTATCAACCTCGTAAAGTCTCTTTATTCAGGATTCAGTCTTTTCACCATACTGCTTATATCATTTAGCCATTTTATTAATTGCTTCTTTTGATAAAGTAATAGTTGTTTCAAATAAAGATCCACCACATACTGTGTATAATAACCTTTGTTCGAAGTGATTGAGTCTTTCATAAAAATATTTTAATGAAGCTCTTTGAGTATATCCATGTTGTGGACGAATAAAAATTAATCTTTGAAATATATCCTAGAATTCATTAAGATTTTTATTTTCTTTCATCTTTGCATTGTGATTTTCTTTCTATAGGAAATAATTTTTCTAGCAGGGATATATTCATCTAGGAAAGCTTCTAACATTTCAGTCCATGTAGTTATTGAATCTTATAGGAGATAGAACAATCAATCTTGTGCTTGATCTTCTAATGCAAAAGAGAAAGTCTTAAGTTTGACTTGTTCTAAAGTACCTTCTTTCGATTTTGTCCCATTAACTTTATGTTTATACTCTCTCATGAATTTTTGCGGGTCTTCATTATCTTTACTTTAAAAGTTAGGTAAGGCACTAATAAATCCAGATCTAAGTTAAAATATAGGAAATCCATCGGGATATGCTATGCACATTGGCTCATATGATGTAAAATTTTGATTTGCTTGTCTAAAAGTAAGTTATCTATAATTGTTATTATTATTATTGATAACTCTATTATCATTATTATTATTATTAATGATATTATTATTACTATTATTGTTGTTATCCTCCATCTTATTAGTTAAAGTTTCCTTAAGTTGTTGTTGTCTTAAACTTCCATTAAAAGTTCTATCTATTTCAAGGTTGTTATCCTCCATCTTATTAGAATTAGTCCGACGAATTGTGTAGACCATGAAACGTCAAAAATCGTAAGAGACTATTTAAAAATCCCCGACAATGACGTCAAAAATTGACATGTGTCAAGTGTGCATAATAGTTTGACGTATTTTCTTATTATTTGTAGTAGTGATAAGTGAGATATACTCTCTATAGGGATTTTGCAAACTTCTAAGGAAAATATTTTTTCTTATTTTTCTTAATTTAGTTAATCAAATTAAATAGGAATTGAAACACTAAATAACTAATAACTATAACTACTAACATAATTAACCAAACTAAGTAAACTAATTCAAACAATTAAATGCAAAATTAATAAAAAAATTCAAATTCAATATAATATAAGTATGTAAACAAACACCTAAACAAACCCCTATTAAACAATGTAATATACTTGGATTGCATTCGAACACTAGAACATAATATTAC
Organism: Stephania yunnanensis; assembly: GCA_039657365.1. Classification (NCBI taxonomy): domain Eukaryota; kingdom Viridiplantae; phylum Streptophyta; class Magnoliopsida; order Ranunculales; family Menispermaceae; genus Stephania; species Stephania yunnanensis. The sequence goes on from CM077583.1 coordinate 22,312,040, forward strand.
CTCATAACCTAGTTATAATTATATCACTTTGAATCTTGGAATCATTAAATCCTAATTCATTATAGGTTGATAGCCTTTATCAAATCATTGATTTTCCTATATTCGATGGAAACTAGCCATATCCTTATCATTGTAAATCTATCTATTGGATAAAATGCAATAAAATAGAAATTATGATAGCATTAACACTCAATGAAAATCATACATAATCTAAACCAAATATTAATTGGAATATGTCAATTAATAAATAACATAGAACAAAATCACCTTGGAGATCCAGTCGGGTAATTTACCCTATAGATTAATCCTAATTTTTGTTTTTATAATTGTTGTCAATAATCATAGAAATAAAATTAAAAAAATCAAATATCACAATATATATTTGCAACTATGCATACAATATCAATCCTCATTAGTTTTGATACACAAGAATAACTTATTAAAACAATGATTGTTGTGTATGATTAGATTTCTTGCATTAAGTACATGATTCCTTAATTATAACTATATAGAAATCCAAATTGTATACATTTCTAGGGTTTGTCTAGATTAATAAACTACTCACTCATGCTAAAAATAAAGAATGCAATAATATAGTTAATAGACATAATTAAATAAATGCCTTAATATAATAAAAAAGCTCAAATGTTGCTCCAAACATAAACTTAATAAAAACTAACTCATGGCTATCATTAACTTGTTAAGAGAAAAGAAGGCTAATAGAGGACTCTTAATTTCGAAACCCTAGATAAACTTAAGTTCTTTATATTAATTTAAAAAAGTCATGACCGACTTCAGTAATTTGTGAGCGATTATAATTTGTTCATAAATCGCTAAGTTAATCACTAAAAATAGCTCTCTATGTTCCACTGATTCAGCTAGCAATTCCTTGTGTAAACTGCAATTCGTTGGCTAACTCTTTTATACAGTTGACTGTTATGCTCTTCTCTACCTCTTTTTCTTTCATTTCTTCATTTTTCCTAATTAAATCCTGAAATTACAAAAACAAGAGAATACCTAGTGTAATATCATTATTTATATCTAAAATCAACTTAAATTACACTATAAAACAAATCTAATTATTGACTTGTTAGCATGGTAAATACTTTGATGTTATAAGGGAAAATGGTCATTTGACCCATCAGGTAACACTTGGCATGTGTAGAGGCAAAATGTGGAGCTTTGTTTGGGACTTAATTAACCTAGTTAGCTTAATTGATCCCCTACTAATGACTTTACTAATGAAAGGTATAAAAGGAGAGAAATCATTATGCACTTAGCCAATTTTCATATTCTAGTGTTTTAGAGAAGGAATTTAGGGAAAGTTCAACTAGATTCAAGCATGAAAGGACCAAATTGAAGGAGATTGAATCCTAGGTATCACTTCTCTAATCCTTTTAATTCAGTTTCATAAACAATGTAGATATTAACGCATGAAGTGTTGATAAAAAATGTGTTGCAAAATTATGAAGTTATGTAAAAAAGCTAAAACTCATGTTCTTGCTACCAAATTCTAGAGATTTCATTTACTAATTTTTCGAAAAAAAATCACTAGCATAAGAAATTTCAAGACAGATTTTTTAATCTCATCTCATGTTTTTAGGTCTTCTCTTTTAAGCGCATATTGAGGTCAAAAAGAAAAAAAAAGCAAGGTTGTGAAAAATATATTGCTACAATAACATTCATTTGGTTGGGGTATGAGAGTTCATTGAAGTCATATTTTACCTCTAGAAATTTCATTCAATGTTGCATAATGGACTCATTTCTAAGAAATGTATTAAAATTATCTAGAATAACTTAGTGAAAAGGCTTATGTAGATAAAATGAACCTAAGTTATTCACATTGGCTTAAATTAAAAGTCTCTAGTAAGAAAGTGTAAACCCATGTAATTAGTCTAAGTAGATAGCACAATCTAAACTTTTAAAACTCCTAAAGACGAAATGATTTTTAAGATTAGTTGAGACTAGAGGAAAACAATAAATGGTTAGATCAAATTTATTGGATCTCAAATAGTATTTTAAACTTAGCCAAAAATGTAAAGTTATTTGGAATAAAAGCAAGTTAAGTGAACAAATTGAGGACTTTTTATCTTATCTAGAAATGCACAAGTTGTAAGAAAGTCCTAAACAATATAATGGATTACCAAGGGTTTTTGATGCATAAAATAGAAATCTAGATAATTATTGAGATGTGCATTATAAATGAGATTTCTTATTAGGATCATATATAAAATAGGACCTGATAATTCATGCATGAAACGTTTTAGCTAAAGTTGAATTGAGCCCACTATACCTATCAAATTAGCTTAAAACCCACTTGAATTTGATATGTAGGATATTGAGGACCTAAAGAACTGTAGACGGGTGTCGGATACAAATTTCAAAGCTTGAACTGGTCATTTCAAAGCAATTTTAGTTGTTTTTTTAGGTAAGTAAACCCATGAGAAATGCAGTTAGTATTCCTTTATAGCATTTGTTAAATTTAAATTATGTTATAGAGCAATTTGATGTTGTCTTCTCTATTGTAATTTCATTCTCATGTGTGTATGTGTCTTTGTTGATGGCGTTGGGCATGGCATAAAACTCACACCTCAGTTCATGTTACCCCGTTGTGTTAGAGCAGTTGCCTATGTTAGGGCTACGTGGGTATATTTTCCGCAAGACCCGCAAGTTGAGAGATGAATGACGAAGACTTAAGTCCCCATCACTTGTTCCTCTCGTGAGATGTTAGGATGAGGTTTCCGTTAATGGGTTCCTCCCTATTGGCTTGAGATGTTTGGTAAGGTATTCGTCATGGGTTCCTCTCGACTAGTAAACTCAATACCAAGATGTCAATCAGGGCTTTTGTTCACACGTGTCATTACCTTGACTTCTTTGCGAATTATGTTCATGTTATTTGACTTACATTCTACTTTTACATATATTGCATGGCTTGTAGCAGTATTATTGATATTCTCGAATGCTAGTTAACTCTCTTTTTGAAGTTTACTTGGTGGAATTCGTTACTTTACGAGGACGAATTATAGATCCATCAATGAGTCAGAGCAAGAAGGTCATATGCAACTTGTGACAACCATCACCTGATATAGGGTTGGATCACTCGGCCTACACTACCACTAAGCCCGATACTTGAAACAGGCCTAAGTAGCGCTCTAACATGCCCAAATAAACCTGCAAAACTTATCGTGACAAATATGGAATAGTGGTGCGAAAAAATAAATAAAGAATCCTTATGTCATAACAAAAGGCTATGCAATGAGTCTCCAATTCTTAAACCTAGCATATCTTAAATTGCAACCCAAGTTTTTAAGTTCTCAATTTCAATAATTAGATAATAATAACATGTAAGGCTCACAATGTAAGGGAAGACTTCAACCGAGTGTCTTTCCCTTGTCTCCAGCAAACACAAATGTGAATGTACTTGGAGAGTAAGTGGGGTGAACTAAAATGGACAACAAGGCTCAGTTGGCGGAAAACCCGCTCCACCATTAAGTGTGCAAGTACTACTTAATAAAGATGCAATAACTAGCATGAAGTTGTAATTAAATCGATGAGCATTACATTCAAGCATGGAAATCAAATTTCATATTTATGAAAAGTAAGGAATCATTAACGTGTGTCATTAAAGCAAGATTCATAAGTCATTAAACAATAGTATATATTTCATATTTGCGAAATCATAATTAAAACACGTTCATCGTGTAAAAGGGCTCACAAGAGACATACCATAAAGGAATAGTAATAAGTATAATTCGTTGTTCCATTCAATGTGTACTAGCTATTGGCAAGAACCCAATGACCGAATCCCTCATTCTCAAAATGTGCAAACCATTAGTGGCCATAATGATTGTTATGCCTTCTAACTAGTCCCATCAAAAAATATTGAGTCCTTCCAAGGCCATCATCGACTGTGACCACTTGTGAACTTGATATTTCAAGGTGTAGACCACTTTATTTTGGGTGGGATCAGAGCCACACCACTGCAACTTGTGGCACGAAGCACTCTTTATTGTTGGGCACACTACCACACCACTTCTATTCGTGGCGCGAACCACTCTCTTTTCATGAGCATACTGCCACATCACCACTTTTGATCGAATAACGCAAGTGTTCATGTCACATACATTCTCAAAGATAAGTAAGTTCATGCTAATAACAAAATGCAACCCTTTGTCCTAAGTCTTTAGTTCAAATCATGAATCCCAAGTTAACTAATAACATGTGGTACTTTATAATGGAGCAAGCCCCCCACTTAGCTTGACTTGTTACGAGACTCCTAACCAATCCTTCCGCGTTTGTAGTTCTTTCAGGACTATTTCGCGAATCGAGACAATTAATATACATTTCACACCAATACACTTTACAATTCAAAGTTATTGAGTTTCCAATTTATTTTCCTTTAGAATCCGTTAGTGTGGCTTTACTAGTTTATATTGCCTAAAACACAATGCAATGTTGTTAGGGCATGGGACCTATCATTGGGTCCCACGTGGAGTGCGAGTGCACTTCCATTTGGTTCATTTAGGGGTTGGGACATTCCAGCCCCTTAGTTTTTATTGCATGGGGTCATATTGGCCCTTGATTTGTTGTCCAGGGTCCAATCGTCCCCTAATCAAAGGGTTGGTTTGGCCCTAGGATGGTCCAATGGCCAATCTGTCTCTTGTGGCTCAAAGTAGGAGCGTGCCCTCGAGGTTGAGATCGAGGGCACGCCCGACGCCTCTTGGTATTTGGGGCTCCTTAGTCGGGTTGGCTAGGGCGGTGACCTCGCACCATCCATGGTGGAGGGGGCAATAGGGCTGGGAGGGGTAGTCAAGTTCTACACTTTCCTCTCTCTTATATTAGGGGCGTCATTGGTGAGTACATTGTTGATACGTGTCAACTCATACATTTCCTCCACACCTCTTACCCAGGTCTCCAATGAAACAATGATGGTCAGCTGACGAGACCCCAGTGCACTTCGTTAAGAAGATTTCTATACTTCTACTTATTGGTCGTATGTCAGGAGTTTCAAAAGTTCAGCTCCTTAGTACAGGGATCTATCTAATAGGAACAAAGATATATTCTAAGACGAGGCAAGGGTGGGAATGGCGAAAGGTGAGGAAGATAGTGGGGATGAATCATAGGTGCGAGTCATTTAGAAGGGACGTCGTGACCAGATCTACCGAGATCTGGGGATGACCCATCATCCTATAAAAACTCATATCATATTTCACATTGAAAGAATGTTTTTTTAAGGTAGTAAGGACAAGTAGAGGTGGCATTAGTGTCTCAGAGTCTACTTTAAATGCAAAATTTAGAGTCATCTTCACAGATGAATAGACTTTTTGGTTTGCAATTTGCAAATAGATTTGCTAAGTAGGGGACAAAGCTCAAAGGGAGATCTAACAGAAAAATAGGGCTTTGGTGATAGTAGAACTCCACGACAATGTGAAAGGAAGGGCACTGAAAATTTGAAAGCTCTTAGGGAAGACCGACCAAATAGTTAATGTCCCTGAAGGAGGTCGAGGGAAAGGATGGGAAGATTGGATTCGAATGTTGGACACCTTGTGCTAAAGTATCAGCATCATACCATTACCGGATTCCCAAAGGCTATAAAGGGGTGGAGAGCGGTTAGGTGAAAGTATCAATAGGGATGAAGCACTAAGAGAGGGTCCCCGGCTCTTAGCCATAGGGGAGAACAAAATGCATCAAACACAAACCAATGGCTTAGGAACTCAGAATGGTGTTAGAGGTTCCCACAATCAAGCAGCAGGAAGCACACAAACTCCTATAGGATCCTGTCGGAGGGGGAGATGGTGAGATGAAGTATTAAAACCCTTTAAAACTAGGACATCTCCTTGGTCATCATCCGGACCTCTCATGTATCGGAATAGGAAATGGTGACCGGCCTGTTGGAAGTAGTCCTAAAGAGGCCAATCTGTCTCAAACCATTTGGAGACTATAGGGCTTTCTACCATGTGTTAAGTTCACGAACCACGAGCATGCAATCTATATGATCAAGATGATAAGATATTCCATGATTAGGGACATCGTCAAGTGGTCCCCGAATATACACAAGAAGAACTAGATGTTTGTGGGAAACGAGTGTTGGATCGCTATAGATGGATTAACTATAAATCTATAGAATCCCAAGACGTTCAATCTCATTGGGGAAAGGTTTAGAGGCCTATCAAATGTTCAGGAAACCACCAGAGCATAATCCTCACTAAGTTTTAGCCTTCATATGATTCAAAGGATTGAAAAATGGTTTTTCTTGAAAGCTATCGAATTCCCTTTTTGGAACGACATCATCACAATCAATGCCAAAAAGTGGAAGGGGAGGGATTCAAAATCTAGTGGCTAGTGCTCCGGTGAGGGGTACGACGAGGCAACATTAGTGACTATATAGAGGTGAGAAGGGAAACAACAGGTAGATGTCGTAATAGGCTCATTTATCGAGGTATCCACAGTTGTTCCAGGCCGCTTGACTAGTATGGTTCCCAGTGGACATAATTTAGGGAACAAGATGATATAACTAGGTCAACCATCAACTTACAATGTGGGTCCGACCCAGGACAAGCACACGCCTACATGTCCAATGGTCCATTTCATGTTGAATGTCTTTTAAGAAAAGATGGAGGCCCAAAGACTCAAAGGCCAACCCGTAGGTTAGTTTAACCTACTCTCACATCTTTTGTATCTAGTAAAAGCCAATATACAGGACATTCTCAAAAGCCCAAATGATTAAGTAACAGAAAGGACAAAGGCAATAAGAACAACGTGGCTACTTCAAGGATATCGCTGGAGGGTTATAACAAACATGTTGCATGATCATCTATGCTGCGGGAATGGTAACGGCTGGCTCGCATTGGGTTTAGGGATGGGGATGTTTGTTGGATGGTAGGATACATGGGAGGTGTCACGGGGTCAATTGAAGAGGGGTTTTCCCTAAGGAATTTTTCGCACTCAACCAACCCTGTGATGCCTAGGGACCGCCCTAGCTCAGCACAACCAATGCGCAATGAGGAATAATAACACACAGCAAGCACTAGCAACAACAATGCAATGGACAACAAGGAAATGTTTATTAGCTCTCTATGGAATTACAACTGATCCCTCTCGGATGAATGGATACCTTATCCTAGATCACCCCCGGATGCCTCCCTCAAGCATCCCTGCCTCTGACTTTATAGCCCAGCCAGTCGGCAGTTACAAAACCAATTAAGCCTACATTAAACACCACTCCCTTAGTGGACGCGGCAGTTACCAAACTATCCGCCCCCTTGCTGCCACTAGGATTAAACCGCCCACAATTCCGGGACGGGCCTTGATCATGCCCATGATCAAGGTAATCAATGACCAGTTTCGTAACCGCCCTCCCTTGTAGCCGTTACAACTTGTAGCCACCACCACTTGTAACCGCTACCACTTAATTGCCCAGCCGCCTAACTCGGGATTGGCCTTGGTCATGCCCATGACCAAGGTAGTTAATGAGCTGTTCGTAACCGCTACTACTTACTTGCTCATATAACCCGCTGGTACTTGATCTCCCCACGCCTCGTGGTCCATGTTTCTCTAAGGGACAGGAACTGCTTCACCATGCCTAGGTCCGCCCTGGCGCGTCGGTGCTAGCCGGGGCTCGGTCGAGTCCCACCGGCTCGGGGTGGTCGGAGCATGGGCTCGAGGGACTTACCATGGCATGGTGCCCAAGGCATGCTCGAGGGACCATCTTGCTACCGTGCACACACCACCCTTAGGAGAGACCACCTCCCCTTATAGTAGATGTTAAGCCGTTTACTCCACTCCAATAGGAAACATCCCAAAATGAGACCAAGCGTACTTTGACCGGGGTCAACGCCCAGGTCAAGATTTGTCAACTCAGGCTAAGGTCCGCCTTGCCCAAGTCTTGCTCATGCCTAAGGCACCACCGCGCCCGAGGAAATGTGCCCGAGCCTTGTCCGTGCCAAGGAATGTACCTAAGTCTGGCAAGGAATACCTAGGTCTGCCAAGGCGTCGTTCCAATGTATGCCAAGGCGCCGTGCCAAGGAAAATCCCGCGCTCGTCCCTCGCGCTCGCCCATGTGACGCATCCATACGCGCTCAACCATATGCGCGCGTCTGTCCGCATGCGTCTATGCGCTCGCCCGTCCGAGTGCGGGCGCCTATGCGCGTACGGTCGCGCGTCCTACGCGCTCGCCCGCGTCTTGCGCGCATGCACATCCGCACTCCGCGCTGCGTGCTTGCATTCCGCGCTTCTGCGTGCCCGCATCCCGCGCGCGTGCCCGTGCTCCGCGCCCATGCGCCTCGCACTAAGGCACGACCGCGTCACACCTCGGTATTGCTCGTGCGTTGCGCCTAAGCCCGTGCCTAGGCGCCTCTTTGCGCCGTGCCTAAGCCCGCGCTTAGACACCTCCTTGCCTCACGCATGCAATTTCCCAACTGCACGCGCGCATCACCGCATGCCATGCTGCAACCCTCCGAAGTCCAGCATCTAACCTCCATAGAACCACCCAAGTCCTCCGGAACTTGGCCATTTGCTAGGTTACCGGTTGCCCAAGCCCATTCGGGTCTCGCTTTTAGGGGTGTGACAAACATCCCCCCGCCGAATTGTTCGATGCCCTCATCGAACGCGCCAACTCTGCCTGCTCACCAGGCTGTTGCCCACCGAAGCAACACTCCTCCGTCTGTCCACCAGACTGCTGCCCACCCGAGCAACGTATCTCCATTTGATCACGTACTTGCAATGCCACCAGCCTTGGTGCATTGCCTTTGCCCCTGCCTCGCATTGCCGGAACAAAGCACGGCTTTTTCTCATCCATGATCAATAAGCCATGAAGTGATGGAATCACGGCGACTCTCCCGGCCACTAAGAAATCGTTTCCTGCAATGATCTCAAACTCGTCCAACGGAACAGCAACCAAGTTTACCTTGCTATCCCAAGCACCAATTCGAATATCCACGTCCAAGGCTATGCCCTCAGCCTTCCTTGGTTTGGAGTTTACTGCCTTCACCATGCTTGCGCTCTCCGCAAGCTTCAAACCAAGCTTCCGAGCCAGGTTTACAGCTATCATTGAATGTGTAGCCCCCGTATCGATCAGCACCTTCACCCTCTGGTGATTGACTTGAGCCTCCACGAACATCGGTCCCACCGATGCTCCGGCTTGTGCACTGCACCGTGTTGATCAACTGCAAGGGGTTCATTCGAACCTCTTGTTCGTCCACCACAATCGAATTTAGCTTCTCTCTTTTTGGGCAATCCTTTGCCAAATGGGGACCGTCACATATGAAACAACCCCGTTTCCCCTTTGATGCTTTAGCACTAGCATCATCTTTTGAAGAAGACTCCTCCTCCTTCTTGGATCTACCCGCTCGATCCTTCTCCTTGTACTTCTTTTCTTTGGATTCAAAAGAAGTGCCGCTGGTTTTGTAATCAACCACACTATCCGCCACTGCAATCGCATTCTGCAAGTCCTTCATGCCTTGCCTTCGCAACTCCGATTGCGCCCATCCTTGCAAACCTGCAGTGAAATTGAACAATTTGTCCTCCTCGGACATGTTCTTAATGTCAAGCAGTAAGGAAGAGAATTCCTTCGCGTATTCTCTAACCGTCCCTTTCTGCTTCAACTGGCGTAACGTCTCCCGCGCTTGCCATGCCGCATTCATGGGAAGGAATTGCTCCTTCAATTCCCGTTTTAGCGCCTCCCACGTCTCAATCTTTGGTCGACCAGCAGATACATCGTTGTCAACTCTGGTTCGCCACCAAAGGTTTACATCTCCCTCGAGATACATAGAAGTCAGGGTGACCTTCTTGCCCTCCTCCGTGCCGGTAGTAGCAAAATATTGCTCCATGTCCCAAAGAAAATTCTCAAGTTCCTTAGCGCTCCGCTTCCCTGAAAATTTCTTTGGCTCCGGTACCTTGGTTCGAGATTTAACCGCAACGGCCACCTCCGAGGATCCGCCCACGGCTCGCTTAAGCAGCTTCACCTCCATTGCCATCTCCGCAAGTATATCGGTGGTGTGTTCTACCATAGAACGCACATATGCTTCAAGCTCATCAAATCTCGTGTCCCGCAAAGCCATCGTGGTTGCTTGTGAACCCTCCCTGGCCACCAGCGACGCCACTAACCTTTCCAAGCCTTCAATACGCTCCGACGTTGTTGAAGACTCTGCCTGCTCCCCGGAACAGACATCGTTGCCAATTGTTGTTCTAAGTGAGCTACCCTCTCACTTAGTTCGCCTGCTGCTCTTATTGCCATCGTCTCCGAATGTGTCTCCGGCCACAATTGTCACGTTCGGAGAGTTGTCTCTAACACCAATCGTCTCCAACCGAGATCAATTACCTCCACCGAGGCTCTGATACCAACTGTCACGGGGTCAATTGAAGAGGGGTTTTCCCTAAGGAATTTTTCGCACTCAACCAACCCTGTGATGCCTAGGGACCGCCCTAGCTCAGCGAACCCAATGCGCAATGCGGAATAATAACACACAGCGAGCACTAGCAACAACAATGCGACGGACAACGAGGAAATGTTTATTAGCTCTCTATGGAATTACAATTGATCCCTTTCGGATGAATGGATACCTTATCCTAGATCACCCCCGGATGCCTCCCTCAAGCATCCCTGCCTCTGACTTTATAGCCCAGCCAGTCGGAAGTTACAAAACCAATTAAGCCTACATTAAACACCACTCCCTAAGTGGACGCGGCAGTTACCAAACTATCCGCCCCCCTTGCTGCCACTAGGATTAAACCGCCCACAATTCCGGGACGGGACTTGATCATGCCCATGATCAAGGTAATCAATGAGCAGTTCCGTAACCGCCCTCCCTTGTAACCGTTACAACTTGTAGCCACCACCACTTGTAACCGCTACCACTTAATTGCCCAGCCGCCTAACTCGGGACTGGCCTTGGTCATGCCCATGACCAAGGTAGTTAATGAGCCGTTCGTAACCACTACTACTTACTTGCTCATATAACCCGCTGGTACTTGATCTCCCCACGCCTCGTGGTCCATGTTTCTCTAAGGGACAGGAACTGCTTAACCGTGCTTAGGTCCGCCCTGGCGCATCGATGCTAGCCAGGGCTCGGTCGAGTCCCACTGGCTCGGGGTGGTCGGAGCATGGGCTCGAGGGACTTACCTTGGCATGGTGCCCAAGGCATGCTCGAGGGACCATCTTGCTACCGTGCACACACCACCCTTAGGAGAGACCACCTCCCCTTATAGTAGATGTTAAGCCGTTTACTCCACTCCAATAGGAAACATCCCAAAATGAGACCAAGCGTACTTTGACCAGGGTCAACGCCCAGGTCAAGATTTGTCAACTCTGGCTAAGGTCCGCCTTGCCCAAGTCTTGCTCATGCCTAAGGCACCACCGCGCCCGAGGAAATGTGCCCGAGCCTTGTCCGTGCCAAGGAATACCTAGGTCTGCCAAGGCGTCGTGCCAAGGTGTGCCAAGTCGCCGTGCCAAGGAAAATCCTGCGCTCGTCCCGCGCGCTTGCCCATGTGACGCATCCATACGCGCTCAACCATATGCTCGCGTTTGTCCGCATGCGTCCATGCGCTCGCCCGTCCGAGTGCGCGCGCCCATTCGCGTACGGTCGCGAGTCCTACGCGCTTGCCCGCGTCTCGCGTGCATGCACATCCGCGCTCCGCGCTGCGTGCTTGCATTCCGCGCTTTTGCGTGCCCGCATCCCGCGCGCGTGCCGTGCTCCGCGCCCATGCGCCTCGCACTAAGGCACGACCGCGTCACACCTCGGTACTGCTCGTGCGTTGCGCCTAGGCCCGCGCCTAGGCACCTCTTTGCGCCGTGCCTGAGCCCGCGCTTAGACACCTCCTTGCGTCACGCATGCAATTTCCCAACTGCACGCGCGCATCACCGCATGCCATGCTGCCACCCTCCGAAGTCCAGCATCTAACCTCTATAGAACCACCCAAGTCCTCCGGAACTTGGCCATTTGCTAGGTTACTGGCTGCCCAGCCCACCTATTCGGGTCTCGCTTTTAGGGGTGTGACAGGAGGGATGTAACTGTGAAATTACTTTAAAGGTCGAATTCAGTTCTGCGTGACGAGAGCTTGACATATTGAACATTAACATAAATTACAGAACGGTGGATCGTAAGGTAAGAGGTTCAGACCTATGAATATCCTATCTTAGAATGTGAGGGGGCAGGGAGTAGTGCGAAGTGCAAGTAATCAAAGAATCTATACGAAAGGTGAAACTAGGCATAATAATGATTTAAGAAAGAAAACTAACCGAGGTAAATTGATTCATTATAGCTAGAATTTTTGGGGCTAGATTTAAGGAGTGGGCATTGTTACTATCGGAGGGGTCAAAAGGGTAATTCTCATTACTGGAGATGTTAGGGAAATAAGAGTAATTGATTCTATTCTGGGGCTTTTTCTCCTTATCAATCAAAGTTAAGGAGGAAGATGGGCCAGCATGGTAGTTATCAAATGTACATTGGGAAGCCTATGGAGGTTCGATGGGCACGCCATCATTTGGGGGATTAGATGGGCCAGCAATGGTAATTATCAAATGTACATTGGGAAGCCTATGGGGGTGCGACGGGCATGCCATCATTTGGGGGATTAGGCAAATATGAAATGCAAGGCTATTTAGGGATATCTCATTAGGATACAATGCTTTATGGGAGTTGATCTGATTCAACATGGCCAAGTGGTTTTCCAATAACAAGGCTTTCAAGCCGTAGGGTTTGAATGATCTATTGAATAATTGGCAATCGCTGCTAAGATAATTTTCATGACAATGGCAAACTAGAGATTGAATTGGTAAATGTTGGTATTAGCTTTTTAAGGTTCGATGGGCGGTTAATGGCAGGGGAAGTCTATGCTTGCTTCTTGTTGTTCATATCACCGAGCTGGGGGTAAGTGGGCATTGCCTTGGTCTAAACAGATGGGTAGTGTGTTCAACTCGAATTGATGAAAGAACAAGTGGCAAATAGAGACTATGTTGTATGTTGAATGAAGTAAAATTGTAAAGGTGAGAATTAGTTAGAAAGTCACGTGCAGTGTCATGTGTGTGTACAAGTTAGTTATGCAAGACATACAAGTGTATGGTGGAAAAAGACTCCTCAAATGTAAACATATAAATACAAGATATGTGATGAACTTCGTATCGATTGATCATAGAAGAATTTCAACATGATCAATTTTGATTTCTTGATTTCTTCATAAAGTCTCTCATGGTATTAGAGCCCTAAGAGGTCTACGCCATGGAAGAAGGTCCTTCATCGGCTAATGCAAGTTAGATGAATCTGGTGAGGCTTGATGAGTCTACACTAGCTACTGCTGTTGATGTCACTGGAGTTGGTTGAGCAGAAATCAATAGATCTGGATCTAAAGTTGGTGGAGCTACTCTAGCCCAATCTGGAGTAATGATGACTAGATCTGGAGCTGTAATGACTCTTCTGAACAACAATGGCTTTGGTTTTGTAGGCCCATCTACTATTATTGCTCCATTTGCTCATTCATTGAGTTATTCTATGTATATAAAGTTAGAGGTTATAATCTACATGAAACAAATTACTTGCTGTGGAAGACATTATTAATGCCTGCTATTAGAGGTTATAATCTAGATGGAGTTCTGTTAGGAGAGGTTCCATGTCCTCCTAAGTTTGATCACGAAACTAGTGTTTTCAATCCACTCTATCGAGATTGGAACACCAAAGATCAATTGTTACTTCACATCCTTTTGAATTCCCTTACACCATCCATAGCTTCTCAGATTTTGAAGGTAGATTCCTCCTCGAAAGCAATAGTCAATTTATGTGGTGCACAAAATAGAGCAAGAATCCAAGTTTGTAGGAACACCATCTTAATTGCAAGGAAAGGGAACAAAACCATGACTCAATACTTACAAAGTTTAAAAGAAAATGCTGATAACCTAGCTTTTGCTAGTTCTCCATTGTCTGAGGCTGATTTGATTTCTTATGTATTAGGTGGACTTGATTATGAATATACTACATATTCAACAGTTTTACATGAGAGACCATTATTGACTTGGCCTGACATGTATGCATCCTTGCTAAGTTTTGAGGCAAGAATTCAATGTGTTCAAATTGTCATTATGAATCTTGGTAATATGAGTGTCACACTATCTGCTAATGCTGCTTATGCTAAGTCTCATAGTAGTAATAACATATCTTATGACAGTGGTCATGGGCAGTTTGGAAATCAAGGCAGTGGAAGTCATAATCACAGAGGATTTAATTGTGGAAAAGGCAACGAAGGTAGAGGACATGACCGTTATAGTTCAAATAACAGGCCCATTTACTAGATTTGCAAGAAGACAGGACATGAGGCATCCATATTTTATTACAGATCTGATATATCCTATGGTTTAGGGAGTCAACAACAAATTAATAGAACTCAGGGTTTTAATACTCAAATGTAGTACAAACCCCCGCCCACCTTTAATTCTTTCTATGCTGCGAATACTAATCAGTACTTTGCCTCCCCAAAATTAGTTTCTGATTAAGCTTGGTATGCAGACAATGGGGCATCATCTCATGGGACTAATGATATGAACCAAATCTACAATAGGTCTCCATATAAAGGTACTAATTCTTTTGTTGTAGGGAATGGTAACTTGCTTGATATTTCACAAATAGGCTCTATTAAGCCTGCAACTCTATCTCCACATCTATGTTTTTCTAATACACTCTATGTCCGTAATATTGCAAAAAAATCTACTTAGCATCTCTCAATTGACTAATGAAAATCATGTGTTTGTTGAATTTCATTCCAAAAATTGTTTCATAAAGGATCTTTAGTCCAAGGTGATTATATTCAAATGGACGCTTAAAGATGGCTTGTACATGTTCCATTCCAAGGTGCCTTACAATTCTTTAGGTCATCATACGAATGCTATCGCGCTGATCTTTGTTTAGAAGTCTATTTCTTCCTCAGTATGGCATGCATGATTGAAACATCCTTCAGTTCAAGTCTTAAGTTTAGTGTTACAAAGATGTAATGTTGTTGTAAATAAAACAAAGTTATCTAAATTCTGTAAAGCTTGTAAACTGGGAAAGATGCACTCTCTTCCTTTTCCTAAATAAATATCTCAAACAACTGGTCCTTTAACTCTAGATCACATAGACATTTGTGGTCCTTCACCAATAAAATCCGCTGATGGGTACATCTACTACATTCATTTTATCAATGATTTCTTTAGATTCACTTGGAATTATCCTATAAAGTTAAATAGTGAAGCGTTATCTCTCTTTATTCAATTTAAATGCTTTGTTGAAAATTAGTTTTCAACAAACATTAAGTGTGTTCAATTAGATTGGGGAGGAGAGTGTCAAGTTTTTGAGAAGTATTTGACTAATAATGGAATTTTGTTTCGTCATCGTTTTCCTTATACTCACCAGAAAAATGGCAGGGCAGAGAGAAAACACGGACATTTGGTTGAAAGTACACTTATACTATTAGCTCAAGCACATCTTCCTTATTCTTTATGGTGGGATGCTTGTAATTCAATAGCCTTCATCATTAATCGATTGCCTACTTCGGTTCTATCTGGTCTATCTCCTTATCAACTGTTATGGAAATCACCCCCACAAGTATGGTGTACTCAAGAGTGTTTGGGTGTTCTTGTTGCCTATATTTAAGACCTTATAATAAACATAAGTTTCAGTATAGATATGAAAAGTATGTGTTTATTGGTTACGGTCCAATTCATAAGAGCTACAAATGCTTGAGTTTAAGTGGCATAATCTACATTTCCAGCAATGTACTATTTAATGAAGTTAAGTTCCTAATTTGAAATATGTTCCCTGATAAAGGCACTATGAACACTACTACTAATACTCTAACAGTCACAATGGCTCCAGTTGGTGTTCATCATCAGGTACATGGTACACCTAATGCTGATAAAATGTTCTCTCCTTTGTCAACTGCTACTTCTCCTAGTTACTTGTCCTTTCCATCACTTGAACAAGTCCAATCACCATTTCATTCTAACCAGAGTGAACTGCCACTATCACTTATACCTCCACTTATACATCAATCAACTATACCTACATCACCTATGTTACTTCCATCAACTCCAACATCTATACTCCCTATAATATCTGCACCATTTGTTGATTTTTTTCCAAAAGTACAATAAATTTAACTTTAAAAGAGGGAAATAGGGGGGTTTTCTTTTTATTTCGCCACACTAAGCAATAACGCCTTCTCAAAAGGAGTTATTGCTGATGTGGCGTTTATTGGTTTTTTTTTTTTATTCGAAAAAAAGCCATGTGGCGTCCGAAACATCGATAGCGCCTTCTCCGAAGGCGCTATCGGGTATTGGGATGTCCACGTGGCGCCACGTGGACAGCAATATCCAATAGCGCCTTCGGAGAAGGCGCTATTTTAATGAATCTGTCCAACTGTGTCCACGTGGATCCACGTGGATCCACGTGGACACAGTTGGACTCTATTATTGGGGTGCGCTGATAGCGCCTTCTCAAAAGGGGCTATCAGCTCACCAGGCTTCGTCTTCCCGAGACGAAACCGACGCAGAGAATCTCTGCGTCGATTTCGCTAGGGATGCAGGGGGAAGGGACAGGGGTAGGGGACGTAGGGGTCACGGGATTACTAGTAATCCCGTGACCATACATGATCCTTGGAGCTTTATAAGGAGGGGACGGGGAGCTCGGTGGAGAGAAAGCGCGGACAGAGCGGAGGACGTAGCAGCCGCGGAGAACGTAGCAGCGGCGGAGGAAGGTCGACGCGAGCTGAGCAGGCCGGAGAGCGGACAGACGCAGGGGAGCAAGGAGGTCCGCGGCAGAGGTGAGGCGAGAAGAAGAGGCAAATTTGCTCCATCATCGCTGGCGCGGTCGCAGAATGAGGGGAGCTGGGAGCGCGGAGCGGCGGCGGTGCACCGGTCGTGTCATCGGAGGAGAAGGAGGAGGTCCGGTGAAGGAGGAGGAGGTATGTACGGGAGGAAACCATATGTTTTTGTTGTTAAAGTATGTGTTTTTAGTTTGTTTAGTTTAGGTTTGTGTAGTTTGGTTTAAGTTTGTTTAATAAGTTTAGTTAGTTAGGTTTAGTTTGTTAGTTAATTAAGTTACTTTGATTAAGTTAGTATAAGTTTGTGGAAGCGAGTTTAGGTAATTATGTTTGGTTTAATTAAATTACGTTTGTTTAAGTAAGTTTAAGTAGTTTGTTTGTTAAGTTTGTTAGTTAGTTTGGTTAAGTAAAGGTAATTTATTTGTTATAAGTTCATTTAAGTTTGTTAATAAGTTAATTACGTATGTTTAACTTAATTTCGTATGTTTAACTTAATTTCCTATGTTTAAGTTAGGTTAGTCATTTATGTAGTTTGTATAAGTTAGTTTACGTAGCTTGTTTTTGTCTAGTTAGTTTGTTAAGTTTGTTATAAGTTTGGTTAAGTGAATAAAGGTAATTTACTTGTTATAAGTTCATTTAAGTTTGTTAATAAGTTAATTACATACGTTTAACTTAATTTCCTATGTTTAGGTTAGGTTAGTCATTTATGAAGTTTGTTTAAGTTAGTTTACGTAGCTTGTTTTTGTCTAGTTAGTTTGTTAAGTTTGTTATAAGTTTGGTTAAGTGAGTAAAGGTAATTTACTTGTTATAAGTTCATTTAAGTTTGTTAATAAGTTAATTACGTATGTTTAACTTAATTTCCTATGTTTATGTTAGGTTGGTCATTTATGAAGTTTGTTTAAGTTAGTTTACGTTATTATGTTTGTTTAAGTTAGTTTACTAAATTTATGTTAATAAGTTGGTTTAGTTAATTACGTTTAGTTAATTAAGTTCCTTACATATATTTCACAAATTTAGTAATTCATACCAATGTTGAAATGCGAATTACAACCTACCTGCATGGAAGCTAATAAGAAGCTAGAATTAGTATATGATATGAAAGTAATAGATAGGCGCCAGTATGAACACGGGCAACCATATGCATATATGTTTCAACGCATGGTTCCCCCCATGATGGCCCTTCCGCCAATACACAAAACTGCACAAACAAGGCGTGATGCACTTTAGAGCACTTGAACATATCTATAATTCTGCGATTTAATTATGTTGGAAATGTGTACGCAAAATTTGGTAATCTTAGGTCATTAGATGGTTCACACAATAGGTTTAGGTTGTTAATAGATAGTGACATTACACTCGTAATTCACAACTGAATATTGAATTGCAATTACACCAAACACATGCATGCTAATAAGAAACTATAATTACTATATGATGTGAAAGTAATAGATAGACCCAAGTTTCAACAACGACCAACTATATATGTTATATTTTAGTTAAGGTTAGGTAAAGCCCAAAAATTTATTAAACCATATATTTAGTATACTAAGCTCATTTAGACTTTGAATTCGTTAGATCCACGTAAGTTTCATGAACATAACTTTATTTTTGTTAGCCAATTTATTACACTCTTTGTGGTCCACAATAATGAAAATACAAGGTATTGCAGGAATATTACGTTACGGCTGAAAACGAGAGGAAACAAGTAAGTTCCTTAATTTAGTATTTTCATATTAATATATTTGGGTTATGGTTTGGGTTTGCACGATATATAGGGACTTTTGTATTATGTTTATGCATACGGTTCATATGTTTATTTATTGAACATTATTACACTGAAAATGTCATTGTGAACGAACGAGTATGCTCTGTAGTTGCGCTATTATTGCGATCTTCTACATCAGAAAGTTCGATTGCGCTATATAACAACATGATTGTTTAATGAAAATTAGTACACAGAAAGGGTCGGTGTCAAAGAATGAGTATGCTCTGTAGTTGCGCTATTATTGCGATCTTCTACATCAGAAATCTCGATTGGGCTATATAACGACATGATTGTCAACTATTTTCTTACAAAATTGACGCGCCATTTGTCTGTTACATTTTTACATCCAAGTTTCCAAACGTCTGTAGGTCATGTCACAAAGAAACATCCCTTTTCTATTCTATGCGTACGGCTCCATTGTTAATGGGGCCAATGGCATCGCGTACAGCTCATCGCCATCAGTAGTGTTGTGGGTTAAGTTTGGGTCGAGTGGGCGTGAAATGATTGATGCCATTTGTGACGCGTTCCATATCTCATCATCGGATAATATAGTTCATATGACGTATCGCCACATGATAGTCCTCCCCGAAGGGTTACATTATTTCGTACCTGTCTTGTTGAATGATGCGACACAGATGGACTTCATGTGGGAGACGGTGGACACTTTGCCAAAAGCGCAACGGTAGATATATATTTAACATTTGAGTCGATCGACTCAAATCAACATCGCACGGTTCATTTGCCGTTTTTGACGAACGTAGCGTCACGCCGACGCGCCTTAATGATGGAAAGGCTGCGTATGCAATCCCCACAGCGAGGTCGTGCAACGGGGTTCGTGCAACCATTACATGAAGAGGATAATGCATATACTGACGATGACGATGACGATGACGCTAACGACGACGAAAATATCGACACTACTGAGGAAACGCATAACGTCGAAGAAGCTCCATCGATTGCCGCTTGGGATGACGTTAACGTTTGCACATATGATCCAAGATACGATCCTCGGGTGCGGACAATGTCGAAGGCGATGAGCAATTTGCTATCGATGAAGAGATTTTGTTGGAGGAAGCTAGTGACGATGAACTTCACCAACCATTGTCGGGATATGACGACATCGGCGGGAGGTGGCTAATTCAAGCTGCGACCCAACATTCCCACAAACAAACTTGGGGGGCACGTCTAACTTCGATTTGGAGATAGGGTGAGTTTTGACAATAAAAATGACTTGCAACATGCGGTTAAAGTTTGGCATGTTGATAAACATTGTCAATACCATGTGATGGAATCGACTACAACTACGTGGGCGATTAAGTGCAAGTTTCCACAATACGGGTGCATGTGGCGTCTTCGGGCATGTTTCCGAAAGAAAACACAATTATGGGAGATAACACAGTTAGACGTACCGCACACGTGTATTAATCCCAACATACAACGCGGTCATGCCCAACTTGACGCCAACATGATTGCGCAGGAGATCGCTAGCGTCTTTAAGGTCGATCATGGTA
The DNA here is from genome assembly GCA_039657365.1 of Stephania yunnanensis. NCBI lineage: Eukaryota > Viridiplantae > Streptophyta > Magnoliopsida > Ranunculales > Menispermaceae > Stephania > Stephania yunnanensis. Next base: position 22,332,098 of record CM077583.1, read on the forward strand.
TCACGATGAAGGCACTAGTAGATATAATCAAGAAAAAATACGGCCACGAAGTAAGCTACAAGCGAATTTGGGATGCCAAGAGGAAAGCGATTGCATGGGCGTTTGGAGATTGGGATGCGTCGTACGCTCAATTACCGAGATGGTTGTCGGCCGTGAGGAGTAAGAGTCCGGGGACAAGAATCGAGTGGTCACACCGACAATGGCGTGCTGATGAAATTAGAACCGCGTCTCCTCAATTTCGTCGTGTTTTTTGCATTTGAAGCTTCAATAAATGCTTTCAAGTTTTGCAGGCCTCGCTTCAGATTGACGCGACATTCCTGTATGGCAAATATAGTGGGAAGCTCATGATTGCGCTATGTGTTGATACAAATGGACACATCTTACCAGTTGCATTTGCCATTGCAGAAACCGAATCAACTGATTCGTGGGGGTGGTTTTTGCGGATGTTGCGCAAACACGTGACAGATAGAGAAGGGATTTGCGTTATATCTTATCGTCACCCTGGCATTTTGGAGGCGGTCAACACCCCAATCAACGGCTTTTGTCCCCCTCAAGGGTACCACCGTTATTGCTTGCGACACTTGCTTAGTAATTTCGGCACACACTTCAAAAATGAACCCTTGAAAGTGCTTTGCTTGGTCGAGCAATTGTTCAACATCGAGAACGAAAATTTATTGCGTGCATGGAGCGTTTCACATACTTATCTTCACGAACGCCTCGATGCTCGCAATATATCAATGCCATCCCTAAAGAACTTTGGACGCAAGCGCACGACAGAGGCATGCAGTACGGATGGATGAATTCTAATGGTGTTGGTAAGTACAAAGTACAAATTATTCTTCGCACTAAAATACAATAAATATTCGACGAACCACTATTACTTATTAGAGTGGCATCGGCAATTGCAGAGTGTTTCAACAGTGTCTTGAAGGGAGCTCGATTCTTGCCAATTACGGCGTTAACTCAGCTGATATACTACAGATTGGTGGCGTACCACGATAAACGCAACCAGGAAATCAATGATGCAATCTCAAGGGGCCTACCGTACACGGAATATGCAATGATGACAATTGGCGAAATATGAGAAATCTGCACGGCGGCATCATGTCACGTTGATCAATCGAGATATTAGTGAGTTCGAAGTCCTAACGGGAAGACACGGAGACCGCATGCATAATGGCAACAACACACAAGTCGTAATCTTGAAGGACCGGGCCTGCACTTGTAATAAATGGCAGTCGTATGGATTCCCCTGCTCACACGTGATTGCAGCAAGTGCGGTAGTTCGAGTGAACTACGCGCAGTTCATCGAGCCATTCTATAGGATGGATGTGTATGCACAATGCTACTCGTTTGCTTTCATGGCCATACCAGATGAGAAGTATTGGCCGACTTTCGGGACGAAGATCATACCCGACCCAAGATCCAGACGTGGCCGAGGGAGACCTAAGGGATCGCGTATACAAACCGAGATGGATCTGCCTAATGACCAAAGACCTTTGCTATGTGGGATATGTCATCAAGAAGGACATAGAAGAAGAACATGTCCAAATAGAGACCGTCAACGAGTCCCTACCAGGAAGAACCGGTGTGGCATTTGTCGTTTAGAGGGACACAACAAAAAAAATTGTCCAAGGAGACCTCAACCATCAAATGAGGACCTCTAGTCGATTTTGTATAATGTGTGAAACAACTTATGGTCGTAGATATGTTGAGTTTGACTAATTTTCGTTGTGATTTTTTGTGTGGAAAATTAGTAAATACTTATCGCTATGGTTTTGTACAATACTCATTTTCTTTTTCTAACCTTCTATATAGTTGTACTGCAATGGATCCAGGTCTTTCAGATCCATCGCTGTTGCAACTCCAATCTACTCACAGATCGACGCGAACCTGGAGGGGCGAGGTAAGGCCATTTTACATGAATGCGTCATTTTTACGATAATATTGTATCAAATACATACGTTAATACATTATCAATTCGTAGGTTTACGAAACAATGCGCGTACTTCGAAGACGTGGGGTCGTTGATCGAACGATGCAGTATCATTCTAGGATGATCCCATATCTCCATTCCAGTGGGTTTTATGGGATATCCCGGGTAGCATTTTTCAGCCTTGATTGGGCTTTAATTACTGCATTTGTAGAGAGATGGCACCCTGAGACGCATACTTTTCATATGCATTGTGGGGAGTGCACAATTACACTCCAAGACGTGCAGGTGCAGATTGGATTACCTATTGAAGGTATGCACGTGGCTGGGAACGAGATGCGAGACTATGCCGACGTCTGCGAGAGGCTACTTGGACGAACTCCTGGTGGAGATGACATCGTAGGTTGTAAACTTAAGGTCGATTGGCTTGAGCGTAACGTTCCAGCAATAGATGATGAAAGCGATGAGGAGTCGGTCCAACGTTACGTTCGATCGTACATACTACAACCCATCGGTGGTTGTCTTTTCGCCGACAAGTCCAATCGGTTCGTACATTTGATGTTCCTACCTTTCTTTGGAGGATTTCCAAGTAGCGAGGCCAATATAGTTGGGGAGTGCATGTTTGGCTTATTTGTATAGGGAGTTGTGTCGCGGATCTCGCGCGGGGGCACATGAGGTTGCTGGCGCCTCCATTCTTGTACAACTGTGGGCATGGGACAGATTTCCATTCATAGCACCGCGACGTCTGCGTGTATCTATAGCTCAACGGCGAACCGTGGATGGCCAAAATATGTTTATGGACGTTCCACTCGGACACAGGTATTAAAGTCGATTTCTCATTACTTTGCAAATAATTCTTGTCCATGTTCATTTATCATAACTTATTGTTTCCTACACAGATGGCTCGATGCATTTTCGGTTTCACATAATGCGACGCACGTCGTATCGGCATACCGTGATGCACTCGACTCTCAGAGGCATGAGGATGATGTGGTGTGGCAACCATATAATGAACTCATGTGGTCTCTTCCCGAGTACTGTACAAATGGTCAAGGCAGTTGGCTCTCAATGTGTCCTCTGATTTGTTTCCACATTGTGGAGTGGCATCGACCTGAAAGGGTCATGAGACAATTCGGCATGGTACAAGTAGTGCCAACTAATTGTGCCTACGACGCCCAACTGCACCGCATCGAATTGCGTGGACATCATCATGAAAATTGGGTGACTTTTCACGCAAGCTACATAAACATATGGGAAAATCGTGGGGACACCATTGCGACAGCGGCACTGAATGAAGGGCACGACCATCAAAACTACATGACGTGGTATCGATCGGTCACTAGGAGATTCATAGGACACGACGGGGCGTTACGTGACTACTCGGTAATCTGCTAACTATTAATTTTCCTCAAACATTTAATATTATATATTGCGTGATTTGAGAACTTATTTTTTATATTTCGGCGTAACTTGGTGCATCGACTTAGGCGTGTGTTTATTGAGGATGGGTACGAGCAAGGTCTTGCTTGCCCTTGATGAAGGGATTAAAATTTTGGACGAAGATGAACGACAAAGGTCTAATCTTTCGCATGACGGAACTGACGTCCAACAAGACATAGATGAGGATATTGAACAAGAAGATGAAGAAGACGATCAAGGCGAACCAAACATAGAGGTGAGAAGAAGACGAACACAACTGAGAGATCGTGCGGGAACGCACCGACGTCCTCGTCCCCACGTCCATCTACTCGGGCCCGAGGTTTGCAGAGAGAGTAGTAGACCTTCTCCTCCAAAGACGTTCATCTCGTTCGAGAGTGAGTAGAAGAGATAATGTTGGCGAGAGTAGTCATTCTTCTCATGGGTATATACCAAAGCATCTTCCACACCCCAACCGAACCTCATATGTTTGTACCCCGTGCCGCCGAGCGTGAATCTTCCTCCTTACCATTTTGATCCGTACGCACTGGGCCTTCGTTTTCATACGTGGATCCACGTGGAATGCCTCATCATCAAACGTATCCATCACTCCCTCCATACATGCCTAGTCCATACACTCCTACTCCGTATAATTACAATATGGCGTATAGCGGAGACCCTTCATTCATGAACTTGTTGACCATGCCGCAGCCTCATGTTCCATTCCCCCAACCCCATGCAGGAAGCCAGTATTTCGGGATGGTTCCACCTCCAATTTTTGGTAGCATCGATGAGAGGTGAGTCGAGTCAAGAACCAGAGGAAACGCATCAATCTACTCGTCTTGATTCATCGCAAGACCAGCTACCTCAACCGGATGTACAACCACATCGTCCAACTAGACAAAGAGTACGTCCGGTTTGCTTCACCGAGGAACAACGTCAACGGAACCGCCGAAATAGACCTGCATGATGAGTTTACTTGATGTCATAGTGATTTGTAAATAACTTATATTTTGGGTTGACGAAGTACGTGTATTCAACCTTCTCATTGAATAAACTTCTTTCTCATGTTTTCCATATTATAATAATTTCGTAGATGTGATTACTCTTCAATAGTTAGTTTAGTTTGTTAAGTTAGTTTAGGTTATATGTTTAATTTAACTTAAGTGGTTAGCTTAGTTAGTTAGGTGTCGGTGGTTAGGTTATATTATTTTAGTTTGGTTAGGTTAATTAGCTTAGTTAGTTTTGTTTAGGTGTTGAGGTTATGTTTGTTTAGTGTAGTTGAGTTAGGGTATGTTCCTTAGTGTAGTTTAGTTAATTTAGGTTACGTACTTTGGTTAGGTTAGGTTAGTCGAGTTTAGTTCACAAGTAACTCTCGAGCTACTTGGATGTTTGTGTAGTTTCTTTTGGTGGTTAACGTGGATCGTTTTTTGGTTGTTTGTTTAGTTAGTTAAGTTAGTTATTTTACTTTACTTAGTTTGTATTGTTTAGGTGGTTAGGTTAGTTAGGTTAGTTAAGGTTAGTTAGGTTAGTTAATGTTAGTTAGTTTAGTTTGGTTAGTTCCATTTAGTTAGTACGTTTAGTTTGCAATTAAGCTAGTTAAATTAGTTATTTTAGTTTACTTAGTTTGTATTGTTAGGTGGTTTGGTTAGTTAAGGTTAGTTAGTTTAGTTTGTTAGTTAGTTTAGTTTCGTTATGTTAGTTAGTTAGTTACTTAGTTTAGTTGAGGTTAGTTAGTTACTTAGTTTAGTTTGGTTTTGTTAAGTTAGTTTAGGTTAGTTAGTTTAGTTTGGTTAAGGTTAGTTAGTTAGTTATTTTAGTTTACTTTGGTTAGTTAGTTTGGTTTTGTTAAGTTAGTTTAGGTTAGTTAGTTTAGTTTGGTTAAGGTTAGTTAGTTAGTTATTTTAGTTTACTTTGGTTAGTTAGTTAGTTAGTTAAGTTAATTTAGTTAGTTTATTCAAGGTTACTTACTTATTTAGTTTAGTTTGGTTTGGTTAGGTTAGGTTAGTTAAGGTTAGTTTAGTTAGTTAGTTAGTTAGTTAGTTAGTTAGTTGGTTAGTTAGTTAGTTAGTTAGTTTAGTTTGGTTAGTTAAGGTTAGTTAGTTTAGTTTAGTTTAGTTTGGTTAGTTTAGTTTGGTTAGTTAAGGTTACTTAGTTTAGTTAGTTAGTTAGTTAGTTTGGTTAGGTTAGTTAAGGTTAGTTAGTTATTTTACTTTGGTTACTTAGCTAGTTAGTTAGGTAGTTATTTAGTTTAGTTTGGTTTGGTTGGATTAGTAAAGGTTTCTTACTTTAGTTTAGTTAGTTTAGAAAAGAGAGTTCAAGGTTGAAACCAATATATTCAAAATTGGTTTTTTTTTTATACAAATATAAACTCCATATTCAAATTTGGTTGTAATTGTCGAGATCGCTCGACGACGACGACGACAAATGCCGGCGGCGAGGGACGGAGCGGCTGAGAATGTCGCGGACCAGCTGCAGCGGAGGACAGATCGGCGAGTCCGGTTCGGTTGGTGATGGCGGTGACATGTCGCTGATGTGGCATACGTTTGTACAGATAGCGCCTTTTCAAAAGGCGCTATCTGTACATATGTCCACCATGTCAGCGCCACCTGATAAACACAAGTTTTGCTCAATAACGCCTTTTGAGAAGGCGTTATTGAATGAGGGTATGTGGCGCTGACGTGGCGCTGACGTGGCGACCACATGTACAGATAGCGCCTTTTGAAAAGGCGCTATCTGTACAAACCCTGCCACGTAGACGCCACGTCACCGAAAATAAAAAAACATCCCACTCAATAGCGCCTTGTGAGAAGGCGTTATTGCCTACTTCCGTAATAAAAAAAAAACACTCTCTATTTTGTGAAAAAAATTTGTATAACTGCCCTAGAGTTAGAAAAACCCCCCATTTGTTTCTATAGAACAACCACCAACCACTCCATTTGTACCATCTACCTCAAATGTACAATCTTCTCACCCTATGGTGACTAGATCAAAAAGTGTTATCTTCATACTAAAGGTTTTTTCAACTATGGTTGAGTCTTCTACTTCTAAACCTAGAAATACTAAAGTGGCACGTATAATTCCTCACTGTTTCGAGGATATGACGGCAGAGTTTGCTGCTCTTCAAAAGAATAATACTTAGGATTTAGTACCTCCTTCTCAAGATCAAACTTTGGGTGGGAATAAATGTTTGTACAAAGTTAAGAAGAATACTGATGGGTCTGTTAATAGTTATAAGGCTCGACTAGTGGCAAAAGGTTATACCTAAATTCCTATTGATTTCATTGCAACTTACAGTCCTGTTATCAAGTCTTCTACAGTTCGAGTATTTCTTACCTTGGCATCTTCTTTTAACTGGAGTGTAATAAAATTGGATATTAATAATGCATTTCTTCGTGGTAAACTTAGTGAGACAATCTATATACCTCAATTAAAAGGGTTTATTGATGCTACTCATCCTCATCATGTGTGTAAACTAGTACAGGATATCTAGGGTCTTTGATAGTCTCCTTAAGCTTGGTTTGATCGTCTCAAATCCACATTACTACAATGGAACTTTCTTAACTCGAAGGCAGATACATAATTATTCATTTACAAACAAGGGTCCTCCTTGGTTTACCTTCTCATTTATGTGGATGATATACTGATCATTGGTAATTCTCAATTACTGGTTCAAAAGTTTATTACTCAAGTAAATACTATCTTTGCGTTAAAAGACTTGGGGGAGCTAAATTTGTTCTTGGGCATTGAAGTTACTAGAGATTCTTCTGGTTTTTACTTATATCAAGCATCTTATATTCATCAGTTGATTCACAAAGCTAGGTTTGATAGTCTTAAACCAGCCTTTACTCCAGCTATCACCACGAAGCAAATCTATAAATACGACAGTCCTCTATTCTCTAATGTTACACAGTACAAAAGTACTTTCGGAGGCCTACAGTTCATCACTCATAACAGACCTGACATAGCTTATATTGTTAATAAGCTTAGTCAATATCAACAAGCTTTTACAATGGCTCATTGGCAAGCATTGAAGCATTTCTTGCTTTACTTGAAGAGTACTACTTTTTCATCCTTACATATCAAGTTTTTTCAAGAACTTATGCTCACTGGTCTTGCTGATGCTGATTGGGCCTTCTCTCTTGACGACCGAAGATCTATTACTGGGTATTCTATCTATTTTGGCGGTTCTCTCATTTGTTGGTAATCAAAGATGCAACAAGTAGTTGCCAGGTCCTCTACTGAAGCTGAGTACAGGGCTTTAGCCCATTCTGCTACTGAAATCTCTTGGATTCAATCTCTTCTTTCAGAGTTACATTTTCTTTTTCCTACTGTTCCTATCATTAGGTCTAACAATATGGGAGCTGGGGCATTATTTTCGAATCCTTTATTTCATTTGCTTACAAAACATATCGAGATTGATATCCACTTTGTACGAGACAAAATGTTGAATAAGTCTTTGGAGGATTGATATGTACCTACTATTGATCAAATTGCAGATTGCCTCACGAAGCCTCTAACTCAACAATGGTTTTTTGTTCTTTATGGCAAGTTAGGATTGATTGAATTACCCTCCAACTTGAGAGGGGATGTGAAAGTAACTCACTAGAGTTACTGTGTGTAAGTTGTATGTTGAGTGCAGTAAAAATGTAAAGGTGAGAATTAGTTAGAAAGTCACGTGCAGGGTCATATGTGTGTACAAGTTAGTTATTCAAGACATACACGTGTAAGGTGGAAAGAGAATCCCCAAATGTAAACATATAAATGTAAGATATGTGATGAACTCTGTATCGATTGATCAGAGAAAAACTTCAACATGATCAGTTTCGATTTCTTGATTTCTTCATAAAGTCTTTCAGGTCCCCAACAATGCAAATGTATACCTGAGGTTAGGGATGGAAGGGGGCTAGGGTTGGTGCTTTTGGAATTCCTATTTTATATACTTTTATTTTTTACACCACCCATTCTTTTGTAAATATGTATATGCAAGGGTTGGTTGGAAATTTTTTTCACCCACTTCATTTTTGGATCAATATATAACTTCTACCTTCATAAAAAAAGAAAAAAAAATGTTAGAGGCCCCTCGCACTGGATACCTAACTTGTTGGTGGTTCTCATTTCATTTTTTTTATCTTTTTAAAAATACGGAAATTCACAATATTAGTGTGTGTGACCATTCTAATTGTGTTGTATACTTTTGTTTTTGTTAAACCTGTTAGACCAGAGGGACTTGCAATGACTTCAAAGCATGTAACACTGCCATTTTCCTAAAGGAAGTTTTGCTCTCTAAACTGCAAGAGTCAGCAAATATCCTAAAGGATACGATGAAGTAAACCCACCTTTCACTTTGCGGTAGTAAAAGATGAAGACAAGAGTGGTTGCTGGTGAATTTCGAGATGATTTATTCCTCCCCAAACCTCTCCTCTTATAGAGCACTGGTCATGACCAGTTAGAGTGAAAATGGGGTAGTGGAGCAGTGGAACAGTCAAGCATTGAATAAAAATGGGGTAATGGAACATCAATGGAGTAGTGGAGAAGTAATGGAGTAATAGAGAGCAGTTTCAACTGCATCCACTAAGTTACTTTAATAACTACCCGTTTAATCTCGAAAATTGTAAAAATTAATGGTAAAACGTTTTACCCATGGTTAGCTTGCACACATATACACGCACGCGCCTCGTGCCAAGTGCTAAGTGCGCCTATAAAAGCGCCTAAAATGCGCCATATGCGTCGCGCCGCGCGCGCGTGTGGCTCACCTTGCATAGCACTTGTATTTTATTTTGCACACACTGTGGTGCAAGAGTACATATATACTCTTTAAACTTGAAGTTCCTAACCAATGTGGGACTAAACATTTATTTCGAAAATGTTCAACAATCCCCCGCCATTTTCAAAATAATCAGATCATTCAATCCATGAAATCTCAAACATTATATGCATAAGTAATGATATCTTGCGATTTGAACCACTAATTTGTGAAAAGTTCATTACATCATATCAGAATTACATGGTAGATAGACTTTGAACCAATGATTATATTTGATATGTAGCATAAACATATCACACATATAACTTACACCAGCAAATAGCCATAAATATCCTGACACATTCAATATTGGCCTTGTGTCCCGTATCTTCTCGTGAATGTCTTTGGAGCCAAGCCCTTGAACTTCTTGAAGAGGACGCACTTCACATCCACATAGGTAGTCTCCATTCTAGTACCCCCGCAATTTAAGCACCTTTAGAAGACTATTAAGAGATCATCTCACCCTCCTCTCTTTACATGCAGGTACCGAACACTAACAACCTTGGGATGGTTATTAAAATTTAGTGCTCACGGTCACTCTTACAATGAATTTAACTGCATTGAACTCAAGATTTAACGTAATATTAGGCGTCGAGTAGAGTTTCCACTATTGGTGACCTGTAATTCATGGGCTTGAGACCCATCCCTCTTGATGTTTTATTCACCAAGTCTCTTAGCAATCCTTTAGTAAGGGGATCTGCCAAGTTTTGACTAGATTTCACATAGTCAATCGTGATAACTCCTCTTGTTATCAATTCTCTGACACAACTATGTCTCAGTCCAATATGTCTGGATTTACCATTGTACATTTGGCTATAAGCCATTCCCAATGTGGCCTCACTATCACAATGGATAGAGATTGGAGCTATCGGTTTAGGCCACAATGGTATCTCGTGTAATAATTCAAGTAGCCATTCAGTTTCTTTTAAAGCTGAGGCCAATGCAATAAACTCTTATTCCATGGTAGAACCAGCCATTAAAGTTTGCTTCTTTGAAGCCCACGAGATCGCACCTCCATCAAGTGTGAAAATCCACCCACCTGTGGATGCATGATTTTGATCTTTCACAATCCAACTTGCATATGAAAATCCTTCTAAGACCGAAGGATATCCACTATAGCATAAACCATAGTTAATTATTTTCTTCATATATTTCAAAACTCTTCGAATTGCAAACCAATGCAACTCACTTGGATTGATTGTAAATCTGCTCAACTTGCCTACTGCCAAGGCAATATCCGGCCTAGTGCATGTCATTGCATACATTAAGCATCCAATTAATCTAGAATACTCTAGTTGTGAAACTAGATTGCCTATATTTTTCACTAGCATAATACTTGAATCTAGTGGGGTAGAAACAGGGGCATAATTCAAGTGATTGAATCTATTGAGAACTTTCTCAATATAATGAGATTAAGTTAGAGTAATACTCCCCTCATCTCTTACAATCTGAATCCCGAGAATGACATTTGCTTGCCCTATATCTTTCATTTCAAACTGGCTTGAAAGAAATCTTTTGGTAAACCGAACTTGTTCCAAGTCTATTCCAAAAATCAACATGTCATCTACGTAAAGACATATAATTACACCATAGCCTTTTTCATCAAACTTGCTATATACACATTTATCAGATTCATTTATTTTGAATCAAAAAGCAAGTACAACCTGGTCAAATTTTTGGTGCCACTGTTTTGGTGCTTGCTTTAAACCTACAATGATTTTCGTAATCTGCACACTTTATTCTCAAGATCGAGCATAATAAACCCTTCAGGTTGTTCCATGTATATTTCCTCATCCAAATCTCCATTTAGGAACGCTGTTTTAACGTCCATTTGGTGGATGACCAGCTTTTTTATAGCTGCAACTGCAATAAGCAATCTGATAGTAGCAATTCTAGCTACTGGTGAATAAGTATCGAAATAGTCTATTCCATGCATTTGGGTGGAACCCTTAGCAACTAGTCTCACTTTGTGTTTTTCAATGGATCCATCAACTGTTCTTTTCCTTTTGAAGAGAAATTTGCATTTAATGGGTTTACACCCTGGAGGTAGATCAACTAGCTCCCAAGTGTTATTTCCCATTATTGAATCCATCTCATCATTTCATGCCTCTTTCTAGAAAGCTGCATCTCTTTCTTTCATTGCCTCCTCTACTGTTTGAGGATCAGTGTCCGTATTAAAACAATACGAAATTTGTCTAGTTACTGTTTCTCTACTTCCTTCAACTAGGAATGTATAGAAATCAAAATTAAATGAGTTAATTTTCCGAGCTCGTTTGCTCCTTCGAAGTTCAGGAACTTCTACTATTTCTTTGTCATTTTCAATTTCTATAACTTCCTTCCCTTTTTGGTTTTCTCCAGGAATACTTTCGGGAACATATTTAAATCTTGTCTCATCAAATATTGCATCTCTTGACTCAATTACAGTGTTTACTGAAATTGAATTATTAGGCTCAATTACCATGAACCTATAGGCCTTACTGTGTTGTGCATATCTAATAAATATGCACTCCACTCCCCTTTCACCCAATTTCCTCTTTTTGGGTTTAAGGACTTTTACTACTGCTCTACAGCCCCAAACTCTTAAATAGTTAAGATTTGGTTTTTGCTTATTCCAAAGCTCATATGGGGTGACTTTATTCCTCTTTTGTGGAATTCTGTTCAAAATATGGCATGCGGACAGCAATGCCTCTCCCCAAAATCCACTACTCAAACCAGAGTTTGATAGCATAGCATTAACCATTTCGGTTAAAACACGATTTTTACGCTCAGCCACACCATTTTGTTGTGGTGTATAAGGGGCAGTAGTCTCATGGACTATTCCAGTAGATTTAAAGTACTTTGGGTCATAGTACTCTCATCCCCTATCAGACCTTAAACATTTTATAAATGTCTCACATTGCAATTCAGTTTCTGCCTTATAGGCCCGAAACTTAACCATTGCCTCATCTTTGGAATGCAACAAATAAACATAACAAAATTTGCTATAATCATCAATAAATGTTATAAAATATTTATTGCCTCCTATTGAGGGCGTACTATGTATGTCATATACATCAGAATGTATTAAATCTAGCAACTTTGAATTTCTTTCAACATTATGAAATGGATTTCTAGTTATTTTTGTTTTCATGCACGCATTGCAATTTCCTTCATATTTATCAAAATAAGGCAGTAATTTCATATTTACCATATCATATAATTTCTTGAAATGAACATGTCATAATCTATGATGCCATAAAAATGAAAAAGACTCAATAAGATACGCAGAAACAACATTCTTATTAGATAAGGCGATTACATTGAGCTTAAACATGCCCTCATAAGCATAACCCTTCCCTACATATACCCCTCCCTTGGAGAGTACAAACTTGTCAGCCTCAAATACAAGCCTAAAACCAAACTTATTCAAAAGACCACCCGACACTAGATTCATCCTCATTTCTAGTGCATAATACACGTTAGTGAGTGTTACAATTTTGCCAGAAGTAAATTTCAGATCAACACTACCTGTGCCTTTAACAGGGACAGTAGCATCATCTCCCATGTACAAGACAATATTTTCATCTACTGCCTCCATGGTCTTGAAGAACCACTTGTTCTTGCAGACATGTCGAGTAGCACCAGAACCAACCCACCAAGCCATATCATTTTCAACGACGTTGATTTTAGATATCATAGCAATGAGATCATCATTGTCGTTACCTGCACCTTTTGCAGCGCTAGAGGAAGCATGATTTTTTCCTTGCTTCCTCTTCCAATGATAACATTCGGACTTGAGGTGGCAATCTTTCCCGCAGAACCAACAAGTGACTTTCTGCTTCCTTTGATTCTGGTTTTGGTTGTTCAATTTTCCCAAACCAGTAGGCTTTTTGAAACCACCAGGCCTGTTAGGCCTGTTCGGCACGGGCTTTTTGAACTTAGTCGCTTCCATCACATGCACCTTTGAAATCTCCTGAGCATTCTGCTCTTTTTCATTTTCCTGCATGCGACAATCCTCTTCTACACGAAGATGGTTAGCAAGTTCATCAAGAGTTATGTCCTCTTTTTTATGCTTAAGAGTTCGTTTGAACTCCTTCCAAGATGGGGACAGTTTATAAATAATATAAGACACAATAATTGTTTCATCCATGACATGATTGTGTTGAGAGAAATTATTTCTAATCCTCTCAATTTCACAAAATTGTTCCATGACAGACCTTTCATCAACCATTTTAAAATTAATAAACTTTGATATAAGGAATTTCTTACTTGTCGCATCCTCCTTATGGTACCTTGCCTCCAGTTTCTCCCACAGCTCCTTGGTAGATGGGACGTCATGGTAGAGGTCGAACAGTGAGTCCTTCATGGCATTCAGAATGTGACCTCTGCAGGTGTGGTCATCCGTCTCCCATTTCTGCCTCTTCCAGATCTGCTCGACGGTTTCATCGTCGGACTCAATAGGTTTTGGTGTATCCAGAACATAAACCAGATGAAGCGCCACCAACAGGAAATGAACTCGCTTCTGCCACCTCCGGAAATCACCTCCATCGAAGCGATCCAGCTTCACAATGTTAGCCGACAGCTCTTTGATTGACGAAGCCATTGCAGCGAAAGCAAAACTTCCTTTAGATTGTTAGACCAGAGGGACTTGTAATGACTTCAAAACATGTAACACTGCCACTTTGCTAAAGGAAGTTTTGCTCTCTAAACTGCAAAAGTCAGCAAATATTCTAAAGGATACGATGAAGTAAACCCACCTTTCACTTTGTAGTAGTGAAAGATGAAAACAAGAGCAGTTGCTGGTGAATTTCGAGATGATTTATTCCTCCCCAAACCTCTCCTCTTATAGAGCACTGGTCATGACCAGTTAAAGTGAAAATGGGGTAGTGGAGCAGAGGAACAATCAAGCATTGAATAAAAATGGGGTAGTGGAACATCAATGGAGTAGTGGAGCAGTAATTGAGTAATAGAGAGCAGTTTCAACTGCATCCACTAAGTTACTTTAATAACTACCTATTTAATCTCGAAAATTGTAAAAATTAATGGTAAAAAGTTTTACCCATGGTTAGCTTGCACACATATACACGCATGCGCCTCGTGCCAAGTGCTAAGTGCGCCTATAAAAGCGCCTAAAATGCACCATATGCGCCGCGCCGCGCGCGCGAGTGGCTCACCTTGCATAGCACTTGTATTTTATTTTACACACACTGTGGTGCAAGAGTACATATATACTCTTTAAACTCGAAGTTCCTAACCAATGTGGGACTAAACATTTATTTTGAAAATGTTCAACAAAACCACCCATTCTTTTGCTAATATGTATATGTAGAGGTTGGTTCCCAAGTCATTTTTTTATTAATATGTGGCTTCTTCCTTTATCGAAAAAAAATGTTGGAGGCCCGTAGCACTAGATACCCGACTTGTCGGTGAAAGTTTTCCAGAATTTTTAGTAGAACTTTCATGTTTGTGCATGTGAAGAAGAAACTATACATATATACCTAGTTTCTTAAATTAGATCTTAACCCCTTATCATGATTGGTTGTTCATCTCAGTGAAGATATATTGACACGTGTTGATCGTTTACATTAAATTACCAACCTTTTCTTTATACTAATTATTTTGTAGTTACTATAAGTGGGATCGTCTCCACAAGGATTTAAAAATCTCCTAAGATTTTAATTAACTATTAATTACTTTAAAAGCAATAATTAAGAACACACAATAAACAAATTATATCAACTAAATAACTTTAAGATTAGCTAAATTTAAATAAACCTAAACAAATGATAGGAAACACTAAAAATTGCATCAAACTTAACATCAACACAAACCACAAACATGTTTATAAACATAGTTATAGACAAAGTTCACTCATAGATTTCTAAGAGATTCATTAAATTTTTATTATATGTAAGCTATAGTAATTCAGAATTACCTAATTTTCTTTTAATCAATGGTAGATTTATACGACTCGAATCCATAGTCTTATCTTATCATTATTAGTCCTTCGGACGCTTAAAGCATACTAATTAACGTATAAGACTACATTAAGATTCATTAAAACACTTACTACTATATAATAACTAACGAAATATGTTGTTGTTTGTCGACCTAAAACTTAAATTCACCTAAGACTTCTTAGACAGGTAATTGACCGATTAATAATTCTTAGTTACTAATTTTAGATTATTCACACAAAAATAATGTAAATTATCTATTAGAATTAGAATTTATTAGTAAAAATATACATTGACTACTATGTATGCAAATTCTAGTTTCATAGATTGTAATTCATTGATATAATCAATTAGTACTATAAATTTAAGAGTACTATACTGATTTAAAGCATTAAGATCATAACCTCCTAAACTATGTCTTTACAATTAGTTAAAATCTATCCCTTGGTTTAGACTAATAAACTACTCACACATACTAATGCAATACATCATAAAATTATTAAAAAACATTAATGAAAAATACCTTTATTAATGACTTTGAATCTTCGATGAGTTCTCTAAAGCTATGATAATGTAAACCAAAGTAAAAATATTAGGCAGACTTATGAAAAACTAATCATCGACTTCATCTAGTAGATTTCTTATTCAAACTCAAATTCTTAGTCATTATCTAAAAAAATCATCATCGACTTCAACATTTTGATATCGATTTGGACATTATGGAAATCGTTAGGTAAATCACTTAGTCTTTTTCAAAAATAGCTCTATATTTTCTAGTGATCTATGTAGTGATTTATGTGCATTCTGTTCATCACTGTCACTTTGTTAAGCATCTCTACTGGCAATTTTCGTTCATTATTAATTTTTTTCGGACTTCGCCAAGCTTCTTCCATTGTTGTTCAAATTTTTCTCTATTCATCTTCAAATCCTTATTTCTTTAATTCTCTTCAATTATACCTGAAATGACATAAATAACAGAAAACTCGGTGTAATATTGTCCTTTATATTCAAAATAACCATAAAATGCACCGTAAAACACTGTCTAATTATTGACTTATCAAATGCCTTCATACATTACTGTCCGAAGCAATGGACTACTCATAAATTACATTTTTTTATTATCTTTTTATGATTTTAGAATAACGTAGCTTTAAATAGAAATGATTAGCAATAGAAGTGATTTATCCAAATGGAAAGAAAAACTTAGGTACACTTAGGAGAAATTACAGAACAACCCGTAGTCAAGACTTACCTTTCAATTGTAACACCTCAAAACATAAAGTTCAATTAATACCAAGGCAAACCACTTATATAAGCTTTCTTAATCTCCGTGTACAAGGTTGAAGCTTACAATGTATAAATGAGAGCAAGTTCATGCTATAGAGAATCCCACAGAAACGAATTACCAAAGTAATCTCCACTATTGAAAAATTAATGTTAAGACCTATTTCACTAAGTCTTGAATTAGCCTAACTATCCTAATTAGGCACCAAAACATTACAATCAACTTTTAAGCTTGAAATATTTTTAGTTTCAATCATTTATAGTGCTCGAAACCTAAATCTAAATCCTAAACTGACTTTAGTTGTTAATTTATTTCGTTGAAGCAAATTAGAAAATCATACAAAATATTTTTCTTATTTTACAAAAAAATTGGCAACTGCTCCCCTGAAGGTACACTGCTAAAAAGGTTCACCTAATAGACATCAGAATTGGGAAGAGGCCTAAAAAGACTTACAACTCCTTGCAATTCACAATATATATATATATATATATATATATATATATATATATATATCAATTTAAACTTTATAATCGTACTTAAGTCTACAATTCCTCCATTGCAACTTTAAAATTTCCAAAATGAATAAAAACTACTCGATAAACTGAATTGAACTCTAACTAACCATAATCATTTCCAAGTCTTCCTAAATAATTGTTCATGAGACTTCATAACCTATCCAAAAGTGTTTCACGCCCTATACTTAATTTGAAACTTAAAATCAGGAATAAAAATTATTTACAAAAACAAAAGACTAAACTTCAAAACATTCACCAAAGTTCGTCGAGTCTTGTTTGCCTTTCTTGTCTTCAATGAAAACCTGACATCATAAAAAATAACTTAAAAATATCAAGTAAGTAAACTCCTACATTGCTCTCTACTTCTGTAAATGTTAGTCCGAAAATATAGAGACATGCAATTACATTTTCAAATAACAAAAAATGATATAACAACGTGAAACCCTTTTATATCTTTTCAAGGTTCACAAATAGGTTGGTGGACGTGAAAATGAACCTAAAATAGTAATAAAAGTCTGATGCATGTTACCCCATACTCAACATTACTCGTTTTAGACGACTACAATTACGTCTAGTTTGGAGTGGATCACATCTAACTGTTACTATCAAATTGTGGGCAACTCTATATGGATGCCATGTATGCATGACCAATCAAGAATGCGAAATGCAGTGTAGACTAAACACAAATGCAAGTACAAAGATAAATTCCATAAAAGTAAAGATCACTGTAGGGTTTACTTACCACCAACTTTGAACTTAATTTCTAGGGTCCCCATAGTGTTAAATCACAAAAGGAGAAGTTATGAATTTTTTCATATAGCCAATGATTAGGTAAAGTTTATTAATTTAAAACTAACAAAACTTCTCCAAATTAATATTTTCGCAAACAAATTATCAAAACTTGACAACAAACATCAAGAAATTATTCAATACCATATTCAAAATATTTTGATAGCCTGTGGACTCAAATTCTTCATGGTTTCTCCATGTTAATGGGTTTGTGGGACAAACTTGACCCTATGAATTTTTCATACCCAAAAGGTGCAGATATCCATATTTATCAAAACAAATTGTCCAAATCCCAATGTAAATCAATTTTGATTATAATAGCATCTTCAAAATAGTTATCAATTGAATTGCATCAATTTACTTTACCAAAACCTTAACCCACATCGGTGGGTTTTATTCCAAATTAGTGTAAATCAACTCTATATATCAATTTTCAACAATTTCAACCAATTCATATTAAAACCCCATGAAAAAAATCAAAAAATTATGAGAATTCAAATTGAATTAAGCGAAATGCCCTAAATTAATATTTTACCAAACTTCGAGCCGAATACACCATTTTCACCATTGAAACTTAGCTCGAATTAGCCATCTCGTGATTCTCTAAAGTTTTGCAGAAAGAAACTAGATGAAATTCAGATAAAGCAAGATCCGCATGCGAAAGAGCGAGTTAGGAAACGAATGTTTTTACGTTCTGTTAAAACGAATCGTATGTTTTGATTTTTTTATTTTTTTACATTTATATATAAACCCCTAGCTACTTGTCAGCAGCTTAATTTCTTTTATTTATAATTCCCAAGAATTTCTATCTTGACGTATGTTGGCATCCGGTACTCGTTTTGAATCCTGTATTTAACCAAATCGAGCCAAACTCTTGATAAAATAGTCCAACTCCATAAAACAATTATAAAAATGATTTCGGTCACTTCGAAACCCTAAAAATTATAACTTCTTCAATGACATATTGAAATCTTTCATATTAATTTTGTTGCCATACTTAGCCAAACTTGCACCAATTTGGACCCAATCTCAACCTCGACCACCACCAACTTACACGCAATTTGAGAAAAGTCTTGAACCAACTTCATACTCATTTTATATTACCCCCAATCCTCATTTGCATGTTAACCAAGCAAAAGCTTCATGTGATAGTTAACGCTTGTTTACTACTTTTCGAGTAACTAATAATTTTATTTTCACTCGTGCCCCTTAGAAATGCACTTACAACCTCAATTATGATAAAAATTGAACATACACCTCAACACATAGAATTTGTGATGAAATCTTGTATAATACGTACACTAGGCATTCATTAATGAAAAAATAACATTTAACCTTATGATCTTTAGTCCGTAATGCGTGGGTCTCACATAGGATACCTGAGTTCCAAATAAAATATAAAAATACTCAATCAGTCCCCAATCAAGTTTATGAAATTCTCGAATTTCACGATTCTTCCCAACTAATTAAATTTTTTTTCCTTGAAATTTGAACTTACAAATTATTTAAATGAAAAGAGATTTGAGAAAATGATCATTCATATACAACTAACACTCCTAGGCTAACTCTAAATCTCCATGAAATTGTCATTTAATAGGAACAAATGAAATTTCATATACCCAGAGAGAGTTTTTCTTTTTATCCAATCCTGTATAAACCTTTTTTGTCTAAGTGAAACCTTTAAGTTGATCTAATCACATTCATTGTACAATAACTCAGTGGTAGAAATCATTAACATTTTAACTTTTCATTTCCAAATAATTGGTTGAATGAAAATTTATAAAAAATACTTTGCCAATCTTGGACTTTTGTGAATTTCTAACGAGTTAAACAACCAAATTTATGGAATATCCGATAATCTTACTTTAATTCACATTTCAAGCCTTATATCCTATTGAAGTATCAATACGTAGCAAGATCTAGCCTATCTTGCTTTTCCTAAAACAATTTTCATTTTTAACTGAATACTATTCTAGAAATTGTCGATAATTATTTCCTTATTTACCAAACTCTGGTATACATAAATCAAATTCTTTTTCCTTATCATTGATTACTTATAATTAGAGTTGTCTGCCAATTAGTTTTAAGACTATTACCAGTTTAAATATATAAAATGATACCAATAATATTTGAGCTCAACATTAGATACTAAATTAGAGTCGCATGTCTATATGATCTATCACCATCCCAACGTTTCTAAGAAAACCTGTAATGATATAAGTCATCCTATGACTATAGATCTCCAATTACATTTTTTATCCCATGATAGGAGATCTCAAATTTCAATCAGATCATAAAATGAAACCTGAGACATCATGCAACTCTCACTCATTCTCTAAATGTCTACTCACAATATTATTTAGTTCATGGATTAGAAAGTAAATATCAATTCTGACTCGTCAGGCAATTCATTTGAGTAGTTAGAAAACTAACGACTTTTTTAACCTGGTAAAATTATTCTTTATTCATGAGTTCATAAAGAACCTTACTTCTTTCATTTAACCACCAATCCCTTCCTAATTATCTTGATCACTACTCTAGTTTCCTTTTTTTTGCCTCACCAACTTACTCGCATTGGTTTCTATCATTTCACCATTTACTAAATATTTTACATCTCAACCATTTACTGTTCACTATACTTCTTTCATTACTTGAATAGAGATAATTATACTTTACTTGAGTAGATATATGTTTCTAAATAAAGATCGACATATTTCATGACTATACTTTCATAATACAACTTTTAAATTGTATGCCATACAAGTTATAAATATAGTATATTTTTTCATCTCTACTCATTTCTTGTTTTCCTCAAATTACCATAAAATAATATTCAATTCTTCAAACATATTAAGCGAGACATACTGTCCTCTATTTAATATTTCTAACCAAAATGGATAGTATAGACCGACTGAGCTGTAAGTAGTGTGTCTCTTTTCATTTTATTTGTATGTTCACCATTATACATGTATCTTACCTTATCTCCAGTTTAGAATAACCTAACGCTTCAAAACTTCACCACTGACTGATCATGTGGTGTAGCACTACCTTTGAACCAATATCCAACATATTCATTGGTATCAATTGTATACAATTTTTTTTAAAATTTTCAACTTTTGGAGTTTGACTCCTAGTAAGTCCTTGTGAATATATATTAAGTCCCATCAAACTCATAGTTTGATATCTTTAGTCTTATCTGGAGTAATTGACCTGAAATTCCCATTTTCATACTTATGTGAGAGTTTTTTTACCATTTGTTTGCCTATACTTAAGCTTTCAATTGACTCCACCGAAACTTCATAGATAACTTTATACCGATTATCACCAATTAATTTGATTATTCAAAGATAGGTGGGCGCGACACTATCCTTCTACATTGTGCATGAATCTTGATTATGATACGGAGTTACTTACACTTTTGGTCATGCACAACTACTCTAGTGTCTTACCTTGACTAAAGGAGTCCGTTCGTGCTACTTCCAACAGTCACAAATCATCTCAATGTCTCATAATTTTTTAATTTTTTTATACACATATCCAATTCTGTTCAATTTCATCAATCTTAGCTATTCTCGCATTTATCTTACTCTTGTTCTGTTTACAAACTTATTGCAACTATGATTAACACTTAAACCACTTACAACTTAATCTTGACTTACAAAGGAAATTTTACATCTCATATCTTTTCGAAAATATAACTAAGTATCATATGGATTCTAACGATCAATCAATCAATTGAGGTATTCCTCGGCTAACCTTTATTTAAAGTAGCAAAAATTTAGCGACCCAAACAGTTCTACTATTTGTTATTGCCTTATTTTGTTTCCATTTGTCTCAAATTTCCCAACATTTCTTTTTCTCGATTTTTTTTTGAATACTTCTCAAGAGACTATGTAAGATGATTTTGTATCTTGTTTTTCATCAACTCACTTTTAAGTATTTCACTATTGTATTATTGTTCAATTGAAAAGATAAAAGAATTAGAATCTTCGATACCTTGATTAACTTCACATCTAATCAAACTCTTAAAGGATGTTATTTCAATCTCTAAGTCATATTAATGGAAGTTCTCACTATATAGAAGTTCTTATCAACTTCCTATACGAACCACTTATTGATACTTAAGAAATACGTATCTTTTCCTTTGTTATATTTTAGTTTGTAGGGATATATTCATAACTTTAATTTGGTTAGAAGTGACTATTGAGTACTTTGAGATTTCGAAACATAAACACTTATTTTTTAATTAAAAGCTAATTGTAGCTATTATCATATCATTTTCCAAATTTCTTACATTCCAACATATTGATACTATCACTAAGACTTTAATTTTTAAGTTAGAAGTTGTTGATCTTTATATCTGAGCAACACCTAACCCAATATTAACAAAATCACTACTAACTCAAGTATTTTCATTCGTTTTATCATTAATTTATTTAATTCATAAAACTATTATACCTAATGTCACTTAAGATTAAGCAACTTAAGTAAAGAACAATATAAAAACATTCAATACTTCTTTTCGAAGTCATCTGATTATTTTATATCATGGTTCTATTC
Source organism: Stephania yunnanensis (assembly GCA_039657365.1). Classification (NCBI taxonomy): domain Eukaryota; kingdom Viridiplantae; phylum Streptophyta; class Magnoliopsida; order Ranunculales; family Menispermaceae; genus Stephania; species Stephania yunnanensis. Next base: position 22,354,338 of record CM077583.1, read on the forward strand.
CACATTTCACTTTAAGTTTTGTTTTGGAAATGAATCAATACATTGCTTCCAAAGTATTTTATTTTCGTAGAAACTGACTTAGCAACTTTAATTTTTCTTATCACAATCCCATTGTGATTTTTTAATCAAGATTCAATTTGTCTAATCAACTTCAATTGTCGATACTTTTATCTTCATTTTCCCTTATTGAGACTGTCTAGGTAGCAACTCCTCATTCGTTATAAATTAAGCCAACATTTCGTACAATAGGTTTTCCAGAATTACTAATTCAACCAGACTAACCTCATTTTAACATCCATGATTTCATATCTTGTGCTTCCTAAAAATCTCAATTTCATTTTAAGTTTTCCAAAAAAATTGCTATCATTTCAAACTCAATATAAGTTTATTTTGACACTTTTCAAAAGTGTAATAGTTCCATACTTTCTATTTCAAATGAGTCCATGTTTAGTACTTATATTCTTGAATCACTATAAATCTTTTATTAACCAACTTCTCATTAGTTTCATGTAACGACCAAAATGATACATAATGGATTTGTCCTTAGTTGAGGGTCACTGACTTGTGACATGGCTCGATGGCGGGTACACAGTTTGACACTCGACACAAAGGGCAAGATATATTCTATATTTGTGTGATGGATTCCTATTATGTATATATGTGTAGATTATTAAATTAGTTTCAGATACTAGTTATAGACATTATGATTCAAATGGGGACATGCCTTAAGATTCGTGAAGCGTGGAAATCAGGTAGAGAGTGATTAGTGAGTTTTTATGAAGATATACACGCATTACTGAAATCTAAGTATGTGTATTAATTTAAGTTAGACTATAATAGGTAAATAAATTAAATCAAAACACATAAGTTCATGAAAAGAAACATAAACCATGAATATTCCTCGAGATATGTGTTGAAATGAAATCTATGAGATTTGTGTCCAGATTTGTGTTAGTGTATGTATGTGTGTGTATGTATGTGTAAGTGGAGATAATAAGATGATTGTGGGCCTTAGATTTACATAGAGATGAACAGTCAAGTAGAGATGTAAGATTAAGATGTTAAGTTCAAGCCTATAGATACATGCCTTGTTTACAAAACATGCAAGACTTATTAATAAAAAGATTAAAATTATTAGGTGAGATTCTTGCTGGGATTTGAGAATTCAAATTCATCAACATTAGGATCTGCAATAATAAGACTTGAAGATCAAGAACCTAGGTAAGCAAACCCACTACTATGCCCTAATTTTCATTCATACATGTGAAGTTTAAGTCATGAATCATGGGGCTTTTGATAAGAAAATGAAATTGAAGTCCTTTCATCTTAGTTTTTATCTATATGAAGACACAATTGAAGTCTCAAGTTTAAATTTTAAGCTTTTAAGATTTTGGTCAAAATTAGGTTTTGTAAATGACTTTAAGATCTGAAATCTTTATATATTTAATGTCCTTGATTTCATAAAATAACTTGATATTTAGATTCTTCATGAGATTTTACTGAATTTACTATATTTAGTTTTTATTTTTGGGTAAGGAATGAATTAGTTATGAATTTTTCAAATTCATGAAGTTCTTGAAAATAAAAACTGGAATTTTGCATTTTCCTATTCATAACTAGTCTTTGTAATTTGACCATAACTTTCTCATTTTAAAAAAAATTAACTTATTCTGATGGCATTGGAAAGCTTATCGATATTGCTACAACTTTTCTCTCACGCACCATTTGAAGATTTGAACTCCTTCACATTCATACATGCTCCTAAACTTTGATGATGGATCTAAAAATTTTGGGTTTCACAATTTTGATAATGTCCTGACGTTTTGAGCATGACTCCCTCATTTCTTATTGGATTGAGTTCATATTTTAGTATGACTTTCTAGGGATATTTTTGTATTATTCACTAAAAAACATGATTTTTCAAGCAATGGTGTAGGATAAATGAGTTCTTCAAATTTGCTGGTTGGAATGTAAAACTATTTTGAGTCATTAAGGTAAAATCTCCATTTCTCCTTCGTTTCTTATCAAAATTGCACAAACCTTATAGTTTCAGAAAGTTAAGACATAGCTCTATAACTTCTCATTATAGTATAATACATAATTTAAATATTTTGGTAATTGAAATCAACTCACAAATTATTGCACAAAATTTTCTTTATTTTAATAAAATATATTTTAACATAAACAAATTATTAAGGGGGTTGATTTAAAAAAATTTGAATTTAAAACAACTTAACCATCCTAAAACAAGTTAAATTATCAATCTCAGGAATTGTGAAGGATTATAACCTTTATAAACTATCATTTCATAAAGGTTAGGAATCTAAAAGATTAACATTTTATGGAAATAGTCAATACTAGTATTGTATATTGACGACCAATCCATCCTTAGTAAAGAATCAAATTCCAAAAACTCCATTACCCTCAGATTAATTGTGAGTTTGTTCTGCCTAATTTTGACTAGACATCCCTCACAAATCAAGTTAGGCTAAACCTTTTCACTTAATACTGTGCTCAAAATCAATAACGTAATGGCTCTAACAAGTTTCAATTTTAACTCATCAACTATTGCACCAGAAATAAAGGAAACTATAGAACCAGCATCAATTAAAACATGCATATCCGAACAATAAATGTTCAATATATATTCCACAAGCCTCCTATTAGCCTCTGGATCTGCCTCAGCCACTGTATGAGTCTATCCTCAAGCCAGTAGTGCTATACTACCTACCGATGTGGCTAGCGGCATAAAACACTCTCTCTAAATATACCCATCTACCCATAATGATAGCATATCATAGAAAGTCTTTAAAGAAAACTTCTAGCCTAAGAAACCTACCACAATCTACTTAATGTTTACGATGACCATGTTTTGCTCTTTCCCTTAGGTCAGACTGAGGCGGTGTCAAAGGTGGTATGGCTACTAAAGCTTGAAAAACTAGTGGAAACGGTGAACTAACAAAGGTTGTCCTTGTAGACCTTAACTATGTGTCTACTCCTACTACACTCCTTGACCTCTTATTTATTGTGAAAGAAACAAATTCCTAGATTCTCTGACTTCTAGGAAACTTTGGTGCTGGCGGTGGCATAAGTAATGTTACAGAAGGTCTAGCTAAAATAGGTGCTTCCACCTCCATCACTCTCTGGAATTTAAAAGCAAAACTAATAGGAGAATGAGAGGAAACTAAAACTATGATTTCATAAATCAGCCACTAAGAAACAAATCAATTTTGCTCTCCTCCAATTCTAAAATTTTAGGAGCAAATTTGCTCAACTCAGTGAACCTCCTTTCATACTCCCGTATAGACATAGCTCCCTATTTTGGCTGAATGAACTCAATTTTCTTCCCATTCTTGACTAATTTTGAAAAACACTACTCGTAGAATACAATCCTAAACTATGGCAAAGTGGTGAGAGTCTTCCTTTCTCTCTTTAGGGAATTCTACTACTTCCGTGCAAAATATTTCAACAAAAATGTGGCTAGTTTAACCTTAAACCAGGCCTCAACATCGACAATAATGAATCGTTGCTCCATCTCCAATATCCAGGCCTCAGATATCCTTTCCTCCATTGTGCCATTGAATCTCATAATGTCGAGTTTCATGAATTCCTTGTAGGTTTTTAAAAATGCAGCCTTCTCAAAATCTATTGGCACAACAGCAGCTGTTTCTAGCACCTTAATACGTAGTAATATTGGTTGGGTTAGAGGTGCTACTATCTCAGCTCCTCCCTCAACTCTACTAACCATGGGATTTGTCGTAGGCTATGCCTCATGTCTCTATACTAGTGGTCTCATTTAAACCATTAGCATACCCATAAGTTTTGCTTGAGACTCCATAAGCACCTTTATTTATTATTCCATTTTAGATTTCCATTGATCCTCAGTCTCACTATTACCTGAGGTCCAGGCCTTTGTGAACCCTCTCCTTGATCTGCCAATAGATTCTGAAGTCGAAGGAGAGACAAGATCATTATGATAACATTCAAAGAATACAATGAAATCATATCTATACAATAAATAACAATATATGCAGCGAGTAATATATAATAATGTTTTCATTTTCATTTCCCCTTAAAATGCGATGAAAACTATTTATCGTACCCTAAGCTTATTCATGGCTCGAGAAAATTCTCAAAGTCAATGAAATTAGGTTTTGGTACGAAAGAATATGCTATTACTTATTTCAAAGATAATTTGATAGTGAGATCAAGGTCAAAGCCTTATCTAAGATACCAAACTGTATCAGAGTTATACCTCTATTAAAAGTGATAAATCTATCTCTTTGATACCAAGCTGTAGTATCCCCTATCCTGATTTGGGTGATACTCAGCTTGAAACCCTAATTAGGCCCTGATAACCCAGCCAGACTTAACTAGAGCCAACAGCCTCTTCATCTGTACCTGATAAACTCAACCTATATATTAAAATTGAATAAATAATATAAAGTATACGTAGAAAGAAATTAAAAATTTTTCGATATTTAAACAATATACAGTAACACAGGGTTTATCAAAACTAAAAACCTTGTTTTTAAACTTCCAACCCTAGTTTATTTACATCAAAATATATCAAACAATATTTATAAGTACAAGAAGGCTTATTACGTCGTAGACAAGATAAAAAGATGCCTAAATCTTCTCTTTGCCCATCGTTGAAGCGCTAGGTTGCGAACTTAAAATATTAAACTTGGATGAGCGCTCCAACTTGCTTAGTAACTAAGGATTCAAAAATCAACATTCCATATAGTAATCAAGAACATTATGTAATAACAATATGCACCAATGTTAACTAACAAGAATATAGAAAGCATATAAATCAATACATAATGGATGCAAATCAAATTATCATTGACTATTACACTGTGATTCCCCTTTTCATTTATAAAACTAGGGTCGATTACTCAGTAAAGACATTAAAGCGATTGCGAGACTAAGACATTGGCTGATGTGCAATCTAGTCAATCCATTAATCCTAATGGTTCTATCAAGAATCCTCTAGTGAACATGTAATCCACACTACCTATCTAACTCAGTAGGAGTTACCTATAAATCGGGAGATCGTATGCAAATCTTATATAGCCAGGTCTCAGTCCTCAATAGTTACTCTCGTGGTTCACATTAGACATTATTTTCCTCTTAATTAAAAATATCAAAGTGTACATATTCCCCCATTTCAATCCATAAACTACATGAACTACAAATACTAAAATAGCCTGGTAACATTCATAAATAAGCGAATATGTACTTACCTCGGTCTAGGTTTCATTCCAAATTCCCTAACGTTTCGAGCACTCAAGCTTTCCCGAGGATCCAACACCTATCACAAACCATTTATGATCAATATATGTCTAACATACTATATTTAGAACCCCTATTTCAATTCCTAAGTGCTCAAGAAATTCTAAATAAAACTTAGTTTTATTTCTATTTTTTAAGGTTAGAGTGCACTCTAGCAGCTGAGTTCATCTTCACTGATAAAGGGAGCATGCTCCACCTTGTACTGTCTCGATAGTACATAGGGCATCACCCATTATTCCATCTATAAATTCACCAAATAACAATAAATACTCCCAAAATTCATCAGGGAGGACCTTTAATGAGGTAATAAACCATTTCCAATCATCAAACAACATTATTCACATAGATTTCAAGTTAAATACACTTCTTAAGAGATCTCCTAGGATCTGAAATCAAAACCCTCAGCTCTCGTTCACTCTCGCGATTGATTTTAAGAGATAAGTTTGAAGGGTTTTAGTTTAAATATATCGATTGCTAATATGACACCCTTAAAGTGACATACATGTTGATACCATCAACACTTACGCTCATCTCGAGGCTATTCGACAATCCATATAATTCAAACTAAACTTATAATTTTCAATATATATTTTTATAATATGTATAATGTATTTTCTCACTTATAAATTCACTAGACATGCCTACGAGTATTTTTGGACGCGCACATTCATCCCACGACCCCTTCATCGCACTCGATGTACCAGGTATTTATTGTTTACTATGTATTTTCTAATTATTGGCTTGTATAAAAATCATATATTATACAAAAACCTATAAAACTTATTAACAATCCAAATAAATGATGCATGCCAAATGCGTCAATAAAGTAAAGTTTCCTAAACCAACACTTTTGTATAATTGTGGCAAAGGGTCGATCCCATAGAGATTGATAGTATTTCTTAGGTTAAAAACAACAAAAAAGAAAAATCCGGGGTTTTAAAAAAATATTAATTTAACTAACTAATCTAATTAAACTAAATAAAATAAAACAACTAACTAATTTTGAAAATAATTAATTAATACGTAAGTAACACCTAAGTCTACAGTTCCACAAATCAAGATAAATATTAAATTGCAATCATGGTCTTCAATCTTTTCTAAAAAAGTTATGAATTTATAGTCTCCTAGATTAGCTATAGAAAATCGACATCCGTCATAAATTCCTCATTTCCCTAATCTTGATTGTCTGGACGTCCACCACAAACGACTTCCCTAATTAATGTATAACCCTTAACATCTGCCGATAAGATTTAACACACTAACTTCAGTAATTTGGATATGTGGGAACACTAATCATAAATAACCGGATCGCATCCGCTTCCAATTTAACCTAGATTCAATTGTTGCACACTCAAGAATCGAAAGGGTTTGCTGACAAACGGGTGAGTGTTTGTTACTTTATTGGTCCAAAAGTACAATTGCACGGATACTAATAGTCCAAATAACTGTAGATTGTCCATCTAAAAGCATGCATCGGCCATACACATACCCTAGATCTAAATCATAATCATTAAAATCAACAACAATGAAATAGGAGAATTTAAACAAAATTAAATAATAAAATAAAAGATATCACATAATATGCCATGAATCTATAATCCCAACTTGCTTCCCTTTCGACTTAGGCAAGGAGTTGATTAGCCGATCAACATCGTCGAAGAAAGTTGATCACCAAATAATAATAGACGGTATTCTTTGGATAATAAAACCTAAATTCCTAATATATAAAACTACTAAAAACTCATCTCGAGAGGTGAGAGAAACAAATTTTAGGGGTTCGGGAAGTGACTCGTGCGCCGAAGAGCATCGTAGAGTTATTTTTGGCATGAAAATAGGTGTCCACCACGTGTCGCAGCGCCATTGCTTCGTTCCTGCCAGCATGCTGACGTGTCATCACCGGATTGGCTGAGAGATGTTTGCGATGTATTGTGCGTGAGTAAGAGTGCCACGTGTCGACTTCTGATGGCGAAGACCCATGCTGATGATGATGTGCATGGGTGAAAATGTGCCACGTGGCATCCATGGGCAAAGAGAAAAGTCACACAAGTTCGGCGAAAATCTAGGAGTTTGTGCGAATATGCATCGCGAGGCAGTCGACGAAAGCTGAAGCGTAGAGAAGAAACGCGAGCGTGACATGTAGCGAGATGGTGACACGTGGCGACCTTTGACTGGAGGAGCTGGTGTGTTCATGTTATGTGGCAGCGTGTGATTGGTGGAACCGGTGTGTTGATTGCAAGCTGGCGATTTTGATGCTACGTGGCGCTCTTCCGTTTGTTGAACCGGATATGATGACGTGCTTGGAGAGTGTGGAAACGCCCACGTGTTAGCTGCTGTGACAAGAACCGCTGATGTGTCAGCTTGTAATTGGTTGAAATATGCTATCTCCTATGCTACCCACCACTCAACACATAACTCGAGGCAAACTGTCCGGCATCCGATCACTGCATGTAAATACTCCATTTTGAGTATTTGTTTGCCATAAATTCAACCGCGTACTCCGTTTCACCAGAAAATGACCAAAAATATAATTAAAAATATATTTTACAAACTTTGCATATTTAAATATACTAAAATAAACTACTAAATATATATATATATAAACCGACTTATGAAATACCCCAAAACTTAAGACTTTGCACGTCCCGAGCAAAAGTGTAAATGACAACACAAACTAAATTAGACTCTTAATATAATAATGCACTGACTCAATAATCCTATACCCGACCCAAATTCATGGAGTTCCTTTGGCTTACATATTCACCAAGTTAACAAGTAACTCGAGAAATTTTAGAGTCGTGATATGTCAAGACTCGCAACCCAAACATAATTAAGATCCCACTTTCAAGACAAAGATCCAGTCCAAGGCAAAGGCCATCAACTACTCATAAGTTTTCTTGGTCTATACATTCTAGCACGCAAGTTTAAATTTCAATTAATATAGTGAAAGCACTTGAACTAAATCTTTTATTTGAGGAGTTTTACAACTTCTGCCTTTATTCATCTTATTTATATTTTCTTTTCACTTTTTTCTTCTTCTTTTTCAATTAATATGATCCCTGCTCCATTTCATTTGGACTTATTTTCTCACTTTTCCCACCACAAGTTTCCCTGCTCCATTTCCTGTGAAAACTTGTAGGACACTCTACTTTAAGAAAACTCATGTTAGTACTTCTCACTTTCACTATAATCGAGCAAACCCCACAATGTGGGTTAAAATAATATCACTTGCACAAATGTGACCGTATACTTATTTTCATTATCTAGCACAAAGCTTAACCATCATCTAAGTTCTAATCATGAAATCATAAAAATGCCGAGCTATGAACTCGATTAAATGTTTCTCCTAATTTTTCCTAAGTTTCAAGTCAAAAAGGCAACTATAATGTACTCATCCACAACCAAAGGCATGAATAAAGTTTCGGGTGACTCTATACTAATAATAAAATATATATATATATGTATACTAAATACATACATGCATGAAAGTATATCAAATCCTAATGAAATGAGAAAAGAATATGAATGGACAAGAAATGAAAGAAATGGAAGAAATAATATAAAACATCACCATTAACATCCAATATCCGCATATAACCGCATAAAAAATAAACGATCCGCAGGCTTTCACAAAAAATCCATCCAAAGCAATCCATAATCCATAAAACACCCCCAAACTTATTCTGAACCTTGTCCTCAAGGTTCAAAACAAGTCAAGGCATCCATATAACAAAAAGAAAAGACAGTGGTGAAGAAAAACATAGATAAGAAATGATATAAATGCATGCATAACATAAAGTCTTTAAAAATCAGTGAATGCACAAAATCTCTCATGTGTAGGTAACTAAGGAAACTATGAAAGAATAACAATCATAAGAGCAAGAACTAGTAAACATAGGAGTTAACTGAAAAGATTCCAATCAAGTCTTGCGAGCCTGAAGTCTGTCAATTAAGGGTGAAATCAACAATATGATGGAATGAAGTTTTGGGTTTTGGGTTTACTCAAAAATACCCACCACTAATACAACAAATTAAATTGGATATATCCCAACCAAGTCTCAAAACACCTAAAATCCTATAAACATGTTAATTCTTTAAAAAAATGCTCAAATTATGCTAGAAATGTAATCCAAAGTCAAACCTACAAAACTCGATACTTCAATCCTCCAATGAACGTCAAACGTAACATATTACCTGTAAAAATAAAGAGACCAAATTAGAGTCTTATTAAATATAGATAAAAATTAAAACTATACTAAACTAAAACTGAAATAACTGCAAGAAATAAATAAAATAAAATAAAAATGAAGCTGGGCTGCCTCCCAATGAGTCGCCTTTCTTTTAAGTCTTTGGCTAGACTGGCCGTGATTGATCACGTTATGCACTCTCCTTTAGAGACGTCAACAACAAATGACGCATCAACGAATTTGAGCAATGAAGCATGCACGCCCCCTTTTAAATTTAGGAGGTCATTCGGGATTTCCAACGCAAAATAATCTGTCGCATCAGGATGGTCCAACACAAAGGTGTCAGTAGTGTAGAAGATCTGCGAACGCTCTTTTACTTCCACCCATCTATAAGGTGTATCAAATGTACTTGGGAAGGTGGGTGGTTGCACCAACACCAGAGGTTGGTCTTCCTCGCTCTCTATCTGCGGCTTCTCCAGCTTTTCTGAAATGACATCAATTTTTATCTTACTTTCCCCCTCATTTAGTGCAATGACAATTTCTGGCTTAATTTGGGAGACTTCACGTTCTTCCGATGTTTCTCTCAAATAGTCTTCCACCTCTGTAACCTCATTCACATCAAAATTTTTCAACGTATCAACACTTACATCTTCGTCTAGGTTAAAAATTAGTTGTGTATTACACAACTCTTCCTCATAAGTCATATTATGAAGCCTGGCATTATATTGAATTATTTTAGTTTCCAATTCCTTCGAGCCTAGAATCTAAAAATCAATTTGTCAAATCTCGTCAAAAAGTTGTCGAAATTGTTGATAATTATCTATCAATTGCTTCATCATATCTTCCAAGGAGGTGCTTTGATGAAACTGTTGATTTCCTTCATATTGAGGAACCTGTGGGTTTTACTTGAGCCCTGTAACGGCTAAAAAAATCGACTTGTGCTACGTGCTAGGTCAGGGTCGTACGTGGGATGCACTCGTCGAAATATATATGTCCGAATCTCGGGTTGAGACACTAAGGTATGATATTCGGACTAGGCCTGCGTTGACCTTGCGAGATTGGTTTGGGGGTCCACGTTGTCTTAGGTCGGGCGGTGCCTAGTTTGTGGGAAATTAGGGCCGTCACAGTCTCATAGAAGTCGGGTTAAGGCGATGCATAGGTAGAATAGTGATAATTCTCATATTGTGGATAATAGGAACAATTACGTGCGGAATGAGAATGATCTCCACAATTTTCGCAAACCTCGACCAATTGCACGAAAGATTGCAAGTTAAAAAATTGATATCCATTATATGACCAACCTACTCGATTCACATTATAATAATATGAGTTTTCGAATCAACCATAATTATGAGGGTAGGAGGAGTCCATCGTGGGGTTACCTGCATACATGTTAAGAACAAGGGACTAGATAGGAAAAATAAAAATAAAAATAAAAATAAAAAACCAAAGAAAGAAAAATACCAATCCCCGGTAATGGCGCCAAAAATTGATGCCCGCCGAATGCTCCAATAAAGTAAAGTTTCCTAAACCAACTATTTTGTAGAATAGTGGCAAAGGGTCGATCCCACAAAGATTGGTAGTCTTTTTAGGTTAAAAAAATAAAAAAGGAAAATAGGGAGTTTCAAAATAAATATTAATTTAACTAACTAATCTAATTAAACTAAAAAAAAAAAACAACTGACTAATTTTGAAAACAATTAATTAATACATAAGTAACACCTAAGTCTACAGTTCCATAAATCAGGATCGAGATTCAATTGCAATCATGTTCTTTAATCTTTCCCAAAAAAGTTATTAATTTATATTATTCTAGATTAGCTATAGAAAATCGACATCCGCAAGAAATTCCTTATTCCCCTAATCTCGATAGTCAGGACGTCCGCTACTAACTACTTCTCTAATAAATGTATAACCCTAGACATCCGCCAATCAAGTTTAACACACTAACTGCAATAATTTGGATATGTGGGAACACCAATCCTAAATAGTCGGATCGCAATCGCTTCCAATTTAACCTAGATTCAGTTGTTGCACACTCAATAACTGAAAGGGTTTGGTGACAAACGGGTGAGTGTTTGTTACTTTATTGGTCCAAAAGCCCAATTACACGAATGCTAATAGTCTAAATAACTGTAGATTGTCCATCTAAAAGCATGCATTAGCCATATACATACCCTAGATCTAAACCATTATCATTAAAATAACCAACAATGAAATAGGAGAGTTTAAACAAAATTAAATAATAAAATAAAAGATCTCACATAATATGCCATGAATCCATAATCCCAACTTGCTTCCCCTTCGACCTAGGCAAGGAGTTGAATAGTCGATCATCAGTCGAAGAAAGTTGATAACCGAATAATATTAGTCGGTATTCTTTGGATAATAAAACCTAAGTTCTTAATATATAAAACTACTAAATATTAGTCTCGAGAGGCGAGAGAAACTAATTTTAGGGGTTGGGGAGGTGACTCATGCGCCGAGGAGCACCGTAGGGCTGTTTTTGGCTTGAAAATAGGCATCCGCCAAGTGTCGCAGCGCCATTGGTTAGTTCCTACCCGCATGCTGAGTATCGTCACCGGATTGGCCGAGAGAGATGTTTGTGACATGCTAGGCGTGGCTGGGAATGCCGCGTGTCAACTTTTGATTGGAGAAGACCCCCGCTGATGACGTTGTGCATGGGTGAAAATGAGCCACGTGGCGTCCAAAGGCGGAAAGAAAAGTCGCGCGAGTTCGGCAAAAATCTGGGAGTTTGTGCAGACACGCATCGTGAGTCAGATCGACGAAAGTTGAAGCGAGGAGAAAAGACACAGGCGTGACATGTAGAGGGATGGTGACACGTGGTGGCCTATGATTGGTGGAACCGGTGTGTTGATTGCGTGTTGGCAGTTTTGATGCTACGTGGTGCTCTCCCATTGGTAGAAGCCGACTATGATAACATGCTTGGAGAGGGTGAAAATGAGACACGTGTCAGCTGCTGTGACGAGAACCGCTGACGTGGCAGCCTGTAATTGGTCGAAATATGTTGTCTCCTATTCTGCCCACTGTGCAACACGTAACTCGAGGTAAACTGTCCGGCATCCGATCACTGCATGTAAATACTTCATTTTGAGTATTGTTCAGCCACGAATTTAACCGCACACTCCATTTTACCTGAAAATGACCAAAAATATAATTAAATATATATTTCTGAAACTTTACATATGTAAATATACTAAAATAAACTACGAAATATATATAAATATTGACTTATCAATAAACAAAAACCATCATGCAAACACACGCACACCCTAATCGAAGTACGGACTTTACAATAAGGTTAACTCAGGTTAATTGGGATTTGGATTAATACTAATACTAACTTAAGGTAATAGGTCATTACAGAGGCCGAGAAATATATTATATTTGTGTGATTGATTCCTAGTATGTGTATATATGTGTAGATTATTAAATCACTTACATATACTAGTTATAGGCATCAAGATGCAAGCGGAGACGTGCCTCGAGATACGTACATGCACAGAAACTGGGTAGAGAGTAATTGGGGAGTTTTTATTAAGATTCATACACATTATTGAAATCCAAGAATGCACATTAATGTAAATTAGACTATTGTAGGTAAATCCATTAAATTAAAACACCTAATTTCATGTAAATAAACATAGATCATGAATATGCCTCGATATATTTGTTGGAATGAAACCCATAAGATTGTAGTCAAGATTTATGTTAGTGTATGTATGTGTAGGAAAGTGGAGATAATTGGATGATTATGGGCCTTAGATTTAAATAGAGATGAACCATCAAGTAAATATCTACAGTTGAGATGTTAAGTTCAAGCTTATAAATGCATGCCTCATTTACAAAACATGCAAAATCAAACAATGAAACAACTAAATTCTAAGGTGAAATATTTGTTTTTATTTCAGAATTCAAGGGTTCAAGAGAGCTAAATTCATGAATATTAGGATCTACAACAATAAGACTTGAATAACAAGAACTTGGGAGAATAAACACACAACTGTGCTATCATTTTCATTCATTTTTGTGAAGTTTGAGTCAAGAATCATAGGGCTTTTGATAGAAAATGAAATTGAAGTCAGTTCATTTTATTTTTAATCAATTTGAAGACACAATTAAAGTTTCAATTTTAGATTTTAAGCTTTTAAGATTTTGGTCAAAATTGGGGTTTGTACATGACTTGAAGATCTAAAATTTTAATCTGATTAAAGTCCTTGTTTTCATAAATTTATTTAATACTTAGATTCTTCATGAAGTTTTACTTAATCTAATATTTTGAATTTTTCTTTTTGGTAAAGGAATGAATTTCTTATGAATTTCTCAAGTTCATGAAGTTCTTGAAAACAAAAACTGGAATTTTGCATTTTCCTATTCCAAACCAGTCCCTATAATTTAGCCATAACTTTGACATTTTAAATCTAAATTGACTCATTCTGGTGGTATCGGAAAGCTTAGCCATAATACTAAAACTTTTATGTCATGCACCATTTTAATATTTTGAATCCTTATTCAAAAATGCTCTGCAACTTTGACGATGAATAAAAATTTTATGAGTTTTACAATTTTGATAATGTCCTAATATTTTGAGCATAACTCCCTCATTTCTTATTGGATTGATCTAATCTTTTAGTATGTCATTCTAGGATGTGTTTATAGTATTAAATAAAAACAATCATGATTTTTCAAGTTGTGATTTAGGTGAAATGAAATTTTCAAGTTTGTTGGTTAGGATTTTAAATTATTTTGAGTCATTGTGGCGAAATCTCCATATTACCTTTGTTTCTTATCGAAATTATGCAAACCTTATAGTCTAAGAATGTTAAGACATATCTCTAAAATTTCTTTTTTCTTATTATAACACATAATTTAAATGTTTTGGTAATCGAATTCAACTCATAAATTGTTGCATCAAAATTTTCTTTATTTTTATAAAATAGCTTTCAACATTAGCAAATTATTAAGGGCGCTGATTTTAAAATATTGGGATTTAAAACAACTTGGCCAACCTAAAAAACCTAAAAATCAATCTTTTAGGACACCTTAGGAGCTTAGAGAAGACTGACGGGGTATGGAACACGAGTTTTGGAGTGTCGAGAGCTGGTTTATGCTAGCATTTGCATGTATTTGAGGTAGTAAACCTATCAAGCATTCATTTCCATTTCAATTTCCTTTTGTTGTTGAAACACAGTCACTTGGACTATTTTTATTGTTTTAAATCTCTCAATGCCATGACATGTATTAGCGTACTATCTATGTTTAATATAAGTACGGAATTCATAGTTTTGAGTTGTTTCATGGCGTTTCATTCCATTCATCATCTTATCCTAGTTTGGATTCTTTATTATTGTTGATATCCCAACATGTGTATTGTGAACTAGCATGTTATTATATATTTGATAAGTGTTTAATTAGATTTGTATATAATACTATTTTAGTAGTATATTTGGTATAAATATCCTTAAATGTGATCTAATTGATGGTATTTATGTATTTTAAGGCATACATGGTATAAAAGAGACAAATAAATTATTTCTTGATAAAACGAGGATAAAATATAGAAAACCATACTTGGTGTCGTGGAAAGGAGGCTTAATACCATAAGAAATGACCATGCAGTGTAGGCACCATGTGGAGAAGGAAAGAAGAGAAGAAAATTATGGCTGAGCACTTGGCACAGTGGCGGCGCCGTTGTTTTCTATACACAATGCCAGGACACTACACACAAGGCACCGAGCTTATTGTGAAGGGAAAAATCATATAAAAAAATTGAAGATGTGGTGGAACTGTGGCTTTACACGCACAACGTAAGATCATTTACAAACAATATCGAGATGTAGAAAACAGAAAATTTAGAGCTATAGTATGTTTGGAATTGTAATTAGAGTTTCTAATATTATTCTAAAGTGTCTTAGGGGTACGAATAGGTATTAGAATATGGTAAACATATACAATATCAACCATTGTCATTAAAAGTAACCATATAACATAGAATAGCTTAGTTTCATATTGCTCTTGAGAATTAAGAAGAGTTTAGGAGGAGAAGACATTGAAGATTCCACTTATGGTTATTCAATATTGTTTTCTTGATTCAATTGAAGTTATTTACTTCAATATTTGATTCGATGAATACCATGACAAGTACGTTTATTTCAATGATGAGTAAGTAGTTCATTAATATTAGGAAACAATGGATCCTATGGTATGAATGATATGTTAAAGGAAGTATGAATGCATTATAACGTCGAAAGTGCAATGATTCAAATATCTATTAATTCTATATGTAACGTTGTGAACATCTTGATCACGTGTTTGTTTATTAGTGGTTTTAGGAGTTACCATGGCCATTGGAGTTTTAAGCAGTATATGGATGATACAACTGTAAAATATATAACATCGATAGATAGTTATTGATTAGGGAGGCACATATTATAAATTTAAGTGGTTATGAATCTAAAGATTTGGAACTTAAAGCAACGTAGAACTTAAGTCATTCACATTGATAAGTAGATTTCTAGTTTACACATTAGAATCTTTGCCACCACGATAATAGGTTGAAGTGAAGTTGAAGGAAATATGTTTGTTGTAATTGAGTATTGCACACACATAATGAAGATGAGAAAATGAGTTCAAAAGTATAGTAATTCATTACTTGGGTGAAGTTGTGAAGTAAGATTCTTCTTAATATAAAAGTATAAAGTTATTACCATTATTTTGTGAGAATAGAGTAGTTTAGTTAAAACAAATTAAAAAAGGATTTTCTTAGCAATAAAGTGAGTTATGTGCAAAATAGCTTTTACAAAGGACGTTATCTATAATCAACATTAGTTGATCATATTATTACTGCCATCGAGCCATCATACTTGCGACCATGATCAGGTTTTTGACGTCATTGTTGGGGATTGGTAGCCAGACATTGGTTTAGTTAGTTTTAAATTTTTTTAAGTTTTAGTTTAAGTAATTTACTTTCTACTTTATAAGAAAATAGAAAAACAAAAAAAATTTAAGTTTCATGTTTTAAAATCTGCACATGATCTTTTATGTTTTTTTGTTTCAAAGGAGAATTAGTGCATGCATAGTAAAGGAGAGAATAACTTAGTTCCTTAGGATCCTAAGAATGACAAAACTGACAAGGGAAAGAAAAATAAAGGAATCAGGATGGCTGAGGATCAAGCATGAAACCTACAATAGGATTGACAGAATAACCAATCGGAATATGATCTGGTAATGCAAGTTAAAGTGTAAGGACGAAGATGTCTTCATTACTACTTCATATAGTTCAAAAGAGATACAATAAAGTGATGAGGCTTCCAGCCATCACCACCGACTTCGAATTAAGACTGCCTCTAACAAATATGGTGCAGAATAGCCAATTTAACTGGCTAGCTAATGAAGATCTGGTTGCACAGGTAGAGAATTTTATGGAGAAGTGCAACACTATGCACATTAACAGAGTTCAAAGAAGGTAATGAGGATGAGACTTTTCCCATTCTCATTGGGTGGAAAATCCAAATCTTATTTCCAAGGAGTGAACGTTGGGAATATGACTTAATGGGCAGAAATCAATGAAAGATTTATAGATAAGTTCATTCCCTCAATGGAAGGTAGTGAAAGGAAACTAGAAATAAATCAATTCAAGGATTAGGATACCAAGTTTCTTGATAAGGCTTGCGAAAGATTCAAAGAGATACCGAGGAGAAGTCGAGGACATGGATACGTGAAATGGGCAAAACTACAAACTTTCTACTATGGAATGAATCATAGCACCAAAACACTAGTTGATTCCATAGCAGGTCATTCTCTACTAACCAAGGATGAAGATGAAACATTAAATTTTCT
Source organism: Stephania yunnanensis (assembly GCA_039657365.1). NCBI lineage: Eukaryota > Viridiplantae > Streptophyta > Magnoliopsida > Ranunculales > Menispermaceae > Stephania > Stephania yunnanensis. The sequence goes on from CM077583.1 coordinate 22,371,680, forward strand.
AGATCTAGTGTCTTAGAACTTAATAGTTGTACTTGTTCCATAGTGAGAAAGCTAGCAGGCGTATATAAGATCAATTCACGAGTTGCGATAATGGCACAATATCTAACTCGAGTAGTCAGATGGCGAAGCTTTAGCAGGACAACAAAGTCCATAAGTGCAAGCGATACATTAACCCATTAATCACCAAGCAACGGTGGTTAATACAATGGACATGTAGCAAAGAATAGAGTTTGAGGATGTCAACTTTATGTATAACCAAAACTATGTAAATAACTTCAGCCCGAGTGGAATGGTTCCTCAGAGGTTTTATCATGGATACAACAACCCGAACATCTCATATGAAAATCCTGATAATGCACTAAAACTACTTCCAAATCTTGATTAATAATTCCAATGAGGAATCTAGGTTAAAGCAAAGAAACGACTTCATTGAAGTCAATTGAGAAATTCTTGCAAGCAATTGGCATCAATAATAGGTAACACCATGAGAAACATGAAAAAGTAGATGGAAAATGTGAACTAAGCTTTAAAGAGAATGGATGATGAGAGATTGCAATCCATCAAGAACCTAGAGAGACAGATTGGTCAGCTAGCCATTGCTTTGAATTCAAGGAATAAATGGTAGTTTCGAAGTAACAAATCCCTTAGAGAATATTAATGTTATTCATACGATGAGCACTACGACAATGAATAAGCCATTGAATGAGAAAATGATGTACAAGCCAGAAAAGGTTAACACAATAGTAGTTAAGAAACTGGAGGAATAAAAAGAAATGCACAAGATATGGGTTCAGAAAGATACACCATGGTTCGCAGACTATGTCGATTATTAGGCATATGGTGTGTTTCCTCTAGATTCAACGAATGCATAAAGAAATACATTACTTAATGATGTTAAGTCATACTTTTTGGACAAGCCATACCTATTTAAAGATGCAATAATGGATTACTTCAATGATGTGTTGCAGATGAGGAACTTATAGGTATTTTAGAAGGGTGTCGCTCAATGCCATAAGGGGGACATTTGGGAGCACAACAAATAGTATTTAAAGTGTTTCAATGCATATTTTATTAGTCAAATCTATTTAAGGATTCATATATATATTTTTTTTGAAAACTTGCCATGAATTTCAAAGAATAGGAAATATTTATAGAATGCATGAGTTTCCATAAAACACTTGTCAAGAAGGTGAGCTATTCAAGGTATAGGGAATAGGTTTCATGGGACCATTCCCTACTTTAAATGAGAAACAATATATACTGCTAGAAGTAGGATATGTCTCTAAATGGGTGGAAGCCATAGCAACTGCAACTAATGATGCAAAAATGGTCATAGAATTCATATAGAAAAACATCTTCTACTAGTTTGGAAGACCTAGAGCATTAGTCAGTGATGCGGGTTCACATTTCTGTAATAGAGCCTTGAACACATTGCTTAAGAAATATGGGGTTAGGCATAAAACTACACTTGCATACCATCTTCAAACATATGGACAAGCTGAAGTAAGCAATAAAGAAGTGAAACAAATCTTGGAAAAATCAATTAACACAAAAGAGAAAGATTGGGCATTCAATCTTGAAAAAGCATTATGGCCATACAAAATGACATTCAAATCACTAATTGGCTCATCTCCGTATTGGTTGGTGTATGGAAAAGCATTTCACTTACAAGTAGAGTAAGAGCATAAGGCATACTAAGTTATAAAAAAGCTCAACATGAATCTTCAAGTTGTAGGAAAGGCTAGATTACTTCAACTAATGGAACTGGATGAGTTAAGATTGGATGCATAAGAAAATCCCATGTTATATAAAGAGAAACCAAGGTAATGGCACGACAAAATAATTGAATATCGATATTTTAAGCCAGTATAACTAGCCGTGTTATACAATTCAAGACTGAAACAATTTTTGGGTAAATTAGGATCACAATAGTAAAGACCATTCAAGGTCATTGCTACTTGGCTTTATGTAGTGGTAGTGTTAATAAGCAATAATTGTAAGACCTTTAAAGTAAATGTAGATAGGGTTAAGTTGTTTTATGGAACAGATGTGAAGCAAAATAAACTTGTATGATTCAAGCAACAAAGGATTGGTGCCTTGAAGAATAATTAGAAGGGGAAGAAACATGGAGAGTTAAGAAAAATATTAAGAACCTTCTCAAGGCACATCGAAAGGAAATAATATCAAGGTTGTTCCAAAGTTGGAACCAAAACTCAAGTTAACAACGAGGCTTCAACTAATCAAGAGGAGAGATCTTGAGAATATATGCTTACAATTGAGCATTGATGGCCACCTGCTTACAAACATGTTGTGTAATACGGAAGCCTCAGTCGATGCAATTCCTATAAAGGACATGTTACAAATGGATTTGAAGATGAATTTTCCCGATATAACAGACTTGCAAATAGTTGACGGTAACTTGGTACCAACTATAGGGAGAGTCTTGAATGTTCATGTCAAAGTTGGTAGATTCACATTTATCATTGATTTTAAGATTATAGATCATGATATAGATGATAATGTGTCTAAGATATTTTGGTGCTAATTCTTGAAAACTGCCAATGCAATCTTGCACAGGAGGAAGAAAATAATCACAATGAGTATCGAGGAGGAGGATGATGTCGAGAAGATTATTTTAGTTGAAAGGCAAGAATTACATCAAAATGGGAGAGATATCGTAATCACTGACCTATAAATGAAATATCTTAATTTACATTCAAACTAAACGAGCGAAAAGGCATCGAGTTGATGACATTAAACAAAGCACTACCGAGAGGCAACCCAGGGGTTTTGAATTTCTATTTTAAATTTTGGTTAGTTATTTATTTAGTTTAGTTAGAACAATCCAATCATTTTAGTAATTTTCAAACTTTTAAATGTTTTGCGCTAAATATGCAGGAGAGACCATTTATTAGGTGACATTTCATCGGAATGGAAAAGCTTCAAAAAACTCAGCAAAGAGCGAAAGAAAGCAAATGAGTTAAAATAGTAAAGGTCATGTACATGGACAAATCAAGTGTAAGTTTTCTTGGGAGGCAATTAGTGCAGAGAGAGAGGAGGATGGAGAATATAGTGCACCTGAAAATGGAAACATCGATGAAAATCTCCAAGTCGGTGTTGGAGGCTAGGGCGGCGAAGAGGGAGTCGAAATCGGTGGAGGAGGGGAGGAGGTCGATGCAGAGAATAGAGAGGAGGATGGGAGCGGAGAGAGGATGGGATGGGGTTCTTGTAGAGAAAGAGTGGAAGTTGGAGAAAATCTCTAAGTCAAGTCTTTGGCGGTGAGGACGGAGTCAAAACCGACGGAGGAGGGGAGGCGGTCGGTGCGAGAGGAAAGAGAAGAGTTTGGGATTTGAAAGAGGAGGGAAGGTGGTCGGTGCAGAGAAAGAGAAGAAAAATCAGAAAACCTCCAAGTCGGCGCTGGTGGCAAGGAGGTACTCGGAACCGACGGAGGAGGGGAGGCGGTCGATGCAGCGGCAGTGCGTGGCGTGCAAAGGCAGTCAGTGCATGACATAGGTATATGTGTCTTTTTTTTGTGGTTCATGTGTATTGATACATACTTTTTTTATCTCACTTTTCAATTTATCAACGAGATGCCAATTGATCTCAATAAGCAACGGATTAGCAACGAAATCCATTGCAAATTCGTTAGTAATCCGTTTTGATTTATATTTTTAAATGACTTAGTTATGGTTTAGCAATGGATTAAACAAATCATGTTGCTAATCCGTTGGTGATTTAGAATCCATTGCTAAAACTAAATTGCAACGGATTAGCAAGGGAATTTTAGGTGGGTTTTTTTTAACTGCGGAGTTTATGTCCGTTGCTAAATTCCTTTGCTACTCCATTGCCAATCTGTTTATAATCGGTAAAACATTTTCTCTTCCATATTCCATTGCTAATTTCGTTTCTAATTTGCTATTTTTTTTGTAGTGTTGGTTTCATTGATTAAATTCAATGTAATATTTATATTCATCTCTGATTTACAATGATGCCCATTATGAATTATGATGTATGTGTTTCAATGAAGTGTGATTAGTCTATTTATCATGGGGATCAATGGATCCTATGGTATGAATGCTATGCTTTGAATATGAATTGAAAATGATAATAAAAAGTGCAATGGTTAGAGTTTGTATTGATTATGATTGTAATGCATTAGACATATTGATTAAGTGTTTAATGAACTTGAACTTTAGAAGTTATCATGGCCATTGAAGCTTTTAATCCATACATGAGCAGTACAACCGTAAAATATACACCATCGAGCGATATTTGTTGATTAGGGAAGCACGGATAGTAAAATTAGTTGGTTATGAATTCAATGATTTGAGACTTAAAACAATGTAGAGCTTACATTATTCATACCGATAGGTGGAGTTCTAGTTTGCACATTAAAATATTTTCTGTTACGACAGTGGGTTAAAGTAGATTGGAAGGTAATCTATTTATTCTAATTAGGCATTGCACACAACATATTGAGATGTAAATATGAATACAAAGCTTTATATTAAATTACCCAAGTGAAGCTGTGATCTAAGAGATTCTTAATATATGAGTTCAAGTAAAGTTTAAATTGATTTGTTAGAATAGTTTAGTTTAGTTTAGTATAAAACAAATTAAATAGTGATTTCTTTAGCAATACTTCAAGTAAAATAGGTAATTAACAACTAGTGCAAAAGCCATTCCCTGAGGACGGCATCCGTGTTTAATGTAAGTTGATTACACTATTACTAAAAGTGAGCCTTTATGCTAATGACATGCACATCAAGTTTTTGGCACCGTTACTGGGGAATGGTAGCTATTAGATTTAGTTAGTTAGTTTGAATAGTTGCTAAGTTTTAATTTTAGTACTTTACTTTTCACTACATAAAAAAATAAAAATAAGCATAAGTTTCAATTTGACTTTCTGCACTTGATATTTTTCCAATTTTTTTAATGGGATATTTAGTTAATGCATAGCAAGGGAGAGAAAAACCTACTGCCATATGACCCGGAGATTGATAGAACTAAAAACAACAACATGAACAAGAACAACAACAACAACAACATAGCCTCAGTCCCAAATTAACTGGAGTCGGCTACATGGATCAAACTTTTCCGTTGTGCTCGATTAAGTGCATGGAAATAAAAAGAAAAAGAAAGGAATCAAGATTGCCAAGGAGCAAGCTAGAAACTGACAACAGGGCTGCAAGAAGAACCAACTTGCATGTGATTTGGTAGTGAAGGATATATTGCTAGGAATATGCCTTCATGACTAGTTCAATCAAGAAGTTTAGGAGACATACAATAAAGTGATAAGGCTTCCAGCCAACACCATCAAGTTTGAACTACAACAATCTCAGATAAACATGGTGCAAAATAATTTTTTCTACGGGCTATCCAATGAAGATCCAGTTGCACATGTTGAGAATTTCTTGTAGAAGTGAGACACTGTGTATATCACTGGAGTTACAAAAGAGGTGATCAGGATGCAACTTTTTTTTATTGTCACTAAGTAGAAAAGCCAAATTCTTGTTCTAAGGGTTGAACGCAGGGAGTATGACTTCAAAGGTGGAAATCAATGAAAAATTTCTTGAAAAACTTATTTCCCCAGTGAAGGTCAGCGAAAGGAAACTTGAGATTAATATGTTTGAGCAAGAAGACATTGAGTCTCTTGGCGAGGATTGGGAAAGACATAAAGAGATGATAAGGAAATGTCCGGGATAAGAATATATGAAATGGGAAAACTCCATATTTTCTATTAAGGGATGAATTATAGCACAATAACGCTAGTAGATACTACATCAAGTGGCTCTCTACTTACCAAGGACGGAGCATTGGATCTCCTTGATCTTATGTCTCAAAATTCTACCACCGGGGCTCGTTCCACATTAAAGAAACTAGCAAGCTCCTACTAGATTGACTTGCAAGCTACAATTATGATACTACTATCAAATTTGAGCAGTCACATGGTGAAACCTTAGATGGGACACCAAAGTCCACAAGTAGCACAACAAACTATAAATCACCAAGGCATGGTGGTTAACTAAATAGACATATAGCAGGGAATGGAGGATGAAGACATCTACTTCTTGAACAACTAAGGCTTCTGGAACAACTTCATGCTAAGGGGAGCGGGTCCTCAACAATTTCGCCAAGGATATAACAACAACCCGAACTTCTCTTGAGGAAAGCCTGATAATGCGCTAAAGTTATCTCAAGACTTCAATTAACAAGTCCAATAAGGGACATTAGGGCAGAGCAAAAAGATGACTTCGGAGTCAATTGAGAAGTATTTTCAAGCCATAGAAGTGAGAAATAGGGAACGCCATAAGAAGAACAAGAAAGAGCTGGAATGAATAGAGCAAGCTATGAAGAGGATAGATAATGAGCCGTCATAATCCATAAAAAACATAGAGAGCTAAATTGGTCAACGTACTATAGCCTTGAACTCGAGGAAGGAATGACAGTTTCCTAGCAACATCATCGCCAATCCCAAAGAGAATCTGAGTGCTATTTGCATGATGAGCATTATGGTAAAAAAGACCCAAAATAAGACCAAGTAATGTACAAGTATGAAGAGATGCATGAGCAAACACAGAAGTGAGGCAAGATTATCTTGATGGTTTCAAGGAACAAAGAATTAATGCCTTAAAAAAAGATTGAGGGAAGCAATAATGGAAGGCCACGAAAAAAGACAAAGGACCATCATACAAAGATCCACAAAGCAATGAAATCAAGTTGGTTTCAAAGAAATCAAAACCAAAGCTCAAGTTCATCATGTGACTTCAACCTAATAAAATGAGAGATCCGGGAGAGATAAGCATACCGATAAACATCGATGGGCACCATTTTAGAAATTTCTTATGTGATACGAGAGCCTTGGTCAATGTCATTCGACTGATGGATATGATACATGCCGACCTGAAGATTAATTGTCCCGATATGATGATTTTGCAAGTTACATAATGTAATATGATACCTACTATAGGACGAGTTTTGAATGTGAATGTGAAAGTAGGTAGATTCAAATTCATCACAAGTTTTGAGGTCATGAACCACAACAAGGATGATGATGCATCTATGATAATTGGGCGGCCATTCTTAAACAAGATTAAAGCAAATCTGTACACAAAAGAGACGAAAATCACGATGTGTATCAATGAGGGTAATGACGCTAAGAAGATTTTCTTTATCAATGGTGAAAAAGTACATCTAAATGAAAATGACATCATAATCTCCAATTTGCGGATGGAGCTTATGAATTTAGACTCGGACTAAATGAGCAAAAGTGTGTCAAGCTAATGAAAATAAATTAAGCACTACTGGGAGGTTGTCTAGGGTTATAAATTTTAAGTTTTTAAATTTCAAGTTTTTGAATTTTAGTTATTAGTTAGTTATTTAATTTAATAATTACAATTAACATGTTTAAGTTATAACTTTCAAAAACCTTATATTGAATATGCAGGAAAGACCATTCGCAGGGTGATGATTCATCGGAATGGAAATGTCTGGCTAACTCGCGAAAAAGCGAAAAAAAGCAAAGGAGTTCAAAGCGGTGAAGTTAAGGTGCAGTGGCAAATCGAAAATAAAAATTAATTAATTTTTATATTTTCATTGTTTTTATGCGGTCATGACACCTTGTGTGAATTATACACAAAGTCATAGAAGCGCCAGAGGAAAATTAGTGAAGAAAATATGCGAGGATGTTAGCTGTAAGGTCGACACTACTAATACTACCTATGGTGCTGTGAGTGTTGGCCACAACGCCGAGGTGACAGAAGGTAGAAAATTAACAAATAGCCCTATTGCTTCGTTGACGTAGTGGCGGCACTGTCACGGCGTCGTGCCTATAAGCACAACGTTGTGGTCGATTTTAAGGATTTTAACCCTATTTTACACCATCCTACACACTTGAACTAAAACTCCACCCTAACTATGAAGCCCGGCGAACGCGTCAATAAAATAAAGTTTCTAAACCAACTATTTTGTAAAATAGTGGCAAAGGGTCGATCCCATAAAGATTTGTAGTCTTTTCTAAGGTTAAAAACAACAAAAATGAAAAATCAAGGGTTTTAAAAATAAATTAATTTAACTAACTAATCTAAATAAATTAAATAAATAAAATAATGAAAATAACTTTCAATGGTCTCAAGAAAGCACCTAAGTCTACAGTTCCACAAATAAAAATCAAGATTCATTGATATATCACGGTCCTCAACCTTTGCCTAAAATTATTAATTTAAATCCTCCTAGTTTAGCTATGAAAAATCGACATCGACTTGAAATTCCTAAATCCCCTAATCATGATAGCCAAGACGTTCGCCACTAACTACTTCCCTAATTTTACATAACCCTAGATATCCGCCAATTTGGAAATACTAATCCTAAATAACCGAATTGCATCCGTTTCCAGTTTAACATAGATTCAATTGTTGCATAATCAACAACCGAAAGGTTTTTATGGCAAACGGGTGAGTGTTCGTCACTTTATTGGTCCAAAAGTATAATTACGGATACAATCGGTCCAAATAACTATAGATTGTCTACCTAAAAGCATGCGTTGGCCATATACATACTCAAGATCTAAATCATATTCATTAAAATCTACAATAATGAAATATGAGAAATTAAATTAAATTAAATAAAAATCATAGATCTAACAAGTTATGCCATGAATCAAGAATCTCAACTTGTTTTCCTTTCTACCTAGGCAAAGATTATTTAGCCGGACATGATTTCGAATGAGTATAGCCTTCCCAAAAATATAAAAGTTGATTCCTCTCATATTACCCTAGTTCTTAATATATAAAACTAAAAATTGATTTTAAAAAACTAATTTTAGGGGTTGGTACGATGGCATGTGCGGTGAAGAACATCAGCGGTTGATTTTTATCTAAAAAATGGGTTATAGACACTTGTTAGCACGCCATTTGTCCATTTGACTGGAACGCTGATGTGGCAACAGCGAATTGGCTAGTGGAGCTGCAATGATGTGGTGGTGAGCTGGATGATTAACACGTGGATGCAGGAGGCGCTGGTTTAATGGAGTCGCATGACTTCGAGCGAAATAGTGGGAGTATGTGCCTGCACGGATCCCTATGACGAGTTGATAGCAACTTAAGCGAGGAGAGAAATGGTTGTGCATGATGATGTACTGACGCCACATGGCAGCGTCTAATTGATGGAGAGCTTGTGTATGACACTGTGAACAAATCGGGAGGCGACACATGGTGCTGGAAGAGAAAATGCATGATTTTGTGCATTTGTGTGGGTGACTATGATGCACACATCTTATGGCAGTCTAACAACAGCTGTTTCCAAGTAACTTGACTGTGTCACTCCCTTGCGTTATTTAGTTTGTTATCTCCTATTCTACCTATTATGCAACATGTAACTTAAGGCAAATCTTTTGACATCTGATCACTGCGTGTAAATACTCCATTTTGAGTATTTTTCCCCCTGGATTCAAGTGCACGCTCCGTTTCACATGAAAACGACCAATAAATATAATTAAATATATATTTTAGAGAATTTTTATATTAAACATATTAAAATAAACTACTAAAAATATATAAATACCAACTTTTTAAACCACCCATCATACATCCTTCTAGAGCCAAAGTTTAACCATTTTCAAGTGAGATTAGTGAGTTCCCAGTGATTGAAAGTGAATAAATAAATGCATTATGGATTTGCACAAGTAAAAGAGTTAGGGCTTTGAGTATTGTATTTCGATTCCCAATAGATCTAGGGTTCTAGTTGGTGAGAAAAGTAAGAGAATTTTGATTGAAAATGACTTGGAGTGTTTTACATTGAAAATAAATCTGGCATGGAGATACATTTACAATTTCATCGAGTTATGCTTTAAATTTTAAAAATTTTGATGATATTGTATGAAATTGTGGATTTGAGGTTGTAGGATAGGTTTTGCAAGATTGTGTAAATGTGAGCATTAATAATACCTATAGAGACTTAATTGATTTCTTTGCATTATTTGGCATATGCATGATCCATGTTATATTAATTTTGATTTTTTAGATGATTTGAAGACCAAGTTACATTGTATTGTTGTTTAGTTGCTTGAAATTTGGAGAAATAGCATGAACAAGGAAACAAGTTAGCCAACTAGAGCAAAATATTTTGAGACATCTACCTCAAGAAACCCTAATGAAGAAGAGCCTAGACCTTTTAAATAAAAAATCTTCATTTGTAGAAAGGCCAAGAACCAATATGAGAAAATTCTACGTAGGGAGTTTATTTGTGAAAGGGGGATTAATTTGTCGGCCAATTATGATAAATGGTTAAGTGTCGTGCGTGTTAAATATAATCCGCAATAGAGTTATCAACCACAAGGGTGTAGTAGTGGTAAATATGGGGTCAAATCTATAGGACTTGAGTTTTACTCTAAGTTAACTAAAAATGGAAGGTTTTCAGAAAGTTCAAGGTAACAATTACCTAAACTAGCAAAAATAAAAAGTTCGCAAAAAAATTATAATATCAATGAGAGAAAACATCTAGGTCTGTGGTTCCACAAGCAAGAATCAAGATTCAATGACATTTAATGGTCCTCAGTCATTCCAAAAAGTTATTAATTCAATTTCTCCTAGATTAGCTATGGAAAATCGACGTCTGTCACAAATTCCTAATTCCCCGAATCTCGATAGTCAGGACGTGCACCACTAACTACTTCTCTAATTATTGTATAACTCTAGATATCTACCAACCAGGTTTAACACACTAACCGCAATAATTTGGTTCCTTCGAAATACTAATATTAAATAACCAAATCGCATCTGCTTCATGTTTAACCTCGATTAAATTTTTGTACACTTAAGAATCGAAAGGGTTTTAGGGCAAACGGCAAACGGGTGACTATTCGTCACTTTATTATCCAAAAGTACAATTAGATGGATACTATCGGTCTAAATAACTATAGGTTGTCCCTCTAAAAGCATGCACTAGCAACATACACACCTTAGATCTAAAACATATACCTTAAAAGCAACAACAATTAGACAGGAGAAATTGAATTAAATAAAATAAAAATCATAGATCTCACATAGTATATGCCATGAATCATGAATCCTACTTATTTCCCCTTCGACCTAGGCAAAGATTGGTTTAGCCGGATATCATCTTTCCAATCTCCAAGTATGAAAAATTATGTATTACGGCTCCAATGTAAACTCTCCCTATAAATGTCCTAGTTCCTAATATGAAAAACCACTCAAAATTGCTCTAGAGGTGAGAGAAACTAATTTTGGGGGTTAGTCTTGCAGTACGTGCGCCGAGGAGGATCTGGGACTATTTTTAGGGTAAAAATAGGTTTCGTACATGTGGTAGCACGCGATTGGAGCGTTTGATCTGAAAATCGCCATGTGGTAGCCGCTGGTTTGCTGGAGACAGTTGTGTGACGTTGCTGGACAAATCGGTGACGACACGTGGTAATAGGGGGGAGTAATTTGGTTCGATCGAATGAATGACTTCATCAGATGAATGTAATAGAGGGCCGCTAAGGGCACCCCACCATTTAATGAGGGCACCCAACTTATTTGTAAAAATTCCAGCAAAAATAGAAAAGACCATTTTGCCCCTGTATATATATAATGGTTCAAACCCCACAAACCATTTTGACAAGGAGTTAGGGCACCCCACCAGCAAGCTTGAACCACAAAGCCACAGCTACATTGCGTTTGGCGAAGAGCTGATCGATTCTTGCTCGTCCGACAGCGAGGTAACAATGTTTGACAACCATATTCGGGTTTTTTAGAAGCTTGTTTAGTTGTGTATAACAAGTGAAAATGATGATTTGTTTGTCAACATAGGGTTTGGTAATTTCATCACATCCGAAGTTGTTTCCACTGTATAATGGAGGATTGTAATGCTTCGGTGCCAGAGGAGGTCGTCCTTGAGGTAATTTTGCAAATTTTTTGTGTTTTTTTGCGGGTATCCGAAGTTTCTGTCTGGGTGCGCGATTGTTTCGGCCTCGCAGGACCGAGATGTATGGTAATGTCTCGGTCATAGAGGACCGAGAGGTTTCACGCAGGTCACGGTCTGAAACGACCGAGAGTACCGAGTAACTCTCCGTCGTACGTAAACGAGACTCTGATGAAAGTTTCGGAACTGTACAACCGAGAACCTGTTTTTTTGGGTTTTTTTGTGATTGTGCTGTACATTTTTGTTGATTATAATGTTACACTGTTTGTATTGCAAGTAATGCTGTTATCTAGTAATTTTCCAGACTACAAGGACACTTTTACACCTTTTGAGCCATTCCCCTCTCGAGAAGCGGCTATTTCATGGCTTCAAATGATTGGTGGCGAGAACAAGTTTGTGTTAGTAACGAAGCGCTCGGATGCCGGGGGCATTAAGCGCAGGGGAAGGGTGAAAATTGCCTGTGAGAGGTCTGGGACATATAGGGGACTGGCTCAGAGAGTAGGGAAGGGGAAAGCGGCAAAATTTTTAAAGAAATCAAGGAATGATGAAAAGGCGAGGACTCACACTAGTACGAAGAAATGTGGATGCCCTTTCCAAATTAACGTAAAGGAGAATGCTGACTCCTTATGGTATGTCACTGTGATTTGTGGGAGACACAATCACGACACCGCAGGAAGATTGGATAAGGGGGAGGAGGAAGTTGATGATGCGGGGGGGAGGACTGAAAGTGAGCAGCTCAGGGAGATTAGTCCACCTTCGTCTTTTGTGGAGTGCGAGCAGGAAGTTGAGGATGCGGGTGGGAGGACACCGGGGTCTCCAATCGAATTTGAGTTCTCCCACTCCACAAAAGCTTCTAGGCAGAAGAAAGGCAAGGTTCCACAAATGCGTCGTGCCAGTCGACGCACGCAAAGTGGATCTAACATGTCTTATGGTCATTGCTTAGAACCGGATTGGTTGCCACATGTTGATGCCATTATCGATGTGGTTTCCGATGGGAATTGTGGATATAAGTGTATAGCCTCTGGGCTTGGACTTGCCGACGTAGACGGGTGGAGGATTGTGCGTAGACGGATGTACGATGAGATTATCGGGTATAAAGACCTTTGGCGGGAAGTGCTTTGCTCGAGTTTCGAAACTGTCAAGAATGCGGTGCATTGCCCAGAGAAGCAAGAGGGGGCATCTTTCAAAGAATGGTTGACACTTCCAGACATGAGATTGTTAGTATCCACCACATTCAATGTCATTCTCGTCAACCTCTCGCATGGGAGTGCCTCCACATTCCTACCTCTACGTAGTACTCCATCGTCGTCATTGCACAACAGACTTATCATTGCAATGGCAAATGAAAGGAATATCCATCGGGTTAAGGTAAGTTCTATGATTTTTTGTGAATTGGTTTGTTTCCCCCTTAATCGGGTTTGTGACAATATCTTCTATGTTTTATTGTTCACTTTGACAGGTGCAGTTGCGTGTGAATGCACCGCTGCCATCCCTATATCCATCGTGGGATCGGTACGTTGAGGACTGCGCCAAAGGTTGGCGAGATGGATTCATTTTTCGAGACATCGCGCCCATTGCAACCGCTGATCATGAAGCCACCATACCTGTTGTAGATTTAGATACACCGTAGGTTAAAGCTTGTACCTAGACGGCTAAACATTTAGAAATTTTGCCAATTCGTCCGAATGTTCTATGTATATGCAAATGTTGTGCTGTGTTTTGATTGTTGTTGTGTTTTGATTGTTGTTTACTTATGGATGGACCCTTTTTAGAGTCAGTTTGAATGTTACGGAGATTTATAATTAATTAAGTTTCGGTGCAAATTGTCGTGATGGATTTTCAATCTTGTATTGTTAGTTTGCCGATTTCCAAATTTTTTTTGAAACCGTAATGTTCAAATTCATCCATTTCTGATGTCTCGGTTAAGCAGGTTAAATGAAACAACCCATATTTTCGGTCACCCATGACCGCCAAGTATTCCAATATATCGGCCGTGTACAACCGAGTCCTATTTCAATTTCTCGATTGTACACCACCGAGATGGATTGACCATTTCAATTCGCCTGACTCTCGTCCTATGACGACCGAGCCTACTGAGACCCTCTCGGAAGTGGACAACCGATACGCAGTTGAGACTGGTGCCCACATTAAATGGTGGGGTGCCCTTAGCGGCCCTCATGTAATATGGAGATGTTGAGGACAATCATGAAGCCGCTGTGCTGCTGTGGAATGGTTGACGTAAAAGTGCCTGATTAGTTGAGACCGGTGCTGGTGTTGTGAGAACAAGCAACGTGTCTATGTGTAAGGAAACAGTTGGAATGGCTTGGTTAGCTGGGTAAATAGGCGGCTAACACGTGGCACGCCGAAGCGAGTTGGACCAATGATATGTTTCCACGTGTTAATTAGTCTGCTGATCACTTATTCTACCCACCGCGCAATGCGTAACTTAAGGCAAATTGTCCGGTGTCTGATCACTACATTTAAGTACTCCATTTTGAGTATTTTTTGCCACAAATTCAACTATACACTCCGTTTCCCCTGAAAGCGACCAATATGTATAATTAAATATATTTTGGAAACTTTCCATATTAAATATACTAAAATAGACTAATAAAAGCATGTAAATACCAACTTATCAATAAAAGAGTGAATAATTTAATCAAGTGACAAAATTGAGAGCAACTCGATCAAAATTATAGAAATAATGAAGTTAAAGGAGTGAGTGAGATTTTTTTTGAATTTTATGCTAATGCAAAGTTCATGACTAAGGATGAGCCAGTAAAAATGAAAGGGATCTTTGTTCGCTTTAATATATGTGAGATAAATACTTTCTATGGGTTGGAGGAATTAACCTTTTATGGAACTGAACAGACTTTCCCGAAGAAGTTAAATGAGAGACCCTATAACCTATACACTTTTAGAGCTGTAGAGAATGCATTGGTTGTCCCAAGATAATATTTATGGGTCAAGGGAGCTCGAGATTGTGCCGAAGCACATTAAAAAGGGAGTGTTAGAAAATTTTACTAAGTATGACAACATTTCCTTGTTACATCGCTATACCCTACTTCTCATTACAATGATATCAACAAGCTGAAAGTGGCTTGTCTTTATGAGATTACAAAGAGAGAGAAATCAACATCATAGAGATCATTTACAATAGTATGAGGGACTCAATAATGTCTAAATGGGACAACAAGTTGTTGTATCTTATCTTGATTACTCAGATGTTGTTAAATGCCGAAGTGAGACTGAGAAATGACGAAGAATTTAATATAGAGGCCCAACCAACCATGGATGAATGTTTCACGCACTAATTGAAATCATAATATGGTTATCAAGACTGTAAGAATGAGAGAGAGAGTCGAGGGAGCTAGAATCGAGACTGCGATGTTGGCCAAAAAGTAAGAAGATCAGGCAGCAACAGTGGAAGTAGCAACTACATTAGCCAAAGAGCTAAAAGATGAAGGATATGGAGAAGAGGGGCAATAACAATAGCAGTGATTTTTCTGAGGGCAACGAGTTTGTAGTCCCAGAGTTTGGAGAGCATAACTTGGACAGTCGTGAAGCCTTTCCATCACCTCCTCTACTACATGCACCCGCACCACCACTAAAGAACTTAACTCCACGGCATCAAAGGTTGTGGATAGTAGAGATGTTGAGATAGTACCGAGAGGATTAGATGCAATACCAAGAAACCATGCTGTGATATGAGCTAGATATGGAAAGGAGAGAGCAACATTGATGGGACAGGTAGTGCAATTTCATGTTTTATGTTGATCATCATCGAGACGTAGCTAAATATGAAAGGAGTAGATGGTTAAGATATACTGATAGGTCAATAGGCTATTCAACAACACCAGCATACGTGTTTGTTCTAGATTTGTTGCAAAGCAGGTGGGTGGAGCGCCTATTAACACCATCCCAAGTTAGAGTTGATGATGCAGATGATGATAACGATAGACAATCCTGAAGTTAGTGTAATTAGAGTCCTTTAGACTCGAGGAGTATAAAATGACTTTAATACCAATTTTTTAACATTTGGGATTTTTTGTTAATTATTTAGAAGTTTCAATTTTATTGTAACTTGTGTTATTATATATGTTTGTGTGTTTTAGGGTTTTCTGTTTTAGGCTTACTTTTAAACCTGGAGGACAAGGTTTGGTTTAAGTTTTGGGGCATCGACACTACATTACATTATTGAAAGTGGTAAGATAAGTTGAGACATAAGAATAAACACCGCGTGCATGATCGCTTAAATTTTTATTTGAAGCAATTAAGGAGGAAAAAAATGGTAGTGTATTAAATTTTCATTTAATTTATTATTTGAATGTTTAAGTAGTATGTATTAGGTTATATATAGTAATATGTAATGAACAAGTAGTTCATTTACATGTTCATACCTTTAATTGTGGATGAGTAAACTATAAGTATCTTATTGATATGAAATTCGAGGGAATATTGGTAAAATTTGAAGAAAGTAAATAATGAATTGTAGCAAACGACAGTGTGATTTCATGATTAGAAACCTAGAGTTAGAGAAACAAAAAACAAGAAATTATAAAACTACTTATAGAAGAAGTTAGATCTCTAAGGATTCTATAATAAACGTGAATCTTACATGTTAATACAAAAGAAATAAATACTTAGTGAAATAGGGGAAGAAATAGGCATTTTATATAGAAAGCTGGAGTTAACTTGATTCAGTGAAAATGAGAAGTGCTAACTAGAGTTTTATAAATAAGAAAAAAAATGAGAGAATTCCAAAGCTCTATAAGAAATGGAACAGAGAACTTCATGGTTGAAAAAAAGTGAGGAAGAATGAAGTCTATAGAAAAGGAGCATGGACTGCAAAACAAAAATAAAGAGAAGAAGAAGTAATTAGAAAAAAAATGGATAAAATAAGTTAAAAGTAAACTAAAACTCTTCATAGAAAAAATTTAGCTCGAGTACGAGTAGTTAATCGAGTTAAGTTTCCATTCCAATTATGTTAAGTCCACAAGAATTTTGAAGTACTAAAGTCTTCCAAAGATGAGTGTGATCTATGATTATTTGTGAATTCTTGAGCTTGATAAAAAACTAATAAGGTTGTACACTTGCTACTTGAGGGTTGAGATGAAAGAAAGTTGTGAGTAGTGATTGTTTTTAGTTGTGGTCTACTTTTGTATTTTGAAAGTGAAGTTATATGTTTTGTTAAAGCTACATGCATTAATAATATAAGTTTTTGCAAAGAAAAATTTTAGAGTGGATTGTTAAGTTGAAACTTAGTGAATTGAAGGATATTCCGTGAACATTGTAAATGGAATGAGAACTAGTATTCAGAGACTTAGTAGAATACACCTTTGCTCAGGACACACGGAATTCTATTTTTGGGGGTATTTGATAAGTGATTATTTATACATATATATAGAGTTAGTTTGGTCATATATTTTGTATAAATATCCTTGAATGAGCTCTAAATCATCGTATTATTGCATTTTTAGGGAATTAAGGTGTAAAGAAAGGAATTGAGGAAAAACAGGAAGAAACAAACTAAAAACCCATAAAAATACATTTAGCGTCGTGGACAGATGTGTTGATGTTATGTGGAAACAAGGCATGGTGTAGGAAGGAAAGGCAGGCGTGGGAGAGATGAAAAAGTAAAGAAGACTAACTATGGAGGTCTGACGCGGTGGCAGTGCTCTAGAGCATAAGAGACGATGCCGAACGAGGAGCTGCTATTGCTGAAACACCAGGGAAAAAAGAAATAATCATGCAGTGGCAATGCAGTGGGCTACAAGGCATGGCACCGGGCAGTAAGTGACAGCTCCAAACACGCACGAAATAGAAAGTTAGAGTTTTAATTCGAGTTAAATTGTAAATTAGGGTTTCTAATATTTATTATGGAATATAAATAGGTATTAAGACCTGGTAAACTTACCTGATACCAACTACTAGCCACCATTAGAGTAATTTAGCATATGCTTTACCTTGAGTTTAATTATTAGGGAGTTTATGTGAAGAAAACATTGAAGACTTCATGTTTGTAATTCAAGTTTGGTTTCATTGATTAAATTCAAGGCAATATTTAATTTCATCTTTGATTTGCAATGATGTCCATTATAAATTGTGATGTGTGTCTTTTAATGAAGTGTGAGTAGTCTATTTATCTTAACGATCAATAGATGTTATAGTATGAATGCTATGCTTTGAATATGATAAGAAATGATAATAAAATGTGCAATGGTTAAAATTTGTATTGATTGTAATCGTAATGCTTTAGACGTCTTGACCACGTGTTTAATGAACTTAGGCTTTAGAAGTTATCATGGGCATTAAAGCTTTTAATTCGAAGATGAACTGTACAATCATAAAATGAACAACATCGAGCGATAGTTGTTGATTAGGGAAGAGTGGATATTAAACTTAGATGGTTATGAATCCAATGATTTGAGACTTGAAACAATGTGAAGCTTACTTTATTCACACCGGTACATGTAATTCTAGTTTGCACATTAGAATATTTTTCCTCACGGCAGTGGGTTGAGGTGGATTTGAAGGAAATATATCTATACTAATTAGGCAATGAACACAACATATTGGGATGTAAACATGAATACAAAACATAATATTAAATCACCAAGGTGAAGCTGTGAAGTAAGATAGATATCCTTAATATTAGAGTTCAATGAAAGTTTAAATTGATTTGTTAGAATAGTTTAGTTTAGTATAAAACAAATTAAAAAGTGATTTACTTAGAAATAGCTCAAGTTAAATAAGTGATTAACAAGTAGTGTAAAAACATTTCCCTGGGGATGATATCCGTGATCAATGTAAGTTGATTACACTATTACTACAAAATGAGCCGTTATACTTGTGGCACACACATAGGTGGGGCTTGAACTTCGACACGTGTCCAGCATGTACAATAAGTTTCTTATATATCCTTATTATTTGTAGTAGTAATAAGTGGGATGGTCTCCACAGTGATATTCCAAACTCCTTTAGAAAAAAGTTTTTTCAATCATTTTTATTATTTTTATTATTATTTTAATTTAATTACAACGGGAATTAAAAATCTCTAATTCAATCTATAATATTATAATAATTAATTAAACTAATTAAAATAACTTAACTATCACAATTAAAATTCACTAATATTCAAATCAATTCAATTCAATAATAAACAAATATCTAAATAAACATCCAAAATAATGAAACATCAATGAGCATGTTACTTCAATCGTATAGTTATGGACATACTTTATAAAGTACGATAGATCATTAAACTCTAATCGTAAGTAACTAAACAGCCCTTAGCAAGCCATTAGTTCTCTTTATACAAGTGGAAAAGCCACTTTCTAATTTTATCGAGCTAACTTTTTAAATACACAAAGAAATTAACTTTAGGCAATAAAACCGTATTACACTTTGTGTAAACTTTGAACTACTAATTCCAATACGTTTGGAAAGCAACTTCAATATTAGACTTAGATCAAAAATTCACCTAGGACATCTAAATGGTAATATACCCTTGAAACAATCCTAGTTACAACTGTAAATAATATCACAATACACATTCTAGACTATCCATGCAATACAAAGTTCCCAGATTAAAATCCAATAATAATAATCTATTAAATAAGTGAATCAAATAATCTGATTGGTTCAAAGTATTAAGCACAAAATCATCTCATCGAAACTACAATACAAAACGAATCAAGTTCATGTTTGATCTTGTTTAGATTAATAAACTACTCACTCATATTCATAAATATTATTGCAATAAAGTAAATAAAAAACATAGATAAATACCTCTGGAATAAATACTTTGAATCTTTAAATCATTTTCCAAAGCAACGAAAAATAAATCAATAAACTAAAATAATAAAAAATGGTTCATTAAGCAACGAAATATTAACTTAAGTACTCAAAGGCAATTGATTTCGTAGGCATAGGGTCGTAAATGTAGTATTCTAAGTAGTACACATACCAAACTAACTCAAACATCTTATGGTTACCTAAGATTCTTAAAATCGAACCCCAGGGATTCCTCGGAAACTCATAGTTTAAGTGGAATTGTTGAAAAAATCCTTGGAAAACAGCCTCAATGTTCCATCAATTCCAGTAGCGATTCCCAGTACAAATGTAAAATCACTCAAGAATTGATGGCCATAATTAGCAGTTGTTCCTTGATTTGTTGATGATTCTTTGCATACTCTTTCCACTTGATCAAATCCTTCATATTCTTCATTTTTTACTCCATTTCACTACAAATACCATTTATTACTTGAAATAACACAAGCAAGAGAAAACTCCATGTAATATAGTCCATTATATCTAACATCATGTCTAATTAATGACTTATCAAATATCCTCAAACTCATCACTTTGTTATCCTAAGCAAAGAAATACTCTCAATCATACTCCATTTTTTTCCCTCATGTCGATTTCATAATTACATAATCTTTTTTCTTAACTAGAGATGTGATGACCTCAATTCCTATAACCAGGGCCGCCCGACCTAAACCATCCCCAAACTCCTTGAGCTAAACTATCGAGTCAGGTGATGATCTAGCAAGTCTTAACCTACAAATATAATACATGACAATCTACCAAAGAATACTAAGACATGTGAATAGTGTAGAAATAAAAGTCTTCTAAGTCTATCAGGTTTGGAAATAGAGTAGAAGTCTTACAAAAGTTTAACATTTAACCTATGGGCTTTATAAAGTCTACCCACAGTAAATATCCTCTGTTTGTTACATAATATCTGTAAATAAATTAAAAATATAGTAGAACTACCTCGCAACACAAAAAAACTTCTATGCTACAACCTTGCTCTTTCCTTTATCCTAAACAATAACTGAGGAACCTGGATGAGGGAAATAGCGAATATATCAACGATCTTAGTAAAGTACAATTATGCTATACCATCTATCATCCAAGTAATACATATTATATTCAAACTAGATTTCCACATTTTAGGTTATAAGAGCCATTAATATTTTTCGAACATTCAAGATTATCTAAACAAACATAATAATATATAGCAATATAAAAGAAACAATGCCCAATAAGAAAATTCAACAAGGAATAATGATTAGAATGAATGCTTTAGAGTCCAGAGGAGTTGCAATTGATATATCGAATCAGGTAGAAGGCAATAATGTATTCTTCCCCCAATGGCGATGGTTAGACGATATGAGGTTCATAAGTCAAATTACCTATTGTCCTATTCGGGCAATATGGCCAGCTTATCCTTCCCCAAATACCGCAGGTTAGATAGTATGATGTTCACAATTTTGAGCACCTATTTTCCTAACTTAGCTAATCCTTCCCCTAATATTGCGGATCAGACAACATGGAGTTCACCAGACTACGTCAAGGGCTTCGTAGAGCCTTAGCAGAGGGAGGTCACTAGATGCACCTGACCCTCTAGTCTGAGGTTCCAATTCAATCATTCATGTTATATTAGTTCCACAGGTATTCAAGAGGTAGAGTAACAAAAGAGGGACATGATAAGAAGCATCTCAATGAAAAGATATGAAGGCATTTTTCAATTAATTCATGAACTATTACTGAAGTAGAATCCTAGCATATCTACTAGCATGGCATGATTGATAATAGAGCAAACCCTACTAACCTCTAGCACCGCTTTCTTAACAAAATCCTTAGCCTCACAAAGCCCTTGGTGGCATTCCTCGAGTATCTATGTTACGTACACGATAGGTAAGATTTTATGTCAAACTATACTCGTGACTTCCAACATTTTTTTGAATTTTATAAAGTCTCATTTTAAGTTATTTATCAATTTCATGTAGTTAAGCTTTCCACAAGCTTTCAAATGGTGTTTGGAACGTCAAAAACATAGATAAAACGAAAAAGTTATGACACTTCTACGAATTGGTGATAATTTAGGTAATTGACACTGTGGCAACACCGTGAGTCTATCCATATGGCGTCGACACAACGACAACACCCCATAACTTAAATTTTTTGTCTCGTTGACATTGTATGTTTACATATAGGCATCGTGCATGTTTAGGCACAATGCTAGGATGGTGTCAACAACGGGGAAGCCCAAATATTTTTTGATTTTTCTTCTTCCAAACTTCTGACCAATTCTTGATCACTCATGGACTTCAAATACATCACAATCAGTCCAAAATCGAAGGTTCCATCAACCCATACAAATCAAATACAATTTCAAACAAATTTGTACAAAGAAATGCCAAGAATCCATACATTAGTTGCAAACCCTTTCCAAATTCGAAAATACGATTCAAAATTCCAAAACATGATTTCAAAACATTAAAACCTCAGATTCACATCAACATCTAACAAGAAACCATTTGTTCATCACCAATTTATGTCAACATCAATTTAAACTTGAAAACATACATATAACCATTGGAACTGTGATGAACTCAATTAGGAGGGTGAAAATGCAAATCCATTTTGAAAACTTAGGACAAGCCAAAATCCGAGATTACACACCCACCATTAATAATTTCTATTCAAGATTAACAATTTGGGTTGTGAGATTTACCTTAACTTAGTGATTCCCAACTTTGGGAGATGATTTTAGATCTCTAGCACTCTAACCGTAGCCTCCACGTTATGTGTATTTCAAAAGATTACAATTAGGTTGTAATTGTATTTATACATGTCTCAAGACCTAGGGGTTTAAGTGACCAACTCCTAACCCTTGATCTTACTTGATGCTTATTAGTTCTAGGACCATCCAATGTCCTTAGTTAAGTCCATCCAATTTGGAGTTTTATCAATTTACTTTTACTTGTTTCATAAGTAATTAACTTTTGACTAGTTAACATAAGTTAATTCTACCATAGGATGACCTAGTAATATATAACATATAGAAATAGGCACACCAACACAAAATGTCATATATAATTACCCAAATACCCTCATCACTACTTGTTAAATATTGTTTAGAAATTTAGGCGTTACAATATTTCAAATTTTAGGAAGTTTCATCATCGAAACTAAGAGGGAAATGATACCCTTAAATTAAACCGATATGACACCTAATCCAACCCATTCCCGAAATATATCGTGCAACTCATTTTTTGTTTAACGAGGTTCTTTCTGTTGTCTAGTCTGCTTATCTCCTACACGTGATTCATAAAAGACTTGCTTATCCAAACACTTGGACACCAATTACCATGGTCCCACTGACCAAAAGATTTAGGCCTCTCCTCAAGACTTTCAATCTGAGTCATTCCACTATAGCTCAACATATAAAAATGTATGCAATCATGCATCAAGATTTTATGATGTTCTACACACAACGTTGGAGTCGTAATACAAACCGAAGTATATCTTTCAAAACTAGAATCAATCGCACAGCCTAAACATTATATTGAAAAGCCATATCAAGGTAAAGCATGGTGCATAATCCGTATCCCTAAACCCTACCACAACCTACACAGAAATATCCCTATCAATGCATGAC
Organism: Stephania yunnanensis; assembly: GCA_039657365.1. Lineage (NCBI taxonomy): Eukaryota > Viridiplantae > Streptophyta > Magnoliopsida > Ranunculales > Menispermaceae > Stephania > Stephania yunnanensis. Next base: position 22,395,054 of record CM077583.1, read on the forward strand.
GGTAATAATGAACCACAATCTGAAATAATAAACAATGACACACCATCTATCCCCACAGCTGTGGCTATTTAAATTTAAACCACTTAGTTTGTATTTCAAATCCTTCAGTAATATTGAAAAAAGTAGGCACACTTAGACAATCACTCTTAACAGACTCTGGTAACCTTTAGTGAATGATTCCCCTTTAAGGAACTACTTCTTGCTATTTCAAGTTTCTTGTTCCTTCTAACCTATGTCAATCCTCTGAAAATCTATTGTTCCTAAGATAATTTGTATTCAATTTTCATTTAAATACACTATAAGATGCCCTCGGGATTAATCTACATGTTCATCACTGTAGCTTCATAGGATACCCTACCCTATTGACATTTGAAAACTACTGAATAATAATTGAGATTTTCACTGTGTTAAGCTTTAATATGAATGAACCAAAAGTCGTATTCTTAGATCTCACTGCGATCCCCTAGGAATTAAACCTAATTTCCATCCCATTTCCTTATACCTTTTTATTTGTCATCACTTCCATTATGCATTTTTGTAATTCTTTACTTCTACAATCCTAAGATCTTAGAATTTAAAATCTCATTAAGTAAAACTACATAAGTTCATATGATCTATGTTGCACATTTTTGCGAACTCTCAGTCCTCTTTAACTTTTCCTTACACCTTCTGATCCGATATTATGAAAGAAATTTTCTCCTTAATTTCTCATTATTATTGTTTATTTCTATTAATACACCTTAATTCTAGATGACTCCATCTGGAATCCTCTTTGGAAACTTTCATCCTTATTAACGAATTCTTTTTCTACTCACAAATTCCTATTGTGTGCTTATTTTTTATGTACCATGTATATTATAAATCTCTAGAAATTTCATACCTCAAAGATTTATTTGTAGCCCACTACATTTCATCCTTAATGGATACCTGTCATGTACCTAAGCACGATACCTTTCATTCTTCATTAAACTATTCAATACAAATTTATGGAATTGGACTAAGTTATTGATTTCTCCAAATTACAAGTATTTTTCCTAAACTGCAATAATTCTAGATAGCTTAATTTAAAAACCACCTTAGACCATCTTTTTCCTTATAACAAAACCAACACGTTCTAATTCATTTCACCTTTTTCTTCCTCCCGTGGGCAAATCTAAGTTCAAATTTATCCATTTAATTATGTTGTAGGCATATCCTTTGTTTTAGGTACTTTTCAACACTTGTAATTGTTGTACCATACAAGCAACACATGTTAATTATTTTAAGAGTCAATCTTACTCTTAGGATTCCCGATTTCAATTGTGCAGCTATCATCCACTCGATTAAGACAAAATTAACAAGGTACTCACTTTTCAAGTCTTACTAACTTATATATTTAATTGTAAATTAAATAAGGGCGTCTTTAACTTTGTAATAGTCAATCCACATGTCTGCAACATGTTAGTTATACGAAGACCAAAGCGTAGATTCAAATTCCCAATTTTAACTACATACTCATCCTTTATCTGATTAACTATTTACATTCCACTTGTAATATAATACGAATTCTTCTTTGTATTTTTGAACCAATGCAAAAGCTCATTAATTTAAGTTTTTTCAACAATAGTTTAATGAGAAATCAAAACTATATAAACTATGTATCCCATTCATGAAAGATGACTTAAGGCCAACCCAATATTTTAAAGCATTATTAGACTAAAAGCCTTTGAATTTGATAAAACTTTTTCATGTAACATGAGTTAGGTTTAAATTATCTTAAAATCAATTCAGTGCCTTTTAAAGATTTCAAACTAACTATAAACTCATTTGGTATATACATGAATCATAACACCTGTTCGATATTCATTAAGGTTCATTTCGATTCATTCTTAATACATTAAGAAAACAAAGTCCTTTAATAGCATGTAGTTTATGCTTTCAAATTTTTCTCTAGACTAGGAGGCCAAACCTTACGAAATCTTAAATTTAACGTGATCTGGAAGAACTCGACATTCAATTGAAATCATCTTTGAATATTCCAAAGAATTTGTGTCATTGTAGAGGATAAGTCTAACGCGACCATAGGATAAACCTTCTATCTTATTACAGTACTCATGGTCAAGATCATATTTACTCTAAAAGATTTCAGCCCTACCTTAACAACTATTTTACCAGATAAAATAATGTTGTAAAATGAAAATAAATAAGATTTGCATGCCTCTATGATAAATGTAAACCCTACCTACCACCAAATATTGGCCTCAACATCAAGCTCTGCAATAACATGCATTGCTCTATTGACTGGCAGAACAATGCTAGTTGTGGACCTTGTATATTTTAGGAAAATCGACCTTGTAATGCCCAGTCTGCCCGCATATAAAACATAGACCCCTAAGCTTTAGAAATGTCGCAGATGATGATGCCAATTTTATGCTTGGCTTTAACCGTATTGATACCTTGCTCTTACTTTTAGTGCTCATGTTGACTCCTCAATAGCCATCCCTACTCATTTTCTATGGTGGTGGCAAGGCCTTCATATCCTTTCTAACCTAATATGTTGCCTTACAATGTTGTGCACTTGTAACCGCTCTCAAATAACTCTCAAGTATTAAGGTTGCCCTATGTGTCCTAAGGTGGTAAACTAGTCGCATCCATCAACTCCATCATGTACCAGTTAGGTAACGCATCTAAATCATAAAAAGACCTACAATTTCTCTTAGTCATCTCGGCCATCTAGCGCTCCATCTACACACGCCAATGTTCATCATTAGTCCCCTGTACACCCCTTGTGCTCCTCAAGCCAAAGGAAGTTCCACCTCGAGTACTCATTATGCATTGTGAGCGTACCAGGGAGCCGATTCCAAAAACTTACCATAGGAGACCTAATAAATGAAACAACATATCTAATGATACATATATTACATATAAAAGAAAAATACATCATAGCATGTACTTGTTCTTTTTTTAATCCCTTCCCACCTTAAACTTTGTCACTTGTGCATATTAAGTAAATGCGAACTATAAGCCCATGCAGAATATTTCATTACTTAAGCATGACTAACCTTTCCTAAGTTGAACAACTTACTAATCTTTAAGGTTACTTAAGTTAGATACTATATGTATTTTTTTAACCGAGTTCTATTCCAATTTTAGGATTGGACTACATTTTTCCTTCTAGGCTCTATTATCAAAGATTAGGACATTAACTGCAATCTTTCCTATCTATTAATCCATAAACTGGAAACTAAATGTCGTCATCACCCACTATGTTTCTAGGATCATTATACATATGCTCTAATCCCAACTGTGACGTCCCCAATTCCTATAACCAGGCCGACCCGACCTAAACCATCTCCAAACTCCTTGACATAACCCAACAAGTCGGGTGATGATCTAGTATGCCTTAACCTGCAAAAATAATACAAGACAATCTACCAAAGACTACTAAGACATGTAAATAGTGCGAAAATAAAAGTCTTCTAAGTCTATTAAGTGCGAAAATAGAGTAGAAAGTGTTTCAAAAGCTTAACAACAAATCTATGGGCTTCGTAAAGTTTAGAAATGAAATATCCACGGTTTATTACATAATGTCTAACAATCAATTAAAAATATAGTAGAACAACCATGCAACATAGCAAAGAGCTTCTATACGTTGTCGTGGTACCTAGAAGGAAAAATAGTGGGGTGAGCAATATACCAACGGGCTCAGTAAAATAGAAGTTTTCTCTACCATCAATCATCCAAGTAATACCTATTATATTCAAACTAGATTTCTATATTTTAGGTCATGAAACCCATTATTATTTTTTGAGAATTTAAAATTATATAAATAAACATAATAATATGTAGCAAAATAAAAGCAACAATGCCCAAGAAGATAATTCAACAAGGATCAATAATGAGAATGAATTCGTTAGAGTTAAGAGGAGTGGCAAATGATATGTCCAATCATGCAGTAGTCAATAGCTTATGCTTCTCCTAATGTCACAGGTTAGATGACATGAGGTTCACAAGTCAAATTACCAGTTGTCCTACTCAGGTAATAGTACTAGCTTGTCCTTCCCCTGATATTGCGTGTTAGACAGCATGAGGTTCACAAGTTTGAGTACCTATTGTCCCCACTTAGGTTATCTTTCCCCCAATGCTGCGGATAAGATAGCATGGAGTTCCCAAGTCTAAGTCAAGGGCTTTTTAGAGCCGTAGTGGAGGGAGGCTACCAGATAAACTCAGCGCTCCAGTCCGAGGTACCAATTCAATCGTTCACAATATATAAGTTCTAGAGGCATTCAAGAGATAGAGTAATAAAAGAGGGACAAGATTAAAAACATCTCAATGACAAGATATTAAGGCAGATTTCAAGTAATTTATGAACAATTATTGAAGTAAAATCCTAGCAAATCTACTTACATGACATGATTGATAATAAAGCAAAACCCACTTACCTCTAGCGCTGATTTCCTTACCAAATCCTTAGCTTTGAGAAGTTATTGGTGGCATTCCTCGAGTATCTTTGTTACATACACGCCAAGTGACTTTCTACGTCAAACTATAATAGTGACTTGCAACATTTTTTTGAGTTAGTTAAAGTCTTATTTTTAGTCGTTTATCACTTTCATAATGTTAGGCTTTCAGGAAGTTTTCCAAAAGTTTTTGGAACGTTAATAAGAAAGTTAAAAGGAAGATGCTACGCCACTTTTATGAATTGGAGAAAATTTGGGTGAGTGGTAGTGTGGCAGCACCATTGGTTTACCCAAACTGTGTTGAGACAGCGCCGAGACAACATTAATAGATCTGCAACTTAAGTTTTATGTCTCGTTAATGCAGTGGGCATACAAACACGACATCATGTATGTGTAAGCATGGCACCGGGATGGCGTTAACGTCGAGGAAGCCCAAACATTTTTTGATTTTTTTTTTCCTGACTTTTGACCAATTCCTAACCTCTTTAGGACTTCGAATACATCAAAATCATTCCGAATTTGAAAGTTCCATTAACTATATAAATCAAATACCTTTCTAAATGAATTCATATAAAAAACATACCATGATTTCAAATTTTTGTCTGGTAACCTTTCCAAATCTAAAAATATGATTCGATCGTGAAAAACAAGATTTCAAACCATCACAACTTCGGATTGAAATGAACATCTAATAGGAAACCGTTTCTTCATCACCAATTTGAGTCAAAAACATCAATTTAAACTCTAAAAGCTTACGTATAACCTTCAGAACCATGATGAACACAATTAAAGGGTGAAAACCTTGCAAATCAACTTTGAAAACTTAGGGCAAATCAAAATCCAAGATTTCACACCTACCGTCAATGATTTCTATTCAAGATTAACAATTTCGGTTGTGAGATTTACATTATTTTATTGATACCCAACTTTTGGAGATGATTTTAGTTCTTTAGCACTCCAACCCTAGCCTCTATGTTATGTATGCGGAAAAGGATTACAACAAGGTTGTAATTGTATTTATACATTTTTCAAAACCTATGGTTTATGTAAACAACTCCTAATCCTTGATCTTATCTTATGCATATTAATTTAGGACCATGTAACGTCCCTAGTTCAGTCCATCCAATTTGGATTTTTACCAATTTACCCTTCCTTGTTCCACAAGTAATTAAATTTTGACTAGTTAACTTAGGCTAATTCAAACCTTAGATCAACCTAGTTGTATAAAATACACATAAATAGGCACACCAACACACAATGTCATATATAATCACCCAAATACCGTTGTCACTACTATTAAATTATTATTTTAGAAATTGGGGGTGCTACAAAAAATGATCATTAAAAAATATATCACCCTCATAAAAATAACAATCAAGATAAAATAGAAATATTTAAAGAAAAATCTCTTTATTTAACAAATCAACATTTAGTTATGCAATACACTTCAAAATTCAAAGTAAAATCAATCACAAAAGTCAAACTACTATATAGGTTTTCTCAATCTCTATTAACAAGCATCCAACTTATCATGACTAATATAGAATCTCAAGATACAAAAATCACTAAATCATTCTAAAATATCACCACAATCAAAGTCGATAAGAGTTTTTAATCACTAATAATCATCATTTTCATATCCATTTACCACAGGTAACCATAGCATGGGGGGACGCCAAATCCTTTTACTGCCGCAAGGCTAGCTAATCGTACGTAGCAGAAGCAAGGAATAAAGAAATGTACTTTAGTTAACTTAGCTATTAGCACTCGAGATAAATCTTTTATTGGAAGAGTTTTTCACAAACATCCTTCCATTCTTTTAAATCTCTCTTTCTTTTTTCTTTCTTATATAATTATTCTTTTTTTCTACATATTATATTCCTACGGTTCACTGCACTATTTCCTTTGGATTATATTATTCTTTTTATAAGAGTTTTTTCTATCATTTTCCTGATTCCCAGCTTCATTTCCATTAGAATCTGCGAGTCTCTCTATTTTTTCTTTTTTTAAGAAAAACTCTTGTTAGCTCTTCTCACTTTTACTATAGTCAAGAAATTATTCTTTCCAATTAAGTAAAGTTTATTCGTTTATTTCTTATTTTTCCCTTCAATTCTAGCATAAACTCTTTTCATTATCTATATAATGCTCAATTAATACTCTTTATATAACAAGATTCTTCATAATATGTCTTGTCTATCGTGCACTATTGTTTTGATCTTCTACCCATTATAATGTCTAACACCAAGCAATCAATCCCCTCTAAACTTCTGTAGTGCATACATAATCTTAGTTAAGTCAAATACGGTCTAACAAGTCCTTTCCATCATAAAATTTCTATTTTCATGGGTAATAATATTATATCACTTCTATTAAATCCAAATTATATCCAATCCCATATTCCTAACTAAATGAAGTTAAATGAAATGGAAAAATAGTACATGTATTGTAGAAAATTCTAAGAAATTCACATTGTTCAACATTCCAATAGATTCTACCTCTTGTTTCTTGCATACTTTGCTTCTTCATACTTCACTTCACCTAATACGCCCAAAACTCATTCCAAACTTTTTCATCAAGGTTTAAATTAAAATCAGGATTATAATAAAGAGTACATTGCGAACCATAAACGAACTAAATAAAAGAATAGTGAAATAAATAAATAATCATAAAAACGAATTTCATAAGTAAAGAAAACATGATAAATTAAATTATCTCCATACATCATTTTAGAATTGAACACATTAAACTATTGTATAAATACAGGACATGCCATAGCCAATGTATCATACTAACATAACCCATGATACATATCAAAATATTACAAAAAAAGACCTGACTCTTATTCATTCAAAGTTTGACTAAACAGAGTAGAATGAGAGATTAGAACTACTGTCCAAAAATTACATCGTTACCACCATGCCTTTAGACTTGTTGCTGAGATTGAAAGCTCGCAGCAAGATTATAGAACTTGTAGTCCACTCCTGCTGCTAGAGTATTTTCTGAAAAGACTATTTGGTTAAACATTCTCAGTTTGGTAGATGGTACTAGAAAATCATCTCCCTGCCTTTGCATTCTCCGGGTTATGCATCTGTTGAACCCGTATATGCTCCTAGTAATCTTCCGCTGGTTCCAAAACATTAACTCCAGATTATTTAGAGTTCTCATCCCGTTTTGCAAGATCGACCCAATCATAGACATCTCCATCTCACATGTATACATGCCAGTAAAATCCTCTACAGGTGGTTGTGGGCTCTAGTTCGTTCTACCATTATACTTGGCTGACTACATTTCCTCTTAAACTCTCATGTTTCTCTACCCATATTCTCTTTCTTTCTGTAGTCTCTCTCATAAGTATTTCATTCCTTTCTCATTCCTCCTCCAAATCCATATAGTCAGACACTTTTTTGGTGCTTTCTATGAGTTTATTGGTGATGGTCTTATCTAGATGAACATCTAACCTTATACCTATCATGGGTGTCACCTTATACCTATCATGGGTGTCATACCCCAACCCTAAACTAGAAGTCTAACTGGCCTAAAGTGTTCCCAAGTTCTCCTACTTGGAAAAAGAACTGCAGTATGACTCGATTTATGCTAAATTGATGTTCCCGATAAATTTAGCCTAGCAAATTTGTACAACCATTTAAAACATTTATACTTTTGAAAAAAGTAAACGTAAAACATTTCATTAACGATTCAGGTCCTAGTTAAATTATGATTTCATAGTACAGAAGTAGTATGCATGCCATATATATAGCAAAAATGGAATTAAAGTTGAAAACATAAAGTTGGATATACAGTCATCCATACGTCATGGAATATCTAAATCAAAACTATAAACCAACATATAGAAAATTAGATATATACACAAAACCAATAGTAATGATAGTGGCGAAGCTCTCATCTTCATCGTGTGTCAGTCTCGAGCCTTGCTTTTTTCCTTTATCAATGCAAAATGAATCTAGTCCCACAGAAGGAGTGAGTTGGTGAATGAACAGCTAAAGAATACAACTTCATCGCATAAAAGTAAAGGGCAGGAAATAAATAGCATGGTAGAATGATGTAAACATGTAACAAGTCTACTTATCCTCATTTGAAATTCTTGTGAACTCCATAATGCAACAGACCTGGCCTGTGGCTCACACTGAATGGGTTTATGTAGCCCGTCACAACTGACCAATACTATTTCTGACAATGGGAGGTTTTAGTCACTATTCGCTCATACAGGAAGTTCCGATGAAACATGCTCTTAGCTACTTAGGAAAGGTTCTAGTCAGGTACATTTTGTAATCTATTGCTCTACATGGGATGTTTCTAAACATGTACTCTTACTGCTTTCCCGTACATAAATCAATCATACTTATTATCAGATTTAACCCATAGAGGCTCTCATGTTTACCACATGCATGACCACAAGTATAGTATGATCCAATACCATAAAAGCAAGAATAATACAAGAGAAAAAAATGTATATTTATCTATATTGTTCAATTACAATTTATTACATTCTAGTACTAATGTGACTCGACGTTCCCCACTCTGCCTTGAGTCCTATTATGAATTCTAAGTCATTTTCCTTTCTATTGACTAATTACAAAAACATGTCAAAGTTCGTGCCAAGACCTTCTAAAACCTATACCCATCAAGCTTTAATGAAATAACTAAGTCCCCGGAGTTTCACTAAGACTTGTATAAACACTTTATGTCCCCGACTTGCACTCTATTTTTTATCATTAAGAAATTAAAGTCTTTGGAGACTCAATAAACAATCGTGTTACTCTATAAACAAGCTTTCTAGAAAGCTAACTAAATCATGATTTGAATACAAATTGAAAGAGTTTTACCTTTACAATGGAGAATGTTTATCATCTCCAAATCTCATTTGGCAGTTTTATTTCCCATATTCTAGAGCATTTTTGTCTATGAAGACCTTAATTTTGAAAACTGTTAGTAGGATAATCGTTTATCTCGATGTTAAATATCAATTGGCGTTGGAATCAGTCCATTCGGATTTAAAATTAAAGAGATGTGATAGAAATATTGTTGCCGATCCAATTAAAACTTATAGTTTACAAGTCAAAGTTCCAAAATGATTTCGAGGATATAACATCCAAATCTAAAAAATGTTCGGTAGGACAAAGTTGATTGGCTTTAAGTGAAGTTTCAAATGGTGTTAGATTCACTCAATTTAGACTCCCAACTAAAGAGATATGTCGAGATTACTAACACTATGCAACACATGTTTCTTCAAATTAAACCATAAGTTACCTAATTTCTACTAGCCGTAGACATATAAGAATAGTGTCGCTGAGTCGGTGATGTACCTAGGTACATTCTAGAATGTATTGATATTGTGCCTTCACTTCTAGGTTCATTCCCTTCTTCCTCTCCTCACAGTTGTTGGAAAGAAAATGAGAGGAAATGTGTTGTGTTGATTAATAGAGTTAGATTAAGGGATTTGGTTAACTTAATTAATATTAATTAACCTTCCTAAATCATTCTCTTAGTTTTTCTAGTGGAAATGATGGTGAGACACATGACAGTCCTCAATTCAAGATCTAACAAACTAATAGAAGTGATGGTAGGACACATGGCACTCCTCCATTCACCACTGCATCAAACCAATCTCCTTCCTCCACTTCATGCTAGTGTTGGCCTCTTCATGGCCCTCCGATATGTCTTGAGATGTGTGCTCGAGGTTGATCAAAGGTTTTCATGTAAGTATGTATTAATATGAGTCCTTTATCCTTGCCTTTGGATGCACATTGTCCAAATCGATAAGTTAGTCAATGAATAGTAAAACTCACAACTAAAGGTACTTTGAATAGTAAAACTCACAGCCTTAGTCTAGCCGCACTACCCATCACAGCTGACACGTATTTTTAGGTGATCCTAAGGTCACACTATCATCGTGTTACTTTATGGATACCAATTTATGTAATATAATACAAACCACGAATATATAAAATATATACTTATCCATATGTCAACACTACATCGAGCATGACCACTTTGCCCTGGTTGAATCACTTTGGGCCTTTAATCTGGTTGGGCCAGGTTATGTCCGGTCTAGTCAGTGACGAGATATCATGATGGAAACTTGGTCTTATTTAGATAATTCAGTAATCTTTTAAGGAAAAGGCAATCCTTCATTTTTATTTATTGTCATGGCATTAATAATTGAATTTTAAATAATCTTTCCAACATTGATATAGCCTATCGCTTGGACAATGTGGTATAATTGCACCGCTTTGTAGTTCACAATCTCATAGTGTTGGAAACTTGGTTGTACGCTTGCACCAATGACAAAGCTCCATGTTTTAATGGATTTCCTAAGGTTTTTGGTTGGAATATGTTTTGGAAACCTATGTTATCAAAAAGAAATCCAAATAAACAATTTCTAATGGTTTCGTGGAGAAATCCATGTCTTAACCTATATTTGGGTTTTGGTACTCATTATTTTGTCTCCTATAGAATTTGGTAAACTATGGTACCAGTTTATTCTAGCAGGTGAGTAATCCATTGGTTTTCCTCTAACTATGGTTATTGTCCTGTCACCATCTCCGTGCCCATTTGCTTAAAATTCTCTCACTAGTATCTTACAACCCATTTCTACTGAGGACCTCGTGTCATTGTTGACATAATAATCCCTAACCAACAATCCCCAATTCCTCTCCCTTATTATATTCAAAATTCTATCTCATTCTTAACTCCAGTATAATTTCACTATTTTACTAATATCGCTTTTTATCCTATAAAGAGCTTTGGAATTTATTCAGTTGTGGGCTGAAAATGAACGATTAGTGTCTCCCCTACTTCTTCCTCCATCTCCGACTCATCAATGAAATCTAGGGCTGGAGAAGGTTCTCTTGGTGTTCTAGTTCAGGGGTTATTGATTGAAATCTCGGTTGGCCTAATATGTGTTGGTGGAACTTTGGATTTTTGTTTAGGTTTTTCTACTAAAGGTTTCTTCCCCTTCTTTACTCGTGAACTTCTACCTTTACCACCTCCTGCTTTTTTCTTAAATAAAAAATTCACAAGTCCAATAGTAAATAATCCAGGAGATCATAAAAACTTATGTTTATAAAAAATAATTCGATAAAATTTAAGATTTTATTTTAAAATGAGAAATCTATTTGGAAAGCTAGCTTGGAAATTCATAGGAAACTTTAAATAAAATAGGTATCGAAATGATAACTCAATTATTAACTTTACATCATTTTTGTAAATATTGTAAATCTATTATGTAATAAAGTCTAGTCTTTTTAAAAACAAAGCAAAGCAAAACAAAAAAAACAAAAACCAAACCTCCAAACTCATTTTAAACTCGATTTGTCAAACTATTTGCAAATACGTTGAAATATACCAAAATTTTGAAATTTGTAAATTTGTAATCCAACAATCAATGTAATCGCAATGCCTAATTCGTTGGAAGCAATGAAATCGTTTATTAAAGATAATAGAATGAATTTCAATAAATTTTTTTTGAAAAACATTGAAAATTTGCAAAAATCCATCAAATGAGAATTTTGTAAAACTAAAGAGCTAGGGTTGATGTAATTACGTACTTAAGAGGGAATCTCTTAAGATTTATGCTATTAAACTCCTCTAGATCGTTCTTCCAAGCTCTAGGCCAAAATCTCTAAAACCTTAATTTCGCGCATTACTCTCAAATTCAATAAATTTAGGTTGAATGGAACTAGGTTAAGGTGAGAATCACTTAAATGTACTAAGATTGATCTTAGGAGGGTTGAATTTAGCCAAAAAATTGAGAATTGGGTGAAGGAATTCTTGTGCCAAAGAATTGGAGTTTTTGTTTTAAACTAAAAATTGTGCCAAAGAATTCTTGTATTAAGTGTAATCCCTTGAAAATTGCTTGGTTAATGGGTGAGTTAAGAGGTGCAGTGACCCACTGGCATGAGCAACGATTCATTTGCGGTGGCGAGTCGCTAGGAATTCGCCAGACTCTAATTTTCACTTAATTTGCTAGTTACTATCACCAATTCTGCGAGCAATTCCTAGTGCCTTTTAGATTCGCTAAGGAATCGCCGAGCTTAAGTTACTGATTTTCAATTTATTGCATAATTAATATATATATCATTCTTTAAAACTTATATTATGGTAGAAATCACTAAAATTTTGAAAATCCGATTAGGATATATAACTAACTAAATAATTTTATTAGTTAAATAAACAAATAAACAAACAAGCTAGTGAATAATGAAAACTTGCAATAAGGCCATATAAGCAAAACGACTCAATCACTCCCCTTTAATTGAATTTAATTTGGAGTTTAAATTCCAAAAATATCTCTAATATGAGGGTCAAAAAGTGAGAGAATAAAAACATATTATTACTAAACTAAACTAAACTCCCAATAAAATGTTAATAAGCATAGACTATAGGCTGCCTCCTATAGAACATTTTTTTTTTACCGTCGTTGGCTCAACTAAACCTTTATAGAATTAGGTTTGATCTCTAAACTTTAATTTAAGATTATCCACTCTAGTTCCATCCCGGGAAGTGAGTGCTCAATCAATAATCGTGAGAGTAATTATTTTGTTTAGAATATCAATAATAGCTTTAGTAGTGGTTAAGAAAGGTCATTCTAAAAGTATATGAGGATCTTCGTTAATAAAATATGAAATAACCAAAAAGTCCATGGTTACGATGTAGTTGTTCACTTGAACTGGTACATCCGTGACCACACCTATTAGTTGAATTGAAGTACCATCTAGTAAAGAAACTCGTTCAAAAGCAACTGAATTTAATTCTAATTGAGTATGTTGAAAGAAATGTATGGGCATGAGATTTGCATTAGAAATCGTACCACACTGAGCTTTGAAGTGTCAAGCCCATTTAATTTTGATGTTCAAGTGTATACCTCTAGGATCATTAATCTTCATGGGGCTTAAATCTAATTTTTTTTTTCTTTTTCTTATTGTTATTGGATTTAGAAGCTCTCAGCTTGTTAATGCTTTTCTATTCTCTGGTTGTTCAACTCTCCACTCTTGACTTACTTTCTTTTCTTTTGAAATGTCTTCAACTTGTTCTTTCTTTGTAATCTCTTTTATAGTTTACAATGTTACTCATTAATTGCATAAATTTTAGCATTAAGGTTATCATAATAATTTAAATCTAGAAAATTATAATCATCAATTTCATTATTGAGTAATTCATCACAGGTGTGTTCATCATTAATTTTGAATTTAATAATCTTGTCTTCAAATTCCATAGACATTGTTCCTTTAGAAATATCTAACTTACTTTTAGCCATTTTAAGAAAAGGTCAACCGAATAGTATAGGTAAAAGGTTCAGTGATATTGAATCTCCCATTTTCATGACATAAAAGTCAAGTGAAAATACTTAGTCATGTACTTGTACTAAAATATCTTCTAATAATCCATAAGGTTTAAGAATTTTATTGTATTCTAAAGTACGATTAATAAGCGTATTAGCTTACGTTTATATTTTCAATGATTTATAAAGCTTAAGTGCTATAACATTAATTGATGCTTCGAGATCACACATAGCAAATTCAATAGAAGTATGACCAATATTTATGGGTTGAAACATTTCTAAGACATTCTCTTCTTTATAGATGGCATCTTTTATCCAAAACTTCCATTACATTCTTCTAAAAACTTGTCTTTAGATTCAGATAATTCTTTAGTAACTTCATCATGATTTGACTCCATTAAAAATTCATTAATTTGCTTTTTCTTAAGTGATTCAAAAATGTCTTTTTTAGTTTTTTCCTTCCTTGCATTTGCTAATTCTTGTGGAATGGTAAAAATAGAATGCCTATCTTCATTCGATTCATAAATATAGTTTAATTTGTCTTTGTTAACTAACTCAAAATTTTGTAAAGATTTTTCATACGCTCCATCTCTGGCAAAATACCATAGGTATAGCCTTTCGAGAAAAGGTGCGTATTTTTATTGTTTAGAAATCCATTCCTTTATGGGAATGATATTTGCCATTATCTCTTCTTATTCTTGTTCTATTGTTCTTTGTATTTTATTTTTCTTTTTTCCACTTTTTTGTGTCTTTTCTCACGTGTTTGTTCCTATGTCATATTCACAAAATAGAGCATTAATTTGTGCTTGATTAGTAGTATTTGTAGTTTGAGTATATCCTTTGGTTTGATTACTTAACTTGTTAATTTGTAGATTCATTTATTTATTTTATTTTTCAACTCTTTAATAGACATCAATTTTAATTTGATTTTGAGAAATTTGTGTAAAATTTTGATGAATATGGGCCATAATGTTTTGTAATATTTATTATAAGTTTTGTTGTGTAAGTTGAATAGTTCGTTGAGGTTGTTGAATTTGTATAGATTATATTGGCACTCTTTGTCTATAAGTGGTATATTTTCTCGTGTAGTAATTGTTTTTAGATATTTATATCAAGGATGGCAAGAATATTGGTTCATAACTGCGTTGACTTCTTCATTATTATCTTCTTGTAATGTATGACACATATCCGTAGGATGTATAATTTCATTGCAAAATCCATACGGTTTCACTTGATTTGATCTATCTTTTAATAGTAATTTAACCACGGAAGATAATTCATCAATTTTTTCGCCAAATTTATTACTTGATTTATTCTAAACTTCATAAAGTTTCTTTCTTGACAGTCAGTCTTTTTGCCATATTGGTTAGATTGCTTAGCCATCTTATTAATAACTTCTTTTGCTAAAGTGACTGTAATATCGAATAATGGTACACCACTTACGCCATCTAATAGTCTTTGTTCAAAATGATTGTGTCCTTCATATAAGTATTCTATAAAAGCTCTTTGGGTGTATCCATGTCGTGAACAAGATGAAATTAATCTTTGAAGTCTATCAGAAAATTCATTAAAATCTCATCATCTTTCATTTTCACGATTGTGATTTGTCTTTTATAAGTACTAATTTTTTTTGAAGTCATATATTGAACAAGGAAAACTTTTAACCACTGAGCCCATATGGTTATCGAATCTAGAGGAAGATAAATAACCAATCTTGTCTTTGATCTTTCAATACAAAAGGAAAAGCTTTAACTTTGACTTGTTCTGATGTGCAATCTTTAGTTTTCATTCCATTGACTTTGTGTTGGTATTCCCTCATAAATTTATGGGTCTTCATTGCTTTTAGTATAAAAGTTGAGTAGAGCACTGATGAATCCAGATCTAAGTTCAAAATCAGGAAATCCCTCAAGATATGCAATACACATTGGTTCATAAGCAGTGATATTTTGATTGACTCGCCTAAAAGTAAGTTCATTATTATCATTATTATTATTAATATCAAGGCTATTATTGGCTTCCATTATGGTAGATTGGTGTTCTCTACATTGTTTTTGTCTTAAATCACAATTGAAAGTCCTATCTACCTTAGGATCAAATAGATGTAAGGATCCTACGGAATTAAAATTGAGAAGTGGGTAGACCATACAACATCTATAGCTCCTAAGAAATTATGAAAAATCCCTAGTAACAGCGCCAAAAATCAACACGTGTTGAGCGTGTACAATAAGTTTCTCGTACATCCTTGTTATTTGTAGTAGTGATAAGTGGGATTGTCTCCATAGGGATTTATAAAACTCCTATTGGTAAAAGTCTTTGAATGGTTTTTTAATATTTTTATTGTTACTTTAATTTAATTAATTTACTTTAAACAAGAACTAAATCACAAATTCAATCTATAACATTATAATAATTAACTACACTAACTTAACTATCGCAATTCAAATTCACTAATATTCAAATCAATTTAATTCAATAATAAATAAATATCTAATCAAACATCAAGAATAATGAAACATTAATTCATTTTGCATCCAAATAAGTAATTTCAATCTTATAGTGATGAGCATATGTTATTAAGTACTATAAATCATAAAAATCTAATCATAAGTAAGAAACCCTTAGCAAGCCATTAATTCTCCTTATACCAGTGGAAAAGCCACGTTCTAATTTTAGTAAGCTAACATTTTCAATACACAAAGATATCGACTTTAGGCAATAAAACTGGATTATACTTTGTGAAAACTTTAAACTACTAAATCTAATAATTTCCGAAAGCCACTTCAACATTAGACCTAGATCTCAAATTCACCTAAGACATCTAAACGGTAATAAATTTTTTAAATAATCCTAATTACAACTTTAAACTAGACAACGAATCCAAATATCACAATGCACATTCTAGACTTTGCATGCAATACAAAGTTTCACAATTAAAATCTGCAAATAATAATCTATTAAATGAGTGAATTAAAGAATATGATTGATTTAAAGCATAAAGCACAAAATCATCTTATCGTAACAAAATAACAATATGGATCAAGCTCATGTTTAGACTTTGTTTAGATTAATAAATTAGTCACTCATATTCATAAATAATATTGCAATAAAGTAAATAAAAAACATTGATAAATACCACTGGAACAAATACTTTGAATCTTTAAATAAGTACTCAAGGACAACTGATTTCGTAGCCTTAGTGTCTTATATATAGTATTCTTAGAAGTGCATATCCAAAACTAACTCAAACGTTTTATAGTTATCTAAAACTTTTGAAATCAAACCTAGCAATTCTTCAACAAATCGTGATTTTAATGGAATCACGGGGAAAACTCTTATAAAATAGCCTCAATGTTTCACCAATCTGAGTAGTGATTCCAAATATGAATGGAAAATTGCTCAAGAATTGCACGACTTAATTTCTAGTTCTTTTTTTATTTGCAGATGATTCCTTGCATACTCTTTCCACTTGATCAAATTATTCATAATATTACCCTTTTACTCCATTCCTCCATGAATTTCAATTATTACTTCAAATAATAAAAACAAGAGAAAACCAAATGTAATATAGTCTTTTACATTTAAAATCCTCCTAAAATGTACTATAAAACATGTCTAACTATTGACTTATCAAATTTGCAAAGTTGATGACGATTTTTTGACGGTGTCTTTAGGGGAATCAGTTTTGTGGATTTTAAATTATAATAGGAAGGGTTTTGTTTTAATGGGGTAGTTAAGGATTTTTCACACATTTATTGCATGGATGTCACTATGATTGTCCACTTATTTTTTTTTGAATATGATGGTGTTGTAAAATTAGGTCGTAAAACTAGATAATCTTTTGTGTACTTATATGTGATTCCGAATGCTTTTACTTTGTTTCATGTCAGATGAAAGAGTTTTTGTTTAAAAGTTATTAAAGAGTTGCCAAATTGGAGACATAAATCAGAACGAAAAGAAATAAGCAAAGAAAAATTAGCTTGTTTGCTCTAAATAACGCTAATTTTGTAGCTTAATATTTATACAAATAGTATTAATAATTTAAAATTTTGATTACATAAAATCTTTTCTCCTTTATTTATATAACTTTTATTTCAAAGTTTGATTTGTTATGAAACATACTAAGATTAGTACAAGTGACACATAATCCTAAATGTTTGGACGAGAGAAAAACATTGATTGCTTCATGGAGTCGAGAAACAACGTAAGTTTGGTTGGATATTGTTGTTCAGGAAGTCCAAGCTGGTATTACACCAATAGGTCACTTTATTAAAGAAGGTTGGTCCAACTTAAGTAGGAACCCCGATCTATATAAGGGGGAAACCTGAATGAAAGCATAACACAAAAATCTTTGAGATACTTTGAACAAAGATTGGCAATTATTGCAATCCCTTATGAAAAGAGAAAGTGGATTGGGATGGGATCCGATTAAAAGCACCGTGCAAGCAATAAATGTGTAGTGGAGTGCAAAGATTCAGGTATATATATACATACATATATTGATAAATCAATAACTAGACATGTTTGCAATACATTTTAGGATAATTTTAGATGTAAAAGACTATATTACACGTGCTTTTCTTTTATTTTTGATATTTCATGTGTTAATTGAATTATTTGAAGAAATGAATGAAAAAAGGAAAAAAAATGAAAGATTCGCCAAGTGGAAAAAATACGTAAAGATTCACCTATAAAGCAAGAAAGAACTTGATTTCACAGCCAGTGATTCCAAAGCGATTCTGCATTTAAATAGAAATTACAACTCAAGTCGGTGAAACACTGAGATTGATTTTTCGAGGATTTTCCTAGTGATTCCACTTAAAATAGGAATTGCTGGTATCAGTTTCGTGAGTTTTAGAATACAATAAGGATTTTGAGTTGGTTTTAAATATGTATTATTTAAGATACTATATATATGAATCTTAGACTACCAAAATTGAGAGCCTTTGATAGTCTAACATTTTTTACTATATTTTAGAGGTTATTCTTTATTGTTTTTGCACTTTTGGACAAGATTGAAAGATTCAATTTTCAATAAGATATTTTTAATTATATTTTTCAATTATTATGTTATGATGTTATTTATGATTATGAGTGATTAGTTTGTTAATCCAAACAAAATCTGAACTTGAATTAGATACATTTGGCAATATAATCATGATTTGATGATTGTATGCTTAATGCTTTAAATCAATCATAATTTTTAATTTACTGATTTAATAGGTTGTTATTTACGGATTACATAAATGAATCTAACTTTTATGTGCATAGTAGCTAATGTGTATTATGATATTTTGATTTATTATTTAGTTTAAAGTTGTAATTAGAATTGTTAGAAAGTTATTATCGTTTAGATGTCCAAGATGAATTTGAGATCCAACTTTAATTTTGACAAGGCTTTCAGAAGATGTTAGATTTAGTATTTGGAAGTTTTCACAAAGTGTAATGATGTTATTGCATGAAGTTAATTTCTCCGTATAGTCAAATTGTTAAACAATAAATTTTGAATGTGAATTTTCCATCGGTATAAGGATGGCTGATGGCTCGGTAAGGGCTATCTACTTACTTATAATTCAAGTTTAATAATCTAAGATATTTTGTAAAGTATGATCATGAATATATAATCGAAGTAGCATATTTGGATGCAAAATGAATTAATGTTTCATTTTTAGGAGGTTTTTTTAAATGTTTATTTTATATTGTTTTCGATTGAATTTTATTACATTGAATTAAGTAACTTTAATTTGTCTTAATTAAGTTAGTATAATTAGTTTAGTTGATTTCTATCTAGTTTAGTTGATTTCTATCCATAAAAATTATTAATTTAATTTCTTATTTTTATTAAATTTAATGAATAATTATATATAATAAAGCTCTTCTTCTTAAGGAATTCGTGAAACCCTTGTGGAGATGATCCAACTCACCACTATTACAAAACTCAATAGTATAATAAAGGTAGGAATGTTATTCTATACGTTCGACACGTGTCAATTTTTGGCACCGTGGCTGGAGATTTTAAAATAGTGAGTTAAGAATCTTTCTCGTTGCATGTCATATAATATGACAGACATCGAGGAAGAACTTAATTTTAGACAAGCCAATAAAAATGTCACAGCTTATGAACCTATTTATATTGCTTTTCCCGTGGCTTTTTCTAATTTCGAATTAATCTTTGAAGCATCAATTCTTTACCCCACTTTCAAAGTGAAGGTGATGAAGATCCTTGACAATTTATTAGGAAATACATGCATATGGTAACAGTGATAAAACCTAAAAACATAGAGTTAGAATATTTTAAGCTAACCCAAAATTAAAAGGGATAATATAATGATGAATCATCTCAATAATCCTATTTAACCTACTTACATTTATAGCAACAATGAAATTTATCTATGACCAAATATAGGTGATGGTGTAGACAATTGAAATCATCAAAGATATAGAGCACCCACATTAACTTATAGAACAATTGCATTAGAAAATATAAATAAGCAATACATCAAAAGTTCAAGGCTTAAAAGATGATATAGTTGAACCAAAAAATAAATTAAGTCAAATCTCAATGCAAATGAGTGAAATGGTTAACCAAAGCAAATTAGCGTCTCAACCTTAATTTAGTTCCCCAAAAAGATTTAGGGGTCGAACTAGAAAAATAAATAGAAATTAAAGATAGTAAAATCTCATAGGAAGGTAATTGTGATTTTGAAAAGAATAAACTAAGTATAGTAAGAACACCATTTCGTCACCGTTTAACAAACAAAAAGAACGTCAAGAAATTACAAGATGAGAAAGAAATCTTAGATACTTTAAGGAAAGTTGTTGTTAATATACCTTTATTCAAAGTCATACAAAATGTATGTAAATATCAAGAATTTATTGGAGACGAAAAAATTTACTTACTTAGCGCCTATGCACCATAAGTAGGATTAAGCGAGAGCATCAAACAAAAGTTTTGGGATGATATGGGTGGATTTATGCAAAGTATACCATTAGATGAAAATGATTTTATTGGAGGAGAATTAAATGGGCATATCAGGGAAAGTAACGATGGGTTTGAGAGAGTTCTTTGAGGTTTTGGTTACAGTAATAGAAATCAAGAAGGAGAATCAATATTAGAATTTGCTTCGACATACGATCTTGTCTTAGCAAATACTAGTTTTTGAAAGAGGGAGTTGTATATAATTACTTTTAGTAGTTGCCATAACAAAAGTCAAGTAGATTTTCTATTAAAAAAATAGATAGAAAAATATGTAGTTATTGTAAAGTAATGTCCGGTGAAGCGCTTACTACCCAACATAAATTAGTAGTACTTGATATTAAGCTAAAACAATGACATAATATGCATGAAAGAGTTAGCGACCATAGAATAAAGTTGTGGAATATAAAAAATAGTGACAAGTAGAGTTTAGAGAAAAGACTACAAAAGAAAAATGTTTGGAATCTTGACTTAGATGCTAATACAATGTGGCTAGAAATGAATAGTAGTATTAGGAGAGTGAGATCAAATGTATTAGGTATATCTATAGGGTTTGGACCACCAAAGACATAAACATGGTGGTGGAATGAGGATGTCCAATGAGCAATTAAGACTAAAAGAGAGATGTACAGGAAAATACCTAACTAACAAGATTAAGATGCGTACAATCAATATAGAGAAGCTAGAAAACAAGCTAAAAAAGTTGTTAGCCAATCTAAAATATATTTCGTGGAAGATCCATATACAAGGTTAGGTACAAAGAGATAGCAAAAATATATATAGGCTAACCAAATTAAGAGATAAAAAAAAACAAAACCCAAGTTATATAAGATGAATTAAGAACGAAAATCAAAATGTTTTAGCTCGAAAAAATGATATTAAGGGGTGATGGAGAAGTTACTTCGATAGTTTATTTAATGATGGTCAAGTTGATATTATAATAGATGAAAACCCACACCTAGAAAGAAATGTAAACTATACACGCAATATTAGAATTATAGAAGTTAAAGAGGTTTTGAAAAGAATGAAAATAGGGAAAGCATGTGGCCAAGATGAAATACCCATAGAGGTTTGGAAATACTTAAGAGAAATTTGATTAACTTGGTTAACAAACTTTTCAATAAAATTCTAAAATAAAAATGGATGCCAATGGATTGGAGAAGAAGCAAGCTTGTACCAATCTTGAAAAACAAAGGAGATATTCAAAGTTGCTCCAACTACCGAGGAATTAAACTTATGAGTCACACTATGATACTTTGGGAGATGATTATTAATAATAGGCTAAGGATACATTTGGAGAAGCGACAAAAGAATTTCCCATTACGATAGGAATACATCAAAGATTGGCTTTAAGCCCATATCTACTTATTTTAGTTATGGATGAACTAACTAGGAATATTCCTAAGGATAACCATTGTGTATGATATTTGCAGATACGTTGTCTTATTCGATGAAACAAAAGATGGAGTGAATAAGGAAATTAGAACTCTGGAGGAATACATTAGAATCTAAAGGCTTTTAGTTGAGTAGGATGAAAACTGAATACATGCACTGTGAGTTTAGAAACATTAGACTTCGAGAAGATGGAGTGGTAAAATTAGGGAAAGTAGAAGTTCCTAAGGTGAACCACTTTAGATACTTAAAATCAATCAAACAAAAAGATGGTAATATTGAGAATGATGACACACATAGAATTCAAACTGGATGAAAGAAATGGTGGAGTGTAACATGGGTGATCAGTGATCGAAATGTTCCTACTAAGTTAAAAGAAGAATTTTATAGGATTGCAATTAGGCCAACTATGGTCTATGGAAGTGAATGTTGGGCGATAAAGCAACAATAATTACATAAAATGAACGTAGCAGAAATGAGGATGCTTAGGTGGATGTGTGGTAAAACTTGTAAAGATAGAATAAGAAATATAGAAATTCAAAGTCAAGTAGGAGTAGCACCAATTGATAGGAAAGGCGGTTGCGGTGGCATTGGTCACCTGCAAAGACGACCTACAAATGCTCCCACTACAAAACTTGACTCAATAAAAACTGTAGAAATTTGACGAGGTAGGGGTAGACTAAAGTTAACATGGGATGCATTAATTAGGAGGGATTTGAATGGTTTGGAAAGCTCACCATCAATTGTACATAATCGAGCACAATGGAAAAGTTTGATCCATGTAGCCAACCCCAATTAATTTGGGACTGAGGCTATGTTGTTGTTGTTGTTGTTGTTGTTGTTGTTGTTGTTATGCACTAATAAAAACAAAATCAATGAAAGAGTAAGCCTAGAAGAACATGTGTCAGCACTAATCCAAAAGAAGTTAACCCTTAAATGGTCTGATCCCGAAATGTTTTTCCATTTCATGCACAATAGTAAATATAAGGACAGCTAAAGCATTATGTGATCTAAACATCTCAATTAACATTATGTCTTTGTCAATATACATGCAAATGACAAATGTACCCAATTGTTATAGTAGTACAATTAGAAGATATATCTATCATTCAACTTATAGGAGTATTAGACAGTGTATTGGTTATGGTTAATAATTTAGTTTTTCCAATTGATTTTTATATCATAGTCATGAAAGAAGATCACTTCTCTAGTAAAACCTTTCTTATCCTAGAACACCCGTTCTTAAAAAAGGCAAAAGCCAAATAGATGTTTCTAATGGAACTCTAACAATAGAATTAGATAATGAAACGGTAAACTTTAACATCCATGATGCTATGAAACATCATTTAGATGTTTCATCATTATGGACTATAGATATGTAAGATCCTATAATAGACAAACCTTTTAGAAACGATAAGTCAGACAAGCTTGAGAAAATGATAGAGGATTTAAACGATGATGATAATATAGATGAAGAGACTAGGGAAATAATAAATGCCTTAAAATCTTAAAATGCACTCCGAAACTCTCTTACTATATGGATCTACCAACAAACCATTCGAAACGTTTACCTTCTATACTAAAAACAAAAAAATTAGACTTGAATGTTTTGTCGGATTATTTAAAATAGTCGTATTAAGAAAGGAATAACGCCTTACCAATTTTAATTAATAGTAAATTATTAAATTTAAAAGTGGAGAAACTAATAAATGTTCACAACGAATTGAAGGAAACAATAGGATAAACAATAGCTTATATAAAAGGAATGAGTCTAGCCACATGCATGCATAGGATTAATCTCAAAATTGTTACAAAACCCTTTATAGAATCTCAATGTAGATTGAATCAACCGATGTTGGAAGTAGTAAGGAAAGAAATGTTCAAATTATGAGATGCATGAGTGATATTCATAATAGCATATAACAATTGGGTAAGTCTGGTACAAGTAGTTCCTAAACAAATAAGGATCACACTTATAACAAGCGAACATAGAGAATTAGTACCAATTAGAATCTAAAACCGTTAAAGAGTGCTCATAGATTATAGGAAGCTGAATGCTGCAACTAGAAAACACCACTACCCACTTTTATTTATATTTCAAATGTTGGAAAAAATAGATGGAAGAACCCATTATTGTTGTTATGATAAGTACTCAGGATTTTATCAGATTCATGTAGCTCCATCAAATCAAGGAAAAACCAATTTTACTTGCCTTTTTGGAAAATTTGCTTACTGACGTATGCCTTTTGGTTTATGTAACGTGCCCGCTACATTCTAAATGTGTATGGTTAGTATCTTCTTAGACTATGCAGATCATTTTATTAAAGCTTTCGTGGATGACTTTACTGTATAAAGTAATCCTTTCGATTAATGATTAATTCAAAATATGTTGTAGGAGCTGTTATAGGTTAAAAGTTAGGAAATTATTATCATTTTAAATATTATACATCAAGAGCTTTGGATCCTGCCTAACTAAACTCTACCACCCCAAAAAAGAACTCATAGCAATTCTGTTTGCATTAGAAATATTTTGACCATATTTAATAAGAACAAAAGTAATAGTTTAATAAGATCATGTCGGATCAATATATTTAATGGAAAAGAAATATGCTAAACCAAGACTAATAGGATGGATCTTCTTATTACAAGAATTTGATCTTACAATAAAAGACAATAAAGGTGTCGAAAACTTAGTTGCAGACCATTTAAGTACATTAGAAAATAAAGAACCCAAAATACCTTTAAATGATGAATTCTTAGAAGAATATTGATATAAGATAGATATATCTAGCCCATGGTACGCCGATATAGTCAACTATCTCACTACTAATAAAACACCATTTAACAAGAGCCCATAAAATAAGAAAAAACATGATTTTAAACATTATTTATAGGATGATCCTTACCTATGGATATTTAGTTCCGACCAAACCATCTAAAGATGTATTCTACAAACAGAAATACAATTCGCGTGGCTCATTGCCATACTTATGCTTATGAAGGATATTTTGGTCCACGTCGTAAAGTCCGTAAGATATTTTAGCCTACCTTATTCCACGATTGTTATGTTTACGCAAAAGCTTTTCCAAATTGCCAAAGAACAAAAAATTTAGGATTTAGGAACCCATTGCCCCAATGTCCTATTCTTTTTTGTGAAGTATTTGATATTTACTTTATGGGACATTTTTCACCATCTAATTTAATATTTACATTTTATTAGTAGTAGACTATGTTTCATAGTGGTTAGAAACTATAGCCACTAAATCTAATGATTCTAAAATACTAGTTAATTTCTTAAAATCAAAGATCTTTATTGTTTTTGGCATTAATTAGAGACAGAGGTTCACACTTTTGCAATAGAATTATCACTACACTACTTTATAAATATAATGTTACATATAGAACATATACCACATCTCACCTACAACGTAATGGACAAGCTGAAATCTTTAACAGAGAAATTAAATCAATTTTATAAAAGACTGTATGTCTAACATGTAAAGATTGAAGTCTTCATTCAGAAGATACATTATGGGCATATAGAACTACATTTAAGACACCTATAGGTATGACACCTTATAGGTTAGTTTTCGGTAAAGCATGTCATTTATAAGTAGAATTAAAACATAAGGCATATTGACAAATCAAAACATGTACTATGAATTATGATAATGCAGGAAAACAATGTAAACTTCATATCTCATAATAGGAAGAACTGAGAAATGAAACATATGAAAGTATTCTATTTATATAAATGAAATATAGTATTTCATGATAATAAATTAAATATTAAGAATTTCAAAGTAGGACAAAAAGTGTTAATTTTCTTTACGTCTTAAATTATTTCTTGGGAAACTTCGTTCATGATGGACGTGACCTTTTGTAATTACGCATGTGTTTCCTCATGATGCTATAAAGATAGAAAATAGAAAAACAAGTAGAATCTTTAAAGTTAATGGCCCTAGACTAAAATTGTATCATGAAAATTTTATCTCACAGGATATGGAAATCATTTACTTTGACCTAGTTGAAAATCCAATAGATGAATTGAACACTATAGAGGAGTATATTGTAACCACAAACTCTAATGAAACAATCAAGCTATTGATGGTTACTAAACCAAAGAGAATGAAGAATAGGAAATAACAAAAAGAATAACAACCTGATAGAGACTTATTCGAGTGTGACAAAGACAACCCATATTACAAGGAATTTGGTGAAAATGAGGATCCTTCAAATCTCTTATAATCAAGTCTAGGGCACACTTTCCACAACATGCAAATCATTGAATGTACTCTTACGAAGTTTAACTTGATACATGAGTCCATATGAATCTTATGCCTGCATATTGGTTTTTCTTTTAACTAATTGAAGACTCATTATAAGCCTCCAATTAAGGAATTCAAACTAAATGGTACTTTCAGAGTCCTATAAGGAGTATCAAAGAATGTGTCCATACGAGTGGGTAGGCTCACTTTCACTACAAATTTTCTAGTCCTGCTAATAGCTACACCACATGATTAGATATTATGGGTAGACCATTCTTATCGACTACAGGAGCTATCAATAACGTATATGATTGCATAGTTACACATAGGATGTTAATGAACCAATATCAATCCAAAATGGGAGTCAACTTTGCGACGATTTTGATGAGGGGCAATTCATTGACCGTGATGAGAACAATTATGAAAGACGTTTTTCTGACCCTAATGAAGATATTCTCAATAAGGAATCACTTGAAGTGAAGATCGATTTTCTTACACTCAACGGAGAAGGATTCCTCAATGCGTCAAGCCAATGACAATAAACAATAACGCTTTATATAAGCCAACCCATATTCCTTATTTCCTTAGTTATTTCAGTTTTTTGTAGGAAATATAATATTATTATGGTTTTCTTTTATGCTATCTCTTTTCACTCTTTTTTTGAATTATTTTTGGGACTCGAGGTCCGTAGTAGCTTCAAATAGAGGGGAAATTATCGAGTTATATTTTTATTTTTATTGCCTTCATGCAAGTTGTATTATACATTGGCTTATTTAATTAATTAATAAAAATATTAGTTTGGTACATATCCGACCAAATTTTAAAGTTTATCAGTCAATTTTAGCTTTATGTTTTTTTATGAAAGGTATACAAGTTACTTGTAAAATAGCAATTGCAAAATAGCAAATCAAGCCAAGCGAATCCCCTGCGATTCCAAATGACAGTAGGAATTGCTGGCCAAATCTATGATAGAAACTAGTGAAATTAAGGCAAAATTTGGGTCTTGCAATCCCTTAGCTATTCCACATGTACAAAAATCGCTTCTCAAATTCGTGGTCCACTATATCTCATAACTCACAGATTCGCTTAATGAGATCCCAGTGATTCTACTTACATAGGAATCATTGGGCACGATGTTGGGTTTTAAAATAGAATTGAAATCGCCATACATAAAAGTTCATTCCCACACCCAAACCATCGCACCCCGTCCTCACAAAATTTATTTCTTGCCTAGATTCAACCTTCTTAAGCTCAATCTTAGTGTATTTAAGTAATTTCCTCCTCAACATAGCTTTATTCCACCCTACAATCTTCGATTTTGAGAGACTAGAGCTAAGGTAGGGTTTAAGGAATTCCTACTTCGAGCTTGAAATACTGGTTTAGAGGAGCTCAAGAGTGCATATCTTGAGAGATTCACTCTCAAGAAGATTATCACAACATACCAAAGCCCTTTATTTTGATGAAACTTTGATTTTTGGTGGATTTTTTGAAATTCTTCAACTGATTTAAAATTTTTTTGTTGAATTCCATTTCATTACACTTCATGAATTACCTCACTAGTTCTAATCGATTTGGTGTCGTAATGGCAATGATTGCTGGTTTACAAATAGTAGGTTTGTAAAATTTGTGGAGTTTTTGGAGAAGTGATCACAATGAGTTTGAAATTGAATTTTTGGTGAATCGATTTGAAAATAAATTATTTTGATAAATCTAATCTCATATTCTTGACTCTTATTATTTTTGAATGAGTTTTGCAAAAATCTACCCTTTTATTCATAATCCTTTCAACTTTATCGATAGTAATTTGATTTAAATTAAATTACTCACCTTAAGTCCATTTTTATAGGAAATACATGATTATGGTTTACTTGTTCATAGCTGTGATTTGACCATTATAATGGGATGAGGTAGAGGAAAGAGAAAGGGTTTATGATAGAAAAACCTAAGAAGAACCATTCGATCCGAAAAATATTCGCTCGACCTACAAGGATTATTATTAGGGAATCAAGAACTAGGAGGGCTGATTTGAGAACACCTACCCCACCTAGATCTTATGAGAATTCCTGCTACCTAGACCCAAACATACAAGTCCCTTAGGATGTACTGAGATTCGTCGATCCTAAAACACAAAAAAATACTTTCCAGATGCTAAAGAAGTTATTAAATCTGAAAGAGGATTCCAAATCCAAAATATGCATAAATATGGGGACCAAATAGTGAGCATCATAAGAGAAAGGCAGTGCGAACACATTTTTAGGGATTACGAGGATAACTTAGAATGGGGATGCTCAGAATTAGTTCAACAATTCTACGCCAACGGATGTATGAGTATAGACCCTAACAAAGTGATAGTTCAGGGGAAGAAGATTAACATTTCACCTAACGCCATACAAACATTACAGGCTTCCAGATTTAGGAGATAGACAGTAATCTGACACAATCATCTATGTACATAAGGAAACTTATCCACCTCTAAGAACTCAAGAGTCCTTAAAGGTAATTACTGAATGGGGATTTACTCTCGATATAGATGTTCATCCAAAGTTCATTGAAACCACCATTTTTAGGAAAATCACCAAATGTTGGAGCTACATCATAGATGCTTACCTAAACCCACCACCAACACCTTAAGGTGAAAAATCATAGAGCCAATCTACTATACCACATTTTATCAAAGACTAGGTATATCGACATTAGATATGAAATTCATAAAGCGATGAGATAGGCTATGAAGACCCTGAAACATGATGGTCTACCGTTCCTAATTTTGATTACCTAACCATTTTTGAAAGCCAAGGTTAGCTTCCATGAGATCTAATTCGCTTTGCTACCTCAGAGGACTATCACAGATGATATGATCAAGAGGATGAGAGTAATCGATGTGTATGAAGATTCAAAAGAAGTAAGAGCTCAATATGATAAGAAAATATAGAATCGAAGATATGACAAATAGGATGAGATTCCTTTCCTAAAGATGTACAACTGCCCTCTGCCCCTGGAAAATGTACTAAAAGTAAAATTTTTCTTTTAGGAGTAGTGAAAATAAAATCTTGAGGAATCATGAGATGCTAGATGAGAATGAGAGAACTTTGCAAGCCACCATTCCATGTCGAAAAAGGAGGAAGATCAAATATTCGCTATATCCTATGAAGAGAATTGACATTCCTTCGATGCAGTTGAGATTTCCATCGGGTGTTTATAACCTCGCTAATAGCTACCTTCATAACCTACTGCAGCAAGGAATGACGATGAAACTAAAGAAATTGATGGTGAATTTACTTCTACGCAAAGTACCTTGTAATCCTTTCATTTTTTCCTTATATGTGCAGAATGTGAACCTTATTTGAACCTTTAATAAGAAATGAATGCTTTACTCCATTGTATCTATCTATTATGTGATCCTTTTTTGTCTAATTTTAAAAAGAAATTTATGTTTCATATTTAATTCTTTTATGCGTCACGAGGTCTATTTGTTTCGTTAAAAAAAACAACTTTATTTTAAATCTTTGAGGACAAGGTTTGGAAAGAGTGTGGGGGAATTTAGATGAAATATAAAGAAGTTAAGCATGGAAAAGTCGAGAGATAGAATTTATTTAATATTCGAAGTTGACTTAAAATTCTTGAAAATTTTCCACAATTCAAGTAATATTTCTTCATTTTACTTTATTTAGTTAGAAATATGAATTGAATATAATTTCGATTTTAATAAAAGTGATATATTTTTATTACCCATGGAATTAGAAAATTTATGATAGAAATGAATCATTATATGACTAGAGGAATGTAGAGGGGATTAATTGCTTTGTGTTAGTTATTATAATAGGTAGAAGATTGAAACAAAAATGAAAGATGGATAACATAGATTTGTAAGAATCTTGTTATACAAATATTATTGATCAAATATTTTATTTATAAATATAATTAAAAGAACTTATGCCACAATTGAAAGGAAAAATAAGAATTAGCCAATAAGTTTTACTTAGTTGGGAAGAATACTTCCTTAACTATAGTGAAAGTGAGAAGAGGTAACAAGAGTTTTTGAAAAAAAATAGAGAGACCCACAAATTCCAAAGTAAATGGAGCAGGGAATCTAGTGGTTGAAAAAATATGAGAAAAATTCATATGAAAAGAATAATGGATTCCAAATGAAATGGAGCAAGGAATCTTTGGAATATAATATTAAGAAAACAAGTATATGTGAAGAAAGAAAAAGAAAGAAAATAGCAATATAGATTTATGAAAACTCTATAAATAAAAGATTTAACTCAAGTACTTATAGCTAAGTTGAGTGAAGTATCTCTTTTTCCAGCATTCTAATAAATTAATATGAAATAATAATTATTAGTGACTAAAAAAAATATATTTCGACTTTGATTGTAGTGATATTTTAAATATTGTTTGAAAATGATTTTTAATGTAATGGTTTTTGTATCTCGAGATTCTATATTAGTTATCGTAAGCTTGATGCTTATCAGTGGAGATTGAGAAAACCTATATAGTGGTTTGACCTTAATGATTAATTTAACTTTGACTTTTAATATGTATTGCATATTTGGAGGTGGAGTTGTCAAATAAAAAGGGTTGTTATTTTGATCTTTCTATTATATCATAAGTTTTTTTATGAAAGAAAATATGTGATTATTTAATTATCACTTCTATTTTAGAATAAAAGTGCACAACAACAACAACAACAATAACAACAACAACAACTACTACATAGCTTCAATCCCAAATTAATTGGGGTCGGTTACATGGATCACAATTTTTCATTATGCTCAATTAAGTGCAATTGATGGTGAGATTTCTAGACCATTTAATAATAAGAGTGTATAATTATGAAATCAAAATCAGGGAAGAAAAGATAATATGATTGAGAGTATTCGTTTGCTCAGGACAACAAAGTGCAAAGTTCGGAGGTACATGGTAAGTAAATAATTAGATATATTTTATAGTACATTTAGGATGATTTTATATGTAAAAGACTAAATTATATGGGGTTTTCTATTATTTTTTATATTTCAGTTGATAATTGGAATATTTGAAGAAAATAATGAAAAAAAGGGATAACATGAAGGATTTGATAGAGTGAAAAAAATACATAAAGATTCACCAACAAATCAAGGAAGAACTAGATCTCATAGCCAATGATTCCTAAGCGATTTGGCATTTACGCACGAATCGGTACTCAGATTAGTGGAACACTAATATTACTTTTCCAAGGATTTCTCCAATGATTTCACTTAAAATAGGAATCGCATAGGAATCGCTAGTGTTGGTTTTGTGAGTTATAAATTACAACTAGGAATAGAAGTTGGTTTAGGATATGTATTACTTAGGATACTATATTATATATGAACCTAAAAATACGAAATTAAAAGCCTTTGATAGTTTAACACTTTTTATCTTAGTTTGGAGGCCATTCTATATTCCTTTTGGAAAAGATTGGAAGATTCAAGTCTTCAATAAGGTATTTTTAATTATGTTTTTCTATTATTATGTTTTGATGTTATTTATAATTATGAGTGAGTAGTTTGTTAACCTAAATAAACTTCGAACATGAACTAGATCTGTTTTGCAATGTAGTTATTATATGATAATTATATTCTTAACACTTTAAGCCAATCATATTCTTTAAATCACAGATTTAATAGATGGTTATTTATTGATTGTAATCATGAATCTAAGTGCTTTGTGCATAGTGGCTAATGTGTATTGTAACGTTTTGATTCATTATCTAGTTTAAAGTAGTAACTAGAATTGTTTGAAAGGTATTACGATTAAGATGTCCTAGGTGAATTTGAGGTCTAATTTTAAAGTTGAATGACTTTATGATGATGTTAGATTTACTTCTTTATGGTTTTCATAAAGTATAATGTGGTTTTATTTCGTGAAGTTAATTTCTTTATGCGTTCAAAAGGTTAGCCAAATAAAATTATAATGTGGCTTTTCCACAAGTATAAGGAGAACTAATGGCTTGCTAAGACTTGTCTACTTACTTATGATTGGAGTTTGATAATCTAGGATACTTTATAAAGTATGTTCATGACTATATAATTGTAGTAACATATTTGGATGCAAAATGGATTGATGTTTCATTGTTTAAGATGTTTGTTTACTTGTTTATTTTATATTTTTTTGCATTGAATTAAATCGCTTTGAATTAAATGAATTTAATTTGGGTTAATTAAGTTTTCGTGGTTAGTTTAGTTGATTTCTATCAATAATGATTATTAATTTAAATCCTTCTTTTAATTAAATTAAATAAGAAATCAAAAAATAAAACTCTTCTTCTTAAGGAAATTGCAAAATCCCAATGAAGACGATCCCACTTACCACTACTACAAAATATAATACTATAATAAAAGTGAGAAATTTATTGTACTCGTTTGACACGTGTCTTATATATATACACGACAATAAATA
Organism: Stephania yunnanensis; assembly: GCA_039657365.1. NCBI lineage: Eukaryota > Viridiplantae > Streptophyta > Magnoliopsida > Ranunculales > Menispermaceae > Stephania > Stephania yunnanensis. The sequence continues at coordinate 22,427,850 of CM077583.1, forward strand.
AGTTTTACAAATTGTTACCCTATATCACATATTTAAAGATGTTTAAAAAATTTCTTTTCAGAAATTTTCGCAAGCTGCAAAATATTGAGAAAAAAAGGGTTTAAATAATTAAGATATGCTAGAAGTTTTATTCTTTGATATTGCATCTATTGCTGTGAATGCTTGGGCACCGTCTTCTACAGCCTTACTAAGGCATTTTCAATAAAATAATGTTGATGAAGAAATAGAAGATGGTAGCCATTTTAACGAAGATATCCAACATGGAGAATCATGTGATCTTAACGCATCACTTCCACATAATAAAAGGAAGACAAAGGAAATTAACATGACCTATGGGGACAAGAAAAGGAAAAAGGTTACCATAAGTAAAATGTTGAAAAATGTTGTAGAGACACTTGCGAACTCAATTAAAACTTCTAATTCGGAGCTTATTTCTTTTTTGTTACATTTTTGGTGTTCAAAACACGGCATAAATTTTAAATTTTTTTTTCAAACCCGAACATGATCAAATCAAAATTCCATTTAACTAATTAACAAAAGAAAATCGTACCTCAAACGTTAGTTTGCTTCTATGTGTTGATTGATGTTTAAGATGCTGCCAGAGATAAGCATCCTATATCTGAAATCCATGCATGAATGGCATCCAAAAATCCGAGTACTAGCCTAAAAAAGAATACGAAAATAATTTTTTGCCCTCCCCAAAAATGCTAGAACAGCTGAGAAACCTTACACACTTTCTAAAAACAAAAATTAGATTCTAACCTTAATTTCTTTTCGTAATATGAATTTACTTATCACTCCTATTTATATAACCCTCGTATAAAGTAGGTAAGTGAATTACCAATATACCCCTACTTAAAGTAGTATTAATATGACACATCTTAGGAATTAATTTGTTATGAATTTTATCATATAAAATTCGTTGTTTAGAGTTATTTAAAATCCTGCAAAACCATTCTTTGTGTACGAGAAAATAGGTTCATGCAACAATGGAAGTGAACCAAAACCATTTTGGTACACGAGTCGTAATCGTTCTCTAGTAAGACATTATGACTACCCAAGTTGCACAAAGATCAAAATTGATACAAAATAATCAATAGTGTATAACGTATCTTTTTTTTGTATGATATCTTTGGATCAAATTTAAGGCACGGAAAAGTCACCCTTAGTGTTCAATCGCACTAGTATTGATCTATAGGTACACTAGAAATATCCAAGTGACATTGATCTTACAAAGTCACTCGGACTTGGCCATTTATAGTCTAACATATTAAGGGATCCACTGATATCTCTCTTTAAATGAGAGGGACAAATTCCATCTCAATTAGACACGTTTATACATTATTCAAATAATAATTAATCACAACCTTTATAATTGTTCAGTTAAAGAAAACGTTCGATTGTGTCAAATCACCATAATCCTAATGTTGAAGTCTTTAGTAATCTCAAGTCAGAGGAATAAACAATATAACTATCATGAGTAACACTATGACTCAATCCTTGTGGTGTTCTCATAAGGAGTCGTTCCAATACCTTGTTCCCTAACAAGTACTCATAATCTAGATTCGTATCCTTATACGTATAATCATCACATGACCATCAATCAAGACTCACGCTAGTCTTTATTCATTATAGTTTCTAGTAGAATTACTGACTAGGGATATTTATGATATTTCAGTAACAGCCATGGATCTTATTATAATGTAAAGATGAAAACCAATTATAATAATGAACAAAAATGAGATCCTTTATTTTATTAAGTAAAATAACAATATTCATAAGATTAACCTAAGGCACTTACCCCAACATCTTCAACTTGATCATTCAGACTGTAGCATTCATGAATCAATGAAAGCGTTCCAAGAGCTCCCTAGTGTGACTGACCGTCGTCATCCATTATTTAAGTTTGCAACTCATGTTTTCCTTAAACGTGAGTGACGGGAAACATTTGTGGCACTCGATGATGTCAATAGTCATTAAGATTGCCTTCTAAGTGTAGAGCAAGAGAGCTTCACATTTTTTCTCAGGTGTCACACATAATATAATATAAGTTTTTTACTAATATTGCTTCATAGAATTAGGATGCTGACAATGTTATTTTGGGACTTTTGAATGTCTTGGATTTGAGTAGCTTTTGTTTAATTATCATTTGTAGTAATACTATAATTTTAATAACATTCTCACTTCTATCATTATTGTCCTTAATTAAATATTCAGTTCCTTTATTACTTTATGTGTGCATGTATGTGTGCTTAAGGTGTGCGTGCGCGCGTGCGCATGTGTATATGGTGTGTTTCATTTTATTATATGTTTCACTATACATTTCGTATGATAAGATTTTATCGAGGAGTTTAAATATATTAAATTTATTTATGATATCATGTATTTAACTTATTAAATTACTTTTTTTAACAACATAACGATGGGTTCTTTTTTTACATAGATGGAGTTTGTAAGCGATGGTGATTTTGATGTTGTACTTGAAGAGTAATATGATACGGGTGGATTGCAAAAACAACAAATGTTGAGAAATAAATCGAAGCTCGCAAATATTTTAATTTTGCAAACTAATATATCGAATTGAAAACCATCCATAGAGAACCATGTCGGACATATCCACATACTGGATGGATGTTCGTTTGTGAGTTAATTAGAGGCAACCTTGCAAGATGTAATCAACAACTTAGAATGAACAAAGACTTTTTTATAAAACTACGTGAGGTTTTGATGACAAAGTTTGATTTGAAGTATAGCAAAAAAATGGGACATAGTGGAAGAGTAAGTTATTATGTTTCTAATTACTTTAAGGCACTCAAAATGTAAAAAGTCAATAATTAGACATGTTTTATAGTTCATTTAAGACAATTTTAGATGTAAAAGATTACATTACATAGGTCTTTCTCTTGTTTTTGATATTTTAGGTAATAAATAGCGAATATGAAGAAATGAACAAAAAATGGAAGATTATGAAAGAATTAATCAATTGCAAAAAGTATGCGAAGAATCATAATCAAGGAGTAAGGAAGAACTAGAGAATTGAACCAGGGATTCCTAGCGATTCAAATAGGAATTATTCAAGTACTCTAGATTTTGATTCTAGTTGTCCTGTGAATTGCTGGCCAAATCAGTGAAACTACTGAACTCCAAATTATAGATTTTCTCACCGATTCCTATCTTACAAAAATCGCTATAAATCGATGGGCAACATTTTCTAAATTTAAGATAACTACAATGTTTTTGACTTAGTTTGGGAGGTTTACTACTTAGAATACTATAAATAGAAGTCTAGGGTATCAAAATTAGTTTCCCTTGAGTACTTAGATCAAGGTTTCATTGCTTTAAGAGCCATTCTCAATTGTTTTAGTTATTTACTTTATTGTTCTTTACTTTTGGAGAAGATTTGAAGATTTGAACTATTTCATTTAGAGGTATTTATCTATGTCTTTTATTTAAATTATTGTAAAGTTATTTATGATTATGAGTAAGTAAATCAATGTAAAAAAAGTTCGAATGTGAACTAGATCCATTTTGCAATGTAGTTATGAGGATAGGATTATGTGTCTAATTCTTTAAACTAATCGTATTATTTGATTCATTGATTTTACAGGTTATTATCTATTGATTTTAATCATGATCATTGTCTTGCATGCACAGTCTAGAATGTGTATTATTATAATTGGTTTCATGATCTATTTGAAGTAATAAATAGGATTGTTTGAAAGTCAACCATCGTTTAAATGTTCTAGCTGAATTTGAGATCTAAATATGATGTTGAAGTGGCTTTCAGAAGATGTTAGTTTTAGTAGTTTGAAGTTCTCATAAATTTTGATGCGATTTTATTGTGCTAAGTTAATGTCTTTGTGTATTCAAAGGGGTTAGCTAAATACAATTAGAACGTAGCTTTTCCACTAGTATAAGGAAAACAAATGACTGGGTTAATGTTGTTTACTTATGATTAGAGTTTAATGAACTATCTTACTTTATAGAGTATTCTCATAACTATTTATTTATTGAAGTTACATGTTTGGAATGCAAACTGGTTTATGTTTCATTCTTCTAGATGATTGTTTAGATATTTATTTATTATTCAATTAAATCTATTTGATTGATTTTAAATTTGGATTGTAGTAAAAATAAGTTAGTTAAATTAATTATTATTATATTATAGTTGATTATTAATTTGTTTAATTACTATTATTAAGAAAGTGAAAATAAAAAGCAAGAAAAATAAGAAAAACCTTTAAAAAACCTTTTTCTAGATATGTTTTATAAATCCCCGTGGAGACAATTCCCACTTACCATTACTACAAAACTTTTAAAGTATAATTAAAAAAGGGAAATTATTGTACGCACCCGACACTCGTCAAATTTTAGCACAAAACTTAAGATTCAAACACTATTTCATATGAGTTTTCGACATTGTATGGTCTATCCACTTCATCGTTCTAATCGCGCAAGATCTTAATATCCATTTGATCTTCAGTATATAAGATATATAATCGTAATTTAAGTCAACGACAACGTATAAGACACCAACCTACCACAACGAAAGCCAATAATAACTTTAACATTAATAATAATAATAATGATAATAAAAAACTTACTTTTAGGCGACCTAATCAAAATGTCACTGCTTATGAACCAATGTGCATTACCTATCCTTTGAGATTTCGCGAATTTGAACTTAGATTTGGATTCATTAGTCTCTACCTAACTTTTATGGTTAGGACGATAAAGACCCACAAAGATTTTTAAGGGAATATCAACATAAAGTCAATGGGCTGAAACCTAAAGACTGCAAGTTAGATCAAGTCACACTTAAAGCTTTTCTATTTGTATTGAAAGATGAAGCACAAGATTAGTTATTTTATCTTCCTCAAAATTCAATAACCACATGGCCTCTAATGTAAAGAGCTTTCCTAGATCAATATATGCCTATAAGAAAAATTAGTACTTATAGCGGATAAATCAAAGTCGTGAAAATGAAAGATGCTGAAATATTTAATGAATTTTGGGATAGATTCCAAAGATTGATTTCATTATTTCCAAAACATGGATACACTGAAAAAGCTTTATTAGAATACTTCTATAATGGAATAAATCATCTCGTGATGGGTTTTTGGGGTTCATACCCAACGCAAAATTCAAAACAATTTTTTTTAAAAAAACCCTAATTGGATCAGAAATAAGTTCCATTAAACTAAATCTACGAAAGTAAATCATATCTTATTTCATGATTTCTTTTTGATTGTTTGATTTTTAAGATGTTCAAGTGCGCGTCCTCTATCAGAAATCCACACACGAATGATGACCACAATTTGGAGTGCTAGCCCCAAGAGAGGTTAAAAAATAATTTTTCTTTCTCTTCCTACATCCAGAGAACTTGAAAAATTGTAAAACAAATTCTTATTTCATTTTTTAAGGATCCACCCCTTATTTATATGTGTAGATAAGCCTTCAGTTAAAATAGTATTCATAATACAACTATTGTATTTACGCAATTTAATCAAATTACACATACGCCCCTATTAATAAGTTATCATATAACGAATCATAAGGGTTTTATGTCATGAATTTTATCATATAAGATTCATTACTCTGGACCAATTGAAATTGTGCAAAACCATTCTTTGTGTGCAACCAAATAGGTTCAAGTGACGTTACCAGTGAACCAAAAACCATTTTGGTACACAAGTCATAAGCGGTCTCAAGCAAGGCATTGTGATTACCTAATTAATTACGTATATCATATCCTTTTGTCGTGCGATATCCTTTAATTAAACATAAGGCATGAAAAATCACCTTAATGTTTAATCGTACTAGTCTCGATCTTTAGGGAAACTGAAAAACATCCAAGTGACATTGATCATATCAATTCACATGGACTTGACCATTATCAGTTTATCTTGTCGAGGGATCCACTGATATCTCTCTATACGAGATTGAAAAATTCTATCTTGATTACATACCTTCACATATTATTCACACGGTAACCAATCACAATCTTTATAATTGTCTGGTTAAAGATAATATTTGATTATGTCAAATTATCATGCTCATAATATTAAAGTCTGTGGTAATCTCAAGTCAAAGAAATAAATGATATACCTTCCATTAGTAATACCTATGACTTAATCCATGTGGTGTTCTCATATCGGGTCGGTCCCGTATCTTATTCCATAATAAGTACTCATGACCTTGATTTGTATCCTTATATGCATGATCAGCACATGACCATCAATCAAGATTCACATTAATCTTAATTCATTATAGTTCTCAGTATAATGACCAACTAGGGACATTTATGATATTTCAATAAATACTCATGGATCTTACTATAAGTTAAACATGCAATCACTTATAATAAAATAACAAATAAAACCTATATTTTATTAACTAAAATTATAAGATAAACAATATTTATAGATTTCTCTAGAGCACAAGCCCTAACATCTTGAACAATGACTATTAGATACTGTATGTGGTGGATCATCATTTGATGTTAACTCAAGCAAAAGAAGCAATTAATAAGATGGCTGCACAATCTAAAAAATATAGTGAAAAGACTGATACATCAATAAAGAAAGTTTATGAGGTTAATAACAAATCATGCAATTAATTTGTTGAAAGAGTTGACTTATCTTGCATGGTTAAGCTACTACTAAAAGATAGATCTAATAAAGTAAAACCATGTTGATTTCTGGAATGGCACTACGGTAGAAAATCTTAAATTCAATTTTAGAGATCCAAACTAATTTCGAAAGGGTTAAATTGATCCAACGACGATAAACAAATGTTCTATATGAGAGGCAATCCATAGTCTATGTTTATTTCATGTTCATTTGTGTTTAATAGGAATGAAGTTTAGTTTAGTTTCATATTTTTTATGCTCTCACTTTTTGACTCTTATATTGGAAATATTTTCAAAATTTAAATTCCGAGGTGATTTGAATTGAGGGGGAGTGATGGAGTTATTTTTGTTTATATGTCCTTTATGCAAGTCGCATTATTTACTCGCTTATTTATTTATTTATTTAATAAAGTATTTAGTTAGTTACATGTCCCACTTAGACTTTCAGATTTTTAGTCAATTCTACATTAATATGATTTTTTATGAATGTTGAATACCTTAATTATAAGATAAATTAGACAAAATTTAAAATATCCTAGCAATTCCTAACAATTCGAAATAACAATAGGAATCGCTGGCTAAATCTGTAGCAGTACAAATGAAATGCGATAGCCCATTTCCTAAAATGGACTGCTCGGCCTAATCCCGTCATTAAGCCCTAATTCATGCCACGTAGGGCTTAACAACGTAATAGTAAACTTTTTTGTTACCTTCACCTTATTATCGGTATTTAGGATAAGTTTTATTTATCATTCAATAGTTGTGATTTTCATAGTTAATTAAAACTTATTAATCACTTTAATAAGATTTAGGATAAGTATTAGCGAAAGAGTTAATAAAATTTGTGGAAGAATTATAAAAACACTTATTGTGGAAACTAGGTAAATAAACGATCACATGAAACCAAAAAGAGAAATACTTGCATCAGTTAGGAAGTCTAGTCTCTCAACTCAATATACAACCCTAAAACTATTTAAAGGCATAAATGATAAATATATGAAATGATCACCTACAAAAGAATAATGAATTCCAAAGAAAATGGACCAGGGAACCGTAGGGATACAATATAAAGAAAATGAATATTTACATAATCGAGTAAGGAAAAGACATATATATATATTTATATATATATATATATATAGAAAATGAGGGAAGCTTATGAAAACTCTTCAAATAAAAGATATAGCTTGAGTTCTTATCGCTAAGTTAAGTGAAGTATATCTTTTTATTCTAAAATATAAATATTAGATGATGATTATTGGTGAATAAAAGTTCCTATTAACTTTTATTGCAGTAATATTTTAAATATTGTTCGAATAATGAGATTGATTTACTGATCTATATATATAGAGATTATACATTAATTATCGTAAACTTGATGCTTGTTAATGGAAATTGAGAAAACCTATATAGTGCATTGACCTTGGTGACTGGTTTAACTTTAAATTCTAAGGTGTATTGAATAATTATGAGGTTAAAATATCTAATATATGGGTTGCTCTTTAGTTTTTTCTATTCTACTATGATTATTATTTTTATGAAGGCAATATGTTTTATTTTAACATCACTTCTATTTAAGAAATTATAGTATATAATTAAGTTATAAGAATAAGGGGAGAAAATAGAATATGATTGAGAGTATTCCTTTGCATGTGACGGCAAAGTGCTGAGTTTAGGGGTATTTGAAAAGTCATTAATCAGACATATTTTATAGTTCATTTTAGGACGAATTTAGATGTAAAAGACTATATTACATGGGGTTTTCTCTTGTTTTTCACATTTCAAGTAATAAATGGAGAATCGGAAGAAATGAATGGAAAATGGAAGGTTAAGGAATTAATCAAATGGAAATAGTATGTAAAGAATCATCACAAAGGAAGCAAGGAAGAACTGGAGAATTAAACTAACGATTTCTAGCGATTTAAATGACACCTAAAATCGCTGGCAAAATAGTCGAAACTAGTGAACTCCAAATTATAGATTTTGCTAATGATTTCTATCTCACACAAATCGATGTGAATCGCAGGGCAGGATTTTGTGAATTTAAGATAACTACGACTTGCTTGAGTTGGTTTGATATATTACTACTCAGAATACTATAAATAAAAGCTTAGGGTTTCAAAATTAGTTTCCCTTGAGTACTTAGATCAATATTCCATTGCTATAGGAGCCATTCTTTATTGTTTTAGATAGTTACTTTATTATTATTTACTTTTAAAAAAGATTTGAAGATTTGAAGTATTTGACTCAGAGGTGTTTATCAATGACTTTAATTTATATTATTGCAATGTTATTTATGATCATTAGTTAGTAGTTAATCAATCTAAACGAAGTCCGAACATGAATTAGATCCTTTTTGCAATGTAGTTATGATGATAAGATTACGTGCTTAGTGCTTCAAACCAATTGAATTATTTATTCTTTGATTCATTGATTTCATAGGTTATTATCTATTGATTTTAATCATGATCTTTGAATTGGATGCATAGCCTAGAATGTTTATTGTGATATTTGATTTCATTGTCTATTTGAAGTAGTAACTAGGATTGTTGGAAAGGCAAACACTATTTAAATGTCTCAGGTAAATTTGAGATCTAAATTTGACGTTGAAGTGGCTTTTTGAAAATGTTAGATATAGTAGTTCTAAGCTCTCATAAATTTTAATGTGGTTTTATTGCGTGAAGTTGATATCTTTGTGTGTTAGAAGGGGTTAGCTCAATAAAATTATAACATAACCTTTTAACCATTATAAGGAGAACAAATGGTTGGCTAAAGGTTGTTTACTTGCTTATGATTAGAGTTTAATGATTTCTCTTACTTTGTAAAGTATGCGCATAATTATATATTGATTGAAGTTACATGTTTGGAATGCAAACGGGTTTATGTTTCATTGTTGTGGATGTTTGTTTAGATTTTTACTTATTATTGAATTGAATCTATTTGATTGACTGTGAATTTGAATTTTGTTAGTTAAGATAAGTTAGTTAATTTAATATAGTTAGTTAAGTTAAGTATTATTGTATTATAGTTAATTATTAGTTAGTTTAATTACTGTTATTAAGAAAATTAAAAGAAAAAGTAATAAAAATAAGAAAAACCATTAAAAGTCTTATTTCCTAGAGAGATTTGATAAATCTCTGTGGAGATGATTCCCATTTCTTATTACTACAAAATATTTAATGTATAATATACAACAACAACAACAACATAGCCTCAGTCCCAAATTAACTGGGGTCGGCTACATGGATCAAACTTTTCCATTGTGCTCGATTCAGTGCAATTGATGGTGAGCTTTGCAAACCATTCAAATCTCTCTTAATTAATGCATCCCATGTTAACTTTGGTCTACCCCTACCTCGTCGAATTTCTAGAGTTTCTATTGAGTCAAGTTTTCTAGTTGGGGCATTTGTAGGCCGTCTTTTGAGTGACCAAACCATCGCAACCGCCCCTTCCCTAATCTTTGTATCAATTGGTGCTACTCCTACTTGTCTTTGAATTTCTATATTTCTTATTCTATCTTTACGGGTTTTACCACACATCCACCTAAGCATCCTCATTTCTGCTACATTCACTTTATGTAATTGTTGTTGCTTTACTGCCCAACATTCATTTAATGTATAATATAAAAGGAAAAATTATTGTATATAACCGATATGTGTTAGAGGGGAATCGGATGTTACAAGAAAGATTCAACATTCAGGCGAAATGGTGCATAAATATTTTCATCGAGTATTAGAAGCTATATTAAGGATGATGTACGATTAGATGATGCCATTTCTAGAGAACGAAAATGTTGCGCATCCATACATTAATACAAATTCAAGATATTATCTTTTCTTTGAGGTAATTTTTCTTTCCAATTTTAATAGTTCCCCATTGATTCTAATTCTTATAAATTTACTAATTCTCAATCTTGAAAATGTAAAATTGCAAAGGAGCAATAAATGGGACTATAACGAACCAAAAAATAATAGTCGTAAACATGTTTTCATGTAGGACTATAACCTGGCAGCCAACTCTACTTGGCAAACTCGGTCGATACTCAAAGGTCAACACTAAGTTAATACTTCAATATTTTCACTTATGTTTGATGCCTTTACCATACCTATCTATATTTTCATGAACAATTTCAAATAGTTTAGCAATGAAAATTGCGAGCTAAAAGTGGTACTGACCTCGGGGTATGTGCGCGGGGATAGTTTAATAGGTTAGTGCATCAATGAGACTTGGGTAAAATTATAGCTTAAGTGGTGTTGTAGCTTAATGAAAATACCTAAGTTGTGAAATAAACTTCTAATTAAAATAACCTAACTCAAAATGAGAAAAAATAATAAAATGAAATAGCCTACGTTTAGTTCTGCTATGCCAATTATTATTGATTTATCTAAAGTAATCTATTGGACTCTAAATGAATTAATAATAACCTAAAATAGTGTAAAAATATATGTATTTAATGTGGTGGGATTATTTGAGTTAAAGAACATTATCTAACCAAAGTCCTAAAGTTCATGAATGAGAACACCTAAGTTGTTAATGTATTTCCATGAACATGATCCTACCTATAGATGTGTAGAAGAAAATATCCTAGATGGATAATGGAATCCTATGGTATGCATGTGCAAATAAATTTCAACTCTAGATGTGATAAGAGATTAATCCAATGTCTCTACACTTGAGTAAAATCCATATATAAGTAGTTCTTTAGGTCCTAGCATACATAAATAAGAGAAAAGTTCCCTTGATTTTAAAAAACAATAGGGCTAGAGTTCCATAATTTTAAGTTAATAAGGATCAATTAAGGAGGAAATCTTGGTCAAAGGAACATCAAATAAGAATATCAAGGTCTAGATGATGCTCCTCTACTTTTGATGAGTTCTTACTTAAATTGATCCTAATGCACGCAATGGTTTTGAGCAGTCAATCTAAAATGAATTTTGAAGAAAAAATTAGGTTTGTTATAGTTTTTCTAACATGATTCAAGTATTTTCAACACTGGATTTAAGTTATATTTCAAGTTTTCAAACTATTTTTGATGTTCGTTAGGTGTTTTCATTAGATGCATGTATAAAATCTTGAAAATTTTGGTATGATTGTTGTTGTTTTGATAGTAGAAGTGATGGTTGATGGTGTTCGATCAATTTTTGGAGTTTTGCTATGATATACATAAATTTGGGGATGATTTTCGAGGATTTAAAAGTGCAGAACTGCGTTTTTACAATTCTGCACGACATGGAGCGACCTTCACGTTATGGGTAGCTTCAGGACAATTTTGATTAATTTTGTTATAATGGTCGTATCTCCTTCATTTTCACTCCATTTTTGATGTTCCACTTATCGTCAAAAATCTATGAGGGATAGCATGAGCTTAAAACCATTACTTTTAAAAAATTTGATATTTTTCTTTATCGGAAATGGACATAAATCAGAATTTGTGCGTAGGGATATGTTTTCTTAAGTGTTTGATTGTTGAGGTTTTTCAAGGAGTTTCCGTGGCACTTTCTAACTCGTATTGTCTAAAATGGACCCTTGTAATATAATTTATGTGTTCATTGAATTTAGAGTCATTCCAAGTTTTCTAATGTATTTTTATGATTCACTTTTTGTTTAAGGACTTTACATTTTAACACTGTCCATATTTGGATTGTTTTCCAAATAAAGAAATTTAAAACACTTTCATTGATTTTAATCAGGAATTATAACTTATATTATGTCGATAAACATTATGGTTTATGCCTCGAGCTTTGTGAAGTCCTTTATTGCATTTTTATCTGAGTTAGGAGTTATTTTTTAGATAAATAACTTGATGAAAATTGCTAAAAACAATGTAATAGAGTGAACGGAAAATGAAACGATAAACTGAGTATAATTAGACTTTAGCATACCCACATTGAATTAAATGAATACCAGGGGTCCAGAGAGGATAAAGTCAGTATTAAGGATGGGTTTAGAGGTATGTGGGAGACGTGAGAGCTCAATATTTCACACAGGTTTGAGGTATGTAAACAAGATAGAGGATCAATTTCAATGCTTATCATATTCTTGATTTTATTTCTTCGTTATTCCATTTACTTGGACTATATTCTATACCGTTGAGTGTCTAAGGCTTGAGTATATCAGGAAGGTAATCAATACTTTGGTACTAGATGGACAAATGTGACCAAACCCTGAGTATTAGATCGTAAATAATAGATGTAGGTGAGGTATTTGGGCATTGTTGATGCCCCCAAGCTACACCTAACAAAGCCTATCCACTTGAACAGTCGCAGTTCTAGGCAGTTGAATAGTGCTACCCGATCTTCATTGACTTAGACCACTTAGATGTCTTCCCTAGACTCTTAGGCACACTTTATTCATTGTTATACATTTTTATTTACTTTTTTGTCCTTGAAATTCCCACTTGATACATAGAATTCTTTGGTTAGATTTATGAATTGTGATTGAAAATCAACTGGCTTTACTTACTGAAATTATCTCTAATGTAGTAATGATTGCAGGTCCTTCGTTCAGCTAAGAGTAAGGAGCTAGTGCTTGGTGACTTCCTCTGAGCTCCCTTTATAGTGGGCTTATACTTTTGTTAATTGTAGGTCCTTTTTGTGTATTTATATTGTACTTGTTTAATAAAACAATATTATGAGCTGGGTGCAATTCTTAAGACATGTTTATTTACTTTTTGACACCATATATGCATAAAATTGTATTTATTAGGATTCAACACTATAGTATGTCCCAAATCTTTCTTTATTTGACTTATTATAAATTACATAAGTTAATTTAGCTGCTATCATATTAAAACATGCAAAACCTAATAACTTAACCTTAAAGTTCTTAATTAGTAACTAATAATACTGGAAACAGAGGCTAACTAGGCTTGTATTGACCTTGCAAGGTTGACCTAGGGTTCATGTAAGTCTAGGCTGGGCAAGGCATAGTTTGTAGGCGCAAGGGCCGTCATATGGACACATGTGAAAGCGATTTTGCCTTTAATAGATAAAATACCTTATATTGGTCCCAAAAAATATGCCATGCAAGAAGTTAAGGCCGTGTTGCGACTTCGATATGTGTTTTACTTTTGCGTAGTCTAGATGGGAAGGAAATGCTCACGACACTTGTGTTTTCAATCGAGTTATTCATGACGTTAAATTTTCCTCATCCTAAGGAAGTTATGGATTTCTATATGTGTTGTATGATATATGATTGTAGTTTTGAATGTATTTATATTTCATATATGCTTTATTGTAGTCGCTAATATAGTATGAATTTTAATCCATACTAATTATTAATAACTTCATAATTTAAATGCTAATTAACTTAAGTTAGGCTTATGGTTAAGCTTGGCGTATTTCAATTAGTGCATGAGTGCGTTGGCATGATTTTATCATGTTTCGTTGGTTTGATATAGAATTAAATACACCATATGCTATTAATATTAATTAATATAAGCCTATAGTTGGAAATTAATTAATTAATTAATAAGTTATAGGTACCCCTAGTGTAACGTGGGGGTTGTGAAATAGGTGTGCACGCCTGAGTGTACTCGGTAGCGTGACCTATGAACGTATACGTGTTAAATACATAGGTATATATATTTAAATATATTTGATATATAAATATATATATAAATTAGACCTATAGTTTTCATTTAAATTATTTAAACCTTTAAATTACCTTCAGATCCGTGTGTGTGAGAGATGGAGTTTTGATGTGTGTCACTTTAGTAAGTGTATTAATTTAAGAAATATCCCTTTAATCTGCCTCGAGATTCATGTAATGTGAATATCAATGAAAAAAAAATATATAAACAAAAATTCAATTAATCATTATCTCATTATTTGATTGAATGGTGACTAGGAGAGGGTTTTGAAGAGAATCGATAAGAGGAGAAAAGGGTTTGTTGAGGTCATTTGAATCGGCGGTGAAGGAGAACAAACTGACTTGATTAGTTGAGTTTGGATCGTTTGGGTAAGTTTTATTAAGTTTTTATTTTTTTATTTTTTTATTTTTTTGTAGTTTATATTCGAATTGATGATGGAAGTTGAAGGAATTAGTGTTATTTGTTGTTTCCAGGCATTGGGAATGATGTAAGACCTCATTAAAGGCTCTATTCAAAGTTTGAGGGAGTTTACGAGTGATTTTGGATTGTTTGTGGATAGAATAGGAGCTGCTACCTATTAGATTTTGTAGTCTCTTGATGATAGAGCTTGCTCCCTATTACAGGAAAGCGCGCTCCCTCTTAAAGGAAGGATGAACCCAAAAGGTGGAGTGAACTCCACCATAGCAAGAAAATAAGAAATGCAGCTGAAACATTTTCGAGTTTTAAGGAGGGTTTAGGGACTGATTTAGGAGTACTAAAGCTATTGTAATGGACTTAAATTGGTCTCAATTGGTCTATTTTAGGTTCTAGATAAACGAGTAAGGATTAGAGGTGTACCGAGGGTGAATTTAGTCGGTTAAACTTTAGGGAACCTTCAATTGAGGTAAGTAAGACTCATTTATTTAACGATTATGCTATCTAAATTAGTATTAATAGCTCTTGTAGCGTATGGACTGGATTCGGGGAATTGTACTATGACTTATGGTATTTGCAATTTTATAAATTAAATCTCGAAGTTGAAATGGATAGTGTTTCGTAATGAGAACAAAGGAAGATAGGCAGATATATACCTATCTCTGTTGAAACGATAAAGAAGGTGGATAAATACCAACCTCTATTGAACATAACTAGGAAGGTGGATAAGTACCAACCTCCAATATATATAAAAAGAAAGGCGCATACGTACTGACCTTTAGTGAATATTAAGAGGAAAGCATAAAAGTACCGAACGCTAATGAAAAAATAAATATAATCCTATTAATTCACTATCCTGTTAGCGTCCAAATCTCAATTATATTTAAATACACTTTATGGGATCTTACATCAACCATTGTGTGGATTCTATATGTTGTGTTTCTATATAGAGGAGGGAAGACTCTGGTTTTAAGTCAAATTGAAATAAAGGGGTCTGAGTACTAATGCAATGTGTAACGACTAGTTACCTTAAGTTGGTAATTGGTGTTAATTTGAATCTTAATCAATTTGACTAAGACTCGATGTTAAGCCCTGTACGTCTCGATAACATGTGCATTGATTTTTGTGATTGCATTGTGTTTGTATGGCGTGTATTAGTGTTTATAGAAATAATTAGAATTAAATATCTTATAATTAATGAATTTTGGGACTCCTAATACCACTTATGGGTCCAGGGTAACGTACAATGGTGGTGAGGTAGCGTGCACGCCCGAGTGTACTCGTTGGCACGCACAACAAAATGATAAATGCATGAATTTAGGCGTATAAATATTAATATATTTTGTATTTATAAATATATATTGAAAATAATTAATAAATTGATAGGCACCTAGTGACTTACGGGGTCGAGGGTGACACGAGTGGGATGCACAATAGTGTGCATGTTTTAGTGTGGTAATTGGAGCATATGGTGAATTTATAGGCGAGAAATACAAAGTTATCTATATATATAGTTCGTAGATATAAATATATAAAAACGAATCGTGCAATTTAAATTAAACTAAAATATAAATTAGATTAACCTCGAGATATGTGTTACATTTGAGTTGAGGCGATGAATGGTGTTGGCCATTGGATTTTTGGATGAATTATCCATGCCTCGAGGTGCATGCAACAACATCTCATGGATAATCAATTTGTATTTGTAGAAATTTGTTGACATTGGTGCCACTTTAAGCAGTGTGACTTTATTTTATGTCCTTTGGATAGGCATCGAGATTCGTTCATATGAATCTTTAGAAAATATTATATTTACCATCGAATGCACTTAACAAACATCACCACCCCATCGAAATTGAAATTTGAACCAAAAAGAGAAATCGAATGAGGTAAATAGATGGAGCTCGAAACTGTGGAAAGGGAAAGGATCGAAACCCATGGTAAATGACTTGTTGGATTGTTTATTTCGTTGTTGAGATGTTGGTGATATTGTGTTGATGTCATTATGGTGTCAACATTGAAGATGAGTTGGCATAGAGGCTTGGTTTATCTGAGGAAGGAGACTGCATGAGAACCATATCCCTTCCCAAGAGTGCCTTGGGTTTGGGCCAAACCCAACCCTAGTGATTAAAAAAATGATTTGCAGTTGGGACAGAGAGGTTTCGATGACGAAGATGGGGTTGGCCCTTAAACTAGGCCTGGTTCAGCTCAGTTGGGCTGAACCTTGTTTGGTTTAATTCTGGACCAAACCTATTTCCAATTTAAAATAAAATATTAAAAAAAGCAGGAAATTTTCGGGAAAGTTCCAAAAAATAGGAAATAAATCATAAAAGATATATTTGTTCACCGAATAAATTGAAATTGCGTAATTTATTGAAAAATGAGGAATTTGATATTCGTGTGAGACTTTATGCTTGGGTTTTTTAACATGTAAAGCGTGAAATTGGTCCAAATAAATGGAAGAATTTTGAAAATAGGTCTCAGGATTACAAATTCAAATGGGACCAGTTTGGAGTGTTAACTAATAAGTATTAGACTTGAATTGATGATGATCGAGTTATTTTAGATTTTTTAATGACGAGGAAAAAGATCGAGGGCTCGATCCGGGAGTTACGGAGGTCGATATAAAGTTAGGAAAGATTTGCACAAGTATGTGGGACTCAATTACAAATATTATTTATGCTATTTATTGTAGTAAACCTAGTTCATGTTGGTTATGGAATGGGATTGGAAGCATTGAATGGTGATGAGAATAATACGTAACAAACATCGGGGAATGAGCTAGATTGTGCTAAACAGATACAGAGTGTCTATGAGGTGTTAAAGATTAGCTTTTCCTTTTTACCTTCGTATATCGTGTCTTAGTATTAACCTTCATATCCTAAGTGTGCGGTGACTCTATTATTCTTAAATACAATGATGAAATCACACATTAGCCAATGTGTGGATTTCGAGTAGTGGAATTCTTGCGTACTCGTGAAATTGTTCTTATAAATGAATGACAATTGAAGTCACACGTGGAGTGCCTATGGAACTATAGTTTTCATCACTTTGTCTATTGTTTTTTATTTATTTATCATGCCTTGATAGATATTATTGGATTCATATTTTTATTCATATTCCTTGATTATTCGATATACTCTAGATATTGTAATTGTTATTCACTTACTGAGTAAGTTGGAGCGCTCATTCCCCAATTAACATTTTTGTTATCGATGTATGCTAGAATAGGAGTTTATAGTTTTCTCTATGATGTATTAATATTCTTTACTATTTATTTGTTTTATAAATTACTATTTTGTATTAACATGAGGTTTAGGGTTGTTTTATAAACTGAGGTTGATACTTGTTTTGGACTCTGATTAGTGTAGTTTAGTATATCATTTGTATGATAGGAAAATTTTTAATTTTGCTGCGTTTTCAATTATTTATTCGATATACGATATATTGAGTTGTGATTATTTGGTATGAAGGATGGATGTATTGTTACTTTAATTAAGTACCACTGGTGTACGGGGGCTTAATTATGGTTTGATGCTGGGTATCGCCCTAATTGGGAAGGGGATGCTAGACTTTGGAATTAGAGCCTTATTATAGTTTGTTTCCAAAAATAACTTTGATGCGATTTGGCATGGGAGCTAGGGCTTATGAAGCTTCGTCTTACTTTTCAAGATTTATGGGAATCAAGGATTAACTTTGATACAGTTTAGTGTTAGAGCTTGATTACATTACCTATATGTTGAATAAAAGTCAAAGTTCACTGACTTGGAGATTGGTTGTCTTGTTATTGATAACCTAGGACTTAATAAATGATTTTGTGGATTTTTTAGGGTAGAGAAAGAAAAAAATTTTGAGTTATAATATTTGATGAGTCTTATTATATGTATGCAATAGATGTTGTTGTCTTATCTCACCCATTCGCAATCCTGATGATTTTATCCACATCTTTAACTTGGAATCCAATGAATAGAAGGTGTGAGTTCTCTGGAATCTGGACTTCAGCGATATAACAATAAAGAAAGTCAGTTGAAACGTAATAATATGAGAAATAATTGAGGATTGGTGTTTATAGAAACCTAAAACTTAATAATACTCGGAACAAGGAAAGACATAGGGAATCTTATAGTGAGAAAATGTAAACTATTTTCCTAGTGAATAGTCTCTAATGGTTTTTATTCTTACTAATATGGCTTTACTAACGATAATATGTGAAGAAAGATTTATTGAACCTATATTTTGAGACAAATGTTAAGAGAAGTGAATCAAATATGGAATGATTTCTAGTGCAGCTCAAAGGACACGATTTCCTTTGTGTGAAATATATACTAGTGTTCTGTCTAGTAAAACATGATTTAAAAGTTGTTTAACGAGAAAATTTGTGATAAATGATGAGGAAAACTTAGTGAAGTTAGATAACCACTAGTTATTCATACTTCATGAGTTGTTATGGAGTATAAGATTATGGATATGGTGAAAGTCCATATTGGAATAGTAAGAAAAATCTTATTAATGTCTTTATGGTGTAATCACACTTACTAATGGAACAATATAAGAAAAGAGTAATGTTGTAGTGGATGCACATGCGTAGAAACGAAACATAAGATTAATAGATTAAGGTGTAAATCAATGATGGGATATAAGAAAATGATCATAATTATTAAATTATATTAAAAGTGAAGATGCATAGTGAGAGATAAAAGTTGAAGGATTATGGAAAAATCTATGGAATTAGTATCTTATCTATTGGACTTCTATCACTTTTATGGTCATTTCATATGGAAACTTAAAGTTTAAGAATTGCATAGTTTAAGTTAAAATGTGACAGTGAGCTAGTGAGATGCCCTAATCTGATCTTTTAGACTAGTATAGTCTAAATTTGGGAAAATGAGATGTTAATGAATCTGAGGATTTTGAGAATCTAAAGAATACCGTAAGATATTAAGAATGAATAGGTAAGCAGTATATCAAGAGGTTGGTATTAATTGCCACTCTTAACCGAAAACTATATAAATCTCTAAATTTTTACAAATGGTGATGTACAGAAACAAAGTTGTCACTCGAGATTCAGTGGTTTGTACTTGTTTTATAATAGTGGTAAATTCATGATGAGAATTCAAGCTTAATGAATGACGATTGAGATCTCAAAAGTTTCAAGAATTATGTTACTCAATTTTCTTAGAATTTGGCCAGAATTAGAGATTTAAATTAATCAATTACTTGATTTTCAATATCAAACCAATTATCAATTCAATTTTATTTCGGTGTACAACGGGAATTGTATGAGTTAGAGAACTCAACTCGAGTAATGAACTAATTTGAACTAAATGAATAAGGAATATTCATTGCTCCAAATCGACATCTCATTTGGTTAACTACATGAAACCCGATGTTCTCACTAAATGGTTGACATTGGGTTTTCATTAAATTAAGATTATAATTAGGAGTATGTGAAAATGAAGTTAGGCAATAGCTTAATCGTGTTAAAAATCATGGTATAAACTATTCACACTCACTAAATCTCATGCTATATTCATAAATGAATAAAAAAATAAAGTTGTTTGACTCTATTGGAATATTATCGTTGTGTTATCAATGATAATTAAAGAAGACTTACCAAAAACACAAGCAATATTACAGAGTTATGAGAACTTTGACAATAAATTGGTTTATGTCAAAAACTGTAAGTGCAAATATTAAGCTTCAAATGTAAATTACTCAGATATGTGTTGAATATTATTTGCGAGTCAATGAATTTAACTTAGATTGAGGCAATTAGGGAATTGTCTTATGCTAAACACAAAATCTTAAAAGTAATGTTATCTTGAAATAATTTAATGATACAAACAACATATAAAAAGATTTGTAGTATAGTTGCGTTATATCTACAATTAATCCAAGAGCTAAATTGAGATATGTTATAAATGACACAAGGATGCCTTAAGTAAGAATTGAAATAAGGTCTAACTATTTTACCAAAAAAAAATTATGATTTAACTACAATGATTACTTGGTTTATACCTAGAATATTGAAAAAATTAAAGGTTTAGCCTAATACTTTATTTTCTGGTAGTTGTGTGTTGATACAACGAAGCAAGAGATTGTAGTTTATACTATTATATAATTCATGGAAGTTTGAGAAGATCTATTTTGAAATAACTGTTTTAGTAGTCATACCAAACAATATAAGGCATGAAAGGTAGAATAAAAGCTTTAAATGTATTTGAAATGATGAATGGACTGAATTGCAAAGATATGTCCTAGAGCTAAGACATAGGGTTATAAGATATGGGTGTAGATCCCAACTTATTTGTCAATCCATTAAATTGAATAGGTTGTGCATGTTCATTAATTCATCAAAAGCTTTGAAATACTGATATACCCAAGTGAAAAGGATTGGGAGAGACTTTCAATTACCACTAATATTAGAGAATCTTAAAGGAAAGAATAAAAGACAAATGAGAAGTATGAAAACCAAATAGATGGTGTAATGTGATTTAAAGATCTTCAAGCAATGAGCGTTTGAAGAGTATAGTTGTCGGAGTGAAAGAAACTGGAGGTGAAGTAAGAAATCTAAATTAATGAATATAATGAATTCACTATGAGAAATCATCCACACGAAGTGATTGATGTGATCAATACTTTAAGTAAAGAAAAGAACATCAAACGTAATTCTAAGAAGAACTTATCTGTATTATCTCTTGAGAGAGATTTGTAATAATGATGATGAAAGAAAATCCTGTAGGAACATTATTAACTGAATTACTGAAATTGTTAATTACAAGTCTAAACTTTGATGCTCAGATTAGAACTGGGCCAAAAGTTTGATTAGTTGGGTGATATGGTGATGTAGAAGTCTAATTGGACCAAATTGATATGCCACGATTTGGCTATTATGTGTTAATATCTAGATTAGA
This sequence comes from Stephania yunnanensis, assembly GCA_039657365.1. Taxonomy (NCBI): domain Eukaryota; kingdom Viridiplantae; phylum Streptophyta; class Magnoliopsida; order Ranunculales; family Menispermaceae; genus Stephania; species Stephania yunnanensis. The sequence goes on from CM077583.1 coordinate 22,449,400, forward strand.
CTTTGTAATGGAATTATGCTAGAAATATTAGATTTTGATAGGAAAATCCCAATTTGAAAAGAATTTTAGGCAAAAATTACTTCGATGACTCAAGGATCTCTTTATATTAGTTGTACATGCCATGCCATATCATATTTAGGTATACGAGAAGATTATGAATTTTCTGAAATGATGATATATGTTATTACGTTCATAAAGAGATGTGAGAGTTGTTCAATAGGTTGTGACTAGATGATAAAAACCCGAAAGGTTAAGTAAATTCTTGTCTATATCTAATGGTAGTAGGATAACATAACTGGGAGTTATGTAGTAAAATTAGCTAGTTTTCGGTATCAACAGAATATAATAGAAGTTGTAATTGATAGATTGATCAAGCCTGCAAATTCTCGTCATTGAGGATTAGTTATTCTTTCCATAAATTAAGTAAGATATCTATATGAGAGGATATGAGATGATATGGTGGTGCATTGTTTAGATTTCTCAGATGGAGATTAGAGACTTACTTCTACTGGTGAAGAAGTTTTTGATATAGTTGAAAATCATTATCAATCTTAGCACAATATATATTTTTTCGTGTTGATAAAGAAACTGAGTAACTTCTCCTAGTTCTAAAGAATAAATATCTTGAGCTTGTGTGTCATAATCATCAACCTCTAAAAGAATAGATTTCTCCATAGAAGTTCTTTAATGAAATTGGTGATATGGTGGATTTCATAATGGTGTTGTTGCGAAAAAAAGAGATAGTGAAAAACTACGCAAAGAGAGTATGACAAGCTTGGTGATATATAACTACGAATTGGTCAAAATAAAGATGTTGAGGAGTAAAACAACATAGATTTTGGGAGAATTAAAAACACATGTTCATTGTACTTTTGAAATTCTCATATATGAAAACACTTTGTAGAATCAGATTATAGTAATATAGTTGTTCCATGAAAAAAAATAATAATCAGGGAACGAGAGTTAAATAAAAGAGCAAATTCCATTTCTCTTCGGAACTACTGTAACTTGTACATTTCCTTTAATTTGAGGATGAAATGTCTTAAATTGAGGATACTGTAGTGTCCCATTACTTTAAGTAGGTAATTAGTGTTAATCTAAATCCTAATTAATTTGAGTTAAGCTCGAGGTTAAGCTTAGGTTATCTTGAATAGCGTTTGCATGGATTCGTGTGATTGCATTGTGTTTTTATGGCGCGTCTTAGTATTTTATGAAAATGACTGGAATAAATTATTCTAAAATTAATGAATTTTAGACATATATATTTGTATATTGTGTATATATATACAATTATATTGAAAATAATTAATAATTTGATGGGCGCCTAGTGACATGTGAAGTCGAGGGTGACACGCGTGGGATGTACAATAGTATGCATGCCTAAGGGTGGTTGTTAGCCCGTGTTGTGAATTTAAAGGTGCAAAATACGAATTTATCTATATATTCATACATATATATAGTTTATATATATGAATATAGAAAAATGAATCCTAAAGTTTAAATCAAATTAAATTATACATTGGATTCACTTCTAGATATACATTACATTTGAGTTAAGGTGATGAATGGTGTTAATCGTTGGATTTTTGGAAGGATTATCTATGCCTCGTGATGCATTATATCACATATCAAGGAAAACCAATTTGCACTTGTAGGCATGTGTTGAAATTAGTGTCACTTTAAGTAGTGTGATTTTTTTATGTCCTTTGCATCGGCCTCAAGATTCATACGTACCAATCTTGAAGAATTCTAATATTACCATCAAACGCACAGAATAAACATAACCACCTAATCAAAATTGAAATTCAAACTAGAGAGAAATCGATAGAGTAGAGGGATGGAGCTCAAAACAGTGGAGAGGGAAAGGATCGAAACCCATGGTAAAGGAGTTGTTGTTAGATTGTTTGTTGTTGTTGTTGGGATGTTGTTGATGTTGTGTTCATGTTGTTGTGGTGTCAACGTTGAATAAGAGTTGGCATGGATGCTTGGTTTATCTGAGGAAGGAGACGACAGGGTCGTCTCCCCTCCAAAAAAAGCCATGGGTTAGGGCCAAACCCAACCCCAAAGATTGAAAAAAAATTGATCTTCGATTGAGAAATATAGACTTCAATGAGAAAGAAGGGGTTGGCCCTTCAACCGAGCCTAGTTCAGCTCGGTTGGGCCGAATGTAGTTTAGTTTGGTTTAGGACCAAACCCTTTCCTATTTAAAATAAAATATTTAAAAAGACTAGAAGTTTTGGAAAAAATTCAAGAAAATAGGAAATAAATCATAAAAAAATGTATTTTTCGATCAAATAAATGGAAGTTGCATATGTCAATGAAAAAATGAAGAATTTTATATTTATGCTAGACTTTATGCCTGGGTTGTTTTACTTCCTAACGAGTGAAATTAGTCCAAATAAATGGAAGAAATTGGAAAATAGGTTTTATACTTACATATTCAAATGGGAGTAGTTTTGGAGTGTTAATTAATGAGTGTCAGACTTGAATTGATGGTGATCGACCTATTTTAGATTCTCGATTGATGATAAAAAGGATTGAGGACTCTGAGAGGTTTAGAAATTGATATAAAGTTAGGAAAGCTTGCCATAAGTAAGTGGGACTCAATTACAAATATCATTTGTGCTATTTATCATAGTATACCTAGTTCACGTAGGTAATGGACTGAGATTGGAACACTGCACGGTGATGAGAATAAAGCATAACAAATATTGGGGAATGAGCTAGATCGTGCTAACCTGATACAGTGTGGATATGAAGTGTTAAGGATTAGCGTTTCCTTCTTACCATCATATATCGTGGCTTAATATTGACTTTCATATCTTATAGAGTTTAGTGACTCCGTTATTCTTGAATACACTGACGAAATCACAAATCAAACAATATGTGGATTTTAAGTAATGATATTCTTGCATAACCGAGAAATGAATCTTATAAATGAATGATATTTGACGTCACACGTGCAGTGCCTATGGAACTATAGTTTCCATCTCTTCATCTATTGTTTTTTTATCTATCATGCCTTAATAGATATTGTTAGATTCATATTGTTATTTATATTCTTTAATTATTAGATAAATTCTTGATATTGTAATTCTGAGTTACTCACTAAGCAAATCGGAGCGCTCATACCCCAATCAACATTTCGGTTATCGAAGTGCTTTTTGACTCAAAAATAAAGAAGAATATGAGTTTATAATCTTCTCTATGATGTATTGATATACCTTACGGTTTATATATTATATGAATTACTATTTTTTATTAACACAGGGTTTAGGGTTGTTTTGTAAATCGAGGTTGATACTGGTTTCAGACTTTGATTAGTACAATTTAGTGTATCGTTGTATTATAGAAAACGTTTTAATTCCACGCTATTTTTAATTATTTATTAGATATATGATATATTGTATTGTGATTATCATGTATGAAGGACGGCTGTACTGTTACTCTATTTAAGTCCGACTGGTATACCGGGGCTTAATTAGGGTTTAAGGCTTGATATTGTTGTAATTAGGATAAGGTATTCTACATAATGCATTGAATGACTTCTATCTAATTTTATATTGTTTATAGCGTTTCTTTTGCATTGAATAACTATTGTTGGATCATATAATTATTCATTCATCTCATCAACTATTAGTAGATAGTTGATCAGTATATGAGTATCACTTACTGAGCAAGTTGGAGCGCTCACCCTTCAAAGATTCCAGGTACATCGCAAGGCGCTTCTCTAAAAGGTAAAGAAAAATATATGGATTTTCGTTCTTCTCTTTGTTGTAATGAATTCTTTCTGTACCTTTATATAGTCTGAATTATACTTTATGTAATAAAACAAGGTTGGGATATTGTATTATAACTGAGGTTTATTCTGGTGATTTTATATATATGTATATCTTTTGGATTTATTGAAAAAGTTTTAATTTTGCAGTGTATTCTATTTCTTTTATATGAATTTTAATCATGTTTATCACGTTATGAAGGTGAGGCAACTGGCTCTAGTTAAGTCTGGCTAGTGTATAAGGGCTCAATTAGTGTTTCAAAGTGGGTATCGCTACTTAGGATAGGGGATGCTACATTTTGGCATTAAAGCCAAGGTTTACAACTTATAAATAAAGGTATAATTTTGATATAGTTTGGTATTAAAGCCTGAGTTTAAGAACTCTATAACATTATGGTATGAGCCTGGCTCTTAATCTTTCCTTAACTTTAAATTAAAGAATAGCTTTGATACGGTTTGATACCAAAACTTGATTGGAATCCTACCTTTATTACTTGAGACATAACTTACGTTGACATATTTCAATATTAGAGTCTGGGTTTACTAACTTCGTGATTGTTTATCAAGTTATGGATAAGCTAAGTTTGATAACAAAGTATTGGGGAAATAAAAATTGTTTAATTACTAATGGCCTAAACAATCAATTAATCAAATTGATAATGTTTACAACCACTATAATGATCTGTCATTCTCACAAAACTCATGTAATGAATGATGATCTATTCAATGGCGATATTGAGTAATTATAGACCCTGTCTAACTAATCTATCTTGAAATTTGGTCTTAAATAAAATTCAACTCAGAAAACGACCTTGGTCTCCTGTTGTGATTTCTGTTGGAATCATCTAACGTTCAACCACTAAGCTTTCTATTAGTTCAAGAATCTTGACTTGTCATTTCCATAAAGCTTTTCAATTCTTTATACGCTTTTTCTTGGATTTGTGGTTGTAATCAATCTCGAAGTTCTCTCATTGCAGTATAAAACTTCTTCACTGTTATAGACAAAACCGACAGTTGATTTGTTGTAGTATCCAACTCTTATTCAATTCCTACTTCAACTTTAGTTATGTCTTCATCTTCAACTCTAACCTTGATACTGTAATCTTCACTGTAATTTGCATTGTATTATATATTTGAGTTATATTTGCACTCGAACATATTGTTGATTTAGGCTTTCATATTCATTGCAACATTTACCTAACTTACTTATCTTCTATTTTGACAATATACCGGCAACAAAGATAGACTGACTCAAACACGATAAACTAGGTTCTAACTATCTACCTTTTGGCATAGATTGTTCAAAAGTAGTAACTAGAAAGATAACCAGATTTTTTAGGAACTTCATAAAATGTATTATTACTAATTGATTGAGGTAACAACACACGAAAGTAAGACTCCAAAATTTTTTTGTCATCACCTAATAAGTACATCCATGAAATATAATGTTAAAACATAAAAGTTCATGTACTTACAGTCACAAAATACCGAATAATTAACCTTCCTTTCTCTTGCTCACTCGATCCCATTTTTTACTAAACAATGTCAAAAAGATTATAGCTATTTGAGAACCAGCCGACTCAATTAATGAAGCTCGACTTCAATAATATCCAACTCTTCTTACGGAGGTGGCATTTGTGTGGCAACATCTATTTTATATTTTTTGTCAGATATGAAATATGATACAATAAGTAATCAAACAAAAAATGTGTGGTCCTAAAACCACCCATTAGAAATTGGTTCTTGTAGAGGTTCATGTCAAGTTGGAGCAGAGTTGTCTTTAGCAACTTCTGTTTATGTTTTAGTAGCGGTAGGAGCACATGCCACAGGTGAAGCAAAACTAACATCAACCAAAATTGTTGGCTCGAATAAAGTGGTAGGAATGGCTTTATAAGAATTGGAATCCTCATGCTTGAGGTGAGTAGGTGGATTGACTGACATACTTCGCTTTAGTTGCAAAACATCAGACAATAGAGCCTCAATAGTATGTACCATGGTTACAGTAATTGAAGGTAGCAGAATGCCCCAAGGGTAATAGTCTAGTTCTCGACAGGAGGAATCTCCGATGTTACTAAAGACAAAACCTGTTTAGTAACACTATCATAAGAAACCTCACTTAGTGTTACAACATGTTCACCATCAGCTCCAAAATTCATTTTAAGAGACTTTAGAATATTTGTCCAAATAGTTGCAATATTAGTTTTAGAATTTAAACCAATGTTTAAACTCATAAAGTTATCTTGATCTACTCTAAATTCATAAATATGAACCTTGGCATATGAGGTAACTTCCTTCTTTTTAATAAAGAAGTATAGCAGTAGAACTTGGACATTTTGTTAAAGAAGCTGGTAGTCAAGTCTTTCCTGTAACAATAGTAAGAGAATCTTCCCCACGTACAATTCCTCGCCTAAAGATTGCACTTCAATAGGATTGGTGTCTTCAACATCATCATATTTCTCAAATTAAGAAACCTCTGTAATGTTTCATCTATAATTTGTCTAGACTTCCACAATGGCTTTATAGCAATGGTAGGAACACTTGCATTAGCAGTAGCCTTAATAGTAGTAGGAGTTGAGCATTCATTGTAGTAGGAGATTGAGATTTTCAAGCTGATATAGTTGATGACTTCTTCTTTAGGCTGGATAGGTCAAGATCAACAATCGTGTAATTTGAGTTCATTTAATGATTCTGTCTAACTTCCTCCAATACCTTCTCTATCATGTCATTGGTTTGCCTAATGACTTAATACCTTCGAAAAGTTTGGAAACATGATAGATATGGCCTATTTTGCTTCTTCACTAAATGCACATGGTAGTCATAGATTTCCTTTCCGATGTTGAACTTCTTTCCCAGAGTAAGAGCATACAACAATGACATTGACTCCTTAAATACTAGAGTCTGATGGGAAGTAGCCACAACATTATTGGTCTTAAATTTCCACAACATGGAAGCCTTACATGTTACCTTGGTTGTAGGAAGCCCAAAAACGTCACCATAGGGCCATTTCATAAGAACCCCTCTAGTTAACAAAGAGATAACATCATCAAGCTTGAGTGATGAACTTGACTTATCTGTAGTTTTCTCGAATCCAGAAAGTACTAGCTTATAATTGATGGAAATAGGACTAAACAAAATGTCAAAACCATGAACAAATACCTTATCTACAAAAACATCCTAAATTTTTTTAAGAAGAGTGTTATAGAAATCCTAGACAATGGAATCATTATAAAAGCCTTCAAAACAAACTGACCCATAAATGTCAGTTTAAACTAGCAATCTCTCAAGGCTAGTTTCGTGAAAATATGACACATTGATCTGTTGAACAAACCAGTACTTTCTCTTCACTGTATCCTTAAATCTCTCGATGTATGCCAATGATCAAAAGTGACCAAAAGCAGAAAAAGCTGGCACGCCAAAGTACTTATAAATGAATGTGGTCTTTGTTAGGCCAGTGGCCTTGTAGATGTCTTTGAATTTATTAAGAATACATTATAAAGAGTCAAAGGAAACCTTCTCATCCTTACCAACATTCTTTTTTCCATTGGCAGTTCAGGCTTTCTTGGAAGAGCTAGCATGGCCAACTAATTACCAACGTCGGATATCCCCTAATTTCACTCGTGCACTGTTTGCAGCAATTCTAGGATATGATGGCGTACAAATTTAGATTTTATTTGTTGGAGCATGACAGTAAATGCCCTTTATCTCCAACATTAGAAGCATAATTTTTGCAGTAGAGTCAATTATGCAAGGTTGAAAAAAATTGCTGAGACATTCTAGTAGTAACTTGAAGCAAGAAAGATGAGAAAATGGTAGAGAAGGTCACAATGAAAGAGAAGAACTCGAATTTAGAAAACCAAATTGCGAAAATAAGGTATTATCACAAAATCAGCAAAGATTAACCCAAATTATAATTAATGTCTCCCTCAAATCCCAAAAAATTAATCCGTTGTATCTAATGGAACAAAATTTACTCCCCTTCAACCAGTTCATATTAGTCATAGTTTAGAATTCCAAAAGATATCAAATTTTTCGGCATAGTTAATTCAATCACCTACCTACTTTGGCCCCAAGTTATGATTTTTCCCTACTACAAGCTTCTATTTATGTTGTTAAGTTAGTGGAAAAAATTTTTTTATTTCTTCTAAGTCTGATTGTAAATAATTCAACCAAGTTTTTACTCCAAAAATTAAAACCAAACTATTACTCGCAGGTAAGACTCTGTAAAACAATAAATATACTAAAGTATATAATCATGCTTGCATTATAGTATTAAATTCTAGATGAGATGTAAGAAATTGAATGAAAAGGAGATAATACTTATTAAGCTGCAAGAAAAATATTTAAAATAAGCTTAATCCTGCAAGGCTTCATTGAGTACACTATCTACGTACTTTATACCCCTAAACTTACACCGAACCTTTTGTTAGTTCGACAAATTTATGCCCCCTTGTCGGGGCCCAAATCAATGAACTCATTTGCCAGTATATAGAATGGTGCAAAGACGTAATCCTTGTTTTCCAAGAACTCGCTTCCGTCCTGGAAGATATTCGTTCTCTTTCATACCTAGATGCTAATGTAGCGCAACTCCACATTAATAAGCGCTCTAGCAGTCGCCAAAAATGGTAAGCCCAAAAGAAGTGTGCCACATTAATTATTGCGTCAACCCATCACATAGAAACTCATGAAAAACACGAAGTTTCTGACGCAAATAACAACATTCTCAACCATTCCTTATAGTGTCTCTGCTATTGTATTTGAATATTCTACATTGATTTCAACATCCCCAATGAGACATAATCCACATAATAAGTTCATGATGACATGACATTGACTCGAGTGCTTGTGTCACATAACACTTTGCGGATCCTTAAGTTTTCAACCTTGCATGGAAGCATGACCTTCTTAGGATTCATGTCATGCTGGAACTGGAAATGTAGCACATTATGGAGTATCGTCCTCTTCTCCTTGCCACCATTCGTCATTATGCTCTTGGTCCCTAGTTCGGCGAGTTGCAAGTTTTGTGGAGGTCAGGTACTTATTCATGCACCTTTTCACAAAGGCTCTTCTTTCAGGGCTATCTCTGGCTCGATTTCCTCCAGAACTTCTTTCATCCACGAATACCTACCCATAAACGTCATGTCCAAAACCATAGTAAAGCAAGAAAATAATGTGTCTACTAAAGACATGAAAATATGTGAAAATTTCAAAATAACTACCTTTCTTTTATGTTTAACGGACATATAACTGTTGACTAGGATAACGCTAGCTTGGGCTATTCGCATAAAGGGCTTACCGAATAAACTCTAAGAGGTCTAGACTCACACATCTTCATTATATTTATGACATGGAAGTTTTGGGGAAACTTTAGATGCCCAACATGAACCTTTGTGTCTTGACCGATTCCTTTCAACGATATCTCTTTTTCGTCAATAGATAAAATTTGAATCTTTTTCTCTGATAGTTCGTTGACCCTTATAAATAAAGAATTACATTCTCTAGATTCCATCTACAGTGCAAAGGATACCTATTACCCTTGAATAATCACATTTAAGCGAGATGTCTATGGGACTTCCCTAAGTTGGGACTAAGATTATATTGTTATTGTTGTTGCGTTGTTATTGTCTATGGGACTTCCTTGGGTTTTGGGTGGATCACGTCCTAATGTTTTCTTTTATAGGGTGATGGTTTCATAAACCTCTGTTTCTGAGGAAGCGTTATTATGAAAAATAATGTTTACTTATGTGCCTGAAGGGTTAATACCCACATTTGGATTGAGGTAGGGTTGCGAATGCAACTTCCCCCTCTCCTCAAGTCAACCCAGCCGCTGTGCGATTTTACCTATTTGGACATCCAGGTTGCGAACGACGGTATTAGTGTCATTGAAAGATTTCTCAATGTTCACTTGGAACTGGGTGACATCGTAAGTGAAGTGGCTCTGTTAAGTCGCTAAAGATTTAAATATATCCTCTAGGGAGGAATGATTCGACACTGGTTCAAGCAATAGTTGTCCTTTAGGGACAAAAGAGGAATAGTTTCGAGGACTATCATTGAAGTTTGGGTTATTCTTCACCTTTACTTGCTTAAAGGTATTTTCAAAGGGTGCTTGGGATTGCCCTTGGAATTGATTACCTCTAATATTGGCTAGTTAATAGTCTTTAAATAAAGTAGGGCATTCATCATCGCATGCTTTATGGCAGAGCAGAATTCACAAGCTTTAACATGCACTTTTCCATTAATTCAGGAGACATTCCACTTTGGCAATTAATTGATCAATTTTCTTGCTAGTGGAGCTCGTAGTAGCTGTAATTGAAAAACTTTGATGTGTATCAACACCAATACCTTGATATAATGGCACTTTTGCACTACGTCCTAGTAAGGTTGCTTCATTTGCACAAAGGTTTTATTACAAACATGACCACGACAGGAGCTATCAATCATGCGCCTCTTTATAGGGGACATGGCGACATTGAAGAATAGGGCAGTAGCCCTATTGGATTGGCTATGACCTAGACAATTGGCAATTAAATGCTTATAGTGGTCTCGATAATCACCAAAAGACTCTCACCATTCTTCATCTTAGCTACATATTTTTATAAGATGAGTTGGGCTACCTTATTTTCATGGAAACATTCCCTGAGGAACTCATATATCATGTTATGCCGCAAGTTGATTCAGTAAGAGTGGAGATAAAATAGCCATTATTTCGTTTTATCCTCTAAAAAGAATGGGAAGACCTAAGCTTTACTGCATTTTCTTTCACTCGAGAAGGTCTCATAGACTATCACATTTTCTAAAACTCCTTTCAAAAGGCCACCGGGTCTCCACTCTCCTTGCCATGAAATGTAGGCATGAGGTCAATAAAGCTAAACTTAAGCTAGAAAGCTTCATTGTTGGTTGAAATTTTATGAAGAGATTTCAAAGATCATCATCAACATGTCTTATGGTAATCTGATGATCATTGTCACTGTGGCGAGTGTCATCAGCCATAATACGTTGAGGGGAACCGGACGCTTAGTTTAGAGCTTCCCTAGCCAACCTTTAGAGTTTTGTCGATTTCTAAATTAAAAGGTAATAATGACCCTATCGATTTAGATCGAGTTATCCTATTATACATAGATTGGTAAACTGATAGAACAAACCAAATACATAAAGAAAATAAAATTTAAAGTCAATTTGGAATTGAATCCCTAGCAGCAGCTCCAAAACTTGATCACGTGTTGCTTATGTCATATATAACCCATATGAGGTTACCAATCCTACTTGATTGTAGTAGTGGCAAGCACGAGGTTAATTCCAAAGGTTTTAGTCAAACTAAGTTCAACGAATAGAAAAGTAAATTTAGGGAGTATTTGAAAGAGTTTTATTCTAAAGGTCTACTAAACAAGAAAGTAAATAATTGAAACTCAGAAATAGTGAAGCATACCTAAGTCTAAAAATCTACAATCTAGCCCTATGTTGTTTCCATGTCCTGTATCATCAATTTAGAAAGATCGATTTTAAAATAGTTTCCCTATATAGGATATAGTTGTTGGGGTCACAACACCTTAGTTCTCAATAGATAGGTTAACCTCTTTCTAAATACTTCTCTTACTCTACCATACATCCGTGGGGAACCACTATTAAGATTTAGCATGTAAGCATCATTAATAGCTTAGTGGGAACACCTACTTCTACATAACCTTAGGCAACCACTCTCAAGATTTAACTTAGTTCTAGATGTTATTCACCTAGAACAAAAAGTGTGTTAGGATTGTTGTTCTAGGTAATAACCACTTCTCAACCTGATTGGTGTCATGAACTCAACCTAATTAATAGCAGGTAAGTGGGTTTACACCTAAATATTTGCAATGAGTATTTAAACTCTAAACCACCCTTAGGATATTGTGAAAAATAATAAAAAAAGAAATAAAACAAAAACAAAACCTTATGACTAAAGAAAACCTCAATAAGACATGAAAACAATCCTATTACTAGGTAGAGAGCTTCATCCCCGACCTAAGTATTAAAGAACCTAGCCAAACATAGCTACTCTACCTTGCACTACCCCTAAATCACCCTAAATTATAATGCATTTTGGTTCATAGAGGTCCCTACTTTATATAGGAGAGCCTAGGTACAAGAATAGGAAAGCCCGAATAATAAAACCCTTCTAAAAATTGCAAAACTTCTATTATGCAAATTCGGTGTCGTCAATGGCATTGTGGTTATTAATGGATGGAGGTGAATAGCAGTGTGGTAAAATATAGTAAGTCTTGAATAGCAAGTCGGTCTGAAGTTTCTATTTTTGATCCTGACACCGAAGGTGATGTTATCCTTTGGAAGGTATGGCGTTGTTGGTTCATTTCTAGTGCCATCTATTCTTGGGGCTTGACGCCGTGTATGACGCCCTATTTTCTTTGTTGGCGCGTCCATCTACATAGGGGTATAAAGTCTGCTGGTATTTGTGCGAACATTAACTTCTTTCCCTGATATTTCTAATTCATGCACTAACACTCAAATACCCTCTAAATCTCCAAAGTAAACATATAGAGCCATAAAACATGACTTTGGACTTGATTCACATATTAAAAGACCTATGAAAGAGTGCATAAATAAAAACTCATCAACCACCAATCTTGACTCACACACAAACCGAGGCAATAGCTTTACGTGATACATAACACTTGATTTACAAGTTTTCAAGCAACTGATAACTTTTATTTCCACTCATACACTTCAAAGACGTACTTGGAACCTTGATTTTGACAAAAATAAAAAATATACCACGGCACACAATGATAGCCTTACACAACACTATACAATATCAATTCACTCTTACTTTGACAAAATACCACATAATACACATATTAGGCATTCATCAAGGAAAATAAAATTGTCCAAGTGATTTCCCTTTTCACCAATTCAAGTCCAAATCTGTAACACATGTCGTGATTAGAAACCACTAATCTCACAATTAACTCCTATGCAAGTTTATTAAAATTAAGGATTTCACATGCGTATATGGATATGAATCACGATCATGAGTAGTTGTTAGGGAATAAGGGACGGGACAAACTCGCTATGAGAACACCACATGAATTACGTCATAGGTGTTACTTATGGTATTTATATCGCTTAGTCCTTTCACTTGAGCATACCAGAGACTTCAACATTGCGAACATAGTGATTCAATATAATCAAACATTGTCTTTAATCAGATTATTATGAAGGTTGTGAGAAGTTACTATGTTAATAATATGTGAACATGTATAATCAAGATAGAATTTATCCTTCTCGTTTAAAAGGATATATCATTTTTTCCCCAATATGTTAAACTAATAATGGTCAAGTCCAATTGAATTAATATGATCAATGTCATTGCATATTTTCAGTCTACCTAAAGATTGAGACTAATACGATTAAACATTAAAGGTGACTTTTTTATGCCTTATGTTTAATCAAAGGATATCGTACGACAAAAGGATATAATATACACTATCGATTATGTTATATCGATTTTTATCTTCGTGCAACTAGGGTAGTGGTAATACTTTGCTAGAGATCACTTATGGCTTATGTGCCAAAAGAGGTTTTAGTACACTACTAACATTGCAGAATATCTTTGCATGATTTCATATGGTTCATATTTATGAATTTTATGGCATAAAGTTCATGTTAGAAAATTCCTTATGGTTTGCAATATTATTGCTTATTTACGTAGGGCATATATGTCATTTACTTGAAACCCTAAATATTGTGGTTGTATAAATAGGTGTTTAAGTGCAAACATAACATACATTCAAAAATGGCTAAAACCCTAAAATTAATTTCATTTTCTTTTTTGGCATTCTATGAGTTTTATTCATTTAAGAGAGATGAGAAAATCATTTTCAAGATTTCTTGGAGCATGTTCTCAAAATTATGGTCACCTTCGTATGTGAAATTTTTATAGAGGTTACTTTTGTGAACATCTTGAAGATCGATAAGCTAAAATACGAAACTAGTGATCATGGTATAGTTTTGACTATGATAATAAGATTAATGGTATTCATTTTTGTCCTACTGGGGTTTTGACAATAAATATTTAAATTTCCACTACCTTTTTGAATTCCAAACCTAAAAGTGGTGTTAGAGACCTCGAGTTGTATGATATATATATATATATATATAATATATATGTGCAAATTGGTTTGTCATCATGCTAATAATAATGTATATATATTTCGAATAATTAAATTTTGTGTTCTAAAATTCATTATATCATTAGATATAATCATTAATTTTCATGTATTGAATTCATGAATAAAATATCTATTTTTTGGTATACTTATTTAGGTTCTATAGTTTTGACTTTCTTAAATAATATTATTGCGCATATAGATTCGAAAATAATATGACTACGTTTGATATAATGTAGTAATTATGGATTCAATTACATGTTTGTAATGATGTGGATAAGGACTGGAAATGAATTTGATGAATTTTTAAAATTATGTAAATATCTCATATATTTATTATGTCAACAAATCTCTATTTGATAGGAGATAGATAAGAAACAAATTAGGAGATATGTAACAAATTCGTCTTGTCTCGCTATGAGATATGAGATAAATATATCAAATCAAATAATGTTTAAAATTCTTATAAGATAGGATATAATTTTAAAACGTGACATAGATAATTGTGGTAAGTTACAATTTCTTAAATATTTCTAATTGGATTAGAATAATGGATTAGTTAGACGTTTTCTCTGGTTAATTAAAAATATCTTAATTAACTTAAGTAAAATAAGGGGTTATTTTGGTCAATTGAATTGACTAACATAATGAGAGATTTTTGGAGAATTTGAATTTTCAAAATTAGAATCTATTTTCTTAAAAAAAAGGGAGGGATGCTACCCCTTGTACCCCCATCCGTTGGACTTACTAAAACTATCAAAAGAATGTTAGGCTTTAGACACAAGTTGAGAAAAAACATGTTGAGATATATTTCATTATCTCATAACATAACTAAGAGTTACATAAGATGTAATTAGTAAAAGCTACCTACCTAAATAATCTAGTTCAATGTTTCATACCATAGTTGTTTTAGAACCAGATGAAATATGGATTCTTAGTCCCCTACATTAATAGTGTATTTTAAGAAGGTAGTTAATTTAGTGGGAGTGTATTCCTCTATAATAAAATAAACTTTGCGTAATTCTTATTATAGATCTATGGCCTCTTCAAATCACATAATTCCTTGTGATTGCGATCCATCCTTGAGAAGTATAAGTTGTCGAGGACAAATTTTTTTTACTTGCTCATAAACTTGAGAATTTTTGTTATGCATGAATTGTATGCCATGGAAGGTCCTGTTTCTGAGGAACCATAAGATAATTCCATAAAAGTTTTGAAGGATGCATATAATAAGCATGTGAACCATTCAACTAATGTTGCGTACATTATGTTGGCAACCATAATTCCTAAACTTCAAAAATACATGGAAGTCATGGAAGCTTATGATGTGGCCTTAACACTGAAGGAATTGTTGGAATAGCATCCTTGGGAAAAAAGGGTCAAGATAAATAATAACCTCCATTCTTGCAAGGTAACAGAGGTGCGTCACTTGGTCCTCATGTTCTGATGATGAAAGGCTATGTTGACTAACTTAATAGGCTTAAATTTTCCATTAGCCAAGAGTTGGCTACAGATTTGATCCTGAATTCATTACCGGTTAGTTACTCATAATTTTTATTAACTATAATATGAATAACATGAAGAGATCCATTTCAGAGTTGCAATTGATGGTTAAAACTGTTGAACATAATATCAAGAATCCCTATACCAATGTGTTAAAGGTAAAAAAAGAAAGGTTATAAAGAAGAAAGGCAAAGGCAAGGATAAAGTTTCCAAGTTTGCAATTGTGCCATCACAAAGCCTTTGGAACAAGTCAAGCCTAAAGCTGCTTTTACTTCACAACTACATAAAGAGAAAATTAAACATGGTAACTAACATTTCTTTCACGCTCTTGGTCATTGATTTAAAAATTATGACCCATACCTGGAAGATCCAAAGAAAAAAAAGAAGAGTAGTGCAACTACCACTTCAAGGGCTCACAAGAAATAAAATGTGCGAGTATGGGAAGGTCTTCTTACATGTGGGGAATGGAGCAAGCGTTACTACCTTAGCTTCGGGATGTTATGATTGAATTTTTTTCATTGGATTTATTTTATATTCTAATAATTGTTATCATGTCCCTACCTTGAGTAGAAACATCATTTAAGTTTCATGTTTGGATTTGCATGGTTTTAGTTTCATTATTGTAAATAATAAATGCTCCATTTCTCATAAAGTCGTGTTTTATGCAAATATTGATTTGTGTGATAGTCTTTATAATCTTAACATGAAAAAGTCCATAAATACTTCCATTTTTAACATAAATACAAAGAAATTCAAATCAAATTATTTGAATCAAACCTATCTTTCGCAGTTTTGTTTTGTCCATATAAATGAGAAATGAATTTCAATGCTCTAGAAAAATGGACTTTCGTATTCATTTGATTTTGAATCATATGAAAGTTGTTTTTCTTATTAAGAAGGAAAAATGACTAAGAGTCCCTTTACTGGATATAGTGAAAGGGCAAGTGGTTTATTGGGTCTAATACATTTTGATATATATGATCCTATATACACTAAAGGTAGAGGAGGTTATCTGTACTTCATTATATTTACTAATGATTTTAATAGATATTGTTATGTGCATCTCATAAAGTATAAAGCTAAGTCATTTGAAATGTTTTGAACGTTTCGTAAAAAAAATGCAAAATCAACTTGGTAAAACTATTAAAGAACTTTATTCAGATCGAGGTTGTGAATACTTGAGCAAAAAATTTGATAATCATCTTAAAAAATGTGGGATTATCTCACACTTGACTCTACCAGTAAATCCACAATGTAATTATTTCTTTGAGAGGAGATATTAGACATTATTTAAGAATATTTGATTTATGAGGAGTCATGGTGATATTCCTATATCCTTTTTCGGCTATATCTTAGAAACTGCTACATTCAAATTCAATTGACTCCCTTCTAAAGTAATTAATAGAACATCATATGAGATATGACATGGGAAGAGACCTAGTTTGTCTTTTTTATGATTTTTTTGTTATGTGGCTTACATAAAATGCCAAGTTTAAGAAAAACTAGCTCATAAATCTGATAAATGTAAATATGTGGGTTATCCTGAGGAAACTAAAGGATAATATTTATATCATCCCATTGAGAACAAAATGTTTGTTGCTCCACATGCTACCTTCATGGAAAATAATTTATTTCAATAGATACTAATGGGAATCAATAAAGTTCTGAACTAGTTAAGCATCCACAGGTATTACATTAGCCTGCATAGATCTAATAGATTTAGTCATAAGCATAAGAGATTCAAATTTTTAGTCATTAATAATCGTAAGTTGTTATTTATAAATCAAAATGAGCCCATCACTACTTAGGAGGTTGTGTCCGGTCCTGGATTAGATCAATAGCTTAGTGTCACGAGCTCTGAGATGCAATCCAAGTATGATAACCATGTTTGGAAACTGGTTGATTAACTTAAAGGTTGTAATACCATTGGATGTAAATTGATTTTCAAAAAGAAAACATACATAGATGCAAAGTACATACTTATAAAGCACGATTAATATTAAAAAGTTTCAAAATAGACTCACGGTGTCAACTATGAAGAGTATTTTACTCCAATAACTATTCTTAAATCCATTAGAATTCAAATTATCATAACTGCACATTATGATTATGAGATATGGCAAATGGATGTCAAAATAAACTCTCTTAATAGGACAACTAAAAGGTGTGTATGTGATACAACCATAAAGGTTTGTTTATCCTGAGAATTCTAGAAAGGTATGCAAGCTTGAAAGATCCATTTATGGAGTAAAACATGCTTGTCAAAATTTGAATCTTCATTTCAAAGAAGCAATTAAGGAAATTGGTTTCATTAAGAGTGAATATGAGCCTTATGTATACTTAAATGTCAGTCGGAACACAATTATTTTTCTAGTATTGTATGTTGATGATATATTACTCATTGGAAATGACGTCCTAACTGTCAAATCCCTAATTTAAAGAAATTAGTATCTAGACTTAATTACAAGGTTAGTAGTTCTTAATCGTGATAAGTGATATGGATTATGACTCGGATCGGCAAAAAAGGAATCACTTGGTTAATGTTATTTTTTGTTGGTGAATGCTTAGTGTGTGAATTATATGGTATTTCATCATGACGTCGAAATGTGTTGAGGTGTGTCCTTAGTTCATCATGATCGGGGTTGGAAGTGCGTGTATAAAGGACACGAGTGAAAATAAAGAATTAGTTGCTTTAAAACACGTAAATCAAGTGTCAAGTATCACATGAGGATTTTGCCTTGATTTGTGTGCAAGTTGGGATTGATGGCACTATGAAATGAGAACAAAGTTAGTGCAAGACCTTACCTTGAGTTTTATGTCGGTTGGCGGTGGTCGAGGTTGAAATTGAGTTCAAATTAATGAAATTTTGGTTAAGCATGGCAAGAGAATTGGTTCGTAAGAGTTTGATGTGTCGTGGATTAAGTTAAGATTTTGGGGTTTTGGTGTGACAAAAATCACTGTTATAGAAGTTTTATGAAATTGGACTATTTTTTCAAGAGGTTGGATCAATTTAGTGATTGATTAGATTCAAAACGAAAACCAAAAGTCAAAACACATCAAAATATGAATTTCAAGAATTAATAAATATAAAAATGAAACTACTAATAAACAGTTGAGGGTTTATATAATATATATATAAAGCAAAAACTTATAATCATTTCAATAGACATGTATTGGATTTCGTTTCTCAATTCTTATTAAATCCCTCTTTCAATCACAAATCTCCCTATAGACTTTTGCCTAGTTTCACTTTACAACACTATTGAGTATTGCGAATTGATCAGTTTTAGCTAAGTTTTAAAGGTGGAAACAAGATATATGGCCTACAATTTGGTAAATTCTCATTTCACATTATTTTCCACAATTTAATTTAAATTATCATGATTTTTTATTTGTTTCACAAGGTTTGGATGAAAATTTATAGGAACTATTATGAATTGATCTATTAGATTGATTTTCATCAATTTGAAAGAAAACAACATTAAGTCTATGAAAGAACTTCCTACTAAGCAAGAATAAAAGGTAATATGCCATTATATACTTAATTCTGAACATAATTAATCTACAACTTTCCAAAAGGTTAAAAGAACTTTTGAATAAATCTTTTATATTAAATCAAGATTTAAAACGTATCATTCAAAACATATTTTGAGCACTATGCATGCAAAGTCTAATTTCATGGATTGTAATACATTAAAACAATCAATTAAAATCTTAAATTATAAAATATAATATCAATTTAAAGCATTAAGTATATAACCTCGTAAAGTATGACTTTTGTGATTGGTTTAGTTAATATCTTGGTTTGAATTAATAAACTACTCACTTATATTAAACTTGAACATCATAAAATAAAATATAGGCATTAACGATAAACACCTCTACTAATCACTTTGAATCTCCAATGATTTCCTCAAAGTAATGACAATGTAAATAAACTAATGAGCTTTAGGTGTTTAAAGGTTGTTTATCTTGAAGCCTTAACATCATACGTATAATAATTTACTAATATATATCCTCATCAAAATCAAATTCATAATCTTTATCTAAAAAAAATATGGCTGACCTCAGCGATTCCTTAGTAATTCGGGTTTATTTATAAATCACTAAGAAAATCATGGAGTTTTCTATAAAGTATCTCTTAGTTGATCAAAGATTCAGGTGATGATTTATGTGTAATCGTCGCTTCACTGGCACATTGCTAACTTTTTCTATTACCAATTTTATTGGTATATTCTCACCACTCTTGTACATTGCAATGACTTTTCTACTATTGATCAAATTATTCTCTTTTATTTTTAAATTTCTTTCATTTCTTTTCTATTCCTTATTTTAACCTGAAATAAAAAAACAAGAAAAACGCAAGTGTAATATAATCTTTATCACTCAAAATAACGCTAAATTATATTATAAAACACTATCAAATTATTGACTTATCAAATACCCCCAAACATAGCACTTTGCTGTCCCGAGCAAATGAATACACTAAATTATATTCTCTTATCATCCTTTAACTGATTTCATAATTACTTAACTCAAACAAAAGTGATCGTTAAATAATTAACAATTAGCTTCGTGAAAATAAAAACTAAAGTAGACTCGGGAGAAATTAAAAAACAAACCTTAATGAAAACTCAACCCTCATTAAGCGATAAACCTCCGAACTTAAAGTTTAATCAATACCAAGCCAGTCCATTATGTAGTCTTTCTCAATCTCTAATGATAAGCTTCAAGCTTACCATGTCTAACAACTTAGAAGAAGTTCGTGCAATATAAAATATCATAGATAAGAATCACCAAATCAATCTCCACTAACAAAACATAACCTCAACCAAATTCAACAGAACTTGATTTATGAGGTCATTTTAGATGGGCTAACTTACCAATAAATAAGATATCATTATAGTTTTAAAATGTTGGAGAAGAAACTCCACTCAACTTAGTTATAAGCACTAAAGCTAAATCTTATATTTGATGAGTTTTTATATACTTTTTCTTCTTTCTTTCTCTTTATATTCATATATCTATTTTCTTTTTCAACCACATGGTTCCTTTTTTCCTTTCATGTGGATATCATTTTAAGTGAAATTCTTTTTATATTTTTAACTCATGTTAGCACTTTTTAGATTCACTATAGTCAACTAAGTCTTTTTCCAACTAGGTAAAAGCTTAGGCATATTTGATTTAAGGTTGAATATTAGGTATCGAAAAAACTCAAGTTGGTATCGCTCAAATTGTATAGCTAGGAAATATTATAGGTAAGATATAAGGTTATTGGCTAACAAACAAACAACGTCTATTTCTTCCTTTAATTGTGGTATTTATGTTATTTTATTCTTTCGTTTCAACTACTCAATAACTTGACTTAAGATTCTTAGAAATCTTTCTTATTTATTTTGTTTTTGTTTTGATTTCTTACGTATTTTCATGTCTAACACAAGAAAATCAATCCCTTCAAACTCTTTTATAGCATACACACAATCTAGGTAAATCAATTAATAGGGTATACCAATTGATTCCTTTCATCTTTTAATTTTTTTCCTTATGAGTAATTATTGAAATATTACTCCTATTTAATTCAAGTACATCTAAATAATAACTCCAAAATATAATATTTTATCATTTCTATCACATAAAATAAAAATAAAGTAAATAATACATTTATTATTGAAAAATCTGAAAAACTTGCATAAACTCTTGTTAATTCTACCTCGAACTTTTGTAATTTTCCTTAGCTAATTTGCGTATCATAAATACAGACTCATTCCAAACCTATTACTCAAGGTTTAAAAATTAAGCCGAGTTCCAAAAAATAAAACAAAATACCTTATTAAGCATAAACTAATTACATGATAAAATCTAATCAGAAATTACAAAAGATCATTAATAAATAAATAAAATAGATATATTATAGAAATTAGTAATAATATTAATAATATCTAAGCATTTTATAGTAGCACAACATCACAAATTATAAGTCATGGTATTACACATCATAGATCATAGTAGACAATTCCTCACACAAAATAACTCGTAAGGAAATATAGAAGAAAGAGAGTCGAAAATCACCTCTAAGAAGTTGCATTATCACCACCATCTCCCTGATCTTGATACTGAGAAAGATAACTAGCAATGAGGTAGAAGTGTATGCAATCAACACCTAACTTTAGTGCTATGTCTATGTTGACTCTCTCCACTGGCATCCTCAATTGGAGCGGTAAAGGTACTTTCTCTTTCGATATTCTTAGTCTTCTTATCATGCTTCATTCAAAATCATGGTAATCTCATGCTAAATCTCATCAGTTCTAGTACATCATTCTCAGTTCTTGAAAGTTCTCATCTTGTTTTGTATGATTGACCCCATTGTGGCCATCTTTATCTCTAGCATGAACATACCATAATAGTCTTCAGTAGGAATCCCCTAACTCTGTCCATTTCTCTCATTACACGTGGCTCCTAATATTTTTCTAACATTTTTTTCAACCTGAATTATTCTACTATCGTTGGTCTCCTTTCTTTTGATTTTATCTCTTTCCGTCTCATCTTCTGAGTCTTCAAATCCTACCAATTTCTTCCTATGTTCAAAAGATTTATCAATGATAGTCTTATCGGGAAACATTAATCTCTAGTCCCTTCATAGGAACTCAATCTTGTCTATAAAATTCCACGATCATCGAGAGGAGGGGAAATCCATCATTCTTCTACGTAGTCATGGCACTCTATATAGCTTCATGAATGAACTTACCAATATCGATATATCCCAACCTCTGAATAATGTGATAAAAGAAAGTTTTCTTGTAGGTCGCTAACCCGTAGTGTTGTAGACTTGGTTGATAGATTTTAACTCAAAGATTTATTTTTTAAATTTTATTCGAGTTTCCTTAACCTTAGGTTCTTCCAAACCTAGGGTTTGATACCAACTGTGACGCCCAAAATTTAGAGCTATACTAAGCACTGCTACTTCACTTGGCACGTCACGAAGCTTGTTACATAATTGCATGCTTATCGATGATGGGCTACGTCATAACCTCTATGCTTTTTAGTTTTTAGAGCTATTTAGTAGTTTTCAAGTCTTTGTTTGCCTACTTTAGAAAAATTGACTAAGTTATGTAATTTCCAGAACTTACTAATCGGTTTAAGTTAAATGAGTATAGTTGATGACTTTAAACATTAAAGAAAGTAAATTGAACAACTTTTTCATTGATATAATTCAACTAATAGGTGTAAACCCGACATATAGATACCATGCATTCAAACAAAGATATCAATAAAAATCATATATACATTTATCATTGTTCTAAAAGTCCCCAAACTCAACATAATAATAAAAATACATATAACAGATACCTAAGATTATGCACAACAACTTTTCAACCATAACGGCAGTAACCAAAAATTGCCTTGCCCTAAACTCGTAAATAAGATGTCCAACTTGCCCCAATGAGAAAAGTTCCAATAAGTAAATCCAAGAAAAATCCACACAACATTCGAGCAATCAGCTAAATATGTAAAATGGTCCACATATCATGCAACTTAAATAAAATTAATAAAACGCAAGTGAAACATTATAATAAGACACCTGAATAACGAATGGTCTTTCCTGCACATTCGACATAAATTTTCGAAATTAGTACTCAAACTTGTTAGTTGCAATTATTAAATTAAATAACTAACTACTAGATGAAATTCAAAAATTCAAAAAACAAAAACATAAAATCTTAAACCCCGGGCTGCCTCCTAATAGTAATTAATTTATCGTCATTTACCTGACTACTTTTTGCTCATTTCGTTTGAGTCTAAATGAGAAGCTCCATCTGTAAATCAAAGATTATGATGTCATTCTTGTTCGGATGTACTTCTTCACCATTGACAAGTCAATAATTACACACATTTTATAGTGTAATTTGGGTTTGTTTCATATATAAATCTAGATATTACACTATATATTCTCTTATTATTATGGTTTCAGGTTTTAAATGAATAGATGAAAAAAAAGCAAAATAGTCAACCGAAAAAAAAACCAAGCTATTAGCCAACGATTTAGAATAACACTAGGAATAGACACCTAAATTGGCAATCCGAAAAGGCCAATGAATCCATAACGACTTGGAGAATGAATTAGAAACTCCAAGCTGAATTGGTGGAATACCGAGAGATAAACTCGGTAATTTGCTTAGCAATTTTTATATAAGTTAGAAATCGCTGACAAATCACTGAGGTCAGTTACAAGTTTTTAAGATTAATATGTAGAATTTTAAGTTTATCCAAGATATGTATACATAAAGAGAATATAAAAAAGCTTAAATAATGTCAAAATAAGTCTTTGTTGGTTTTCCTTTTACTCTAAATTATTTATATTGTTTATTTAAGTTGATGTTTTAAGATACATTAAAGGTTTGATTTATATTAAGGTATCTATTTATTCATTATAGATTTTAGTCATAGTTATGCATTGTTTATTTCTAGCATGAGTGAGTAGTCTATCAATCCAAATGAGCCCTAGATATGTAATATGTTTTGGATTGCTAGATACTTATAATTAAGGAATCATGAACTTCATGCTTTCAATCTATTCATATGCATCGATCACATATTTGAGAAGTTGTTTTTGCGTATTAAAACCAAAGAAGATTAGTATTGCATGTATAGTTGCAAATGTGCTACATGGTATTTTGATTTTAATTCAATGTCTATAGTTATTGACAACAATTATAAACATAGTAATTAGGATTAATCTATAAAGCATTTCTCGAGTGGATGTCTCAGGTGATTGTGTTCTAAGTTGTTTATTATGCGACTTTGATTAATATTGGCTTAGATTAGGCATGATTTTTATTGAGCGTAATGCTATATTATTTCTACGGTGCTACGTTTCGTCCAATAGATAGATTTATAATGATACGAATGTGTCATTTCGATTGAATTTAAGAAAATCGGTTCCTGGCAAAATGCTATCAACCTATTATTAAGTAGGATTTAATGATTTAAAGATTCCATCTGTGTTATGATTATAACTATGATATAAAGTGATGGTATGTTCTAATGTTTGAAATGCAATCTAAGTATATTATATTGTCTAGTGGCGGTTTGTTTATTTATATTAAATTGAATTTGAATATTTTTTAGTTTAGTTTGCATTTGAATTGTTTACATTAGATTAGTTAGTTTGGTTATTTAAGCTAGTAGTTGTAGTTTTTAGCCATTTAATATTTCAATTCCCATCTAAATAGATTAACTAAATTAATAAAAACAAAGAAGAAAAATACTTTCCTTTGAGATTTGCAAAGTCAAAGTGAAGATGATATCCCACTTATCACTACTAGAAGTTAATAGTAAAATATGTGAAATTATTGTGCACACTCAACACATGTCAATTCTTGCCGTAGTTGCCGGGGATTTTTAAATAATTTATAAGGATTTTAGACATCGTATGGTCTACATACTTCGTAGTGTTAAATCAACATGATCTTTACATTTGTTTGACCTTGAAATAGATAAAACTTTTAATCGGATTATAAGACAATAATAACTTAGGAAAAAATTTAGCTAATATGATTAAAGACTACAATAATGATATTAATGACAATGTCATTGATAATGACATTGATAACATAGCTATCAATAATAATAATAATTATTATAATAATAACAATAATAATAATAATTAACTCTCTTTTAGTTCAACAAATCAAAATGTTACAGCATATAAGGTTATATGCATAGCATACCATAATAGATTTCCTGAATTCTGACTTAGATATGGATTTATTGGTGCCTTACCTAATTTCTATAGTAAAGACGATGAAGATCTACGAAAATTTATAAGGGATTATCAACATAAATTTAATGAGATGAAACTAAAATAAGGTACTTTAGAGCAAGTCACACTTAAGGCTTTTCTTTTTGCAATGAAAAGTTAAGAACAATACTTGTTGTTCTATGTCCCATAAGATTCAATAACTAAAAGGACTCAAATGTTAGAAGGTTTCCTTGATGAATATACGCCTAATACAAAAATTACTTCCTATAGAAAGCCAATCACATTTGCGAAGATGAAAGATGATGAAAACTTTAATGAATTTTGAGATAGATTCTAAAGACTAATTTCTTCTTGTCCACAATATGGATATACTCAAAGAGCTTTAGTAAAATATTTTTATGAAGGACTTAACCATTTTGACAAAGACCACAAACAATATGTGGTAGATCTTTATTTGAGAATACACCTATTTTAGCAAAAGAAGCAATTAATGAAATTGCAAAACAATCCAAGCAATATGGTGAAAAGATCGTGTCCTTAAGAAGGAAACTCTATAAAGTTGATAGTAAGAAAAATAATGCATCTGATGATAAAATTGATATATTATCTAAAATGGTTAAGCTGTTAGTTAATGATAGATCTAATCAAGTTAAGGCTTGAAGGTTCTGTAATGAAGTTACACATCCTACACATACATGTCCTATTTTACATGAAGAAAATACAGAAGAGGTTAATGCAATGAAGAATCAATTTTCTGGTCCCCTGACAAATCAATTTAATAATAATACTTATTATCCTAGAAGATTGAATCAAAATCTTATTTATGGTCATCAAAAATAGAATTCTAACATTTTTTGACCAAGCGCTTTGATATAATTTGCACCTAATCAGCAGCCTCAACAAAATACTCAATCTCTGAATCCAAATTTGGAAGAAATCATGCATAACTTTCTGAGTTAAAGTCATAAATAATTTAAGCAGATTTGTCAAAAATCAGATTAAGATGGATACTAGTATTAATGAACTGAAAAAAAGTTAAGTCAAATGAATTTGCAAATAAATAAGTTTACTTGATAGAGTAGTCAAGCTAAAGCATCTACTCAAGCCAATATTGCTCCTACGAATCAAGCATAAGTTAATGCAATATTCTATGGTAAGAAAGACGAAACTATAATTGGTAAAACTCTTAAACTGAGTAATAAAAAAGGTTTAATAAGACTATTGAAAAAGAAGAAGAAGAAGAAGAAGAAGAAGAAGAAGAAGAAGAAGAAGAAGAAGAAGAAATAGTGGCTAATGTCATTCCTACGAAATAATGGATGGCTAAACAATTAAAATATACACCTTTTCTTGGAAGATTGAACCCATGTTATTGAGCTAGATTTTATGCATATGAAAAATCTTTACAAAAGTCTAACATAATTGATAAGAATAAAAATGATAAGATCTTTGATAATTCTAATGAAGATATGTGTTTATATTATATCATTCCTCTATGATTAGCTGATGGTAGGGAGGAAGAAATCAATGAAGACATTCTTAAGCATTTAGAAATATAGAAATCAATAAACAAATGATCAAATCAATTATGCAATTTTCTAATTATGACAAAGTTTTGAAAGAATTCTCTAAATCAATAGATACATTTTTCAAAGAATTTAAGGAAAACTTACTACAAAAAATGTTTGCTTTAATTTAAAATAAAATACTTAAGAAATGTTTTCGACCCAATAATGTTTGGAATTCTTATCATAATATGGACTCATTTAATATATTTTGCTATTTGTGATCTTGGAGCATCGATAAACATTATGTCACTTAAGTTATATGAATAATTCAAAATAGGTTCGTTGACTAATAAACCTAATCTTACTTTAGCTGACAACATAGTTATAAAATCTTACGGCTTACTAGAAGACGTAAAAGTCAAAGTAAATGACTTAGTATTTCCCGTTTACTTTTTTGTTATGGAAATAGAAGACACAATTTCAGCTAAGTCCCCATCTATAATTTCAGGAAGACCACTCCTTGAAACAGCTAAAACAAAACTATACATCTTTGAAGAAAAAATGTCTTTGGGATTTGAAAACAATAATATCACTTTTAGTTTCAATAATGAAGATATCTTTGTAAATTCTGATAAATTTGATAATGAACAAACTAAGGTTTATAAATATTTATAATTAAATCATCATGAAGCTAAAATAAATGCTATTACCGCAGTAATAATGGAAGATGAAAACAATAAGACCATAAAAAGAAAGGTGAAGATCAATCAAATCTAAAAGCAATAACCCTTGAATGGATGGTTAACTAACCGAACAATGTAGAGAATAATAACATGGAAGAATTTAAAAATATATATATATATATATATATATATATATATATATATAAACATAATGGTCAGATGGGCTTGGCACTTCAAATCAATCTGTGATACTAGTTCTAGAGACAACTACATATCAATTCATTTTTTTTCATTCACACTCAATTAGTGTTAGATGTATTTCTTATGAAGAAGATAATATACCAAACGGTTATTGTGTGAAACTAATAGGTGTGGTTACTAATATACCATTTCAAATAGACAAGTATATTATTCCTATGATTTTTTTGTTATCACACACTTCATCAATGAAGATCCTCCATTAATCTTAGGACGACCTTTCTTAGCCACTCCGCAAGCCGTCATAGATACTCTAAACAAGATAATCAATTTTTAAGTGCATGGTTGAGCAATCACTTTCTAGAATAGCGCAAGAGTGGATAACCTACACTTAAGTTCATAGAACAAGTCTAGAACTATGTAGATCAGTTGAGTCAACGAAAGTAAACAAAAATGCTTTATGGGAGGCAGTCCAAATTCAATTTTTATTTTCAATATTAGTAGTATGATTAGTTAGTTGTATTTACGTTCTCTCAAATTTTGACTCCTATAATGGGGATATTTTAGGAATTCGATTTCAAAATAGTTTCATGTAAGAGGGGTTGATAGAGCCAATTTATTTCCATATTATATTTTAGTATTCATTAGGTTTTATGTGAATTAGCTATTCATGTAATGAAATAGAATATGTAATACATATCAAAGTTAAATTTTGAAAATTATGAATATATATTTTTATTGAATATATATGATAATTAATTGAGAAAATCATTTTAATCGGAAAACGGTTAAATAAGGCTGGCGATTTCTAAGCGATTCTAGTTTGTATTGAAATTTGCTAGGTAAACCAATAACATTATGCATAATTTCTAGTGTACTTTTAAGGCTGCAGTTTCTCACTGATTTGACATTATAACTATAAGTTATTACATAAATTGCTAAGCCACTTAGTCTCATTTTCAACGATTTTATCAACGATTCCTTGGTGAATCCACTTAAACCCTAATTCATGGAGAACGAATTTGAGTTTCTAAAAAATAGAAATCAAAATTGCCACATTAAAACCCTTCACACTCATAAACCATTGCAACCTTTTGATCAAGAGACCAATTTTCGACTAGATTCAACCTTCCAAAGCGTAATTTTATTGTATTTAAGTCATTCCCACCTTACTTTCACATATTCAACACAAAATGTAGTGAGTTTTGAGAGTGTAGAGCCACCTAGGGCTTGAGCAAGGGAGTTTTATTGGGGCTCGGAGAAGTGTCATAAAGAAGCATTTTGAGTCCCATACATAAAAGAATAACTTTCAAGAAGGCAATCAACGAAAACCTTCACCTCTTATGGATTACAATTTTGGGTTTTAGTTGGTTTTGGATTGATTATTTGGATAGGAGCTCAATTTTGAGATTTTTATTATAAAATAGTTTTAATATCGAATGACTTTTATTATAACATGAGTATGGAAATGATGCGATAATTTATTTATTACTATCGAATTTTTGAACCATTTTTCATATATTGCGAGTATATCGAATTTCATATGCAAACTAATTTCAGACTATTTTTCAAATGGGTTTAGAGGGTTTTGTGCATATTTATCAATTGATTTGAATTACATACAAAATTTATTTTTCCCAATAATGTTTTGTCAACAACTTTCATAGAAATTTCAAACTCTCAATTTCTAAATGATTTTTTCGATGAATTTCGCTTTCTGGATAGATAAGTTCAATTTACCAAACACTTTTCGACAAGTTTGGCTTAAAATAGGTTTAAAGGTTCATTCGTTTACTTACACTATTCCAAATGGCTAGAGGTGGCAAAGGTAGAGGTTAACAGAAGGAAAGGGGAAAGGAAAGTTAGTAGAGAAGCCAAAAACAAAATTAAAAGATTCATAAATCCAACTGACATCAAGATCTTTCAATACACCTAAAATTAGACCATAGTGAGAAGCTACCCCACCTTTTCCATTTAGTTTCAATACTGAGGATGATTATGTGGAAGAGGTGGACATAGAGGAAGTTGATCTAGAGATACTGATGAAAGAGAAAAACTATGAACTAAGGAAAGTGAATTTTGTGAATGAAAAGGACTATGAGAATTTTAAAAATGATATAATTAAGGATAGGAAATTAATCCCGGAGTGGGGATTTAATTTGAAGAATGAATAGATGTATAGGCCTAGGATCTTAGATATCATTGAGACAAGGAATAGGGGTTTATTAACTAGGGATTATAACCACCTAGACTTAAAGGATGTTCCTAGTGAACATGTTTTTCATGTCTTGGTGAGAGAGTTTTATGCCAACGCATATGGAAGTGAAAGTAAGACCGAGTCCAGAGTTCGATGGAGGATAGTAGATTGAGACAAGGAAATGGGGTTTATTGACTAGGGATTAAACTGATATTTTGTATTACCTTTTTTTTTCAAAAAATAAAAAATGATGAGTACCCTAAACCCGAATATGACATTGAATACCACTACCCTACCGAGACAAAAAAAAGGATGTTTAGAGACGATAATGGTTTGTGAGATAGCAGTGTCTCAAAGCCCATTACGCTGCCATTGCATGTGTATATCCTTTCTTCCTAGTGTCTCAACGCTGTCACCTACTCCTCCCGCACAGTCCCTTATGCTCCACAGTGCCGCCATTATATCAGACATCTAGTTAGTTTTCTTAACATTTTCATCTCTCTAACGTCGTGTCTTTCAGTCCCACGTTGTGCCTTATATCCTTTCTGCGTCAACACATATGGTCACAATGCCAAATGTATTTTTGTGGACTTTTACTCCATTTTGTCTCATTTTTCCTCAATTATTTCCTTTACACATTAGTTCCCTGAAAGAGCCATACTACCATGATTTAGAGCTCATTTAAGGAAATTTATACAAAATATATGACTAAAACATCCCTATATATACATATAAATAATCACTTATCAATTCGGTATTCTCAGCTGGAGTGATTGAATATGAATGTCACCTACCTCGACTTGAGTCCTCCTAGTTCGGCATTGCACAGATCCATAGATGCTTTATGCGATCTAATGTTAGTGCTAGAACTTGAAGTCTTGATGTCTCAGAGTTCTCATATGGTTCATCAAGATTGACCTCATCATGGCCATTTATGATTCCTTCACATAAATGTCAGTCTAGTCCTTTGAAGGTGGCTCTAGGCTTTGGTTGTTTGTTCATTGTACGCAATAGTCTACATTTCCTTTACATTTCTTTGGTTAATCGCATGTAATTTTGTTTTCTTCGTGGTTTATCTCCTTTGCGTGTTGCTTCATTCTCACTCTTCCTCCGATTAAACATATTTTTGTACCTTGTTGCTTCTCTCAATAACATCATTAGTGATGGTCTTTTCCAGGAAAACATCGATCTTGACTATTCTTATCAAGAATCTATCTTGTTTGTAAAACTCATTAATCGTTAAGGGAAAAGAAAGTTCTTCATTTTTCTTAATTTTCATGGCATTCCTTATCAAGTCCTACATTAGTTAGCCAATATCAATATACTTGATCCCTTGGACTATTGATATAATAGAGCCACCTTATAGCTCACTATATCGTAGTGTTATAAATTAGGATGTTGGCTTGCGTTCAGGAAAAATGCCCCAAGCTTTGGCTATCTTCATAAAATATTTGGTGTGTATGTGTTTCGGGTACTCTTGCGAATCAAAATAGAAACCATCCCTTGGAATAGCTTCTAAACAATTCCTAATGGTCTCATAGGGAAGTCCGTGTATATACATGTATTCGATTTATGGTACTCATTATTTTACCTCGAACGAACTTTGGGTAAACCATAATATTGTCCCCTTCTCTTGGGTGAGTAGTCCACTAGTTTTCCTTAGATTATCGCTACTATTTTATGTTAATCTCCATGCTAGTTTGCATACAATTCATTCACTAGTATATCACACCCCATTTCAGCCGAGAACCTAACGTCATTATCAGCGTAGTAATCCCTAGTTAATAATCTCTAGTTCCTTTCCCTTATTATGTTTAAGATCCTATGCTCATACTTAACTTTTTTTTTACGTTGAAACTCCTTTCCAGTATAACATTTCTATTCTTATTAATGTCAATATCCATCTTAGCAATAGCTTTGTAATTGATAAGGTTATGGGAATGGAAAAAAATTGTAGGCGTCTCCTTAATCTCTTCCCCTCCCTTCGAGTTATAGTTAAAAGTGAAACGTGAGGTGCTCTACTTTGGGGTTAGTAATTGAAATCTTCATTGCCCTAATTTGGTTGGGTGTAGGTTTGGATTTTTGTTTAAGATTCATTACTAGTTGTGCTTTTCTTTTCTCCTCTCAAGAGCTTCTACTTTTTCCTCCTTGACCATTTTTTCAGCTTTCGAAAATCACAAGTTCAAATACTAAAGAAACGAGTAAATTGTAGAAACAACATTGTCATAAATAGTTTGATAAAATTTAAGAATTTATTTTGAAAATGATAAATCTATTTGAAAAGTTAGTTTAAAATTCATTGTAAATGTAAAATAAAATTGGCTTCAAAGTGATTACGAAAATATGAACTTGAAATGGATTTTCTAATTATCGTGAACCAATTAGGTGAGAAATGACAAGTCTTAAAAAATATAGCAACTTTAATCGAAATAAAACCATAACCAAAACCCCAAACCTGTTTTAAACTCGCCTTGTAAACCATTTGCAAATATATGTAAATATAACAAAAATCCCAAATTTGTAAACCAATAATCAATGTGATCACTATTCCTAATCAATTGGAATCAATTAAATCATTTGAGCAATAAAATTGAATAAATTCCAACAAAAAGATTTCGAAGAAATATTGAAAAATTTGCGAAAATCCCTAAATCAAAAATTTGTTAAAGTAAAGAGCTAGGGTTGATGTAATTACCTTCTTGAGAGTTAATCTTCTAAAATTAAAGCTCTTGAACTCCTCTAGATCATCCTTTGAAGCTCTAAGTCAAAATTTCCTAAAAGCTTATTTTGGCTCAACACCAATGAAATCGAGACTTTTGGTTTGAAATAAGACTAGGTTGTGGTGGGAATCACATGAATACTATAGGATTGAGATTCGAATAGTCGAATTTAGGCGAGAAATTGATGTGCAATGGTTTGAAGGTGTGAAATGTTTAATGCGTGTGTGTGCTTGTATGGCAATTTGGTGTTTTAGTTTTAATAACAAAAATTTGTGCCCACTGTTTTCTGTGAAAGTAGAATTATTAGGAATCACTGTGTAAATCAGTGGAATGTGACTCATTATTTTCACCGATGTTTCCATTGATTCTCTCGTGTGAGTGAATTGCTAGGAACCGCTAAACTCAAATTTTGTTCTAAGTTTTCCTGTGTAATGCTACCAATTTTTCCAAAGATTCCTTATGTTAATCCAAATTGTAGGGAATTGCTAGACCTATTTTTACTATTTTTTTATTTATCATGTAATTAACTTACACATCATTCAAAAAAATCTATATTGAGGTAGAATTGACTAAAAACTCGAAAGTTTGAGTGGCACATATAAATAACTAAATAATTTTAATAAATAAATAAATATATAAGCAAGTAAATAATGGGACTTGTATAAAGGCCATATAAGCAAAAACGACTTGATCACTCCCCGTCAATTGAAATCACCTAAGAGTTTTAAACTTCCTAAAATATTTTCAATACAAGAGTCAAAAAGTTAGATAATGAAAATATACTAAACTAAACTAACTAAATTCCTAATAAACATAAAATAAACATAGAGTATCAGCTGCCATCCACAGAGCATTTTTGTATATCATCATTAACTCGACTTAACCTTTTCATGATTAGTTTGGATCTCTTATGAATTTAAAATTTTTCACTCTAGTGCCATTCCAAAAAATGAGTGCTCGGCCATTTGTTTTCAAAGTAATTTTTTAATTCAAAGTAAACATAACAGCATGAGTAGTGGCAAAGAAAGGCCATCCTAAAATTAAAGAAAAATTTTCATTGATAAAGTTTGGCAAAATAAAAAAGTTCACGGGTACGGTGTTGTTGTCTACTTGAACTAACATATCTGTGACCACTCATATTGGTTGAATTAAAGTTCTATCGAGTAAAGTGAATGGTTCAAAAACAAGTTCATTCAAATTCAATTGAGTATATAAAAAGAAATGTATAGGCATGAGACTTGAATTAGAATTTGTATTAAACTGAGCTCTGTATTACGAAGCCCATTCAATTATAATGTACATGTGTATGCCTCTAGGATCATTAAACTTTACAAGATTCAAGTCCGAGATTTTCTTTTATTTTTTATACTTGGATCAAGAAACTTTTGTCATATTAATAATTAGTTCATTCCTCGGTTGATTAACTCTCCATTCTTGAGTTACTTTCTTTACTTTTGAAGTGTCTTCTATTATTTTTATATCTTTATAATCCCTTTCTCAATTTTCATTGCTACTACATTAATTGCTTCAATTTCAGTGTTAAAATTTTCATAATAGTTTAAGTCTAAAATTCATTATCATCTATTTCATTATCAAATAATCCATCTTATCCTTTATAAGAGTCATTGTTATGTCCATTATTAATCTTGAATTTGAAAATCTTATCTTCAAACTCCATAGACATTGTTCCTTTAGAAATATCTTAGCTTTAACTGTCTTTAGAAATGGTTTACCTAATAGTATAGGTAAAGGATTGGGTGATGTTGAATCTCCCGTTTCCATAACATAAAAATCAGTTGGAAATACTTACTCATGTACTTGTACTAGGATATTTTCTAATAATCCATATGGTTTAATAATAGTATTGTTTGCAAAACTAAGATTAATAGGTATGGTGGGTAACAATCCTATTTTAAATGATTCATAAAGTTTAAGTGACTTAACTTGAATTGATGCTCTGAGACCACACATAGCAAATTCAATAGAAGAACTGCCTATTGTGATTGGTATGACAAACATTCTTGGGTTAGAATGTTTCTCAAGTATTCTCGTTAAAGATGAAATCTTTTGTTTTAAGTTTTCAATAATTTTTAAATTCTTAAATGATTCAGAGATGTCTTCCTTAGGTTCTTCTCCCTAGCATTTACTAATCATTATGGAATGGTAGAATTACAACGCATATCTTAATTCAACTTATAATTATCTTTTACTTGGTTTTTGTTAAGTAATTTTGAATTTTATAAACATTTTTCGTAGGCTTCAACTTGGCTAAATACAATAAGTTGTATACTTTAATTATCCGGCTATCCATCCCCAAGTGGGAATGAAATTTGCCATCATCTCTTCTAACTTTTGTTCTATTTTTTTAAGTATTTTAGTTTTATTTGTACCTCTTTTTGGTGTCTTTTCTTGCTTATTCATTTTTTTTTCATTTTTACAAAATAAAGTATTTACTTGTGCTTGATTACTAGTGTTCTTAGCTTGAGTAGTTTGTTAAGTGTTTAATTCGAATTATATATTGGGTTAGTTTAATATTATATTTGGTATAAATATCTTGGAATGAGCTCTAATAGATGATATTTTTGTATTTTGAGACATACAAGGTATAAAGGAGACAAAAGGGTGATTCCATGATGAAATGAAGAGAAAATGCACAAAAGTACACTTGACACTGCGACATGGAGGTTTGGCGTTGTGGGAAGAGTGCACAAGTCATAGGCATGGAATCGAGAAGGGGAGAAGACAAGAGAAGTGGTGTAGTAGATTCGATGGAGTGGCGCCGCTCTGGCGTAGTACAGACGATGCTGAGAAAATGTACATAGGGCACCAAGCCTACTGTGAATGGAAAGTTTACATAAAAACCAAAGCTGTGGCGGAGCCGTGGCTTAACACGCATAACGTGGGAGAATTGGTAACAAAGTTATGACATGAAATATAGAAAGTTTAGAATTCTAGTTCATTTGGAATTTGTTTATTATGGTTTCTGATTGTATTCTATAGATTTTTATGCGTATAAATAGGTATTAGAACATGGTTAACTAACCCCAAATTAAAAATAGAGCTAATAGAAGAGATTACCACCAATTAGCATAGTTTTACATTGCTCTTGAGTATTAAGGAGAGTTTTAGATGAAAAGACATTAAAGACACCACTTGCGATAGATCCGTATTGTTTTCTTGATTTAATTGAAGTTATTTAACTCAATCTTTGATTACAATGAATATAATGATGTGTATGTAGATTTTAACAAAGAGTGAGTAGTTGGTTTATCTTTGGGATCAATAATATGGTATAAATGCTATACTAAAAATAGTATGAATTGATTATAATGTATAAAAAGTACAATGGTTAGAATTTGTATTGATTCCATACTTAATGCTATTAAAATCTAGAGTACGTGTTAGTTCATTAGAGGTTTTAGGAATTACCATGGCCATAGGATCTTTTAAGCCGGATATGAACAATACAACCATAAAATATATACATCGATAGATAGTTATTGATTAGGGAAGCACGGATAGTAAACTTAAGTGGTTATGAATCTAATGATTCGTAACGTAATGCTATATGGAATATACATTATTTACGCGGATAGGTGGAGTTATAGTTTGCAAATTAGGATATTTTCCACCATGATAGTGAGTTGAACTGAATTTGAATTAAATCTTTCTTTATAATTGTGCATTACACTTATATAATGAAGATTAAGGAAGTGAGATATGACAACATAGTAATTCTTTACTTAAGTGAAGTTGTGAACTAAGAATCTTCTTAATATAAGAGTGCAAGTCATTTTTCATTATTTTATAAATTACAGTAGTTTAGTTAAAAACAACTAAAAAGAGATATTCTTAGTAATAGAGTAAATTTAACTAGGTGAACCGTGTCCATATAAAATTCTCATAGAGGATTATATCTATAATAAACACTAGTCGATCACAACGATACTACATTTGAGCTATTATACTTGCGATTTTACGATTAAGGTTTTGGCGTGTTTGCTGGGGATAGGTAGCTACAAACTAATTTAGTTAGTTTGCAAAATTGTTTAGATTTTATTTTTAGTAATTTAAATTGAAGTTTAAAAAAAGAGAGTTTAAGTTTTAATTTTGAGAATCTGCACTTTTTTGTGTTTTCATTTTTAGGGAAGGTTAGTGCATGCGTAGTAAAGGAGAGAATGAATTAAAGCCTTACGATTTTGATATTGACATAAATAACAAGGTAAAGAAACATAAATGAATCAAGATGGTGAAGGATCATGCGGGGAACCAAAACAAACATAAGGGCCCAAATATGATCTAGTAGTCCTAGACAGAGTGCGAGGGACAGAGATGTCATATGATTACTTCAAGCCAACACCACCGAGTTTTAACTGAGACTATTTCTCATTAACATGATGCATAATAGCCTATTCAACGTATTAGCAAATAAAGATCTAGTTGCAGATATAGAGAATTTTCTAGAGAAGTGTGACATTATTCACATTATTTGACTTACAAATAAGATAATCAGGATGCAAATCTTCCCCATTCTCATTAGGTGGAAAAACAAAATCCTTGTTCCAAGGATTGAATGAAGGGAGCATGACTTCATGGGCGCAAATCAATGAAAGATTTCTAGAGAAGTTCTTTCCTTAGTGAAAGTCAGTGAAAGAAACACAAAATTAACAAATTCCATCAAGAGGATACCGAGTCTTTTGGTAGAGCTTGGGAAAGACTCAATGAAATTCTTAAGATATGTCCAACACATGTATATGTCAAATGGGCCATACTACTCATCTTTTAATATGGAATGAATTGCAGGACGATGACATTATTCGATTCCGCAACTGGTGGTTCTCTACTAACAACAAAATTAAGATGGAGCATTAGATATTCTAGATCTTATGGCTCAATATTTTATAGTAGGAACATATGTGAGAAAGGCAGCAAGCATATATGAGATTGATTCACAAGAAGCGATCATGGCACAACAATCTGACCTGAGCAGTAAGAAAACGAAATAATAAATAGTATAATCAAGTCCATAAGTGAAAGTGATATGAAAATCTGTTAACCATCAAGCAACGATGGTTAGTTATTGGGACATCCAACAAGGAATGCAGTTTGAAGATTTCAACATCATGAACAACCAAAACTATGAAAACAACATCATGCCAAAAAGAATGGCTCATCAAAGGTTTTATCAAAAGTACAACAACCCAAACATCTCATATCAAAATCCTGATAATCCATTAAAGTTACCTCTGAGTTTTGATCAACAAGTCCAACAAAAGAAGCTAGGCCAAAGTGAAGAAATGTCTACATTGAAGTCAATTAAGATATTTTTGCATGCCATTGACATCAACAACAAGGAACGCCATATGAAGCATGAGAAAGAGATGGAAAATATGAAGCAAGCCCAAAAAAGGATGGATGAAAAAAGAACACAATCCATCAAGAACTTGGAGAGACAAATTAGTCAGCTAGCCATTGCTTTGAATTTAAGGAAGGAAGTTCCATTTTAGCATAAAACTATTACAAAATCCCAAGGATAATGTTAGCGTGATTCACATAATGAGCACTATGGTAAGGAATGAGCCAATGTAAGATCAAGTAATGTACAAGCTAGAAAAAGTCAACACTTTAGCTATGAGAAAATATGAAGTTATCCATGAAAATGGGACATAAGTAAAGTAAAATTAACTTGTAGGATTTAAGCAACAAAGCATCAATGCCTTAAAGAATAACTAGAAGGTGAACAAATAATGGAGATTTAAGAAGCAAGATAAAGGACCTTATAAAGAAGTACCGAAAGGAAATAGCATCAAGGTTGTTCCAAAAAAGCCGAAACCAAAATTCAAGTGGATACTAAGACTTCAATAGGAGAGATCCTGGAAATATATGCATACCATTGAGCATTGATGGGCAATGGTTTAGAAACATCTTGTGTGATACAAGAGCCTCAGGCAATGTAATGCCTATAAAGGACATGTTACAAGTATATTTGAAGAACAATTATCCCGATACAAGAAACTTGCAAGAGTTGAACGTAACTTGGTACCAATAATAGAGAAAGTCTTGAATGTGAATGTGAAAGTAGGTAGATTCACATTTATCATTGATTTTGATATTGTGGATAATGATATAGATGATAATGTATCAATGATACTTAGGCGACCATTCTTGAACACTGCTAATGAAGTCTTACACATGTGGAAGAAAATGATCACGATAACTATTGAGGAGGATGAAGATAACAAGAAGATTTTCTTTGTTGATGGGCAATAAGTACATCCTAATAGG
The DNA here is from genome assembly GCA_039657365.1 of Stephania yunnanensis. Classification (NCBI taxonomy): domain Eukaryota; kingdom Viridiplantae; phylum Streptophyta; class Magnoliopsida; order Ranunculales; family Menispermaceae; genus Stephania; species Stephania yunnanensis. The sequence goes on from CM077583.1 coordinate 22,488,186, forward strand.
AGAGATATCGTTATCTCTGACCTAGAAATGGAGTATCTAAATTTAAACATAGAATAAATGACTAAAAAGGCATTAGGCTAATGACATTAAACAAAAAGCTACTAGGAGGTGGCCAAGGGTTTTTTAAATTTTAGTTATTTATTTTGTTTAGTTGGAACAATCCAAGTGTTTTAGTATTTTTCTAATTTTTGGAAGTTTTGTGCTAAATGTGTAGGAAAGACCATTTCCAGGTGACATTTCATTGAAATGGAGAAGTAAAAGAGCAAAGGGGTTAGAGTGGTCAAGGTCGGGAACACTGACAATTCACGGGTAAGTTTTATAAAATTTTAAATATAAATGGTATTTCAAGCTGACACTACGCTGTGTATACTAATATACAGAGCAAGGAAGCTCCAATAAATGTTAATGAGAAATTTGCAATTTATAGAGACAAACTAGTCGACGTCGTGTATATACATACACGACGGAATGAAATAACAAGGATGACACCACGATGGCAGCAAGGTGTGAGAAAAATTTCTCACAGCAGCCTTGAAACCGTAGCCATTTTGTAGCAGTATCGTGCCCTATAAGGGACGGCGTCAATGTCGAGGAGGGGGTTTTAAACCCTTTTTTACCTAAAGTTTACACACTAGAATCTTAATTCATACACCATCAACCAAGCACATACCAAATTTTGAGCAATTTTAAGAGAGAAAAGAGTATTCCTAGTGATTAAGAGTGAAAAGAGATGGTGCATTATAGATTTGTAGAAAAAAAGAGAGCTAGGGCATTGCGTTTGAGATTTGATTCAAGAAAGTAATAAAGTTTTAGTTTGTAAGCAAAATTAAAGGGCTTTGATTGATAGAAGCTTGGAGGAGTAATCTCATTGGAAAGTAGTCCGACATTGACGAGAATTTTCAATTTGATTAGTTATGCTTTGAAATTTTCGGATAGTGGTGATGAAATTGCATGAATTATGGAAATTAAGTTTTTGGATAGAAAGTTTGAATAATGTGGATTTAGAGCATCAATTTGGCTTATGGTGACTAAGTATATGTATATCGAATTATTTGACATGTGAATGACCTATGTTGATGAAAGTTTTTATTTTAGGTGATTTCAAAACCGTGTTGAATTGTTGTGTTCTGTAGATTTTTAAAATAATGGCAAGAACAAGAAGGCAAGTGAGTCATGTTAGTTAAGCAAAGGCAAATGATAACGAGGAATCATACTTAAGAGATCTAAATGAAGATGCCCTGATGCCTTTTAAGTCTAAGTTCTATATTAGTGAAAAGGTCAAGAAGAGCAATGAGGCCATTGAGAATAAGGAATTCATTTCGAAAAGAGGAATAAACCTACCAGCTTTGTATGATAAGATATTTATTAACTTTATTAGGCAATGGTGTTGGGAACAATTCAGAGGAGACTATAGGGAGAACAAAGTTTATGAAGTGCTTGAAATAGTTTACGAGTTCTATGCCAATGCTAAGTTTATGAAGAAAGGTCACTCATTTAAGGTGAGAGGAGTAATGGTCCCCTTTAAGGAGCATTCAATAAATGACATCTATAGGTTCGAATATTTAAGCATGAATGCTTAACCACGGACCTTCCTGAATGCATTGTATGAAATACCCTATAACTTATATCCTTTTAGACTGATTGGGAGAGCATTGGTTGTTTGAGGACAAGAAGGATGGATAATGGGAGCTGAGAATATGTCGATGCACATTAAGAAGGGGAGTGTAAGGAGAGTTTATAGAATGTGGCAACACTTTCTGATTGCTTTGTTATTAGTGACTACTCAGCATGGTAAGATCAACAAGCCCAAGGCAACTTGTTTATATGAGATTATAAAGAATAAGAGGATCAACGTGGGGAAGATAATTTACAAGAACGTGATGGAGTCTATCATGACACAGAGTGAGAATAAATTATTTTTTCCGATCTTCATAACCTAACTATGCTTCATAGTCATAGTAAAATTGATACAGGATAAAAATTCAATATAGTGGCCAAAGAAACAATAGATGAGGATTTTATGCTCACTTTGAAATCATGGAATGAATACCAAGACTGTAAGGATGAGTGAGAGAGGGAGTCGAGCAAAACAGGCTTAAAGCTGAATTGTTAGCAAAGGAAGTTGTAAGAAAGGATGAAATAAGGATAAACACTACAGGTATGATAGTAAATTTTTATTTTTGAAGTAGTTAAAGAGGAGGGAATGTTAGTGTATTCTTTTTCATTTACTTATTATTTGAAAGTGTATAAGTAATATATATTAGGTTATATATAGTAATATATAATGAAATAAATAATTCATTTGCAAAGTTCATCCATTTAATTGAGGATGATTAAGAATAAAAATATCTTGTTGATATATAACTCAAGAGTGTGTTCAAATTTTTGAAGAAAGTATGAAATGTTGTAAACAAAGATATGATTGCATGATTAGAAACCTAGAGCTAGAGAAGTCCATTCACTTGAAACAAAAACAAGAATAATACTATAACACTTCTTGTGAAAAAAGTTAGATCTCTAAGGAATTCTATAATAAGTATAAATTTCACTTAGGTAAAAAGTAAATAAAGTTTAAATACGAAAAGGGGAACGAATAGGCACGATGTCTAATGATAAGTTGGAGTCAAGACTCGCTTGATAAACTGAAAGTGAGAAGTGCTTATAAGAGTTGTAAATAAAATAGAGTCCAAAAAGTTCTATAGGAAAAAGAGCAGAGAACTAGATGGTTGAAAAGAGAGAGAAAAAATATAATCAATAGGAAAAAGAGCAAGGACCGTGCGGTTGCATAACATGAGGAAAAAGAAAAGAAAAGAGATATATAAAGAAAGAAAGGCATAAGTTAGATTAAAACTCTTCAAATGAAAAGATTTAGCTAGAGTACAAGTAACTAATTAAATTAAGTTTTCTTTCAAACTTTATGTTTAGTCCTATGGACTCTTGAAGTACTAAAGTCTATAAAAAAAGTATGATATATGCTTATTTATGAAATCATGAGCTTAACGGGAAATTATGAGATTGTACACTTGCTACTTGAGTGTTGAGGTGAAATGAACTTGTAAGTAGTGATGGTTTTAGTTGTAAACAACTTTTGAGTTTTGAAAATGAATTATGTGTTGTTAAAGCTACGTGTTTTGAAAATATTAGTTTTTACAAAGAAAAGCTCTTGAGTGGATTATTAACTTGATTCTATGTGAATTAAAGGATACTTCATGAACTATGTAAATTGAATAATAAACTACAACTAGTAGTTGTAGTAATAAAAGTACTTAAAAGAATACATTTTTCTTCGGGACGTGTAAAATCCTAAGTTTTCGGATATTCGATAAGTGTGAAATTAGACTTATATATAGGTTTGCTTTAGTTGAACTGTTGGTATAAATATCCAGTAATGAGCTCTAATTGACAATATATATGTGTTTTCAGGACGATAAGGTATAAAGGAGACAAAAGATTGATTTCATGAAGAAATGAGGAGAAAATACCCAAAAGTACACTTACACAGTGGCATGGAGGCTTGACGCAATGGGAAGAGTGCACAAGGCGTTCGCAAGGCGTGGAGAAGGAGAAAAGATAAGAGAAGTGGTGTAGTAGAGTCAACGCAGTGGCGGAGCCATGGTATTGTATATATGGCACCAAGATAATATAGAAAGGGCGTTAAGCCTACTATAAGGAAAATTCACATAGAAAGGTTGAAGCTGTGGCTGAGCCGTGGCTTAACACACAATGTGTGGAACACTTATTGATAGCATCGGGACATAAAAATAACAATTTTGGAATTCTAGTTCATTTGGAGTTGTTAATTAGGGTTTCTAATTGTATTCTAATGAGGCTTATGAGAATAAATAGGTATTAGAATGTGGTAGACTCATCCACCATAACAGAATAGAGGTAATAAAATATATTACCACTATTTAGCATAGTTGTACGTTATTCTTGAGTATTTGGAAGAGTTTTGGAGGAGAAGACATTGAAGACTACATTTGGGGTTATTCGATATTGTTTGAATGATTTAATTGAAGTTATTTGATTCAATATGCAATTGCAATGAATACCATGATGTGTATGTGGATTTCAATGATGAGTGATTAGTTTGTTTATCTTGGGGGTCAATGGATCCTATGGTATGAATGTTATGCTAAATAGAGTATGAATGGATTATAATGAATAAAAGTGCAATCGGTAGAATTTGTATTAATTCCATTTATAATGCTATGAATATCTTGATCATGTGTTTGTTGATTAGAGGTTTTAGGAGTTACCATGGCTATTGGAGCTTTTAAGCCAGATATGAACAATACAACTATAAAATATATAACATCGATAGATATTAATTGATTAGGGAGGCACAAATACTAAACTTAAGCGGTTACGAATCTAAAGATTCAGAACTTACTATTATGTAGAACTCACATTATTCACACTAATAGGTGGAGTTCTAGTTTGTACATTAGAATCTTTTCCACCACGATAATGAGTATGAGTGAATTTGAATGAAATCTATCTATTGTAATTGAGCATTTCATATACATAATGAAGATGAAGGAAGTGAGATTTGAAAGCATAGCAATTCATTACTTAGGTGAAACTGTGAACTAAAAGTGTTCTTAATATAAGAGTACAAGTTATTTACATTGTTTTATAGATGAGAGTGGTTTACTTGAAAACAACTAAAAAAAGATCTTTTTAGCAATACAGTAAATTTAACTAAGTGAACCATGCCCATAGAAATCATTCATTGAGAACGATATCTATAATCAACGCTAGTTGATCAATTTTTACAACCATCGAGTTTTGTACTTGAAGTTTCATGATTAGTAGTTTCTTTTGTTTGATTACTTAACTTGTTAATTTGTAAAGTCATTTGATTTAATTGAATTTTCAGCTTATCAATAGATGTATCGGTTTCGATTTGGTTTTGAGAAACTTGTGTAATTTTTTGATGACTTTGGGTCATAAAGTTATGGAATATTTGTTTCAAATTTAGTGGCATAGGTTGAATAGTTAATTGAGGATGTGGTACTGATGTAGATTGTGTAGGTGCTCTAGGTCTATAAATTATATAATTTTGGTTTTGTGGAGTATGGATAAGATTTGGATTCGATTTTTCGGTGTTTATAATTGTTGTTATTTTATTGCTTTCTAGAAGGAACAGAATATTGGTTCATAACCACGTTGACTTCACCATTATTTTCTTCTTGTAAAGTTGGGCGCGCATCCGTAGGATATGTAACTTCATTAAAAAATTCACATAGTTTAACTTGATTTGAGCTATTTTTTAATAGTAGGTTAACCGTGTTTGATAAATCTTCAACTTTTTCATCAAATTTATTACTTAGTCTATTATTAACCTCGTAAACTTTCTTTCCTGATGTATCGGTCTTTTCACCCGAATGTTTAGATTGTTTAGTTATCTTCTTAATAACTTCGTTTGCTAGAGTTGGTGTAGCATCGAATAATGATCCACCACATACGATATCTAATAGTCTTTGTTCAAAATTATTTAGTCCTTCATAGAAGTGTTCTAATAAAGTTATTTTTGTGTATTAATGTTGTAGACAAAGTGAAAGTAATCTTTCAAATATATCCCAAAACTAATTAAAGTTTTCATCACCTTTCATTTTCATGTCTGTGATTTGTCTTCTATAAGTATTTATTTTTCTTGCAGGCATATATTGATCTTGGAAAGCTTCTAACACTTGAGCCCATATGGTTATCACGTCTTGAGGAAGATAAAACAACTAATCATGTGCTTGAACTTTCAATACAAAATGAAAAGTTTTAAGTTTGACTCGTTCTAACGTTTTATTCTTATGTTTCATCCTTTTGACTTTGTGTTGATATTCCCTTGTAAATTTTTGTTGTTCTTCATTGTCCTTACCATATAAGTTAGGTACAACACTAATGAATCAATATCTAAGTTCTAATTCGAGAAATCCCCTAGGATAAGCAATGCACATTGGTTCATAAGTAGTGACATTTTGATTAGCTTGCCTATAAGTAAGTACTCTATTATCATTATTGTTATTATCAAAATTATTATTGGCTTCCATTACCATAGGTTGGTGTAATCTACATTGTTGTTGTCTTAAATTGTGATTAAATATCCTATCTACCTCAAGATTAAACGGATGTAATGATCTCGTGGAATTAGAATGACGAAATGGATAGACCATACAACATCTTAAACTCATAAGAAATTGTGTTTATGTCCCCGGCAATGGCTCCAAAAATTCACATGTGTCGGGTGTGTACAATAAATTCCCACTTTATATTATACTTTAAATATTATCAAGAAGTAATAATTGAGAATCGTCTCCATGGGGATTTATCAAACTTCTCTTCGAAAAAGGACTTTTAAAGCTTTTATTATTTTTACTTTTACTCAATTAAAAACAATAATTAAACTAATTAATAATTAATTATAACATAATAATATTTAATTAACTTTTATTAACTTAACTATCGCAATTCAAATTCACAATCTATCTAATAGATTCATTTTAATAATAAATAAATATATAAAGAAATATCTAGAACATTGAAACATAAAACCGTATTGCATTCAGAACATGTAACTCTTACCAAGTTGTTACGAGCCTACATCAAAAGTAAGATGTATCATTAAACTCTAATCTTAAGTAAGTAAACAGCCTTTAGACAACTATTAGTTCTTATACCAGTAGAAAAACCACATTCATTTTCTATTGAGCTAGCATATTTGAATACACAAAGACATTAACTTCATGCAATACACTCGCATTTAAATTTATGAGAGCTTTGAACTAATAAATTTAACACATCCATAAATTCACTTCAATATCAGGTTTAGATCTTAAATTCACCGAGGACATTTAAATAGTGTTTGCCTTTCAAACAATCCTAATTACTACTTCAAATAGATAATGAAACCAAATATCACAATGCACATTATAGATTATGCATGCAATACAAAGATCATGATTAAAATCAATAGATGATAACCTATGAAACAAGTGAATTAAATAATACGATTGATTTATAGCATTAAGCACATAATATTCTCATCATAATTACATTGCAACAAGATCTAATTGATATTTCCTCTTTGTTTTGATCAAATAACTACTCAGCGATAATCATAAACAACATTACAATAACATAAAACAATAAAGAAAGGCTCTTAGAGGAATGAAATATTGATTGCAGATAATAAACATCCTAAACCAACTCAAACAACTCGTAGTTATCTTAAATTCTTGAAATCTACTCCAGTGATTCTCAACGATTTGCATGTGAGTGGAATTGCTAGAAAAATTCGCAATTTGAAGCCTATTGGTTTAATCGATTTGGCCAAGAATTTGGAATTGCTGGAAATCTTTGGTATAATTTTCTAGTTCTTCCTTGCTTAATTGGTGATGATTCTTCACCTACTCTTTCCACTTGATTAATTCCTACACAATCTTTCCTTTTTCATTCATTTCTTCATATTAATCATTTATTATCTAAAATAACGAATACAAGAGAAAAATGTGTGTAATATAGTCTTTTACATATAAAGTCATTCTAAAATAAACAATAAAACATGTCTAATTATTGACTTATCATTCCCTATGACCACTAACACGTACAGCCATGTCAAACGACTCGGGGTTGCAAGTCACTGAGTGCCCGTCGCACATGTGCAATTATATTGATTAAACAATGTAATACACCCGTGAACATCAACAAACAAAAATTATTCTAAGATCAATAAGAACGATTTTAAATTAAAATAAACATGAATTCTGTGGAGCATTCTAGCGGGTTTACTTTCATAATTGCGCATAAAACATCTGTTCAAAATGGTCCTTACGTACCTTGAATCTGACACGTTCTCGATATCCGATTATGTATCCCTAAGTCCCAGGTGAGAAATAGATAAATTCTGATGTGTTATAAACCCTTTCTAATGCATTATTGAAATAACATTATTGTTATAACTATTGTGATCAAAAGACTTGTGATCACAACCCTTTTGCGACAAAAGACATCCCTTATGGCCACAGATATCCCTTTTAGGCATAATCATCCCTTGTGGCCACACACGTCCCTTGTGGTCATAGTCGTCCCTTGTGGTCATAGTCGTCCCTTGTGAGCATAAGCGTCCCTTGTGGGCACGTACATCTTTTGTGGGCAGATGTCCCTCATGAGCAAATTCATCTCCCGTGGGCCATACATCCCTTATAGGCACATACGTCCTATATGGCCACAAGCATTATTTATCATCTTTCTAATAGCCTAACATGCATGAAAATGACAGCAACCTTAACACCAAATCTAGACCCAATTTAAGTAATTATTGCTCCTCCAAGGTTGATCTGACCCCTAATAGCTCCTAATTAACCATAAGTAACAATTAACAATGTTTTAAGCCTTAATTTGTGTAAATTAACATGCATTAATGAAAAGCTTTTAGAGCATTAAATTTATTATAATTAGTTTTTAAAACTCATTTAGCAACTCAATTTCTAGAATCGAGAGGTTAGAAATTGATGCTTAAAACCAATTTTTCAGAAAGATTAATTTGAATAGAAAAGTCCTAAGAATTGCATGCATAAACCTCTTATTCATTGAAATTGAACAAGAAGGTTAGAGAACATTTGCCTGTGCGTTGAACCTCTTCAATTTGATCCTCCTAGTGTAATAATCTCTCTGAATTTGACCACAAGATGCTCCAAATCAAAGATTTCTAGCACTCTAAAGATTGGCTTCTCTCCTAATAAACTCCCAGCTGGACTGTGTGATTTGCATGAACACACAAAAGAAAGCTATCTATATAGTCTACAAAGTTGATTTCAACCTCAGATCTAAAATCCGACTCTCATATTTATGCAATATTGTGGTCCTTGTTTAAACCATCAAAGCACCTTTAATCTCCACCCACTCCTTACTAAGACTCATCACTAGGACCATCAAGTGGCAATTTCTTACTAATTAAACTATAGGCTTATATTACTCAGTTTAATGTATTTTATTCTAACAATAGGCACATCAAATTATTTACATGCCCTAACCCTTGCCTGTGACTTCCCAGTAAAAGCAACAATCACCCAGTTACATCGCGCCTTGCACCTATACACGCCGCCCCCAAAGGCATTTTTATTAATTATTTGGATCTTTGGCAAATTGACTTTTATCACCATTAGCTTAGGATTTATTTTATGATAATATTTTAAAATCAACCAAGCTCTCTTAGTGTATCCATATATCGATCTATCCGATGCTCGTGTCAATATACATCTCAAGGTGGTATATCCGTCGCACTAACTCTCACGAAATGTGGAATTTAAACACACGTGCGATGTAATTTGATAAAATTAATATAAAAAACCCCAATTAACCAAGCACCGCTAAAAATAATAGCCCTTAGTTCTTGTGTCCGAATTTAATTAGTTTTACATTACGGCCCGAATTACGACTTGTTAATCCCTGTGATTGGAGTTAATTTTGCTTTAATTAATTGAGGTTGTTACACCTATAATATTTAGGCGCATTACATAATTAGATTGCTTAGCCCACCCTATATTTCTTAATTTAATTTTATCTCTAAGTCCTTAGCTAAACCTACTTCGCACTTGGTTAGTCAAGCCAACACACATCTTAAGGGATCATATAGCCTTTTATTAGTTTATTTCAACTTAGGCTCAGATCGATTTGTTTTTCTACTAGAACTTATCACTAATTATTAGTATATTTTGGAATTCGATAAGCTATTTATGTGTACCTATAGACCTGCTTACCGGATACTGGCGTTGCAACGCATCCAAAGGCAATAAACACCTGGTACTAACTCTCCTGAAACATGAAACTTAGGCACACATGCAATGCCAACTAGATAAATTGAATATAAAACATCACAATACAGCATACACTAGTTCAAAAATAACATTTGTTCTCGGTTATCGTGTCCAGGTTGGCTGAGTTTTTCACGTTGGCCTGAATTACGACAAATTAATACTTGTAATTAGAGTAAATTATGTCTTATTTAATTTGGGCCGTTACTATTATATTGTATGAATTACTCTTTGTAATAACTGCATTTAGGAATCAATTTTTCTAAACTGAAGTTTATTACGAGTTTTTTAGTATATCTTGTGCATTACCAAAAGTTTTTAATTCCCATTGCATTTTCATTTTCAACATGGATATACAAAAAGACCTTCATTAGAATACTTTTACGAAAGTATCTTGGTGTTCCCTATGTTGTTGTTTTCTTATTAATAAAAGAAGATATAGCTAAACAATCTAAACAATATGGTGAAAAGAGCGATGCATCAAGAACGAAACTTTTTGAAATTAATAATAAAAGAAGTAATTCATTTGATGAAAATTTTGATGAATTATCTAGCATAGTTAATTACTATTAAAACATAGATCAAGTCAAGTAAAACATTGTAGATTTTCTAATGAAGTTACACATCCTATGGATGCGTTTCTTACTTTACAAGAAGATAATACTGAAGAAGTCGACGCGGTTACAAACCAATAGTCTGGCCCTCCTAGAAATCAATATAATAACAATAATTACTACACCAAAAAATCAAGTTCAAATCTTAGCTGCGGTCCACAAAATCAAAATTATACCACTTATATACCAAGAGCACAAATGCTATCTGCACCAATTCAATAACCTTAATAAACTATCTAACCTAGGCAACCAAATTTAGAACAGATAGTACATAATTTTATGACCCAAAGCCATTAATACTTTACGCAAATTTTTCCAAATCAAATGAAAACTGATACTTGTATTAATGAATTGAAAAATCAATTAAATCAAATGAATCTATAAATTAACAATTTAAGTTATCAATCTAAAACATCTACTCAAACTACTAATAAAGCCTAAGTTAACGCTTTATTTTTTGATAATGAAAAAGAAAGACATACACCATAAAATGATACCTAAGAGAGGTAAAAAAAGAAAAAGCAAGTACACAAATAAATAGAACCAGAAGAAGAAAAGTAGATGGCCAATGTCATTCCCACAAGAGCATGGATGGCTGATTAGTGGACATACATACCAATTCTTGAAAGGCTATACCCCTGGTATATAGCCAGAGATAATGGTTATGAAAAATCTTTACATAATTATAAATTATTTAACTAAGATGAATTAGATAATAATACTTATGAATTAAACGAAGGAATGTAACGCCAAAATTTAAAGATACTAAATTAGTCCCTAATTAAGGTTACTGGTCCGTGACGTGGCCTAACAATGGGTGCATGGTCCAAATGCTCAGTGTGAGGATTGAGTAATATGATATTTTTGAGTGATGGTTGCCTAGTGTGATGTATATGTGTAGACTACCAAGTCACTCTTACTGGTATATAGATTTTGAAGCATGAGCGAGGGTATGCCTCGAGATGTGTATCAGTGTTGGATGGGGGTAGAGGGTGATGGGATGGGGAAGTTAATTTAAGTTAGTGAAACTTAAATAGTAATGTCAAAGTAGATTATTTAGTTGATTAATGTTGCTATAGTTTGCTTTATCTTAATGTAACTTAAGTTGGCAAGTTAAAACATTAGTCATATATATTTCTCAAGATACTTGTTGACACATAAATAGACCAATTGAGTTACAATTGGTATTAGTTAGGTGGAGTTAGTAGAGAGTTAGTGAAATTGTATCAAGATGTAAGCCATTAGATTAGTGTCAAGATACATGTACATTAAGATCAATAGCTATTAAACAAGCTTATCTAAATATATAAGGTTGAATGGATCAAGTAATGCAAGCCAAACCATTTCATTTACAAAGCTCAGGATAAAAGAAAAGTTTCTGGAGAATTTGGAGAAGGAGATCATCAAGGTATTGAAGGAGATTTTGGTGTTTAGTAGGTGTTGATCAAGCAAGGTGATGGTGTTCATCAACTAAGTAATTTTATTTATACTTGTAATTTAGTTCATTTGATGAATTTACGAAATAAATGATGTATGGCTGATCTTAATGAGTTTAAGTTCAAGTTCACTAGCATGCTAATGAGATCATTAGCGCGCTAAGCAAGTTACCAAACACACTCGGTGCTCTGACTCAACAAAAATCTATAATTTTTAAACTTAAACTTAAACACTTTAAACAAGCGTAATACCCCAGCTGAGGGTCCAAACACATTATAAAACATATTTAATGGTACCAAGAGCCTACGAAGGAGTCTAAGAGGTTTGGGTACGTGTTAAAGGTGTTAGGAGGCCAGATTATCATAGGAGTTTGGCATGGATTGTAAGTAAATTGATTTAGATATTTATTTATATTTTTTCCATTATACTTCTTATTTATTTTTATTTGGATTGATGTGCTATTATACAGTAGATGCCATGAATTTGTTATTCTCCCCTAAATAATGAGTTTGTTATCATGGCATAGTTTGTTATTTGAATGGTGTTCATTCACTCTTAATCTGGTGCTATGTCATTCTTGATTATTCAAAGTGCTAATATAAAAGCTTGTTATTAGGTGATTGAATTATGGTGTTGTAAACCATATTCCTTTATGATCGTTTGAGCTATTTTATTTCAGACTTCCTTATTGTGTCGTTTCTTAAGTTGGAAAAGTAGTTCTTATACAAAGGATTATTATAGAGATAGGCCGCGAGACACGAGATCACTAAATTTCTGAGGATGTTGGGATCTCACCACTAGCTTTAGCAGCATCGCGGGGTATGGGAGTCGTGGTAGTTGGCAAGCATATATATATATATATATATATCAAAAAGGGTATTGTAATGATGTGAAGGGATCTAAAAAATATTGATTCACCTTACATAGTGGAAGCAAAGTTAATGTGATATCATTTTATAGTCAACCAGCCTTAGATCATTATTGGTTAGCCGCATGTCAGTTTCATAATGTTTAACTTAAGTATCTTTTAGCATGGCTCTTGTTTCGGCTTCCTTTGCTATTTTTATGCTTTCAGATACTTCTTGTATATTTGAAAATCTGGACAAATGTCGTTCAGTGTTACTTTTACATTATTGCATTCACCATCATTTTTATGATGGTGAGTGCACATACTTCGAGTAGCAAAGTAGGAAAAAGAAGATCGATGATTAGTTTTGAGTCATCAGAAGATAGTTCCTACTACTTTGGTATGCAAACATTTTGTGTATCTATTATTTACATCTTTTATAAAACTTTGGGTTGTATATCGGGTGGAGAGAGTAGAATTCTCTATTGTTTCATGTATTACTTTTGGATGGTATTCTATGATCGTCTGTTTATTTAATCTCCATAGTAGGTGTTTTATTAATGCTTATGCTGATTTTATTTAGTCTTCTGCTAATAATTAAGGTAATGATAATGATATCTTTATTAAATATGATAATAATTTAATGAATAGTAACTTGGTTAGTTATGAGTGACATGGTGAAAGAAGTGAAAATGTTGAATAATACATTGTGAAGTCCTACGTGGCATGGTTTAGGGCTTAATGATGGGATTAGGTTGGGCGATACCAAGTTTGGGGAATCGAGCCGTCATAAGGAATGAATTCTATTTTTCCCATTCCTTAACGATTAGCAAATGCTAGGAAGGAAGAAATTAAAAAAGACATATCTGAATCACTTAAGAAAATCGAAATCGACAAAATTTTAATAAAATGAAATTGTGATGAAGAATCTAAAGAACACTTAGGATAAAAGTTGTCGTCATTACTAAAGAACAAAATACCTGATAAATGTTCTGACCCAGGAATGTTTGTTATACCTATTATAATAGGAAACGCTTCTATCGGATTTTCTATGTGTGATCTTGGTGCATCAATTAATGGAATGTCACTTAAACTTAATGAATCGTTGAAAATAGAATCGTTGGCTAATACGCCTATTAATCTTACTTTAGCAGATAATACAATGATCAAATCGTATGGATTATTATAATATTTTTCAGCATAAAAACATGACTTATAATTTTCAGCTGACTATTATGACATGGAAATAGGAGATTTAAAATGACCTAATCCACTACCTATACTATTATGTAGACCTTTTCATAGAACAACCAAAACTTAGATATTTTTGAATTAATGATGTCAATGAAGTTTAAAGGCAAGATTATTAAGTTTAAGATTAACAATGAACATTTTTATGATGATGACAAGTCAATAATTAGACATGTTTTATAGTGTAATTTAGGTTGATTTTAGATATAAATGATGACATTAGACTAAGTATTCTCTTATTTTTGTGATTTCATGATTTAATTAGGAAAAATAAAGAAATGGAAGAAAATAAGAAAAAGAGCAAAATAGTCAACTGAAAAACAAAGCTAGCGATATGGAATTACATAAGAATCGATGTCTAAATCAAGCAGCTGAGAAGAGAAAGTGAATGATCATCGAATTGGAAATACACTAAGAGTCATCAAATGAACCGATGCAGCCCAGAGACCTATTTCCATTGATGAACTCAACGATTTGTGAACAAAATGGAATCGTTGAAAAATTGCTAAGGCGGGTTAAGTGTTTTTAGATAAGAAGAAGGAATTTGAGTTTATCTATAATTTTTATACTTAGGAAACTATAAATTGGACTTTAGGGTTTCAAATTAGTACATATTCTTTCTCAGGAAGCACCTCTTTAAGCCTTTTTATTAGCCATTAGTTAGTTTATGTTTGAAGCAACATTGGAACTTTGTTTATTTTATTAAGAGGTATTTAGTTAATTATGTCTTTTAATTATATTATTATGTTAATTACTTCTAGCATGAGTGAGTAGTTTACAAATAAACCCAAGACATGTATATACTTTGGATTGCTATATAGTTATAATTAATGAGTCTTGTACATAAGTCTTTAATTCTAATCATACACAACAATCACGATTTTCATAAGTTTTTTTATTGTATTATAACTAATGATTCTTGTTTTGCATGCATAGTTGCAAATATGTAATATGATTTATAATTTTTTAGTCTATGTCTATGATTATTGACAACAATTATTGAAATAGTAACTTTAATTAATCTATATGGCCATATTACACGAGTGGATGTTCTAGATGATTTTGTTCTTAGTTATTTATTGATTACTATATTCTGATTACTATTTGGTTTATATTAGGCATGATTTTCATTGAGTGTTAATGCAATAGTAATTTCTATTTTATTCTGTTTTATCTAATATGTAGATTTACAATGACAAGGATATGGCTTTTTTCCATTAAATATAGGAAAATCAATTGCTTGCTAATGGTTAAAAACGTATTAAGAATTAAGATTTAATGATTCCAAGATTCCATTTGATATAATTATAACTGAGTTATAAAGTAATGTTATGTTATAGTGTTTGAATACAATCCAAGTATAATATATTTTTACTAGGGATTTGTTTAGATGTTTGTTTAGATATTTATATTATATTGAATTTGAAATTTGTTTAGTCAAGTTTGCATTTAATTGCTTGAATTAGTTTAGTTAGTTTTGTTAGTTGAGTTAGTAGTCATAGTTTTTAGTTAATTAGTATTTCAATTCCCGTTTGATTAGATTAACCAAATTTAGAAATACAAAGAAAAATAATATTCTTAGAAGTTTGCAAAATCCCCGTGAAAATGATATCCTAGTTATACCAACTACAATTAATCAAAAAATACAAAAAACTATTGTGCACGCTCGACAAAATGGCTGGAAGTAGAAAAGATAATCAATGACTCGAAATACTTATTTTTTGGTTGCACCTATTGAAATGGACGAAAGTGAAGATGTAGAAATTTGAGGGAGGAAAAAGAAATGGGAAGTTAGTAGAGAAAAGCAAGGATAAATTTAAAGTTTCCCCAACTAGACCTACGAAAAATTATTTTAACACACCTCGGATTAGAACACAAAGAGAGCCTACACCATCCGTACTGTTTAGATATAATTATGAGGAAGAATATGAGGATGAGGAGGAGGAAGTAGAACAAGAGATATCGAAGGGAATGAAGAATTATTTTCTTAGGAAGGAAAATTTTATCAATGAAAAGGTCTTTGACAAGTTTAAGAAATATATAGATAAATGAAAGAATCCGATCTTGGAGACGAATAAGTTGAAATATAGTCCTAGGATTTTAGATACCATTGATGTGAGAAAGTGGGGACTAGTAACTAGGGACTGTAACCATATAGACCTTGATGACGTTATTAATGAGAAATGGTGTGACATTTTAGTAAGAAAGTTTTATGCCGATGGTTTTGGAAGTGACAGCAAGACAAAGTCATGAGTTAGAGGAATAAAAATTCATTATTCTTCTGCAAGAATAAACTAGTATTTTGGGTGTAAGTTGGCATTTCAATAACCTGAATACGCTGTTAGGTACCACTACCCGCTTAGCAATTTAGGGGAGGATTAGAAGTAATCAAGGGAAATAGATTCATTTTAGACACAAAGGGGTACCCAAAGCATATCAATACAAAGTTTCTTTGGAAGATCATGAAAGCATGATGTTATTTCATCAATGACAACTTACACCCAAGTTTGCAATATTATGAGATCTTGAACTACAGAGCCGCATTGCTCTACAAATTGTGATGGGATTGAGATATCGAGATGTTGGCAAGATTATCTAAGAGTCGATAAGGAGTGCCATGATAATGAAGAAGAATAAGGGATTACCTTTTCCTTTGACGATCATGACTTTTTATAACGTAGATCGAGTAATCATGATTACACTTTATATGGATGTTTTACTAGAAAATACCGCCACAGATTAAGTAATAAAGAGATATGGGAAAATAGATGGATTTGAAGACTTAAAAAGATAAGAGAGAGAGAATGCTTTGATAGCCAACAAAAAAGAAAAATCAATGATGACACGAGGGGAGTTTGGGAAGAAATGTCGAGAGGTAGAAAATATTTGAATGTGGAGCAACCTACTATGGACTACGATGGACTTTACGTGAAGGTGCTGGAGTTGGCCTTTATGGGTACAATTTTACGTAACTAAATGAGAACTCAGAGGAATCAAGAACTGGAGTTCAAGAACTAGAGGGTCTTAGTAAGGAACACTTATATGATGGAAAGGGAAATGTCTAGAAGACATAGAAGATAAGGAGGCCTAGAGGTTTCTGTACCATCTACATAGATGCAGCTATCACCTAATCATATTTTTGATGATCAACTACAGACAGGTAAATACGCCCTTTGTGATCTCGCTGCGAATTACGAGTCCTAGAGGATTGATCCAGTGGCGAATGATAATGATGTGACATCCAAGCGACGACATTGATTTCATTACTCCACTTTAAATTCTTTATATTTGAGATATAATATGTGAGGTCATGCATGTAAATCTCTAGTGATATATTATCTGTGATCTTTGGTGGTGATATACTATATGTGGTATGTGCTTAGCAATTTGATACATTTGATGATGTTGTTACATTAGATATATTGGTGATGATTATTCATATATTTTTTATGCACTATGTTTGAAGAAAAATTATATATTCAATTTATTTTTATATTGATTATCCAATTAACGATTAAATCAATTCGTTTATACTTTACGAGGTATATTTGTTTTGTTTGAAACCAAACTTAAATTTTAAACCTTGAGGACAAGGTTTGGTACAATTTTGGGGGTATTTTAGGTGAATTATAACATTGATAGCAAAGGAAAAAAAGGTAAAAAATAAGTTCGAAATTTATGCAAAGTTTAATATTTTGACCCGATATTTATGTGAGTTCAAGAATTTTTTCAAATATCTTTCCAATTCTAGTAAGTACGAGTTTCATTTTAATTTATTTTATCTGCCCATTTGATTAACTTGACTATTTTAAGTATGCATTGGATTGATTGCCTTGTGTTAGTCATAAGAATGGCTAGAAGATCGAAACAATAGTGCGAGATGAACAACACGTATTTCTAAGAATCTTATGTTACAAAAGCTATTGATTAAGTATTTTTATAATATATATAAAGAAAATTATTATGCCACAATTAAAAAAAGAAATGGGTTAGAAATTGATGAATTTTATATATTAGAAATGATACTTTATTCAACTTTAGTGAATTGTGAGAAGTGCTAACAAGAGTTTACAAATATATAAAGAGTCCAATAGATTTTTTAAGAAATAGAGTAGGGAATCTATAGTGTAAGGAATGTGAGAATGATCATAGAAAATGGAGTAGAGACTCAAAATTCAAATGAAAAAGCATATATAATAAAGAATATAATTAGGATGAAGTAGAAAAAAAATGAGAGATGAAGAAGGATGTTCTTAAATTCTTCGAAGAAAAGATTCAGCTCGAGTGCTTAAAATTAAGGTTGAATGAAGTATTTCTTAATCTAACACATTTTAAATGATATATTTATTGGTATCTTGGCAAAATTGTTATGGGTTATTATTGTGGTACAATTTGTAAAGTATTTTTTAAATTTAAGATTAATCTCGTGGTTTTTGTATTTCGAGATGTTGGGTTTTGTGGTTCATACATACTACAAAATTCCAAACAATATTATAAAAACCGCAATAAGATCGAAAATAAGTTTCATTAAACTAGATATATAAATTTAACCATACCTTAATTCTACAATTTTCTTCTCTGATTGTTCGATTTTCAAGACGTTCAAGTGTGGTCTTCTATCAGAATTCATACATGAACAATGACCACAATTTGGAGTGGTAACTCTAAGAAAGATTGAATTTCTTTTTCTTTCCCTTCCAAAATCTAGAGAACTCAAAAATAGTAAAAACGAAAATCTTTGTTCGTTTCGGGGTCTTAACCTTTATTTATGTGTGTAGATAAGTGTACTTTTAAAAAACCTATTTTTCATACAACATTGTATTTAGGCAATTTAAGCAAATTACAGGTATGCCCCTGTTACAAGTTATCATGTAACAAATACTAAGGGCTTTTATATCGTGAATGGGTCTTAACCTTTATTTATGTGTGTAGATAAGTGTACTTTTCATAAAAACCTATTTTTCATACAACATCGTATTTAGGCAATTTAAGCAAATATTCTTGATCTTTAGGTAGACTTGAAAAACCTAAGTGACATTGTATGCCCCTATTTATAAGTTATCATGTAACAAATACTTAGAGATTTTATGTCATGAATTTTATCATATAAGATTCATTACTTTATACCAATTTGTTGGGGCATATGCCCTAGGTCAATCCATTAATGGTCTTTATGAATACTTTAAGTTGATAAAATAGAGGATTTCATTTGTAGTTTTGTTTTAATTAATTTGTATGTTTACATTATAATAAGATCCATGGGTATTTACGGAAATATCCAAAATGTCCCTAGTCGATAATTATACTGGGTCCTATAATGAATTAAGACTAGCGTGAGTCTTGATTGATGATCATATGATGATTATACGTATATGGATACGAATCAAGATCACGAGTACTTGTTAGGGAACAAAGTAATGGACCGACCCGCTTTGAGAACATCACATATATTAAGTCATAGTTGTTTCTCATGATAGTTATATTTTTCAGTCCTCTGAATTGAGATTACCAAAGACTTCAACATTAGGACACGGTGATTTGACACAATCAAACATTGTTTTTAACCGTAGGATTCTAAAGGTTGTGATTGATTACTATGTGGGCAATGTGATAAAGTTGTGTAATCGCGTGTTATACAACTAAAAAAACTCGATGTGTTAGACTGTTAAAAGGCCTAGTCCAAGTGAATTAATATTGAACAAAGTCACTTGGATGGTCTTAGTTTACATAGAGATTGAGACTAGTACGATTGAAAATGTTGGATGACAATCCAATGCCTTACGTTTGATCAAAAAGATATCATGTGACAAAAAGGATGTTATATACACTATTGATAAGGTTGTATCGATTCGATATTCGTACAACTTGGGTAGTCATAATGTCTTGCTAGAGGCCGCTTACGACTTGTATACCAAAATATGTTTTGGTACACTATCTACGTTGTATGAGCCTTTTGGGTCGCATACTAAGAATGGTTTTGCGAGATTTAAATATGATTTAGAAAAATGAATTTTATTTGATAAAGTTCATGACAGAAACGTCCTCGTGGTGTATTACACTTACACTTCTTTAAGTAGGGGTATATATTAATTTACGTTACCATCTATATAAAAGGGTTGTATAAATAAACGCTTTAAGTTAGAACACACGTATGAAAGATTAAGGTCGCAACTCTATTTTCGTTTCAGAAATGAATTAGGGTTTTTTGGTACGCTCTGGATCATTTTGGGGATAGACAAAAATGTTTGGTATTCTCTCGAAGCTAGCACTTCGAATCTCAGTCGTCGTTCGTGTATGGACTGCTATTAGAGGGCATTCGTTGTTGGCATCGCCATAGTGAATGATCAACCTTCAGAAATGTATATTGCGACCGACGTATGATTATGTTTTCATGGTTTAAATGTCTTTAATGGAATTAGATTCGGATCCTGTTGGGTTTTTTGTCCAAATTGCTATGTAATTTCCACTGCGTAGGAACCCCCAAAACTCAACAGTGGTATTAGAGTCATCGAGTTCGATTCCATTAAATTCATTGCATGTTTTCTTCCGATATATACATGATATATGATTGAAAGTATGTTAATAGTTGATGTATATGTGATATACATAGGTTTTATGTGAGATTTATTATCATGTTTTGTGTATA
Organism: Stephania yunnanensis; assembly: GCA_039657365.1. NCBI lineage: Eukaryota > Viridiplantae > Streptophyta > Magnoliopsida > Ranunculales > Menispermaceae > Stephania > Stephania yunnanensis. Next base: position 22,508,793 of record CM077583.1, read on the forward strand.
TGATACATATATCCGTGATTTAATTGAAATCATTTTCGTACATGCTAGTAACCATGTTAGGTTAATTCGAATAATTTTAATGAATTGAATTTCATGTTATGTGATCCATGACACCATTAGGTATAATCTTTATTTTCCGTGTATTGATGCATGGACGAAATCTCCGTAATTCAGTATGCATATTTAGGTTACATTGTTTTAAATTTCTTAAATTGTATAAGTATGAATATTAATATGAAACTAATATGATTAGGTTCGATTGGTTTGGTAGTTCATGATTCAATTACATGTTTGTGATTATTTGGATGAGGACCGAAATGGCAAATAATTATTTTTTGAAATTATTTATTTATCTCACCGTATCTATTATGTTATGAAATTTCTATTTGATAAGAGATAGATAACAAATTCGATTTGAAGATATTAACAAAATCGGTTTTGTTATCCCTATTGGATTGGAGATAAATATAGAGAATTTGGTTATTGGTGATATGCTATGATTCAAATATCTTAACTCATAATTGGATTAAGATAAGATGATTAGTTAGATGTAGGCTTGGGTTAATTAAAATGTTATAATTGACTTAATTTCGGATAAATTAAAGGGTTAATTTAGGATACTAAAATTAGCGAAAAATATGATTTTCTATAGAAAATTTTAATTTTTGGAATTGGAATTTATCTCCTAAAAAAAAAAAAAAACGGAGGCGCTGCCCCCAGTTCCCCCGTTCGCTAACCGGTCAGCAGAACCACCTCCCGCTGACCTGCCAACGGGACCACTGTCTAATTAATCTTAGGGCACGAAAATTATTTTTTTAGTGAACAGTACAAAAATTTCCAAATTGTTTAGTGATTGAACAAATCAATAAAATATATGATATTTAACTGTTTACATAAAATCACTAAAACTGAATAAAATCCCTCTATTAAATTTTGAGTCTCGTGCCATCCATTTTAAACACTTGTGTAGTCCTCGATCACACTAATATTGTTTCAGCCATAGCTGGGTGTATTGTGTTATCTTGGTGAGAAAAGTTGGGAAAGAGTTACCTAAATGTTTAAAATGGTCCGACTTAATAAAGCTATCAAAATAGTTTTGAGCTTTAGGCACATGATGAGATAAAAAATATGCTAAGACATAAGATGTCTCGTATCTCATAAAAGTATCTAAAATTACATAAGATGTAATTGGTAATTGTTGCCTTCCTAAATAATCTAGTTCTGTGTTTCATGCCATAGCTGTCATAAAATTAGGTGAAATATGGATTTTAGTCCCCTAAATAAACAGTATGTTTTAGAAGGGTTGTTAATTTAGTGGGAGTCTATTCCTCTATACCAAAATAAACTTTGCATAATCTTTATTGTAGATCAATGGCCTCTTCAAGTAACAATAATCCCCTATCACTGCGATCCAACCTTGAGAAGGATAAGCTATCTTGGACTAACTTTCTTGACTAGTTTAGAAACTTGAGAATCGTTCTCAAGCATGAACGCAAGTTGTATCTCCTGGATGCTCCAATCCCTGAGGACCCACCAGCCAATTCTACAAAAGCTGTGAAGGATACGCATAATAAGCATGCCAATGATTCTACTGATGTTGCATGTATTATGCTGACAACTATGGTTCCTGAACTTCAGAAGGACATGGAACTAATGGAAGCCTACGACATGGCTGTAACTCTGAAAGAAATGTTCAAACAGCAAGCTAGGCAAGAAAAGTTCGAGACAGTCAAGAACCTACATCCTCGCAAGAAGACTGAGGGTGCGTAAGTTAGTCCTCATGTTCTGAAGATGAAGGGCTATGTTAACGAGATTGATAGACTCGGATTTCCCATAAACCAAGAGTTAGCTACGGATTTGATCTTAAATTCATTACCGGAGAGTTACTCACAATTTGTGATGAACTAAAATATGAATAATATGGAGAAATCAATTTCAGAGTTGCATTTGATGCTCAAAATTGCATAATAAAATGTCAAGAAACCCTTTAGTAATGTGTTGATGGTCCAAAAGGGAAAAAGAATGAAGAAGAAAGGCAAAGGCAAGGCTAAAGTTGCCAAGGCTGCTGCTGCACCTGTCACAAAGCCTATGGCACAAGTCAAGCCCCAACTTGTTCTTGCTTCAAAACACCCAAAAGAAAAGGAAGGAAATTCTCATTTCTGCCATGCACCTGGACATTTGTTCAGAAATTTCAAACTCTATCTGGAACATCTAAAGAAGAAAAATGGTAGTGCAACTACCACTACGAGTATTTTTGTTATTGAAATTAATTTATCTACTAGTGATTCCTGGTTATTAGATACCGAATGTGGATCTCACATTTGTATAAATGTGCAAGGACTCACCAGAAGTAGAAAGTTGAAGAAAGGAGAAGTCATCCTCCGCGTAGGGAATGGAGCAATAGCTGCTACCCTGGCTGTTGGATCATATGACTTAGTCTTACCTGGTTCACTCATTTCTGTTTCATGTTTGGATATGGATGGTTTTGATTTTATTATTGCGAATAATAGGTGTTCATTTCTCTCAAAGGCATATTTTATGCAAATGTTGATTTGTGTGATGGTTTTTATATTCTAAGCATGAAAAGTTCCACTAATACTCCAGTATTTAACATAAATACAAAGATATTCAAGTCAAATGATTTGAATCAAACCTATTTTTGACATTGTCATCTCGGACACATAAATGAGAAACGCATAACGAAATTGCATAAAGATGGACTTCTAGATTCATTTAATTTAGAAACATATGAAACGTGCATATCTTGTTTACTAGGCAAGATGACTAAAAGTCACTTTACTGGACATAGCGAAAGGGCCGAATCAACTTGGTACAACTATCAAAACACTTCGGTCATATCGAGATGGTGAATATTTGAGCCGAGAATTTGATGACCATCTTAGAAATTGTGGGATCGTCTCCCAATTGACTCCACCAGCAACCCACAATGGAATGGAGTTTCTGAAAGGAGAAATCGATCTTTATTAGATATGGTTCGATCTATGATGAGTCATGTACATCTTCCATTATCCTTTTGGGGTTATGCATTACAAACTGTAGCTTTCACTCTAAATCGACTTCCTTCTAAAGCGCTTGATAAAACACCATATGAGATATGGTACGTGAAGAGACCTAGTTTGTCTTTCCTTAAGATTTGGGGTTGTGAGGCTTACATAAAGCGACAAGTCTCAGAAAAACTAGCATCTAAATCTGACAAGTGTTTATTTGTGGGGTATTCTAAGGAAACAAAAGGATATTACTTTTATAATCCCCCCAAGAACAAAGTGTTTGTTGTTCAGTATTGTGCCTTTATAGAAAAAAAGTTTATTTTAAAAGACACTAGTGGGAGAGAAATAAATCTTGAAGAAGTTCAAGAATCACAAATAAACATTGAACCACTACTGGATGTTCAACAACGTTCTGAATCAGTTGAACCTCCACAACTGACACAAGGCCAACGTAACTCTGGTAAGGTAAGACATTAGCCAGAAAGATTCAGATTTCTCATTACTGATAGTCGTGATGTGTTGCTTATGGATCAAAATGAGCCCATCACTTATTAGGAGGCTATGTCTGGATCAAACTCAGATAAATGGCTAAGTGTCATGAACTTTGAGATGCAATCCATGTATGATAACCAAGTTTGGAACTTGATTGATTTACCTGAAACTGGTAAGACTATTAGATGTAAATGGGTTTTCATCTAATGGGTATAGATCTAAGAGGCTAATCCGTCTTAGTTAGAGTGCCTACATAGACAAGGTGTTAAATAGGCTCAGTTTTCAAGACTCTGAAAGAGGATTATTGCCAGTGTCTCATGGCATAGGTCTCAGCAAGATTCAATATCCAAAGACAAATGATGAGCTAGACCATATGAATAAGATTCCATATGCATCAGCTATTGGATCTATAATGCATGTTATGCAATGCACTCGACCTGATGTATCATATGCTTTGAGCACTACAAGCAGATATTAGTCAAGATCCTAGTGAGAGTCACTGGATAGTAGTAAAAAACATCGTTAAATACTTAAGAAGGACTAAGGAAGTGTTTTAGGTCTAAGGAGGTTTTGAAAATGATCTAGTTGTAAATGGTTACATAAATGTAAGTGTTTAAATTGATATAGATGATTTTAGATCGTAGTCTTGATATGTGTCGACTTTGAATGGGGGTGCAATAAGCTAGAAACGTTCGAAGCAAGAGACTATGGCAGATTCTACAACCGAAGCTGAGTATATTGCAGCGTCCGATGCAGCAAAGGAGGAAGTTTGGATCAAAAAGTTCATTTATAAACTAGGTGTGGTTCCAAGTATTGTTAACCTGTTTGTTTGTATTGTTGTGATAACGGGGCAATAGCACAGGCCAGGGAACCTAGATCACACCATAGATCCAAACATATACTCAGGCGTTATCATCTCATCAGAGAAATTATTGAGATGAGAGACGTAAAGATTTGCAGAGTACTTACTGAAGACAACATTGCGGATCCATTGACAAAAGCTATTCCACAAGTAAAACTTGATAGTCATGTTAGATCATTAGGTGTTAGATGCATGTATGATTGACCCTAGTGCAAGTGAGAGATGTTGGGGCATATGCCCTAGGTCAATCCATTAAATGTCTTTATGAATACTTTTACTTAATAAGATAGAGGATTTCATTTACTGTTTATTATAATTAATTTGCATGTTTACATTATAATAAGATCCATGAGTATTTGCAGAAATATCCTAAATGTCCCTAATTGATCATTATACTGGGAACTATAATGAATTAAGACTAGTGTTAGTCTTGATTGATGATCATATGATGATTATAGTATAGGGATACGAATCAAGATCACGAGTACTTGTTAGGGAGCAGAGTATTGGACCGACCCGCTATGAGAACATTACATGGATTAAGTCATAGTTGTTTCTCATGATAGGTATATTTTTCGGTCCTCTGACTTGAGATTACAAGAGACTTCAATATTAGGAACACAATGATTTGACATAATCAAACGTTATCTTTAACCGGACGATTATAAAGGTTGTGATTGGTTACTGTGTGAGTAATGTGATGAAGTTGTGTAATAGAGATAGAATTTGTCGCTCTCATACAGAAAGAGATATCCAGTAGATCCCTTAATGTGTTAGACTGTTAAAAGGTCTAGTCTAAGTGAATTGATATTGATCAATGTTACTTTAATGTTTTCAATCTACCTAAAGATCGAGACTGTTACGATTGAACATGTTGGATGACAACTCCATGCCTTATGTTTGATCCAAATGATATCGTGTGACAAGAAGGATGTTATATACACTATTGATGAGGTTGTATCGATTTGATATTCGTACAACTTGGGTAGTCATAATGTCTTGCTAGAGGCCGCTTATGACTTGTATACTAAATGTGTTTTGGTAAAATGCCAACGTTGTATGAGCCTATTGGGTCGCACACTAAGAATGGTTTTCCGAGATTTTAAGATGATTCAAAAAAATAAATTTTATATGATAAAATTCATGACAGAAATGTCCTTGTGGTGCATTACACTTATACTTCTTTAAGTAGGGATATATGTGTAATTTACTTAACCGTTTATATAATAGGGTTGTATAAATAAACGTTTTATGTTAGAACACACGTACGAAAGATTAAGGGCTGAATATCTATTTTCATTTCAGAAACAAATTAGGGTTTTCTGGTACGCTCTGGATCGTTTTGGAGATAAACAAATAGGTTTGGTATTATCTCGAAGCTAGCATTTCGAATCTCGTCCGCCGTTCGTGAGTGGACTGCTGGTAGAGGGCGTTCGTCTTTGGCAGCGCCTTAGAGATCGATCAACCTTTAGAAAAGTATATTGCGACCGAGGTATGCTTAAGTTTTCCTGGTTTAAACAATTTTAATGGAATTAGATTCGGATCCTGTGGAGGTTTTTGTTAAAATTGCTTTGTAATTTCCGCTACATATGAACCCAAAAGCCAACACAATTGAGATGGCACAAAGCCATTTTTTGTATGCGACCTAGTAGGTTCTGCGATGTTGGCATTGAACTAAAACAATTTTGGAATATGAGTCATACGTGGTCTCTAGCAAGGCATTATGACTACCCAAGTAGCATGAATAACAAAATTGATACAACCTAATGAATAAAATATATTGTATCTTTTTATCGTTCGATATGCGTTGATTAAAAATAAGGCATGAAAAGTTACCCTTAATGTTCAATCATACTAGTTTCGATCTTTAGGTAGACTTGAAAAAATCTAAGTGACATTGATCATATTAATTCATTTGGTCTTGGCCATTTAACATTCTAACATATCGAGTGATCCACTGATATCTCTCTCTATCTGAAAGAGACAAATTTATTTTCATTACACACCTTCACATATTATTCAATTGATTACTAATTACAATCTTTATAATCTTTTGGTTAAAGAAAACATTTGATTGTCTTGAACTACCATGCTTCTAATATTGAAGTCTATGGTAATCTCAATTTGAAAGACTAAATGATATAGCTATCATAAGTAACACATATGACTTAATCCATATGGTGTTCATATAGCAGGTCAGTCCAGTACCTTATTCCATAATAAGTACTCATGATATTGATTTGTATCCCTATACACGTGATCACCACATGACCATCAATCATGATTCACACTAGTTTCATTTTATTATAGTTTCAGGTATAATGACTAACTCGAGACATTTACGATATTTCAATAAATACCCATAGATCTTATTATAAGGTAAACATGGGATCACTTATAATAACACAACAAACGAAAACCTCTATTTTATTAACTAAAATTAAAAAAAAAATAATGTTTGCAGATTGACCTTAGACACATTTTATTTCGGGACAGTCGTTCTTAACCACTAGTCAAGTTGTTATCGATATTCAGAACAAAACAATAACTTTAATAGTTAAGGTATAAGCAATAACTTTTGGAATGGCACTCGAGTAGATAATCCTAAATTAAAGTTTGAATATCGAACCTAATTTTAGATGGGTTCAGTCGATCCAACAAAATTAAACAAAAGCAATATATGAGAAATGACCAATATTCTATATTTATTTATATTTTAATTTAAATAGAAGTTTATTATTAGTATAGTATATTTTTATTTTCTCACTTTTTACCTTTTTATTGAAATCTTTCTAGAATTTAAACTTTCGAGGTAATTTTAAATATGGAGTGATCGAGTTGTTTTTATTTATATGGCCTTTATTGGAAGTTATCATTATTCACTTATTTATTTATTCATTTACATAATAAAATTATTAGTTAGTTACATATCATAATCAAACTTTCGAATTTCCAATTAATTCTACCTTTATATTAGTATTTGTGACTAAAATATATGTTAATTATGAAATAAGTTCAAAAAATAGTAAATAAGCGTAGTGATTCCCAAACGATTAAGTAAAAATTTGAGTCTGGCGAATCCCAGCGATTCGGCCTTTCAACTTAAATCGTTGGTCAGATCGGTAAGTCCTTGCACCTCATTTCCATCGATTTACGTATTGAGTTTCTAACGATTCCACTTAACACGCGAATCGTTGGGCAAGATTTTGTTTTCTTAAAATAAAACCCTAAATCGGCAAACACAAATTCACTTCACAAGACACAAACCATTGCACCCTTTTATCCATACAATTGATTTCTTACCTAGATTAAACTTTCCTAAGCTTATTCTTAGTGTATTTAAGTGGTTTCTACCTCATTATAGTTTCATTCAACCCTAATATTTTGGAATTTGGGAAAGTAGAGCCGAATTAAGGTTTAAAGGATTTTCACTTGAAGCTTGGATAATCATTCTAGAGGAGTGTAAGAGCTTATATCTTAAGAGATTCACTCTCAAGATAGTAATTATGATAACCCTAGCTCTTTATTTTACTACTTTTTTTCAAAAATCTTCAATTGATTTCAAAATTGTTTTATTGGAATTCATTCTATTACCATGAATAAATGATTTCATTTATTCCAATGAATTAGGCATTGCAATTACGATGACCGTTGGCTAACAAATTAAATAGTTTAAAAATTTTGGTGGGTTGGAATTGAGTTTAAACTGAGTTTAGGGGTTTGGTTTTTTTTTATTTTGTTTTATTTTCAAAAGACTACAATTCATTACAATTATTTTATATGATTTAAAAATTTTATTTAAGTTTATAATTGATTTTAAACTTCGATCCAATTTCATTTTAAGATTCTAATGAATTTTAAGCTAGCTTTCCAAATGAATTTCTTTTTGAAATATATTTTTGAATGATATTGAATTATTTTCGACAAACATTATTTTTATGACCTAGAGGTTTAAATTGTTATTCAGACTTGTATCTTTTGGCTTTGAAAATTACCAACAGTGGTAAGGGTAGAAGTCAAGAGAGGAGAAAGGAAAGGGAGCATTAGTGAAAAAACTCAAAACAAAATCCAAAGTTCAGCCTACACCTATTAGACCTACGGGAATTTCAATAAATAATCATAGAGTTAGAACACCAAGAGAACCTTCTCTACATTTAGATTTTACAGAAGAGTCGTAGGGAGAGGAAGAAGTTGAGGAAACTCAAAGGATTCCAATTTCGACACAGGCTCTTGCTATGATAAAGAACAATATTAACAAAAATAGAAAAATATTTTAGAGAGGAGTTTTAATATAAATAACGAAATAAAGTATGACACTAGAATTTCAAATATAATAAGGGAGAGGAATTGGGGATTATTGACCAAGGATTACAATGTCGATAATGACATAGAGACCTATTTAGAAATGGGTAGTGGGATTTTAGTTTAAATATTTTATGCAAACATGCATGGGAGCGATATTAAGATGATAACTATGGTCTAAGGAAGGCCAGTCGACTATTATCCGGAAAGAATAAACTGGTACTACGATTTACTAAAATTTCATTAGAGAGAAAATAATGAATTTGCAAAACTTGTATATCGATTCAGACATGGATTTCCCATGAAAATATTAGGAATAGCTTAGAAGTTATTCCGAGGGATGGATTAATTAAGACGTGTATCCAAAATAAATTCGAACTAAATATTTTAGGAAATCCACCAAAGCATGGAACTAGTTTATCAATGCGAGCCTACAATAGAGTTTCTAGTACTATGAGGTTGTGAACTACAAGGTGTCATTGTTCTACCACATCATTCAAGGGATAAGTGATATTGATGTTGGCAAGATCATTGATGGTTCAATTGTGAATGCCATGACCACAAATAAAAATGAATGGTTACCTTTTTCATTAATGATCACAGAACTTCGCAAACAAGATTAAGTTCCTATGATAGGTCTTGGGTTGAATGTTTATCCAGATAGGACCATCACCGATGAAATCATAGAAAACACCAAACAAGTGCCAAGCTAAGTAGATTTATAGGAGGAACAAGAGAGAAATGATACACTTAGAGGAAAGACTACAATGAGAAGAAGAATATGGGCAAAAAGTAGGAGAGTTTTATACGAGATGCAATCTACTTTGTATAATGAAATGATGAATCAGAGCTTAGAGCGACCTGCTAAAAATTTCACTAGCATGTAAGCTGAAGAAATGGAGATGGCAATGATGAGGTCAATCTTTCGAGATAGATGAGAACTATGAGAAATCAAAAGCTAATGTTTTCGAACCAGCAAGAAATTTTGAGGAGTTTGAATGGGTTTGAAAGACGTATGAACAGGAGATTGTAACGCATGGGTGTTGATATTCCAATATAATTTGCCAAATTCAGAATGCCTAATAAGGAAGTCTTTTCAGTTAGTATTCTGGTGGCAGGAATGGACTAATTAATTTGTGGCCTTACATCGAGCTACCACTCTCAACGGCATGACCTATGGGATGGTGGTGATGATATGACTTCTAGACAGTGGTTCTAATCTATTTTTTTCTCTATGCTTGAGTGATTATATGTGAGGTCTTTTTTTGTAATATGATATGATGATCTATGTGATTTGATGTGAAACTATGCTCCGATTAATGGGATTTATGGTTTATACATTTGTTTCATGTGTTATGCTATAATATTATGATGTTTAAAAAATTATGAATTTTCATGTTTTCTTTAAATTATGAAATTCATTTTGTTATTATTAATTTGTTCATTCTATAATTATTTAATTATTTAATTCATTTATACTTCACGAGTTATATTTATTTTGTTACAACCAGACTAAATTTTTAAACCTTAAGGACAAGGTTTGGAATAAATTTAGGAGTATTTAGGTGAAGTAAAGCATGAAAAAGTGAAGTATGAAAGACACAAGAGGTAGAATCTTTTTATTCAATGTTCAAAGTCAACGAAAATTTTCAAATTTTTTTAAGATACAGATAATATTTCTTCATTTTGATTTATTTAGTTTTAAATTTGATTTGAATAAAATTTGGATTTAAATAGAAGTGATATATCTTTATCACCCATGAAAATGAAAATTTTATAATATAAAGGAATAATTATATCCTATTTGACTTAGATTGTGTATGCACTAGAGGAGTTTATAGGGGATTAATTGCTTTGTGTTAGATATTATAATTGGTAAAAATTAAAAGAAAAGTGCAAGATAAACAAGACATGCTTCTAAGAATGGGAAGACCTAAGCTTTACTGCATTTTCTTTCACTCGAGGAGGTTTCGTAGACTATCAACTTGTCTAAAACTCCTTTAAAAAGGCCACCGGGTCTCCACTCTCCTTGCGATGGAATGTGGGCATGAGGTCAAGAAAGCTAAACTTAAGCTAGAAAGCTTCATTGTTTGGTTAAAATTTTATGAAGAGATTTCAAAGATCATCATCAACATGTCTCATGGTAATCTGATAATCATTGCCACTGTGGCGAGTGTCATCAGCCATAGTACATTGAAGGGAACTGGACTCTTAGTTTAGGGCTTCCCTAGCCAACTTTTGGAGTTCCGTTGATTTCTAAATTAAAAGATAATAGTGACCCTATCGATTAAGATCAAGTTATCCTACTATACATAGATTGGTAAACTGATAGAACAAACCAAATACATAAATAAAAAAAAATTAAAGTCAATTTGGAATTGAATCTCTAGTAGCAGCTCCAAAACTTGATCACATGTTGCTCATGTCATATATAACCCATATGAGGTTACCAATCCTACTTGATTGTAGTAGTGGCAAGCAAGAGGTTAATTCCACAGGTTTTAGTCAAACTAAGTTCAACGAATAGAAAAGTAAATTTAGGGAGTATTTGAAAGAGTTTTATTCTAAAGGTCTACTAAACAAGAAAGTAAATAATTGAAACTCAGAAATAGTGAAGCATACCTAAGTCTAAGAATCTACAATCTAGCCCTATGTTGTTTCCATGTCTTATATCATCAATTTAGAAAGATAGGTTTTAAAATAGTTTCCCTATATAGGATATAGTTGTTGGGGTCTCAACACCTTAGTTCTCGATAGATAGGTTAACCGCTTTCTAAATACTTCTCTTACTCTACCATACATCCTTGGGGAACCACTATTAAGATTTAGCATGTAAGCATCATTAATAGCTTTATGGGAACACCTACATAACCTTAGGCAACCACTCTCAAGATTTAACTTAGTTCTAGATGTTATTCACCTAGAACAAAAAGTGTGTTAGGTTTGTTGTTCTAGGTAATAACCACTTCTCAACCTGATTGGTATCATGGACTCAACCTGATTAATAGCAGGTAAGTGGGTTTACATTTAAATATTTGCAATGAGTATTTAAACTCTAAAACCCTTAGAGTATTGTGAAAAATAATAAAAAAAGATATAAAACAAAAACAAAACCTTATGACTAAAGAAAACCTCGATAAGTCTTGAAAACAATCTTATTACTGGGTAGAGAGCTTCATCCCCGACCTAGGTATTAAAGAACCAAGCCAAATATAGCTACTCTACCTTGCACTACCCCTAAATCACCCTAAATTACAATGCATTTTGGTTCGTAGATGTCCCGACTTTACATAGGAGAGCCTAGGTACTAGAATAGGAAAACCTGAATAATAAAACCCTTCTAAAAATTGCAAAACTTCTATTATGCAATTTCGGTGTCGTCAATGGCATTGTGGTTATTAATGGATGGAGGTGAATAACACTGTGGTAAAATATAGTAAGTCTTGAATACCAAGTAAGTCTGAAGTTTCTATTTTTGATCCTAGCACCGAGGGTGATGTTATCCTTTGGAAGGTATGGCGTTGTTGGTTCATTTCTAGTGCCATCTATTCTTTGGGCTTGACGCCTTGTATGACACCCTATTTTCTTTGTTGGTGCGTCCATCTACATAGGGGTATCAAGTCTGCTGGTATTTGAGCGAACATTAACTTCTTTCCTCGATTTTTCTAATTCATGCACTAACACTCAAATACCCTCTAAATCTCCAAAGTAAACATATAGAGCCATAAAACACGACTTTGGACTTGATTTACATATTAAAAAACCTATGAAAGAGTGCATAAATAAAAACTCATCAACCACCAATCTTGACTCACACACAAACTGAGGCAATAGCTTCATGTGATACATAACACTTGATTTACAAGTTTTCAAGCAACTAATAACTTTTATTTCCACTCATACATTTCAAACACGTACTTGGAACCTTGATTTTGACAAAAATAAAAAATATACCAAAACACACAATGATAGCCTTACACAACACTATACAATATCAATTCACTCTTACTTTGACAAAATACCATATAATACACATATTAGGCATTCATAAACGAAAAATAAAATTGTCCAAGTGATTTCCCTTTTCACCAATTCGAGTCCAAATCTATAACACGTGTCGTGATTAACAACCACTAATCTCATAATTAACTCCTAATGCAAGTTTATTAATATTAAGGTTTTCACATGGGTATATGGATTTGAATCTTGATCATGAGTAGTTGTTAGGGATTAAGGGACAGGACAAACTCGCTATGAGAACACCACATGAATTACGTCATAGGTGTTACTTATGGTAGTTATATCGCTTAGTCCTTTCACTTGAGCTTACCATAGACTTCAACATTGCGAACATAGTGATTCGACATAATTAAACATTGTCTTTAATCAAATTCTAATGAAGGTTGTGAGAAGATACTATGTTAATAATATGTGAACATGTATAATCGAGATAGAATTTATCCTTCTCCTTTAGAAGGATATATCATTTTTTCCCTCAATATGTTGAACTAATAATGGCCAAGTCCAATTGAATTAATATGATCAATGTAATTGCATATTTTCAGTCTACCTAAAGATTGAGACTAGTACGATTAAACATTAAGGATGACTTTTTTATGCCTTATGTTTAATCAAAGGATATCGTACGACAAAAGGATATAATATACACTATTGATTATGTTATATCGATTTTAATCTTCGTGCAAATAGGGTAGTGGTAATACTTTGCTAGAGATCACTTATGGCTTATGTGCCAAAAGAGGTTTTAGTACACTACTAACATTGCATGAACCTATTTGGTCGCATATAAAGAATATCTTTGCATGATTTCATATGGTTTATATTGATGAATTTTATGGCATAAAGTTCATGTTAGAAAATTCCTTATGGTTTGCAATATTATTGCTTATTTACGTAGGGCATATATGTCATTTACTTGAAACCCTAAATATTGTGGTTGTATAAATAGGTGTTTAAGTGTAAACATGACATACATTAAAAAATGGCCAAAACCCTAAAATGAATTTCATTTTCTTTTTTGGCATTCTATGAGTTTTCTTCATTTAAGAGAGATGAGAAAATCATTTTCAAGATTTCTTGGAGCATGTACTCAAAATTATGGTCACCTTCGTATGTGAAATTTTGGATAGAGGTTACTTTTGTGAACATCTTGAAGATCGATAAGCCAAAATATGAAACTAGTGATCATGGTATAGTTTTGACTATGATAATCAGATTAACGGTATTCATTTTTGTCCTACTGGGGTTTTGACAATAAATATTGAAATTTCCACTTCCTTTTTGAATTCCAAACTTAAAAGTGGTGTAAGAGACCTCGAGTTGTATGAAATATATATATCATGATTTATGTGCAAATTGGTTTGTCATCATGCTAATAATCATGTATAGGTATTTCGAATAATTTAATTTTGTGTTCTAAAATTCATGATATCATTAGATATAATCATTAATTTTCGTGTATTGAATTCATGAATAAAATATCTATTTTTTGGTATACTTATTTATGTTCTATAGTTTTGACTTTCTTAAATAATATTATTGCGCATATAGATTCGAAAATAATATGACTACGTTTGATATAGAGTAGTAATTATGGATTCAATTACATGTTTGTAATGATGTGGATAAGGACTGAAAATAAATTTGATAAATTTTTTAAATTATGTAAATATCTCATATATTTATTATGTCAACAAATCTCTATTTGATAGGAGATAGATAAGAAACAAATTAGGAGATATGTTGCAAATTCGTCTTGTATATTAAAAATATAAGATAGGATATAATTTTAAAACGTGACATAGATAATTGTGGTAAGTTACAATTTCTTAAATCTTTCTAATTGGATTAGAATAATAGATCAGTTAGACATGTTCTCTGGTATATTAAAAATATTTTAATTAACTTAAGTTAAATAAGGGGTTATTTTGGTCAATCGAATTGACTAACATAATGAGAGATTTTTGGAGAATTTGAATTTTCAAAATTGGAATCTATTTTCTTAAAAAAAAAAGGAGGGCGCTACCCCTTGTACCCCCATCCGTTGACCTCGATGTTTGAAGTAGTTGGACTTACTAAAACTATCAAAAAAGTATTAGGCTTTGGACACAAGTTGAGAAAAAACATGTTGAGATATATTTCATTATCTCATAACATAACTAAGAGTTACATAAGATGTAATTAGTAAAAGCTACCTACTTAAATAATCTAGTTCAATGTTTCATACCATAGTTGTTTTACATCCAGATGAAATATGGAATCTTAGTCCCCTACATTAATAGTGTATTTTAAGAAGGTATTTAATTTAGTGGGAGTCTATTCCTCTATAATAAAATAAACTTTGCGTAATTCTTATTATAGATCTGTGGCCTCTTCAAATCACATAATTCCTTGTGATTGCCATCCATCCTTAAGATGTATAAGTTGTCGAGGACAAATTATTTTTACTTGCTCATAAACTTGAGAATTTTTGTTATGCATGAATTGTATGTCATGGATGGTCCTGTTTCTGAGGAACCATAAGATAATGCCATAAAAGTTTTGAAGGATGCATATAATAAGCATGTGAACCATTCAACTAATGTTGCGTACGTTATGTTGGCAACCATAATTCCTAAACTTCAAAAATACATGGAAGTCATGGAAGCTTATGATGTGGCCTTAACACTGAAGGAATTGTTCAAATAGCTTGCTGGGAAAAAAAGGGTCAAGATAAATAATAACCTTCATTCTCGCAAGGTAACAGAGGCGAGTCACTTAGTCCTCATGTTCTAATTATGAAAGGCTATGTTGACTAACTTAATAGGCTTAGATTTTCCATTAACCAAGAGTTGGCTACAGATTTGATCTTGAATTCGTTACCGGATAGTTACTAATAGTTTTTGATTAACTATAATATGAATAACATGGAGGGATCCATTTCAGAGTTGCATTTGATGGTTAAAACTGTTGAACATAATATCAAGAAACCCTATACCAAAGTGTTAAAGGTGAAAAAAGAAAGATTATGAAGAAGAAAGGCAAAGGCAAGGCTAAAGTTTAGAAGTTTGCAATTGTGCCATCACAAAGCCTTTGGAACAAGTCAAGCCTAAAGCTGCTTTTACTTCACAACTACATTAAGAGAAAATTAAAAATGGTAACTAACATTTCTTTCACGCTTTTGGCCATTGATTTAGAAATTATGACCCATACCTGGAAGATCCAAAGAAAAAAAAGAAGAATAGTGCAACTACCACTTCAAGGGCTCACAAGAAATAAAATGTGCAAGTATGGGAAGGTCTTCTTACACGTGGGGAATGGAGCAAGCGTTGCTACCTTAGCTTTGGGATGTTATGATTGAATTTTTTCAATGGACTTATTTTATCTTCTAATAATTGTTATCGTGTCCCTACCTTGAGTAGAAACATCATTTAAGTTTCATGTTTGGATTTGCATGGTTTTAGTGTCATTATTGTAAATAATAAATGCTCCATTTCTCATAAAGTCATGTTTTATGCAAATATTTATTTGTGTGATAGTCTTTATAATCTTAACATGAAAAAGTTCCTAAATACTTCCATTTTTAACATAAATACGAAGAAATCCAAATCAAATTATTTGAATCAAACCTATCTTTCGCAGTTTGGTTTTGTCCACAAAAAAGAGAAATGCATTTCAATGCTCTAGAAAAATGGACTTTCGTATTCATTTGATTTTGAATCATATGAAAGTTGTATTTCTTGTTAAGAAGGAAAAATGACTAAGAGTCCCTTTACTAGATATAGTGAAAGGGCAAGTGGTTTATTGGGTCTAATACATATTGATATATATGATCCTATATACACTAAAGGTAGAGGAGGTCATCCGTACTTCATTATATTTACTAATGATTTTAATAGATATTGTTATGTGCATCTCATGAAGTATAAAGCTAAGTCATTTGAAATGTTTTGAAAGTTTAATAAAAAAAATGCAAAATCAACTTGGTAAAAGTATTCAAGAACTTCATTCAGATCGAGGTTGTGAATACTTGAGCAAAAAATTTGATAATCATCTAAGAAAATGTGGGATTATCTCACACTTGACTCTACCAGTAACTCCACAATGTAATTATTTCTTTGAGAGGAGATATTAGACATTATTTAAGAATATTTGATTTATGAGGAGTCATGGTGATATTCCTTTATCCTTTTTCGGCTATATCTTAGAAACTGCTACATTCGAATTCAATTGACTCCCTTCTAAAGTAGTTAATAAAACATCATATGAGATATGACATGGGAAGAGACCTAGTTTGTATTTTTTATGATTTTTTGTTATGTGGCTTACATAAAATGCCAAGTTTAAGAAAAACTAGCTCATAAATCTGATAAATGTAAATATATGGGTTATCCTGAGGAAACTAAAGGATACTATTTATATCATCCCATTGAGAACAAAGTGTTTGTTGCTCCGTATGCTACCTTCATGGAAAATAATTTATTTCAATAGATACTAATGGGAATAAATTAAGCTCGAGAATAACAAATAAACACTCGACAGCTAATGGGAATCAATAAAGTTCTGAACTAGCTAAGCATCCACAGGTATTACATTAGCCTGCATAGATCTAATAAATTTAGTCATAGGCATAAGAGATTCAAATTTTTAGTCATTAATAATCATAAGTTGTTGTTTATAAATCAAAATGAGCCCACTACTATTCAGTAGGCTATGTCCGGTCCTGGATTAGATCAATAGCTTAGTGTCATGAGCTCTGAGATGCAATCCATGTATTATAACCAAGTTTGGAAACTGGTTGATTAACTTAAAGGTTGTAATACTATTGGATGTAAATTGATTTTCAAAAAGAAAACATACATAGATGGCAAAGTACATACTTATAAAGCACGATTAGTAGTAAAAAGTTTCAAAATAGACTCACGGTGTCAACTATGAAGAGTCCTTTACTCCAATAACTATTCTTAAATCCATTAGAATTCAAATTATCATAACTGCATATTATGATTATGAGATATGGCAAATGGATGTCAAAATAAACTCTTTAATAGAAAGCTACTAAAAGGTGTTTATGTGATACAACCCTAAAGGTTTGTTTATCCTGAGAATTCTAGAAAGGTATGCAAGCTTCAAAGATCCATTTATGGAGTAAAACAACCTTGTCAAAATTTGATTATTCATTTCAAAGAAGCAATTAAGGAATTTGGTTTCATTAAGAGTGAAGATGAGCCTTATGTATACTTAAATGTCAGTTGGAACACAATTATTTTTCTAGTATTGTATGTTGATGATATATTACTCATTGGAAATGACATCCTAACCGTGAAATCCCTAATTTAAAGACATTAGTATCTAGATTTAATTAAAAGGTTAGCAGTTCTTAATCATGATAAGTGATATGGATTATGACTCGGATTGGCAAAAAAGGAATCACTTGGTTAATGTTATTTTTTGTTGGTGAATGCTTAGTGTGTTAATGTTGGGGCATGTGCCCTAGGTCAATCCATTAACTATCTTTATGAATACTTTTAGTTAATAAAATAGAGGATTTCATTTGCTGTTTATTATAATTAATTTGCATGTTTACATTATAATAAGATCAATGGGTATTTACTGAAATATCCTAAATGTTCCTAGTCGATCATTATACTGGGAACTATAATGAATTAAGACTAGTGTGAGTCTTGATTGATGATCATATGATGATTATACGTATAGGGATACGAATCAAGATCACGAGTACTTGTTAGGGAACAAAATCTTCGGATGACCCGCCTATGAGAACATCACATGGATTAAGTCATAGTTGTTTCTCATGATAAGTATATTTTTCAGTCCTCTGACTTGAGATTATCAGAGACTTCAATATTAGGAACATAGTGATTTGACACTATCAAACGTTGTCTTTAACCGGACGATTATAAAGGTTGTGATTGGTTACTATGTGAGCAATGTGATGAAGTTGTGTAATCAAGATAGAATTTGTCCCTCTCATATAAAGAGAGATATCCAGTGGATCCCTCGATGTGTTAGACTATTAAAAGGCCTAGTCTAAGTGAATTAATATTGATAAATGTCACTTGGATGTTTTCAGTCTACCTAGAGATCGAGACTAGTAAGATTGAACTTGTTGGATGACAATTCCATGCCTTATGTTTGATCAAAAGGATATCGTGTGACAAAAGGATGTTATATACACTATTGATTAGGTTGTATCGATTAGATATTCGTACAACTTGGGTAGTCATAATGTCTTGCTAGAGGTCGCTTATGACTTGTATACCAAAATGTGTTTTGGTACACTGCCAACGTTGTATGAGCCTATTTGGTCGCACACTAAGAATGGTTTTGCGAGATTTTAAAATGGTTCAGAAAAATAAATTTTACATGATAAAATTCATGACGAAAACGTCCTTGTGGTGTATTACACTTATACTTCTTTAAGTAGGGGTATATGTGTAATTTACTTAACCGTCTATATGCAAGGGTTGTATAAATAGACGCTTTAAGTTAGAATACACGGACGAAAGATTAAAAGGCCGAAACTCTATTTTCGTTTTAGAAACGACTTAGGGTTTTTGGTATGCTTTGGATCGTTTTGGAGAGAAACAAAAAGGTTTGGTATTCTCTCGAAGCTAGCACTTCAAATCTCTACGCCGTTCGTGTGTGGATCTGCTGATAGAGGGCGTTCGTCATTGGCAGCGCCTTAGAGATCGATCAACCTTCAGAAAGGTATATTGCGACTGAGGTATGATTAAGTTTTTCATTTTTTTAAACGTTTTTAATGGAATTAGATTCGGATCCTGTTGGGGTTTTTGTCAAAATTGTTTTGTAATCTCTCATTGCGTATGAACCCCAAAACCCAACAAAGTGGTATCAGAGCCATTGAGTTCGATTCCATTAAATTCATTGCATGTTTTCTTCTGATATATACATGATATATGATTGAAAGCATGTTAATAGTTGATGTATATGTGATATACATATGTTGTCTTTGAGATTTATTATCATGTTTTGTGTATATGATACACATATACGTGATTTAATTAAAATCAGTTTCGTACATGCTAGTAACCATGTTAGGTTAATTCAAATAATTTTAATGAATTGAATTTTGTGTTCTGTGATCCATGACACCATTAGGTTCGATTGGGATAGTAGTTCATGATTCAATTACATGTTTGTGATTATTTGGATGAGGACCGAAATTGCAAATAATTAATTTTCGAAATTATTTATTTATAAATAATTAATTTTCGAAATTATTTATTTATAAATAATTAATTTTCGAAATTATTTAGGTATAAATTAATAATTTTTGAAATTATTTATTTATAATTAATTAATTTTCGAAATTATTTATTTATCTTGTTATATCTATTTTGTTATGAAGTTTCTATTTGATAAAGATAGATAACAAATTAGAATATGAGATAAATATCAAGAATCTTGTTATTGGTGATATACTAGGATCCAAATATCTTAAATCCAAAATAAATAATTAATTTTCGAAATTAATTATTTATCTTGTTATATCTATTTTGTTATGAAGTTTCTATTTGATAAAGATAGATAGCAAATTAGAATAAGAGATAAATATCAAGAATCTTGTTATTGGTGATATACTAGGATTCAAATATCTTAAATCCAAAATAAATAAATAATTTTCGAAATTATTTATTTATCTTGTTATATCTATTTTGTTATAAATTTTCTATTTGATAAAGATAGATAACAAATTAGAATAAGAGATAAATATCAAGAATCTTGTTATTGGTGATATACTAGGATTCAAATATCTTAAATCCAAAATAAATAAATAATTTTCGAAATTATTTATTTATCTTGTTATATCTATTTTGTTATGAAGTTAATATTTGATAAAGATAGATAACAAATTAGACTAGGAGATAAATATCGAGAATCTTGTTATTGGTGATATACTAGGATTCAAATATCTTGAATCCTAATTGGATTAGGATAAGATGATTAGTTAGATGTGGGTCAGGGTTAATTAAAATGTTTTAATTGACTTAATTTCGCATAAATTAAGGGGTTAATTTATGATATCAAAATCTGCGAAAAATTATGATTTTCTATAGCGAATTTTAATTTTCGGAATTGAGATTCGTCTTCTGAAAAAAAAAAAAAAAAGTTTAGTGATTGAACAAATCAATAAAATATATGATATTTCATTGTTTACATAAAATCACTAAAACTGAATAAAATCCCTCTATTAAATTTTAAGTCTCGTGCCATCCATTTTAGACACTTGTCAAGGCCTCGATCACACTAATATAGTTTCAACCATAGTTGGGTGTATTGTCTTATCTTGGTGGGACAAGTTGGGTAAGAGTTACTTTAATGTTTAAAATGGTCTGACTTAATAAAGCCATCAAAATAGTTTTGAGTTTTAGGCAAATGATGAGATAAAAACATGCTAAGACATAAGATGTCCCATATCTCATAAAATGATCTAAAAATTACATAAGATGTAATTGGTAACTGTTACCTACCTAAATAATCTAGTTCAGTGTTTCATGCCATAGCTGTCATAGAATTAGGTGAAATATGGATTTTAATCCCCTAAATAAACAATATGTTTTAGGAGGGTTGTTAATTTAGTCGGAGTCTATTCCACTAAACTAAAATGAACTTTGCATAATCTTTATTGTAGATCAATGGCCTCTTCAAGTAACAATAATCCCCTGTCACTGCGATCCATCCTTGAGAAGGATAAGCTATCGGGACTAACTTTCTTGATGGTTCGAAACTTGAGAATTGTTCTTAAGCATGAACGCAAGTTGTATGTCCTGAATGCTCCAATCCCTGAGGACCCACCAGCCAATGCTACGAAAGCTGTGAAGGATGCGCATAATAAGCATGTCAACGATTATACTAATGTTGCATGTATTATGATGACAACTATGGTTCCTGAACTTCAGAAGGACATGGAACTAATGGAAGCCTACGACATGGCTATAACGCTGAAGGAAATGTTCCAACAAACAAGCTAGGCAAGAAAGGTTCGAGACAGTCAAAAACCTACATTCTTGCAAGATGACTGAGGGTGCGTCAGTTAGTCCTCATGTTTTGTAGATGAAGGGCTATGTTGACCAGCTCGATAGACTCGGATTTCCCAAAAGCCAAGAGTTGGCTATGGATTTGATCCTGAATTCATTACCAGAAAGTTACTCACAATTTGTGTTGAACTACAATATGAATAATATGGAGAAATCAATTTCAGAGTTGCATTTGATGTTCAAAACTGCTGATTAAAATATCAAGAAACCCTCTAGTAATATGTTGATGGTCTAAAAGGGAAAAGGAATGAAGAAGAAAGGCAAAGGCAAGGCTAGAGTTGCCAAGGTCATTCTTTGCACCGATCGCAAAGCCTATGGAACAAGTCAAGCCCCTACTGTTCTCGCTTCAAAACACCCAAAAGAAAAGGAAGAGAATTGTCATTTCTGTAATCAAACCTATCTTTGGCATTGTCGTCTCGGGCACATAAACGAGAAACGCATAACGAAGCTCCATAAAGATGGTTTTCTTGATTCATTTGATTTAGAAACATATGAAACGTGCGCATCTTGTTTACTAGGCAAGATGACTAAAAGTCCCTTTACTGGACACAGTGAAAGGGCAAGTGATTTATTGGGTCTAATACATACTGATGTATGTGGTCTTATAAACACAATGGAAAGATAAGGTTATCAGTACTTCATTACATTTACCGATGATTTCAGCGGATATTGTTATGTATATTTAATGAAACATAAAGCTGAATCATTTGAGAAGTTTCGAACGTTTCAAAATGAAGTGCATAATCAACTTGGTAAAACTATCAAAACACTTCGATCAGATCGAGATGGTGAATATTTAAGCCAAGAATTTGATGATCATCTTAGAAATTATGGGATTGTCTCACAATTGACTCCACCAACAACTCCACAATGGAATGAAGTTTCTGAAAGGAGAAATCGAACCTTATTAGATATGGTTCGATCTATGACGAGTCATGCTGATCTTCCATTATCCTTTTGGGGTTATGCATTACAAACTGCAGCTTTCACTCTAAATCGAGTTCCTTCTAAAGCGGTTGATAAAACACCATATAAGATATGGTACAGGAAGAGACCAAGTTTGTCTTTTCTTAAGATTTGGGGTTGTGAGGCTTATGTCGAGCGACAAGTCTCAGAAAAACTAGCACATAAATCTGACAAGTGTTTATTTGTGGGGTATCATAAGGAAACAAAAGGATATTACTTTTATAATCCCGCTGAGAACAAATTGTTTGTTGTTCGGTATGGTGCTTTTATGGAAAAATAGTTTATTTCAAAAGACACTAGTGGGAGAGAAATAAATCTTGAAGAAGTTCAAGAATCACAGGTAAACACTTAACCGCTACTGGAAGTTCAACAACGTTCCGAACCAGTTGAACCTCCACAAGTGACACAAGGCCCACGTAAATCTAGTAGGGTAAGACATGAGCCAGAGAGATTCAAATTTCTCATTACTGATAGTCGTGATGTGTTGCTTATAGACCAAAATGAGCCCACCACTTATCAGGAGGCTATGTCTGGACCAGACTCA
Organism: Stephania yunnanensis; assembly: GCA_039657365.1. Lineage (NCBI taxonomy): Eukaryota > Viridiplantae > Streptophyta > Magnoliopsida > Ranunculales > Menispermaceae > Stephania > Stephania yunnanensis. Next base: position 22,532,049 of record CM077583.1, read on the forward strand.
GATAAATGGCTAAGTGCCATGATTTATGAGATGCAATCCATGTATGATAACCAAGTTTGAAACTTGGTTGATTTACCTGAAGGTGGTAAGACCATTTGATGTAAATGGGTTTTCAAGAAGAAAACTGACATGGATGGCAAAGTGCATACTTTTAAAGCAAGACTTGTAGCAAAAGGTTCAGAGGCGGACTCAAGGTGTTGATTATGATGAAACTTTTTCGCCGATAGCCATGCTTAAATCCATAAGAATTTTAATTGCCATTCTTTGCATATTATGACTATGAAATATGGCAAATGGATGTAAAAATAACATTTCTTAATGGAAAGTGCTTGAGGACGTGTATATGACACAACTGAAGGTTTTGTACATCCTGAGAATTCTAGGAAGGTATGCAAGCTTCAAAGATCCATTTATGGATTAAAGCAAGCTTCTCGGAGTTGGAATCTTCGTTTTGATGAAGCAATCAAGGATTTTGGTTTTATTAAGTACGAAGATGGCCTTGTGTATACAAGAAGGTCGGTGGGAGTGTAGTTGTTTTTTAAGTGCTTGTATGTTGATGATATATTACTCATTGGAAATGACATCCCAACATTGCGAGAATGTCAAGTCTTGGTTAGGGAAGTGTTTCTCAATGAAAGACTTAGGAGATGCAGCCTATATCCTAGGGATAAAGATCTATAGGGATAGATCTAAGAGGCTAATTGGTCTAAGTCAGAGTGCTTACATAGACAAGGTGCCGAATAGGTTCAGTTTGCAAGACTCTAAAAGAGGATTGTTGCCAATGTCTCATGGCATAAGTCTCAGCAAGACTCAATGTCCTAAGACAAATAATGAGCGAGACCGTATGAATAAGATTCCAAATGCATCAGCTATTGGATCTATCGTGTATGCCATGTTATGCACTCGACACGATGTATCATATGCTTTGAGCACTACAAGCGAGATATCGTCAGATCCAGGTGAGAGTCTTTGGATAGCAAGAGAGAACATTCTTAAATACTTAAGAAGGACTAAGGAAATGTTCTTGGTCTATGGAGGTTTTGAAAATGATCTAGTTGTAAATGGTTACACAGACGCAAGTTTTCAAACTGATATAGATGATTTTAGATTGCAATCTGGATATGTGTTTATTTTGAATGGGGGTGCGATGAAGTGGAAAAGTTCGAAGCAAGAGCGCATGGCGAGATTCTACAACGGAAGGCGAGTATATTGCGTCGTCCGATGCAAAGAAAGGAGGCGATTTGGATCAAAAAGTTCATTTCTGAACTAGGTGTGGTTCCAAATATTGCAAACCCTGTTTGTTTGTATTGGGACAATAACGAGGCAATAACACAGGCCAAGGAACCTAGATCACACCACAGATCCAAACATATACTCAGGCGTTTTCATCTCATCAGAGAAATTATCGAGAGGGGAGACGTAAAGATTTGCAGAGTATCTACTGAAGACAACGTTGTGGATCCATTGACAAAAGCTCTTCCACAAGCAAAACATGATGGTCATGTTAAGTCATTAGGCATTAGATGCATATATGATTGGCCCTAGTGCAAGTGGGAGATGTTGGGGCATGTGCCCTAGGTCCATCCATTAATTGTCTTTATGAATACTTTTAGTTAATAAAATAAAAGATTTCATTTGCTGTTTATTATAATTAATTTGCATGTTTACATTATAATAAGATCTATGGGTATTTACAGAAATATCCTAAATGTTCCTAGTCGATCATTATATTGGGAACTATAATGAATTAAGACTAGTGTGAGTCTTGATTGATGATCATATGATGATTATACATATAGGGATACGAATCAAGATCACGAGTACTTGTTAGGGAACAAAGTACTGGACCGACCCGCTATGAGAACATCACATGGATTAAGTCATAGTTGTTTCTCATGATAAGTATATTTTTCAGTCCTCTGACTTGAGATTATCAGAGACTTCGATATTAGGAACATAGTGATTTGACACTATCAAACGTTGTCTTCAACCGGACGATTGAAAGGTTGTGATTGGTTACTATGTGAGCAATGTGATGAAGTTGTGTAATCAAGATAGAATTTGTCCCTCTCATATAAAGAGAGATATCCAGTGGATCCCTCGATGTGTTAGACTGTTAAAAGGCCTAGTCTAAGTGAATTAATATTGATAAATGTCACTTGGATGTTTTCAGTCTACCTAGAGATCGAAACTAGTAAGATTGAACTTGTTGGATGACAATTTCATGCCTTATGTTTGATCAAAAGGATATCGTGTGACAAAAGGATGTTATATACACTATTGATTAGGTTGTATCGATTAGATATTCATACAATTTGGGTAGTCATAATGTCTTGCTAGAGGTCGCTTATGACTTGTATACCAAAATGTGTTTTGGTACACTGCCAACGTTGTATGAGCCTATTGGGTCGCACACTAAGAATGGTTTTGCGAGATTTTAAAATGGTTCAGAAAACGTCCTTGTGGTGTATTACACTTATACTTCTTTAAGTAGGGGTATATGTGTAATTTACTTAACCGTCTATATGCAAGGGTTGTATAAATAAACGCTTTAAGTTAGAATACACGGACGAAAGATTAAAAGGCCGAAACTCTATTTTCATTTTAGAAACGACTTAGGGTTTTTGGTATGCTCTGGATCGTTTTGGAGAGAAACAAAAAGGTTTGGTATTCTCTCGAAGCTAGCACTTCAAATCTCGGCCGTCGTTCGTGTGTGGACTGCTGATAGAGGGCGTTCGTCATTGGCAGCACCTTATAGATCGATCAACCTTCAGAAAGGTATATTGCGACCGAGGTATGATTAAGTTTTAATTTTTTTAAACGTTTTTAATGGAATTAGATTCGGATCCTGTTGGGGTTTTTGTCAAAATTGTTTTGTAATCTCCGCTGCGTATGAACCCCAAAACCCAACAGTTAATTATATGGTATTTCATCATGACATCAGAATGTGTTGAGGTGTGTCCTTAGTTCATCATGATAATTAGTTGCTTTGAAACACGTAAATCAAGTGTCAATTATCACATGAGGATTTTGCCTTTATTTGTGTGCAAGTTAGGATTGATGGCATTATCAAATGAGAGAAAAATTAGTGCAAGACCTTACCTTGAGTTTTATGTTGGTTGGCGGTGGTCGAGGTTGAGATTGAGTTCAAATTAATGAAATTTTGGTTAAGCATGGAAAGAGATTTGGTTCGTTAGAGTTTGATGTGTCGTGGATTAAGTTAAGATTTTGGGGTTTTGGTGTAACAAAAATCACTGTTATAGAAGTTTTATGAAGTAGGACTATTTTTTCAAGAGGTTGGATCAATTTAGTGATTGATTATATTCAAAACGAAAACCAAAAGTCAAAACACATCAAAATATTAATTTCAAGAATTAATAAATATAAAAATGAAGCTACTAATAAACAGTTGAGGGTTTTATATATATATATATATATATATATATATATATAAAGCAAAAACTTATAATCATTTCAATAGACATGTATTGGATTTCGTTTCTCAAACCTTATTAAATCCCTCTTTCTACCACAAATCTCCCTACTTTCGACTTTTGCCTAGTTTCACTTTACAACACTATTGAGTATCTCGTATTGGTCAGTTTTAGCTAAGTCTTAAAGGTGGAAACAAGATATTTGGCCTGCAATTTGGTAAATTCTCATTTAACATTATTTTCCACAATTTAATTTAAATTCTCATGATTTTTTATTTGTTTCACAAGGTTTTTATGAAAATTTATAGGAACTATTATGAATTGATCTATTAGATTGATTTTCATCAATTTGAAAGAAATTCCAATGGTGGTTTCAGTGAATCAAGTTGATGCAATTCAATTGAGATGTGTTTTTAGGATGTTTTTATGGTTCAAACTGATTTAGATTGGGATTCTGGATGAATTGGATTATTAGTTTTTGTCCAAATTGAGCCCACAGGCTATGAAAATATTTTGAATTTGGTTTGGAATGGTTTCTTAGTGTTTGGTGTTGAGTTTTAAGGATATAATTGCTTAAAATTAATTACAGAGGTTTTGTTAGTTCAAAATAAACAACATTCTCATAATCAACATGCCATATTAGGAAATTCAGAACTTCTCCATTTGTTTTCTAATTTGAGTGTTGTTGGAGTCTATGGAAAGTTTGAAGGAGCTATACAAGTTCCTTTTTTGTTATCATGACAAATATTGAGGTTTTCATTGTTAAAAAAAGTTGCCCTAGGTTAGCTAGTTGAAAGCTAGTTGAAGTTGTTATAAATAATTATTTTTGGAAATGATTATTGAGCATACTTGGGCTGCTCTTTTTGTGGTGTTTCATTATTTTGTTTCACTTGATGTTGTACACTTAACATAATTTGGTATGTAGGGAAGCTATTGGAATAACTTTCAAGGTGATCCAACACTCCAAGAACCCCAAAAATTATACTCAAAGTTGGTTGTTTATAAGTAAATCCCATAGTAACTTTTAGATTGTATTAATAATTCTCAAATATAATTGCAAGCCCAATTTACCATTGCATTATTTGTCAGTCATGCATATATAGACAATAGAGGATGGAGGCTTTTGGGGGTTTCGTTGTGTTAATTACCTATATGTGTTATAGGGTGAACACCGTGGTACTCTACCACTGGAGTTACTAATCATTGTCAGCACTTATTTGAAAGGATTTGTGGGATTGTGTTGGTCAGAGATCATACTACATTTATATGCGAAGGTGTGGCTTCTTGAGGGAGTTCCTCTCAAACTCATGATTTTTTATTGTTCTTCACATACTATTTTACAAGTCAACGTCTGAATGTAGTTAAAGAATAAAAATGGGATAGATTGCATCCTTGTATATTTACATTTCCATGAAATAGTATTTTTTAGTTTAAATTCTCTTATATGATAAATTTAGTTATCCAGGTGAACTGGATTGTGTTGGATTTATTTCTCTGACATTATTGAATTATTAGTATTGGTAATAACATGTTCAATTAATCTATCTAAAGAAAGGAATGAGTGATCTTTAGTATTATGGAGATTTCTTTACGTTCTTTCTTTCTATTTGTATAAGAATTTTATTGTTTCTGTTTTGGGCTTTAGGCTTTGTGTTAGGTCAATTCTTTGTTTAAAGATTTCTCGAAAATGTATATGACATGTAATGGTAGTATAATGTTGAATACAAACTAGAATTTGGGGTTAGATGGTTTCATGAAGTGGGTTTAGGATCAATAGATTTATATGAGTGGATTGTTATGATGTATAAAATCTTATATATATATAAACTGTTATGAATATTGGTGAGCATGTCAGTGCTTCTAGGCCTTATTTCGCTAATGTTTATCAGTTTTTTAGATTTTAAACAATTATATTTACAAGGTGACTCTACTAAAATTTCTTTAAGAAACCAAATTTTCAATTGACATATTCAATTATTTTATGCAATTAAGAAAACAAAGGCTTCAAATTTAACTTTGAAGATGACTATTTATCTCAAGGATTTTAGAAAATTGATGTCACATAAAGAAATATTTAAAAAATTTAGAAGCCGACTAGATTATCAGAGGTTTTGGGATAATCTAGGTCAGTCAGATGCCTTGATGATGAGGTGGTTTGACACTAACCTTAAAAAACTCAAGTCTTGGTTAGGAAAGTATTTCTTAATGAAAGACTTATGAGATGCAATCTATATCTTATGGATAAAGATCTTTATAAATATATTTACGAGGTTAATCGATTTAATTTAGAGTGCTTACGTAGACAAGATACTAAATATGTTCAAAATGCAAGACTCTAAAAGAAGTCATGCCAATGTCTCGTGCCATAAGTGACAACAGGACTCACTGTTTCAAGACTAATAATGAGCAAGAATGCATGAATATGATTTTAGATGCATCAACTATTAGATTTATCATGTATTTAATGATATGAACTTGACCTGATGTATCATATGTTTTGAGCGCAATAAGAAGATGTAAGTTAGATCCCAAAAAGAGTCACTAGATAATATTGAATAAAATTCTTAAGTAGTTGAGAATGACTAAAGAAATATTATTAGTTTATAGAGGTTTAGAAGACGAGTCAATTGTAAATGGTTACATTGACCCAAGTTTTCAAACTAATTAAGATAATTTTTAGGTTAAAGTCTAGATATGCATTTACTTTGAAAAGAAGTGAAGTGAGCTGGATAAGTTCAAAACAATATACTATGAAATATTCTATTATAGAAGTAAATACATTGCAACATTTTTTGTAACACGTATCGAGCGTATGAAATAAATTCGCCATTTTCTTTTCTTATACTTATAGATTTATAGTAAGGGTAAGTGGGATCGTCTCCATATGGATTTTAGCAAACTGCTTAAGTTGTAGTTTTAAGGGTTTTCTTTTATTTGCCACTAACTAAAGCAATTAACTAATTAAACTAAACTAAATTAAACTAATTAAGTTAAATAATGTCATTAGTAATTCAAATCAACATAGTAATCTAAAACAAATCTAAATGAAAGATAACAATCAAACAATCAATCTTAAACAAATCGCAACGAAGATAATGAAACCTATACCAAATTGCATTCAACTATAGGTATAATTACTAAAATCATAGTGATAACCTACTCACGAGTTTTAGGAGATCATTAAACTTTCATCATAAGTAAGCTATTGTAATTCTTTAAAATCACCGAGCATTCCTTTTAGTAATGGTAGATTCACACGATTCATATCCAAAACCTAACCATATCACTTTTAGTACTTCAAATGCTTAAAGTGTCAAATATTAAAAAAACAACATTAAGTTCTATGAAAGAAATTCCTACTAAGCAAGAATAAAAGGTAATATGCCATTATATACTTAATTCAGAACATAATTAATCTAAAACTTTCCAAAAGGTTAAAAGACCTTTTGAATAAATCTTTTATATTAAATCAAGATTTAAAACCTATCATTCAACACATATTTTGAGCACTATGCATGCAAAGTCTAATTTCATGGATTGTAATACATTAAAACAATCAATTAAAATCTTAAATTATAAAATATAATATCAGTTTAAAGCATTAAGTATATAACCTCGTAAACTATGACTTTTGTGATTGGTTTAGTTAATATTGGTTTAAATTAATAAACTACTCACTTATATTAAACTTCAATATCATAAAATAAAATATAGGCATTAACGATCAACGCCTCTACTAATCACTTTGAATCTCCAATGATTTCCTCAAAGTAGTGACAATGCAAATAAACTAACGAGCTTTAGGTGTTTGAAGGTTCTTATTCTTGAATCCTTAACATCATATGTATAATAATTTACAAATATATATCCTCATCAAAATAAAATTCATAATCTTTATCTAAAAAAAATATGGCTGACCATAGCGATTCCTTAGTAATTTGGGTTTATTTATAAATCACTAAGAAAATCATGGAGTTTTCTCCTAAGTATCTCTTTGTTGATCAAAGATTCAGGTGATGATTTATGTGTAATCGTCAATTCACTGGCACATTGCTAACTTTTTCTATTACCAATTTTATTGGTATATTCTCACCACGCTGGTACATTGCAATGACTTTTCTACTATTGATCAAATTTTTCTTTTTTCTTTTTCAATTTCTTTCGTTTCTTTTCTATTCCTTATTTTAACTTGAGATCAAAAAACAAGAAAAACGCTAGTGTAATATAATCTTTTTCACTCAAAATAACGTTAAATTATATTATAAAACACTATCTAATTATTGACTTATCAAATACCCCCAAACATAGCACTTTGTTGTCCCGAGCAAAAGAATGCACTAAATTATATTCTCTTATCATCCTTTAACTGATTTCATAATTACTTAACTCAAACAAAAGTGATCGTTAAATAATTACCAATTAGCTTCGTGAAAATAAAAACTAAAGTAGACTAAGGAGAAATTAAAAAACAAACCTTAATGAAAACTCAACCCTCATTAAGCGATAAACCTCCGAACTTAAAGTTTAATTAATACTAAGCCAGTCCACTATATTAGCTTTCTTAATCTCTAATGATAAGCTTCAAGCTTACCATGTCTAACAACTTAGAGGAAGTTCATGCAATATAGAATATCATAGACAAGAATCACCAAATCAATCTCCACTAACAAAACATAACCTGAACCAAATTCAAAGAACTTGATTTATGAGGTCATTTTAGATGGGCTAACTTACCAATAAATAAGATATCATAATATCATTATAGTTTTCAAATGTTGGAGAAGAAACTCCACTCAACTTAGTTATAAGCACTAAGCTAAATCTTGTATTTGATGAGCTTTTATATACTTTTTCTTCTTTCTTTCTCTTTAAATTCATATATCTTTTTTCTTTTTCATGGTTCCTTTTTTCCTTTCATGTGGATATCATTTTAAGTGAATTTTTTTTTATATTTTTAACTCATGTTAGCACTTTTTAGATTCACTATAGTCAAGTAAGTCTTTTTTCAACTAGGTAAAAGCTTAGGCATATTTGATTTAAGGTTGAATAATAGGTACCGAAAAAACTCAAGTTGGTTTCGCTCAAATTGTATAACTAGGGAATATTATAGGTAAGATATAAGGTTATTGGCTAACAAACAAACAATGTCTATTTCTCCCCTTAATTATGGTATTTGTGTTATTTTATTCTTTCGTTTCAACTAATCAATAATCTTGTCTTAAGATTCTTAGAAATCTTTCGTATTTATCTTGTTTTTGTTTTGACTTCTTATGCATTTTCATATCTAACACAAGAAAATCAATCCCTTCAAACTCTTTTATAGCATACATACAATCTAGGTAAATCAATTAATAGGATATACCAATTGATTCCTTTCATCTTTTAATTTTTTTCCTCGTGAGTAATTATTGAAATATTACTCCTATTTAATTCAAGTACATCTAAATAATAACTCCAAAATATAATATTTTATCATTTCTATCACATAAAATATAAACAAAGTAAATAATACATTTATTATTGAGAAATTTGAAAAGCTTGCGTAAACTCTTGTTAATTCTACCTCGAACTTCTATAATTCGGCTTCACTAATTCGCATATCATAAATACAAACTCATTCCAAACCTTGTCCTCAAGGATTGAAAATTAAGCCGAGTTGCGCAAAATAAAACAAAATACCTCATGAAGCATAAACTAATTACATGATAAAATCAAATCAGAAATTACAAAAGATCATTAATAAATAAATAAAATCGATATATTATAGATATGATTAATAATATTACTAATATCTAAGCATTTTATAGTAGCACAACATCACAAATTATAAGTCATGGTATTACACATCATAGATCATAGTAGACAATTCCTCATACAAAATCACTCCTAAGGGAATATAGAAGAAAGAGAGTTGAAAATCACCTCTAAGAAGTTGCATTATCACCACCATCTCCCTGATCTTGATACCGAGAAAGATAACTAGCAATGAGGTAGTAGAGTATGCAATCAACACCTAACTTTAGTGCTATGTCTATGTTGACTCTCTCCACTGGCATCCTCAATTGGAGCGGTAAAGGTACTTTCTCTTTCGATCCTCTTAGTCTTCTTATTATGCTTCATTCAAAATTGTGGAAATCTCATGCTAAATCTCATCGGTTCTAGTACATCATTCTCAGTTCTTCAAAGATCTCATCTTGTTTTGTATGATTGACCCAATTGTGGCCATCTCTATCTCTAGCATGAACATACCATAATAGTCTTCAATAGGAATCCCCTAACTCTGTCCATTTCTCTCATTACACGTGGCTCCTAATATTTTTTCTAACAGTTTTTTCAACCTGAGTTATTCTACTATCGTTGGTCTCCTTTCTTTTGATTTTATCTCTTTCCGTCTCATCTTCTGAGTCTTCATATCCTACCAATTTCTTCCTATGTTCAAAAGATTTATCAATGATAGTCTTATCAGGGAAATTATTAATCTCTACTCCCTTCATAAGAACTCAATCTTTTCTATAAAATTCCATGATCATCGAGAGGAGGGGAAACCCATCATTCTTCTACGTAGTCATGGCACTCTAGATAGCTTCATGAATGAACTTACCAATATCGATATATCCCAACCTCTGAATAATGTGATAAAAGAAAGTTTTCTTGTAGGTCGCTAACCCGTAGTGTTGTAGACTTGGTTAATAGATTTACACTCAAAGATTTGTTCTTTAAGTTTTATTCCAATTTCCTTAACCCAGGTTCTTCCAAACCTAGGGTCTGATACCAACTATGACGACCCAAAATTTAGAGCTATACCAAGCACTGCTACTTCACTTGGCACGTCACGAAGCTCCCTACATAATTGCATGCTTATCGATGATGGGCTACGTCATAACCTCCATGCTTCTTAGTTTTGTGAGCTATTTAGTCATTTTCAAGTCTTTCTTTGCCTACTTCAGAAAAATTGACTAAGTTATGTAATTTCCATAACTTACTAATCAGTTTAAGTTAAATGAGTATAGTTGATGACTTTAAACATTAATGAAAGTAAACTGAACAACTTTTTAATTGATATAATTCAACTAATAGGTGAAAACCCGACATATAGATACCATGCATTCACACAAAGTGGCAAAATATCAATAAAAAGCATATATACATTTATCATTGTTCTAAAAGTCCCCAAACTTAACATAAGGATAAAAATACATATAACACATACCTACGAGTATGCACAACAACTTTTCAACCATAACGGTAGTCACCAAAAATCGCGTTGCCCTAAACTCGTAAATAAGATGTCCAACTTTCCCCAATGAGAAAAGTTCCAATAAGTAAATCCCAAACAAATCAACACAGCATTCGAGCAATCAGCTAAATATGTAAAAATGTCCACGTATCATGCGACTTAAATAAAATTAATAAAATGCAAGTGAAACATTATAATAAGACACCTCAATAACCAATGGTCTTTCCTGCACATTCGACATTAATTTTTGAAATTAGTACTGAAACTTGTTAGTTGCAATTATTAAATTAAATAACTAACTACTAGATGAAATTCAAAAATTTTAAAATCAAAAACATAAAATTTTAAACCCCGGGTTGCCTCCCAATAGTAATTAATTTATCGTCATTTACCTGACTACTTTTCGCTCATTTCGTTTGAGTCTAAATCGAGAAGCTCCATCTGTAAATCAAAGATTATGATGTCATTTTTGTTCGGATGTACTTCTTCACCATTGACAAGTCAATAATTACACACATTTTATAGTGTAATTTAGGTATGTTTCATATATAAATCTAGATATTACATTATATATTCTCTTATTATTATGGTTTCAAGTTTTAAATGAATAGATGAAAAAAAGAGCAAAATAGTCAACCCGAAAATAAACCAAGCTATTAGTTAACGATTTAGAATAACACTAGGAATAGACACCTAAATTGGCAGTCGAAAAAGGCCAATGAACCCATAACGACTTGGAGAATGAAATAGAAACTCCCAGTTGAATTGGTGGAACACTGAGAGATAAACTCAGTAATTTGCTTAGCAATTTTTATATAAGTTAGGAATCGCTGACAAATCACTGAGGTCAGTTACAAGTTTTTAACATTAATATAAAGAATTTTAAGTTTATCTAAGATATGTATACATAAAGAGAATATAAAAAAGCTTAAAGAATGTCAAAATAACTCTTTGTTGGTTTTCCTTTTACTCTAAATTATTTATATTGTTTATTTAAGTTGATGTTTTAAGATACATTAAAGCTTTGATTTATATTAAGGTATCTATTTATTCATTATAGCTTTGAGTCATAGTTATGCATTGTTTATTTCTAGCATGAGTGAGTAGTCTATCAATCCAAATAAGCCCTATACATGTAATATGTTTTGGATTGCTAGATAGTTGTAATTAAGGAATCATGAACTTCATGCTTTCAATCTATTCATATGCATCGATCACATATTTAACAAGTTGTTTTTGCGTATTAAAACCAAAGAAGATTAGTATTTCATGTATAGTTGCAAATGTGCTACGTGGTATTTTGATTTTGATTCAATGTCTATCGTTATTGACAACAATTATAGACATAGTAATTAGGATTAATCTATAAAGCATTTCTCGAGTGGATGTCTCAGGTGATTGTGTTCTAAGTTGTTTATTATGCAGTTTTTATTAATATTGGCTTAGATTAGGCATGATTTTTACTGAGTGTAATGCTATATTATTTCTACGGTGCTACGTTTTGTCCAATAGATAGATTTATAATGATAAGAATGTGTCATTTCAATTGAATTTAGGAAAATCAGTTGCTGGCAAAATGCTATCAACCTATTATTAAGTAGGATTTAATGATTTAAAGATTCCAGTTGTGTTATGATTATAACTATGATATAAAGTGATGGTATGTTCTAATGTTTGAAATGCAATCTAAGTATATTATATTGTCCAGTGGCGGTTTGTTTAGATGTTTGTTTATTTATATTAAATTGAATTTGAATATTTTTTAGTTTAGTTTGCATTTGAATTGGTTACATTAGATTGGTTAGTTTGGTTATTTAAGCTAGTAGTTGTAGTTTTTAGCCATTTAATATTTCTATTCCCATCTAAATAGATTAACTAAATTAATGAAAACAAAGAAGAAAAATACTTTCCTTTGAGATTTGCAAAGTCAAAGTGAAGATGATATCCCACTTATCACTACTAGAAGTTAATAGTAAAACACGTGAAATTATTGTGCATGCTCGACACATGTCAATTATTGCCGCAGTTGCAGGGGATTTTTAAATAATTTTTAAGGATTTTAGACATTTTATGGGCTACACACTTCGTAGTGTTAAATCAACATGTTCTTTACATCTGTTTGACCTTGAAATAGATAAAACTTTTAATCGGATTATAAGACAATAATAACTTAGGAAAAAATTTAGCTAATATGATTAAAGACTACAATAATGATATTAATGACAATGTCATTGATAATAACATTGATAACATAGCTATCAATAATAATAATAATACTAATAATAATAATAATAATAATAATTAACTCTCTTTTAGTTAAGCAAATCAAAATGTTACAGCATATACGGTTATATGCATAGCATACCATAATAGATTTCCTAAATTCTGACTTAGATATGGATTTATTGGTGCCTTACCTAATTTCTATGGTAAAGACAATGAAGATCTACGAAAATTCATAAGGGATTATCAACATAAATTTAATGGGATGAAACTAAAGTAAGGTACTTTAGAGCAAGTCACACTTAAGGCTTTTCCTTTTGCAATGAAAAGTTAAGAACAATACTTGTTGTTCTATGTCCCACGAGATTCAATAACTAAAAGGACTCAAATATTAGAAGCTTTCCTTGAAGAATATACGCCTAATACAAAAATTACTTCCAATAGAAAGCCAATCACAGTTGCGAAGATGAAAGATGATGAAAACTTTAATGAATTTTGAGATAGATTCTAAAGACTAATTTCTTATTGTCCACAATATGGATATACTCAAAGAGCTTTAATAAATATTTTTATGAAAGACTTAACCATTTTGAACAAAGACCACAAACATTATGTGGTAGATCTTTATTTGAGAAGACACCTATTTTAGCAAAAGAAGCAATTAATGAAATTACAAAACAATCCAAGCAATATAGTGAAAAGATCGAGTCCTTAAGAAGGAAACTCCATAAAGTTGATAGTAAGAAAAATAATGCATCTGATAATAAAATTGATAAATTATCGAAAATGGTTAAGCTGTTAGTTAATGATAGATCTAATCAAGTCAAGGCTTGAAGATTCTGTAATGAAGTTACACATCTTACATATACATGTCCTATTCTACATAAAGAAAATACTAAAGAGGTTAATGCAATGAAGAATCAATTTTCTGGTCCCCTAACAAATCAATTTAATAATAATACTTATTATCCTAGAAGATTGAATCAAAATCTTATTTATGGTCCTCAAAAATAGAATTCTAACACTTTTCGACCAAGCGCTTTGATATAATTTGCACCTAATCAACAACCTCAACAAAATACTCAATCTTTGAATCCAAATTTGGAAGAAATTCTGCATAACTTTCTGAGTTAAAGTCATAAAGAATTTAAGCAGATTTATAAAAAATCAGATTAAGACTGATACTAGTATTAATGAACTGAAAAAAAGTTAAGTCAAATGAATTTGCAAATAAATAAGTTTACTTGATAGAATAGTCAAGCTAAAGCATCTACTCAAGCCAATATTGCTCCTACTTAGCAAGCATAAGTTAATGCAATATTCTATGGTAAGAAAGACGAAACTATAATTGGTAAAACTCTTAAACTGAGTAATAAAAAAGGTTTAATAAGACTATTGAAAAGAAGAAGAAGAAGAAAAAAAAGAAAAAGAAGAAGAAAAAGAAGAACAAGAAGAAGAACAAGAAGAAATGGTGGCTAATGTCATTCCTACGAAATAATGGATGGCTGAACAATTAAAATATACACCTTTTCTTGGAAGATTGAACCCATGTTATTTAGCTAGATTTTATGCATATGAAAATCCTTTACAAAAGTCTAACATAACTGATAAGAATAAAAATGATAAGATCTTTGATAATTCGAATTAATATATGTGTTTATATTATATCATTCCTCTATGATTAGCTGATGCTAGGGAGGAAGAAATCAATGAAGACATTCTTAAGCATTTAGAAATATAGGAATCAATAAACAAATGATCAAATCAATTATGCAATTTTCTAATTATGACGGAGTTTTGAAAGAATTCTTAAATCAATAGATAAATTTTTCAAAGAATTTAAGGAAAACTTACTACAAAAAATGTTTGCTTTAATTTAAAATAAAATACTTAAGAACTGTTTTCGACCCAATAATGTTTGGAGTTCTTATCATAATAAGGACTCATTTAATATATTTTGCTATTTGTGATCTTGGAGCATCGATAAACATTATGTCACTTAAGTTATATGAATCATTTAAAATAGGTCCGTTGACTAATAAACCTATTAATCTTACTTTAGCTGACAACATAGTTATAAAATCCTATGGCTTACTAGAAGACGTAAAAGTCAAAGCAAATGACTTAGTATTTCCCGTTTACTTCTTTGTTATTGAAATAGAAGACACAATTTCAGCTAAGTCCCTATCTATACTTTCAGGTTGACCACTCCTTGAAACAGCTGAAACAAAGCTATACATCTTTAAAGAAAAAATGTCTTTGGGATTTGAAAACAATAATATCACTTTTCATTTCAATAATGAAGATATCTTTGTAAATTCTGATAAATTTAATAATGAACAAACTAAGGTTCATAAATATTTACAATTAAATCATCATGAAGCTAAAATAAATGCTATTATTGTAGTAATAATGGAAGATGAAAACATTAAGACCATAAAAAAAGGTGAAGATCAATCAAATCTAAAGGCAATAACCTTTGAATAGATGGTTAACTAAACGAACAATGTAGAGAATAATAACATCGAAGAATCTAAATATATATATATATATATATAAACATAAAGATCGAATAGGCTTGACACTTCAAATCAATCTGTGATACTAGTTCTAGAGACAACTACATATCAATTCATTTTTTTTCATTCACACTCAATTAGTGTTAGATGTACTTTGCTTATGAAGAAGATAATCTACCAAACGGTTATTGAGTGAAACTAATAGGTGTGGTTACTAATATACCATTTTAAATAGACAAGTATATTATTCCTATGAACTTTTTTGTTATGACACACTTCATCAATGAAGATCCTCCATTAATCTTAGGACGACCTTTCTTAGGCACTCCGCAAGCTGTCATAGATACTTTAAATAAGACAATCACTTTTTAAGTGCATGGTCGAGCAATCACTTTCTAGAATAGCACTAGAGTGGATAACCTACACTTAAGTTCATAGAACAAGTCTAGAACTATGTGGATTAGTTGAGCCAACGACAACAAACAAAAATGCTTTATGGGAGGCAGCCCAAATTCAATTTTTATTTTCAATATTAGTAGTATGATTAGTTAGTTGCATTTACATTCTCTCAAATTCTGACTCTATAATGGGGATATTTTAGGAATTCGATTTCAAAATAGTTTTATGTAAGAGGGGTTGATAGAGCCAATTTATTTCCATATTATATTTTAGTATTCATTAGGTTTTATGTGAATTAGCTATCCATGTAATGAAATAGAATATGCAATACATATCAAAGTTAAATCTTGAAAATTATGAGTATATATTTTTATTGAATATATATGATAATTAATTGAGAAAATCATTTTTATTGGAAAACGGTTAAATAAGGCTGGCGATTTCTAAGCGATTCTAGTTTGTATTTAAATTTGCTAGGTAAATCGATAACATTATGCATAATTTTTAGTGTACTTTTAAGGCTGTAGTTTCTCACTGATTTGACATTATAACTAAAAATTATTACATAATTTGCAAAGCCACTTAGTCCTTTTCAACGATTTTATCAGCAATTCCTTGGTGAATCCACTTAAACCCTAATTCATTTAGAACGAATTCGAGTTTCTAAAAAATAAAAGTCAGAATTGCCACATTAAAACCTTTCGCACTCACAAACCATTGCAACCTTTTTATCAAGAGACCAATTTTCGACTAGATTCAACCTTCCAAAGCTTAATTTTATTGTATTTAAGTGATTCCCACATTACTTTCACATATTCAACACAAAACGTAGTGAGTTTTGAGATTGTAGAGCCACCTAGGGCTTGAGCAAGGGAGTTTTATTGAGGCTTGGAGAAGTGTCATAGAGAAGAGTTTTGAGTCCCATACATAAAAGAATAACTTTCAAGAAGGTAATCAATGAAAACCTTAACCTCTTATGGATTACAATTTTGGGTTTTAGTCGATTTTGGATTGATCATTAGGATAGGAGCTCGGTTTTGAGATTTTTATTCTAAAATAGTTTTAATATCGAATGATTTTTATTATAACATGAGTATGGAAATGGTGTGATAATTTATTTATTACTATCGAATTTTTGAACCACTTTTCATATATGGCGAGTCTATCGAATTTCATATGCAAACTAATTTCAGACTATGTTTCAAATGGGTTTAGGGGGTTTTGTGCATATTTATCAATTGATTTTAATTACATACAAAGTTTATTTTTCCCAATAATGTTTTGTCAACAACTTTCATAGAAATTTCAAACTCTAAATTTCTAAATGATTTTTTCGATGAATTTCTTTTTCTGGATAGATAAGTTCAATTTACCAAACACTTTTTTGACAAGTTTGGCTTCAAATAGGTTTAAACGTTCATTCGTTTACTTACACTATTCTAAATGGCTAGAGGTGGCAAAGGTAGAGGTTCACATAATGAATAGATGTATAGGCCTAGGATCTTAGATATCATTGAGACAAGGAATAGGGGTTTATTGACTAGGGATTATAACCACCTAGACTTAAAGGATGTTCCTAGTGAACATGTTTTTGATGTCTTGGTGAGAGAGTTTTATGCAACGCATATGGAAGTGAAAGTAAGACCGAGTCCTGAGTTCGACGGAGGATAGCAGATTGAGACAAGGAAATGGGGTTTATTGACTAGGGATTAAACTGATAATTTGTATTACCTTATTTTTCCGAAAAACAAAAAAATGATACCCTAAACTCGAATATGACATTCAATACCATTACCCTACCGAGACAATAAATGATGTTTAGAGACAATAATGGTGTGTGAGATAGCAGTGCCTAAAAGCCCATTACGATGCCATTGCATATGTATATCCTTTCTTCCAAGTGTCTCAACGCTGTTACCTAATCCTCCAGCAACGTCCCATATGCTCCACAGTGTCGCCATTATATCGGACATCTAGTTAGTTTTCTTAACATTTTCATCTCTCCAACGTCGTGTCTTTCCATCCCACGTTGTGCCATATATCCTTTCAGCGTCAACACATGAGGTCACAATGCCAAATGTATTTTTGTGGACTTTTACTCCATTTTGCCTCCTTTTTCCTTAATTATTTCCTTTACACATTATTTCCCTGAAAGAGCAATACTACCATGATTTAAAGCTCATTTAAAGAAATTTATACAAAATATAGGACTAAACTATCCCTATATATACAGATAAATAATCACTTATCAATTAGGTATTCTCAGCTGGAGTGATTGAATACGAATGTCACCAACCTCGACTTGAGTCCTCCTAGTTCAGCATTGCACAGATCCATAGATGCTTTAGGCGATCTAATAGTGCTCGAACTTGAAGTCTTGATGTCTCAGAGTTCTCATATGGTTCATCAAGATTGACCTCATCATAGCCATTTATGATTCCTTCACATACATGTCAGTCTAGTCCTCTGAAGGTGGCTCTTGGATCTGGTTGTTTGTTCATTGTACGCAACAGTCTACATTTCCTTGTTGGTTATTTGCATTTAATTTTCTTCTCTTCGTGGTTTATCTCCTTTGTGTGTTGCTTCATTCTCACTCCTCCTCCGATTAAACATATTTTTGTACCTTGTTGCTTCTCTCGATGGCATCATTAGTGATGGTCTTTTCCAAGAAAACATCGAGCTTGGCTATTCTTATTAAGAATCTATCTTGTTTGTAAAACTCATTAATCGTTAAGGGAAAAGAAAGTTCTCCATTTTTCTTAATTTTCATGGCATTCCTTATCAAGTCCTACATTATTTAGCCAATATCAATATACTTGATCCCTTGGACTATTTGATATAATACAGCCACCTTATAGCTCACTATGTCGTAGTGTTATAAATAGGGATGTTGGCTTGCGTTCAGGAAAAATGCCCCAAGCTTCGGCTATCTTCATAAAATATTTGGTGTGTATGTGTTTCGGGTACTCTCGCGAATCAAAATGGAAACCATCCCTTGGAATAGCTTCTAAACCATTCCTAGTGGTCTCGTAGGGAAATCCGTGTATATACATGTATTCTGATTTATGGTATTCATTATTTTACCTCAAACGAACTTTAGGTAAACCATAATATTGTCCCATTCTCTTGGGTGAGTAGTCCACTGGTTTTCCTTTGATTATGGCTACTATTTTATGTTAATCTCCATGCTAGTTTGCATACAAGTCATTCACTAGTATATCACACCCCATTTCAGTCGAGAACCTAACGTCATTATCAGCGTAGTAATCTCTAGTTAATAATCTCTAGTTCCTTTCCCTTATTATGTTTAAGATCCTATGCTCATACTTAACTTTTTTTTTATTTTGAAACTCCTTCCGAGTATCACATTTCTATTCTTATTAATGTAAATATCCATCTTAGCAATAGCTTTGGAATTGATAAGGTTATGGGAATGGAAAGAAATTGTAGGCGTCTCCTTAATCTCTTCCCCTCCCTTGGAGTTATAGTTAAAAGTGAAGCGTGAGGTGCTCTACTTTGGGGTTAGTAATTGAAATCTCCATTGTCCTAATTTGGTTGGGTGTAGGTTTGGATTTTTGTTTAGGATTCATTAATAGTTGTGCTTTTCTTTTCTCCTCTCAAGAGCTTCTACTTATTCCTCATTCGGCCATTATTTCAGCTTTCGAAAATCACAAGTTCAAATACTAAAGAAACGTGTAAATGGTAGAAACAACATTGTCATAAATAGTTTGATAAAATTTAAGAATTTATTTTGAAAATGATAAATCTATTTGAAAAGTTAGTTTAAAATTCGTTGTAAATGTAAAATAAATTTGGCTTCAAAGTGATTACGAAAATATGAACTCGAAATGGATTTTCTAATTATCGTGAAGCAATTAGGTGACAAATGATAAGTCTTAAAAAATATAGCAACTTTAATCGAAATAAAACCATAACCAAAACCCCAAACATGTTTCAAACTCGCCTTGTAAACCATTTGCAAATATATGTAAATATAACAAAAATTCCAAATTTGTAAACCAATAATCAATGTGATCACTATTCCTAATCAATTAGAATCAATTAAATCATTTGAGCAATACAATTGAATAAATTCCAACAAAACGATTTCAAAGAAATATTGAAAAATTTGCGAAATTCCCTAAATCAAAAATTTGTTAAAGTAAAGAGCTAGGATTGTTGTAATTACAATCTTCTAAAATTAAAGCTCTTGAACTCCTCTAGATCATCCTTTGAAGCTCTAAGTCAAAATTTCCTAAAAGCTTATTTTGGCTCAACACCAACGAAATCGAGACTTTTTGTTTGAAACGAGACTAGGTTGTTGTGGGAATTACTTGAATACTATAGGTTTGAGATTCGAATAGTCGAATTTAGGCGAGAAATTGGAATTTCAATAATGATGTGCAATGGTTTGAAGGTGTGAAATGTTTAATGTGTGTGTGCGTGTATGGCAATTTGGTGTTTTAGTTTTAATTAGAAAATTTTTTGCCCACTGTTTTCTGTGTAAGTAGAATTATTAGGAATCACTGTGTAAATCGGTGGAATGTGACTCATTATTTTCACCGATTTTGCCATTGATTCTATCATGCGAGTGAATAGCTAGGAACCGCTAAACCCAAATTTTTTTCTAAGTTTTCCTATGTAATGCTACTAATTTTTTCGGAGATTCCTTATGTTAATGCAAATTGTAGGGAATTGCTAGACCTATTTTTACCGTTTTTTTATTTATCATGTAATTAACTTACACATCATTCATAAAAATCTGTATTGAGGTAGAATTGACTAAAAATTCGAAAATTTGAGTGGGACATATAAATAACTAAATAATTTTAATAAATAAATAAATATATAAGCAAGTAAATAATGGGACTTGTATAAAGGCCATATAAGCAAAAACAACTTGATCACTCCCCGTCTATTGAAATCACCTAGGAGTTTTAAATTTCCTAAAATATTTTCAATACAAGAGTCAAAAAGTTAGATAATGAAAATATACTAAACTAAACTAACTAAATTCCTAATAAACATAAAATAAACATAGAGTATCAACTGCCACCCATAGAGCATTTTTGTTTATCATCATTAACTCGACTTAAACCTTTTCATGATTAGTTTGGATCTTATATGAATTTAAAATTTTTCACTCTAGTGCCATTCTAGAAAATGAGTGCTCGGCCATTTGTTTTTAGAGTAATTTTTTTATTCAAAGTAAACATAATAGCATGAGTAGTGGCAAAAAAAGGCCATCCTAAAATTAAAGAAAAATTTTCATTGATAAAGTTTGGCATTATAAAAAAGTTCACGGGTACGGTGTTGTTGTCTACTTGAACTAACATATATGTGACCACTCCGATTGGTTGAATTAAAGTTCTATCTAGTAAAGTGAATGGTTCAAAACCAAGTTCATTCAAATTCAATTAAGTATATAAAAACAAATGTATAGGCATGAAACTTGAATTCGAATTTGTATTAAACTGAGCTCTGTATTAAGAAACCCATTCAATTATAATGTACATGTGTATGCCTTTAGGATCATTAAACTTTACAAGATTCAAGTCCGAGATTTTCTTTTATTTTTTATACTTGGATCTATAAACTTTTGTCATATTTAAAATTAGTTCATTCCTCGGTTGATTAACTCTCCATTCTTAAGTTACTTTCTTTACTTTTGAAGTGTCTTCTATTGTTTTTATTTCTTTAGAATCCCTTTCTCAATTTTCATTGCTACTGCATTAATTGTTTCAATTTCAGTGTCAAAATTGTCATAATAGTTTAAGTCTAAAATTCATTACCATCTATTTCATTATCAAATAATCCATCTTATCTTTTATAAGAGTCATTGTTATGTCCATTATTAATCTTGAATTTGAAAATCTTATCTGCAAACTCCATAGACATTGTTCCTTTAGAAATATCTTAGTTCTAACTATCCTTAGAAATGGTTTACCTAATAGTATAGGTAAAGGATTGGGTGATGTTGAATCTCCCGTTTCCATAACATAAAAATCAGTTGGAAATACTTACTTATGTACTTGTACTAGGATATTTTCTAATAATCCATATGGTTTAATAATAGTATTGTTTGCAAAACTAAGATTAATAGGTATAGTTGGTAACAATCCTATTTTAAATGATTCATAGAGTTTCAATGACTTATCTTGAATTGATGCTCTAAGCACACGTAGCAAGTTCAATAGAAGAACTGCCTATTGTGATTGGTATGACAAGCATTCTTGGGTTATAATGTTTCTCAAGTATTCTCGTTAAAGATGAAATCTTTTGTTTTAAGTTTTCAATAATTTCTAAATTCTTAAATGATTCAGAGATGTCTTCCTTAGGTTCTTCTCCCTAGCATTTACTAATCATTATGGAATGGTAGAATTACAACGCATATCTTAATTCAACTTATAATTATCTTTTACTTGGTTTTTGCTAAATAATTTTGAATTTTATAAACATTTTTTGTAGGTTTCAACTTGGCTAAATACAATGAGTATAGCCTTTTTGAGAAAAGTTGTATACTTTAATTATCTGGCTATCCATCCCCAAGTGGGAATGAAATTCGTCATCATCTCTTCTTACTTTTGTTCTATTTTTTTAAGTATTTTAGTTTTATTTTTACCTCTTTTTCGTGTCTTTTCTTGCGTATTCATTTTTTTGTTTCATTTTTACAAAATAAAGTATTTACTTGTGCTTGATTACTAGTGTTCTTAGTTTGAGTAGTTTGTTAAGTGTTTAATTCGACTTATATATAGGGTTAGTTTAGTATTATATTTGGTATAAATATCTTGGAATGAGCTATAACAGATGATATTTTTGTATTTTGAGACATACAAGGTATAAAGGAGACAAAAGGGTGATTCCATGATGAAACGAAAGGAAAATGCACAAAAGTACACTTGACACTGCGACATGGAGGTTTGACATTGTGGGAAGAGTGCATAAGTCATAGGCATGGAATCGAGAAGGTGAGAACACAATGGTGGAGACACACCGAGATTTTGATGGAAACAAACAAGGTGAAAATGTACTAATAAACATCTAGTGTATTTCGGTTTGTGTTAAAGGATGCAAAACGTTTTTCAAAGTTATAAAGTTTACTCCAAGTTTCAAAATGGAATTTAAAACACATAACTAGGTCTATGAGTTTAAACAATGTGAAAACTTTGTGTGAATAGTCATTTGCATATTAGAGTTCATTATAAATGTTTTCGAAAAAGAAAAACTCGTTTTTCAAAGGTATTTAAAAAGAAAAGCGAAAATTTGCGAAAAGCCCCTAATAAGTTGTGAAACTTTGAATTTCCGTTTTCGGGGTTTGTAAAATTATCCGGACCACCCAATTAGGCTTAATGACTCATAATTAACGTGTATAACATGTTATATAAGGGTTGGTTAGGTCCCGGACGAGTTTAAGGGTCGCTAACACAAAGGACAGAATAATTATTCAGAAGTCCCTGCCAGTTAGCGCGCTAATAATATCATTAGCGCTAAGACAGTGTTAGCGCGCTAACTATGATATTAGCGCGCTAAGTTAAATGCGATGACTTTTTAAAAAGCTGGAAAACACACTTTAATTTGAATTCTTGATCTATTTTGGACCCTTGGATCCCTAGAACGGTCATAAACTGTCATATTGGAATACCTAGCACTATAAAACCACCAAGAACATGGTGTTAACTACAAGAAGAGAAAAACACACTCAAAATCCATAGATCTACAAAGTAGAAATCTGATTTTTGTGAAGAAGCAAAGGGAGATCTTAGTGGTTTGTTCTTTAGCTCACAAATCCAAAGACACTTGAGGCTTTCAAAAGGAGTTCAAGAATCACTCCGAGCTGATCTCTTTTGTCATTCTTTTGGTTGTAAGAAATTTCTAGATCTACAATCTTACTTGTGCTCAATCTACATATTTTTGTGTGTTTGATTTGAAAATCATTTTGGTGTGTGTTTGAACATCTTCTACGGGTTTTTGTACTTTGAAATTTATTTTATCAAACCCTAAGATTGATTTGAACAAAAGTTTTGCACTTAAACTTGAATTTTGTTAAACTATTGTTCTTAGACTTGAAATCGGTTTTACATTAACATATCAAGTTTTTAGAACGATTTCACAACTGGAATTTGCAAATAAAACCAGTGGCACATGTGCATATTCCATTCATTCTAATACTTGCATGCATAAGAGTTGTTAGGCTCTAGGTGGCTTGCTAGTGTTTGAATTTGATACCACTTTTGTTGTAAAGTGTATATCTTTATTTTCCAGCAAACTTATTGTATTTGTATGATTGTAAGACTTAGTGGAATCTAAGTCAAAGGAAAAATCCTAGTTGAGGCTAGGTGGGAAGGGCACAAATCCTAGTTGCGGCTAGGTGGGAAGTCCTAATTGTAATTAGGCACTCTAGGCTTGTATGCTTAGGTTGTAACACTTATTTGCAATATAAGTGGGGGTTAAAAATCCTAACCGGGGAGGTTAGGTAGTGGACGTAGATCGTTGGATCGAACCACTATAAATTGTGTGTCACTTTCCATCTCTTCCATTCCAATCACTTGCATAGCATATATATATATATATTCATTGATAGTGTATGCATTATAGTTGTAATTTGAGCATAAAGTTTTAAAAGGGCAATAACTACTCGGTAACCCAATTCACCC
Source organism: Stephania yunnanensis (assembly GCA_039657365.1). Classification (NCBI taxonomy): domain Eukaryota; kingdom Viridiplantae; phylum Streptophyta; class Magnoliopsida; order Ranunculales; family Menispermaceae; genus Stephania; species Stephania yunnanensis. The sequence continues at coordinate 22,556,515 of CM077583.1, forward strand.
CCCCTCTTGGGTGACCTTCAATTGGTATCAGAGCGGGTTATTGCTCAAAGTATTACTAACGTATCTTTGAGTGTTCTTTTTGTGCAAGGATGCAAACCTTAGATCCGGCTCGCTTCGGGAAGGCAACTCTTCGAGTAGGCCTCCGTATTTTGATGGAACTAACTATGCTCATTGGAAAGTGAGAATGAAATTCTACATTAGAGCACAAAATAGATTCTTATGGAATGCAATTGAAAGAGGCTACACTCCACCGGATAAGCCCTTGGAAGAGTACACCGCCGAGGAGATAAAGATTGAGCTCTCAAATGATCAAGCCATGAATCACTTGTTTTGTGCGCTAAGTGAAAATGAATTTAACCGAGTAAGTGCTTGTCAAACGGCTAAGGAAGTATGGGAGAAGCTTGGGGTACACTATGAAGGTACCATGCAAGTGAAGAAGACCAAGTTAAGAATTCTTGAGGAGCACTATGAAACTTTCCGAGTTGGATCCGATGAAGACATAGCCACCGCCATCACTCGATTCACTAAACTATTGAATGAGATCAAGAATCTTGGAAAAAATTATGATCAAGAAACCTCGGTGTATAAATTCCTTAGAGGCTTGCCTAAGGAATGGGATGCCAAGAAGTATGCAATCCAATCGGCACAAAATCTTGGAGATTACACATTTGATGCATTGTGTGGAGAGCTAACGGTCCATGAATTTGAACTTAAAGACCGAGCAAGATTGGAAGCATTAAGTGGAGGTACTAAAAGTTCAAGAAAAGATATCGCCTTGAAGGCAAATAGCTCCCCTAGTGCATCGGTGGAGATCATTGAAAATGAAAAATCATGTGATGACAATGATCTTGAGGAGGAAGTAGCTATGCTCTCAAGAAAGCTCAACGGGGGCCATGTACAAGCGAGACAAGTATAAGAAGAAGTTTTGAAGTGGAAGCAAGGGAGTAAAATCAAATGAAACCATATGCTTCGGTTGCGGCAAACCGGGTCACATCAAGGCGGATTGCAAATCCAAGAAGGTGTTTGACAAGAATAAAGGAAAGAAGAGTTTCAAAGCAACTTGGGATGACTCATCATCATCAAGTTCGGAATCCGAATCGGAAAGTGAGAAGGCAATACTTTGTCTCATGGCACAAGGCGAGGTAAATTCTAACTCTTTTAACTTTGATGATGTTGATGATTTGGATGATGTTCCAAATCTTGATGAGCTTAGGAAAGAGTTGGAAAAGGAGGTCAAAAAGACCAAACAACTCAAAAAGAGCTTGACCATTGCAATTAGTGAAATAGAGTCACAAAATGAGACCATTAATGATCTCCAAAGTGACTTAAATGAAGTCATAGAGGAGAGAGATGCTTTAGTCAAGGAAGTAGAGGACTTGACTAGCACGGTGCATAAGTTTACAAATGGTAAAGAAATGTTTGACATGATGTTGGGAGCACAACGACGTGCACTCAACAAAAGAGGCATAGGTTATGGAGCAAACTTGTTAAGTTACAAGAAATTGCTAAATGATGATCGTAGATGCTCTAAATGCAACAAGACTCATGTGGTCGGGAAATGTGCATTACAAAAGGCCAAAGTGGGTAGACTAGCATGGGTAGTTAAAAATGTTTACTACACTAACATTCTCGGACCCAAAGGTGTTTGGGTACCAAAATCTAGTGTGTTTCCCATTGTGTAGGATGCGAGGAAGAGCACCCCATGGTACTTGGATAGCGGGTGCTCAAGACACATGACCGGAGATGCACATCAATTTATTGAACTAAAGCAGCATGATGGTGGAAAGGTTACATTTGGAGACAACAACAAAGGAAGAGTTATTGGTCTCGGAACCATCGGTAACAATTCACTTTCTATTTCTAACGTTTATCTTGTTGATGGATTGAAATATAATTTGCTTAGTATTAGTCAATTGTGTGACAAAGGATTTCATGTTATGTTTGAATCATCGAAATGTATTGTTAGGAATGAGAAGCATGAAACCTTATTTCTTGCATATAGAGATAAAAATGTTTATGCCATTAACTTTGATGAGATGAATATGCAAAATGTTTCATGTTTGAGTGCACAAAGTGAATGTGATGCATGGTTGTGGCACCGTAGATTAGGACATTCTAGCATGGAGAACTTGTCAAAATTGACTAAGCATGATCTAGTTAAGGGTCTACCCAAATGCACGTTTAAGAAAGACAAGGAGTGTGAACCTTGTATCCTCGGTAAACAAGTGAAATCGTCATTTAAGACGAAAGTAACAAGTGATGTGACTCGAGCCTTAGAACTTATCCATATGGATTTGTTCGGACCCACCCAAACACAAAGCCTAGGAGGTAAATCATATTGCTTTGTCATTGTTGATGATTTTACTAGATATACATGGGTGTATTTTCTCTCTCATAAGCATGAAGTGTTTGATGTGTTCGTAAAATTTTGTGCTTTAGTTGAGAATGAAAAGGGATACAAAATCACCATCATTAGAAGTGATAGAGGTGGTGAGTTTGTAAATAGAAACTTGGAGGATTTTTGTGCTAAACAAGGTTATACACACCAATTATCCTCTCCTAGAACACCCCAACAAAATGGAGTTGTTGAAAGAAAAACAGGACACTCCAAGAGATGTGTAGGACTATGCTAAATGAGTACAACATAGCTAAGCATTTTTGGGCCGAAGCCATTAACACGGCATGCTATGTTATAAATAGAGTAAATGTCCGAAAGCAAGTGAAAAAGACTCCTTATGAACTATGGAAAGGCCGAAAGCCCAACATAAGTTACTTTAAGGTGTTCGGTTGTACTTGCTATGTTCTAAATGATAAGGATCAATTAGACAAATTTGACCCAAAGTCAAAGGTATGTACTTTCCTTGGCTACTCTATGCACAAAGACAAAGCATATAGGGTGTTTAATAGATCAACCAAAACCATAGAAGAGTCTATCCATGTGAAATTTGATGAAGTGGATCCCAAAGTTAAGATGATGCAAAACTTGGAAAAATTGAGGATCGATGATGAAGATGATGACACCCTAGGACAAACTTCAAATAGTCAAGAAGTTGAGGCATGTAAAGAATCGGACACTAGTGCGCCTAAGAATTCAAGACTTCTAATTGGCCATTCATCCCAACAAATAATAGGTGATCCAAACAAAGGAGTAATCACTAGGTCCACATTACATCGAGATGAAGGACATATAGCTTTTGTATCACAAACCGAGCCCACTAAGATAGATGATGCCTTAGGAGATGAATTTTGGGTAATGGCTATGCAAGAGGAGCTAAGCCACTTTGTTAGGAACAAGGTATGGACATTAGTACCTAGACCCAAGGACCACACAACCGTAGGCACCAAATGGGTTTTTAGAAACAAAAAGAATGAAAAAGGTGAAATTGTAAGAAACAAGGCTAGGTTGGTTGCACAAGGCTACAATCAAGAAGAAGGAATTGATTATGAGGAAGCCTTTGCACCCGTAGCAAGACTAGAAGCAATTCGAATGTTACTTGCTTATGCTTGCTACAATGGGTTTCTACTATATCAAATGGATGTTAAAAGCGCATTCTTAAATGGCTTCATTAATGAAGAAGTATATGTAGAACAACCATAGGGTTTTGAAGATCATGAACACCTGTGTCATGTATATCATCTTCAAAAAGCCTTGTATGGACTAAGACAAGCTCCTAGAGCTTGGTATGACAGACTTAGTGCATTCCTACTTGAAAAAGGATTCAAGAAAGGAACGCTAGATCCCACTTTGTTCATTTTGATCGAAAAACATGATATGTTACTTGTTCAAATTTATGTTGATGATATCATTTTTGGGTCATCCAACACAAGTCTATGTAATGAATTCTCATCATTAATGACAAATGAATTTGAAATGAGCATGATGGGAGAACTAACATACTTTCTAGGCTTGCAAATAAAGCAATCCAAACATGGCATTTTTATAAATCAAGCAAAATATGTGAGGGACATGTTAAAGAAATTCAAATTCGAAAATCGAAAGCATGTGACACTCCTAGTAGTTCCACCATCAAAATGGATAAAGACCAACTAGGAAAACCCATAGATCCTAAACTTTATCGTGGAATGATAGGTAGCCTCCTATACTTGACCGCTAGTAGACACGACATTATGTTCGGTGTGTGCTTATGTGCTAGATTTCAATCCGATCCCAAGGAGTCCCACTTAAAATGTGTAAAGCGCATATTTCGATATCTAAGTGGAACACAAGACTTAGGATTGTGGTTCAACAAAACTAAGAGTTTTGAACTCCATGCAGCTTTGTTGACTCGATTATGCGGGAAGTCTAGTCGATAGGAAAAGTACTTCCGGATTTTGTCATTTGCTAGGAAATTCACTTATCTCATGGTTCAACAAAAAGCAAAATTCCGTTGCTTTATCTACGGCGGAAGCCGAATATGTGTCTCACCTGCGTGGGAGTTGTTGTGCTCAAGTTCTATACATGAAACAACAACTTCAGGATTATCAAATCTAGTTGGGTGTGCTTGAAATCTATTGTGATAACACAAGTGCGATAAACATATCGAAAAATCCGGTGTTACACTCAAGAACAAAACATATTGAGATTAGACACCATTTTCTTCGTGATCACGTCCAAAAGGGCGATGTTAAACTCATCCATGTGCCCACAGAGGATCAACTAGCCGATATATTCACTAAGCCTTTGCCTAGAGAACAATTTTCTAAAATTCGGCGTGAGTTAGGCATGTTTCGAGAATCGGACCTTCTACATATGTTTTAGCTATTCCAAACCTTTTTATATGGTGTTAGTGAAGTGTCCATGAAGTTTGAGGAGAATCGGAGCTATATTGCAAAAATCCAAATTTTTTGTCAAAAAATTCGAGAGAGGAATTAGCGCGCTAATATTTAGCATTAGCGCGCTAACGACTTCACAATGACCGAAAAATTCCAGAGAGAGGAATTAGCGCGCTAATGACCACTATTAGCGCGCTAATGTCGTTTCGCCAAAGCGTCTATAAATTCGTTTTTACCCTCAAAACTCACATCTAGATGAGCATTAGGTTCAAATATGTTAGTCTTAGATGTTTTTAGTTATTTTGTCAAACTCAGGTTTAAGCCACAATTATGCTCTCATTTCTTTATGCTATCCATATCATGAATTTTTTTGCGTATCTACGAGTTTTCTATATGGATATTTCTTGCTTCACTATGTTTTATCGTCTATGCATTTATATCGCTTAGTCTATTGTTTCTTGATATGCATAAAGTGAGGGGGAGAGTATATTTCTCTCGTATTATTTCTATTGTGTTTATTTATGGGGATGCTTGACCCCACTTTTTGATGGTATCAAACGGGGAGAAAAATGTGGTTGAACTTGAAAAGGTTGATGTGTTTTGAACTTGCATATATGAAGTATAAAATCATGAATGCGATATACATTTAGATTACGTTTTACACCTTTAAAGTTCACATTGTTTGTTATCATCAAAAAGGGGGAGATTGTTGGACTAAATGGTTAGTCACTCACATTCCGACCGAGATTTTGATGGAAACAAACAAGGTGAAAATGTACTAATAAACATCTAGTGTATTTCAGTTTGTGTTAAAGGATGCAAAACAACATATCAAGGGTACTCAAGAAATACAAGTTCAAGACTCGGCATAAATGAAGAAATGAAGAAGAAAGTTCAAGCCGCAATTTGTAATTTCAATGTAAGGTATACAAATTCATTCACGCAAGCCAAATGCATTAGTCCATGCATATCATGTTTCATAAACCGTTTTTCAAAGTTATAAAGTTTACTCCAAGTTTCAAAATGGAATTTAAAACACATAACTAGGTCTATGAGTTTAAACAATGTGAAAACTTTGTGTGAATAGTCATTTGCATATTAGAGTTCATTATAAATGTTTTCGAAAAAGAAAAACTCGTTTTTCAAAGGTATTTAAAAAAAAGCGAAAATTTGCGAGAAAAGCCCCTAATAAGTTGTGAAACTTTGAATTTCCGTTTTCGGGGTTTGTAAAATTATCCAGGACCACCCAATTAGGCTTAATGACTCATAATTAACGTGTATAACATGTTATATAAGGGTTGGTTAGGTCCCGGACGAGTTTAAGGGTCGCTAACACAAAGGACAGAATAATTATTCGAAGTCCCTGCGTTAGCGCGCTAATAATATCATTAGCGCGCTAAGACAGTGTTAGCGCGCTAACTCACAAGATATTAGCGCGCTAAGTTCGTACTGACCTTTTTAAAAAGCTGGAAAACACACTTTAATTTGAATTCTTGATCTATTTTGGACCCTTGGATCCCTAGAACGGTCATAAAGCTTGTCATATTGGAATACCTAGCACTATAAAACCACCAAGAACATGGTGTTAACTACAAGAAGAGAAAAACACACTCAAAATCCATAGATCTACAAAGTAGAAATCGATTTTTGTGAAGAAGCAAAGGGAGATCTTAGTGGTACGTGTTCTTTAGCTCACAAATCCAAAGACACTTGAGGCTTTCAAAAGGAGTTCAAGAATCACTCAGAGCTGATCTCTTTTGTCATTCTTTTGGTTGTAAGAAATTTCTAGATCTACAATCTTACTTGTGCTCAATCTACATATTTTTGTGTGTTTGATTTGAAAATCATTTTGGTGTGTGTTTGAACATCTTCTCTGCGGGTTTTTGTACTGAAATTTATTTTATCAAACCCTAAGATTGATTTGAACAAAAGTTTTGCACTTAAACTTGAATTTTGTTAAACTATTGTTCTTAGACTTGAAATCGGTTTTACATTAACATATCAAGTTTTTAGAACGATTTCACAACCTGGAATTTGCAAATAAAACAGGTGGCACATGTGCATATTCCATTCATTCTAATACTTGCATGCATAAGAGTTGTTAGGCTCTAGGTGGCTTGCTAGTGTTTGAATTTGATACCACTTTTGTTGTAAATATATCTTTATTTTCCAGCAAACTTATTGTATTTGTATGATTGTAAGACTTAGTGGAATCTAAGTCAAAGGAAAAATCCTAGTTGAGGCTAGGTGGGAAGGGCACAAATCCTAGTTGCGGCTAGGTGGGAAGTCCTAATTGTAATTAGGCACTCTAGGCTTGTATGCTTAGGTTGTAACACTTATTTGCAATATAAGTGGGGTTAAAAATCCTAACCTAGGGAGGTTAGGTAGTGGACGTAGATCGTTGGATCGAACCACTATAAATTGTGTGTCACTTTCCATCTCTTCCATTCCAATCACTTGCATAGCATATATATATATATATTCATTGATAGTGTATGCATTATAGTTGTAATTTGAGCATAAAGTTTTAAAAGGGCAATAACTACTCGGTAACCCAATTCACCCCCCCTCTTGGGTGACCTTCACACAAGAGAAGCGGTGTAGTAGATTCAATGGAGTGGCGCCGCTGTGGTGTAGTATAGACGATGCCGAGAAAATGTACATAGGGCACCGAGCCTACTGTGAATGGAAAGTTCACATAAAAAACCAAAGTTGTGGCGGAGCCGTGGCTTAACTTGCATAACGTGGGAGAATTGGTAACAAAGTTATGACATGAAATATAGAAAGTTTAGAATTCTAGTTCATTTGGAATTGTTAATTATGGTTTCTGATTGTATTCTATAGATTTTTATGCGTATAAATAGGTATTAGAACATGGTTAACTAACCCAAAATTAGAAAATAGAGCTAATAGAAGAGATTACCACCAATTAGCATAGTTTTATGTTGTTCTTGAGTGTTAAAGAGAGTTTTAGACGAAAATACATTAAAGACTCCACTTGTGATAGATCCGTATTGTTTTCTTGATTTAATTGAAGTTATTTAACTCAATCTTTGATTGCAATGAATACTATGATGTGTATGTAGATTTCAATAAAGAGTGAGTAGTTGGTTTATCTTTGGGATCGATAATATAGTATAAATGCTATACAAAAAATAGTATGAATTGATTATAATGTATAAAAAGTACAATGGTTAGAATTTGTATTGATTCCATACTTAATGCTATTAAAATCTTGAGTACGTGTTAGTTCATTAGAGGTTTTAGGAATTACCATGGCCATAGGAGCTTTTAAGCCGGATATGAACAATACAACCATAAAATATATACATCGATAGATAGTTATTGATTATGGAAGCACGGATAGTTAACTTAAGTGGTTATGAATCTAATGATTCGAAACGTAATGCTATGTGGAATATACGTTATTTACACCCATAGGTGGAGTTATAGTTTGCAAATTAGGATATTTTCCACCACGATAGTGAGTTGAAGTGAATTCGAATTAAATCTTTCTATTATAATTGAGCATTACACTTATATAATGAAGATTAAAGAAGTGAGATATGCCAGCATAGTAATTCTTTACTTAGGTGAAGTTGTGAACTAAGAATCTTCTTAATACAAGAGGACAAGTTGTTTTTCATTATTTTATAGATTGTAGTAGTTTAGTTAAAAATAACTAAAAAGAGATATTCTTAGTAATAGAGCAAATTTAACTAGGTGAACCATGTCCATATAAATTTTTCCTAGAGGATTATATCTATAATAAAAACTAGTTGATCACAACGATACTACAATTGAGTTGTTATACTTGCGATTTTACGATTAAGGTTTTGGCGCTGTTATTGGGGATAGGTAGATACAAACTAATTTAGTTAGTTTGCGAAATTGTTTAGATTTTATTTTTAGTAATTTAAATTTAAGTTTAAAAAAAAAAAGTTTAAGTTTTAATTTTGAGAATCCGCACTTTTTGTGTTTTCTTTTTTAGGGAAGATTAGTGCATGCGTAGTAAAGGAGATAAGGAGTTAAAGCCTTACGATTTTGATATTGACATAAATAACAAGGTAAAGAAACAGAAATGAATCAAGATGGTGAAGGATCATGCGGGGAACCAAAACAAACATCAGGGCTCGAGTATGATCTAGTAGTCCAAGACGGAGTGCGGGGGACATAGTTGTCATATGATTACTTCAAGCCAACACCAACGAGTTTTAACTGAGACTATTTCTCATCAACATGATGCATAATAGCCTATTCAACGGACTAGTAAATAAAGATCTAGTTGTAGATATAGAGAATCTTCTATAGAAGTGTGACATTATTCACATTATTTGACTTACAAATAAGATAATCAAGATGCAAATCTTCCCCATTCTGATTAGGTGGAAAAACAAAATCCTTGTTCCAAGGATTGAATGAAGGGAGTATGACTTCATGGGCGCAAATCAATGAAATATTTCTAGAGAAGTTCTTTCTTCAGTGAAAGTCAGTGAAAAGAAACACAAAATTAACAAAATTAAGAAGGAGCATTACACAAGTTTCTTAAAACCAAATCGAAACCGATACATCTATTGACGAGCTGAAAAATCAATTAAATCAAATGAATCTATAAATTAACAATTTAAGTTATCAATGTAAAACATCTACTCAAACTACTAATAAAGCCTAAGTTAACGCTTTATTTTTTGATAATGAAAAAGAAAGACATACACCATAAAATGATACCTAAGAGAGGTAAAAAAAGAAAAAGCAAGTACAAAAATAAATAGAACCAGAAGAAGAAGAGTAGATGGCCAATGTCATTCCCACAAGAGAATGGATAGCCGATTAATGGACATACATACCAATTCTTGAAAGGCTATACCCATAGTATATAGCCAGAGATAACGATTATGAAAAATCTTTACAAAATTCTAAATTATTTAACTAAGATGAATTAGATAATAATACTTATGAATTAAATGAAGGAATGTAACGACCCAAAATTCAAAGATACTAAATTAGTCCCTAATTATGGTTAGTGGTCCGTGACGTGGCCTAAGAACGGGTGCATGCTCCAAATGCTCGGTGTGAGGATTGAGTAATATGATATTTTTGAGTGATGATTTCCTAGTGTGATGTATATGTGTAGACTATCAAGTCACTCTTACTGGTATATAGATTTTGAAGCATGAGCAAGGGTATGCCTCGAGATGTGTACCACTGTTGGATAGGGGTAGAGGGTGATGGGATGGGGAAGTTAATTTAATTTAGTGAAACTTAAATAGTAATGTCAAAGTATATTATTTAGTTGATTAATGTGGCTGTAGTTTGCTTTATCTTAATGTAACTTAAGTTGGCAAGTTAAAACATTAGTGATATATATTTCTCAAGATACGTGTTGACACATAAATAGACCAATTGAGTTACAATTGGTATTAGTTAGGTGGAGTTAGTCGAGAGTTAGTGAAATTGTATCAAGATGTAATCCATTAGATTAGTGTCAAGATACATGTACATTAAGATCAATTGCTATTAAACAAGCTTATCTTAATATATAAGGTTGAATGGATCAAGTAATGCAAGCCAAACCATTTCATTTATAAAGCGCAGGATAAAAGAAAAGTTTCTGGAGAATTTGGAGAAGGAGATCATCAAGGTATTGAAGGAGATATTGGTGTTTAGTAGGTGTTGATCAAGCAAGGTGATGGTGTTCATCAACTAAGTAATTTTATTTATACTTGTAATTTAGTTCATTTGATGAATTTACGAAATAAATGATGTATGGCTGATCTTAATGTGTTTAAGTTCAAGTTCACTAGCATGCTAATGAGGTCATTAGCGCGCTAAGCAAGTTACCAAACACGCTCGGCGCTTTGACTCAACAAAAATCTATAATTTTTAAACTTAAACTTAAACACTTTAAACAAGCGTAATACCCCAGCTGAGGGTCCAAACACATTATAAAACATATTTAATGGTACCAAGAGCCTACGAATGAGTCTTAGAGGTTTGGGTACATGTTAAAGGTGTTAGGAGGCCAGATTATCATAGGAGTTTGGCATGGATTGTAAGTTAATTGATTTAAATATTTATATATATTTTTTTCTATTATACTTCTTATTTATTTTTATTTGGATTGATGTGCTATTATACAGTAGATGCCATGAATTTGTTATTCTCTCCCAAATAATGAGTTTGTTATCATGGCATTGTTTGTTATTTGAATGGTGTTCATTAACTCTTAATCTGGTGCTATGTCATTCTTGATTGTTCAAAGTGTTAAAATAAAAGCTTGTTATTAGGTGATTGAATTATGGTGTTGTAAACCATATTCCTTTATGATCGTTTGAGCTATTTTATTTTAGAATTCCTTATTGTGTCATTTCTTGAGTTATAAAAGTAGTTCTTATATCTAGGATTATTATAGAGATAGCTCGTGACACACGAGATCACTAAATTTCTGAGGTTGTTGGGATCTCACCACTAGCTTTAGCAGCATCACGGGGTATGGGAGTCGTGATAGTTGGCAAGCATATATATATATATATATATAAAAAGGGTATTGTAATGATGTGAAAGGATCTAAAAAATATTGATTACACCTTACGTAGTGGAAGCAAAGTTAATGTGATATAATTTTATAGTCAACCAGCCTTAAATCATTATTGGTTAGCCGCATATCAATTTCATAATGTTTAACTTAAGTATCTTTTAGCATGACTCTTGTTTCGGCTTCCTTTGCTATTTTTCTGGTTTCAGATAATTCTTGTATATTTGAAAATCTGGACAAATTTCTTTCAGTGTTACTTTTACGTTATCGTATTCACCATCATTTTTATGATGGTGAGTGCACATACTTCGAGTAGCAAAGTAGGAAAATAAAGATGGATGATTAGTTTTGAGTCATTAGAGGATAGTTCCTACTACTTTGGTATGCAAACATTTTATGTATCTATTATTTACATCTTTTATAAAACTTTGGGTAGTATATTGGGTGGAGAGAGTAGAATTCTTTATTGTTTCATGTATTGGTTTTGGATGGTATTCTATGATCGTCTGTTTATTGAATCTCCATATTAGGTGTTTTATTAATGCTTATGCTAATTTTATTTAGTCTTCTGCTAATAATTAAGGTAATGATAATGATATCTTTATTAAATATGATAATAATTTAATAATAGTAACTTGGTTAATTATGAGTAACAAGGTGAATGAAGTGAAAATGTTGAATAATACATTGTGAAGTCCTACATGACAAGGTTTAGGGCTTAATGATGGGATTAGGTTGAGCGATACCAAGTTTGGGGAATCGAGCCGTCATAAGGAATGAATTTATTTTTCCCATTCCTTAACGATTAGCAAATGGTAGGAAGGAAGAAATTGAAAAAAACATATCTGAATCACTTAAGAAAATCGAAATCGAGAAAATTTTAATAAAATGAAATTATGATGAAGAATCTAAAGAACACTTAGGATAAAAGTTGTCATCATTACTAAAGAAGAAAATACCTGATAAATGTTCTGACCCAGGAATGTTTGTTATACCTATTATAATAGGAAACTCTTCTATTGGATTTTCTATGTGTGATCTTGGTGCATCAATTAAAGGAATGTCACTTAAAATTAATGAATCATTGAAAATAGAATCGTTGACTAATACGCCTATTAATCTTACTTTAGCAGATAATACAATGATCAAATCGTATGGATTATTATAATATATTTTAGCATAAAAACATGACTTATAATTTTCAGCTGACTATTATGACATGGAAATAAGAGAGTTAAAATTTACCTAATCCACTACCTATACTATTATGTAGACCTTTTCTTAGAACAACCAAAACTAACTTAGATATTTTTGAATTAATGATGTCAAAGAAGTTTGAAGGCTAGATTATTAAGTTTAAGATTAACAATGAACATTATTATGATGATGACAAGTCAATAATTAGACATGTTTTATAGTGTAATTTAGGTTGATTTTAGATATAAATGATGACATTACACTAATTATTCTCTTATTTTTGTGATTTCAAGATTTAATTAGGAAAAATAAAGAAATGGAAGAAAATAAGAAAAAGAGCAAAATAGTCAACTGGAAAACAAAGCCAGCGATATAGAATTACATAGGAATCAATGTCTAAATCGGCAGCTAAGAAGAGAAAGTAAATGATCAACGAATTAGAAATACACTAAGAGTCGTCAAATGAACCGGTGCAGGACAAAGACCCATTTCCATTGATTAACTCAACGATTTGTGAACAAAATGGAATCATTGACAAATTGCTAAGGTGGGTTAAGTGTTTTTAGATAAGAATAAGGGATTTGAGTTTATCTATAATTTGTATACTTAGGAAACTATAAATTGGACTTTAGGGTTTCAAATTGGTACATATTCTTTCTCAAGAAGCACCTCTCTAGGCCTTTTTATTAGCCATTAGTTAGTTTATGTTTGAAGCAACATTGAAACTTTGTTTATTTTATTAAGAGGTATTTAATTAATTATGTCTTTTAATTATATTATTATGTTAATTATTTCTAGCATGAGTGAGTAGTTTATTAATCCAAATAAACCCAAGACATGTACATACTTTGGATTGCTATATAGTTATAATTAATGAGTCTTGTACATAAGTTTTAATTCTAATCATACACAACAATCACGATTTTCATAAGTTTTTTATTGTATTACAACTAATGATTCTTGTTTTGCAAGCATAGTTGCAAATATGCATTATGATTTATGATTTTTGAGTCTATGTATATGATTATTGACAACAATTATTGAAATAGTAACTTTAATTAATCTATATGGCCATATTACATGAGTGGATGTTCTAGATGACTGTGTTCTGAGTTATTTATTGATTAGTATATTTTGATTACTATTTGTTTTAGATTAGGCATGATTTTCATTGAGTGTTAATGCAATAGTAATTTTTATTTTATTGTGTTTTATCTAATATGTAGATTTACAATGACAAGGATATGGCCCTTTTCAATTAAATATAAGAAAATCAATTTCTTGCTAATGACTAACAACGTATTAAGAATTAAGATTTAATGATTCCAAGATTCCAATTGATATAATTATAACTGAGTTATAAGGTAATGTTTTGTTCTAGTGTTTCAATACAATCCAAGTATAATATATTTTTAGTAGGGATTTGTTTAGATGTTTGATTAGATATTTATATTATATTGAATTTGAATTTTGTTTAGTCAAGTTTGCATTTAATTGCTTGAATTAGTTTAGTGAGTTTTGTTAGTTTTGTTAGTAGTCATAGTTTTTAGTTAATTAGTATTTGAATTCCCATTTGATTAGATTAACCAAATTTAGAAATACAATGAAAAAATGCTATTCTTAGAAGTTTGCAAAATCCCTGTGGAGATGATATCCTACTTACACCCACTACAAATAATAAAAAATACAAAAAACTATTTTGCACGCTCGACAAAATGGCCTCGGAAGTAGAAAATATAATCAATGACTCGAAATACTCATTTTTTTGTTGCACCTATTGAAATGGCCGAAAGTGAAGAGGTAGAAATTTGAGGGAGGAAAAAGAAATGGAAAGTTAGTAGATAATTATGAGATCATGAAAGCATGGTGTTATTTCATCAATGCCAACTTACGCCCAAGTTTGCAATATTATGAGATCTTGAACTACATAGCCGCATTGCTCTACAAATTATGATGGGATTGAAATATCGAGATGTTGGCAAGATTATCTATGAGTCGATAAGGAGTGACATGATAATGAAGAAGAATAACGGATTACCTTTTCCTTTGACGATCATGACTTTTTATAAAGTAGATTGAGTAAACATGATTACACTTTATATGGATGTTTTACTAGAAAATACCATCACATATTAAGTAATAAAGAGATATGGGAAAATAGATGGATTTGAAGACTTAAAAAGATAAGAGAGAGAGAATGCTGTCATAGCCAGCAAAAAAGAAAAACAAAGATGACACGAGGGGAGTTTTGGAAGAAATGTCGAGAGGTAGAAAATATTTGAATGTGGAGCAACCTACTATAGACTACGATGGACTTTACATGAAGGCGTTGGAGTTGGCCTTTATGGGTACAATTTTACGCAACTAAATGAGAACTATGAGGAATCAAGAACTGGAGTTCGAGAACAAGAAGGTCTTAGTAAGGAACACTTATATGATGGAGAGTGAAATGTCTAGAAGACATAGAAGATAAGGAGGCCTAGAGGTTTCTGTGCCATCTACATAGATGCAGCTATCACCTAATCATATTTTTGATGATCAACTACAGACAGGTAAATACACCCTTTATGATCTCGCTGCGAATTACGAGTCCTAGAGGATTGATCCAGTGGCGAATGATAATGATGTGACATCCAAGCGATGACATTGATTTCATTAATCCACTTTAACTTCTTTATATTTGAGTGATAATATGTGAGGTCATGCATGTAAATCTCCAGTGATATATTATCTGTGATCTTTGGTGGTGATATACTATATGTGGTATGTGCTTAGAAATTTTATACGTTTGATGATGTTGCTACATTTGATATATTGGTGATGATTATTCATATATTTTTTATGCACTATGTTTGAAGAAAAACTATATATTCAATTTATTTTTATATTGATTATCCAATTTATGATTATATCAATTCGTTTATACTTTACGAGGTATATTTGTTTTGTTTGAAACTAAAATGAAATTTTAAACCTTGAGGACAAGGTTTGGTACAATTTTGGGGGTATTTTCGGTGAATTATAACATTGATAGCAAAGAAAAAAAAAAGGCAGAAAATAAGTTCAAAATTTATGCAAAGTTTAATATTTTGACCTGATATTTAAATGAGTTCAAGAAGTTTTTCAACTATCTTTCCAATTCGAGTAAGTGCGAGTTTCATTTTAATTTATTTTATCTGCCCATTTGATTAACTTGACTATTTTAAGTATGCATTGGATTGATTGCCTTGTGTTAGTCATAAGAATGGCCAGAAGATCGAAACAATAGTGCGAGATGAACAAGACGTATTTCTAAGAATCTTATGTTACAAAAGCTATTGATTAAGTATTTTTATAATATATATATCTAGAAAATTATTATGCCACAATTAAAAGAAGAAATGGGTTAGAAACCGATGAATTTTATATGTTAGAAATGATACTTTATTCAACTTTAGTAAACTGTGATAAGTGCTAACAAGAGTTTACAAATATATAAAGAGTCCAATAGATTTTTTAAGAAATGGAGTAGGGAATCTATAGTGTAAGGAATGTGAGAATGATCATAGAAAATGGAGTAGAGACTCAAAATTCAAATGAAAAAGCATATATAATAAAGAATATAATTAGGATGAAGTAGAAAAAAAAATGAGAGATGAAGAAGAAGGATGTTCTTAAATTCTTCAAAGAAAAGATTTAGCTCGAGTGCTTGAAATTAGGGTTGAATGAAGTATTTCTTAATCTAAAACATTTTAAACGATATATTCATTGGTAACTTGGCAAAATTGTTATGGGTTTTCATTGTGGTACAATTTGTAAAGTTTTTTTAAAATTTAAGATTAATCTCATGGTTTTTGTATTTCGAGATGTTGGGTTTTGTGGTTCTTACATACTACAAAATTCCAAACAATTTTAGAAAAACCCCAATAAGATCGAAAATAAGTTTCATTAAACTAGATATAAAAATTTAACCATACCTTAATTCTATAATTTTCTTCTCTGATTGTTCCATTTTCAAGACGTTCAAGTGTGGTCTTCTATCAGAATTCATACATGAACAATGACCAAAATTTGGAGTGCTAACTCTAAGTGAGATGAATTTTTTTTCTTTCCCTTCCAAAATCTAGAGAACTCAAAAATAGTAAAAACGAAAATATTTGTTCGTTTCGGGGTCTTAACCTTTATTTATATGTGTAGATAAGCGTACTTTTGAAAAACCTATTTTTCATACAGCATTTTATTTGGGCAATTTAAGCAAATTACACGTATGCCCCTATTAACAAGTTATCATGTAACAAATACTAAGGGCTTTTATATCATGAATTTTATCATATATGATTCATTACTCTAGACCAATTGAGATGGCACAAAGCCATTTTTTTTGCGCGACCTAGTAGGTTCATGCGATGTTGGCGTTGGACTAAAATCATTTTGGTACACGAGTCATAAGAGGTCTCTAGCAAGGCATTATGACTACCCAAGTAGCATAAATAACAAAATCGATATAACCTAATGAATAAAATACATTATATCTATTTATCGTTCGATATCCATTGATTAAAAATAAGGCATGAAAAGTTACTATTAATGTTCAATCATACTAGTCTCGATCTTTAGGTAGACTTAAAAAATCTAAGTGACATTGATCATATTAATTCATTTGGACTTGGAAATTCAAGCAAATTACACGTATGCCCTTATTTATAAGTTATCATGTAACAAATACTAAGGGATTTTATGTCATGAATTTTATCATATAAGATTTATTACTTTAGACCAATTCGTTAAGGCATATGCCCTAGGTCAATCCATTAACTGTCTTTATGAATACTTTAAGTTGATAAAATATAGGATTTCATTTGTTGTTTATTATAATTAATTTGCATGTTTACATTATAATAAGATCCATGAGTATTTACAGAAATATCCTAAATGTCCCTAGTCGATCATTATACTGGGATCTATAATGAATTAAGACTAGTGTGAGTCTTGATTGATGATCATATGATGATTATATGTATATGGATACGAATCAAGATCACGAGTACTTGTTAGAGAACAAAGTACCGGACCGACCCGCTATGAGAACATCACATAGATTAAGTCATAGTTCTTTCTCATGATAGTTATATTTTTCAATCCTCTAAATTGAGATTACTAGAGACATCAACATTAGGAACACAGTGATTTGACACAATCAAACATTATTTTTAACCGGAGGATTATAAAGGTTGTGATTGATTACTGCGTGAGCAATGTGATGAAGTTGTGTAATCGCGTGTTATACTATTAAAAAAACTCGATGTGTTAGACTGTTAAAAGGCCTAGTCTTAATGAATTAATATTGATCAATGTCACTTGGATGTTCTTAGTCTACCTAGAGATCGAGACTAGTACGATTGAACATGTTGGATGACAATCCCATGCCTTACGTTTGATCAAAAAGATATCGTGTGACGAGAAGGATGTTATATACACTATTGATTAGGTTGTATTGATTTGATATTCGTACAACTTGGGTAGTCATAATGTTTTGCTAGAGGCCGCTTATGACTTGTATACCAAAATATGTTTTGGTACACTACCAACGTTGTATGAGCTATTGGGTTGCATACTAAGAATGGTTTTGCGAGATTTTAAGATGATTCAGAAAAATGAATTTTATATGATCAAGTTCATGACAGAAACGTCCTTGTAGTGTAATACACTTATACTTCTTTAAGTAGGGGTATATATGTAATTTACTTTACCATCTATATAGAAGGGTTGTATAAATAAACGCTTTAAGTTAGAACACACTTAGGAAAGATTAAGGGTTCCAACTCTATTTTCGCTTCAGAAACCAATTAGGGTTTTCTGGTACGCTCTGGATCATTTTGGCGATAAACAAAAATGTTTGGTATTCTCTCGAAGCTAGCGCTTCGAATCTCGGTTGCTGTTCGTGTGTGGACTGTAGTTAGAAGTCATTCGTCGTTGGCAGCGCCATAGTGAATGATCAACCTTCAGAAATGTATATTGCGACCGAGGTATGATTAAGTTTTCATGGTTTAAATGTCTTTAATGGAATTAGATTCGGATCCTGTTGGGTTTTTTGTCCAAATTGCTTCGTAATTTCCACTGCGTATGAACCCCCAAAACCCAATAGTTGTATCAGAGCCAGCGAGTTCGATTCCATTAAATTCATTGCATGTTTTCTTCTGATATATACATGATATATGATTGAAAGTATGTTAATAGTTGATGTATATGTGATATACATAGGTTTTATGTGAGATTTATTATCATGTTTTGTGTATATGATACATATATACGTGATTTAATTGAAATCATTTTCGTATATGCTAGTAACCATGTTAGGTTAATTCGAATAATTTTAATGAATTGAATTTCATGTTATGTGATCCATGACACCATTAGGTATAATCTTTATTTTTCATGTATTGATGCATGGACGAAATCTCTGTAATTCAGTATGCATATTTAGGTTACATTGTTTTAAGTTTCTTAAATTGTATAAGTATGAATATTAATTCGAAACTAATATGATTAGGTTCGATTGGGATAGTAGTTCATGATTCAATTACATGTTTGCGATTATTTGGATGAGGACCGAAATTGCAAATAATTATTTTTTGAAATTATTTATTTATCTCATTATATCTATTCTGTTATGAAATTTCTATTTGATAAAAGATAGATAACAAATTCGAATTGAAGATATTAGCAAAATCGATTTCGTTATCCCTATTAAATAGGAGATAAATATCGAGAATTTTGTTATTGGTGATATGCTAGGATTCAAATATCTTAAGCCATAATTGGATTAAGATAAGATGATTAGTTAGATGTAGGCCTGGGTTAATTAAAATGTTTTAATTGACTTAATTTTTGATAAATTAAGGGGTTAATTTAGGACAATAAAATCAGTGAAAAATACGATTTTCTATAGCGAATTTTAATTTTTTGAATTGGAATTTTTCTCCTTAAAAAAAAAAAAAACGGGGGCGCTGTCCCTAGTTCCCCCATTCGTTGACCGGTCAGCAGAAGCACCTCCCGCTCACCAGCCAGCGGGACCATCGTCTAATTAATCCTAGGGCACGAAAATTCTTTTATTAGTGAACAGTACAAAAACTTTCAAATTGTTTAGTGATTGAACAAATCAATAAAATATATGATATTTAACTGTTTACATAAAATCACTAAAACTGAATAAAATCCCTCTATTAAATTTTAAGTCTCGTGCCATCCATTTTAAACACTTGTCTAGGCTCGATCACACTAATATTGTTTCAGCCATAGGTAGGTGTATTGTGTTATCTTGGTGAGACAAGTTGGGTAAGAGTTACCTAAATGTTTAAAATGGTCCGACTTAATAAAGCTATCAAAATAGTTTTGAGCTTTAGGCACATGATGAGATAAAGAATATGCCAAGACATAAGATGTCCCATATCTCATAAAAATATCTAAAATTACATAAGATGTAAGTGGTAACTGTTACCTACCTAAATAATCTAGTTCTGTGTTTCATGCCATAGCTTTCATAAAATCAGGTGAAATATGGATTTTAGTCCCCTAAATAAACAGTATGTTTTAGGAGGGTTGTTAATTTAGTGGGAGTCTATTCCTCTATACTAAAATAAACTTTGCATAATCTTTATTATAGATCAATGTCCTCATCAAGTAACAATAACCCCCTGCACTGCGATCCATCCTTGAGAAGAATAAGCTATCTTGGACTAACTTTCTTGACTAGTTCAGAAACTTGAGAATCGTCCTCAAGCATGAACGCAAGTTGTATGTCCAGGATGCTCCAATCCCTGAGTACCCACCAGCCAATGCTACGAAAGCCGTGAAGGATAAGCATAATAAGCATGTCAATGATTCTACTGATGTTGCATGTATTATGCTGACAACTATGGTTCCTGAACTTCAGAACGATATGGAACTAATGGAAGCTTACGACATAGCTGTAATGCTGAAAGAAATGTTCCAACAGCAAGCTAGGCGAGAAAGGTTCGAGACAGTCAAGAACCTGCATTCTTGCAAGATGACTGAGGGTGCATCAGTTAGTCCTCGTGTTCTGAAGATGAAGGGCTATGTTGACGAGATCGATAGACTCGGATTTCCTATAAGCCAAGAGTTGGCTACGGATTTGATCTTGAATTCATTACCGGAGAGTTACTCACAATTTGTGATGAACTAAAATATGAATAATATGGAGAAATCAATTTCGGAGTTGCATTTGATGCTCAAAACTGCTGAATAAAATGTCAAGAAACCCTCTAGTAATGTGTTAATGGTCCAAAAGGGAAAAAGAATAAAGAAGAAAGGGAAAGGCAAGGCTAAAGTTGTTAAGGATGCTTCTGCACCTATTACAAAGCCTATGGCACAAGTCAAGCCCCAGCCTGTTCTTGCTTCAAAACACCCAAAAGAAAAAGAAGGAAATTCTCATTTTTGCCATGCACCTGGACATTGGCTCATAAATTGCAAACTCTATCTGGAACATCTAAAGAAGTAAAATGGTAGTGCGACTACCACTACAGGTATTTATGTTATTGAAATTAATTTATCTACTAGTGATTCCAGGTTATTAAATACCGTATGTGGATCTCACATTTGTATAAATGTGCAGGGACTCACTAGAAGTAGAAAGTTGAAGAAAGGAGAAGTCATCCTCCGCGTAGGGAATGGACCAAGAGTTGCTGCCCTGGCTGTTGGATCATATGACTTAGTCTTACCTTGTGCACTTATTTTAACTTTAAATAATTGTTATTTTGTGCATGCCTTAAGGAAAAACATCATTTCTGTTTCGTGTTTGGATATGGATGGTTTTGATTTTATTATTGCGTATAATAGGTGTTTCATTTCTCGTAAAGGCATATTTTATGCAAATGCTCATTTGTGTGATGGTCTTTATATTCTAAGCATTAAAAGGTCCACTAATACTCCAGTCTATAAAATAAATACAAAGAAATTCAATTCAAATGATTTGAATCAAACCTATTTTTGACTTTGTCATCTCGGGCACATAAATGAGAAACGCATAACGAAACGGCATAGAGATGGACTTCTAGATTCATTTGATTTAGAAACATATGAAACGTGCATATCTTGTTTACTAGGCAAGATGACTAAAACTCCCTTTACTGGACATAGTTAAAGGGTAGAATCAACTTGGTACAACTATCAAAACACTTCGGTCATATCGAGATGGTGAATATTTGAGCCAAGAATTTGATGACCATCTTAGAAATTGTGGGATCATCTCCCAATTCACTCCACCGGCAACTCCACAATGGAATGAAGTTTATGAAAGGAGAAATCGATCTTTATTAGATATGGTTCGATCTATGATGAGTCATGCAAATCTTCCATTATCCTTTTTGGGTTATGCATTACAAACTGCAGCTTTCACTCTAAATCGACTTCCTTCCAAAGCGGTTGATAAAACACCATATGAGATATGGTACGTGAAGAGACCTAGTTTGTAATTCCTCAAGATTTGGGGTTGTGAGGCTTACATAAAGCGACAAAGTCTCGGAAAAACTAGCACCTAATTCTGACAAGTGTTTATTTGTGGGGTATCCTAAGGAAACAAAAGGATATTACTTTTATAATCCCCTGAGAACAAAGTGTTTGTTGCTCGGTATGGTGCCTTTATAGAAAAATAGTTTATTTCAAAAGACACTAGTGGGAGAGAATTAAATCTTGAAGAAAGTCAAGAATCAAAGATAAACACTTAACCACTATTGGAAGTTCAACAATGTTTTGAATCAGTTGAACCTCCACAAGTGACATAATGGCAACATAACTCTGGTAGGGTAAGACATTAGCCAGAAAGATTCGATTTCTCATTACTGATAGTCGTGATGTGTTGCTTATGGATCAAAATGAACCCATCACTTATCAAGAGGCTATGTCTGGACTAGACTCAGATAAATGGCTAAGTGCCATGAACTCTGAGATGCAATCCGTGTATGATAACCAAGTTTGGAGCTTGATTGATTTACCTGAAGCTGGTAAGACCATTGGATGTAAATGGGTTTTCAAGAAGAAAACTGACATGGATGGAAAAGTACATACTTTTAAAGCAAGACTTGTACCAAAAGGATTCAGGCAGACTCAAGGTATTGATTATGATGACAGTTTTTCGCCAGTAGCCATGCTTAAATCCATAAGAATTTTAATTGCCATTGCTGCATATTATGACTATGAGATTTGGAAAATGGATGTAAAAACAATATTTCTTAATGAAAAGCTGCTTGAGGACGTGTATATGACACAACCTTAAGGTTTTGTACATTCTGAGAATTCTAGGAAGGTATGCAAGCTTCAAAAATCCATTTATGGATTAAAGCGAGCTTCTCGGAGTTGGAATCTTCTTTTTGATGAAGCAATGAAGGATTTTGGTTTTATTAGGAATGAAGATGAGCCTTGTGTCTACAAGAAGGTCAATGGGAGTGTAGTTGTTTTTCTGGTACTGTATGTTGATGATATATTACTCATTGGAAATGACATCCCAACATTGCAGAATATGAAGTCTTGGTTAGGGAAGTGTTTCTCAATGAAAGATTTAGGAGATGCAGCCTATATCTTAAGGATAAGGATCTATAGGGATAGATCTAATAGGCTAATTCGTCTTAGTCAGAGTGCTTACATAGACAAGGTGTTAAATTGGCTCAGTTTACAAGACTTTAAAAGATGACTGTTGCTAGTGTCGAATGGCATAAGTCTCAGTAAGATTCAATATCCAAAGTAAAATGAAAGGCGAGACCGTATGAATAAGATTCCATATGCATCTGCTATTGGATCTATCATGCATGTTATGCACTGCACTCGACCTGATGTATCATATGCTTTGAGCACTACAAGCAGATATCAGTCAAATCCTAGTGAGAGTCACTAGATAGTAGTAATGAACATTGTTAAATACTTAAGAAGGACTAAGGAAGCGTTATAGGTCTATGGAGGTTTTGAAAATGATATATTTGTAAATGGTTACACAAATGCAAGTTTTTAAACTGATATAGATAATTTTAGATCGCAGTCTTGATATGTGTTTACTTTGAACGGGGGTTCAATAAGCTAGAAAAGTTCGAAGCAAGAGACTGTGGCAGATTCTAGAACAGAAGCTGAGTATATTGCAGCGTCTGATGCAGCAAAGGAGGAAGTTTGGACCAAAAAGTTCATTTATAAACTAGGTGTGGTTCCAATTATTGTTAACCCTGTTTGTTTGTATTGTTGTGATAACGGGGCAATAGCACAGGCCAAGAAACCTAGATCACACCATAGATCCAAACATATACTCAGGCATTTTCATCTCATCAGAGAAATTATTGAGAGGGGAGACGCGAAGATTTGTAGAGTACCTACTGAAGACAACGTTGCGGATCCATCGACAAAAGCTATTCATTAAGTAAAACATGATAGTCATGTTAGATCATTAGGTGTTGGATGCATGTATGATCGACCCTAGTGCAAGTGAGAGATGTTGGGGCATACGCTCTAGGTCAATCCATTAACTGTCTTTATGAATACTTTTAGTTAATAAAATAGAGGATTTCGTTTACTGTTTATTATAATTAATTTGCATGTTTACATTATAATAAGATCCATGAGTATTTAGAGAAATATCTTAAATGTCCCTAATCAATCATTATACTAGGAACTATAATGAATAAAGACTAGTGTGAGACTTGCTTTATGATCATATGATGATTATAGTAAAGGGATACGAATCAAGATCACGAGTACTTGTTAGGGAGCAAAGTATTGGACCGACCCGCTAAGAGAACATCACATAGATTAAGTCATAGTCATTTCTCATGATAGGTATATTTTTCAGTCCTCTGACTTGGGATTACCAGAGACTTCAATATTAGGAACACAATGATTTGACATAATCAAATGTTATCTTTAACTGGACAATTATAAAGGTTGTGATTGGCTACTGTGTGAGTAATGTGATGAAGTTGTGTAATCGAGATATACTTTGTCCCTCTCATACAGAAAGAGATATCCAGTAGATCCCTTAATGTGTTAGACTGTTAAAAGGCCTAGTCTAAGTGAATTGATATTGATCAATGTTACTTAGATGTTTTCAATCTACCTAAAGATCGAGACTATTACGATTGAACATGTTGGATGAAAACTCCATGCCTTATGTTTGATCAAAATGATATCGTGTGACAAGAAGGATGTTATATACACTATTGATTAGGTTGTATCGATTTGATATTCGTACAACTTGGGTAGTCATAATGTCTTGCTAGAGGCCGCTTATAACTTGTATACCAAATGTGTTTTTGTACAATGCCAACATTGTATGAGTCTATTGGGTCGCACACTAAGAAAGGTTTTGCGAGATTGTAAGATAATTCAAAGAAACAAATTTTATATGACAAAATTCATCACGGAAACATCCTTGAGGTGTATTACACTTATACTTCTTTAAGTAGGGATATATGTGTAATTTACTTAACCGTCTATATACTAGGGTTGTATAAATAAACGTTTTAAGTTTGAACACACGTATGAAAGATTAAAGGCTGAATATCTATTTTCGTTTCAGAAACGGATTATGGTTTTCTAGTACGCTCTCGATCATTTTGGAGATAAACAAAAAGGTTTTGTATTCTCTCGAAGGTAGCATTTCGAATCTCGGCCGCCGTTCGTGTGTGGACTGCTGGTAGAGGGCGTTCGTCGTTGGCAGCGCCTTAGAGATCGGTCAACCTTTAGAAACGTATATTCCGCTACATATGAACCCCAAAAGCCAACACAATTGAGATGGCTCAAAGTCATTTTTTGTATGCGACCTAGTAGGTTCTTGCGATGTTGGCATTGAACTAAAACAATTTTGGAATATGAGGCATACGTGGTCTCTAGCAAGGCATTATGACTACCCAAGTAGCATGAATAAGAAAATTGATACAACCTAATGAATAAAACATATTATATCTTTTTATCGTTCGATATGCATTGATTAAAAATAAGGCATGAAAAGTTACCCTTAAAGTTCAATCATACTAGTTTTGATCTTTAGGTAGACTTGAAAAATCTAAGTGACATTGACCATATCAATTCATTTGGACTTGGCCATTTAACATTCTAACATATTGAGTGATCCACTGCTATCTCTCTCTTTCTGAGAGAGACAAATTTTATTTTCATTACACCTTCACATATTATTCAATTGATTACTAATTACAATCTTTATAATCATTTGGTTAAAGAAAACATTTGATTGTCTTGAACTACCATGCTTCTAATATTGAAGTCTATGGTAATCTCAATTTGAAAGACTAAATGATATAGCTATCATAAGTAACACATATGACTTAATCCATGTGGTGTTCATATTGCAGGTCAGTCCAGTACCTTATTCCATAATAAGTACTCATGATATTGATTTGTATCCCTATACATGTGATCACCACATGACCTTCAATCATGATTCACACTAGTTTTATTTTATTATAGTTCCCAGTATAATGACTAACAGAGACATTTATGATATTTCAATAAATACCTATAGATCTTATTATAAGGTAAACATGGAATCACTTATAATAACACAACAAACGAAAACCTCTATTTTATTAACTAAAATTATAAAAAAATTAATGTTTGCAGATTGACCTTAGACACATTTTATTTTGGGACGGACGTTCTTAACCACTAGTCAACTTGTTATCGATATTCAGAAGAAAACAATAACTTTAATAGTTAAGGTATAAGCAATAACTTTTTGGAATGGCACTCGAGTAGATAATCCTAAATTAAAGTTTGAATATCAAACCTAATTCTAGATGGGTTCAGTCTATCCAACAAAATTAAACAAAAGCACTATATGAGAAATAACCCATATTCTATATTTATTTATATTTTAATTTAAATAGAAGTTTATTATTAATATAGTATATTTTTATTTTCTCACTTTTTTACCCTTGTATTGAAATCTTTCTAGAATTTAAATTTTCGAGGTAATTTCAAATAAGGAGTGACCGAGTTGTTTTTATTTATATGGCCTTTATTGGAAGTTATCATTATTCACTTATTTATTTATTCATTTATATAATAAAATTATTAGTTAGTTACATATCATAATCAAACTTTCGAATTTCCAATTAGTATTTATGACTGAAATATATGTTAATTATGAAATAAGTTCAAAAAATAGTAAATAAGCGTCGTGATTCCAAAACGATTAAGTAAAAATTTGAGTCTGGCGAATCCCCTGCGATTCGGCCTTTCAATGTAAATCGTTGGTCAGATCGGTAAGTCACTGCACCTCATTTCCATCGATTTGCGTATGGAGTTTCTAACGATTCCACTTAACACGCGAATCGTTGGCACGATTTTGATTTCCTAAAATAAAACCCCAAATCAGCAAACACAAATCCATTCACAAGACACAAACCATTGCACCCTTTTATCCACACAATTGATTTCTTACCTAGATTCAACCTTCCTAAGCTTATTCTTAGTGTATTTAAGTGGTTCCTACCTCATTATAGTTTCGTTCAACCCTAATATTTTGGAATTTGGGAGAGTAGAGCTGAACTATGGTTTAAGGGATTTTGACATGAAGCATGGATAATCATTCTATAGGAGTACAAGAGCTTATATCTTAAGAGATTCACTCTCGAGATAGTAAATAAGATAACCCTAGCTCTTTATTTTACTAAATTTTTTCAAAAATCTTCATATGATTTCAAAATTGTTTTATTGGAATTCATTCTATTACCATGAATAAATGATTTCATTTATTCCAATGAATTAGGCATTGCAATTACGATGACCGTTGACTAACAAATTAAATAGTTTAAAAAATTTGGTGGGTTGGAATTGAGTTTAAAATGAGTTTAGGGGTTTGGTTTGTTTTATTTTGTTTTATTTTCAAAAGACTATAATCCATTACAATTATTTTATATGATTTAAAAAATTTATTTAAGTTTTTGATTTTAAACTTCGATCCAATTTCATTTTAAGATTCTAATGAATTTTAAGCTAGCTTTCGAAATGAATTTTTCTTTTGAAATAAATTTTTGAATGACACCGAATTATTTTCGACAAACATTATTTTTATGACCTACAGGTTTAAATTGTTATTCGGACTTGTATCTTTTGGCTTTGAAAATTGCCAAAAGTGGTAAGGGTAGAAGTCAAGAGAGGAGAAAGGAAAGGGAGCATTAGTGAAAAAACTCAAAACAAAATCTAAAGTTCAGCCTACACCTATTAGACCTACGGGAATTTCAATAAATAATCATAGAGTTAGAACAACAAGAGAACCTTCTCCACATTTAGATTTTACAGAAGAGTTAGAGGGAGAGGAAGAAGTTGAGGAAACTCAAAGGATTCAAATTTCGGCTCAAGCTCTTGCAAGGATAAAGAACAATATTAACAAAAATAGAAAAATAATTTCAGAGAGGAGTTTTAATGTAAATAACAAAATAAAGTATGACACTAGAATTTCAAATATAATAAGGGAGAGGAATTAGGGATTATTGACCAATGATTACAATGTCGATAATGACATAGAGACCTGTTAAGAAATGGGTAGTAGTATTTTAGTTTAAATATTTTATGCAAACAGGCATGGGAGCGATATTAAGATGATAACTATGGTCCAAGGAAGGCCAGTCGACTATTATCCGGAAAGAATAAACTGGTACTACGATTGACTAAAATTTCATTAGAGAGAAAATAATGAATTTGCAATACTTGTATATGGATTCAGACATGAATTTCCTATGAAACTATTAGGAATAGCTTAGAAGTTATTTCGAGGGATGGATTAATTAAGACGTGTATCCAAAATAATTTCGAACTAAATATTTTAGGAAATCCACCAAAGCACGGAACTAGTTTATCAATGCGAGCCTACAATAGAGTTTCCAGTACTACGAGGTTGTGAACTGCAAGGTGTCATTGTTCTACAACATCATTCAAGGGATAAGTGATATTGATGTAGGCAAGATCATCTATGGTTTAATTGTGAATGCCATGACCATAAATAAAAATGAATGGTTACCTTTTCCCTTAATGATCACAGAACTTCGCAAACAAGATTAAGTTCATATGGTAGGTCTTAGATTGAATGTTTACCCTGATGGGACCATCACCGATGAAATCATATAAAACACCAAACAAGTGCCAGGCTAAGTAGATTTAGAGGAGGAACAAGAGAGAAATGATACACTTAGAGGAAAGACTACAATGAGAAGAAGAATATGGGAAAAATGTAGGAGAGTTTTATAAGAGATGCAATCTATTTTGTATAATGAAATGATGAATCAGAGCTTAGAGTGACCTGCTAAAGATTTCACTAGCATGTAAGCTGAAGAAATGGAGATGGCCATGATGAGGTCAATCTTTCGAGATAGATGAGAACTATGAGAAATCAAAAGTTAATGTTTCCGATCCAGCAAGAAATTGTGAGGAGTTTGCGTGGGTTTGAAAGACGTATGAACAGGAGATTGTAACGCATGGGTGTTGATATTCCAATATAATTTGCCAAATTTAGACTGCCTAACAAGGGAGTCTTTTCACTTAGTATTCTTGTGGCAGGAATGGACTAATTTATCTGTGGCCCTACATCGAGCTACCACTCTCGACTGCACGAGCTATGGGATGGTGGTGATGATATGACTTATAGAAAGTGGTTCTAATAAATTTTTTTCTCTATCTTTGAGTGATTATATGTGAGGTCTTTTTTGTAATATGATATGATGATCAATGTGATGTGATGTGAAACTATGCTCCTATTGATGGGATTTATGGTTTATACATTAGTTTGATGTGTTATGTTATAATATTATGATGTTTAAAAAATTATGAATTTTCATGTTTTCTTTAAATTATGAAATTCATTTTTGATTATTAATTTGTTCATTCTATAATTGTTTAATTATTTAATTCATTTATATTTCACGAGTTATATTTATTTTGTTAGAACCAGACTAAATTTTTAAACCTTAAGGGCAAGGTTTGGAATAAATTTAGGAGTATTTAGGTGAAGTAAAGCATGAAAAAGTGAAGTATGAAAGACACGAGAGGTAGAATCTTTTTATTCAATGTTCAAACTTAACGAAAATTTTCAAATTTTTTTAAGATACAGATAATATTTCTTCATTTTAATTTATTTAGTTTTAAATATGATTTGAATAAAATTTGGATTTAAATAGAAGTGATATATCTTTATCACCCTTGAAAATGTAAATTTTATAATATAAAGGAATTATTATATCCTATTTGACTTAGATTGTGTATGCACTAGAGGAGTTTAGAGGGGATTATTTCTTTGTGTTAGATATTATAATTGGTAAAAATCAAAATAAAAAGTGCAAGATAGACAAGACAGGCTTCTAAGAGTATTGTTCTACAAAGATTATTGGTTAAGTATTTTATAATTGTATATATTATGAAAAGAATTTATGACACAATAGAAGGAAAAAATAGGAAATTAGCCAATAAATATTACGTAGTTGGAAATAATACTTCCTTGACTATTGTAAAAGTGAAAAGGGCTAATAAAAGTTTTTAAAAGAAACATAAAGAGACCAACATATTCCAAAGGAAATGGATCTAGCAGTGAGTCTAATAGCGGGAAAAAGGTGAGGAAGAACTCCTATAAGAAAAGAATAACAAATTTCAGAGGAAATGGTATATGGAAGGATAGGAATTCAATAGAAAGAATAAAATAAAAATTAATAAAAATGAAGAAGAAAAAGAAAAGAAAGAAAGAGAGATAAGAAAAATGGAAGGATGTTTATGAAATACTTTTCAAATAAAAGATTTAGCTCGAGTGCTTCTAGCTAAGTTAAGTCAAGTATGTCTTTTTATTCCAATGTTCTAAAAATTGAAAATAAAATGATAATTATTGGTGATTAAAAAATCCAATCAAATTTGATTCTAGTGGCTTTTTAAATATTATTTGAAGTAGAGATCAATTTAGTGATTTTTGTATCTTGAAATTCTATATTATTCTTCATAAGCTTGATGCTTTTTAGTAGAGATTGAAAAAACTAATATTGTGGTTTGGCCTTGGTAATTGATTTAACTTTTAGTTCAGAGGTGTATTGCATAACTAGAAGGGTGAGTTGTCGAACAAAGGTTGTTCTTTAAATATTCCTATTATATTATATTTTAATTTTTATGTAAGGCGATATGTTTTTATTTGAAGATCACTTCTTTTTAAGAATAAAGAGTAAATAATTATGACATAAGAATATAGGAAGATAGGAGAATATAATTAAGAGTATTCCTTTGCTCTGGACAACAATGTGTCGAGTTTGGGTGTAATTGATAAATTAATAATTAGACAATATTTTAAAGTATATTTTTGAGTACTTTTAGATGTACAAGGCTATAATGTTTTTGTTATTTCAGATAATAATTGGAATATGTGAAGAAATGGAGTAAAAAAGAAAAAACTAAAGGATTTGATTGAGTGGAAAGATTATACAACGAATAAATGATCCACTAGAAATTACTACTTCGATTTCTCACTAATTTGGGATTTGTTTGCAAATCGCCAAACAAATCGGTTGAGTACACAAGCAGTATTCTAAGGATTTAACTAGCAATTTGAGCTATAAGTGGAGCTAGTCAAGAATCGCTGGGTTCGATTTCTGAAATTTTAGATAACTATGAGACATTTGAATTAGTTTGGGATATGTACTACTTAGAATAGATTATATGACCCTAGAGCTACAAAATCAATTGCCCTTGATTATTTAAATCAATATTTCATTGGTCTTAAAAGCCATAGTTTACTTTCATAGTTTATTGTTTTAGTTTTCAGATTTATTTTTCATAGCTTTTGGAAGCGATTTAAATATTTAAAGTATTTATTTAGAGATTTTTATTTGTCTTTTATGTATTTTATTGTAATTTTATTATGAATATACGTGAGTTGTTTATCAATCTGAACAAAGTGTGAACATGAACTTGATCCATTTTGTGATGTAGTCATAATGAGATTAATGTGTACTTAATGATTAAAAAAAATCATATTATGTGATTCACTGTTGAAATAGATTATTACTTGTTGAGTATAATCGTGAAAATTTGTATTACTTGCATAGTCTAGAATGTGCATTGTGATATTGGGATTCAATATCCATTTCAAAATAGTAACAAGGATTGATTATATGAGCTTTTAACATTTAGATGTTTTAGGTGGATTGAGATATCGGTTTAGTATTGAAGTAGCTTTCGGAAGGTATTAGGCTTTAGTAGTTTGAAGTTTTTATTGATCTTAATGTGATTTTATTGCTTAAAGTTAGTTTCTTTGAGCTTTTGAATGATTAATTCAATAAAATTCGAACGTGACTTTTCCATTGATATAAGGAGAACTGATGGCTTGATAAAGGCCATCTACTTGCTTATTATAAGAGTTTAATGATATAGAATACTTTATAGAGAGATTAAAGTATGCTTATGACTATGATTTAAATAATATTTTTAGATGCACAATGAATTAATATTTCATTGTTCTAGATGTTTGCTTAGATGTTTACGTTATATTGAATTGAAAAGAATTGAAATCAGTAAATTTTAATTGTGTTAATTGAGTTAGTTTAATTAGCTTAATTAATTATTATTGTTTTATTGTGTTATTAAGTGATTTTTAATTCCCATTTGAATTAAATTAAAGTAATAAAATAAAAAAACCTTAGAAAAGGTTTTCTTACAAAAGTTTGCTAAATCTTTGTAGAGACATTCCCGCTTATAAGTATGTCAATCATCACCATAGTTTTCTGGATTAGTAATTATAAGTAATAAGAACATACGAAATACACACTTGACACATGTCAATCATCACCATAGTATTATGGATTTGTAATTATAAGTATGCTTTTTGGAATGTAGATTGGAGTTGAGCTAGTGATGATTAACCGAGTGGTGGATAAATGAAAAAAGAAATATATTGAGATTATCTGGTAAATTAGGGATTGACCATTATTTTTTGGTATTTTAAATGGATAATCTCAAATAGTAACGCTGTGCACGTAAAAGAAAATTCTTGGAACTCAAATAAGAAAGTGAGACAAGAATGTTATGGGAATTTCATTGCATTTTTTAGAATATTCATTTAGGCTAAAACCATAATCACTACGATTAGAGTGGGTTGTTGGTGACCTAGAATGAAGATTGACAGCATCAATTTTATAATGGAAAATGAGAATTGTTAGCAAGTGGAAGCTGAGTCTTACTAACTTGGAGTTTAAGTTATTTTGGCCTATATTTGGATAGAAATGAGCTTACATGTTCCAGGATTTATGATAGGTTCACCTATGTTGTAATGAAAATTTAAAGTTATTGATGTTGTAGTTGTGGGATTGCTTGAGTTTGTCAATTTCTTGCTAGTATCATTGTTTACCTCCCATGGAAGGGTAAGCGAGATATATGTATGTAGAAAAAGTTGAGACTTTTTGGCAAACCAGGATTATTACTTAGGTGAGCATCTAAAAATCTACTTTCAGTTGTGGAAGAGATGTAAAATAGCTTCAATGGACTTTTCCCGATCGTAGCATACTATATCTACGGCTAATCTTAGTTCTTGAGAATATAATTTTTGAGCTTGTGACTCAGAATGTTGTAATTACTACAAAAAATATGTTTTACCATGTGAGTTATTCATTATTGATAATTATCAAACTATATATGTTAGGGTGTCTCCTTTAAAAGCTTGTATGCTTAACTTTTATCATCAATTGGTGTGTGGGATAGGAGTTAAAAATACACGTTAACTGGATTGCCAAACTAGTCAATATGCGACTACAACTCAATAAATGGAATGGATATATCAACAAGCATCATAGGTTGTTGAAATATTCAAAAGATGTTTGTATTCTATAGAATTTCACAACTTTGAGAAGGCGGTGCAGGTTCTGAAATTCTTAACATTAAGGAAAGCTTGAAAATTATTTAATAAAGATAGAATTGTTTCCATAGTTAATTGAAGTATATAATATATTATATGTCTTCATTCTACGTAAGACATACCAATTCATGTCCAGTTTTAATCTGAAGGAAGATTTATTTTTTGAAGAATTAGCCCAGGAATTGGATCTCTCTTATGAAGAAATAACTCCCTTACATATTTGAAGTTAAAATTAGTTTATAAACTTAATTTCAATTTAATGGATGAGATTTCTTAAGGTAAGGAAAATGTAACAACTCATTTCCTTATCCTAATGATTAGCATTAATGCAAATGTTAATTAACCTGAGTTTGGCTCGTGGCAAAGCACAACTTATCTTGATTCTCATATATGGGTGTATATATAAAAATAAAACCTATGATTTTAATAAAATGGCAGTGAAGCTTTGGATGAGCTTCGAGATATATGTGATAGAGGTAATTTATGTGATCTTAGTGATTGTTGTCACTATAAGGTAATTCCTATCAAATCAGCCTTAAGATCACATGAAGAAAATCTTAAGGAAATCAACATATATAATTAAAACCCAACTTGTCCTTATCTCATTGTTTCATCAAATTATTGAGAGATAAGATTGATCGAGAGAAAAGAAGGGAACTTGTGACGACAGAGCGAGTGAGAGAGAGAGATATCAAAGAGAAGATCAAGAGGTTGAAGAACAACCTTAGGAGCACTAAATTGAACTTGGTAAGCTTTACATCATGTTTTAGTCTTTCTTGATGAATTCAACGAATAGGTAAGTTTTTAACCCTTTAACGAATCATGAGTTCTCTTCGACGATCTCTGTCAAAAGTGTTATCATTTAAACCATCTTTACCTGAATCAGGATCTTCTTCCTCTTCTTTTTTGTTGTTTTGAATTTTCAGGATGAGCGTTTGATGCAAAATACTTGGGAAACAATTTTAGGAAGTTTATATGTTGCTTTGAATTAGGTTTGGGATTTAAATAGTTTAGTCTTTTTAATATTTGATGTTTTGAAATAGTTTTAGTTCAAGTTTGATGTTTAGTTTTGTAATTATAAGTTACAATTCAGTTTATAAGTTCGTATTGATATCATATTGTGAACTATAGAGAGTTGTGAGTCATTTTGGGCCTTTCCTCATTCTGCTATCTATTAGGTTTTGGGTGTCGGCAATCCATATTTTGGGGAGGTGCTGCTAAAATTATTATCAAAATATGAAAAATATTATGTATTATTTCCTAATTTGCTGCAATTGAACAAGTTGAGAACTGAGGCTTTAATAGCAATTCTAAGTTACATTTGGAGCAATTCAAGGATTGAATTAAGAGTCATCTCGAGGTGTAACGTTAATTGTATGGTATAGGTATGTAATTAGGATAATTAGTTTAAATTAGGGCTTAATGAGATGGGTCCTAACATTAAAGTCTTCTGAACTTCTTTCGCTTTGACTCATCAATAAACTCTAAGGGTGGAGAAGGCTCTCTTAGTTTTCTAAGTCTAGAATTATTTATCGAAAACCTAGTAGGCCTAATAGGTGCCGGTGAAACTTTGTATTTGTTTTCGATTTTTCTACTAAAGCTATCTTTCCCTTCTTTACACTTGAAATTCTACCCTTACCACTACCAGTCATGTTTGAAATTCAAAGGTCATAAGTTTGAATACAAATCAAACATGTCGATGATAAAAAATAATGTTTGTCTAAAATAACTCAGCACAATTCAAAACTTTATTTAAAAGGAGAAATTCATTTGGAAAGCTAGCTTATAAATAAATTGGAAACTTAAATAATATTCGCATCAAAGTTTTAACTCAATTATAAACTTAAAATTGGTTTTCTAAATAATATAAAATAATTGTGATAAATTCTATTCTTTTGAAAACAAAACAAAGCAAACCCCCAAACTTACTTTAAACTCAATTTTCAAACCAATTGCAAATACATATAAAAATACTAAAATTTCTAAAATGTTCGATTTTTAAACCAACAATCATTTTAATAGCAATACCTAATCTATTGGAATCAATCAAATAATTTATTCATTATATGGAAAGAATTCCAACAAAACTCTTCAAAAACAATTGAAAAATCTCAAAATATTCATTCAAAAAAAAAATTCGTCAAGGTAAAGAGCTAGAGTTATCGTAATTATTTTGTTCAGAGTTCATCTCATAAGATACAAGTAATTGAACTCATTAGATTTGTTTTTCAAGCTCTAAGTTGAAATCCCTTAAACCCTTGTTCGGTTCTAACTCTCTCAAATTCGAAAGTTTTTGGGTTGAATGAAACTAGAATGAGGTGGGAATCACTTAATTATACTAAGAATGAGCTTAGGAGGGTTGAACCTAGCAAGAAGTCGATTGAGTAGGTGAAGGGGTGCAACGATTTGTGTATTGTATGTGAGTGTGTTTGTGGCGTTTTGGAAAATCTTACCTTGAAATTCGTTTGTTAGTGGAATTTCCAGGAAATATCTATGTAAATCGGTGGAAATGAGACACAAATGACTCACTGGTCTGACCAGTGATTTACGCTTAAAGGCCAAATTGTTGTGGATTCGCCAAACTGAAATTTTCACTTAAATCTCTAGTTACTATCACCGATTTAGCCAGTGACTCCTAATATTAATCCACGTCTTTGAAGAATTGCTAGGCTTAATTAATTATTTTCCAATTTATTTCATAATTAACATATATATCATCCATAAATACTTATATGAAGATAAAATTTACTGGAGATTTTGAAGTTTGATCAGGATATTTAACTAACTAATATTTTTATTAATTAGATAAATAAATAAACAAGCAAGCAAATAATGCAAACTTGTATAAAGGCCATAGATACACAAACAACTCTATAAAACCCCCTTGTTTGGGATTACCTTAGAGTTTTAATTACAAAATAATTTATAGTACAAGAGTCAAAAAGTGAGAAAATAAAAATATATTATACTAATACTAAACTACTAATAAAAGAAAATAAATATAGAATATGGGCTGCCTCCCACGGAGCGTTTTTGTTTACTATCATAGACTCGACTAAGCCCTTCTAGAATTAGTTAAGATCTTTAAACTCAAATTTAAAATTATTCACTCTAAGTCATTCCAGAAAGAGACAGCTCGACCATTAATTATCAAGGTGATTGTTTTGTTTAGAATATCCATAACAATTTGACTAGTGGCTAAGAAAGGTCGTCCTAAGCGTAAATGAGGATAATCACTAATAAAGTGTGGCTTGATCAAAAAGTCTATTTGTACGAAGTATTTGTCTACTTGAACAAGTACATTCATGACCACCCCTATTGGTTTCATTGAAGTACCATCCAGTAAAGATACTCGTTTAGAAGCAAGTGAATCCAGCTTCAATTGAATATGTAGAAAGAAATATATGGGAATGAGGTTTGCATTGGACATCGTATCTCATTAAGCTCTAGAGTACAAATCCCATTTTATTTTAATTTGCAAATGTATACTGCAGGATCATTATGCTTTATAGTGCTTAAATCCACATTTTTCTTTTTAGAATTAAAATCTTTAGGCTTATTAACACTCTTCGATTCCCTAAATTAACTCTTCATTCTTATGTTACTTTCTTTTCTTTTGAAGTGTCTTCAACATTTTCTTTTTTTGAAACTTCTTTCGTAGTTTCCATTGTTACCGGATTAATTGTAGAAATTTCAGCATTATCATAATAATAATTTAATTAAGCATTATCATAATAGTTTAAGTCTAAAACATCATCATCAATTTTTTTATCAAATAATTCATTAAAATCATCATATTTACGCTTGTTATTAATTTTGAATTTGATAATTTTGTCTTCAAATTCTAGAGACATTGTTCCTTCATAAATGTCTAATTTATCTTTAGCTGTTGTAAGAAAAGGTCTACCTAATAGTACAGGTAAAGGTTTAGATGATATTGAATATCCCATTTATGTGACATGGAAGTTTGTTGGAAATACTAAGTCATCTATTTAGTCTAAATGCCTTATAATAATCCATACGATTTCATAATTATATTGTTTGCTAAAGTAAAATTAATAGTTATATTTGTTAACGATCCTATTTTCAATGATTCATAAAGTTTAAGTAACATTACATTAATCGATGCTCCAAGATCAAAAATAGCAAACTCAGTAGCAAATTATCCTATTGTGATAGGTATGACAGTCAAAATATTTATCGAGCATTTTCTTTATTAATTAGGACGACATCTTTGGTCCAAGATATCATTAAACTTTTCTAAGAAGTTTTCTTTAGACTCACATACATATTTAGTTTCTTCATAATGAGTTGATAATTGCATATTTGATTCCATTAAAGGTTCGTTAATTTATATACTCTAAAATGATTCAGAAAGGTCTTCTTTAATTTCCTCTTTCCTAGCATCAGTTAATCGTTGTGAAACGAGACAAATAGAATGCATATGTTCATTCGATTCATAAAATATTATTAGCTAATTTATCATGATTAAGTAATTTAGAATCTTGTAAAAATATTTCATAAGCTTCAACTCTAGCAAAATATCATGAGTATAATCTTTCAAGAGAAGGTGATTATTTCAATTATTCAGCCATCCACTCCTTAGTAGGAATGACATTGGCCATCATCTCCTCTTCTTCTTGTTCTATTATTTTATGTACTTTATTTTTCTTTTTAACTTTTTGGGTATCTTTTCATGTGTAGGTGTTTCTTTTTTATTATAATAAAATAAAGCATTAATTTGTGCTTGATTAGTAGTATTTGTAGTTTGAGCAGTCCTTTAGTTTGATTACTTAACTTATTAGTTTTTAGGTTCATATGGCTTAATTGATTTTTTAATTTGTTAATAGATGTATCAATTTTAATGTCATTTTGAAAAAATTGCACAAAGTTTTGATGACTTCTGGTCATAAGATTATGTAGTATTTATTCTAAATTTGGTTGCGTGTGCTGAATCATTTGTAGAGGTTATCGAATTGGTGTTGATTGTATTTGTGTTTTTTGTTTATAAGTGGCATAATTTTAATTTTGTGGAGCATAGGTAATACTTGAATTTGATTTTCAAGTGTATTAATTATTGTTATTATATTAATTCTTCGGAGGACCAAAATATTGGTTCATAAATGCGTTGACTGCTTCGGTGTTATCTTCTTTTAAAGTAGAATACACATTTGTAGGTGTATAACTTCATTACAAAATCCAAATGGTTTCACTTGATTTATCTATCTTTGAATAGTAATTTAACCATGCTAGAGAATTCATCAACTTTTTCATCAAATGTATTACTTTTTTATTATTAACTTCGAATGTTTCTTTCTTGTTGTGTCGACCTTTTCTCCATATTGTTTACTCATTTTATTAATACCTTCATTTGCTAAAATTGGCGTAACATCAAATAATGATCCACCACATATTGTATCTAGTAGTCTTTGTTCAAAATGATTAAGTCATTCGTAAAACTACTCTAATAAAAGCATTTCTGTCTATCTATGTTATGGAAAAATTAAAATAAGTATTTGAAATCTATTCCAAAATTCATAAAAATTTTCATCATCTTTTATTTTGATGATTGTAATTTCTCTTCTATAAGTACTTATTTTTTTTTGCAGGAATATTTGATTTAGAAAAGCTTCTAACATTCGAACCCATGTGATTATCGAATCTTGAGGAAGATAAACAACCAATATTGTGCTTGATCTTTTAATACAAAAGGAAAATCTTTAAGTTTGACTTGTTCCAACGTACCGTCTTTAGGTTTCATCTCATTGTCTTTGTGTTGGTATTCCCTTATTAAATTATGGGGGTCTTTGTTGTCTTCACCATAAAAGTTAGATAGGGCACTAATGAATCCAGATCAAAGTTCAAATTAAAGAAAACCATCAGGATAGGAAATATACATTGGTTCATAAGCAGTGATATTTTGATTGGTTTGCCTAAAAGTATGTTCTCTATTATCACTATTATTATTAAAACTATTAAGGTTATTATTGGTTTCCATTGTGATAGCTTGATGTTCCCTACATTATTGTTGTCGTCGTCTTAAATTACGATTTAAATTGCAATCTATCTCAGGATCAAAAGGATGTAAGGATCTTGTAGTATTAGAACGATGAAGTAGGTAGACCATACAACGTCTACGACTCTTAAAAAATTATGTAAAAACCCAAAGCAACTGCATCAAAAATTATTACCTATCGAGCTTCTACATTAAGTTTCACATGTATCGTTAGTATATGTTGTAGTGATAAGCGGGATCGTCTCCAAGGGATGAAGCAACTTCTTAAGGAAAAAGTCTTTCAATAGTTTTTTATTTTAATTCAATTAATTTAATTAAAACAAGAATTAATAAATCACTAAATAAAGCTATAAAACTATAATAATTAACTAAAGTAACTATACAATTTAATTAACACAATTCAAATTTACTAATATTCAAATCAATTCAAGTCAATAATAAATAGAGATCTAAACAAACATCCAAAACAAAAGAAACAATAATATTTTTTGCATCAACATATTATTTAAATCATAGTCATGAGCATACATTAATCTTTGTATAAAGTATTCTAGATAAATAAACTTTAATCGTAAGTAGACAACCCTTATTAAGCCATCAGTTCTCCTCATATCAATGGAAAAGATTACCCATTTGAATACTCAAAAAAATTAATTTTAGGCAATAAACAACACTAGGTTTTGTGAAAACTTTAAACTACTAAATCTAATAACTTTGGAAATCCACTTCAATACAACTTAAAACTAGATAGTGAATCCAAATATCACCATAAACATTCTAGAATATGCATGCAATAGAAAGTTTCATGATTGTAATCCGTAAACAATAATACAATCAGTTTAAAGTATTAAGTATGAAATCATCTTATCATAACTACATCACAAAACGGTTCAAGTTTATGTTCGAATTTTGTTTAGATTAATAAAATACTCACTCATCATCATAATAAACATTGAAATAAAGTAAATAAAAGACATAGATAAATACCTCTGAATAAATACTTTGATTCTTCAAATTGTATCCAAACGCAATGAACGATAAATCTAAAAATTAAAATAATAAACTATGTAAGTAAATTATGGCTACAAAAATAATGAAATATTACATACTATATAAATGTAATGATGATTTCATAACGCTATTCATATTAAATAGTATATAAATGTAATCATAAATAAATACTCATCCACTACCAAATTTTTCTTGAGATACATGATAGGTTGATTTAATAACTTTAAATGATTTTAAATTTTGAAAGAGAAATTGTAAGACTAAATATGTTATCAAGGTGAGTATGATAATCTAAGCTAGTTAAACGCCAAAAATCTGAGGGGTTTGACACAAATTGTGATAATTTTGCCATTACTTTAATTTTCCTTTTCGGGCTAAGTGCACCTCAATCAGAATAAGTAATGTTTCTAACAAGTGTGGAGCTTATACAATTATTTTTTGGTCTATTCTTATTATTTGTATAAGTGGTTAGTGGAATCGTTTCCACTAAGATTTTGCAAACATCTTAAGAAAAGGGTTTTCCAAGGGTTTTAATTATTCTTTTCCAAAACAGTCCCTTAGGGACATTAAAATAACTTCAAAAAAGTTAGTTTTTATGCAACTTGAAATTCGGCTAAAACACTCATAGAAATTTTCAAAAGTCTTGTTGTTGATTCATAGTCTATTACCTTAAAATCAAGGTTTCTCGGTGCTAAAATCTCATTATTATGATCGAGAACCAAATTTGAGACTCTAAGTAAAACTTTAAGTCTTTATTTGTAAATATTGATATTTTATTTGAAGCAAGACTCAAAAAAAAAGATAGACACATCGGAAAAGTACGAACTTCAGTGTACACCTTTACTATGATCTAATAATATATTCTAAAAGTTTTTGTTTGATTCTGACATCATTTGACACCTAAAACACCTTAAAAAAATCAGCTCATTAAGTTTGAAAAATAATCCAAAACACCTCTGAATCACTGAAACCATTAGGGAACCTAATTTGTATTCTTTCAAACTTTTATGGAGTTTTTAATTATTTTCTTATTAGTGGAGACCCTCGGAAGTTGTCCCAACATCTAAAACACTTATGAAAGAAATTATCTTTAGAGACAAATATTGAATTTCAGTCTATTTTTTACAAATAAGATAACTCAATTTTAGAAGATAC
The DNA here is from genome assembly GCA_039657365.1 of Stephania yunnanensis. NCBI lineage: Eukaryota > Viridiplantae > Streptophyta > Magnoliopsida > Ranunculales > Menispermaceae > Stephania > Stephania yunnanensis. The sequence goes on from CM077583.1 coordinate 22,598,071, forward strand.
TAATGTTAAGTTGTTTTATAGTATAAACTTTTTGAAATGGTATAATACACTCAAATCCGCTTAAAAATTGAGAGAGTTGTGCTTAAAATTCCAAAACAACTTACTTTGATAGAGTTTCAGATTAGAAATATTCATAACTCTCAAACAACACATCCAAATAATGTGATTTTTTATGAGAAGCTTGTCCCTATATTGTAGAACAACTCGTAAGAAATTTAGCTAATTCTGATAATAAATTAATGATTTATGATCTCTAGAATTTTAGCTATAATCTTAGTATTTCATTAAACATGTAGTATTCATGAAAAACAAAATTCACAACACATGGTTCAAACCCCTTGATTTTTGTCCAATATTTACACCCAATATAAGAAATCATTGAATATAAATATAGGAATAGAAAATCAAATATTAAACATATATTTACTTAAAAAAATCAATTTTTTCTTTCACAACACATCGGTTTTTTCTTTCATTACTTTAATGTTCCTTTTCAGGCTAATTGCACCTCAATCAGAATAAGTAATGTTTCTAACAAGTGTGGAGCTTATACAATATTTTTTTCGTCTATTCTTATTATTTGTATAAGGGTTAGTGGAATCGTTTCCACTAAGATTTTGCAAACATCTTAAGAAAAGGGTTTTCCAAGGGTTTTATTTATTCTTTTCCAAAACAGTCCCTTAAGGACCTTAAAATAACTTCTAAAAAGTTAGTTTTTGTGCAACTTGAAATGCGACTAAAACACTCATAGAAATTTTCAAAAGTCTTGTTGTTGATTCATAGTCTATTAACTTAAAATCAAGGTTTTTCAGTGCTAAAATCTTATTATTACGATCAAGAACCAAATTTGAGACTCTAAGTAAAACTTTAAGTCTTTATTTATAAATATTAATATTTTATTCAAAGCAAGACTTGAAAAAAAATATTGACACATAAAAAAGTAAGAAATTCAGTGTACACCTTTACTATGATCTAATAATATATTCTAAAAGTTTTTGTTTGATTCTGACATCATTTGACGCCTGAAACACCTTAAATAAAAATCAGCTCATTAAGTTTGAAAAACAATCGAAAACACCTCAGAATCACTGAAACCCTAGGGAACTGAATTTTTATTCTTTCAAACTTTTATGGAGTTTTAATTATTTTATTATTAGTGGAGACCCTCGGAAGTTGTCCCAACATCTAAAACACTTAAGAAAGAAATTATCTTTATAGACAAATATTGAATTTCAGTCTATTTTTTATAAATAAGATAACTCAAATTTAGAAGATATTAATGTTAAGTTGTTTTATATGTATAGGCTTTTTGAAATGGTATAATACACTCAAATCCGCTTAAAAATTGAGAGAGTTGTGCTTAAAACTCCAAAACAACTTACTTTCATAGAGTTTCATATTAGAAATATTTATAACTCTCAAACAACACATCCAAATAGTGTGATTTTTTATGAGAAGCTTGTCCCAATATTGTAGAAGAACTCATAAGAACTTTAGCTAATTATGATAATAATTGAATGATTTATGATCTCTAGAATTTTAGCAATAATCTTAGTATTTCATTAAACATGTAGTATTCATGAAAAACAAAATTCACAACACATGGTTCAAACCCCTTGATTGTTTTCCAATATTTACACCCAATATAAGAAATCATCGAATATAAATATAGGAATAGAAACTCAAATATTAAACACATAATTACATAAGAAAATCAGTTTTTTCTTTCATTTACCTAAAATCACCTATTCTTGAACCAAGATAAAAAATTTTGAACATGAGAGAAACCTTGATTTTTACATTCATAATCATCTCAAAACATTTGAGAATTCATTAAACTTGATAAAATTTCAGCACTAGAATGATTTAAAGAACCTCAAATCATTTTAATGTACTATTGAAATGGAAGGGATTTGTTACCTAAAGTTTGATCCTTGTTAAAACTCAAGCTCCTTGAAATCCTTATCTCTAATTCCAACTTTTCTTTGATTTTCCAACACTATTTCTAACCAAGCCACTCTCTTTTCTCTCCAAACATAGCTGAAGTTTTTTGCATTCATGCATGGTGTAAATATTAAGTGGGTTTTATACTCTAACTTTTTTATATTTAGCCATTATATTATCCTAATATCATTTTATCCATCAAATCACTAGATATATCATTAGTTGTTGTTAGTTCCAACACGAATACCGTAGGATCTATGACTCATTTAGATCTCCAGATTGACACATCACTTGGTAAATTAATGTACTAAGAGTGTGGTCTCCATTGAAGTTTCCAATATTTCATGTTTTAGATAATACATAAAGACTATTGTATGTATAAAGTAAATATATTTCATGAAACTCATTTGATGAGTAAGGTACCGTAATAATATGGATATTTTCTCAACTTTAGGCCTAATTCATATGTCTAAGCCCAATCACTAACTTAGAAAATTTATAACCTTCCAATTTTTCCAAGATATAGTCCTTATTGAAATGAATCACATAGACTTAATTGATTACATCCTAAATTATTTTGAGGCTCACTAAATAGTTTAGATGACTAGTTAGAGTTTAGGTAAGTGAATTAAGTCAGGAACCTAAGCCCAAATTTGTAATCCACCCGATCATCATACGTGTACCCATCTCGAGGTAACTTTGCGTACTCTTTTATAAAAATCATTTCAAAGCTATGCACACAAATAAGAACATATAATACAAACATCAAAATCAAGTTAAATTATATAATTATAACCACGGTGTCGATGCCCGAGTATCTACCGAGTTCGCTACATAGGATTGGCCACCAGGTCACGGTCCCACAAATCATACTACTATGATTATATTATTCGAGCCATTACACCTCAGCTTTTTAAATTGAAGATTTTTGTTTTTTGTTGAGCTTTTGGAAATATTTGATGAAAAATTGATTTCAAAAATTATTTATTGGGATTTATTTTTGTACCATTGATAAATGATTTCATTAATTTTAATAGAATAGAAATAGCGAATATGATGATTCTTAGCTTAGAAAGCAAATTTTTTTAAAATCTTGATTTTTATCATTTTTAAAGATTTTTATGTGCAATTGGTTTGAAAATTAAGTTTCAAATTAGTGTGGGGGGGTGTTTTTTTAGAAAGACTTTATATTATCGCAAAATTGGTTTGTAATATGAAAGATTTGAAAAATTTAACATAGGTTTATAGTTATTAAAAACCTCGATGCCTATTCTTTTATTTAAGTTTTCGATGGATTTTCAAACTAGCTTTTCAAATGAATTTCTCTTTGATTAAGTAAAAATATTTTGGGTTCTACCAAATTGTTATCAGCAAATGGTTTAAAATGATTTACAGATTTCAATTTCTATTTGAACTTGTGTTATTTGACTTGAAAATGGCTGGAAGTAGAGGAGGTAGAAGTACGAGGGAGGAGAAAAGAAAGGTAGTGATAATTGAGACACCCAAAACCAAGACAAAAGCTCCATCTATAATAATTAGGCCTACGGGAGTTTCAGTTAATACTCCCAGAGTTAGATCATAACAACCTACTTTGTACCATCTTCTTTCTCAATTAGGGAGATACCTGACCTAAAACCCTAATTAAACCCTAGTACACTAGCCAGACTTAACTAGAGTCAACAACTTTCCATCCTTACTTGATAAACATAATCTGAATATCTTGAAATATCGAATGAAATGAAATAATATACGCAACGAATTAAAACTTTTTTAATAAATTCAAAAATATACGAATATATCAAATCACAGGAAGAAACCTCGATAACAATCCTATATCCCAAACCTTTTATGCTACGCAAAATATAGTTCAAATAGTATAAAGATACAAAATAACTCATTACATTGAAGAGGAGAACCAAGACTTTTATATATTCTCTTTACCCTTTTGTGAAACGCCTTTTGATGTAGCTAAAGTAGTAAAAAGAGTGAGCGCTCCAACTTTCTTAGAAAGTGATGCTCATATACTATCAATTATCTACTAATAGCAAATGAGATAAATGAATAACTATAAGAACTAACAATAGCTATTAGTACAACAAAAATAGTATAAACAATACATATCTGATGCAAGTCATTCGAAACATTGCGCTTAGTACTGTGGCCCTTTTTTCCAATCGAGTAAAAGCCAGAGTATTTCCTTAATTTATATAGAAATATAACCTACGGAGTCTACTTTTTTGTTGATGTGAGATCCCATAAAGTGTATTTAAATAAAACTGAGATTCCAACTCCAATCCAGAGGTCGGTACTTATCCGCATTCTATTTTCGTGTTTATTGGAGATTTTTGCATATCCACCTTCGTTAGAGGTTGGTACTTATCCACTTTCCACGTTATTTTTAACAAAAATATGAAGTTCATAAGTCACCTATTATGCTATATTTTAGTGTGATATTAGTATGAGTTCTAAAAATTTTGTTTTTGTATTTTCAGGGTAAATACATGCTATTGGAAAAAAAAGTTGAGATTTTCCACAAAACTCCAATCAAAAAGTTAGAGATAGGCTTAGTGCCTTCACAATACGCTAAGTGAACTCAAATCGCCAAGGAATCATTAGCCTTAACTTGATCGGATCAAAGGGAACTCATTGAATACATTTTGTATGAAGCCTTCTAAAGACCCGCTAGAATAATAAAGCTTAAATTCCGAGGGGAAGGCTAAAGCCTTTACAGTGCCTTTAGGATGTACACAATGTGCTGGCAAGGCTCGAGACTATGATCTTGACATAATTGAATAAAATACAAAGGATCGTAGCACCGTCTTAGTGATTTGTGGTGCCTTGAGTTTGACTCATACGACGTTAGACGGATTTGAGTATTGCCAGTTCCATATTTTGCGAACTTGCAAGATTCTCAATTAGATTACCTCTTATCACACTTCTACTATAAAATAAGAAAGCTCATAATGACTTCATGTCTCCTACCCCTTTCATCTCTCTTTCATTCTAAGATCAAAAAGAGTCCAAGGAGGGGATAAGGCTACTTTTAGGTTATGTTATTAAGTTTTAATTTATTCTTGCAATGTTTTATATGTCAATGATTTGCTAAGTTTCATGTTCAAGATCAACGTGATTGAGTTTTAGGGATTTAAGGATTCGGGAGGTTTTGTGCTTTTAGTTATAATATTGTTTAATTTTATTTTTCATATTCTTGATTAAATTGTTTTATAAAGTTTAAAAGTCATTCATTTCTCCTGGTGTAAGTGCACATGCATTCCGGTTTTGGTTAAATTTATCTCAGTGATCTTACTGTCGCTCCGTAAAGGAGATCACATTAGGTGGCAAGTAGGGCCTTATCTATTGGAATCTCATGTGCCTTTGTGTCATTGAGATTTGAGAATGGTAGCAGCGTATTGTAATCTCCATGTGACAGGTGGAAGAATTTGACACTAGTTACTACTCATTGTAGGTGTTCTCATAAATTTTTATACTGGTAGTTCGTTGAAAATTTGTGGCATATTCAGGAGGTTGTGAAGTCTAATTAGTATATAGTTATGTCGCACATTCCTTCCATTGACATTATAAGAACGAGGTGGGGTAAGTCACTGTAAGCCTATCAATGGAAATTTGTAGCAAAAACACCTTTTAAAATTGATGAATGGACCCTTTAAGTTGAAATTCACATTGTGTTCAAGAGTTTTATTGTTATTGATTTTCGTTATTTAAGAAATCAAGTTTATTTTCTTCACATTTAATTTTCAATGTACCTAAATTTTGTTTTCAAGAAACCCTAATTTTGTTTAATCTAAAAAGAACATCCTAGTCCTTGTGGGTTCAACCTAGTACTTACCTTACCAAAAATGTGGCATGCCCTATCCCAATTAAAATGATATCTGACCTTAAAACCCTAATTAAGCCTAGTTACAATAACCAGACTTAACTAGAGCCAGTAGCTTTACCTTCCAACCTAATATTCACATCTTGTATATCTTGAAATATTGAATAATAATTAAAACAAAATGCAATAGAATTAAGACTTTTTTTATTAAACAAGGGATATAAGAAAATCAGCATAAACCTTGATTGTAAAATGATAAAACTCTAAACTTTTATTGCTTAATTGACAAAGAAAAATAACAAAGAGAATTATGAAACAAGAGAGACCTATCTCTCAGTCCAAAACTCATAAGAGTTCACCAAATACAATCAGAATCATCTCATGTTTTTGGCTACCTTGCAACATCTATTTATGCTCTCTAATTTTCTGCCCAAACAAGGTGACCACTTAATTCATGCTTAAAGTGTTGTTAGTGTGGTCCCACTTTCCATTGTGATGAAAATGACGGTCTTAACATTACTCCCCCTTTAAAATTGACCATGTCCTTAAGGTGGAAAATGTAGTATGAGTCAACCAAGATCATGAATCCATGAGATGAGCGATGTAATAGATGGATATTTATAGATATTGTACAATGCCAATCATGATAGGATGTTTTGCAACACTTTAGCATTTGAATGATTGAAATTCAGCAATCAACTGTGTGAAGTACGAGTCATCCTCGACAACACAAGAGATTTTAGTGACCGATTTTAGGGCATTACTCACACGGCACAATCAGCAACAAGAATAGTTTGCTCACTTGCATCATCAAATAAGACAAATGCAATAGCCCTACGCGCCACATTGTGTAATTATATGTTATCAAGCAACACAAATGCCATTTTGATGAACCTAAATTCACACCCATTTCCATAGCTGCAACAACAGAACCCGAAGGATAATCAGAGGGCCAAACCCTTCCGAATAGAGAGGCCTAAAAAATGAACCATCTGATTGTTGATGTACTTATCCATTCATTATGGAAGTGCATCATCACATCTCTTGGAGTTAGTAACTATTAAAGGCATAGTACCTCTTATAAGGGAAGCAATTAATATCTGCTATCAGTAATAGTGCGACCCCAATAACCAATAAGTTGCACAAGAACCACAAACAAGAATGAAGTCTTATTTGCATAATGCTATCTGGAGTATCCCATAAGTCCTTTTGGAAAGAATCACAAAAGAGTGAGAAGAAACCGAGTAGAATAATGGGAATAAGGCATTCATTTGAACTATATACGAAAGAAGGAATGTTGACTTGAGTAAGGTAAAAGAAGAAATAGGAGTCACGTGATAATATTTGAGCAATATGGGAAGAAAGTGGTCAAACCACTTTGAATTTAATAAAAAAGACGCTGAATGAGAATCATCAAGGGCTACAGTATAACACAACACAATTTGTAAAACAAGTGCATAATAAGAAATGGCACACCTATGCATATGCATTTTCGTTGTTTGCACCTTCCAAACTCCACGAGATAAGCACATCATCAACAAACCCATCATTCGGCTTTGTCTCAAACTAAATGGCGTAGTGAAAAAACCAGCATGAAGAATTGCAGTGGCGGCGGTAGCAGAGATGCCTCAAAGATAGAGGAGGAATGCCATATAAAAAATGGATTACACTTATAGAGGAGACGATGGCGAAGGCCAGGGAGGTGTTTGAACAACGCGCCACAGTTGCTAATTCGACATGAATGTAATCCCTCAACCTTTAATTGCAAAGTCATCCAATAAGTGAATAGATTTGCAAAAGGAGAATGCTAACATAGTGGTGAATGCAAGGGATCGTGCTTCATTGGGTTAGATTTTAACATATCAAAGAATGAGAGTGAGTAATTATGTTTCAAATGTGACAAGAACATCAACGGAGGTTGTATTGCAAGCATTTGAGAAAAACTTGGTGTTGGCCATAGGGCTAGATCTATGGCCACATTAGTCGAACCTTCCGTGAACACATCATGGTTTGGTAGATCAGATGACGACGACACCACACACAACTCTAGATTTAAAGAACTTGAGAGTTCAATGAGAAGCATTTTGATCTACAATGCGAGATTTCCCATCAAATATGAAGTTAAATGTTTATTTCTCTATCGGATATGGATTGACAACGATCAGAATCACCTTATATGACATTAGATCTGTAACACAAACAGTGGAAAACCTCTCGATCGGAACTGGCACTGGATCTGGATCACCATGGATTGAAATCAACTTGATGGCCACTAGATCAAGCGGATTTGGAGATTTTGTGTCAGATGATTCTTGAATTTCCTACTCTTTTGTGCTAAGTAACGCGATCCCATAATGAAGAAAGAAGAGTTCGTCGAACCTCCAAGCTAAGTCTCTAAATGCAATCTTCATTTCCAAACTGAAATCGCGTATTTGAATCTTCACCACCTCGAGCAACTCCACTATTGATGAGTACCACTGTTGTTGGACGTCGATTCAATTCAATTGAGCGTACATATTTGAAAATGCTCTGATACAAGTGATATGACTCTAAACTTTTATTGCTCAATTGACAAATAAAAATAACAAAGAGAACTATGAAACTCAGATAGACCTATCTCTTAACCTAAAACTCACAAAAGTTCTCCAAATACAAATAAAATTATCTCATACTTTTGGCTACATCTAGTTCTTCCCTTTTCTTTCTTTTTTAGTGCTAAATCGTGTACCTGAAATACAAAGGGAATGAGCACTTCATCTTGTTCAATAACTATTACTCATTTACTTATCAACTATCTACTAATAATTAATGAATAAATGGATAACAATATGCACTAATAATAGGTACTCATTGCAATGGAAACAATATAAACAATATATATTAGATGGAAGTTATTGAGTATAACACAACTGTATTGTGACTATTCTTTCCATTTATTTTTAAAAAAATTAAAAATCTTCCTCTCCCTTACACAAGAATATAGTTTAAGTGGTTCTACGAATTCCTTATGTAGAATCTCATATAATGTGTTAATGCCTAACTAAGATTCCAACCTGAGGTAGGTGCTTACCAACATTCCTCCGTGATTGATACTTATCAACCGCTGTCATGTTAGTCATTAAAGCTTGGTACTTATCCGCTAACGTCAATATCCATTACAATTACCATCTTCTTAGAGGTAGGTACTTATCCACCTTCCTATGAGTTTGGTACTTATCCACCACTCCATTCCATTCAAGTTATTGTTCCCCTATCCATTTCACTTCCGAAATTTGACTTCTAAAACATTTTAAACTACTTAAGTCATAGTATAATGCTCCAAACCCAGTCTATAAGATACATGAGCTAATATACTAATTACGTAGCATAATTTATAAAATAAATGAAATCCACTTCGCGATGTCTGATTTTCTAACTTTTACCGACTTACACACCTCATAAAATCCTTAAACCTTTTTCTCTCGATCAAACACCTAAAATAAACTAGTTGTTATCAATTCATGTTGAATACCATATTTTTAGGACCCTAAAGCATTCCCTAAACCATCATAAAAACTTGGATAAATTACATAGACTTTGTTGTTTTCTGGGGGAGCGCCTTCCTTTACTTCGTAAGGCGCTCTCCACAAAGTGGGATCCTCACAGTTCTTGATTGGAGTGCACTTCCTAGTGAAAAAGAATGCTCTCCATCGTCGAGCATCATAACATAGAACTAGGAAACATATCTTGTTAATTTTAAATCCTTTTAAAACTTATAAAAACCACCCCAACTCATCGATGAGAGCCTCAAACGAGGTCTATGTCAAACCTTACTTAATTAAAACATCTGACTAGCCTCAATTACCTTAATCCCTAAATAATCTAGCAGCCTTCACGTCTCTATCAATAAACAATTAATATTAATATCTTATAATCATTAATTATAAAATATTATCAACCACTAAGGATTGTAAGTGAATCTTAAACATTAAAGTTTGTTTAAATTAATTATTCATTCCTCTAAATTTAATAATAATTTTTTGATAGCACCTCCTTTATTTTTAAGCATACACCGAAAATCCCGGCCTTCAAAAATCTTTAATAAAACCCGCTCAGCTTTGGTAGAAATGCGGAAGGACTCCCAATCCACCAATAACAATATATATTGCATCAACTAAATTATATATTAATTTCAACTTGTTTTAAAATATTAAAATTCTTAAACTAGCATTAACTTAACATCAAAAATTAATTTAATTTATCTTAAAACCGTTCCCATCATTCCAAAGGGGATCATAATCACACTCGAACCCATGAAATCATTTATAAATTATAATATATTCAAAAATATTAGAAACAGAGGGAAAAGAATTAAGCAAGTTACATACGGTTAAAAAGCTTACCCTTTCCCATGTTAGATAAGTAAATCCCACACTATCCAGTACACATGTAATATTAAAATGCATAATAATTCAAGGAATTTAAATGAATAATATAGTCCAAGGAATTTAAATACAACTGTGAATCTATGTCATTTTTATTATCACTTCATAGATAATGTTCTCCGAAAGTGGTAAGTAAACAGTAATAAGGACTCATGGATGGGGAGAATAACCAAACGGGTCTTATTTCTCTAGACTCTATGAGTATGATCTAGTTCAAAATGATCTCATGATAACCATGTAATGCAAAGTATCAGTTTCTCTAGCCCCGTAAGCATAATATAGTGTTCTATAACCATGGTATTGTTTACACTAAAACGAGACTCGAATCACTTTATCCTCCCAACGATTATAAGCATGTACACCAAAACCTCAATATCAACCATCAATGCAATTTATAAGAAATTATAATCATAAAATGTAAAGGTAACTATGAATTTACTTAACCTTACAAATGTGATATAGTAACTCCTTTGTGCTTGGAGTCAGTAAATTAGTCAACACAGGGCTCCACTCACAGTCATACAATTCATTAATGTCTTGTAAGCCTCCACAACGACTTCGATAATTTTCCAATTATTTGCAATTTAATTAACCCAATCGCATCCCAAAACCCCTAAATTACTCATAAAATAAATTATCCTCTGCCCATATTTCATTTTTGACTAAAAATTATTGTTCGACAAAGAAAATTATGTTGTCTAGGCTTAAATATAATTTTTTAATTTTATTATATTTTGATTGGTATAATTTGGAATTGAAAATTAATTTAAAGTAGGCTTTGAAACAAATTTTCATATTTTAGACAAAACCACTAGTATAATTCCTAGAGAAAATTCCAAATTTCTCATATTTCACAAAAATCCCACATTTTTTTTTATTTGCCCAAAAATATATTTATTTATAAACTTATCTATTTTTTTGTCGATTTTTTCATTTTTTTTTAGCAATTTCTCATTTTTTATTTGGGGTTTGATCCCAAAACCAGTCCCGGTTCAGTTCGGATTAAGGATTAAACCCTCCTCATCTTCCTTTGTTGTTTGATCAGTAGCCATGAATTTATTTAAGCTTTTCAATTTTTGTCAGGGTTGGGCTCCCAACCCTGACCACAGTTTGGTATTAGGCAGGGGAGACATTCCCTTGCAAATTGCCTTCTTCGGTTCATCTGAGCTTGACACTGCAACTTCCATTAACGCACGTCTCAGCCACCTATAACAACAACCCAACAACAACAAAAAACACATACACACACACACTCGCCTCGGTCTCGATCTCTCTCCCTTTCCTCTAGGTCTCCCTTAGCTTCAGTCCCTTAATCAATTTCAATTTTTCCTTACTACTCTACTTTGAAATCTTTAATTTGAAGAGAATGTTATGTTTTCTTTTCAAATAATATATTAGATTTCATAGGGATTCGCATCACGCGAATCTCGTGACAAATCTAATGATTTTCATTTTATATTTTAAATTTGCTTTTTCTCGATATACGTGTTACATTTCTTGAGGTCAATCATTGGCTTAAAAAAATTAATGAGGCGATGTTGATGTTGGAGATATATATTAGGATTTCTTTGAGATTCGCAACACACGAATCTTGAGGCAACTCAAAATGATTCACTTATTATATATATAATGATCTTCCTCGAGGAATGTGTTGCATATCTAGAGGCTGATCAAGTGGCTATCAACTAGATAAACACCACCTCTTGACGGACTCATTGTGAAATCAATTATTTTGATCTCCTCGAGATACATATTGTGTATCTCGAGGTAGATCGATTGGTCTTATAATAAAACAAAAAACCCTTGATTCTCATTGAGATTGGACGTCATGCATCTCGAGGTGTAGATAAATCATTTGACCAATAACATCATTCAACTATATCCTTTCCTCAACACTCACACTTCAAGTATCTCGAGGTGCAACGAATGTATATTTTATTTGATCCAAATTGTAGGATTGACTTATATATTTATAAATATAAACTATATTATATATGAAAATATATATACACCTATGTGTTTTTGCGGCAATAAATTCGCCAGGCACGTCAACCTCCATCCTCGGGCGTGCACACTACGATACATCCCACCCGTGTCACCATCGACCCCTTAAGTCACTTGGCGCCCACCAATTTATTACTTACTTTTTTTTAATTTCATTATTATTTCTTTAGTTTATATCCAAATTATATTCAAAAAAATACTTAAAAATTATGAAAATTTAGAGGAAATTCTGCAACGCCCTCGGGAACTCTTGAACACTGCCTATACACTCCACTTGACCATATTTCATTTCAAAATAGTGTATCATACATCAAATAGGCATACAACACACAAAAATAATATTAAATTCTTTTTTAAAATCCATAAATCGTCGGTCCCACCTTATATACCCAAATCCAAAATCAAATCCAAAAATACTTAATTGTCACCTAATCAAGTTTATAAAATTCTCAGATGTCACAATCTTCCCAACTAATCAAAGATTTCTTCCTCAAAATTTGAATTTACTGGTTATTAAACCAAAAGACATACAAAAATATGATCATGTATCTACAACTCTTTTTAATTAAAACATGTAAAATCATTTCCAAGTTGAAGCATTAAGTGGACTTAATCAATTTCGTTGTACTCAACAACTCGATGGTAGAGATCATAATCATTTTAACTTGTCATTTTTTAACATCTTTAGTTTAATGAAATGTTATCTCGGTTACTTTGTCAGTCCTGGCAATTTGTGAATTTTAGACGAGTTAAACAATTAACTTTATGGAATATCTGATATCCTTACTTCATTTCTTATCTTATACCTTGAATCCCATTCAAGTATCTATATATAGTAATACCTAGCCTATCTTACTTTTCATAACACAATTCTTATTCTAATCTGAATATTATTCCACAAACTATTGATAATTCTTTTCATGTCAACCAAAACTCTGGTAGACATCCAAATTTCTTTCCTCAACATTAATCATCCATTTTTATTCAAATTATTGGTTGACTAACTCTTAGAGTATCATTAGTGTAAAATTACATATTGATAAAAATAATATTTAAGCACAATATTAGATACTAAGTAGAGTTAAGTGTCTATCTGATCTATCACCATTCTAATGTTCCCCAAAAGAAATCTGAAATTACACAAGTCATCCCATGACAAAAGATCTCATAGTACACTTTTCACCCTATGAAAAAAGATCTCGAATTTTCAATTTGATCAGAAATAGAAACCTAACGTATCATGCAACTCTCACTCATTCTTTAAATATCCATTCACAATATTATTTAGATTATGGACTGGAAAGTCGTTTCCATCTCGTTAGCCAATTCACTTAACTTCCTCGATTGGTTAGAAAATTATCTTTTCAAACATTGTCAGATCATTCTCTAATAATGAGTTCATCAAGAACCTAATTCCTTTGACTTTACTTAGCTTTCCTACAAACTAATGTATTAATTTCTTATTTTTCACCAACTTCTCTCATCACCAAAATAGAGATAATTTTCCTTAACTTGAGTAGATATACTTTTTTAAACAGAGATATTAACATATTCGATTATTATACTCACATAGTATAACTTTTAACTTGTATCTCATATAATTTTATAAATACGTCAACTCTTTTTCATTTATAATCAATTACAATTAAAGAATATTTAATTCTTCAAACATTTCAAGTCAGATACATTGTACTCTATTCAATATTTCTAACCTAACCGAGATATTACTAACTGAGTTGTAAATCATGTATTTCTCTTCATTTGATTTATATCTTCACCAACATACAAGCATCTTACATCATCTCCAATTTATAATAACTAGTTCTTTAAACTTCACCACTGACTAATCAGGTGGTGTAGCACTACAATTGAACCAATGTACAATATATTCACTGATATTAATTGTATACTACTTTCATTCAAAACTTTCAACATTTAGAGTTTAACTTCTTGTAAGATCCTTATGAAGATATATTACGTTCAATCAAACTTATAGTTTGATATTCTAATTTTATTGGGAGTCATTAACTTCAGATTTTCATTTTCATATTAATGTGAGAAAATTTTGATCATTTAGTTGCCTATATTTCCACCTCCAATTAACACCAATGAAACTTCATTGACTCTTTTATACTGAATGTCACCAATTCAATCGACTATTCAAAGATGGGCGGACGTATCACGCCGATCTTCTATTCTGTGAATTAATCGTGATTATAAAATGAAGTTACTAAGAATTTTGGTCATGTAAAAGTACTATATTCCTTACCATGACTAAAGGAGTCCGTCCATGTAACTTTTAATAGTCATAAGCCATCTCAACGTCTTATTTTATTTTATACACAGAGTCTATTCCGTTCAGTGTTTTTCAATTGTAGCTATTCTCAAATTAATCTTGCACTTAGTCCGCTTACAAACTTATTACAATTTTCACTTCATAACCAAGCCACTTACAACTCCTTAATCATCATTTAGAAAGACAATTTATTTCTCTTCTTTTATCAAAAATATAGCTAGGGATGGAGTAATTTCTTATTGCAATTTAATAAATTGAAGTCTTCTTTAGCTAATCTGAATTTGAAATAGAGAAACTTTGCGAAATAAATAGTTAAACTGTTTTGCCAAATATTATTTTCATTAGTCTCAAATATTTTGACTTTTCTTTTTCTCAAAAAGAAATTCAGTACTTTTCAAGAGACTATGTAAGCTAAATTTGCCTCTTACTGTTCATCAAATTACTTTTGATGAATTCAACGTTCCATTATTATTCTATTGAAGAGATGGAAGAATTTGAATTTCCAACTCTGATTAACTTATCGACTAATCAATTTCTTAAAGGATGATATTTCAATTCTTTTCAGTCTTATAAATTGAGATTTTGCAATATAGGATTTCATAATGACATCCCATACAACTCACTTATGGATACTAAATCTGAATGTCTATATTTTCATTGATTATATTTTTCAGTTGTAGTGATATGCATAATAACTAAATATCGTTAGAAGTGATTCTTGGGTAATTTGAATCGCAAAAAATGGTCACTTGTTTTGATGTTTAATAGCTAATCCAAGTTATTATTAAATCACTTTCCCCAATAACTTAACTTCTTATATGTTGATGGTATCATTAAAATTTTAATTTTCAAGTTAGAAATTTCACTGATCATTATTTCATAACAACACCTAATTTGGTGCTAAAAAAGATTACTCATAACTTTTGTATTTCCATTCATTTTATCATTTCTTAATTCAACTCATAGAACCTCAATACTCTACGCAACTTATAGATAAGTAACTTGCGTAATAAACAATCAAAGTTTTCATTACTTTTATATAGAAGTCCTTTGATTGTTTTAAAATATGGTTCTATTTCATTTTTCACTTCATGTTTTATTTTGAAAAAGAGACAATACTTTACTTTAAAGTATTTTATTTTCTTAGAAACTTACTTGGACAACTTGACCTTCTAATCTCAATCTTATTGTGATTTCCAAGTCAAGATACAATTTATCTAATCACTTTCCATTTTTTTATAATTTCGCGTATGTCTCATTTTTTTTTTCATTTGAGACTCGTTCTAAAGCAAATATTAGTTGATTATGAATAAAAATGATATTTTATAAAATAGGTCTTCTAGAGTTAATCGTGTAATAAGGACAATCCATATCCCGTGCTTCTCATAAGTCCCAATTTCATATTTTTTTCAAACATTTTTCAATCACTTGAGACTCAATTTAAATCTATTTAAATATTTCCCTGAGCATTTTAAAAATTATAATGATTCGATACTTTTGATTTCCAAGAAATCCATGTTCAGTATTTAAGTACATGAATCATTTGGACAACCCTTTTAACCAATTTCCGATTGGTTTCATAACTGACACTTTCATCTAATATATCAATACTAAACTACTCACAACACCTTTGTGAATTCAGAATTCACAAGTCTATTTCGTATCCTTTTACGCTCAGTTTCATTTCACAAGCTTATTTTCTTTTTAATTTTCTATTTCTAATTTTATTCGTACAATCTTACGAGTTAAGTATAAAACGGACAAGGAGAATAAACTTCCTATCGTATACCTAGCGATAATACATGTATAAGACACAAATATAACATAATAATAAAGTTTTTAACTTTTTAACCTCATTCCATCATGTTACTTCCCAACAATTTACTCACTTATCCTCAATCAATAAGATTCCTTTAGAATATTAGGCTCTGATACCAACATTGTCAGAGCCCACTAAATTAGAGCATCTGACCATCTTAAATTTTTTTTATCCCTAAATAATCTTGCAGCCTTCATCTCTCCATCAATAAAAATTTAATATTAAGATCTTATAATAATCTATTATAATATGTTATCAACCACTAAGGATTCTAAGTGAATCTTAAACCTCAAAATTCGTTTATATTAATTGGAAAGTCCTAAAAATTTTGTAAGAATTTTTCGACAGCATCTCCTTTATTTCTAAACCTACACCAAAATTCCCAACCTTTAGAAAACCTGCTATGATTTAGTGGAAATGCCGAAGGACTCATAATCTACTTATAACAATATATATTACATCAAATAAATTATATATTCATTTTAACTTGATTTAAAATTTCAAAAATCTTCAACTAGTATTACCTTAACTCAAAGAATTATCTAAATTTGTTCTAAAATCGTTACTATCATTCCAAAGAAGATCCTAATCATACTCTAACCTATAAACCCATTTATACATTATAATATATTCAGAAATAGTACATACAAAAGGAAAATAACTAAGCAAGTCAGATACAATTGAAAATCTTTTCTTTTCCCTTATCACCACTAGAATCTGGCATAATCTAATTATAACAATTCGATAATGTCATATAAGCAAATCCCACACTATCTAATACACCTTTACTAATCAAAATAAAAAAAATTATCCAAGGAATTAAAATGAAGAATAAAATCCAAGGAATTTAAATACAATCGTGAATCCATCCCTTTTTGTTATACGACGATAATCAGAAAACGTTCACCGAAAGTAGTAAGTAAACAATAAGAAGGACTCATGCACGGGGAGAATAACTGAACGAGCCACGTTCCTTTAGACATTACGAGTATGATCTTATTAAACGTGATCTCATGATAACCACTTGCAAAGTATTTGTGACTCTAACCTCTCAAGCATAATATAATGTTCTATAACCATGGTAAAGTCTACATTATAAGGAGATTCGAATCGCTTTATCCTCCTAACCCGTGTATGCATGTACAACAGGAATGCAATATCCAGGATCAATGCAGTTTATACGAAATTATAATCATATAATGTAAAGGTTACAGAGGGATTTACTTAACCTTACAAACGTGATATTGCAACTCCGTTGCACTCCAAGTCGGTAAACTAGACTACATTGGGCTCTAATCACAGTCCTACAATTCATTAATATGTCATGTAAGCCTCCATAATAACTTCACCATTTTTCTAATTATATGCGATGTAATTTACCCAATCGCGTCCGAAACCCCTAAATTACTTCCAAAATAAATTATTTGATTCCAAAATTTCATTTTGAGTCAAAATTGTTATTTAGCATAAAAAATTATGTTGTCTAGGTTTGAATATAGTTTTTCCAATTTATTATATTTTATTTCTTCTTTCTCGACCCAAAAATCTTTGAATCCCTTCAAATCAACTCCTCAAATGTTTTGATCTCAGTATTGACTCCAAATTGTGATTCAGATTCAAAGCTTAACCTAAACTAGGCATTAAAACAATTTTTCAAATTTTTTGCATTTTCGTATATCGTAACACATATTACGAGACAAAACAAATGGTATAATTCATTGAGAAAATACCAAATTTCTCATATTTCGTAAAAATCCGCCATTTTAACATATTTGCCTAAAATATAATTTTTATCTAAATGTTTCTCATTTTTAGGATTTTTTTCTATTTTCTGGCAATTTCTCATTTTTATTTAGGGTTTTATCCCTAAACTCGATCTGTCCGGTTGGTTTAACCGAACCGGGTTTGGTCCGGTTGGGGATCAAACCTCATATTCCTCTGTTGTTCAATGAATAGCTAGGAAATTTTTTTAAGCTTTTCAATTTTTTTAGGTGTTGGGCTCCCAACCTCAACCCCGGGTTAGGTTTAGGCAGGGGAGACCTTCCCTTGCAATTGTCTTCCTCAGTTCGTCTAGGCTTGACACCCCAACTTCCATTAACAAACCTCACAACCACCTACAACAACGCGACAACAATAAACAATACAAACACTCACCTCGATTTTGATCCCTTCGTCTCACTCTCTCTCTCTCCTCTCGGTCTCCCCTACCATCTTTCCCTCAATAAATTTTAATTTTTCGTTTCTTATCTGGTTTGAAATCGTTAATTTGATGCAGACGTACTATTTGCTTTGCAAATAATATATTAGATTTCTAAAAGATTCGTCTTAAGCAAATCTCGAGACGATCTAATGATTTCCATTCTATTATATAAATTTGTTCTACCTGAAGTCAATCTTTGGCATAAACAAATTGAATGAGATAGTGTTAATGTTAGAGATATATATTGGAATTTCTTTGAAATCCCCATCGCACAAATCTCAGGCAAATCTAACGATTCACCCACTTTATATATATAATGATCTTCCTCGAGATACAGGTTGTTTATCTCTAGGTTGATCAAGTGGCTATTAACTAGATAAGCACCACCTCTTGACCGAATTACTGTGAAATCAATTATTTGCGATCTCTTATAGTTACGTATCACGTATCTCGAGGTACATCTAATGGTTTTATATGTAAAACAAAACACCCTTGATTTTCATTGAGATTGGACGTCGTACATCTTGAGGAGTGGACAAATCATCTCACTAATAGCAACGTTCATCAATTTCCCTTCCTCGACACTCACGTTGCACGTATCTCAATGCACATCCAATGTATATTTTATTTAATTGAAACTATAGGACTGATTTATATATTTTTATCTATAAACTATATTATATATAAATATATATACACCTGTGTATTTTCGCGGCTATTAATTCGTCACACGCACAAGTGACCATCCTCAAGCGTGCACACTATTGTACATCTCACACATGTCGACTTCGACCCAGCGTGTCACCAGGCACCCACTAATTTATTAATTATTTTATTTAATTTTTTGATTATCTCTTTAGTTTATATTTTAATTAAATTCCAAATAATACCTAATAATTACAAAAAATTAGAAAAAATTCTCCAACGCGCTTCAGAGCTCACGTACACTACGTATGCACTCCACTTGACCCTATTTCGTGTCTAAATAGTATATCATACATCAAATAGGCATACAACATATAAAAATAATATTAAAATTTGTGATCTCTGATCCTTAATGCGTCGGTCCCATATTTGATACCTAAATCTCAAATTAAATATGAAAATACTAAATTAGCCACCTGATCAAGTTTATAAAATTCTCGGATGTCATAGTCTGACACTAACAACAATTTTCAACAATAATAGATAACAACGAATTCACTTCCTACTTGTGAATTCAACTGATAACTAATTTTAAACTTACCCAATAAGTAAGGAGTATTGATTTATAGTGGTTTAAATCCTGGATTCCTTTGAATTAGACCAATGATTCTCTCCCTAGATTGACCAAACCTACAACTACTTATCCTTACTCTCACTCGATGAAATAGTGACAAAATTGATGTTTTTCATTAAATTTTCTTTTCTTCGACATTTTTCGCACATATCTTGAGGTAGATCTATTGGTTCAGTTTTTTCAATTAATATTTTGATATTACTTGTGATGCATGTCGTGTATCTGTAGGACGATCTTGTGGCTATTAATAACCCATCACATTATAATCGTCTTACTCACAATCAAACTTATTGACCTCCTCGAGATATGCTGCATATCTCGAGGTATATCTTTATAGCTGTTAACAAATAGTATCACGAGCCACCTCATCCTACACATGCTTGCCACCTAACTCTTTCTGTGCACCATTTGATTCATTTAAAGATCATAATATGTATCTCGAGGCAATCCAAGTGTCTAAATAATTAAATTCAAACAAAAGGTATATATATATATATATATTTATATATGTCAATTATATATAAATATATATAACTATGTATTTTCATACATATAAATTCATCGAGCGCGTCAACGACCACCCTCGAGCGTGCATACTATTGTGTGTCCTACGTGTGTCATCCTCTATCCAGCGTGTCATTGAACACCCACCATTGTTAGTTATTTTCAATATATATATGATTATATTCCCGTATTGATAATTTCGTCATGCACGCCAGGTGTGTCACTTTGTCACCTCTGTCCCACATATGATATTAGTTGTCACATAATTTTTCAATTAATTATTTATTTTCCAACTAAAGGCTTACATTAATTTACATCAATAGCCTATAGTATATTTAATTCAGAATCCAATCAATCGAACATAATAAATTCACACAAAGGTACTCACACACTTGTCATAATATGTCACGCTTAACCACGACCCTAACTTAGGTTAATTCGTATTTTGATTACATTTAATCAACTTATTAGGGATATAGGTTGTTACAACAAATCAAAGGTAGTCGGTCAATTCGAGACTACTATTGGTGCCTTCAACGAGACATACTAATTTTTGGCGTCATTGTTAGGGATTAATGTTAATTTGTTTTCTTTTTAGTTTAGTTTAGTTAAGTTTTTTTTATGGTTACAAATCCCCGACATTCATTTTCCACAGACACTTTGGTCCCACTTGATCCAGAAGTTGACCGAACATATAGAATGAAGAACATGGATAGCAAAGTGAAGATAGAAAAGTGAAGGAAACGTTACATGTGAATACTTTAATATCTTCTTTTGTTAAAACCATTATTATTTTTTATTTTCTAACTAGGACACTAGCTTAGACCCACGTGGATGCCGCATATAGGCTAAGGGCATGCCTACCTAGGTATATTAATTATATTTATCAGTTGAATTCCTTAATACTTATGTTAATTATTATCTTATTCATTTTTACGTTGAATTCCTTAATACTGATGTAAATTATTATCTTATTTATTTTTGCATCGCTTGTGTGTGTTTAAATTAATATATCATGTGAGGATATGTGACGAGTATTTATCTCAAAAAGTATGCCAACTTGGGTAACAGATAGGCGAACTACGAGTACAATAGAAAATACGAATAACTCAAGAAAACTTGTGTAATTGGTGAAACAAATGGGAAATATAAACAAAGTTCAAGGCAATTTAGTGAAAATAATTGACTATGGTGCACCTCAAGACGTATACCGAGGAGCAAGGACGTTAAATAACTGAGTAAATGAGGGTTAAGTAGAACAAAAAGACTTTCAAATGTCCCAATAGACTCATTAAATTTTCCTAATAGTTCAAATATAGACCATAGATGGTCCTAGAGATTTAAGCAAGATCAATAACTATGTATATAATGTTTTAGTAGAATTGTTTTTCAAAACCACTAAAAATTTTCATACAGAACTATTTTTCAAGGCTGTGGAGAGTGATTGGAAGTTCTAAATTTGTTGATTTATGCTGGAATCATTCAAAATCTAGTGCTACAACCAAGTTAAGCAACTTCATTTCCTTTAATTCTTCTAAATAAGCTTGAAAGCGTTGGTTTTTTTATTCAATTTCAAAATTCATGATAACTCAATGGTTTTATAATGGTTGTCTATGAATAAGGAGTCTATTTCAACAACAAATTAGGTTTTATGAACATAAATTCATGAAATTCGGCAATTGGGTATTTTATGGATGAATGCATGAATTATATATGTTAATGAATTCATGCCTTTAGCTTTTGTTGATGGAGTTTTTGGATGTCCCTATGAGGAAAGGGTAAGTCGATGGCAAATGGGGATGGCCATAGGGGTGTCGGGGACCGAATTCTTAAGTTGAGAATTTGTCACCCAACATTAGCAACGTGGTTTTTAGGAAGGATAACGCGTTATCCATTCTAGGCATGCAATTGTTCTTCATCACGAAGAATAGTAGCGCACTAGGTGACTCCTTAATGTGCTACACAGTCGTAGCAAGCTAGGTAGCCTACCTACCATATTCATAAGTCATTATTTAGACTTATATATAGCATTAGATTATTAGTATATTCGGTATAAATATCTCGGAATGAGATCTAATCGATGGTATTTTGTATTTTTCGTATACATGGTATAAAGGAGACAATGGAGTGATTTTGGGTGGGAACGATTATTAAATGCACAGAACTATGATTAACACCATGGTTTAGATGCTTGTCGACATGGAAGATGACTAGACAACACAGGCAAGGCATGAAGGACCAAGAAGAAAAGAAAAATAAGACAAAAGTGCCTACATTTTAGCAACGCCATGGGACAAAGGGGACGACGCTGAGATGGTCGGCACATGGCGCCATGTCTACTAAGAGAGGAAAATGCATACAAAGAGGTTGAAGCATTGGTGGCACTGGTGCTTTACGCATAGAGCGTTGGATCACTTATAGACATAGCTGAAACGTAAAAAATAGAAAATTTAGAGTTCTATTTCATTTGGAATTGTGTACTAGGGTTTTTTATTATTTTCTAAAGTGTCTTAGGAGTATAAATGGATATTTAAACGTGGTAAAATCACCTATTATCACGTATTACCACCAATATTCATTAAGAGAAAGCAATTAGTATAGTTTACTTTGTTCTTGAGTATTAAGAAGAGTTTGGAGGAGAAGACATTGACTACTCACGTACAGTTATTCGATATTGATTTCTTAGTTTCATTGAAGCTATTTAATTCAATATTTAATTGCAATGAATACCCTTATGTGCTTGTTTATTTCAATGATGTGTAAGCAAATCATTAATCTTAGAAATCAATGGATCCTATGTTATGAATGTTATGCTAAAGTGTTATGAGTGGATTATAATGTTAAAAAGGGCAATGGTTAGAATTTGTATTGATTCTAGACGTAATGGTATGAACATCTAAATTACAAGTTTGTTGATTATCGGTGGTAGGAGTTACCATGTCCAATAAAGCTCTTAATTCGGATATGGGTGGTAAACCATAAAATATATAACACGGATAGATAGATATTTATTAGGGAGACAAGGATAGTAAACCTAATTGGTTATGATTTTAAAGATTTGAGACTAAAAGCAATGTGGAACTAACATTATTCATGGTTATAGGTGGAGTTCTAGTTTGCACTTTAGAATCCTTTTCGTCATGAAAGTAGGTTGAAGTGATTTGAAGAAATATGTCACTTCTAATTAAGCATCGGACATACATAATGAAGATAAAGGGAGTGATAAAAAGTATAGTTATTCATTACCTTGGTGAAGTTTTGAACTAAGATACTCTTAATATAAAGTACAATAGTATTTCCATTGTTTTATTAGAATCAATTAATTTAGTTTAAAATTAGTTAAAACGAGATTTCCTTGGCAATAAAGTAAATCTGACTAATTATATTGAGTGCAATACACCTTTACCTGAGTAAAACATCCGTAATGAACATAATTTCATCACATTATTACCAAAAATAAGCCGTTATACTTGCGGTTATGATCACGCGCTAGAGATAGTACATACTCATTTTTAAAATAAAATGCTAACGTACTGTTTTAAGACTAAAGCTATAAAAATATTCAAACACATGTAAAACACCCTAAACCACTTGTAATTGACCTCAAGGGACTCAAGGATTATAGTACGATAATTGAGGGCATGACGGGGTTAGATCAAGGTGTTTTTGGAGATTGGAAAGCGTGTTTGAGGTGCGTAAAACCCAATTGAATGTCACATTAGTATTCAATTGCTGTTTTTCTTGATGCTATCCATTCTTGTCCTAATTTTCCATTCCATTAGTTTTTTTGGGATAATTTGTTGAATTTACTCCCACCGGCAATTCCATTGTATGTTTATGGACCGTTAGACTGTAGCATGTGTGACCAAGCCCTAGGTGAATGGCAATTCGACTAGCTCTTAGGTGCATGTGTCGGTGGAGCGCAGCAATAGGTCTACCACTACGAGGAACTGGGTGAAGGAGTAGTGGGAGCACCTATTAAAAGGATCCAATGATCCAAATTATGGTCTAGTTTAACCGAGATGGGCACATACTTTACTTATCTACCTTCCTATGCATTCATGTGATGATCCAATTACAATTGCCTATTTTACATTCCGCATGTTTATTTAACATTATTATTTTCATCTTTATTTTTTTAAATGCTTAGTGAGTTTCTTTACGATTTTAATCACTAGAATCATCATTTGTTTGGTTGTGATGACTGAGTGCATATATAGGGGATCCTAGGCGAATTTCCTGATTCCCTACTATTTGAGACCTACTAGTACATGTTCATTTTGATGTTTCGATTTAATTTTAGGGTTTGTAGAAGACTTGAGAGACATATTACTTGTATATATTTACTTTTCTCGTTATAATTTCTTCTTATATACATAGTACTCTTCTGTGTTTTCCACAGTAGGACTATAAATTTTGAGTCTTGACTTATATATCTATTATGTGCTTTACTTGTTACTTAAGACTTCTATTGTATTTTACTAGTTATCTATTTGAAACTTTGTAAAACATAAACAATTTATAGGTAGGGTAAACAAAGAATAAGAGACTTATTTAATAAGTTTATAACCATTAAGCCTTAATAAATACCTTAAGAAAAGCCTGAATAGCTAGTTTAATATGTGACAATAACGCGACAAGTTAGCGCTTACACCAAGGATTCTAGTTTAGCTACAATTGTGACGAGTCATTAAAAATTCAATTTTATATAGGTGTTTGGCAGCATAAATCAAGTTCAAAGTTTTAATTTATTGTTCTCTATTTTTACTATGGATTTTTATAGGGTATTTGAGTTTTTATGCGTGAATTAGACAAATCTGAGAAAAAGAAGGCAAAGTTCGGTTAAAGTTCAGCAGGTCCAACACCACCAGGATACATGTACGGCGTCAAGAAATAGGCACTACATTAAGAAGGCATCATTAGAAAATACACGTACATAATCATATTAACATAAACGACATCAACTATCTAATAGACTGTGCTAGTGCTGACACCAAGATCTGATTTATAAGTTTAAGAGTGACTTAAAGACAAGGATTTCTATAAAATGCCACGACCGTTTAGCATCATTCCCACATAATGGCGTCATCATCGATGGTGCTAGATTCGTAGTGTGTATGTTTTCTAATTTTTTGAATCTTAGTTGTCGGGCTTTTCTATTCTTATACCCAGGCTCACCAAAATAAAGGAGGGACCTCTATGGACGAAAAAATATTGTAATTCAAAGTCATTTAGGAGTAGAGAAAAGTAGAGTAGTCACGTTTAGTGAGGTTCTTTAACACCTTCGTTGAGGATGAACCTTTCTAGCCAATAGTAGGTTTTGGTTTCTACGTTTTGTTAAGATTTTCCATTATAATAGTGCTTTGATTCCATTCTTTATTTTTATGGTATTATTTTTCGTGATGTCTCAATGGTAGATAATAGTTTGTATGATGGGTATCTGGGAACTATAATGAATTAAGACTAGTGTGAGTCTTGATTGATGATCATATGATGATTATACGTATAGGGATACGAATTAAGATCACGAGTACTTGTTAGGGAACAAATCTTGGACCGACCCGCTATGAGAACATCACATGGATTAAGTCATAGTTGTTTCTCATGATAAGTATATATTCCAGTCCTCTGACTTGAGATTACCAGAGACTTCAACATTAGGAACACAGTGATTTGACACAATCAAACGTTGTCTTTAACCGGACGATTATAAAGGTTGTGATTGGTTACTGTGTGAGCAATGTGATGAAGTTGTGTAATCGAGATAGAATTTGTCCCTCTCATATAAAGAGAGATATCTAGTGGATCCCTCGATGTGTTAGACTGTTAAAAGGCCTAGTCTAAGTGAATTGATATTGATCAATGTCACTTGGATGTTTTCGGTCTACCTATAGATCGAGACTAGTACGATTGAACATGTTGGATGACAATTCCATGCCTTATGTTTGATCAAAAGGATATCGTGTGACAAAAGGATGTTATATACATTATTGATTAGGTTGTATCGATTTGATATTCGTACGACTTGGGTAGTCATAATGTCTTGCTAGAGGCCGCTTATGACTTGTATACCAAAATGTGTTTTGGTACACTGCCAACGTTGTATGAGCCTATTGGGTCGCACACTAAGAATTGCTTTGCGAGATTTTAAGATGGTTCAGAAAAATGAATTTTATATGATAAAATTCATGACGGAAACGTCCTTGTGGTGTATTACACTTATACTTCTTTAAGTAGGGGTATATGTGTAATTTACTTAACCGTCTATATACAAGAGTTGTATAAATAGACGCTTTAAGTTAGAATACACTAACGAAAGATCAAAAGGCCAAAACTCCTTTTCGTTTAAGAAACGACTTAGGGTTTTTGGTATGCTCTGGATCGTTTTGGAGAGAAACAAAAAGATTTGGTATTCTCTCGAAGCTAGCACTTTGAATCTCGGTCGCCGTTCGTGTGTGGACTACTAGTAGAGGCGTTCGTCGTTAGCGGCGCCTTAGAGATCGATCAACCTTCAGAAGGTATATTGCGATTGAGGTATGATTAAGTTTTTCATGGTTTAAACGTTTTTAATGGAATTAGATTCGGATCTGTTAGGGTTTTTGTCAAAATTGTTTTGTAATCTCCACAAGCGTATGAAACCCAAAACCCAACAAGTGGTATCGTGAGCCATCGAGTTCGATTCCATTAAACTCATTGCATGTTTTCTTCGATATATACATGATATATGATTGAAAGCATGTTAATAGTTGATGTATATGTGATATACATAAGTTTTCTGTGAGATTTATTATCATGTTTTGTGTATATGATACATATATTCATGATTTAATTGAAATTAGTTTCGCGTTCTATGATCCATGATACCATTAGGTTCGATTAGGATAGTAGTTCATGATTCAATTACATGTTTGTGATTATTTGGATGAAGACCGAAATTGCAAATAATTAATTTTCGAAATTATTTATTTAAAAATAATTAATTTTCGAAATTATTTATTTATCTTGTTATATCTATTTTGTTATGAAGTTTCTATTTTATAAAGATAGATAACAAATTAGAATATGAGATAAATTTCAAGAATCTTGTTATTGGTGATATATTAGGATTCAAATATCTTAATTCCAAAATAATTAATTAATTTTCGAAATTAATTATTTATCTTGTTATATCTATTTTGTTATGAAGTTTATATTTGATAAAGATAGAAAACAAATTAGAATATGAGATAAATATCAATAATCTTGTTATTGGTGATATGCTAGGATTCAAATATCTCAAGTCCTAATTGGATTAGGATAAGATTAGTCCTAATAGGATTAGGATAAGATTAGTCCTAATAGGATTAGGATAAGATTAGTTCTAATTGGATTAGGATAAGACAAGTCCTAATTGGATTAGGATAAGATTAGTCCTAATAAGATTAGGATAAGATTAGTCCTAATTGGATTAGGATAAGATAAGTCCTAATTGGATTAGGATAAGATTAGTCCTAATAGGATTATGATAAGATTAGTCATAATTGGATTAGGATAAGAAAAGTCCTAATTGGATTAGGATAAGATTAATCCTAATTGGATTAGGATAAGATGATTAGTTAGATGTGGGCCTGAGTTAATTAAAATGTTTTAATTGACTTAATTTCGGATAAATTAAGGGGTTAATTTATGATAATAAAATCAGCGAAAATTATGATTTTCTATAGCGAATTTTAATTTTCGGAATTGAGATTCGTCTTCTAAAAAAAAAAAAAAAAAATCTCCAAATTGTTTAGTGATTGAACAAATCAATAAAATATATGTTATTTCATTGTTTACATAAAATCACTAAAACTGAATAAAATCCCTCTATTAAATTTTAAGTCTCGTGCCATCCATTTTAAACACTTGTCAAGGCCTCGATCACACTAATATAGTTTCAGCCATAGTTGGGTGTATTATGTTATCTTGGTGAGATAAGTTGGGTAAGAGTTACCTGAATGTTTAAAATGGTCCGACTTAATAAAGCCATCAAAATAGTTTTGAGCTTTAGGCAAATGATGAGATAAAAACATGTTAAGACATAAGATGTCTCATATCTCATAAAAGGATCTAAAAATTACATAAGATGTAATTGGTAACTGTTACCTACCTAAATAATCTAGTTCTATGTTTCATGCCATAGCTGTCATAGAATTAGGTGAAATATGGATTTTAGTCCCCTAAATAAACAATACGTTTTAGGAGGGTTGTTAATTTAGTGGGAGTCTATTCCTCTATACTAAAATAAACTTTGCATAATCTTTATTGTAGATCAATGGCCTCTTCAAGTAACAATAATCCCTTGTCACCGCGATCCATCCTTGAGAAGGATAAGCTATCGGGACTAACTTTCTTGACTCGGTTCGAAACTTGAGAATTGTTCTTAAGCATGAACGCAAGTTGTATGTCCCTGGATGCTCCAATCCCCGAGGACCCACCAGCCAATGCTACGAAAGTCGTGAAGGATGCGCATAGTAAGCATGTCAACGATTCTATTGATGTTGCATGTATTATGTCGGCAACTATGGTTCTGAACTTGAGAAGGACATGGAACTAATGGAAGCCTACGACATGGCTATAACGTTGAAGGAAATGTTCCAACAAACAAGCTACGCAAGAAAGGTTCGAGACAAAGTCAAAAACCTACATTCTTGCAAGATGACCGAGGGTGCGTCGTTAGTCCTCATGTTCGAAGATGAAGGGCTATGTTGACCAGCTTGATAGACTCGGATTTCCCATAAGCCAAGAGTTGGCTACGGATTTGATCCTGAATTCATTACCGGAGAGTTACTCACAATTTGTGATGAACTACAATATGAATAATATGGATAAATCAATTTCGAGTTGCATTTGATGCTCAAAACTGCTGAACAAAATATCAAGAAACCCTCTAGCAATATGTTGATGGTCTAAAAGGGAAAGGGAATGAAGAAGAAAAGCAAAGACAAGGCTAGAGT
Organism: Stephania yunnanensis; assembly: GCA_039657365.1. Taxonomy (NCBI): domain Eukaryota; kingdom Viridiplantae; phylum Streptophyta; class Magnoliopsida; order Ranunculales; family Menispermaceae; genus Stephania; species Stephania yunnanensis. Next base: position 22,627,351 of record CM077583.1, read on the forward strand.
TGCCAAGGTTGTTGCTGCACATGCGCAAAGCCCATGAAACAAGTCAAGCCCCAGCCTGTTCCTGCTTTAAAACACCCAAAAGAAAAAGGAAGAAAATTGTCATTTTTGTAATCAAACCTATCTTTGGCATTGTCGTCTCGGGAACATAAACGAGAAACGCATAACGAAGCTCCATAAAGATGGGCTTCTTGATTCATTTGATTTAGAAACATATGAAACGTGCGTATCTTGTTTACTAGGCAAGATGACTGAAAGTCCCTTTACTAGATACAGTGAAAGGGCAAGTGATTTATTGGGTCTAATACATACTGATGTATGCGGTCCTATAAACACAATGGCTAGATAAGTTTATCAAGATACTTCATTACATTTAATGATGATTTCAACAGAGATATGGTTATGTATATCTTATGAAACATAAAGTGAATCATTTGAGATGTTTCGAATGTTTCAAAATGAAGTGCGTAATCAACTTGGTAAAACTATCAAAACACTTCGATCAGATCGAGGTGGTGAATATTTAAGCCAAGAATTTGATGATCATCTTATAAATTGTGGGATTGTCTCCCAATTGACTCCACCAACAACTCCACAATGGAATGGAGTTTCTGAAAGGAGAAATCGAACCTTATTAGATATGGTTCGATCTATGATGAGTCATGCAGATCTTCCATTATCCTTTTGGGGTTATGCATTACAAACTGCAGCTTTCACTCTAAATCGAGTTCCTTCTAAAGCGGTTGATAAAACACCATATGAGATATGGTACGGGAAGAGACCTAGTTTGTCTTTTCTTAAGATTTGGGGTTGTGAGGCTTACGTAAAGCGACAAGTCTCAGAAAAACTAGCGCCTAAATCTGACAAGTGTTTATTTGTGGGGTATCCTAAGGAAACAAAAGGATATTACTTTTATAATCCCACTGAGAACAAAGTGTTTGTTGCTCGGTATGGTGCCTTTACGGAAAAATAGTTTATTTCAAAAGACACTAGTGGGAGAGAAATAAATCTTGAAGAAGTTCAAGAATCACAAGTAAATAATGAACCGCTATTGGAAGTTCAACAACGTTCCGAACCAGTTGAACCTCCACAAGTGACACAAGGCCCACGTAAATCTAGTAGGGTAAGACATGAGCCAGAGAGATTCGGATTTCTCATTACTGATAGTCGTGATGTGTTGCTTATAGACCAAAATGAGCCCACCACTTATCGGAGGCTATGTCTGGACCAGACTCAGATAAATGACTAAGTGCCATGAACTCTGAAATGCAATCCATGTATGATAACCAAGTTTGGAACTTGGTTGATTTACCTGAAGGTGGTAAGACCATTGGATGTAAATGAGTTTTCAAGAAGAAAACTGACATGGATGGCAAAGTGCATACTTTTAAAGCAAGACTAGTAGCAAAAGGTTTCAGCAGACTCAAGGTGTTGATTATGATGAAACTTTTTCACGCCATCGCCATGCTTAAATCCATAAGAATTTTAATTGCCATTTTGCATATTATGACTATGAAATATGGCAAATGGATGTAAAAACAAAGCATTTCTTAATAGAAAGTGCTTGAGGAAGTGTATATGACACAACCCGAACGTTTTGTACATCCCGAGAATTCTAGGAAGGTATGCAAGCTTCAAGATCCATTTATGGATTAAAGCAAGCTTCTCGGAGTTGGAATCTTCGTTTTGATGAAGCAATCAAGGATTTTGGTTTTATTAAGAATGAAGATGAGCCTTGTGTATACAAGAAGGTCAAGTGGGAGTGTAGTTATTTTTCTCGGTACTTGTATGTTGATGATATATTACTCATTGGAAATGACATCCCAACATTGCGAATGTCAAGTCTTGGTTAGGGAAGTGTTTCTCAATGAAAGACTTAGGAGATGCGACCTATATTCTAGGGATAAAGATCTATAGGGATAGATCTAAGAGGCTAATCGGTCAAAGTCAAAGTGCTTACATAGACAAGGTCTTTGAATAGGTTCGGTTTACAAGACTCTAAAAGAGGATTGTTGCTAATGTCTCATGGCATAAGTCTCAAGAAGAATCAATGTCCTAAGACAAATGATGAGCGAGGACTCTGTATGAATAAGATTTCATATGCATCACTATTGGATCTATCATGTATGCCATGTTATGCACTCGACACGATGTATCATATGCTTTGAGCACTACAAGCAAGATATCGATCGATCCAGTGAGAGTCACTGGATAGCAAAAGAACATCCTTAAGTACTTAAGAAGGACTAAGGAAGTGTTCTTGGTCTATGGAGGTTTTGAAAATGATCTAGTTGTAAATGGTTACACAGATGCAAGTTTTCAAACCGATATAGATGATTTTAGATCGCGATCGGATATGTGTTTACTTTGAATGGGGGTGCGAGAAGTGGAAAAGTTCGAAGCAAGAGATCGTGATGATTCTACAATGAAGGCGAGTATATTGCGGCGTCCGATGCAAAGAAAGGAGGCGCTTTGGATCAAAAAGTTCATTTATGAACTAGGTGTGGTTCCAAGTATTGCTAACCCTGTTTGTTTGTATTGTGACAATAACGGGGCAATAGCACGAGGCCAAGGAACCTAGATCACATCACAGATCCAAACATATACTCAGGCGTTTTCATCACATTAGAGAAATTATTGAGAGGGGAGACGTAAAAATTTGCAGAGTACCTACTAAAGACAACGTTGTGGATCCATTGACAAAACTCTTCCACAAGCAAAACATGATGGTCATGTTAGATCATTAGGCATTAGATGCATGTATGATTGGCCCTAGTGCAAGTGGGAGATGATGGGGCATGTGCCCTAGGTCAATCCATTAACTGTCTTTATGAATACTTTTAGTTAATAGAATAGAGGATTTCATTTGCTGTTTATTATAATTAATTTGCATGTTTACATTATAATAAGATCCATGGGTATTTACATAAATATCCTAAATGTCCCTAGTCGATCATTATACTGGGAACTATAATGAATTAAGACTAGTGTGAGTCTTGATTGATGATCATATGATGATTATACGTATAGGGATACGAATTAAGATCATGAGTATTTGTTAGGGAACAAAGTACTGGACCGACCCGCTATGAGAACATCACATGGATTAAGTCATAGTTGTTTCTCATGATAAGTATATATTCCAGTCCTCGACTTGAGATTACAGAGACTTCAACATTAGGAACACGGTGATTTGACACAATCAAACGTTGTCTTTAACAGGACGATTATAAAGGTTGTGATTGGTCATTGTGTGAGCAATGTGATGAAGTTGTGTAATCGAGATAGAATTTGTCCTCTCATATAAAAGAGATATCTAGTGGATCCTCGATGTGTTAGACTGTTAAAAGGCCTAGTCTAAGTGAATTGATATTGATCAATGTCACTTGGATGTTTTCGGTCTACCTATAGATCGAGACTAGTACGATTGAACATGTTGGATGACAATTCCATGCCTTATGTTTGATCAAAAGGATATCGTGTGATAAAAGGATGTTATATACATTATTGATTAGGTTGTATCGATTTGATATTCGTACGACTTGGGTAGTCATAATGTCTTGCTAGAGGCCGCTTATGACTTGTATACCAAAATGTGTTTTGGTACACTGCCAACGTTGTATGAGCCTATTGGGTCGCACACTAAGAATTGCTTTGCGAGATTTTAAGATGGTTCAGAAAAATGAATTTTATATGATAAAATTCATGACGGAAACGTCCTTGTGGTGTATTACACTTATACTTCTTTAAGTAGGGGTATATGTGTAATTTACTTAACCGTCTATATACAAGAGTTGTATAAATAGACGCTTTAAGTTAGAATACACTAACGAAAGATCAAAAGGCCAAAACTCCTTTTTCGTTTAAGAAACGACTTAGGGTTTTTGGTATGCTCTGGATCGTTTTGGAGAGAAACAAAAAGATTTGGTATTCTCTCGAAGCTAGCACTTTGAATCTCTCGCCGTTCGTGTGTGGACTACTAGTAGAGGGCGTTCGTCGTTGGCGCAAAGTGTAATCATTGCAAATCTTTAAGCGTAAACACATTGACATGCTATTAATTAGGTTGAGTCTTTGATACCAACCGAGTTGAGAAATGGCGATCATTGAGCAAGCGACTTGATATACCTATTGTTCTAAGTGAGTAACATCGAGAACTAGGTTGAATCTGAGAGTGGTTGCCTAATGCTATCTAGGGGTAGGTGTTCCCATAGAGTTTTTAATGCTGCTCATGTGCTAAATCTTTAGAGCAGTTGCCAAAGGTTGTACGGGGGAGTAAGAGAAGTATTTAGAGAGCTGTTACCTTATCTATCGAGAATAGGGGCTATGGTATTGGTGACCCCAACACCTATAGCCTATCTTGGGAAACTGTTTTAAAACCCATATTTCTAAATCGATGATACAAGACATGGAAAAAATAGGGGTAGATTTTGGATTCCTAAACTTAGGTATGCTTCGCTATTTTTGTGTTTCAAATATTTACTTACTTGATTTACTTTTTTGTAGACCCGAATTTGGATATAAGGTTTCTTTCATGTTAAAACCCCAAGTGATCAAAGATTTGATTACGAATTGAGTTTAAATTTTATTTTCCTGTTATTTTTTTGTTTTTCGAGTCTACTAGTTTATGCACGCTGATAATTCAATCTAGTGGTGATCGCAAGATTACTATGTGACATATTAATGAAGATATAAAAAATCATCTTACTCAACAGCCCGTTTCCTTAAACTTTCCACTAAACAAATAATTCCCAACTACCCACATCATGGCCAACGATAGGGCTATGTCAAATCAAGATTCATAAAAGAAGGTCACATTCTTGAAAACTCTGAAGCACTCTATGAGGACATCGATAGTCCCGATTATATAGGGGGGTTCAAGGGAAACTAGAAGCTATCTATTAGTTCTTTTACCCCAATTGCAAAAGAAAACAATTTCTTAAAGCCATGCAAGTAATGAATGTCCTACTTTGCTTGAGGACCACTAATCATTCCTCACAATCAAGCAAAAAGAGAACATGATAACTAATTCTTTACCCCAAGAAGAAAACAATTTTTAGAGAACATGATAAAATCTTTAGTGGCTCAACAGAGCCAATTTGCTAGAGAAGTTTGGTTGTTTTGGGGTTCATACGCAGCTGAAATTACAAAACAATTTTGACAAAAACCCCAACAGGATCCGAATCTAATTCCATTAAAGACGTTTAAACCATGAAAACTTATCATACCTCTGTCGCAATATACCTTTCTAAAGGTTGATCGATATCTAAGGCGCTGCCAATGATGAATGCCCTCTACAGTAGTCCATACACGAACGGCAGCCGAGACTCAAACTGCTAGCTTCGAGAGAATACCAAACTTTTTTTTGTTTCTCTCCAAAAAGATCTAGAGCATACCAGAAAACTCTAATTCAATTCAGAAACAAAAATAGAGTTTTGGCTCTTAATCTTTCATGCGTGTGTTATAACTTAAAGCGTCTATTTATACAACCCTTGTATATAGGCGATTAAGTAAATTACACATATACCCCTACGTAAAGAAGTATAAGTGTAATACACCACAACGACATTTTTGTCATGAATTTTATCATATAAAATTCATTTTCTGAACCATCTTAAAATCTCGCAAAATCAATCTTAGTGTGCGACCCAATAGGCTGATACAACGCTGACTGTGTACCAAAACACATTTTGTTATACAAGTCATAAGTGACCTCTAGCAAGACATTATGACTACCCAAGTTGTATGAATATCAAATCGATACAACCTAATTAATAGTGTATATAACATACTTTTGTTACATGATATCCTTTTGGTCAAACATAATGCATGGAATTGCCACTCAACATGTTCGATCGTACTAGTCTCGATCTTTAGGTTGACTGAATACATCTAAGTGACATTGATCAATATAAATTCACTTAGACTAGGCCTTTTAACAGTCTAACACATAAAGGGATCCATTGATATCTCTCTTTATATGAAAGGGACAAATTCTATCTCGATTACACAACTTCCTCGCATTACTCACATAGTAACCAACCACAACCTTTATAATCGTCCGGTTAAAGACAACGTTTGATTGAGTCAAATCATTGTGTTCCTAATGTTGAAGTCTCTGGTAATTTCAAGTCAGTGGACTAAAAAATATACCTATAATGAGAAATATCTATGACTTAATCTATGTTATGTTCTCATTGCGGGTCGGTCCAGTAATTTGTTCCCTAACAAGTACTTGTAATCTTGATTCGTATCCCTATACATACAATCATCATATGATCATCAATCAAGACTCACACTAGTCTTCATTCATTATAGTTACTAGTATAATGATCGACTAGGGACATTTAGGGTATTTCTGTAAATACCAACGGATCTTATTATAATTTAAACATGCAAATTAATTATAATAAGCAACAAATTAAATCCTTTATTTTATTAACTAAAAGTATTAATAAAAATAGTTAATAGATTGACCTAGGGCACATGCCCCAATAAAGTCAACCATTTTCAAGTGAACAGTGAGAAAGCTCCCAGTGACATAAAGGCCGCAGTCTGAAAGTCGCAGGTCTAGGTAGGACAAATTGCATAACAACTGGGAAGACTAGAGAACGAAGAAAAGTTGCCTACGCAAACTTGCCCAAATCCAAATACTAGTGCCAATGCTATTACACCTCATAGTGGTAAAGGATATAAGGGGCCTAAATACCTAGATAGACTACCTAACTTAAATGAATTGTCTAACGAGGAGGAAAATGAAGTTAAGATCTTAGGACCAACCCCTAAACAAATGGAAGTTCCCCAAATAGAAGCTCTACATGTTTATAAGGTCAAACCTCCCTTTCCCCAATGCTTAAAGATAGATAGAAAAGGGAGGATGAGAAAGTGATTATTGAGACCTTTAGGATAGTAGAAATATACATTCCACTTTTTAGTGTATTGAAATAGGTTCCTAGGTATACCAAGTCTCTCAAGGAGACATGCACTAACAAAGGAAGATTGAAAGGCGACTAGAGGATTCAAGTGGGAGAAATTGTCATAGCCATCTTATAAAAGAGACTTTATCCTAAATGTAATGAGATTTTCTTGATACCTTACATTATAAGGGATGCCAATATTCCAAGGGAAATGTGCGACCATTGTGTTTCCAGTAATATGATGCCTCTATATATTTATGAGAAACTCAACATAAGACCTTTAAAAGAAACAGGGATTGTGATTCAATTAGTAGATCCGTTAGTGATTGGACTAATCGAGGTATTAAAATATGGAGGAGTAAGAGTAAACAAATTTGTATTTCATTTAGATATCTACATACCAGACTTGAAGGATGTGGAACAATTCCTAAACTCCTTGACTATGCTCCTTAATGACCATTCTTGAAAATTACAAAGACAAAAATCAATGTTTTTAAGGGAACCCTCACCATGTAACTTGATAGTAAGAAGAGCAAGTTCAATATCTATGACACTCTACGATTTACAAGTTATGTATCCTTAGTCGAATCTACATTGGTGCCATTACTAACGTAATGCCTAAATCCTTTTTTCTAGAGAATAAACATAAGTTTAATGTTCTAGGAGAGTATTCAATAATAATAGGTGGGGCTAAAGCAGCGGGACAAGTAAAAGATGGTCTTATACAAATTGGTAAGTTCTCTTATAAGGCTGATTTTACTATTTTTCCAATTTTATGTGAACTAACCCTCCAGTGATATCAGGGCGAACATTCATGGAAACTACTGGAGTAGTAATTAAAATACCCCAAAAAGTAGCTATGCTAAAAAAGTTTGATAAATACATGCTATTACGGGGAGGAGAAGAGATAGAATCCCAAAGGAGTACAACATGATGATTGCCCCTAACATCCCATATTTTGATTGTTTAAGGTTCCCGATGAATCAATAATTATCTATTATTTTAAGGTATTTAGCTATGTAAGTCTACTCCAAAGTCATGTTTTATGGTTCTATAGTTTACTTCTGAGATTTAAACGGTAATTGAGTGTTTATGCGTGAATTGGACAAATCAGGGAAATAAGTCAAAGATTAGTCAAAAGACAATAAATATGATGCCCCTTGAATGAACTAATCGCACCATGGAGAAGCCACGCTGCCACGTAAGGCATCAAGGCAGATGAATGCATGACATCATAAATGAATGGACGTCATTGGGTTCTATAACAAATGGTGCCACCCACAGCACCAGTATAAGATATAGAAATTCCAGATTGACTTATTGCTCAAAACTTGCTATATTATGCAATTCCCATAAAATGGCAGCGCCACTAACTTTGCCTTACTCGCAAAATAAAAGTTTTACTATTTTTAAAAGTTTCTTATTTCTTGGGCTTTCCCTTTTTTTTTTTTACCTACGCTCACCCATATAAAAGAGGGACCTCTATGGAAGAAATAATATTGTAATTCATAGTCAATTAGGAGTAGAGAAAGGTAGAGTAGCAATGTCGGGCTAGGTTCTTGAATACTTAGGTCAAGGATAATGCTCCCTAGCCAGTAGTAGGTTATTTTCATGTGTTGTTGAGGTTTTCTTTAATAATAGTGTTTTGTTTTAGTTTTCTATTTTTATGTTATTATTTTTAACCATATCTAAATAGTAGTTAAGAGCTTTTATGTTCATTGCAAATGTCAACTCGTAAATCCATTAACCTGATATTAATTCGGTTGAGTCTGTGATACCAAGTGGGTTGAGTAGTGGCAATCACCTAGAATAAGAAACTCAACACACTTATTGTTCTAGGTGAATAACATTGAAAACTAGGTTAAGTCTTGAGAGCAGTTGCCCAAGTTTATTTCGGGGTAGGTGTTCCCATAGAGTTATTAATGCTACTCACGTGCTAACACTTATAACCTATTTAGGGAAAATGTTTTGAAACCTATCTTCCATAATAAAAGATGCATGATAAGGAAACAACGTAAGGCTAGATTGTTGATTCTTAGGTCAAAGTACGTTATTATTATTCTAAATTTTCAATTATTTACTTTCCTATTTAGTAGGACATTGGGATAAAACACTTTCAAAAACTCATAGTTTTACTTTTCTATATGTTGAATTCCATTTTATTGAATCATGTGGATTCGACATTGTATTTAACAACAGTACACCTAAGTGGGATTGGTAACCTTTTGAGGGTTATATTTGACACACATGACACATGATCAAATTTTGGCACTGTTGTTGATTTGGTTCAAAATTGAGTTTTACTTTTATTTTTATTTGTTTTGTTTGGTTCTTTAAGTTTACCGGTTCATGCACGGTAGGATACCTCGACCTAAATCGACTAATGAAAAGTTACCTTTCGATTAAAAAATTGATAGAACCCACTAGAGGTTGACCAGATAAGCTTTAGAACAATATTCAAATTTTCCTTAACCTACTATGGCTGAAGACGTTCACCATACTATTGGTAATCACTAGATTATCATAGGGCACCCTAATTAAGATCTCCAAAATATTCTTCCTCAGCTTCCCATCTACATAAACTTTCCAACAAATGGCATAGCCTTTAAACTTAAGTCTAGCTTTACTCACCTCCTGCCCATATTCCATGGCATGGAGAGTGAATACCTATTGGAATTTTCAAAAGAATTCTAAACGCATTGCCAATGTATGAAACATCCTTGAGCATGAAGCGAATGTATTAAAGCTTACGGCTTTTCCATCCTACTTCTCAGATAATGCAAAATAATGGCTCTATTATCTCCATCCTGGCTGCATTAATTTATGGCACGACATGATAGATGAGTTCATCAAGGACTATTTCAATATGAATAAGGTAGTCGAACTCATTTCCAAGATATATAGTATTAAGATGAAGACTAGTGAGTCTTTTTGGTTACTATTGGGACTGCTATAAGCACTTACTTGCCAATTTTCCACAATACGGCCAATCCGATATGGCCATTATCCGGCTTTTATATGTCAGCATGTCCCTTTTGGAAAGGAATATGGTTGATACCAGTTATAATGGTAACATTTGTGACAAAACACCTGCGCTGATAAAGTAACTCTATGAGGACATAACACGAAATATAAAATATACGGGGATATTGGTGTCGACATGCACTAATGTACTTCAATTGGAGCTATTGCTAGCTCCACTAACAAGAGAATTGATCAGTTGACTTCCCTAGTTGAATGTCTAATGAGCAATGGCTAAGCACATGTTAAAGCTTTTAGATTATGCTCAGCCACGACCCATGTGATTGACGAAGGTCCTACTCCATTTTAGGACCATTTGCATGCCAATGTTATTGGTAATCAATATCAAGAGCAAACCCTAGTGTATTATGGAAATACCTATAATCAAGCAACTACAAGGAATAACCCTAACTTCAGTAATGGGCCTTGAAACTAGAACTATTCATCCTTTGTACCCCGAGGAAAACCGTTGCCTAAACCACTGTCCAATCATTCCTCCCTGGATTACATGATTAAATCTCTAGTTTCTCAATAGTACCAGTTTGCTAAATGTGTTGCCTAGTTCCTAGTAAACACTGAGAAAGCGCTCAATGGTACAAACACCGCACTCTACATCCTAGATGTCTAGATAAACCAAATTGCACAACGGTTCGATCAATTTAAGGAGAAGGTGGAAGTTTCCCTTGCAACCCTACTCCAATCCGAATATGGGTATTAACCCATCAAGTGCATGAGTGAACAATATTGTTCATAACAGTGTCGCCTCAGAAAATGAAGTTTATGAAACTATAATCATAGAAAAGACCAAATTAGGAGGTGATCTACCCAAACGAAGGTAAGTCCCATAAACATCCTACTTAAATGTGATGATTCAAGGTAGTAGGTATCCCTTGCACTATAGGGGACTCTATCTAAAGAACGCAAGTGTGGTTACATTAATAGGTGTTGAGGAAGATGAATATTGGTCTGAATCAGAGGATGAAGTTGATATTTCTCCATCAGAGTTGAAAGTTATTACTATAGAAGTTTATGAAGAATAACCCAATAAGAAAATTAGAGTAACTTTAGATAGGCTAAAGGAGCTAGAAGTTGAGAGCAAGGAAGATTAACCTCTCATGTTGGTAAAACCACCCACTCTACCATGAATACTGGTTGAGCTTGAAACAGGGGTGGAAAAGAAAGTGCATTTATAAATGTTATGTTCCAATGACACTTTTATCTTACATGGTAATAATAAAACATATTATTTTCTAATAGAGGACCCAAATGAGGCCAATACTATAAGAAGAGCCATGGAAATCACATTACCCAAGATATAAAATAAGTCGTTTGTTCTTGACTTTTCCAAATTAGTCAGTGTCACGTGATCTGGCATGCTAAGTCGCGCCATCAATTTTAAACATCGACCGTACTTGGAGGCAACCTAGTGGAAAATTTGTTTTTAGGAATTAATTTATGTTTTCAAATCTATTTTTATATTGTTTTGTTTTCATCTAATCAAGCATGAAACTTGTATCAATCTCATAATATTATATATCCATCTATGTCCACAATTCTTCTATGTTTTGATAAGCCCAGATTGAATTGTGAAACTTAGAGCAAGGTTCAAAATAAGTTTCGGGGTGTTTAGATAAATGGATCGTTAGATGGAATTTTTGATTGAAGACTCGCAAGTTTGACCTTAAAAAAATTGAAATTCTTGCAACTTCAGTGGATTCACGATGTTATGCTTTCATTTTCTTTCCATTTCTTATTTTCCATCTGATACATTCCATTTAGAAATTAATACAATTAGCATGCATGCATTAGTAATTTAGTAGTTAACTATTTAGTAAAGTCATCCCATGATTACAACTTTTATTTCAAATTAAGGATGAGTTGGGACTTGATCAAATTGTTTACTTTCAGACTCAAAAAAGTAAAAAAGCTTTCTCCAACTTCTTGAAAATATAAATAGAGACTTGGAGTAGGAATGAAACATGTCTTAAGACCAAAGTAAGTAGGTGGTTCAATCATTTTTGGGGAAAAATTCAAATATCTAGGATTCATTAAACTAGGACAAAACTTGTTAGAGCGTAATTTTTAATGATTTGACACTTTTAAGGGGATGAAGTAGGCACGTTTGTTTTAACTTAATAGTGGCTTTAATGAAACTTGTATTGGGAAACTACCTTAATCATAGTAAACTGACACATGCTAACATGAGTTTTTTTTTAAAAGTAGAGAGTTCTACATGTTCCACAGGAAATGGAGTAGGGAACCTAATGGTTGAAAAAAAAATGAAAAATTGGTGTTCGCAGGAAATGGAGCATGGACCATACAACATAATAATAAGAGGAAGAATCACTGAGGTGATGTGTGTAGAAAAGGAAAGGAAAATTTCAATATGAAAACTACTCCGAAAAAGATTTAGCTCGAGTGCTTAAAAGCTAGATTAAGGGAGTTCTTCTAATATTTGGTTTCATAATAGTTTATGTTTCAAAACAAGCCATATGGACTATTTTAAGTGCAAAAGTTTAGAAGTGGTGATTAAAAGTCCGTTTGAAGAATCCACTTGAATTTATAACATTTATAGATTACCGGAACATACTACTTTAATGGAAAGATCAAGAAAACTTATGAGTAGTTAATGTACATGGTTTTGAACTAATATGAGTCTTGAAAAGTTGTTGTCTTGAGAGGTAACCAAGTTTGAATATTCAAACTAGCCTTGAAAATTTTGAGTATTTTTTTAATTAGATTGACTAAAGTTTAGTTGAAAGAACTCCATTATTTTATGAAATGGGTACAAAGTCTTAATAGTAGGATCACTTAATTTTGTTGCATTATGTTTAATCATTGTAGTTAGATACTTTGCTCGGGACATGCAAAGTTCTAAGTTTGGGGGTATCTAATGATTCATTAATTATGCATTCTTTTGTAAGTATTCAGCTACGTAAATCAAGTCCAAAGTCATGTTATAAGGTTCTATATGTTTACTTTAGAGATTTATAGGTTATTTGAATGTTTTTGTGTGGAGAAAGAAGTCAAAGATAGTTCAAAAAATAGCTTATATAAGAACCCCAAAATGAACGGACAGCGTCATGGAGAAGTTGCTGTGGCATGTAAGGTTTCAGGATTGATGAATGCACGGTGTCAGAAATGAATGGACTACGCCAGGTTCTAAAACAAACATTGCCAAGATCAAAAATAGAAATCTCATATTGGCTTGTTGCTCAATACTTACTAAATTATTCCAAATTGTGACTTAGCACCACTCCCACATAATGGTGGCACCACTGATGGCGCCAGATTCACAGAATAAAAGTTTTGCATTTTTTAAAATGTTCTTATTTCTCAAGTTTTCCTATTCTTTTACCTAGGCTGACCTATATAAAGGAGGGACATTCATGGATGAAAACACATTATAATTAAGAGTGATTTAGGAGTAGAGAAAGGTAGAGTAGTCATGTTCTGCTAGGTTTTTTAATACCTTTGTCGAGGATGAAGCTCTCTAGCCAATAGGAGGTTTGTTTTCATATGTTGTTGAGGTTTTTTTTAATAATATGATTTCATTTCAGTTCTCTACCTTCATTTTATTTTTTTAACGATGTCTTAATTGTAGTTTATGTTGTGGCATATGCCCTAGGTTAATCTACAAACATTATTTATCTTATAATTCTAGTTAGTAACATTAAGGTTTTTATTTGTTGTTCTATTGTATGTTATTATATGTTTATCTTATAATAAGGTCCATGGGTATTTGTTGAAATATCCTAAATGTCCTTAGTCAATCATTATACTAGGAACTATAATGAATTAATTCTAGTATGAATCTTGATTAATGGCCATGTAATGATCATGCGTATAGTGATATGAATGAAGATCATGACAATTTGTTAAAGGAACAAAGTACTAGACTAACCCGCTTTGAGAATATCACATGGATTAAGTCATAGGTGTTACTCATGATAGGTATATTATCAGTCTTTCAACTTAAAATTATCACGGACTTTATTATTAGGAGTAGGGTAATTTGACACAATCAAATGTTTTCTTTAACAGGACGATTATAAAGATTGTGATTGGTTACCATTTGAATAATATGTGAAGTTGTGTAATCAAGATAGAATTTTTTTCCTTTTGTATAGAGAGATATCAGTGGATCCCTCGATATAGTAGACTGTTAAATGGCTAGATTCAAGTGAGTTCATATGATCAATGTTATTTAATGTTTTCAGTTTACTTAAACATCAAGACTAGTACAATTGAACATTAAAAGTGACTTTTCATGCCTTATGTTTTATCAAAAGATATCGCACGACAAAAGGATATGATATATGTTATTCATTAGGTTGTTTTGATTTTGAAACTCATGCTACTTTGGTAGTCATAATGCCTTTTTTTAGACCGTTTATGACATGATTACCAAAATAGTTTTGGTTTACTAACGTCGCATGAACCTATTGGATCGCACATAAAGAATGACATTGCACAATTTCAATTGGTCCGGAGTAATGAATTTTATATGATAAAAATCATCTCATCAAAGCCCTTAAAATTTATTATATGGTAACTATTAATGGGGGCGTATGTGTAATTTTCTTGAACTACCTAAGTACAATAGTTGTAATACGAATAGGATTTGAAGTGAGGGCTTATCTATACATATAAATAACCTTAGAACGAAATAAATTTTTGTTTTTTGAAATTTTTATTTTTTTGGATATTAGGTGAGAAAGAAAAATATTTTTTATCTCTTTTGGACCTAGCACTCCAAATTGTGGTTTCCGTTTGTACGTGGATTTTCTATAGAGGATACGCTTTTGAACGTCTTAGCCATCGATCAATGAAGGAAGGAAATCACAGATTAAGGTATGGTTTACATTTGTAGATCAAGTTTAATGAAACTTATTTTTGATCCTATTGGGGTATTTCAAAATTTTTTTTTAATTTTTCGCTGCATATAAACCCCAAAAACCAAACAGTTTGGAGCTCGTAAGTTCACTGCAAATCTTTAAGCATAGACCCATTGATCTAATATCAATCAACTTAAATCCATGATACCAACTGGGCTGAACCTGACACACTTTTTGTTTAGGTGAATAATATCAATAACTAGGTTAAGTCTTGAGAGTGGTTGCCCAAAGTTATCTAGGGGTAGGTGTTTCAAAAAATCTATCAATGTTGCTCACATTCCAAATCTTAAGGGCGATTTCCCAAGGTTGTACAGTGGATTGAGTGAAGTACTTATATCGACTGCCTTATCTATAAATAATAAGGAAACTAAGGTGTTGGTGACCCCGACAACTATAGCCTATCTAGTGATACTATTCGAAAACCCATTTTCAAAACCGATGTGCAAGACATGGAAACAACATAAGTCTAGATTGTAGGTCCTGAGGCTTTGCTATCTTCTTATTATTCTGAATTTTCAATTATTGAATTTCCAATTTGGTATGTCGTTAAGATAAAAGTCTTTCAAAACACCCCAAATTTACTTTTCTGTTTGTTGAACATGGTTTAACTAAATCACTTGGATTCAATCATGTATTTACCACTACTACACCTAAGTGTGATTGGTAACCTTTTACTAGGAGGCAGCCTATATTTCAATTTTTGTTTTTTTAGTTTAATAGTTTTGTTAGTTAGACAATCCAACCTCTAAATTCAAGAACTCATAGTTATATGCTTGAAATGTCTCTGAAAGTTGAGCAAGTCACTCGGGAGTCCCAATCTAGAAAATTCCCTGCCCTGTACAGTAGAAATATATTACGTTATTGACATTATCTTCAATGCCATGTGTTAAAAACACATGGTGGCGGACCTAGTACTACGGTATCGCAGGGAGGCTTTATTAAATAAAATAAGTCCTTCACACCATTTCTCACGTTGTGTGAATACATGAACAGGGCCACCAACGGCGCCAAGTGTGTTTTCAGTGGCACAACCTAATTCCTCACGATGTTATTCCTAGTGCCTAGTTGATGCCTTTTATATAACGAATGGCGCAAGACTCGGTTTATATAAATCAAGATTCCTTTAATGAAATCAAACCAGAATTTGTGAATTTCTCTACTCCCACGACAACCTAACTCGACCTATAATCCTCTCTCAAGCCATTCTCGACCCTCTATAAGATCCAACAACCATTAGAAACTTTAACCATAGCTCTATCTGAAGCTAAAGCGCTATTTGAGCTATAAGGGCATAAAGCACAACAAGAGGAGAAGAGACGAACTTGGATAATGGACGAGTAACAAAGGGCACTAAGGTGCAACCATATTTTGTAATAAACAAGGTAACTGTCCCATAGTTTCAATTCTTCATTGGTTTGAGGTTTTGATACTTGTGGTAGTTTGCTAAATTGCTAGTTGGAATGTATCGATTCAATCGGGTTTTGTCAATATTGTATTAATGTAAAAATATCATGGCTAGGTTGCATTGAACCTATTCCTCCCGTGACCCTTGGAAACATGGCCAAAACTAGAAAGGAGTCAACAATGTGAGCATGGGAAGTAAGGAAAATGCAAACGTGGCTTCTACTATTAGTGTTCCACAACCATCTAAGACATTAAAATCCAAGAAGTTCATTAACCAAGAGGACATGTTGAGATATGTAGACGATCAGGAGTGCAATTTCATCCCCGAAAAAGGGATCAATATAGGGTGGAAGTATGCTAATAAGGTCAATAATCTTATTAGGGCACGAAATTGGCAAAAACTTACTAAGGACTATACTCGTGGAAGAATCAAGGGTTATGGTGAGATATGTCAATAGTTTTATGCCAATGGGCATTGCATGGAAAAAGATCAACTAGTGAATATCAGGGGAGTTCTTTTTCACTATGATGTATACTATAAATGAATATTATAGGTGTTTGGTGATTGACACTTCCGAGCCCCAATTTTACCAATGACTTTTGTTGCAGACTATTCAACGTCTATCCTTATGATGATATCGTTCAAACCTTGGTCATTCCAAAATTAAGGAATTGGAGGATTACTGACGAAAGGACTAAACTTCACTTACGTGAAGAGAATTTCTGCCAAATCTTTAAAACTTTTTGTTATAGACTTTGGCTTGTGAGGGAGTTTTTTAAGATAGGATTTGGCTTTTCCACATAATGAGATTGGGAAAAGTCTCATCCTAATTAATTCCTTTGTAACTTAGGTAATATGCACAGTAATGGCCTTCTCCAATAAATTCTCTACATGTGCAACTGGATCTTCATTCGCTCGCCCTTTGAACAGGCTATTATGCACCATGTGAATTAGATATGGTCTTAGTTCAAACTCAATGGTATTGTTTGGAAACCTTATTAGTCCATTGTAACTCTCTTGGACTTTTGGCATGAAGAAGTCACAAAGAAATCTCTGTCCTCGCACTCTATCCTACACTGGTACATCACCATCAGGTTAGTAATTCTCTTAATCATATTGTTGGTTTCATGCATGATCCTTTGCCATCTAGATTATTTTTTTTCTCTTTCCCTAGTTGGTTCTATAAATCTTCAGATCGTTGACGCTAATTCCTTCTCTCCTTTACTACTCATGCACTAATTCTCCTTTAAATGAAAACACAAAAGATTAAGTGCACAATGTCAAACTTGAAACTTAAATACTTTTTTTATTAATTTCTTCTAAACTTGAAGGTAAATTACTTAAATAAAACTTAACAATTTTGTAAACTAGGTAAACTAAAGTGGCTACTTATCCCATGGAATAGTAAAAAAAACTTGATTGTAGTTGCAAGTATGAGGGCTTGACTATAGTATTAATGTGATCAACTAATATTGATTATAGATATCTTCCTCATGGAATAGTGTATTGCACTTAGTGACACTTATGGTAGACCTTATTTAACTCCTCCAATTGGGTTGGCATTGCTAGCACCATTAGCACCTCGACAACAGCAGTAGCAAGATAGAGGTTGAAGTAAAGGCCAAGATTCTAGACAAGCACATAGGCATGCAGCGAAAGAAGTTCAGGATTATTAGGGATAAATATAACAGTTTAATCAACGTAGACCCATAACACGTTGAAGATGTAGTCAGGTGGGTCATATGGCCTGAGAATGCATACGACCAGTGTAAGCTAATCCACAGTAAGGTAGAGAAGGAGCACACATGGTAGCATAGCCAGATCCCAGGTTAACACAAGATCTTATTTAAGGTACAATTTCCATTTCTAGTAATGATGTTTATATGTTGCTTGAGTGTACTTCAACTGCTTCATTCATTGTTGGTCGCATGGTAGACATTTGAGGGTTGAAGCCTGTTAGGCTTAATGTACATTTGATTTTGAGTACCGCAACTTGAGATAAGGTTTACCCCAATAGTTATGTTGAAAGATGTCCGGTTAAGATAGGTTGGGTAGAGTTACTTGCTGACTTTAGAGTCCTCGAGTTTTTACAATTCGATGTGATTTTAGGGATGGATTGGATGTCAACATACCATGCTCATATCGATTGTTTCAGTAAGACAATGATATTTGAGAACCTAGGGCATTTGATATTCACATATAAAGGTAGTTCAGCGAGGACAGTCGTTACGAGAAGTCAACCTGCTACCAGTGAGCAGATAGAGGCATTGATTTCACTTTACATAGTATCAAAGAATCGGGGACCCGAGCTTGAGAATGTACCGGTTGTTAGAGAATTTTCAAATGTGTTTTCGGAAGATTTTCCTTGTCTACTACCCTGCGTGATATCGATTTTATTATTGAGTTGGTATAAGGCACTAGACCGATTTCTATACCACCATACCGCATGACACAATGAGAGTTAGATGAGTTGAAAACCCAACTTCAGGACTTAGGATAAAAGGGATTAATCATACATTTTATGCCGTCATGGGGAACGCCAGTCATTTTTGTGAAGAAAAATGACAATACTTTAGGACTTTGTATCGACTACAGATAGTTGAACAAAGTCACAATCAGGAATAAATATCCATTACCGAGGATCAACGATCTGTTTGATCAACTGATAGGAGCATAGTTTTTCTCCAAGATAGACTTGTGATCATGGTATCATCAGTTTAAGATCAGGGATGACAAATGGTTCAAGACAACTTTTAGGATGAGATATGGAAATTCTCAGTTCATAATAATGCTATTAGAGTTGACTAATTCTCCTACAGTGTTTATAGATTTATTGCATCGAGTATTTCGTCCGTTTCTTGACCGATTCATGATAGTCTTCATCAATGACATACTGATATATTTAAGGACCACGGAAGATCACGAGTAGAAAATGTGAATTTTGGGAGTATAGACTTTATGCCAAATGTAACAAATGTGAATTTTGGCTTTCAGAGGTCAAGTTTCTACGACATATAGTTAGAGTAGCAGGGATAGTAGTGGATCTAACTAAGATTAAGGAAATTACGTATTGGCCAGCATCGACTTTAGTGACTGAAATCAAGAGTTTTCTTAGTCTCGCAGGGTATTATCATTGGTTTGTTAAGGATTTATGAAAGATTGCTTCACCGATTATTTGGTTGACCAAAAAAGATGTTAAATTAAAGTGGTATGAGGAACATTAGGAGGCATTCACTCAGTAGAAGATGTTGTTAACTACTACGCAAGTGTTAGTGCTGCTAAGGGATTTTCAATATACACTAATGCTTCATATATGGGTCTGGGTTGCGTGTTGATGCAGGGTAGTGGTATAGTAGCTTATGCCTCTAGACAGTTGAAGGTACATAAGAAGAATTATGCGACACACGATTTAAAGTTGGCAATAGTAGTGTTTGCATTAAAGATATGGAGACATTATTTTTACGAAGAGAAATTCATACTCTTTGCTGATCACAAAAATCTGAAGTATCTCTTCACCTAGAAGGAACTAGTGATGGGGCATGTACCCTAGGTCAATCCATTAACTATCTTTATGAATACTTTTAGTTAATAAAATAGAGGATTTCATTTGTTGTTTATTATAATTAATTTGCATGTTTACATTATAATAAGATCCATGGGTATTTACAGAAATATCCTAAATGTCCCTAGTCGATCATTATACTAGGAACTATAATGAATTAAGACTAGTGTGAGTCTTGATTGATGATCATATGATGATTATACGTATATGGATACAAATCAAGATCACGAGTACTTGTTAGGGAATAAAGTACTGGACGGACCCGCTATGAGAACATCACATGGATTAAGTCATCGTTGTTTCTCATGATAGGTATATATTTCAGTCTTCTGACTTAGATTACCAGAGACTTCAACATTAGGAACACAGTGATTTGACACAATCAAACGTTGTCTTTAACGGACGATTATAAAGGTTGTGATTGGTTACTGTGTGAGCAATGTGATGAAGTAGTGTAATCAAGATAGAATTTGTCCCTCTAATATAAAGAGAGATATCTAGTGGATCCCTCGATGTGTTAGACTGTTAAAAGGCCTAGTCTAAGTGAATAGATATTGATCAATGTCACTTGGATGTTTTTAGTCTATCTAGAGATCGAGACTAGTACGATTGAACATGTTGGATGACAATTCCATGCCTTATGTTTGATCAAAAGGATATCGTGTGACAAAAGGATGTTATATACACTATTGATTAGGTTGTATCGATTTGATATTCATACAACTTGGGAAGTCACAATGTCTTGCTAGAGGCCGCTTATGACTTGTATACCAAAATGTGTTTTGGTACACTGCCAACGTTGTATGAGCCTATTGGGTCGCACACTAAGAATGGTTTTGCGAGATTTTAAGATGATTCAGAAATACTAATTTTATGTGATAAAATTCAAGACAGAAAAGTCCTTGTGGTATATTACACTTATACTTCTTTAAGTAAGGGTATATGTGTAATTTACTTAACCGTCAATATACAAGGGTTGTATAAATACACGCTTTAAGTTAGAACACATGCACAAAAGATTAATAGGCCGAAACTCTATTTTTGTTTTAGAAACGACTTAGAGTTTTTGGTATGCTCTGGATCATTTTGGAGAGAAACAAAAGGATTTGGTATTCTCTCGAAGCTAGCACTTCGAATCTCGGCCGCCGTTCGTGTGTGGACTACTGGTAGAGGGCATTCGTCGTTGGCAGCGCCTTAGAGATCGATCAACCTTTAGAAAGGTATATTGCGACTGAGGTATGATTAAGTTTTTCATGGTTTAAACGTTTTTAATGGAATTAGATTCGGATCCTGTTGGGATTTTTCTCAAAATTGTTTTGTAATTTTCATTACGTATGAACCCCAAAACCCAACAACTAGATGTGAGACAATGCAGGTGATAGGAGTTCCTAAAAGATTACGACTTTTTGTGGAGTACAATCTAAGATAAGCCATTGTAGTCGCAGATGCACTGAGTAGGATACCGGTTAATGATACTGAGGTTCCTACGGGTACTTATTTTGAGATTCGTGCATAGATGAAAGAACAAATTATGTTTACATTAAGAGTGTCAATGGTCAAAGGACTGATAGGTTATAGCTGAGGTTTAGTGAGTTGGTGCAGAGTACAGATTGTGTTGACTGGATGAAAAGATTGATTAGTTTCTAAGATTCAGAGACAGACTATAGATACCGTGTCAGAGCGAAGAGATGAGATTCTTCAAGAGTCACACCGTTTCCCGATTAACCATTCATCCAAACGGGACAAAAATGTACCGTGACATAAAGAGGCATTTTTGGTGGCCTGGGATGAACGCAGATATATTTCAGTTCATTAGGAACTATGGGATATGTCACAAAGTGAAAGCTGAATATCGCGGACCTGAAGGATTGTTGCAGCCTCTCCTATTCCACCAAGGAAGTGGGAAGACATCTCTATAGATTTTGTGAAAGGATTGTCGAGGACCCCAAGGAGATATGATTCCATTTATGTTATTATTGATAGACTAAAGAAGTCTGCTCATTTTTTACAAGTAGCCACTCATTAAATGTTTGATCAACTGAGTATATTGTTCGGACGAGAGATTATCAAGCCGCATGGAGTACCATTGACTATTACTTCTGATTGTGATGATATGTACACGTACCGGATATTGCAGAATATGTAAGAGTAGTATGGTATGCACCAACAGTTCAACATGACTTGTCATCCTTAGATTGATAGGAAGATTGAAATATTTATTCTGGTTCTTGATGATATGTTGCTGGCTTATGTTTTGTAGTTTGGCAGATTTTGGGAGGAGTATCTGCTGTTGTTTGAGTTTGCTTACAATAACATTAATCATGCCAGCATTTAGATGGTGCCTTTTCGAGGCTTTGTACGGCAGTCCGTGTCACTCGCCATCATGTTGGGTTGAGTCAGAGGATCGAGAGATTATGGGGCTCAAAATTATTTTTGATCACACAGAGATGGTCAAATTGTTATGTCAAAGACTCAAATGAGCCCAGGATAGACATGAAAAGTATGTAGATAGATATTATAGTGATCTCACGTATACTGAGGGAGCCTTTGTATCGTTAAAGGTTTCCCCTCGTAAGGGTCTTCGAAGATTTGGAGTGAAATATGAACTTGCACCGAGGTTCGTCGGGCCTTTCATGATTAAGAATTTGGTTGGGAAAGTCACATTCGAGCTTGAGTTACCTCTATAGATGTTAGGGATTCATCTAGACTTTAATATTTCCATGCTTTGATTAGCTCAGCAGAGAGCAGGTGATTGACCAACTATAGATTTGAGTCAAATAGACTTGAGTGATGATATTACATATAATGAGTAACCTATTCTGATCGTTGATCAAAAGGTACAACAATTGAAGAACATGTTTATCCTACAAGTTCTTGTCAAGTGGCGAGTCCATGATGATACATAACTGAATTGGGAGCTGGAAGACTACATGATGGATAGATTTCCATTAACCTGACCTAAATACTAATTTCGAGGATGAGATTTCCATTATTTGGGAAGAATTTTCACGGCTCTAATTTCTAATCTTGTTTATTATCAGTAATCAAAATCACCGACCCACGACGTATGACCCATACTATGATATGTGCATTGACAGAGGTAAAATGGTCGAGGTATATGTTAGATTTGTTGTAGTTTTTGCCTAGTGTTTTGTTTATGTGTAGATTACTAAAAACATTTTTACTCATGTATAGGCGTCGAGATATGAGTAGGGATGTGCCTTGAGTTGCGTAACGATGTGGGATTGGGGTAGGGATTTATGTAGTAAGATTATATTGAGCATCGGTATGGTTTAAATAGTATCTTTTATGTGGATATTGTTGATTAAGAATTAAATGTGCCTAAGTTAGTGATTTAATTCAATAGCATGTGATTTGCATCGAGACACGTGCTAACACATTTAGAGACGAATGGAATAACTATTAGTGTCACTTAAGATTAGTTAGTGGAGGTTAGTGGGACATGTGTTTCAGCTTATACCATTAGATGTTTTGGGATATGTGTTTGTAAATAGATGTGTGGCTATGGTTTAACCATATCCATTCACATATATATACTATCAACACATAGAAATAAAGTTTTCTTATTTCATAAACTTAAGGAGTAAGTAAAGCTTGCTAGAGTGTTTGGAGCAAGAAAATCAGTTGGTACGGAAGATTAGGTGTGTAGGAGCTTGATCAAACAAGTTCACATCAACTAGGTAAGTTACTTTCACCGGATCATTTAGTTTAATATGATGAATTCATTGATTTAATGATATACATAGCTGTTTTTGTGTTGTTGAAGATGATTTGGAATTTCGGGAGTGTGTATGGAGAGCCCTAAAGCATTGGCGTAGCATATGTGTGGAGTAAACTCAGAATTCTTTTTGCAGAATTTTGGGTTTTTTCCAGTACAAAGTACGCTAGGTGAAATAGTTAGAGCGCTAATCTCGATTAGCGTGGTAAAGAACGTAGTTAACACGGTAATGAGGTAATTAGTGCACTAATCTACTTTATTAGAGTGCTAATTACCATGACAGCACAAAAATCTACCATTTTCCAAAATTTTCAAAACATCATAACTGAGCTTAAAACCTTAAGTAAAGGCCTAAACATATCCAAAAATATGTTATATGTCACAAGGAACCTAGGAAAGGGTTACGGGAGTATGAATACAAGATTTGAGGTGTCGGGAGGATGGTAAAGCTAAGACTTTACATTGCTTGATGTGTGTATACCCTTTGACTATTTGTTTATATTTCATTTCCTATTTCAATATGCCTATTATAGTTTATACTGACTATGTCCAACTTTATACACTCATATCAAGGACTTGTTTGTTATTTCTCACTAGATGAGATTGGTTTCCACTATATTTTGACAACATGAATTCTTTTAAATCCATTCACACGCTATAAGTCATTTCTTGTTGTTTTATAGTAAAGTAGTATAAATAGCGTGCTATTGAGGATTTGTAAGTTTGTGAATGACTTTACGGACTTGTACTCTTTGGAAGAATTCATGCTTTGTAGCATAGCTGAATCCTTGATTCCTTAATAAGTCATTTTCTTGAAGTTATAAAGTAGTTATAGAATCTATAGTCCATTGCACTATGAGTAGATTAGCACACGGGGTTAGAGTCCCTAGGGTTGCTGATGATATACGGGGTTAGAGTCCTTAATGATACTAAGGTTAGAGTCATTAATGCCACTAGGGTTAGAGTCCCTAGTGTGGTAGATTATGTGAGACATGTATATTTCTTAGTGGTTAATGGCTTCATTGATGTAGGTCACAGCCAACCAAATTTAGAACATAACTATTTATCCTTGTGTCGGTTTTGCTTGTTAACTTTGGTATTTCTTATCAAGAGTGTGGTACTTGTCTTTCTTTATTTAACTTATGCTTTTATATACCATTGAGTTTGATTCGAAAACGTAAATGAATTTGTCAATGGGGATTATTGTTACATTTTGTACTCACCGTCCTTTTTATGAAAGTTGGTGTAGAGCCATGGATGAGCAGGCAGGGCAAGGAGAAGAATGATAACTACCTCTAGGCTAGCAGTATACATGTGCATCGACATTTTGTAGGTTTTGGTATTCTATGATTTATATACTTATGTTTTTTATATATTTCGGGGTCGTATATTGGGATGAGTGTTTAGCTCAATAATTTATGATAACCATCACAATATTTATATTTTCCACTTTTCTATATATGTATGTGATTATGGTTTCCTGGTTTCCACACCCTTAGGACTTATAATAATTCCTTTCGCCTAATATATTAAGCCTTTCGCTAAATTTTATAATTGCTAATAAGCTTTAACTAACTCTAATTTTGAAATGTAGAATGATATGTGTCTTACTTATTTTGAACATGACTTGGAGTAAATTTGGATAGAAAGGTTGACTAATACGTAATTAACTCCTTTACGGTTAAGATTTGGGCTTAATTATGGGATTAGGTCAGGAGGTGCCCTAGATTAAGGAAAGGGCCATCAAAATCATGACCAACACCTCAGAGAGACGATGCAGAATTAAAAGGAGGCAGACTATCACCAAGTTCAATAAGTGTGAGTATTTGCTGTCAAAAGTCAAGTTTTTGGGATATGTTGTTGGAGCGGCATGCATTGCTGTAGATCCAGCAAAGATTCAAGCTATTATGGATTGGCTAGCGCCTACATCAGTTACGTAGATGAGTAGTTTTTTGGGTTGGCATGATATTACCGCAGGTTCATGAAGGATTTCTCGAAGATCGATTCATCGATGACTAGATTGACCCCAAAAGACATCAAGTTTGATTGGTCTGAGGAATGCGATAAGTCATTTGCTCAGTTAAAGTTATTGTTGACTACCGCATTAGTGTTGGTATTGCCACAGGTTGGACAGTGATTCCTGGTACAGACAGATGCTTCCCATACGAGTCTTAGTTATCTGTTAATGTAGGATAAAGGCACAATATCTTATTGATTTAGATAACTGAAGATACATGAGAAAACTATCTCACTCATAACTCAGAGTTGGCGATAATAGTGTTTTGATATAAGATATGGAGACATCATCTGAGTGGAAAGAGGTTCAAACTCTATATTTCTTATAAGAGTCTGAAATACCACTTCACATAGAAATAGCTGTACATGAGACAATGTTGATGGTTGGAGTTTCTAAATGTCTATGAGTTTTCTTTAGAATATCCCCTAGAAAAAGCTGAAATAGTTGTTGATGCACTGAGTAGGATGCCAATTCGAAATGTTGAAGTTGTTAATATCATATGAAACAAGAGTATGGATTATTAAGGTAGTGTCGATGTTGACTCAATCAGATATTCCTACCAATAGTCAGGTAAAGATTTGTGCATAGATGAGGCTTTAGACTCTATTTACTCAGAAAGTGGTAAAGGTACAGAGAGCTGACAACTTATACATAAGATTCGGTGAGTTGGCCTGGAGTACCGAGTGTGCTGACTAGACAAAGACAACGAACCATTTTTCGAGATTCAAAAGTAGATTGTGGATACCAACAGCGGCATAGCTAAAAGATTATATTCTTTAGGATTCACACCATTAATTGTTCACTGTTGATCTAGGAAGGAACAATATTTAGATGACATGAAGAGATATTTTTGGTGGCCTAGGATGAACATGAACGTATCTTAGTTCATAAAGAACTTTAGGATCTACTAGCAAGTGAAGGCTTAGAGTCGTAGACCAAAAGGATTATTACAGCCACTTCCGATTCCATGATGGAAGTGAGTATACGTAGACATGGATTTTGTTAAAGACTTGCAAAGAACTGCCCGTAGACATGATTCTTTCCGGGTGATTGTGGACTGATATATGAAATCTGCCCATATCATACTACTTACAGCTCATTACACATTTGACCAACTGAGTATTTTGTTCGAGAGGGAGATAATTAAGATGTTTGAGGTACCATAGACTATTATGTCAGACAGAGATGTTATGTATATGTCCTGGACTTGGCAGAGTATGTAGGAGCAGTATTGTACATGCCTAAAGTTTGGTATAGCTTTTCACCCTCTAACTGATGGGTAGATCAATAGGATTATTCATGCTCTCGAGGATATGCTAAGAGCTTGTATACTTTAGTTTAGAAGATCATGGAAGGAGTACCTACCATTATTTGAGTTTGCATACAACAATTAAAATAAAGTTAACATTGAGATGATGCCATTTGAGGAATTATAAGGCAGACCGTATCGCTCACTATCTTGTTGGGTTGAGTTAGAGGACCGGGACAGTTAAAATTATTTTTGATCACACGAAGAAGGTACAACAGTTTCTTGGAGGCTTAAGGAGCCTAAGAGAAGCAGACACGTATCATACCGATCTCTAGTATGACAAGGGAGCTTTCATTTATCTAAGGGTTTCTCCTAGAAAGGGTGGTTTTATTTGAAGGGAAAGTTATCTCCAAGATTGATCGGGCATTTCAAGATTAAGAAATGGGTTGAAAACTTTACTTTTGAACTGGATATACCTCTATAGATGTCAGGGATTTATCAAGTGTTTTCTATTTATATGCTTCACTAGCAAAGTCGAAGGCAAGAGAGAGACCGATAGTTAACTTAAGTCAGATTGATATGAGTGAGGACATATTTTATGAGGAGCAGCCCGTTCAGATCTTTGACCGGAGGGCACAACAGTTGAGAGGTAAGTCTACCTTAAAAGTGCAACTCAAGTGGCGGTCACATGGATACTCGGAACTCACTTAGGAATGGGAAGCCTATATGCACGATATGTTTCCTTCCTCTTTGAGTCAGGTATAATTATAATTTAAGTTTAATTTTGAGGATGAAATTTCCATTAGTTGGGAAGAATTACCACAGCCCAAAATTCTAATACTAGTTTAATCTCTTAATTATGATGAAATGACCCATAGCATGGGACCCGTAGTGAGATACGTGTCGTAACCGAGGCTAGGTGGTCGAAATAAATGTCATATTTGTTATGGTGTATGCCTAGTATATTGTATATGTGTAGACAATTAAGTCATTTCTACTTACATATAGGTGTTGAGACATGAGCAGGGGCACGCCTTAATATGCATATCAGCGTGGGTTGGAGGTGGAAATTGATATGGTAAGTTGGCATAAGGTTATTTATAGCTTTGATAGTAGTGTATTACGGCTATGTTTGCTAATACAATTAATATACCTAATTTAGTAATTTAAAATAATAGCCACTTGCCATTCATTGAGATATGTGTAGCCATATGTCAACAGCAATGGAGTGAACATTAGTGTCGCTTAGCAAGAGTAAATGGAGAGTTAGTGGGACATGTGTTTATAGGTAAATCATAAGATGAGCCTCGAGACACGTGTGCACAATGAGATCAATGGTTATTAATCAACTGTAACCACTACTATATAAAGCTAGAAATCAATATATAGAAAGAAATCAAATTTTATTTCTTTTGCTTGGTTTAGAAGCAAAGATTGCTAGATTGAAAAGCGAGTGGAGGAAGAAGACTTAGAGAAATAAGTTTGATTTAGTGAAGAAGGTAAAGTAAGTGGAGAAATTCAGTCCAACTGACTGGAGAATGAACAATAAGTCATGGAATATTGAGATATTTATTTACATTTCATTCCTATTCATATGTTCATTTCCAATCATTTGAACTGGATTGCCTTCGTACTCCATATGCCATGACTTGTTGTTCATTCTCATTGCATGAGGTTGCTTTCTTGGTATAGTTTGTTGATAAAATAATTTCATTAACTCCGATTCTTGTGCTATGTCATTATTGATTCTTACTATATGTGATTAGAGCAATAGCATGCTATTAGGTAATTATTACATAGTGTTGAGAATATATATCCTTTATGCATTAATATGTAATGATTTTGTTAGATTCCATTACTGTGTTGTTCTTGAATATGAAAATAGCTCTTGTATCTAGGACCACTTTACGATAGAAATCCAGTGGACATACAGGGTCACTTGACTTTCTAGGGTGATCGAGATTTCTCTACTATCTTGCGCATCACTCGGGGTATGGTACCAGGGGTCGTTAATAAGCATAAGTCGGGTGACTTTACGAGTTATTATACTCCAGGTTGATGGTAAGTATACATAATAGATGACTGAATTTGGGATAATTATAAAGGCGTAGAGTGCAATAACAACCATTACAAAGATGTAAAACACAACTCTATCCTTATATAATGGAATAGGCATTGGGATAAGACTCCCGACCGACCAACCTTAGATCAGTACTACTTACCCGAATGTCAGTTTCATTTTGTTTAACTAAAGTATCTCTTTGCATGATTTCGTTTAAGCATGGTCGCATTATTATGCATTTTGACACTTGTTGCATGATTAGGAATGTGAACAAATATCTGAGTGTAACTTTCCTTTTTCCTACACTCACCGTTCTTTTTATAACGGTGGGTGCAGATCCATCAAGTGGCAAGTCAAGCAAATAGAAGATCAACGACTAACTTTGAGCTAGTGGAGTGCTGCTACTCTAGCTTTTGTAGATTTTTATTGTTGATGTATTACTTTTATATGCACATCATATACTTTTGGGATTATATATTATGGGTTGAGTGATTAGTACCATGACCAAACACATGTCGTTATATATCATCGTTTTCTTGTACATATGCATGTGATCTTTATTCCCTGGTTTTTTCCACGATTTTTTGGTATCACATTAATGCTTTCATTAATTTTTAAGACTTCAGCTGAATAAACTTTTAAGTAAGCAACATTTTAATTCACTCAGATTTATTATATTACATAAGACATTAAAACACATATTGAACTTATAATTTGTAAATAGGTAAATGGTTTTAAAAAGGCTGAATAGTTTCATGTTCAGTTCTACGAGGTGAGGTTAGGGCTTACTAACGGAATTAGGCCAAGCAGTGCCCTAATTATAGAAGGGGTCATCACAATACTAAAAAACGCTAGCTAAATCAGTGTACCATAGAAAACCAAATCTAGTGATCGAGCCATCGCTTTTTCTATAACAAAGGAATCGCTAACAAATGGCTGAGGTCGGATACAGTTTTATTAGATTATTATGAAAAATTTAAGTTTATCTAGGATATGTATACCTAGGGAGACTTTAAGTAAGACCAGAGAGCTTAGAAATAATGCTCTCCACAACTCTTCTTTTCAACCTTTTGCTTTTATAAGTTAGTTTTGCAATATTGGAGCATTGATTTATTTAAGGGGTATATATATATTTATTCATTATGTATTTTAATTTTATATTAGCATTTTTTATTCCAACATGAGTGAGTAGTTTATCAATCTAAACTAACCCTAGTCATGTATATACTTTAGATATATGCGGAGTTATAATTAAGGAATCATTTACTTAATGCTTTAAATATATTCATACACATCAATCAAAGATTTAACAAATTATTTTTGCGTATTACAACTATAAAAGATTAATATTGAATGCATAGTTGCAAATGTGTACTATGATATTTTGATTATGAATCTTTGTTTATAATTAATGAATACAATTATGGAAGCAGTAACTAGGATTAATCTATAGGACTTTTCTCAAGTGGATGTTCTAGGTGATAGCATTCTAAGTTTTTTATTAATTTGCGTATTCTTATTTTTATTAACTTAGATTAGGAATGATTATTATTGGGTGTTTATGTTATCGTATCTCTATGGTGTTCCATTTTATCCAACGAATAAATTTACAATGATAAAAATGTGGCTTTTCCATTGAATTAAATAACTTGGTGACTAGCAAAATGCTATCAACCTATTATGAAGAAGGATTTATTGATTCCATTATTCTATGTGATATAATTATAACTATGTTATGAAACAAAGTAATGTTCTAGTGTTTGAAAGCAATTCAAGTATATTACATTGTTTAGTAGGGGTTCGTTTAAATGTTTGTTAAGAACTTATATCATATTGAATTTTTGTATTTTTTTTATTTTGTTTGCATTGAATTGTTTGAAATAAGTTACTTAATTTGGTTAATTAAGTTAGTAGTTACATATTTTAGTTATTTAATATTTTCATTCCCGTCTAATTAGATTTACTAAATTAAGAAAAACAATAAGAAAATACTTTTCTTCGAAGTTTGCAAAATTCATGTGGAGATGATATCTCATTTACCACTACTACAGATAATAGTAAAATACGGGAAATTATGATGCACGCTCGACAAAAGTCAAATTTTGGCGCTATTGCGGAGGATTTTTAAATGATTTTTAAGGATTTTAGACTTTGCATGGTTTAAAAACTTCGTCGTGTTGATTCTACAGGATCTTTATAACTGTTTGATCATAAAATAGATAGAACTTTTAAACAAAGTTTAAGTCAACTACATAATGAAAACTTACTTAAAAGGATGGCGGATAGCAATAATAATATTAATGATAATGTTATTAATAATAATAATGATAATAAAGTTATCCATAATAATAACAGCAATAATATATAACTTACTTTAGACAAGCAAATTAAATTGCTACAACATATGAGCCTTTGTGCACATCATACCCCGATGGATTCCCTGAATTTGAACTTAGATCTGGATTTTTTAGAGCCTTACCTAACTTTTATGGTAAAGACAATGAAGACCCACAAAAATTCATTAGGGAGTATCAACATAAGGTTAATGGGATGAAACCGAAAGAAGGTACTTTTAAACAAGTCAAACTTAATGCTTTCCCTTTTGCATTAAAAGATCAAGCACAAGATTGGTTGTTCTATCATCTACAAGATTCAATAACTACATGGACTCAAATGTTAGAAGCATTCCTATATGCCTACTATAAAAATTTAGTTCCTATAGAAATCAAATCACATTTGCAAAGATGAAATATGATGAAGACTTTAATGAGTTTTGGTATAGATTCTAGAGATTAATTTTTTACTTTCAACAACATGGATACACTCAAATTGCTTTATTAGGATATTTTTATGAATGACTCAATCTTTTGAACAAAGGTTATTAGACACAGTTTGTGGTGGATCTTTATTTGAAATAACACCTACTTTAGCAAAAGAAGCAGTTAATAAAATGGCAAAACAATCTAAGCAATGTGGTTAAAAGGTTGAATCCTTAAGAAAGAAACTCAATGAAGTTGATAATGGAGAAAATAACACGTCCTATAAGAAAATTGATGAATTATCTATGCTGGTTAAGCTATTAATTAATGATAGACTTGGTCAAGTTAAAGCTTGTGGACTATGTAATAAGGTGACACATATTACAAATATGTGTCTTACTCTATAAGAAGAAAATGATGAAGATGTTAATGCAATGATGAACCCATTTTTTGTTCACTTAAAAAATTAATATAATAATAATATTTATTATCATGAAAGACCAATTCAATATTTACCTTATAGTCCTCAAAATAAAAATTTTAATAGTTATAGACCAAGGGCTCAGATGCAAT
Organism: Stephania yunnanensis; assembly: GCA_039657365.1. Classification (NCBI taxonomy): domain Eukaryota; kingdom Viridiplantae; phylum Streptophyta; class Magnoliopsida; order Ranunculales; family Menispermaceae; genus Stephania; species Stephania yunnanensis. Next base: position 22,659,547 of record CM077583.1, read on the forward strand.
CTGCACTTAATCAACAACCACAAACAATGACAACCATATAAATCTAAAATTAGAGCAAATCTTGCATAATTTTATGAACCAAAGTCATTTGAACTTTACAAAGATTTTTCAAAATAATATTAAGACTGATACTACTATTAATGAAATGAAAATCAGTTAAGTCTAATGAATTTACAAATAAATAGGCTAAGTGCTCAGCAGAGCAACAAAGCTAAAACACCTACTCAAGCTACTATTGCTCCTACTTATCAAGCACAAGTTAATGCTTTGTTCAATGATGAGAAAGAAAAACCTATAAATGAAAAGACACTTAAACAAATTAATACAAAGAAAACACATAAAACCATTGAAATAGATGAAGAAGAAATGATGGATTGTGTCATTCTTAATAGATAATGGATGGCTGAACAATTGAAATATGCGACTTTTCTTGGAAGGCTATACCCATTGTATTGAGCTAGAAGTGAAGCAAATGAAGAATCTTTATAAAAGTATGAGATAATGGATAAGGATAAGAATGATAAGATTTCAGATAATTTGATGAAGATATGTGTTCAAATTCTACCATTCCCTAATGATTAGATGATGCTAGGGATGTAGAAAAAATGTAGACATTCTCCAAACGTTTAGAAAAATAGAAATCAATAAAAGAATGATGGAATAAATTAAAGCATTTTCTAATTATGGTGAAGTTTTGAATTCTTTAAATCAAAGGATAAATTTGTTGAAGAATCTAATGGAAACTTAGGTAATAAGTTGTCAGCTTTAATAAAAAAAAAATACTTGAGAAATGTTTCGATCGAGGAATGTTTGAAATTCCGATTAAAATAGGTTTTTATCTTATATACTTTTCTATGTGTTACCATGGAGCATCGATAAATGTTTTGTCACTCAACTTATATGAGTCATTGAAAATAGGTTGAATGACTAATAAACCTATTAATCTTACCTTAGCTTATCACACAATAATTAAACCATATCGCTTACTATAAGATGTCTTAGTAAAAGTAAATGACTTAGTTTTTTCAACTAATTTATATATCATGAAAATGGGAGACTCAGTATCATATAAGTCTCCACCTTTACTTTTAGGAAGACTATTTCTTAAAATAGCTAAAAATATGTTAGATAGCTTTGAATGAACAATTTCTATCGAGTTTAAAGACAAGATTGTCACTTTCCATTTCAATGATAAAGATGTCTACAAAAATTTTGATAAATTTAATAAGGAACACTTAAAAGATAATGAGTCTTTATAATTAAATCGCCATGAAGCTAAAGTATATGTTATTAATGTAGAAATAATCGAAGATGAAAATGCTATGACAAAGAAAAAGCAGTTGAAAATAGTTGAAATCGAAAGACAATAACTCGAGAAAGGACGTTTGAGCAACCGAACAATATCAAGAATGATTCTAAAATTGAATAATATAATTTTACAAAGAATAAGAAAAAAAATGTCTAGCAATTGTCAAGCTCGATGATCCAGGAGATACATACATAAAAATAAAAGTCAAATGGGATCAGTATTTTAAAGGTGTTTGTCATATAGGTTCTAGAGCAAACTACATGCCAATTCACTTCTTTCTTCAAAGTTAACTAGAATTGGATGTACTTTCTTCTGAAAACGTTACTCTACCAAATGGTTATTCAATAAAACTAATAGGATTGGTTACTAATATACCAGCTCGAATTAACAAGTACATTATTCCCATAAACTTTTTGATTATGCCACTCATCATCAATAAAGATCCTCCATTAATCTTAGGACAACCTTTATTAGCCACTTCCCAAGTTGTTACGGATACTTTGAAGAAGAAAATCATTTTTTTGGTGCATGGCCGAGCAATCACTTTGTGAAATGGCATTAGAGTGTACAATCCTACATTTATGTTTATAAAACCAGTCTACAACTACGTGGTTCAGTTGAGCTAACAACATTAAACAAAAGTGCTTTATAGGAAACAACCCATGATCTATATTTCCTTTTAGTTTTAGTTTTAGGGTTAGTGAGTATTTTTTATATTCTCTCAACTTTTCACTCTTATAATAGGGATAATTTAGGAATTTAATTTCAGACTAATTTCATGCAAGGGGACATATTGAGCCAATTTATTTTCATTTAGTATTAGTCTTATGCATTTGTTTTATGTCAATTAGCTAATTATAGTTATGAAATTATTATTTAGATATCATAGTTAAATTCTGATAATTTCAAATAATCCTACCTTTTTATTGGATATATATATGATAAATATATGGAAAAATCAAGTAAATAAGAAATCAATAAAAATGGGCTAGTGATTTCCCAGTGATTCCAATTTGTATTGGAATTCACTAAGAAAAATGGCAGTATTGTGCAAAGTTTTTAGTGAAATTTTAAGTCATCAATTGGTCACTGATTTGAATGTATAACAAGAATTCGATTGACAAATTTACTGAGCCACTGAGGCTCATTTTTAGCGATTTTGTCATCGACTTCTCAGGGAATCCACTTAAAACTAGATTTGCTAAGAAAAAATAAAAGTTCTTGAAAATAGAAACCCCAAATCGCCACATTCATCTATTTTACACTAAAAAACTATTGCAACTTTTCAATTAAGAAACCAATTTCGATTAGATTCAACCTTGAAAAGCTTCATTTTAGTGTATTGACGTAATTCCCACCTTGGTCTCCAAGCATTCAACCCAAGAATTTGGTTAGTTTAATAGTGTAGAGCCACCTAGGGCTTGAGTAAGGGGAATTCAAATTGGAGCTTGGAGGAGTGTTTTAGAGGAGTCTTGGCATATTTCAAAAATTTTACCCTAAAATGGTTTTGATATCGAAAGTTTCCACTACAATACTAATATGGGAGTGGTGTGATGATTTGCTTATTGTTATCGAATTTTTGAATTATTTTCTAATATATAGCGAATGGATCAAATTTCATACTAAACTAATTTGTGACCAAGTTTCAAATGAGTTTTGAGGTTTTTGTATATGCCTATCGCATGGTTTGAATTACTTACGCAACATTTTTTTATCAATTATATTTTATCGATAACTTTCATATTAATTTCAAACTCTCAAGTTATAACTGACTATTGTGATGAATTTCTTCTTTTAAATTGATAAGTTAATGTCATTGAGCATTTTTCTGACAATTTAGGTTTTAAATTATTTTACAGGTTCATTCTATTACTTATACTTATCCAAATGTTCGGTGGTGGAAATGGTAGAATTTCAAGAGAGGAGAAAGGAAAGAGAAAGTTTGTGGAGAAAACAAAACTAAATCCAAAGTTCTCAAATCTAACCTTAGTCAATCTCTTTTAGCGCACCTAGGATTAGACCACAACGAGAACCAACTCCAACTTCATCATTTAGCTTTCATACTTATGATATTAATGTAGAAGAGAATGAAGAAATAGATAAGGTTGAACAAGAGATATCGATGGGGGTTAAGAATTATGTAATTAAGAAGAAGAACTTTGTCAATAAGAAGGCCTATGAAAAATTAAAAAAATGACTTAGTAACGGATACGAAGTTGATACTTGAAAGGGGATTTAATGTGAAGAATGAATTGAAACACAAGACTAGAATCCTAGATATCATTGAGGCCAAAAATTGGATATTGTTGGGTAGGGACTATATCCACTTAGAGTTAGAGGATGTTCCTAGTGACAGGGGAAGTGATATCTTGGTGAGAGAATTTTATGCAAATACTTATTGAAATGAGAGTGAGACCGAGTCATGAGTTAAAGGAAGGATAACATATTATTTTGATGCAAGAATAAATCGGTATATTGGTTTACTAGAATTTCACCAAAAACAAATCGATAAATTCCTAAAGCCTAAATATGCCATTAAGTACCATTACCCCACTAAGAAAATTAGGGGAGGTTTAGAGGCAATTCATGGTGATGGATTCATTTTTGAAATGGTGGGGTTACCGAAGCACATAAACACTAAATTTTTTAGGAAAACCAAGAAAGCTTGGTGTTATTTTATCAATGCCAGCTTACACCAAAGCCTATAGTAATACGAGATAGTAAACTATAAGGTCGCCCGACCTTTCGATATTAACAGGGGATTAGGATACTTCGATGTTGGCAAAATTAACTATGAGTGGATAAGTGCTGCCATCTACACGAAAAAGAACAACGAACTACCTTTCTTTTTTATGATCACATATTTTTGTATAGTGGATCAAGAGAACATGGCAAAGCTTGATTTGGATGTTCTATTGGAGAAGACCATTAGGATTGAAGTTATACAAAGATATAGAAAAGTAAGTTGTTATGAAGACACTCACGATGAAAGAAAAGAAGGTTGAGATAGACAAAAAAGAGACATAACAGATAAGGAAAATTAAAGATGATACGAGGAGAATTTTGGAGGAAATAATGAAAGCTAGACATGATCCAAATGTGGGGGAGCTTGTTGAGGATTATGATGGACTACACATGGAAAAGTCGGTGTTAGCCTTCGTGGGTGCCATTCTTCGCATTCAAATAACAATTTTGAGAAACCAAGAACTAATATGGAAAACCAAAGGGCTTTATCAAGGAGGTGTAAAGGTTCATGTACCAACTACACTAATGAGGCTACCAATTAGTATTAGTCTTAATGTTCCAACATTGGCAGGTCAAGACTACCACCTTTACAACCCCGCTGCGAGTTTGCAGTTTAAAAGATTGATCTAGTGGAGAACAATGACGATGCAACTTCTTGATGATGAAATTGATTTCCTTATTCTATTTATCTTCTTTTTCTGTGAATAATAGTGTGTATGGTCTTCTATGTAAATTTGGTAATGGAGATATACTTTATGACTGATGGTGATATACTTTGTGTTTTTGGTGGTGCTATACTTTGTGCTCTATGATTGGTAATTTGATACAGTTGTTATACAATGGTGATGTTTATTCTACTTTTTAGGCACTTTTTCTTATGCAACTTCTAAATTGAGTTTATTTTTATATAAATTGTCCTATTTATGATTAAATCAATTCATTTATAATTCACGTGGTACATTTGTTTTGTTGGAAACCCGACTTTTTTTAAACCTCAAAGGTAAGGTTTGGAAGGGGTTTGGGGGTATTTTAGGTGAAGTATGACAATGAAAGCAAGGAAAGAAAAGAAAGGTAGAAGATAATTTTTAATTAATCCAAGAAGTATAAACTCCTGATCCGATATTCAAGTAAGTTGACATAATTTTTTTATTATCTTCCAAATTCGCATAAGTATGAAATTCAATTTTCTTCAATTAGGAAATAAATTTAAAACTTAAATGAATATAATGAATAGACTTTGAATGGAAGTTATATTATTACCCAAGTAACTTCTATAATAAAAAGAATCAAGTTTATACCATTTTTTCATCTTTACTAATTGATGTATACACAAAATTGAATGCCTCATGTTAGTAATGAGAATGGGTAGAACATCGAGCAATAGTGCAAGATGCGCAAGACATATTTCTAAGAATCTTACGATTCAAAAGCAATTGATTAAATATTTTTACAGTACATATAAGTAGTTATTATGCCATAATTGAAAGAAGAAATGAGTTAGAAATCGATAAAATTCTTTAAGTTATAAAGAATGCTTTCTTCAACTTTAGTGGAGAGTGAGAAACGTTAACAAGAGCATACAAAAATATATATAGAGAGTTTTACAAATTCAAAAGGAACTGGAGCAGGGAATTTATAGAGTGAAAAATATGAGAATGTCCATAAGAATTGGAGCAAGGACTTAAAAGCAAAAGCGAAAGAAATATATTACAAAGAAATAATTTGGATGATATATAAAAGAATGTGAGCTGAAAAAATTGATGTTCCTAAATTCTTCAAAGAAAAAGATTTAGCTCAAGTTCTTAAAACTATAGTTGAATGAAGTATTTTTTAATCTTATATGTTTTAAATGATATGTTCATTAATATCTTGGCAAATTCCTATTTATCTTGATTATGGTGCTATTATAAATTATTTTTTAAAATTAAAATTAATCTAGTGGTTTTTGTGATTCCAAATGCTATGTTAGTCATCATAAGCTTAATGCTTGTTAGGCAGATAGTGAAAAAATATATTGTGCTTAACGATTCGTTACCTTAAGCAGATGATTAGTACTAATCCAAATCTTAATTAATCTGAATTAGACTCGTGATTAAGTTTGACGTACCTCGATTAGCGTGTGCATGTGTTTTGCGAGGTGTATGGTGTTTGTTTGAATTGTTAAACCAATTTATATACACAAGCCTATAAAATAGAAAATACTCATTAAATTAAGGTTTAGCGGGACTTCAAGTATGACAAGGGAGTTGTAGCACGAGTGTCCATGCTTAAGGACACTTGTAGGCATATTCGGTGAGTTTATTGGTGAATAATATGCGATATATATTTACATGTTTTTAAATATACAAATATATATTGGAAAATAAAAGAATATAGAAAATATATGGATTATTAGATCGTCTCAAACGAAGCGTAAGTGCTTGATGTGTCAAATTTTGTGTCACTTTAAGGAGTGTCACTTTAATGCATCAACCGGATGATTGGTCTCACGATAGTGTGATGCGTAGCTCGAGAAAAATCATAAAAACAAAACTCATAGCTTATGCAATTCGTTTCGATCAATCAGGGGTTCGGGAAAGTCGGTTTTGATTCAGATCAAAGGGAGATCATTCAGGAAACTAAATTCAATCAAGTTAAGGAGCTTAAATGGATTAGAAGCTATTTATCATCACTTTGGTAAGTTTGGTTTTGAAGTTTATTGAAATTTGATTCGGTGTTAAAGATCAAAACTTGTTGAATGGAGGTTGTTGTTAATTATAAAGCGGTTTATAAACTCATTAGAGGTCCTCCCGGATTGATTGGGAGTGTAATTGTTAAGTTTGGATGTAATTTAGATCGAATTAGTTAAGCACCGGTATGCTGCGGTTGCAGGTTTAGTGCGCACAATGCACTAGGCACTGGCCATAGCGCGCTATGCGTACTGGGGAAGATGAACTGACATGCAGATATCACGTTATCCATGTCATATGGTGCGTTACCAAATCTCTGAAACTAGAAATTGCGTTGTGTTTTACGAATAATTTTTTAGGGACTTTACGATAGGTCTTGGGGTTCAAACACAGTGTATCGAACCTATATTGATCCCAAATGATTGGTAATAGGTTGAGCAACAACAAAGAGGAGTGAAATGAAAAAAAAGTTATGGAGTTTGAGAAATAGGACTTAGACTGAGGTAAGTACGGATTCACTTAATTATCAATATTTCTTTGTTATTTAATATATATAGTTCATATAGTTGTTAGAACGAAATGAGGGATTATGTACACTGTGATGGATTTTCATAAATGGAAAATGGTATGTAATGTGACCAAGCTATAACTTCTTTTTTTGGGAACAATTTTATAGGAGATGGGTTCCCTTGTCGGCCTATATATAACTCCTACTCAATCTAATAGGTTGTATGGATGACACATACATTAAAAGGTTTGGCATAGAACCACCGAGCATTAATGGATGGGCTAGAGAGCATACCTGCCAATATGTTGATCTAGCAATCGTATTAATGGCATTAGTAGGTCATCGACCCTAGTTTTATAAAATAGATGGAAATCACTGTGTAATAGTCCAAATGGCATACTTGCATCTGATTATGTACTGAATCTATATGTTTTTTATATTCTTGTTAGATATCACTGGCGCGTGTTGTTATTGCATGATATCATTGTTTACTATATGGAATGTTGATGATTAATGTGAATCCCTACTTACTGAGCAAGTTGGCGCACTAACCCCATTTAACGTTACAAATAGATTCGACGAGCACTATGACTACAAAATAGAGAAGTTGTAGGAGTCTTGAACTTCTCTTTGATGTAATGCTTTCTCTGGTCTTATATATTTATTGAATTACAGATTTGTAATATCATATGGGATGGATGATTTGTATAATCGAGATTTATTTCGATTTATTTTCAATACTGTATATCCTATTTTATTTATCGAAAAAGGTTTTAAATTTTTGCTATGTGTATGATTTATTTTCTTTTGATAATTATTATACATTAATGTTTATCAAGTTTGGGTGGTAAGGCTGCTATCTTTAGCTAAGTCTGGTAAGGGTAATCTGGGCTTAATTAGGGTTTCAGGCCGAGTATTGCCCTAATCACGTTAGGGGATGCTACAGTTTGGTATCAGAGCCTAGGTTAGGTAAAGTTAGATCATACCTCAAAGCTTAAGGTTATTAGCTCTAATATAGTTTGGTGTCAAAGCTAAGGTTTTTAATGTTTGGTTTCATTATTCTGAGATTTAATAGAATCAAGGAATAGCTCTGATACAGTTTGGTATCGGAGCCATTTTTTTAAAGCCTCGGTTAGCAATGATGTATTAGAATCAAGGAATAACTTTGATACAGTGTGGTGCCAGAGTTTATAGTTTATCACTTTTAGGGATAAATTGGTAATAGTTATATAATTGGGTATCATGGTCGAGGCTTTGACCTTACATTCACTTTTGAATAGTGTTCAAAGTGAATGAAAATCTACTTGAAAAGTTTAAGTTACTTTGATTACCCTATTAATGGAACCTAAGTTTATCGACACGAATAGTGGTCTCGAGTTATGAATAAGCTTTGGGTTTCATAAATGGTTTTTATCATGATTTTGGGGGGTAACCATGAGACAATTTACTAAGATATGTTATTTTGTTATGTATACTATATTTACGTGCAAGATATAAGAATTATGTTTTTTCATGATATGAGAAAGCATTGAGGTAAGAGCTCCAGAGAGTCTTAACCTCGAGGATAGACAAAAAGGAAAGACATGAGAAAATTTACAAAGATGAAATAAAAACTCCTCTCCAAGTAACATCTTCGGTGGTATTTCTTCTTACCGATATTATTAGACAAATCGTAGTTAATGAAAAAGTATCGATTGGATCAAGATCTTGAGGTGTGTATTGGGAGAATGAAAATTATGAAATAATTAAATAATGAATGACTTTCGATAAAACTCAAAGGTGGCAGACAACTTTGAAATGTAATTAATACTAGTATTTAGACTAGTATAAAAGTAATGAAAGTTATCCATTAAACAAATTAGTGGTAAATGATAAAAGCATAATGGAGGTAAGGAAACCACTTTTGCAATTATACTTCATAAGTTATTTTGAAGTTGATATTCTAGTTATGGTGTGAATCCGTATTGCAATAGCCAGTGGTTTATTAATAAAAGACAGTTAAATCCAAAATATAGCACCGAGTGGTAAGATATCCTGGCCTGATCTATTAGACTAGTATAGACTAAATTTGTCAGTGAATCTAATGATTTGGGGATCGAAGGATTGATGTGTAGTAGTCAAAATGAGTACTCATTACTCATAATTGAAAACTTTTTATGAAAAAAAATGAAATCAATAGTTCTCAAGAGTTAGTTGAGATTTGAATCAGTGAAATGATCAGAGTTAAGGATATATATCTTTATAAGATGATTGTTGGCGAGTGCTGGATCATCTTAAGTGGATGGTGGAAACCATTAGAACTTATTATAACTCATGCTATTTTCATAAATTAAGGGTTTCAAGTGAAGGAAAACCCTATTGTAATGAAGTTTTATAGTGTTATCAATAATAACATTGAATCTTTAAAGACTTAGAAAAGGAACGAACAATTATTGTATAGAATTGTAAATTGTTACTGGTAAGTTGGTTTAGACGAGATTTTGTAAATGCTAGTGCAAAGTTTCAAAAGGTAATAAATGGTAAGAGTGTTGAATATTAACAGTAAATCAGGGGATTTGACTTTGATTAAGACATTATGAGGTTGTCTTATATTGAACACAATGGTAAAAAAGAGGAAAGTAAACTTGAAATAATTGAATATTACAAATGATTGATTCGGGGATCCGTGATATCGTTATGTGATTTATTCAGTTAACTCAAGTATGTGATAGTTATAAGTTTAAAAAATGGAAATTGTAAGAGTGATAAAAATACAAGGTAAGAAAATTACCTTAAAACTTTCTTAAGTAATAGGAATTCACTTTTAAATAACACTCATCAAGGTGATTGCGTTGACAATGCTTTGAAAATAAACGGACAGAGGCTATAGTTATAATAAAAGTTGCTTAGTAATATCTCTTAGGTGAGATGTTTATTGATGACCTAATGGAAGTCTTGGGCAGGCACATCATCAATTGAGGAGGATAAATTAACGATAAGTCTAATTTTTGGAACTCAGGTTGAAGTTGAGCTAATAATGATTGAAATGAGTGATTTACTATCGAAAGAGATTAATTGAGATTATCAAGTAGGTTTAGGATGATTACTAATTATTGATGTGGGAAAGAATGATCGTAGATAAAAACATTGCGCATGTAAGGAAAGTTCATAGAACTTCAAACAAAGACCGAGGCAAGAATTTTGTGAGAATCTCATTGATTTCATTAATATATTTATCGAGGTGAAGTCCTAAATTCATTATGATAAAAATGAATAATTGGTGACCATAAATGAAAGAAATTGACGGTGTCAATTTTATACAGAAATATGAGATATATCATCAAATGGAAGCTGAGTAATTTAACCTGGAAGGTTATGCTATTATTACCTTTTGAATAATATTTCATGCTCAAAAATTAGTGATGAATTAAATGAAGTTGTTGTGACAACTGAAGGTTATTGATAAAATTGTAAAACTGACAGAGTATAGAAACTTCTTGCCAGTACTATTGTTTAAATCCTAATGGAAATGTAAGCGAGATGTATGTGTGTGGAAGAGTTGAGAGTTGTGGAGAACTAGTATTATTTTTTTTGTGAGGAATCAAAAATCTGCTTCTCAGGAAGGAATAGTTATATAATAGTTAGGAGGGACTTTTTGCAATCTTAACACAATATATCTGAAATTGACAATGGTTTCCAGAGAATATAGTTTCTGAGCTTGTGACTTGAAAAATATGAATTACTGGAAGAAATATTTATCGTGAGTTCTCTGGTGTTAGTTTTAGCAGGCTATATATAGAATTGAGGTATTTACATTAAAATCTTTCATGCTTTACTATGTCGTTAAACGGTGTGGGACAAGAAGTAATGATACAAATTTGTTAGAACTTAAGTAATTTAGAACTACATAGAAAGGTGTTATCACACTGTTACTATACCATTGCACCTCACGTATATGGAGAAAATGTAACTATTAATAGATCTTCTTAGTTTAGACTTCATGGGGAAAAGACAATGATGATGATTTGTGTAAGTCTAGTTGACACATCATCAATTGAGAAAACTAATTTCGGAGCTACTAATCTGATATTTTGAGTTCAGATTCAAACTTAATTGGAAAAGATTCGGTAGTGATTAGTTGTCAGAAAGCTAATCGGGATTATATGGAGCGTCAGAGGTTAACAACTAGTATCGACTATCCTGAATAGTTAGTGTCTCATATTGGTGCGTCACGGTTTAGGGATAAATTATAGATTCCAGTTTAGAGTCAGATGAGGTAGGAATGGCTATGGAAATCTCATAGATCTTTTCCTACATTCATTCAGATAGAATTAAGGAATATCATTAAATGAGTCCCCTTTATTTATTGTTAATCTGGGATAAAGACTGATGTTGTTGAAATAATAAAGAGATATGAGATATGTCGGCAAGTTATTGCTGAGCATAAGAAACCCAAAAGTTTACTGCATTTGGTGCCTACTCTTTAATGGACATAGGAACATAGATCGATGGATTTTATTTTAAGTTTATCTCTGAGTTAGCGTAAGCACAATACGGTAAAAAATTTAGTTAACAATTGATGGAGTCTGCATATTTCTTACTAGTTTCTATGTGAAATCCTATTGACCATCTATGCAAAATAGACATATATGAGGTGTTAGATTTCAGGGTGCTTCAGTGTTGACTATTTCGGATTGAGATCTTAGATTCGCGTTCGTAGGATGGAGTGAATTGCTGTAATAGCTGTGGAAGTGATCCACTACAAAAAAACAGCAAATCAGAAACAGAATTTTTCGTTTCTGATTTGCGAAAATTCCGTCTCTGATTGGAATCAGAAACGGAACAGAGACGGAACGCGTTCCGTCTCTGAAAACGTCGTCGCTGATACGATCAGAAACGGAAAACGGATTCCGTTTCTGATTAGAGACGGAATAGAGACGGAAAATATCCGTTTCTGATTAGAGACGGATTTAGAGACGGAAATTAGAAACGGAACGAAATGGAATTTATTTCGAAATGGTACATTTGTAATTGCATTCCGTCTCTGATTCCGTTGCTGATTAGCAACGGAATCAGAGACGGAATTAATAAATTTATGAATTCCGTCTCTGATTCCGTTTCTAATCAGCAACGGAATCAGAGACGGAATGCAAATAGTCCGTCTCTGATTCCGTCTCTAATTAGAAACGGAATCAGAGACGGATTATTCCGTTTCTGATTCCGTCTCTGATCCGTTTGTGATTGATAGAAATATTTCTGGAAAATTAGAGACGGAATAGCAACGGAATATTTGAATTCCGTTGCTAATCCGTCTCTAATTTTTCTGTTTTGTTTAAATATGAGACAGTAACATATTCCAATTGATTCTCCAACCTAAAAATTCAAAATACAACCCGATATAACCTACTCCATCGCCCACACCCCCTCCAACAACTCCTTGGGGGTGCTAACATCCCACAAAAAAGCCAAATTGCACATCCATACATCGACAATATATATCAACAAAAATTCAAAAGATCAAGAAAAAATGTGAAACTCAAAATTAGCAAAAAAATTTATATATCCACGAAAAATTGTCATGTATTACAAACGCTCCATAACTTGAAAGTATACACTAAAACCACCAATCCTATCGTTGAACAACCTAAAAAAAAGAACACTCACAAAAGGTCCAAAATTTGGAAGTATACACAAAAAGGACTTCATCTAATAACTAAAACGCAGGTTTGAAGCATTTTTGATTCTCCATCTCGAGGCAACAACCGGTGAGTATGCACTGAAAGAAGTAGGCAAAGGAGAGATTATTGAACTAAGGATGTACATTGGAAGCGAATGAGAAAAATGGTGGATTTGAAGAAACATAGAAATTAATAATAATCATACATAAAAAGTCGGCTCAGAACCTATTTTTAAATTTCTTTACGATTGAGTTTGCTTTGGTCTTTTGTCAATTATGCACATATGTAGGTAGAGAGGAGTACTAGAGCTAATAAGGAACATGAAAGAGGATAATGGTGAAGTGCAAGAATGCTAAAAGGAAAAAACTAAACTCAAATTTGATCCCCAAACTCCCATCAATGCGTAGGAAAATAGCAACATTGACCCCAAACTCCCATCAATGCAACATTCACAGTTCAAATTTGATCCTAAACTCAAATTTCATCCCATTTAAAAATGTTGTGTGCTCGAAAACAAGCCAGCCATGTGTTCCTACTTTTAAAAAAAAAATTCCAGCTGACATTCAAGAAATGCAGTGAAGAAAAGAAATGAACCATACAATGAGGAATAAGAAAGCTTCCAAAAAATACATGAACATGAAGCAAATGCAGTCAAGGACTGAAGTTTTGTTGTTGTTGTGAGTTTGGGGGTCAATGTTGCTATTTTCCTACGCATCGGAGATGGCGAACAATGTATCTATAAGATGCACCTATCATGTAAGTTGAGTTGGATTATTTATCAAGCTTTGAAAGGCTTGCATTTCAACATGCATATGATAAGTAATGGCATAAGTGCAAGAATGCTAAAAGGGAAAAACTAAAAGTTAAGCACAAACCTATCATGTAAGTATGATTCTAGAACTCATCCTCTCACCCCATCTAAACTGTTGTGTGCTCTAAAGGTGACAAGCCATGTGTTCCTACTCAAAAAAAAAAAAAAAACCAGCTGGGATTCAAGAAAAGCAGTGAAGAAAAGAAAAAAACCATACAATGTTGAATAAGAATGCTTCCAAAACAAAACATGAACATCAAGCAAATGCAGTCACGGACTGAAGTTGGTGTCAATGTTGCTATTTTCCTACGCATAGGAGATGGCGAACAATGTTTCTATAAGATGGACCTATCATGTAAGTTGAGTTGGATTATTTATCAAGCTTTGAAAGGCTTGCATTTCAACATGCATATGATAAGTAATGGTGAAGTGCAAGAATGCTGAGAATTTAAAAAATGAAGGTTAAGCACAAACCTGACATGTAAGTATGATCCTAAACTCATCCTCTCATCCCTTCTTATTACCCCGCATCTCAAACAATTTTACGTAAGAAAAACATCTTTACAAAGAAATGAAACATGCCCATGAATATCAATCATTTTCTTTTTGCAATAAGAAAAAGCTTTTACCTCATCTATTTGCTATCCACATGCCCCACTGTTCTTTATCTTCCAACTCTCTTCTTGCTCTGTAAGTCTGCAATGCTATTTGTGATCTTGAAAATGGTGCAAGAAAGGATGACAATGAGAGAGACAATTACCGATGCAATCAAAATGGTGCAGCAGTGTGAAACGATGACTTGTGAGAGATAATAATGCAAATTGATGACCTTTAATAATTAATAGTAACTTGAGCTTAACATCTTCTTGATGACTTATGAGAACATATTTCCCTACTTACCTCATCCGCAACAAGTGCTGCTCTAGGGATCTCAATCATGGTGCCAATTTCGTATCCTATGGAGGTGCCCATCTTAGAAAAGACTTTCTTTGAGACATCACGTATCAAACTCACTTGATGTTCCAGTTCCTGTTAGAGAAAAGATTCATTCCATAAGTACTAATCCAAGAAGAAACTGATGTGCTTCTTCTTAAGTGATAAAATTCATTTAGAGGAAACGATGCGCCTTGTTAACAAATATATATCTATATATGCAAGTATATATGCGCGTAGAATAGATAGAATAAGATGAAGGAAAAAAGCTGTTGCCTGAGGTGTTCCAACAAGAGGAACCATTATTTCAGGTAAGTGAATCTCCTCAATCTGTTCAACCCCAAGGTTCTTCAATCTCTCAAGTACCTTATAACCAGGAAAAATTAAAACAAAACAACATCAGACTGTGAAGACAGTCAAGTGATAGCAACATTGCCTGCAAAGCAACAACATAGTTAGGAATATGAACGGCTGATGTATAGAGTATCTGTTCCATCCTTCAAATCAGCAAGGACCTTTACTTGTGCATAAAGCAACAACATAGCAACAAAACAAGTAACCTTTTGTCCTACTTAAAAGCCCATGTGGGGAAAGTAAACCGAGAAACCGAAAACACAACCTTCTTATGATAAGAGGAGTAAAGAACCAAGACATAAGAGCAATCTTCTCTTTAATAATTTTCACACCTAGTCAGTAGTGAATCTATTGACACCTTTTAACATGTTAGGTCATTTATAGTCTATTCAAGAAACCCCATGCAAGCACATTAACATCCATACCTTTATCTAGCGATCAACTTCACTGCAAATTTTAAAAACAAAGCACAAAAGGAGAAAATTTGCATTGGTTAAGGAAAAATATCAAAACCAAGATCTTGTTAGACCAAGGCTGTATGAAGATGGACATATAAATTGAATGAAAAAACTCGGTATTAGTTTCTTTCTTTTAAAATAAAAAGTAAGGTAATAGGTTGGTCCAAATTCTAGGCTCTCCAATATCTTGGAGTGTATCTATGTGCTCCTAGTTTTTCATAGAATGGAACCTAGTGGTTGTTAACTAGAGATTGCAAGTTTAATCGATAGTAGGTTGGCCCAAATTAGTACGGGTGGTTGGCACGAGATACCAAATCAACACACTTCTTATGGGAGAAAAAAATTTCAGTTTCAATTACTTCTATTATGCTTGTCTATTCTATTTTATTAGTTCTTCTTAGCATTCATGAAATGTAACAAACTTTACTCATCTTCTCTCAATGATGTGAGAGACAGAGAATGCTATATTTATAGATGATAACATACTTACATGTACCTCAGTGTACCGTCTCATTGAACTTAGAGTCTAGAACATTCACTCCAACTGATCCTAACTAACTCTCATTTACACAAGTCTGACATACTCACAAATACACTACATTGTACACACTAACATTACACTATCTCCTGTCAATGACTCATGCTTACGAGTTCTTAAGACTTCTAGTCATGAAGCTGAAACAAATTGAGTTGAAACTTGAACATTTGTTGTTGCCTCAAGAAAAAAAAAAAAAGAATGGCAAGGCATCATTCTGATCCTAGGCAAATTGAGGTACACGATGCCTATGCAACAAGAACAACATTTATTAATAGGTCTTTAAACAATCAATATTATTCATTGTAAGGTGCTATAAGACGAATCGCATAATCCTAAGATTTCGCAATGGTGGGCTGCATGGATCAAACTCACTTACATGAATAGCATGATTCATTGTGCTTGATAGTGTTCTTTCAAAATCCTTAAAAATCTTTTTCTATTCAATGCATCCAAGCTATCTTAGGACTAATCGTATACTAATTGGAGAATATTGTAAATCGGAATAGCGATCTACGCCATCTAGAAGAAATTGATAGCTAAGTGAAAGAACGAGGTTCGCACATTAAACTCATGAATAGAGAATAAATTGACAAAGTTAGGAAGTCATTAATGAGTCATCACAATCTAAAGAGAAGGAATTGATTGAGTTATGTTGTTTATGTAAGAAGCTTGGGCATTATCAAAAGGATTGTTGTAAATGAAAGACATGATTCAAAAAGAAAGATAAGCCTACTACTTTTGTATGTTCGAATTAAATCTTCTTTGAAGTTTCTTTAAACACTTGGTGCATTTACTCGGGTGCTACTATCCATATTTCTAAGATCTTGTAAGGATTTCTTATGATCCAAACCATAAAGGAAAACAAGAATCTATCGTCCTAATCATAGTACAAAAATTGTAGAAACTAGAAATACTGATTTTATTGAGAATGGTGAAGTCAATGAGAGTATTACGCCATAAAATGTAAATATTTGAGAAGTAAGGGATCACATCCTTATGCCCATTACTTATAAGAACAATGGCAATTCCTCGATATAATTCACACCAATAAGACAGTTGTAGGCAAACTAAAAGAAATAGCATTAAGAAGGTGTGAAAGATCGAAAAAATCAGCTATTCTAAATGATTTTGAGGTATATATGCAAGAAAATGATTATGATATAATAATTAGTAATGATCCAATATCTTACTAAAAAATCCTAAATCACGTTGATTCGACAAATGGATCGATGCTATGAAAGATGGGTTGAACTCGATGGCTCAAAATGAAGTTACGGATCTCGTTGAATTGGGAATAAACGTGACTCTAGTGGTAATATTGAGAGATATAAAGCTAGACTTATAGCCAAATATTTTACTCATAAATATGGTATTGATTATACAAAAACTTTATCTCAGTTTCTAAGAAATACTTTTTCAGAATAATTATGGCATTAGTAGCTCATATTGACTTAGAGTTGTAGCAAATTGATGTACTGAACGACTTTTCGTAAATGAGAGTTTCGATGAAGAATTTTACATCGGTTTGCCTTAAGAATTTAAGATTGTTGGTGCTTGAACATATTGTATGTAAACTTAAGAAATCAATATATGGACTTAAGCAAACTTCTCGACAAGTGGTATCTTAAGTTTAATGATACAATAACATGTTTTGTTTTTAAGGAAAACATCATTGATCAATGTATATATCTTAATGTTAGTGGGAGTAAGTTCATATTTTTGATATGATATGTTGATGATATTATGCTTGCCATAAATGATTTTGGTCATTTATTTGACACTAAGCATTTTCTCTCAAAAACTTTTTTGAGTAACTCGTGGTATCCAAACACTTTGTCTTACTCGTCCCACTTGCCTTAGGATTGCAAAAAGAGACCACCAGTAGCCCGACATTTAGTTGTGTGGGGAATCGAAGTTGAGGCCGTGCGCCTAACCTATATCGATATAAGAGGCATACAAATACCACATAGTATCAACGCGTCTACTACTTGTTCACTCATACTCCTTAAGGTTATAGGTTTATTCCATTCTCTAGAAATGTAATGTGAAATAGCAACATTAACTAAAAGAGTAATCCTAGTGTTTCTAATCCTAACTAGTAGTAGAAATTAAGTAATTATAGGTACTATTCAATCGTAACCAACAACACCTAACTAATCAATCATCCATAGCAAGTGCATGAATATGAAATTACTAACAACTATAACATCAAAGCGACAAAGTAATTACCTCAAGTACATGATTCTAATGTATTATAATGTTGATCATGACATGCTTTACCGATAAAATAAACATGGAATAACAACCAAATACGGATGACATGCTTTACCGATAAAATAAACATGGAATAACAACCAAATATGGAATCAATATAAATCTTGAATTGCTCAATTAAAAGGTTGAAATGAAATAGTACATATTAATAAACCTAAAAATAGAACAAGCATAACCTCAAAAACTATGCATGTAAGAGAAGAGCAGAACAAAAACTTCTAAACCAAACAAAAGACACAACATTAACTTAATAGATCAAGTGAAGAACACCAACTAATGCACATGAAAGCCAATCCGGGGGAAAATGTGAGCAGATACAATGTGAAGAGAATTCGGGTGTTAAAATTTTTTTTTGTGTTACCTTGACGAGCGAGAACGGAGCGGTAAGCACAGAGCGACCAGAGAAAGCAGAGCAATGAAAGACACGGAGATTCAAGATCGAAATTCAAAAAGAATCAGAACGATGTGCACTCATTCACTGCACAATCAACCAAGGAACAAATCAAATCACTCAAGAACAGTTAAAATAAAACCTCATAAAGTAATAACAATTATAAGAACTGAACTCTTAAAATATGTCACCTGATCAAGAGTTTGTTCCTTCACAGTTCATAAACAATAAGGTAGTACTATAACACGGCCAATTGCCAAGACGAATTTACAAAAATAAAAAGGATTCCATGACCATAATAGCTAAGACCTTTCAAGAAAATAAATTTTTTTTTTAAATCCATTTATTAGACTAGTATATGAGCCGCTAAGAAAACCTAGTATACACAATGGTCAGCCACATTATGTTCATTTCCTATGTTTGAACATCAAGGCATATATATGATTTGCGCCTTGCCTAGCGATATAGCTTCAGTTCAAGTGAAAATCTATAACATATTTCATTCATGAGCATAATATTTGCAATGCTAACAAGTATTACGACTTTAATATTCCTGGATGCCGCATATAAGGTACGTAGGAACACCGGACACCCCGAATATTTATTGATAGATGGAAATTTATGAAGTCTGCATGCTTAATTTAAATTGGAAAATCTTTCAAGATAAAAAATCTTCTTGCCTTCAACTCCGATTTTTACTAGAAGATCGAACTATCAACTGAACCATAGCGGAAACTTAAATAATTCTCATGTCACCCTTGGTTTTCCATAAATTTTTTAAATTAGATAAACAAGGGGACTAGAATGCCAACTCGACAGACGCAAATTTTAAGCGAAAACATTGTAGCGATTCAAGACTTCCTCGAAACCGTCACAAGGTGAATGATCTCTATGAAAGTGAAGAGCTCTTGATCATAAGTGTTGCTCGCATTATAAAGAACAATAAAAAACAAATAGATTATATCGAGAATGTAGTAAGACTCCAAAACTACAAATGCCTTGCTACCGGATCCGAATCGAGAGACAGAGAGAGCGAGAGATATCGCGATGATGGAGACCGCGCGCGACGAGACGGAGAGACGAGAGAGACGGCGAGACCGAGAGACAAGCAGAGAGACCAGGTAGCACGACCGAGACGGAGAAACGGAGACCACCGCGACGAGACGGACAGAAAGCGAGAGACAACAAGAGAGATTCGACCGCTAGCACGACCGGACGGAGAGACGAGACGATCGAACGGGATGGACGTTTGGGGGACGAGACGATCGAATGAATTTGGACGAGACGGAGAGACAGATTTAGGTTTTTGGGTTTTTTCGTGAAAATGATTTAGGGATTTCATTGTTTTGTTGGGAGGGGGTGGGGTGCGGGAAAGAGGAGAGGTGCCATGATCCAAGAAAATACAAATCTCGAGGAATGATGAACGGTCATAAGAAATGAAGAATTTGGCGGGAATGGTGGCGCCAAATTTTAGAGACGAAATTTAATTTCGTCTCTAATTCCGTCTCTAATTCCGTCTCTGATCCGTCTCAAATCCGTCTCTGATTTTTTCCGTGTCAATTCCGTCGCTAACTTTTAAATTTAGAAACGGAACTTATTCCGTTTCTAATTCCGTTTCTGATTTAGAAACGGAACTTATTTCCGTTTCTAATTCCGTTTCTGATTTGCTATTTTTTTGTAGTGATCTTAACCTTAGGATAGTATACTAAAAGTAGACCGATGGGTAACCTGAGTAATTGATTTTGTTGCCAGAGGATATACTTGAAACTTGTGTCTATAAGTTTAGTAATAACTAGAAGAGATACATCTCTTCTATGTGAATTCGTTTATAAAAATAGCTATCAAGTTAGAATAGAATGCTCTTTTGAGATTTTGTTTGGTCAATCATGTCATTCACAGGAGTGTCTGGACAGGGGTTGAGATGCTAGTTTGTTGGAGCCGGAATTAATTTAGAACTATACAAAGAAAATGTGGCAAATTCACCAACATTTGACTATAATACAATGAAAATAGGGGAGATATGCTAATAAATATCATAGGTGGTTAGAGTTTTCAAAGGAAAATTAAGTTCTTTCAAAAATCTCACCTACGAGAGGAACGGTATAAGTTTGGACTACGAGGTAAGTTAGCTTCAAGGTATATCAAGCTGTATAGGATATAGAAAAGAATTGGTCTTATTCATTACAAGTTAAATTTTCCTCCTTAGCTAAGTCAGAGTTCTTAATGTTTTCCACATGATTGATGTTATGTGAAAATGAAGACTCAATTCACTCAAAGGATTAGTTGGAATTAATATGATCTTCGAGAAAGACTTATCTTACGAAAAGCAGTCAAGTGTCTTACTTGATTATAAGATGAAAAAGCTAAGAACCAAAGAGATTCCTTTGGTTAAAGGAAAATGGGGATTTCACAAAAATGAAGAACTAACCTGAGAGTTGAAGTATGAGAAACATTTTCCAATTCTCTTCGAAACTATAGGTAATTTTAGATTAATTTAATTTTGAGGACAAAATTGCTTTAAACTGAGGAGACTGTAATGACTCGTTCCCTTTAGCTGGTGATTAGTACTAACCTAAATCCTAATTAATCTGAGTTAGGCTTGTGATTAAGTTCGGCATACATCGATTAGCGCGTGCGTGCATTTGCATGAAGTATGGTGTTTGTTTGAATTATTAAATCAATTTATATATAGGTTGTTGTATAATATGGAGATTATATAGAAGCCTAAAAAATGGAAAATGCTTAATAAACTAAGGTCTACAAGTACACCAAATGTGACGAGGGAGTCGTGGCACGAATATGCTTGCTCAAGAAAACTTGTAGGCATATTGGTGAGTTTATTGGTAAATAATACATGATATATATATATTTATATGTTTTTAAATATATAAATATATATCAAAAAATAAAAGAATATTGAAAATATATCGATTATTGGATCGTCTCGAACGAAACGTAAGTGCTTGACGTGTCAAATTTCATGACACTCCAAGGAGTGTAACTTTAATGCATCAACCACATTAACTGTCTCAAGATAGCGTGACCGTATCTAAAGGAAAAGCCATATATAAAAATAAAACTCAAAGCTTATCCAATTCATTTCGATCAATTGAGGGTTCAGGACAGTTGGTTTCAACACGGATTGAAGGGAGGTCATTACGAAAGCCGAATTTAATCAAGTTGATGAACTTAAATGGATTAGAAACTATTGATCTTCACTTTGGTAAGTTTAGTATTCAAGTTTGTTGAAATTCAATTCAGTGGTGATGATCAAAACTTGTTGAATTAAGGTTGTTGTTGATTATAAATAGTTTATAAACTCATTCGAGGTCCTCCCGGATTGATTAGGAGTGTAATAGTTGAGTTTGGATGTGATTTGGATCAAATTGGATCAATAAAAGTATGATACAGTTGTAGGTCTAGTGCACATAGTGCAATAGGCACTGGCCATAAAGCGCTACGAGTACTAGGGATAATGAATTAACATGCAAATAGCGCGCTATCCATGTCACGTAGCGTAATGCTAAACCCCTGAAACCAACAAATGTGCTTTATTTTATGAATAATTTTTGGGGGAATTAAGGATTGGTCTAGGGGTTCTAAACGTATTGTATTGAATCTATATTGATTCCAAATGATTGGTAATAGATTGAAGATCACTGAGGAAGAGTGAGATGACTGAGAAATTAGGGAGTTTGAGAAACAAGACTTTGACCGAGGTAAGTATGGATTTCCATATTTGTAAATATTGACGTGCTATTTAGTATATATAGCTCATATAGTTGTTAGAATGAAATGGGGGATTATGTACACTATTATGGATTTTAATAAATAGAAAATAGCGTGTAACGTGACCATGCTATAACTCTTGGTTTTGAGAATTGGTTTATAGGAGATGGGTTCAATTCCCGGCCTATATTTAACTTCTTCTCAATTCGATAGGTTGTATGGATTACATAAATATTAGAGGGTTTGGGATATGACCACTAGGCATTAATGGATGGGATATAGAGCATGTCGGCCAATACATTTGTCTAGTAATCATATTAATGGCGTTGGTGGGTAATCGACCCTTATTTTATAAAATAAATGGGAATCACTGTGATAGTCCAAATGACTTGCTTGCATCTGATAATGTGTTGAATCTATATGTTTTTTATATTCTTGTTAGACATCTTTGGTGCATGTTATTATTGCATGATATTATTGTTTACTATATGGAATGTTGATGATTCCATACTTACTGAGCAAGTTGGAGCGTTCACCCCTATTGACATTATAGGTTGATTAGACAAGCGCTACGACTACTGGATGGAAAAGTTATAGGAGTCTTGAACTTCTTTTCAATGTAACGACTTTCTCTGGTCTTATATATTTATTGAATTACAGATTCGTAATATCACATGGGATGGGTGATTTGTATAATCGAGATTTATTACGGTTTATTTTCAATAGTGTATATCTTATTTTGGTTATGGAAAAAGATTTTAAATTTCCACAACATATAAGATTTATTCTATTTCAATAATAGATATACAATATTGTCTATCAGGTGCAGGTGGTAAGGCTGCTGGCTCTAGTTAATTCTAGTAAAGGTAATATGGGCTTAATTAGGGTTTCTGGCCGGGTATTCCCCTAATTGGGTTAGGGATTGCTACATTGTGTACTAGCCTTGGTAATGAACTTTAAGTTATAAAGGGTGTTGAATTGGGTGGTTAAGTTATCATTAAAGGATGTTTAATTTTATCGAATCATTCTATTCCATCAAAACTTTTATTTACTTGTAGGTACTGTATTTTCATTTGAAAATCACTTCCATTGTAAAATTTCTATTATTTATTGTTAAGATGAATTAGATTGAAATCGATTTATAAGGAATGAAAAGAGAATATTATTTAAAGTATTCATTTACTCGGGACATCAAAGTGTTAAGTTTGGGGGTATTTGTCATATCAATAATTAAATATATTTCATAGTGTAAGTTAGGTTGATTTTAGATCTAAATGATGATATTACATTGTATTCTCTTGTTTTTGTGATTTCGAGATTTTATTTGGAAAATTAAGAAATAGAAGAAAAAAAGAAGAACAACAAAATAGTAAACTTGAGATGAATTCCAACGATTTGTCAGAGATTTATAGTTACACTAGGAATTGCCACCTAAATAAGCAGTGGAAAAGTACTAACAAATCCTTAGCTACTTGAAGAATATACTAGAAATCACCAACAAAATCGATGATGCACAGAGAACCAAATCTACTGATTGACCTAGTGATTTTTTTACGACTTAAGAATCTATGGCAAATCATTAAGGTTTGTCAAGGGTTTTTAAGACTAATATGAAAGAATTTTATTTTATCTATGATCTGTATACTTAGAGAGATTATAAATAAGACCAGAGACTCCCCACTACTCATTGTTTCAACCTTTGCTATAATAAGTGTTGTCGAGTCTGTATGTCAAACAATATTGGAGCTTTGATTTAATTAAATGGTATTTATTAATTTATTCATTATGTATTTTAGTTATATATTTGCATTGTTTTATTTTCAACATTAGTGAGTAGTTTGTCAATCTAAACACACCCTTGTAGAAGTATCTAGTTTGGATTGCTATGTAGTTATAATTGAAGAATAACGTACTTAATGCTTTAAATTTATTCATACACGTCGATCACTAATTTAACAAGTTGTGTTTTATTATTATAATCAGTGAAAATTAATATTGCATACATAGTTGCAAATGTGTGTTACTGTATTTTTATTTTGAATAAATGTCTATAATTATTGACAATAATTATAGAAGTAGTAACTAGGATTAATCTATAAGGCTTTTACTGAGATCATGTTCGAGGTGATCGTGTTACAAGTTGTTTATTAATTGGCATATTCTAATTGTGTTATAAGTTGTTTGTTAATCTATATGGTTTTATGTTTTATCTAGTGGGTAGATTTACAACGATAAGAATGTGGCTTTTCTATTGAATTTAGAAAAAGCGGTGTCTGAATAAATGCTATCAACTTATTATGAAATTGAATTTAATGATTCCAAGATTCCACGTATTATAACTATGTTATGAAATAAAGTTATATTCTAATGTTTGAAAGAAATCCAAGTATATTAAATTGTTCAGTAGGGGTTTATTCAGATGTTTGTTAAGATATTTATATTATATTTAATTTGAATATTGATTAATTTAGTTTGTGTTGAATTGTTTAAATTAAGTTATTTAATTTGGTAAAATAAGTTAGTAGCTATAGATTATAATTATTTGGTATTTTAATTCCCTTCTAATTACATTTACTAAATTAAGAGAAAAATAAGAAAAAAGAAATACTTTTTTTGAAGTTTGCAAAATTCATGTGGAGAAGATATCCCATTTACTACTACTACAAATAGTAGTAAAATACGAAAAATTATTTTGCACACTCGACACAAGTCATGTATATAAATCAAAATAGTTCGTACTTATCACTGTTTGGTCGAGTTAAAGGGAAGAAAAGCAGGTGAGAGTATGATTCATTGTTAGATTGATTAGGAGAGGAAAACTGAGTGATCGGAATGGTTCAAATCAATTTAAATCTAGTGATCACCGCAATTGGTATGTTTTAGTCTTGCTTTCAAGTTGCGTTCCTTAATTAGTGATGAATTCTCCATGAATCATTGTTGTTGAAGATTAAAAATTGATTCAGACCTCATTAGAGGCCCTCCCTAATGATTGCTTTGATGTTGATGTTGAGAGTTGTTGATTGAACCACGGCTACTACCATGTCACCTGTCGGAAGGCTTGATGATGGAGCGCGCACTGTGTAGTAGAGAAGTGCACACCCATCATGAACTGTGATGAACCTAGTTGGTGATGCGTGCCCACCAAATAAGGGAGCGCGCTCCTACCTTGGAAAACATCAACAGTACTGAGTTTTACTTTGTAGTTTCTATGGGTCTTGGGAATGGATTAAGGGTTATAATTATTGAGTTACAAATAAAGGGTTACAAATATGGTTTTGAAATCTTCTCAAATATGGGAGAATGTCGAGTGACCTAGAAAGTTAGGAAATTGTAATGAAACATTATTAAGGTAAGTAGGACGAGTATTCTTATCAATTATGTTTCGTAAATTAGTATATTTAGTTCATATAGCTTTACGGTCTATGGATTGGGGAGACTTACAATGATTTGATTATTTTATATATGAAAAACCCCTAAAATGGTCAATAAGGAGGGCTAGGAGTTAGGATTGAAAAGGTATGCCAAGAAATCAATTCCATTCTTCGTTTTAATAAATGGAAAGGCTTGCCTGGAAATTGATTTTGCTTTTTTATCTTAAGTTAGCTTGCGTTTTACCGTACTCATCATTGTATACCTAGTTAGAGTTGGTAGCTCAGTCAAGCTTAAATAAACTAGCAGAATCACTTGTCAACCGATATGTGGATTATGTGGTTGTTTTCTGGAATAACCGGAATACAAATATGTAAGTAAAACCGAATTACAAATCACGAGTATAATTGTGTGTTACCTATTTGAATTGCATTCAATTACTATTGCTTATGTCAATTTCGTATCTTGAATATATATATGTTTGGGAGGCATATAGTGATAATGTGTCATGCTTGTCAAATATAACCTGTAAAAGGTTACTAATCCTATTAGAATGTAGTAGACGCAAACTAGGTGTTTAATCCACAAGATTTAATCAAACATAGTTCAAAAAATATAAAAACAAGTCTGGGGTTTATAAAAGAGTTTTATCCAAAAGTTCTACTAAACAAAAAACTAAATAAATGAAACTCTAAAATTGTAAATAACACCTAAGTCTAGGAATCCATAATCTATCACTAGGTTGCTTCCAAGCCTTGATTGTCGATTTATAAAGATCTCTCTAAATACTTCTCTTACTCCAGCGTACAACGTTGTGCAACCACTCACAAGATATATTAAGTGAGCCTCATTAATAGCTTTTTGAGAACACCTTCCCCTAGATAACCTTATGCAACGACTCTAAAGACTTAACCTAGTTCTCGATGTTATTCACCTACAACATTAAGTGTGTCAAGTTGCTTGTTCCAGGTTATCGGGACTTCTTAATCCGCTCTCTAAATACTTCTCTTACTCCACCGTACAACTTTGGGCAACCTCTGTTAAGATTTAGCACGTGGGCAGCATCAATAGCGCTATGGGAACACCTACCACTAAATAACCTTGGTAAGTCACTCCTAATACTTAACCTAGTTCTCGATGTTATTGATGTAGACCGATAAGTGTGTCAGGTCTCTTGTTCTAGGTTATTGCCACTTATCAACTTGGTTGGTATCACGAACTTAACTGGATTGATAGCAGGTCAATGGATTTAAGCATAGAAATTTAAAAGAACTTATAAATTGTAAACTACCATTGAGACATCATTAAAAAACAATAAATAAAAAGAGAGAACTAAAACAAAATACTATTATCAAAGAAAACCTCAACAAGAAAAAAAAAATAAACATACTACCGACTAGATAACTTCATCTTTAACCTAGGTATTAAAGAACCTAACTTGTAGTGGCTACTCTACCTTGCACTACTCCTAAATCACTCTTTATAAAAATGTGTTTTCTATCCATATATGTCCATCCTTTATATTGGTCAGCCTGGGTTCAAGAATAGGAAAGCCTAAGAAATAAGAACCTTCTAAAAATAACAAAACCTTTATTCTGCAAATTAGTTGCCATCTATGGTGCCACCAATATATAAGAATGACACTAATTTACGGCATGGCGTAATTTAGTAAGGCTTAAATAGTAACTAATTTTACATTTCTATTTTTGATCCTGACACTATGGGTGACACTATTTGTTGTTAATCTAATGCAATCTATTCATTTCTGACGACGTTCCGTGTTTAGCCTTGAAGCCTTGTTTGGCACCGTGGCTTCTCCATGGCACCGTCAATTAATTTTGAGGCATCAAGCCTGCTGGTCCTTGATCTAATTTTGAACTATTTCCCAGTTTTGTCTAATTCACGCACAAACACTCAAATACCTTGTAAATCCCCAAAGTAAACATATAGAGCCATAAAACACAATTTTGGTATTAGTTTACATAAAAAAACATTTTTGAAAAAGTGCATAAATAATGACTAATCAAATACCCCCAAACATAGAACTTTGCTCGTCCCGAGCAAAGGGTTATCTAACTACAACGACTAAAAATACATTTAAAAATCGAGCGATCCTACAATTAAGACTTTGGACCTATTTCACAAAATAATGTAGTTCTTTTGACTAAACTTTGGTCAATCTAATTAATAAGAGACTTGGGATTTTTAAAGGCTGGTTTGAATACTAAAACTTAGTTACTGCTTAAGACAAAAACTTTTGAAGACTCAAATTAGTTAAAAACCATGTCCATTAACTACTCATAAGTTTTTTCGATCTTTCGATTAAAGTAGTAGGTTTAGTATGTTTAAGTGATGAATTCGAGTGGACTCTTCAAATGGGATTTTACTAACCACTTCTAAATTTACGCAGTTAGAAGTGTCATAACTTGTTTTGAAAAATCGGCTATTATGAAACTAGATATTGGAAAAACTCCCTTAATATAGCTTTTAAGCACTCAAACAAAATCTTTTTTGGGGGAGTTTTCATAGAGACTTCAACCTTTCGTTTTCTACACATATCACCTTACTTATTCTCCCTCTTATTATCATTATGTACAGTCTCTACTCCATTTTTTGCGAATACCAATTTTCCATTAATTCTCTAACATATAAGGTTCCCTACTCCATTTCCCGGGGAACATGTGGGACTCTTTTTTTAAGCTCTCGTTAGCACTTCATAATTTATTATAATTAAGGTAGTTTTCCAATACAGGTTTCATTAAAGCCCTTATCAAGTTATATCAAACATGCCTAGTACTTCCCCTTAAAAGCGTTAAATCATTAACAATTATGCTCTAAGTGGTTTCGTCATGTTTTAAGAATCCTATAGATTAGAAGTTTCCCGCCAAAATGATTTAACCACCTACCTACTTTGGTCTCAAAACATGACTGATTCTTACTCCACGCCTCTATTCTTGATGTGAAGAAGGTGGAAAAGGCTATTCTACTTTTTTAAGTCTTATGGTAAACAATTTGACCTAGTTCCAGCTCATCCTCAATCGAAAGCAAAGTTTTAATCATAGGTTTGACTCTACTAAATACTAAACTACTAAATTGCTAATGCATGCATGCTAATTGTATTATTTTTTTAAATGGAATAGATTAGATTGAAGATAAAATATGAAAAGAAGAGGAAAACATACCACCATGAATCCATTGCAGTCGCAGAAACTTGAAAAAACTTTTTATGATTATACATGCGATTCTTTAATCGTAATTTTGTCCAATGGTCCACTTACCTAAACACTTCCAAACTAATTTTGAACCTTTTCTTCAAGGTTCAAAATTAGGCCTGGGCATACCAAAACATAAAAGAATGGTGGAAATATATGGATATATAATATTAAGAGATTCATACAAGTGTAAAACATGATCAGACAAAAATAAGAAAATATATAAAAAAATTGAATGAAAAACATAAATTAAATCCTAAAAACAATTCTTCCTATCGGTTGCCTCCCTGTAATGCTAGTGTTTAAAGGTTACGGCTAGACTTAGCATGACAGATCAAGTGACATCCACTAATTTGGAGAAGTCGCGAACAAACAACTTTCTTAGTTTCTTGGGTAATGCGACATGCATAACGTTTCTAATGGTTTTGGGCTCATTTGAGTCCTCTAATAGAAAAGATTATGTTTTATCTTGACCATCTAACGTGAAAGCACCATTGGCATACAAGATTTCCGAATGCCCTTTCTTTTCCACCCTTATTTCTAACTAAACTAGTATTCGTTGTAGAGTGGGTGGTTTTACCAATCCGAGAGGTTGATCTTCCTTAGTCTCCACTTCTAGCTCTTCTTGCATATCTAATGTTACTTTAATTTTCTTCTTGACTTCTTCATGAACTCCTCTAGTAATAACTTTAGGCTCTGATGGAGAAATCTCAATTTCATCCTCTAATTCAGACCAATACTCGTATTCCTGAACACCTTTTAATGTAATTGCACTTATGTTCTTTTCTTGATCACGATGTATTTGCATAGGGAACTATTCTTCATTAATCAAATCATCAAGGCTAGCATTTATTTGACTGATTGGAGTTCCCATATTTTGAATTCCTATATTTTGAAAACTATTATTTAACTCTTGCTAATGTTGTTCCATAATTTCTTAATATTGTAGACTTTCTTAATGAAATTGTTAATGGATAAACCTTATTCTTGCATAATTTCTTTAAAAGAACATTCTTCTGTTAGCTGTGAACTTGGCATAAACTCGTAGAAGTTGGGTTATGTTGATGCATAGCTCAACTCGGGATAGTTTTCATATTATTAGTAGTAATGACAAGCATCAATGGGATAAGAGACGTCCAAACAAACTTTACATGGTTCCACATAACCCTACTGCTGGAAAGAAGGCAAATTAGAAACTTGATGTCTAAAATATGATAAACATACCCCATTCATACTGTAATGATTTAATTCATCATGATGACCATAGTTTGGGGGGTAAAAGGCCATTATTGATTTTCTCGCAAATAAATGCAAAAGTAAAAGGTATAAAATAGATATAAGAAAAATAATTGAAATAGAAAAGTTAAACTAAATTTGGAACTGAATCTTTGGTGATAGCACCAAAATTCAATCAAATGTCGCGCGTGCCAAATATAACCGATAAGAAAGTTATGAATCCTATTGGAATGTCGTAGAGGCAAGCACAAGGTCGAATCCATAGAATTCAGCCAAACTGAGTTCAAAAAACAAAAGTAAATTGGAGGGTTTGGGGAAGAGTTTTATCCTAAAGGTATACTAAATAAGAGAGTAAATAACTGAAACTCCAAAATATTAAAGCATACCTAAGTCTAGGAATCCACAATCCAGCCCTATGTTATTTCCGTGTCTTGTGTCTTTAGTTTTGAAATATAGGTTTTAAAATAGTTTCCTTATATAGGCTGTGTGTATTGGGGTCACAAATAGGCTAGTTCCCCTATTCTCAATATATAGCGAAACTATTCTCTAAATACTTATGTTACTCCACTATACAACCTTGGGTAACCACTCTTAATATTTAACATGTAAGCAACATTAGCAACGCTATGGGAACAATTACCCATACAAAAACTTGGGCAACCACTCTCAAGATTTAACCTAGTTCTCAATATTATTAACTTAGAACAATAAATGTATTAGGATTATTTCTCTAGGTGATTACCATTTCTCAACCTGGTTGGTTTAAAGGACTCAACGTGATTGATAGTTGGTCAATGGATTTATGTCTATATATAACAACGAACTTAGAAACTCTAAGATACTCTTGAGACATTGTGAAAAGCCATAACATAAAGATGGAGAAGTGAAACAAAACAATATTCTTATAGAAAACCTAATAAAACATGAAAGCAAACCTACTACTGGCTAAAGAGCTTTATCCCTGACTTAGAAATTAAAGAACCTAATCGTTCATTACTACTTTACCTTGCTCTACTCCTAAATCACTTTGAATTACAATGTGTCAATATCCATCGAGGTCCCTTCTTTATATAGGAGAGCTTGGGTACAAAAATGGGAAAGCCCAAGAAATTAAACATTTTTGAAATTAGAAAACTTCTATTCTGTGAATTTAGCACTGCTGGTAATGTCGCCATTAATGACGCCAAGTTGCGACGTGTCATAATATGGTCAGTTTTGAACAAAAAGTCAGTTTGTAATTTTTATTTTTGCTCATGGCATCGTGGGTGACGCCATTTGTAATAAATCTTATGCCGCCTATTTTCCGAGGTCATTTATTGTTCTGCGTTAACGCCCTGCTTGGCGTTGTTGCTTTTATGTTGCATCATTAGTTCATTCTAATGGCGTCGAAGATTGCTAGTTTTTTACATAACTTTTAGTAATTTTTTGGATTTGTCTAATTCATGCATAAACACTCAAATACCTTGTAAATCACCAAAGTAAACATATAAAGCAGTAAAATATGGCTTTGATCTTGATTTTCATAACAAAACACCTATGAAAAAGTGCATAAATAATCGATCATCATATTGTTATTCATTGATTTATTGAAGTTAGTTGTTAATTTATGTGATTATGAGCATCACATAGTAAACAAGTTAGAGTACTCACTAACCCTAACCACAAACGTTTTAGCTAAAAACAGGATAAGCCTTAGTTAATAAAATAGGGTTTTTGTCTGCTCTTTTATTTTAAGTGATTGCATCTTTACTTTATAATAAGATCCATAAGTATTTGTTGAAATATCATAAATGTCCCTAGTCGGTCATTATATTAAGAACTATATTGAAATAAGACTAGTGTGAATCTTAATTAATGGTCATGTGATGATCTTGCGTATAAGGATAGGAGTCGAGATCATAAGTACTTGTTAAGGAACAAGATACTTAACCGACTCGGTATGAGAACACCCCATGGATTAATTCATTTGTGTTATACATGATAGCTATATCATTTTATCCTTTGACTTGAGATAAGCATAGAATTCAATATTAAGAGCATGATAATTTGACACAATCAAACAATATCTTTAATTAGATGATTATAAAGATTGTGATTGGTTCCCATGTGAATAATATGTGAATGTGTATAATCGAGATAAAATTCGTCCCTCTTTTATAGAAAGAGATATCAGTGGATCTCTTGATATGTTAGAAGTTAAATGGTCAAGTCTAGTGAGTTGATATGATCAATGTCACTTGGATGTTTTTAGTCTACCTAAAAATCGAGACTAGTATGATTGAACATTAAGGGTGACTTTCCATATCATATGTTTAATCAAAGGATATCACACGATAAGAGGATAGTGTATGGCATTCATTAGGTTGTATCCATTTAATATTCATGCTACTTGGGTAGTCATAATGTTATACTAGAGACCACTTATGGCTTGTGTACAAAAACGATTTTGGTTCACCGCCAACATTGCATGATCCTATTAGGTCGCACACAAAGAATGGCTTTACGCAATTTCAATTAGTCTAGAGTAATCAATCTTATATGATAAAATTTATGACATAAAAGCTCTTACTATTTGTTATATGATAACTTATTAATAGGGGCGTTTGTGTAATTTGCTTGAATTGCCTAAATATAATAGTTGTATATGTAATAGATTTTTTTAAATAGCTTAATTACACATATAAATAGAAGTTGAAACCCTAAAAATGAATAAGATTTCGTTTTTGCTATTTTTGACTTCTTTGGATTTTAGGAGAGAAAGAAAAAACATTTTCTATCTTTGTTAGGGCTAGCAGTCCAATTGTGGTCACCATTTGTGTATGAGTTTTTGATAGAGGACGTGCACTAGAACGTTTTGGAAATCATACAATTAGAGAAGGAAATCACAAATTAACATATGGTTAAAATTTATAGTTCTAGTTTAATAGAACTTATTTTTAATCCTGTTGGGGTTTCAAAAAAAATTATTTTTTGAACTTTGTGCCGCATATGGACCCCAAAAACTAAAAGTGTCATCAACACCTTACGTTCGGTTCTGTTACAGGATTGCATGTTTTCCCTTAAGTAAATTATGATATATATAGGAAAACATGATCTTGATTAATGTATATGTGATTAACATATAGGTTCTGTTATAATAGTTATCAAAATTGGTTTTAAAGCATGTTGTTAGTTCGTGTATTTGATACATACGTGTGATCTGATTTAATGATAAAATTTATGTTTAGAATATTTCACTTAAGATATGCTTTAATTTTGATCGATGTGAATTTTGTATTTTTACATTGTAGAAGTCCTATTTAATGTAATGTGATCCTGGTGTTGAATACTTAGTTCATTTTGGTCCAATAATTATGTATGTCTCCATCATAGAAATCATGATTAGGTTAATATGATTAATATGATTCTTGTGTTGAATGCATGATTAATATGTTGCTTCTTGATTCGATTGCTCGTTTGGTATGGATAAGAATTAAAATTGGTATTTAATCATATATCTCATTATGGTTATCTATTGTTATATTCCTATTAGATAGGAAATAAACTTTTAATCGAATAAGAATTATAAATCGTACTAGATAGGTGAGATATATGGCACATTTGTAATGGATACAGATTGACTAAAATAATGAGAAATTTTATGTTATTTTCAAATTTCGAAATTGGAATTCGTTGTCTAAAGAAAAACAAAATGAAGGCGCAGCCCCTGTACCTCTGTTTGTTTATCGGTCAATAGTAGTAAAATCTCTTAATGTTAAATGGTTTTATCATGCATTTGGGGGTGGGAATTGATATTAAAATAACTAATATACTATATTTGCAATATGTATTGGTATCTATTATATAGATATGATTTGCCTGTCTTCTCTGAATGTTACCCAAATTTTATTATCTCTTCTTTGATTTCAAAAGTTAATGGCGGATCAAGGACAAGGTTCGCATAGACCTAGACCTCAGGGTAATGAGGAGAATGAGGCTTAGTGGAAATCTAGAATTCAACAACAAACGAGAAAGTTTACAGAATCCCATGCAAAGCAAATGGCAATGTTGATGGCCCAGATGGGACCACCGGTTTGGTAACCAGTGATTCAACCTGCAGCCATTCTCAAGCTTAGCAGGACAAAGGGAGGTGCTGTATGGTAGAAACTCAAATCTAGCTAGTGACAACATAAGTTCAAGTAATAGAGACAACTGCCAAAGTGCGAGTTGATTCTAAGAAGTATTCATTTCTTAGAATATGGAAGAAGTTCAAGAAATAAGACATCATGAAACTTAATGGCACTATGGAGGATGGGGCAGTTGAGACCTAGATACTTGAAATGGACCAAGGATTTCTTTACATAGATGTTGAGCACTGATTTAAGATCAAAATGGTCATATTTTTGTTGATAGAATTGAAGGTCACCCAAGAGGGGGGGTGAATTGGGTTACCGAGTAGTTTTTGCCCTTTTAAAAACTTTGTGCGTAATTTACAACAATGATGTATATATAAGCTATGCAAGTAAAAGAAATCTTTGGAAATATAAAGTGACACAAGATTTATAGTGGTTCGATCCAACGATCTACATCCACTACCTAACCTCCTCAGTTAGGATTTCAACCCACTTATATTACCAATAAGTGTTACAACCTAAGCATCACCTAGGATTTTCCCACCTAGCCGCAACTAGGATTTTCCCACCTAGACTCCTCTAGGATTTTCCTCACCTAGCCTCAACTAGGATTTTTCCCACCTAGCCGCAACTAGGATTTTCCCACCTAGACTCCTCTAGGATTTTCCTCACCTAGCCGCAACTAGGATTTTCCCCACCTAGCCTCAACTAGGATTTTCCCACCTAGACTCCTCTAGGATTTTCCTCACCTAGCCGCAACTAGGATTTTCCCCACCTAGCCTCAACTAGGATTTTCCCACCTAGACTCCTCTAGGATTTTACCCACCTAGCCGCAACTAGGATTTTTTCCCACCTAGACTCCACTAGGATTTTTCTCACCTAGCCGCAACTAGGATTTTCCCTTTCGACTTAGATCCCACTAAGTCTTACAATCTTTCAATTACAACAATTTTTTGGAAAAACAGAGATACACTTTACAACAAAAGTGGTATCAAATTCAAACACAAGCAAGCCACCTAGAGCCTAACTCTTATGCATGCAAGTGTGAGTATAAATGGAATATGCAAATATGTTCTTGATGTTGTTGCAAATTCCAAGTCGAAATCGTTTCAAAAACTTAATATATTTGTGTGAAACCGATTTCAAGTCTAAGAACAAAAGTTTAGCAAGAATCAAGTTTAAGTGCAACACTTTTGTTCAAATCAATCTCGTAGAGTTTGATAATATAGATTTAAGTACAAAAACCCATAGAAGATGTTGTTACAAATTCCAAATCGAAATCGTTTCAAAAACTTAATACATTTGTATGAAAACCGATTTCAAGGCTAAGAACAAAAGTTTGACAAGAATCAAGTTTAAGTGCAACACTTTTGTTCCAATCAATCTCGAGTTTGATAATATAAATTTTAAGTACAAAAACTCGGAGAATATGTTCAAACACACACAACAATGATTTTCAAATCAAATACTCAAAATATGTAGATTAAGCTCAAGTAAGATTGTAGATTTAGAAATTTCTTACAACCGAGAAGAATGACAGAAGAGATCAGCTCGGAGTGATTCTTGAACTCCTTTGAAAGCCTAAAATGTCTTTGGATATGTGAGATAATGAACGACCACTAAGATCTCTCTTGTTTCTTCACAAAAATCTGATTTCTACTTTGTAGATCTAATGATTTTGAGTGTGTTTTCTCTTGTTATTTAAAACCAAGTTTGTGGTGGTTTTATAGTGGTAGGAATTCCAATATAGCCGTTTATGACCGTTCTAGGAATCCAGAAATCAAAAATTCAAATTTCAAGCTTGATTTCCAAAAGTCGAAATTGCGGTGCAGAGTGCAATTAGCGCTAATACTTTGGGTTAGCGCGCTAACATACTCTTAGCGCGCTAACGATAGATAGCGCGCTAACTTCAGGAACTTCAGAATATGTAATTTGTTCCTTTGTGTTAGCAACCCTTAAACTTGTCCGGGACCTAACCAACCCTTATATAACATGTTATTCATGTTTAATATGATTCATTAAGCTTACTTGGGTGGTGGGATAGTTTTACAACCCCGAAACGGAAATTCAAAGTTTCACAACTTATTAGGGGCTTTCCTGCAACTTTTCAGTTTTACATTTCAAAAACAAGTTTTTCTTTTTCAAAAACATTTATAATGATCTTCTAATATGTAAATGACCATTCACACATGATTTCACATTGTTTAACTTCATTTACCTATTTAGGTGTTTAAAATCCACTTTTAAACTTTGAAATCAACTTATGACTTTGAGAAATGATTTCGAAAACTTGATGTATGCATGAACTAATGCATTTGGCTTGCGTGAAAGAATTTGTATACCTTACATTGATATTACAAATTACGGCTTGAACTTTTCTTATTCATTTCTTCATTTGTGCCGAGTCTTGAACTTGTATTTCTTAAATGCTCTTGAAGTGTTGTATTGCATCACTTATTCAGACAATTTCTTCATATTTCTTGAATACATTTTCACCTTGTTTGTTTGTCTCCATATTCCCTGATGTGTTGTATTGCATCCTTTAACACAAACTGAAATACTTGATTAGTACATTTTCACTTTGTTTGTTTCCATCAAAATCTCGGTAGGAATGTGAATGACTAACCACTTAGTCCAACAATCTCCCCCTTTTTGATGATAACAAACAATGTGAACTTTAAAGGTGTGAAAACACAATCTAAATGTATATCACATTCAACACATCAATCTTTTCAAGTTTAACCACATTTAACTTCAAATATGCAAGTTCAAAACCAACAACCGTTTCAAATGTACCAAGATAAAAACCTTTCAAGTTCAACACCATATTTTTCAAACTTCAAACCTTTCAAGTTCACCACATTTTTCTCCCCCTTTTGATATTATCAAAAAGCGGGGTCAAGCATCCACAATTTTTCTCCCCTTTCATGTATACCAAAAAAAAAACCAACAACTTTTTCAAGTATACCAATATATGCAGGTTAAAATTATTAACTTGATACCAGTTACAAAAATCAATAATATTAACTTATCAACTTGATACCAGTAAAAATGAGAATTATGAACCCGATACCAATATATACCAATGAAAATAACACCCTTTCATATCGTCCTTTCAAAAATTATAACAATAGCAAAGATATCACAATATCTCCCTTTCAAGTTCTACCTTTTCTCCCCGTTTGATATTATTAAGACAATGGGGTCAAGTATCTGCAAAGATAGACACGATTCAAACAATACGAGAGAAATAAACTCTCCCCTCACTTTATGCTTATCAATAAGCAATATACCAAGATAAAAGCATTCTCCCCCTTACTTTAGCAATAAATTTCTCCCCTTACTTTATGCATATCAATAAATAACACGGTATACCATGATAAAAACATTCTCCCCCTCACTTTATGCAAATTAATAAAGAACATACGGAAGCGATACACATGCATAGACTAGAAAACATAGTGAAGCACAAAATAGCCATAAAGAAAACTCGAGAGATACGCAAAAAATCATGATATAAATAGCAAAAGTAATGAGATTGCATAATTATGGCTTAACATGAGTTTGACCAATTAGAACACCTAAGACTAACATATTAGAGCCTAATGCTTATCTAGGTGTATCTAAACGCTTCTTCTAGACGATGGTGGTGGATAGTCGAACTAGAAGCGTTGTCATCTCGCAGCCGAGCCGAAGGAAGCCTTTGACTCTCAATGCGTCGAAGTCTATCACCATGATTCCGTAGAGTTGTTTCAACGGCATTGAATGATTGAGTCATATACTCTTGCAAGTTTCTCGGTGAAAGCGGACACATACGCCAATGAAGGTGACATGTTAGGAGGAGGTGTTAAGCCGCTAAATGTAGAAGGAGGCGGTGCGGATTCCTCGTCTTTGTTGCTCGGGAACCGTAGAATCTTGAGCTCTTCCATGATCACCATCATCATCATTGTGACTTTCGCTCCTCATCATCACCTGGTCATCATCGCCAAGGTGATAGCTATACTCCAAATAATGCGGCGCATCAAAAGGATAGTCCGTAGAGATAGGAGACTCATAACCGCCGTGATGCTTGATTATTAGGAATGGCATCATCCCTAGTCCACTTGCTTCCTCTCACGAATATATCGATATTTCATGGCTTTCAAGGTAGCCATGTCAATGGAATCGAATACACTAAGAGGACGACCGCCTAACGCAAGATCTACTTGGGCGGACTCCAAGTAGGATGTAATAAGATGGGCGTAAGGAAGGTGACGACCGTGGCGTGCATGTGCTAGTCATATATCCGATGAGAATGTGAGGAAAGGTGAGGGGTAGCATGAGGAATA
Organism: Stephania yunnanensis; assembly: GCA_039657365.1. Taxonomy (NCBI): domain Eukaryota; kingdom Viridiplantae; phylum Streptophyta; class Magnoliopsida; order Ranunculales; family Menispermaceae; genus Stephania; species Stephania yunnanensis. Next base: position 22,698,180 of record CM077583.1, read on the forward strand.
AATGACCGAGTATGAACATGTCAAGTAGAGTGACATAGTTCTTGCTACCTCCTCTTGGAAGAATAACCTTATGAAGTACCTTATGAAGGAGGTGAGGTACTAACTTAAAATCGGTATCCGTGATACCGGTCGGATAGACAGTTAAGTTACTTTTGGACCGTAGAAAGGAATTAAGAACTTCTAAACGGTCAAATGGCCAACTCAAGAATTTGCACACAACCGTGGTCGATGGGGGGTGCAATGGGAGGTGAAGCCGTTGAGCGAGATTTTCAGGTGTAATCTCGATGGCTCGGCTACCAACAGATGAACAGAGTATAAATTGATTTGAGGTTTCAAGGTTTGAATAGAAGACTCTAACTAGAGGAGAGTTGTAGTTAGACCTATACGTACAAAAAGTAGTCCACCCCGCCGCATCAAGAATTTCCCGAATTGGGAGATGAGCCTTATCGAAGAAGGCGACATCGACAACGGCGGGTCGAATGATTTTGGCGTCCGTTAGCCGTGGAGCCACTGATTCTAGTACGGATGAGGACTCATGGACGGCTTTTGTACGACCCTCTCGTAGTGGGGCATTAGCCGAAGGTGAGACAATGTGAGTAGATTCGGATTCATCACTAGATGAGGAGGAATGAACAATCCGTCGGCTAGAAGGACGTCGTGAGGACGTTGCTTGGGTAGGTCGAGATGGATTGGGAGCGGTAGGTGCACCCGATCGAGAAGAAGGGCGGTTTGAGGGGCGACGTGTTGACATGTTGAAACGAAAATGGAAGGAATCAACAAAGAAAGGAGAAGATTTGTACCTTAGAAGAGTGGAGATCGCGGTGGAGAGGGCACACGGAGAGTTGATTTGGAAGAGGAGAAGAAGAAAATTCTGTGTGAGGTGAGTTTTTGAAAGAAAAGTTTATGTTATAAAACCCTGACCGATCGACATTAGCGCGCTAATAAGGTTTGTTAGTGCGCTAATTCCTCTCTGAAATTTTTCGGTCGCGGGGGCTATTAGCGCTAATTGGCGCTTATTAGCGCGCTAATTCCTCTCTGGAATTATTTTGACAAAAATTTTGAATTTTTGCAATTTAGCTCCGATTCTTCTCAAACTTCATGGACACTTCATTAACATCATATAAAAAGGTTTTGAGTATCTAGAACATATGTAGAAGGTCCAATTTTCGAGACATGCCTAACTCACGCCGAATTTGAAAAACTTGTTTTCTAGGCAAAGGCTTAGTGAGTATATCGGCTAGTTGATCCTATATGGGCACATGAATAAGTTTTAACATTACCCTTTTTGGATGTGATCACACAAAGAATGGTGTCTAATCTATTTTGCCACAATCATGCATCACAATTACTTTATACATTCAAACATGAAACATTTTGCATATTTATCTCATCAACGTTAATGGCATAAAAGTTTTTATCTATATATGCAAATAAACAAGGTTTCATGCTTCTCATTTCTAACAATGCATTTTGATGATTCAAACATAACATGAAATCGTTTGTCACACAATTGACTAACACTTAGCAAATTAAGTTTCAAACCATCAACAAGATAAATATTAGAAATAGAAAATAAATTGTTACCAAGCAGATCCGAGACCAATAACTCTTCCTTTGTTGTTGTCTCCAAGCTGTAACCTTTTCACAGTCATGTCGCTTTAGTTTAATAACTTGATGTGCATCTTCGGTCATGTGACTTGAGCACCCACTTTCCAAGTACCATGGGGTGCTTCTCCTCGCATCCTATACTATGGGAAACACACTAGTTTTTGGTACCCAAACACCTTTGGGTCCGAGAGTGTTAGTATCATAAACATTTTTAGCTACCCATGCTAGTTTACCCATTTTTACCTTTTGTAATGAACATTTCCCAACCATGTGAGTCTTGTTACATTTAGAGCATCTACGATCATCATTTAGCAATTTCTTATAGCTTAACAAATTTGCTCTCGTAACCTATGCCTCTTTTATTAAGTGCACGTCTTTGTGCTCCTAACATCATGTCAAACATTTGTTTACCATTTGTAAACTTATGCACTTTGTGCTAGTCAAGTCCTCTACTTCCTTGACTAAAGCATCTCTTTCTTTTATGACTTCATTTAAGTCATTTTGGAGATCATCAATAAACTCATTTTGTGACTCTAATTCACTAATTGCAATGGTCAAACTCTTTTTAAGTTGTTTAGTGTTTTTGACCTCCTTTTTCAATTCTTTTCTAAGCTCATCAATATTTGGAAAATCATTAACATTATCAAAATTGAAAGCATTAGGGTTTACCTCGCCTTGTCTTTGTGAGACAAAATATTGCTTTCTCACTTTCTCGATTTGAGTCCGAACTTGATGATGATGAGTCATCCCAAGTTGCTTTGAAGCTCTTCTTTCCTTTGTCAAATACCTTCTTGGTTTTGCACTCGTCTTGACATGACCCGGTTCTTGCCGCAACCGTAGCATATTATTTCGTTTCCTTCCTTGCTTCCATTTCGCAGCCTTCTTTTTGTACTTATCTCGTTTGTACACGGCCTTATTCAGCTTTCTTGAGATCATAGCTACTTCCTTTTCAAGATCATTTTCATCACATGATTCTTCATTGATGACTTCAACCGATGCACTGTAAATTTGTTTGCCTTCAACGCGATTTCTTTTCTTGAACTTTTAGCACCTCCATTTAGTGCTTCCAATCTTGCTCGATCTTTTAGTTCAAATTCATGAACTGTTAGCTCTCCGCATAATGCATCGAAAGTATAATCTCCAAGATTTTGAGCTGATTGGATAGCGTATTTCTTGGCATCCCATTCCTTAGGCAAGCCTCTAAGGAATTTATATACTGAAGTTTCTTGATCATAATTCTTGCCTAGATTCTTGATCTCATTTAGTAGCTTTGTGAATCTAGTGATGGCTGTAGCTATGTCTTCATCAGCCCCAACTCGGAAAGTTTCATAATGTTCCTCAAGTATTCTCAACTTGGTCTTCTTTACTTGCATGGTACCTTCATAATGTACCTCAAGCTTTTCCCATACTTCCCTTGCCGTTTGACACGCACTTACTCTGTTAAATTCGTTTTCACTAAGTGCACAGAATAAGTGATTCATAGCTTGATCATTAGAAAGCTCAAGCTTTATCTCCTCTGTGGTATACTCTTTTAATGGCTTATCCGGTGGAGTATAGCCATTTTCAATTGCGTCCCATAAAAATCTATTTTGTGCTCGAATGTAAAATTTCATTCTTACTTTCCAATGAGCATAATTGGTTCCATCAAAATATGGAGGCCTACTCGAAGTGGTGCCTTCCCGAAATTAGCCTGGATCTAAAGTTTGCATCCTTGCACAAAAACACTCAAAGATACGTTAGTAACACTTTGAGCAATAACCCGCTTTGATACCAATTGAAGGTCACCCAAGAGGGGGGGTGAATTGGGTTACCGAGTAGTTTTTGCCCTTTTAAAAACTTTGTGCGTAATTTACAACAATGATGTATATATAAGCTATGCAAGTAAAAGAAATTTGGAAATATAAAGTGACACAAGATTTATAGTGGTTCGATCCAACGATCTACATCCACTACCTAACCTCCTCAGTTAGGATTTCAACCCACTTATATTACCAATAAGTGTTACAACCTAAGCATCACCTAGGATTTTCCCACCTAGCCGCAACTAGGATTTTCCCACCTAGACTCCTCTAGGATTTTCCTCACCTAGCCTCAACTAGGATTTTTCCCACCTAGCCGCAACTAGGATTTTCCCACCTAGACTCCTCTAGGATTTTCCTCACCTAGCCGCAACTAGGATTTTCCCACCTAGCCTCAACTAGGATTTTCCCACCTAGACTCCTCTAGGATTTTCCTCACCTAGCCGCAACTAGGATTTTCCCCACCTAGCCTCAACTAGGATTTTCCCACCTAGACTCCTCTAGGATTTTACCCACCTAGCCGCAACTAGGATTTTTTCCCACCTAGACTCCACTAGGATTTTTCTCACCTAGCCGCAACTAGGATTTTCCCTTTCGACTTAGATCCCACTAAGTCTTACAATCTTTCAATTACAACAATTTTGTTGGAAAAACAGAGATACACTTTACAACAAAAGTGGTATCAAATTCAAACACAAGCAAGCCACCTAGAGCCTAACTCTTATGCATGCAAGTGTGAGTATAAATGGAATATGCAAATATGTTACTGATGTTGTTGCAAATTCCAAGTCTGAAATCGTTTCAAAAACTTAATATATTTGTGTGAAACCGATTTCAAGTCTAAGAACAAAAGTTTAGCAAGAATCAAGTTTAAGTGCAACACTTTTGTTCAAATCAATCTCAGAGTTTGATAATATAGATTTAAGTACAAAAACCCATAGAAGATGTTGTTACAAATTCCAAATCTGAAATCGTTTCAAAAACTTAATACATTTGTATGAAAACCGATTTCAAGGCTAAGAACAAAAGTTTGACAAGAATCAAGTTTAAGTGCAACACTTTTGTTCCAATCAATCTCGAGTTTGATAATATAAATTTTAAGTACAAAAACTCGAGAGAATATGTTCAAACACACACAACAATGATTTTCAAATCAAATACTCAAAATATGTAGATTAAGCTCAAGTAAGATTGTAGATTTAGAAATTTCTTACAACGAGAAGAATGAGAAGAGATCAGCTCTGAGTGATTCTTGAACTCCTTTTGAAAGCCTAAAATGTCTTGGATATGTGAGATAATGAAATGACCACTAAGATCTCTCTTGTTTCTTCACAAAAATCGATTTCTACTTTGTAGATCTAATGATTTTGAGTGTGTTTTCTCTTGTTATTTAAAACCAAGTTTGTGGTGGTTTTATAGTGGTAGTGAATTCCAATATAGCCGTTTATGACCGTTCTAGGAATCCAGGAAATCAAAAATTCAAATTTCAAGCTTGATTTCCAAAAGTCGTAAATTGCGAGCGAGTGCAATTAGCGCGCTAATACTTTGGGTTAGCGCGCTAACACACCTCTTAGCGCGCTAACGACGATATTAGCGCGCTAACTTCAGAACTTAGAATATGTAATTTGTTCCTTTGTGTTAGCAACCCTTAAACTTGTCCTAGGGACCTAACCAACCCTTATATAACATGTTATTCATGTTTAATATGATTCATTAAGCTTACTTGGGTGGTCCGGATAGTTTTACAAACCCTAAAACGGAAATTCAAAGTTTCACAACTTATTAGGGGCTTTCTGCAACTTTTCAGTTTTACATTTCAAAAACAAGTTTTTCTTTTTCAAAAACATTTATAATGATCTTCTAATATGTAAATGACCATTCACACATGATTTCACATTGTTTAACTTCATTTACCTATTTAGGTGTTCTTGATGTATGCATGAACTAATGCATTTGGCTTGCGTGAAAGAATTTGTATACCTTACATTGATATTACAAGTGAAATCCCAGTCTTGAAAGAGCTGAAGTGTTGTATTGCATCACTTAAAATTTCTTCATATTTCTTGAATACATTTTCACCTTGTTTGTTTGTCTCCATATTCCCGATGTGTTGTATTGCATCCTTTAACTGAAATACTTGATTAGTACATTTTACTTTGTTTGTTTCCATCAAGTATTAAATTTCCAAAATCAATTAGGATTAGGAAGAAAAATAGAGTTATGCAAGTATTAATTTCCAAAATCAATTAGGATTAGGAAGAAAATAGAGTTTGCGTGTCGATGAATTTATTTGCAATAAAATATATGAGATATTTATATATAATTGAAATATAAATATATAAACAAAACAACAGGTTTGATTTGATTATTGTGAATTGTTGTATCGCCTGGAGAATAGCGTAAGTGGGTATTATTTTAAGATGTGTGTCACTTTAGGCTTGTCACTTTAACACAATAGTCACTTGATCAGCCTTAATATAGCGTGATGTGTATCTTGAGAAAAATTCATATATACAAATAAAAAAAGAATCATACTTATAACTTTTTGATCGAGTATGAGGGAGTAAAAATAGGTGAATGTTAGATTCATTGAGAGATTGATTAGGAGAGGATCACTGAGTGATTAGAAGGGATCAAACCAATGTAAATTGAGTTATTACAAGTAAGTTTTAGTTTGGTTTTCAAGTTTAGTTCTTGAGTTAGTGATGCATTCTCTATAAATTGTTATCGTGTTTTAGTTTGGTTTTCAAGTTTGGTTCTTGAAATAGTGATGCATTCTCTATAAATTATTGTTGTTGATGATTGGAAATGGATTAAAACATTATTAAAGGCCCTCCCAGATGTTGTGGAGAGTAATTTGAGGTTGTCATTGAGATTTGTTAATTGAAGAGAGTTGCTGCCCTGTTCCCTATTAGAACACTCAATGATAGAACGTACTCCTTATAGTAGGGTAGTGCGCTCCCATCATAAACTTTGATGAACCCGGTTGGTGGAGCGTGCCCCACCAAATAAGGGAGCGCGCTCCTACCTAAAAAAAACAATTGTGTTGCGTTTTACTTGGTAATTTCATAGATTCTCGGAACTAGATTAAAGGTTCTAAATATAGGGTGTTAGACCAATATGGACCTCAAATGGTTTGTGATAGGTTCTCGAACACAAGATAATGGAATACTATGTTTTTCAACTCGCTTTAGCATTTCTATTATGTGTGTGCAATACCTAATTTGAAAAGGCAGATTTCCTTTAAATCCACTTTAACCCACTGTTGTGATAGAAAAATTTTAAAGTGCAAACTAAGACTCCACCTATCTGTGTGAATAACTTAAGATTCACATTGCTTAATGTTCCAAATCTTTAGATTCAAAACCAATTATGTTTGTTATCCGTGTCTCTTTAATTAACAACTATCTATAGATGTTGTGTATTTAACAGTTGTATAGTGCGTATCCATCTTAAAAAATCAATGGCCATTCTAACTTCTAAAATCTAATATAAACAAAAACGTGATCAAGATCTTCATAAGATTACACTTAGAATCAATATAAATTATAACCATTTAACATTTTATCTTTTCACTTGATTCATGTTTATAGCATATCATTCATACCAAAAAAGCTATTGATCCCTAAGATTAATAGATTATTCACACTTCATTGAAACAATATACACATAGTGTTATTTATTAAAATTAGAGATATAATGAAATAAATCTATTAAATTAATAAAAACAATACTCGAATAACCACACTTGAGTCTTCTATTTATTCTCTTCTAAAAATCTCCTTAAAACTTAATAATCAAGTAAAATTATGTTAAACTAATGCTAATAGTGGCTAATGGGTGTTAATTAATGAGTTTACCACATTCTAAAATCAATTTATACGTTTCAAAAATGTTTTTAAATAAATAGAAACCTTACTAGAAAAGTTTACAAAAAATTGCACTCTAAGTTTCTATTTCCTTCAATCACGGTGCTATCGTTTATTTTTCGACACTGTATGTACAAAGCCAAGGCTATGTGACTACTTTGGTCACGATGTGACTACTTTGGTCACTATGTGTGCAAATTCTCTTGACCTTCACAGCACAGCCACTGCACCAGCCATCCTACCTCACTTTATTCTCTTCTTTTCTTTCCTAATTTATGTCTTCATCTTCCCACGCTATGCCTTCATCTCCCACAACACCAAACATCATAGCCACGACGCCAAACCCACTTTCTTGTAATTTAGCTCTTTTCTACACGAATTCACTCATTTACCTCCTTTAAACGGTGTATACCTTAAAATACATAAACTCCATCAATTATAGCTCCTTTTGGGATATTTATACTAAATATACTACTAAACTAACCATATATGTTAGTCAAAAAATCACTTATTAAATACTCCAAAACATAGGATTTTGCACATTCTAAGTAACAACGTATTTTACAAAATATCCTAACTACTCATATTATTCAAGTTCACATTCATTTTACATCATTCATTCAGTATGCATTATTTCAACGAAGTTCAAGTTATTAATCCACTCAAGAGCTTTTCTTTGCAAAAACTTATATTTTCACGATATGCACTTCAACAACACATATAATTCACTTTTAAAACACTAAAGTAGATCACGACCAAGACAATCACTACTGACAAAGTTTGTTTCATCTCAACACTCAAGTAGCAAGTGTACAATCTCAAAATTTCTCATTAAGCTCATGAATTTACAAACAAGCATAGATCAAACTAATTTTCGGTAGACTTAAGCTCTTGAAGAGTCTATAGCACAAAATACAGTTGGAAAGAAAAGTTAAATCAATTGAGCTACTCGTACTTGAGCTAAATTCTTTATTTGAAGAGTTTTATTCTGACTTTTGCTTTTTTGTTTTTATCTTTTTTTTTTTCATATTCTCCTTATATTTTCCAACTGCACCGTCCCTGCGACTCTTCCTACGGATTCTGTTTTTCCTCATTTTTTTCAACCATTATGTTCTCTTCTACATTTCCTAAAGAACTACTGGGACTCTCTATTTTTAAAAAAAAAAAAAACTTTAGAACTTTTCACTTTCATTTCATCAAGCAAGATAACTCTAACTTTTCCATTAAACATCATGCCTATTTATTCCCCTTTTACCACTAAGTCTTTATTTGCTTTATATGATCAAGTAAGATTTACATTTATTATAGAATTCCTTAAAGCTCTAACGTTTTCCGCAAGAAGTGTTCTAGTAATCTACTTGATTTTGTTTCAAGTATATGGTATTCCCTAACTCTAGGTTTTTAATAATGAAAGCATGTCGTTGTTGCTATATTGCAAAATTTCTAAAAAAATTTAAAAACACTGTCTCTTAAATTTCATATTAACAAGACACTTGTATTTTACTCATCCCAAATTAAAGGCATGAACTTGCAAATGAATAACTTATTCATTAAATATTACAATATATAAACTTATATATACTACCTAAACATGTTAAAATAGTAAGTACATGACATCGAGATGCACTACCATGCTTTCCTCTTTAAGTAGTTCAAAAATAAAATTTAAACAATCATACCTGCAATATTTATCTTTATTTCATCCTTTCTGACCACTTCCCATAGTGTAGTGTGGATGCTTCCCAAACTTAATCAAAACCTTATCCTTAAGTTTTAAAAATAAGCATAAAACATGAAAACACAAACACACAAATATATAATAGCACAAGATATTAAAATAATAAACTAAAATCAAATTTACAAAAGTAATTAAGTAACGAAAATATCCCAAACGTAAAGTGAATAAGTCTTAATGAATCTCTCATTGCTCTAAGGTCTAAAGAAATCCTAAGACTCGACATCAGGACAGAAATCATAATCATCATCCACATCATCATCTCCAGTACAGGATGGTGTCAAAAAATGCTCCACCTTTCTACTCAACACCACATCCAAATCAAGCATATAGTTTGATGCTCCTGGAAAGCTAAAAAACCTACCACTAATTTTGAAAACAATTGATGAACACCTAAGTAACACCTAGGTCTACATTTCGACAAATCAAGATTAAGATTCAATGGAAATTATGGTCTTCAATCTTTTCCAAAAAGTTATTAATTTAAATTCTCCTATATTAGCTATAAAAAATTAACATCGCTAAAAATTCCTCATTCCCCTAATCTTGAAAGCAAGGACGTCTGCCACTAACTTCTTCCCTAATTAATATATAACCTTAAACATTTGCCAATTGGGTTTAACACACTAATCGCAGTAATATAGATCTGTTAGAACACTAATCCTAAATAATCGGATCGCATCCCTTTCCAATTTAACCTAGATTCAATTGTTGCACACTTAAGAAACGAATGGGTCTTATGGAAAATGGGTGAGTGTTTGTCACTTTATTGGTCTAACAGTATAATTACACGAATATTATCAGCTAAAATAACTATAGGATGTCCCCTTAAAAGCATGTATTTCCCAGATGCATACCCTATATCTAAACCATATTCATTAAAATTAACAACAATGAAATAGAAGAATTAAATTAAATTAAATAATAAAATAAAAGATCTCACATAATATGCCATGAATCTATAATCCCGACTTGTCCCACCGACCTAGGCAATCGTCAAGAGAAGTCAATGCTAAAAATATAATAGTCTGTGTTCTCTAATAATACCTAAGTTCCTAATATACAAAACTACTAAACATTGGTCCCAAGAGGTGAAAGAAACTAATTTTGGGTGTTGGGGAAGTGACTCGTCTACCGAGGAGCATCGTAAGGCCCTTTTTGGCTTCAAAATAGGTTATGTCCACATGGCGCATCACAATTGGTTCATTTCCTATAGAGCAGCTGACATGGTGCTGGTTGGGGTGAGAAACAGACATGTGGCGCATGGGTATGAAAAACTGGTTTGGTTCTATCACGTGAATGTTGCATGAGACGAATGTATTGCATGTACCTCGAGGAGCATTTATTGGCAGCCGAGGCATGAGAGAACTTGGTTTTGCTACTGTGCATTTGTTTTGATTGCTGACATAGTAGCATGGGACTGGTGGAGATTGCTTACTGGACTTGTTTTGAGAGGGTGAGCAGCTGACACTTAGCAGTTGGAAGAAAAAGAATTATTATCTGTGTGACATTGTCAAGATGCCGACTACCAATGGATGACTGCCATGTGTCCCATGAAAGCCATGACACGCAGCCACATGTCAAGTGGTCTGTTGATCCTCTATTTTACCCACCGTGCAATGCGTAACTTGAGGCAAATTTTTCGACGTCCGATCACTGCAAGTAAATACTCCATTTTGAGTATTTTTCACCATGAATTCGGCTGTGTATTTTGTTTCACATTAAAATGACTAAAAATATATTTAAATACATATTTTAGAGAGTTTCCACAATTAAATATATTAAATAAATTATTAGTAATATATAAATACCGAAATATCACTTGGATGGTCCTCTTACTGTTTGACCAACAACTAGGCCTCAAATCTATTACCCTTATCTTTTTCACTCTTATCTTGGGAGTTTTAATAACAAGTTGGTTATTTCAATAAAAGCATAAAATGCCTCATCTATAGTTGCTTAGGCCTCAAGATCAAATCTTTATCTTGAATCATTTTTACTCTAGCCTTCAAGCATATATGAGTGATAAAGATTGCAAACAACACTTTGTTGTTTATTTCTTATAAAAAGGAATGCCTAAAATTGTTGTAAATGATCTCGTTGACGTTGATTTCCCTTTTCTTTGTAATCTGAAATAAACGAGCTGTTTTTTGCTTATTAATCACATCGTGCAGAGTGATGGGGTACGGAGAAGCAATAAGAAAATGTTACCACATTTGATAGCCTTTCCGCACGCCCCCTTCTCAATGTGCTTAAGCACATTGTTAGACCATGTTACACAGCATTATAGTGATTGGGCAACTAATGCTTGATCTATGGCTTTAAAAAAGTATAGGTTATAGGTTTTTCATATAAGTTATCTGGGAAACTTTAGTTGGCTTCAGCTCTAGTCATATGCTCCAACCTATAAATATGATTAATTGCATTCTCATTATTGGTGATAAACACCTATTTCACTTTCACTGGATTACCTTTTCTAGTAAACTTAGCCCTAGCATAAAACTCATACATGATTTCATTCACTCTTCTAACTTTATCATTTCTATAGTCTTAATTGAATTGCTCCTAACCTTATTACCTAATGAATTTATTTACTCGCTTATCATACTTGGTAAAAAAACTAATACCTCCCTCGCAAATGACCTCCATATGCTCAATATCCCCAGATCTATCATTAGCATCTCTAGTAATAAAACACTTTGACTTAAATAGCCTAGGTTCCTCCTCGTCAAGATTTCTTGAGGATGATGCTTCAAAATCAATTTCTCTCACTAAACTAACTAGACTTGTTTTCCTCGTTGTAATTTGTATTTTTATCTCAAAATTCACACAGCTTAGCAACAATGCAATACAAGTCTTGAAATCACCTAAAAATCAAGATTTATTACAAGGATTATTCACAAGCCAAATAATTTTCATGACCAAAATCTTTAATTTGACTTTAATCTTTTAATTAGGATCAAATAACCCATGATGTAGGACCCGCTTCGATGTACATGTTGCGAGTGAGGCTAGATGGCTGAAGTAAATGTTATATTTGTAATGATGTATGCCTAGTGTATTATATATATGTAGACTACTAAGTCATTCCTACTTGTGAAATGTTGTCGAGATGTGTATGGGAACATGCCTCAAGTTGCATGCGAGCGTGGGACCAAGGTAGAAAAGATTATTGTGAGTTAGTGAAGGAGAGATCAAGTATAGCTAGTGTTCATCACGGTGGGTATCTTCTCTACACTATAGAGTTAGCTTAATTAAATGAATTGATGATTTTAATAGTATATGATGTTGTTTTATGTTATGGTTGATGTCATGGAACTTAAGAAGTGCGTATGGAAGTTCCTTAGGCATTGACTTGGCCTATATGTTGAGAGAATTGGAATCTTGACTGTAGAATTCTTAGTTTTACTGCACATAACACGCTAGGTGGATCAACTAGTGTGCTAACTTGGATAAGTGCGCTAGATAGAGATAGGTAGGCATTAATGTACATTAGTGTGCTAACAGCGGATAATAACGCTCTATGTCTATGACAACATAAAAATTGCAATTTTTAAAACTCTCTTAAACACTTTAAATGAGTCTAATACCAAAAGTAAGGGTCCAAACACACTCTAAAACCTATAATATGATATCAGGAACCTAAGGAAGACCTATGGGGATCTATATACGAGTTTCGAGGTGTAGAGAGGTCGAAATAGCATAGGAAATTGCTTGAGTTTTAAGGAAATTGATTGAGGTATTTCTTTAAATTTCATTCATATTCATATCTTCATTTCCAGTCATTTGGACTGAATTGCCTTTTTACTCCATATGCGATGACTTGTTGTTCATTCTCATTTCACGAGGTTGCTTTCATCGTATAGTTTCTCGATAAATGGATTCCATTGACTTAAATTCACGTGCTATGTTATTATTGATTGTTAATATATGGGGTAAGAGAAATAGCATGCTATTAGGTAGGTGTTACAAAGTATTTTAATCTATTTCTATTTTGCATTACTATGGAATGGTTTTATTGGGTTCCATTACTTTGTGGTTCTTAAATATGGAAGTAGTTCTTGTATCTAGGACCACTTTATGATAAAAATTTGGCGGACATATAGGGGTCACTAGACTTTCCAAGGTGATCGAGACTTCTTCACTATCTAGTGTAGCATACGAGGTATGAGACTCTGGGTTGTTGGTAAGCATAACTTGGGTCAACATCACGAGTTATAAGACTTGGGGTTGTTGGCAAGTATACATCCCAGGTGACTGGCACATGGGATAATTATAAAGGTGCATTGCACAATATACGATCTTCACAGATATGTAGAGCACAACTTTATCCTTTTATAGTGGAACAAGCATTGGGATAGGACTCCCGACCGACCTCCCTAGATTGTTACTACTTAGTCGCGTGTCAGTTTCATGTTTTTTAGCTAAAGTATCTCTTTACATGTTATCTTTACAAAATAGTTGCTATTATCATGCATTTAAATACTTGTTGCATATTTAGGAATGTGAACAAATGTCTCTCAGTATTAATTTTGGGGTTATATATTATGGGTAGAGTGATTAGTACCTTAACCAGACACATGTTGTTATACATTGTCATTTTCCTATATATATATATGCATGTGATCTTTATTTTTGGCTTTTTCCACGATTGTTAGGTATCACATTAATGTTTTCATTAATTTTAAGACTTTGCCTGAATAAGCTTTTAATTAAGGAAAATTTTAACTAACTTTGATTTATTATATGACATAAGAAATTAAAACTCATATTGAACTTATAATTTGTAAATAAGGAAATGGTTTAAAAAGGCTGACTAGTTCCATGTTAAGCTTTATAAGGTGAGGTCAAGGCTTAAAGATGGGATTTGGCCGGGCAGTGCCCTAATTTGAGAAGGGGTCGTCACAATTGGTATCAAAGCCTAATTTCTAGAATATTATTGATAGTTTACGGAATTTTCCAAAGTTCAAATACCACAGTTACACGTGGTATCATATTCTAAATTTATAAAGCTTAGGAAAGCCTAAGTTTATAGAGCTTATGATTTGTGAAAATAGTCATTCCATAAGGTGAAACCAAAGCTACAATGCGTAGGAAAGTGCCTAACTTTTCCATTAAGTAACAAATGAAGATTTAAACGAGAAAAAAAATATTAGTTGTGGAAAACCAAATCATCTTTGTCTAGAAATCACCAGTTGGGAAATTAGTGAAAGTGAGATGGAGATGTATGATATGTATACATTTTTGTTTTATATATGTATATATGCATTATCTACATAGTAACTGATTCGCGTTCTCTATCAACCTACGAATATCGATGGTTGATTCACATGATAGTAGGGATATAGGTGTGAGTGGCTGCAAGCATTCTATTACATCAGTAGATGATTTTCGGAGGCTATCCTATCGAGTAGCAGCTCAGGGACAATGGTTGGCGGAATTCATTGCCATGATGACTTCATATTTTGCTCCTCAGCAAAGACACCTGCTACTACTATTACGACTACTTCCATATTACAAACAATAGTGCTGGTAATATAGACTATACATCTAGTCATAGAGACAGTTTTTACATCATCTTTCATACCTCCATCTTCTAGTTAGATAGTAGAGGTTCAATTGGTGAATGATTTCATTAGATTGAAGCCAGTCTACTTTAAAGGTTGAAGAGACTTTGAGAAGATCAAAAAGTTGGTACTATCTCTAGAAAAGTTGCACCGAGTCCTAGGATTAATAATGAACTCCAAACTGAGATTTTCTTATACTCTATATAGAGAGATGTTGATGCATGGTGGCGTATGACGATAGCTTCTAAGGGAGAGTCAGAGTCATGGGACGCCATAAAGATGAAGTTTTACCAGAAGTATTTCCCACCTACAATGATGAAACGGTTGAGGAAGGAATTCATGAACCTAAGATAGGGAGCTGATGAGTCAGTGATGAGGTATAGAGACATATACGGCTATTTGAGGCAATTCGTTGGGGATTTTGTGAGAGAGGATTCAGATGATGTGTACCACTTCAGGGATGGACTTAGACCATATATTGGATTTTATGTGGTCAGTTAAGGTGCTAAGATTTTATGTGAGATTTACGTGCGTGCACTCTTTATTATTTAGGGCCGAGTTGTTGATTGGACACCATTACTATCAGCGTTGACACCTGACCAAGTTGTTGAGTTTGAGAGGGGGGACGGAGGGGCAAGGGACGAAAGAGATGGGATAGAAATACCTTGAGGTTAGGGACATATATAATAGTTGTACTCTTTGTACCATCCCTTACACTATTGCAAACTACTATTATAGACCTCCCTTGCCACCACCATTTAGACTTGCAGTACCAGCTCCAACCACAACCTTACCAGCTCTACCCACACCACCAATATGTCAACAGCATCAGGGTAGTAGAGGTAGAGGTAGAGGTAGAGGTCGAGATAATTCTCAATAGGGGTAGAGACATGCACGGGCCCAAGATCAAGTTCAAGGCCAACGTAAACCTATCACACGTTATAGGTGTGGTCAGGTTGGGCACGGGATTAGAGATTGTCCAAAGCCAGCAACCTTGTTTCCACCATAGAGTCGAGAGGGTGTACACATAGTAGAATAACCCAAAGTAGATACAACATGGAGACTCATTGAGGATATGGTTTCCATTTGTGGTAGAAAGTTATATGTTTTGTTTGATTCGAGTTCTACAATATATTTCATTTCTGGTCGCATGATAGGCATCTTGTGGTTGATAGTGATTAGAGTTAGCACAAATTTGATTTATAGGACTGCATTCAGAGATAGAGTTTACCCTAATTGTGTTGTTGATAGACGTCCAGTAGAGATAAGCGGCTTAGAGTTACTTATAGACTTCGAGGTTCTCATTTTCTTAGAGTTCGGCACACTGTTATAAACGGATTAATTAGTAGCCTATCATGGTCATATTCATTGCTTCAATAAGATAGTGATATTTGAGATCCCAGGTCGGTTGATGTTCACGTATAGTGGTAGTACATTGATAGCTGAGGGCATTAAAGTTCGACTTGCGACTGGTGGAGAGATGGAGACTATGGGGTCGTTATACACCATTATAGAGATTCAAGGCCCCGGAGTTAAGGAGATTCTGATTGTGTGCTAGTTTCCAAACGTGTTTCCAGATGACTTACCTAATTTACCACCACTGAGAGAGATATTTTATCATTGTGTTAGTACCAGGCACTAGACCTATATGTATACCACCATACCGCACGGCTCCAAAAGAATTGGAGGAGTTGAGGAGCCAGTTGTAGGATTTGGGACGTAAGGAATTCATCACACCTTCTACTTCACCATAGGGAGCACTAGTCTTTTTGTGAAAAAAAAATTGTACCTTGAGATTGTGTATCAATTATAGACAATTAAACAGGGTCACAATTAGGAGTGAGTATCCCTTACCATAGATTGTTTAATTATTTGATCAGCTACGAGGATCACATTATTTCTCCAAGATAGTCATACGATCAGGGTATCATTTACTTAGGATAAGAGATAAGGATAGGTCCAATATGGCATTCAGTACGAGATATGGATAATATCAATTTAAAATCATGCCATTTAGTTTGACTAATACTCTTTCCATGTTTATGGATTTGATGCATTGAGTGATGAGACTATTTATGTACTATTCCATCATAGTTTTCATCGATTGTATATTAATATATTCAGGCACTAAAGAGGATCACAAGCAACACCTTAATGAGATGTTAAAGACTTTGAGGGTGCATCGACTCTATGTTATGTTCAGTAAGTGTGAATTTTTGCTATCAGAAGTCAAGTTTTTAGCACATGTTCGAGCAGCAGGCATAACTATAGATCTAGCTAAAATTAAGGCTATTGTGGATTAGCCTGTACCGACGTCAGTTACGGTGATCAAAGTTTCTTTGGGATTAGTAGGATATTACCACAGGTTTATAAAGGATTTCTAGAAGATCGCTTCATCGATGGCCAGATTAACTTAGAAAGATGTCATGTTTGATTTGTTTGAGCTATAATAAGAGGCATTTGCGCGGCTAAAGAGATTGTTGACTACCGCACCAGTGCTTATACTGTTGGAGGCTATATAAAGATTCTAAGTATATACAGATGCTTCTTATACAGGTCTAGGTTGTGTGTTAATGCAAGATAGAGGCACAGTGGCTTATGCATCCTGATAGCTAAAGATACATGAGTAAACGTATTACGCTCATGATTTAGTGTTGGCAACGGTAGTATCTACTTTGAAGATATGGATACATTATCTGTATGGGGAGAGGTTCACACTCTATATTGACCATAGGAGTTTGAAATACCTCTTCAGAAAGAAAGAGCTAAACATGAGATAGCGTAGATGTTTAGATTTTGAAGGACTACGACTTTTATATAGAGTATCCCTTAGGTAAAGCTGATGTAGTTGTCGATGCATTGGGTAGGATACCGACCGGTAATGCCGAAGTGGTTGAATGTCATTTGATGCATGAGTTTGGATTACTCGAGGTATCGATGATGATGACTCGGCCAGATATTCCTACCGACACTCAGATTATGATTTGTTCATAGATGAGGCTTCGGATAGTGTCTACACAAAGAGTGTTAGAGGGTCAAAAATTGACATCTTATACCAAATATTTAGTGATTTAGTCTAACGTATTGATTGTACTAACTTGGCTAAGATGGCGAATCAGTGTTTGATATTTAGAGGCAGATTATGCATACTGATAGTGGTAGAGCTGAGAGATGAGGTTCTTCAAGATTTACACCATTCCCGGTTTATTGTTCATCCATGTAGGTCCAAGATGTACCATGACATGAAAAGACATTTTTGGTGACTTGGGATGCAAGTGGATGTATTAAAATTTATTAGGAACTATGGGATCTACTAACAAGTGAAGTCACAGCATTGTAGACCTGGAAAATTATTATAGCCACTTCCCATTCGACGATGGATGTGGAAGACATTGCCATGGATTTTGTTAGAGGACTGCCGAGAACTACCTATTGACTCCATTCTATCTACGTGATTATGGATAGACTGATAAAACCTGCCCATTTCATACTAGTTGCAGTGCATTACATGTTTGACCAGTTGAGTGTATTGTTCGAGAGGGAGATTATTTGGTTGCATGGGGTACTATTGACTATTAGGTCACACAAAGATGTTATGTATACGTTTAGGATGTTACAGAGAATGTGGGAGAAGTATGGTACGTGCCTAGAGTTTAGCACAACCTTTCACCCTTACACTGATGGGCAAACTAAGAGATTGATTCAGACTCTTGAGGATATGCTCAGGGCTTTTGCACTTGAGTTTGGTGGAACATGGGATGAATACCTACCATTGTGTGAGTTTGCATATAACCATAGTTATTAGACTAGCATTAAGATGGCGGCATTTGAAGCTTTATATTGCAAATCGTATTGCTCACCATCTAGTTAGGCTGAGCCAAATGACTGGGATGTTATAGGGCTTGAACATGTTGTTGATCACACAAAAAAAATACAACAAATTCACTAGAGGCTTAAGGAAGCCCAAGAGAGACAAAAGAGGTATGTAGACACATATCGCAGCGATCTTACGTATGACAAGGGAGCTTTAGTTTATCTAAAGGTTTCTCCTCGAAAAGGTCTTCACATATTTTTTTTGAAAGGAAAGTTAGCACTGAGATTCATTAGGCCTTTCAAGATCATGAAATGGGTTTGAAATGTTGCTTAAGAGCTGGATTTACCTCCATAGATGTTAAGGATTCATCCAGTGTTTCATATTTCTATACTTTGACTAGCCAAGTTGATGGCAGGTGATAAATCGACAGTGGACTTAAGTCAGGATGAATTGAGTGAGGATATATCATATGAGGAGTAGCTAGTACAGATTCTAGATCATAGGGTACAATAATTGAGAGGCAAGGCTATTATGAAGGTGTTGGTCAAGTGGTAGATCCATGGAGACTCGAGACTTACTTGGGAACGGGAAGATTATATGCGCGATAAGTTTCCATACCTCTTTGAGTAAGGTATAATTTTAGGTTAAGCTTAATTTTTGGATGAAATTTCCATTAGTTTGAAAGAATTTTCATGGCCTAAATCTTTAATTTGACTTTAATCTTTTAATTATGATCATATAACCCATAACGTGGGACTCGCTTCGATATATGTAACACAACTGAGGCTAGATGGCCGAGGTAAATGTTATATTTTTAATGATGTATGCTAGTGTATTATATATGTGTACATTACTAAGTCAATCCTACTTGTGAATAGGTGTCGAGACGTATGTAGGAACGCGCCTTGAGTTACGTGTCAACATGGAACCGAGGTAGAGAATAGTATGGTGTGTTAGTACGAGCTTTATATTGCTTTCATAAGTGATAAAAGTAGGGCTATGGTTGATTTAGTATTAAGTACACTTAAGTTAGTAAGTTAAAATAATAGCCACTTGATATTTCTTGAGACACGTATTATCATATCTCCACACTAATTAAGACATTTATTAGTGTCATTTAGCATAAGTTACTGGGACATGTATTAATAGGTGCACCGTTAGTTAGGTCTCGAGATACGTGTGCACATTAGGATCAATAGCTATCAATCAACCATATCCAATTCATGGATATAAAGATTTTGGTCAAATAAAGCAACTCGACTCTTTCATTTTAATTGCTTAATAAAGAAGGAAAATTGCTGGAGAAGGAGGAGCTGCTGGAGAAGAATAAGATCAACAAAAACTTTGTGATTTAGTGAAGGAAATATCAAGTATTCCTAGTGCTCATTAAGTTGGGTAACTTCTCTACACCACAAAGTTAGCTTAATTCAATGAATTCATGAATTTGATGCTATGGGTTGTTGTTTTATATTGTAGTTGATGTCATGGAACTCAAGTAATGTGTATGGAGGTTCCTTAGGCATTACCATGCACTATGTGTAGAGATAACTCAAAATTCTAATTGTAGAATTTAGGGTTTTATTGCACATAGCTAGCTAACAAGGATAAGCGCGCTAGATAGGGATTAGTGGTGCGCTAATGTTTTAGTAGCGTGCTAACTCCAGATATTAACGCACTAGGTCTATGATAGCATAAAAATTGCAATTTTCAAAAATTTCTTAAACACTATAAAAGAGTCTAATAACATAAGTAAAGGTCCAAACACATTAAAAAACTTATAATATGATGTAAGGAACCTAAAGAAGAGCTACGAGGATTCAAATATGAGTTTCATGGAGTCGGTAACTCAAAATAGCATAGGAAATTGCGTAGATTTTAAGTAAATTGATTGAGATATATCTTTACATATCATTCTTATTCATATATTCATTTCCAGTCATTTGGACTAAATTGCCTTTACATTCCATATGCCATAAATTGTAATTCATACTCATTACATGAGGTTGCCTTCATGGTTTAGTTTGTTGATAAAATGATTTCATTGACTCCAATTTATGTGCTATGTCATTATTGATTGTTAATACATGTCATAAGTGAAATACCATGCTAATAGGTAGGTGTTACATAGTATTGTAATAGATTTCCTTTGTGCATTAATATGCATTGGTTTTCTTAGATTCCATTACTGTGTTGTTCTTGAATATGAAAGTAGTTCTTGTATCTAGGACAACTTTATGATAGAAATTTGGCGGACATACAGGGGTCACTAGACTTGCCGGGATGTTTGGGATTTCTCCACTATCTTGCGTAGAGTACGGGGTATGGGACTCGGGGTTGTTGGCAAGTATACATCCCAGGTGACTGGCACATAGGATAATTATAAAGGCGTATTTCAAAGTGGACGACCTTCACAGAGATGTAGTGCACAACTCCATCCTTTTATAGTGGAATAGGATTTAGGATAGGACTCCCGCCCGACTGACCTGTATGTTAGTTTCATGTTGTTTAGCTGAAGTATATATTTTCATGTTCTCTTTAAACTATAGTTTCTATTATCACGCTTTTAGATACTTGTTGCATATTTGGGAACGTCAACAAATGTCTCTCGGGAAAAAACAAGATCAGTGACTACCTTTGAGCAAAAGCAGCACTGCTATACCCGATAGTGTAGGTTTTGATTTTTGATGTGTTATTTTTATATGTATATAATATACTTTTAGGGTAATATATTATGGGTTGAGTTATTAGTACCATGACAAGACACATGTTGTTATAAATCATCGTTTTCTTATATATATATATGCTTGTAATCTTTATTCTTTGGTTTTTTCATAATTGTTAGGTATCACATTAATGCTTTTGTTAATTTGTAAGACTTCTGTTGAATAATTTTAATTAAGCAAAATTTTAACTAACTTTGATTTATTATATGACACAAGACATTAAAAGTCATATTGAAATTATAATTTGTAATTAGGTAAATTGTTTTGAAAAGGCTGACTAGTTCCATATTAAATTTTATGATGTGAGGTTAGGGCTTAATGAAGGGGTTAAGCCGGGCGGTGCCTTAATTTGAGAAGGGGTCATGACAAAGATTTAAACAACATTTACTAGGTCCTCATACGTCGCATTGATTCCTAACATTCACACAACTTAAACATCCTAATTGTTGACGCATGTGCCCTAGGTCAATACATTAATTGTCTTTATGAATACTTTTAGTTAATAAAATAGAGGATTTCATTTGTTGTTTATTATAATTAATTTGCGTGTTAACATTATAATAAGATCCATAGGCATTTACAGAAATATCTTAAATGTCCCTAGCCGATCATTATACTGGGAACTATAATGAATTAAGACTAGTGTGAGACTTGATTGATGATCATATGATGATTATACGTATAGGGATACGAATCAAGATCACGTACTTGTTAGGGAACAAAGTACTAGATTGACCCGCTATGAGAACTTCACATGGATTAAGTCATAGTTGTTTTTCATGATAGGTATATTTTTTCAGTCCTCTGACTTAAGATTACAAGAGACTTGAACATTAGGAACACACTGATTTGACACTATCAAGCGTTATCTTTAACCGGACGATTATACAGGTTGTGCTTGGTTACTGTGTGAGCAATGTGATAAAGTTGTGCAATCAAGATAGAATTTGTCCCTCTCATATAAAGAGAGATATCCGGTGGATCCCTCGATGTGTTATACTGTTAAAAGGCCTAGTCTAAGTGAATTGATATTGACCAATGTCACTTTGATGTTTTCAGTTTACCTAGAGATTGAGACTAGTACGATTGAACATGTTGGATGACAATTCCATGCCTTACGTTTGATCAAAAGGATATCGTGTGACAAAAGGATGTTATATACACTATTGATTAGGTTGTATGGATTTGATATTTGTACTACTTGGGTAGTCGGAATGTCTTGCTAGAGGCTTCTTAGACTTGTATACCAAAATGTGTTTGGTACACTACCAATGTTGTATGATCCTATTGGGTCACACACTAAGAATGGTTTAGCGAGATTTTAAGATGGTTCAGAAAAATGAATTTTATATGATAAAATTCATGATAGAAACATTCTTGTGGTGTATTACACTTATACTTCTTTAAGTAGGGGTATATGTGTAATTTACTTAACCGTCAATATACAAGGGTTGTATAAATAGACGCTTTAAGTTAAAGCACACGTATGAAAGATTAAGGGTCGAAACTCTATTTTCATTTTAGATTTCTGGTACGCTCTAGATCATTTTGGAGAGAAACAAAAAGGTTTGGTATTCTCTCGAAGCTAGCACTTCGAATCTCGGTCACCGTTCATGTGTGGATTGCTGGTAAAGGGCGTTCATCGTTGGCAGCGCCATAGAGATCGATCAATCTTTAGAAAGGTATATTGCGACTGAGGTATGATTAAGTTTTCATGGTTTAAACGTTTTAATGGAATTAGATTCGGATCCTGTTGGGGTTTTTGTCAAAATTGTTTTGTAATTTTCGCTGCGTGTGAACCCCAAAAACCTAATAGTGACCAACAACCTCATATTTACAATTCATACAATTTCATCAAGATTTCTCAAAATTTCACAGCATAACTAATGAAATTGTAAGTTTACCTTAATGTTGAACCACTTTCCTATTTAAAAACTCCTCTCAGTCTCCATCAATCAAATCCCTCTCACTTTGCTCACAATCTTAAACCGTACTGTTCCTTTGAATGAAATCCTAAATAGAAGCCCTGGCTCTCCACTTTATGCAAATCCACCATGCACTTTCTCGTTTCACTCTCAATCACTTGGCACTCTCTTTCTTTACTTACAAAAGGTCAAAATTTGGGTTCCAGAGGAATGTATCGTTGGTTGGTCGTGTTTGGAGTTGGTTGCAAGTGTGAAAATATGTTTAAAATGCGGTCCAAAAGCCCTTTTTAGACATTGATACCGTCCTTTATAAGACACGATGTCATGACAACGCTACATTGGGATCGAGACCACTGCGAGTGTTTTTTGTGCACTGCTTGGCACCCTGCTAGCGCCATGCCTGGTACCCACGATGCTACCGATGGTGCCATATGTTTGCATACACGACGTTTACTTGTCTTTCCATGTGCATAATTTTCATAAATTCCCTATTTGGTGTTTTCCGGCTTTGTGTATCACTCAATAAAATGTCAATATCGCGTGAAATCCTTTTATTTATAAGAATTTCCATATAAACTTACCCATGATTTGTCCATGTACCTTAATTTTGTTACTCGAACATTTTCATTTTTTCTGCTCTTTACTGAGTATGTCGACACTTTTCCTTTATGATAAATCGTCACCCAAGAAATGGTCCTAAACTCCACACTTGACAAGATTTTTAAAAATTAGAAACATAATCCAACGCGTCGAGCATGCACAATAATTTCTCGTATTTTACTATTATTTGTAGTATTAGTAAATGGGATATCATCTCCACGGGGATTTTGCAAACTTCGAAGGAAAATGCTTTTTTCTTTTTTTCTAAATTTAGTTAATTTTATTAGGCGGGAATTAAAATACCAAAAAACTAATATCTAAAACTACTTACTTAATAAACTTAAATAACTAACTTAAGTCAAACAATTCAACACAAATTAAATCAAACAATATTCAAATTCAATATAATATAAATATCTTAACATACGTCAAAATAAACCCCCACCAAACAATGTAATATATTTAGATTGCTTTCAAACACTAGAACATAACTTTATTTCATAAAATAGTTATAATTATATCACATGAAATATTGGAATCATTATATTATATTTCATAATAGGTTGGTAGCCTTTAGCCAGCTACATATTCATCTAAGTTCAACGAAAAATCCACATTCTTGTCATAGTATATCAACCCATTGGATAAAGCGCAACATCATAGACTTATGATAACAATAACTCTCAATGAAAATCATGCCTAATCTATGCCAATAAAAATCAGAATATGATAATTAATAAACAATTTTAAAAACAATCACTTGGAACATCAAGTTCTGAAAAAGCCTTATCGATTAATCGTAGTTACTATTTCTCTAATTGTTTTCAATAATTATAGACATACATTCAAAATAAAAATAACACAATACACATTTGCAACTATGCATGCAATATTAATTTTCATTAGTTGTAATATGCAAAAACAACTTGTTAAATATGTGATCGATGTGTATGAATACATTTAAACCATTAAGTACGCAATTCATTAATTATAACGACATAGCAATCGAAAATATATACAAATCTAAGGTTTGCTTAGATTGATAAACTACTCACTAATGCTGGAAATAAATGATGCAAATATATATTTCAAAGAAATAGTGAATTAATAAATAAATACCTCCTAAATATGTCAAAGCTCTAGTATTGCTTTACATATAGACTCAATAACACTAACTTATAAAAGCTAAAGGTTGAAAAGAATAATATTGGAGAGCGTTGTTTTGAAGCTTTCTTGTCTTATTTATTTTTCACCTAAGTATGTATATCCTAGATAAACTCAAATTCTTCATATTAATCTAAAAAATAAGTAACCGACCTCAACAATTTGTTAGCGATTCTGAAGTTGTACACAAAATTGTTGGGTCAATAACTAGATTTGGTTCTCTATGCTCTACTTATTTAGCTGGCAATTATTAGTATAATCTTCAATTTGAGAAAGATTTTCTTCTACTTTTCTATTGTTTATTTAGGTTCTGATTTAAAGTGTGACTGCAAATCGGTGGCTAATTGCTAGACTTCTTCTCTAATTGACTTTTTTGCTCTTTTTCATCTTTTTCACTTATTACTTTATTTTCCTAATGGAATCCTGAAATCATAAAAATAAGAGAATAACTAGTCTAATATCACCTTTTATATCTAAAACCAATCTAAAGTACACTATAAAATATGTCTAATTATTAACTTGTAAAATACCCTCAAACTCAACAATTTGTTGTCCTGAGCAAAAGAATACTCTATATTATATTTTAAAAACTAATTTCAATCTAATTCATCTTAACGTTAAATAATACATATTTTAAAATAGAATTGAGTTTCAAATGGAAATATACTACCCATAAGTAAATGAATGTTATAACATACTAGAATGATTTATACAAAATGAAACATCCCTAAATGATAACTCAACAACCCAATGCAACACCCGTTACAACATAAAGTTCATTATCAAGGCCACTACACAATATAGGTTTTCTCAATCTCCACTAACAAGCATTAAGCTTATCTTGACAAGTATAGAATCTCAAAATACAAAAACTACACGGTTAACTTTAAATTTAAAAAATACTTTTTAATAGCACCATAATTCATTTTTACTTCATCCTCATTATTTCTTTATCATATATTTCTTTTTCTTTTGCTTTTAAGTCCCTGCTCTATTTCATTTGGACATTCTTATGTTTTTCCAACTATAGATTCCCTGCTCCATTTCTTTTGGAATCTATAAGACTATCTATATATATTTTTAAACTTTTGTTAACATTTCTCACAATGCACTAAAGTTGAAGAAAGCATTCATTCTAACTTATAGAATTTCATCGGTTTCTAACTCATTTCTTATGTCAATTTTGGTATGATAACTTTCTATATATACTATAAAAATATTTAATCAATAGCATTTGTATTGCAAGATTTACAAAAATCTATCTTTTGCATCTTGCACTATTATCTCTATCTTCTACCTATTCTTATGACTAACACAGTGAATTCAATTTTGTGTATACATCAACTAATAAAGTTAATAAAAAATGGTATAAAACTTGATTCTATTTATTATAGAATTTATTTATGAAATAATATTGCTTCCATTCAAAATCTATTCATTAAATTCAATTAATTCATCATTCTTTTCCTAAATAATGAAAAATGAAATACATACTTGAATTAGGAAGAAATTTGAAAAATTTTGTTAACAAACTTGAATATTGGATCAAAAGTTTGAGTTTTTTTTTTCAATTCTGAACTTAACTTCTACCCATTCTTTTCTTTCCTTCATGTCTTAACTATTATTGTTATACTTCACCTAAAATACCCCTAAACGCATTCCAAACTTGTCTTTAAAATATAAAAGGAAAAGTCAGATTTCCAATAAAATAAATATACCACGTGATGCGTAAAGGAATTGATATAATCATAAATTGGATAATTAATATAAAAATAAACTAAATTTTGAATTGGCATAGACAGAGTGCATAAAAAATAGAATAAACATCACCACTGTATAAGAACTATATCCAATTACCAATCAAAGATCACAAAGTAAAGCACCACCACAAACACAAAGTATATCACCATTACCGGAGTTACTGAGAGACAAAGAAGATAAATAGAATATAAGAATCAGAGTCATCGTTCAAAAGTCACATCGTCATTGTCCTCTATTAGATTAATCCTTTGGGACTGGTAACTCACAGCGGGGTCGTAGAGGTTGTAGTCCTAACCTGACAGTCATGGAACATTAAGACTACTGCTAAGTGATAGCCTCATCTATGTAGATGGTACACGAACCTCTTCACCTCCTTCACGTCTATGTCTTCTAGGCATTATTCACTCCATCCTATGGATGCCATTCACTAAGGCCTTCTGATTCTCGAATATCAGTTCTTGGTTTTTCAGAGTTGTCATTTGATTGCACAGAATTACACCCACGAAGGCCAACTATGAATATTCCATGTATAGTCCATCATAATCCCTAGCAAGTTGTTTCACATTTAGATCATGTCTAGTTTGTGACATGTCCTCCAAGATTTTCCTCATATTTTCCATAGGCATTTGCATAAAACTTTCTCACCAAGATATCCCTTCCCCTTTAACTAAGAACATCCTCTAAGTCAAAGTGTTTATGGTCCCTAGCCAACAATCCCTAGTTCTTGGTCTCAATGATATCTAGGATCCTACAACTATATTTCAATTTGTTATTCACATTAAATCCCGTCTCCTGGATCAACTTCCAATCCTTCGCTAAGTTATTTTTCAAATTTTTTATACGCCTTCTCATTCACAAAATTCTCTTTTCTTAGCACATGATTTTTATTGTTCAACCTCATGTACTTCCTCTTCCTCATATACATAATCATTTTTAGTATGAAATCTAAATGATTAAGATGGAGTAGGTTCTTGTTGTGGTATAATCCTAGGTGTGTTAAAAAATATCTACGTGGATTGGATTTTGGAAATTTGTATTTAGTCTTTGTTTTCTCAACTAACTTCCATTTTCTTTCTCCTTTCTTGAACCTTACCCTTTGCACCTTCAGCTATTTGGATAAGAATAAGAAAAAGAATGAACCTGTAAAATCATTTAAAACTAAAATTTTATGAAAAGTGCTCGGTTAAATTGGTTTTATTAATAAAAAAGAAGAAATTCATTGAAATAGTTATTAAAAATCGAGAGGTTGAAATTTATATGAAAGTCATTGATAAAACATAATTGAGATAAAAGTAATTTAGAACCATGCGACAAGCATACATAAAAACCCTAAAACTCATTTAGAACTTGGTAACAAATTAGTTTGCGTATAAAATTCGATCCATTCGTGATATATTAAAAATAGTTCAAAAATTTGAAAGCAATAAAAGGTTAGGGTTTTCATTGATTACACTTTTGATAGTGATTCTTACGAGATTGGAATGCTTAGACTTCTCTTAAACATTCATCCAAGCTCCAATTCGAATTCCCCTTGCTCAATCCCTAAGTGGCTCTACAT
Source organism: Stephania yunnanensis (assembly GCA_039657365.1). Taxonomy (NCBI): domain Eukaryota; kingdom Viridiplantae; phylum Streptophyta; class Magnoliopsida; order Ranunculales; family Menispermaceae; genus Stephania; species Stephania yunnanensis. The sequence continues at coordinate 22,726,303 of CM077583.1, forward strand.
TTTCAAAATTCCCCAAATTTTTGGTTTGAATGTGTGGGGATTAAGGTGGAAATCACTTAAATACACTCAAATCAAGCATTGGAAGGTTGAATCTAGTCCAAAACCGATATCTTGATCGAAAAGTTGCAATGGTTTGTGAATGTAAAATGGATAAATGTGGGGATTTGGGGTTTCAATTTTAAAAAACTCATATTCATTCTTAGCGAATCAAGTTGTTAGTGGATTCGCTAAGACATCGATGACAAAATCGCTAAAAATGAGCCTCAGTAGCTCAACAATTTGTGTAGCGAATTCTCATTGTATGTTCAAGTCGGTGACAAATCACTGATGTAAAATTTCACTAAGAATTCTACATATTGTTGCCAATTGTCTCAGCAAATTCTAGTACAAACTGGAATTGTGGGGAAACCGCCAACCTATTTGTACTATTTTCCAATTTCAATGATTTTCCCATATATTTATCACATATATATCCAATAAAAGGTAGAGTTATTTAAAATTATCCGAATTTAACTAGGATGTGTACTAAATAATAATTTCATAACTATTAAAAGCTAATTGACATATTATGCATAAAACTAATATTAAATGGAAACAAATTGACTCAATCAACCACCTATAACAAACTATTCTGAAATTAACTTCCTGAAATATCCTCATTATATGAGCAAAAAGTTAAGAGAATATAAAAATCAACTAACTAATCTTAATACTAAAACTAAAAGTAAAGATAGATTGTGGCTCCCTCACATAGAGCGCTTTTGATTAATATTGTTAGCTTGACTAAACCACAGAGTTCTATACTTGTTCTATAAAGTTATGTTTGGGATCGCCACTTTAGTGCTATTCCAGAAAGTGATTGCTCAGCCATGCACCTTAAAGTGATTTTCTTATGCAGAGTATCCATGACAACATGCGAAATGGCTAAGATATGTCGTCCTAAGATTAATGGTGGATCTTTTTAATGAAGTGTGGCATAACTAAAAAGTTCGTGCGAACAGCGTACTTGTCAATTTGAACTAGTGCACTAGTAACAACTCCTATTGGTTTCACTAAATAACTGTTTGGTAATGTAGCATTTTTGAAAGCAAGTACATCGAATTCCAGTTGAGTATGAAGAAAAAAGTGAATTGGAATGTAGTTTGCTCTAGAACCTATATCAAAAACAACTTTAAAATACCAGGTCCATTTCGCTTTAATCTTTATGTATATAACTCTTGGATCATCGAGCTTGCAATTGCTAGATTCTTCTTTTTCTTTTTCTTTTTCTTTAAAGATTTAATTTCTTCTATTTTAAGATCGTTCTCAATTATGTTTGGTTGCTTAATCGTCCATTCTCGAGATATTGTCTTTTTATTCGACGTATCTTCAACTTGCTTATTCTTGGTTATAGCATTTTTATATTCCATTGTTATTGCATCAATAACATATACTTCAGCTTCATGACGATTTAATTCTAAAGATCCAGTATCATTAGTAACTCCACTTATGTTATACACTATGTTAGCTACACAGCCGGTCCCAAATCCGGATAAAGGAGGAGGACTCTAACACCCATTTTCTCATAACGAAAAATGGGTAAGAGAGGTCCCAAAATCACTTTCCATACCCGAAAAGTGAGAGAGGGAGGCGCTAAACTCATTTTCTTTTCTTGGGAAATGGAGGAGGGTTGTGATAGGTCGACAGCCAGCATAAACCTTTTGTCACTTTTCATGAAATGGATCGAATCCCGTGTGAGGTGAGAAATGAGCAAGGGTTTATTTCACATCACTGCTTGAGTGTGAAGAAAATGAGCTAGGGTTCCCACACATAGGATGTGTGATGGTAAAGAAGCTAGTTCCTTCACATCGTCGCCCGGATTTGAAGAAAAATGAGTAAGGGATCCCATACAAAAGACAGGTGTAAGTAAAGAAGCTAGTTCAAAACACACGCGAGAACAAAAACAAAATGATAGATACGGATACTAGATCCTTTAGACTAAATAGAAATAGTAAAGGAAAACAAATACAAAGGGGAGAAAAAAATTGTTTAGGGACATGGAACATAGGAACACTTGCGGGTAAGTCAATAGAACTAGTAGATACCTTGATTAGAAGGAGGTTCAATATTGCTTCCCTCCATGAGACAAAATGGGTGGGAGAAAAGAGTAGAGAAATAGGAAGCACAGGGTTTAAATTGTGGCACACTGGTATAGATAGAAAATGCAATGGAGTAGAAATTATGGTGGATAATGATTATAAGGATAAGGTCGTAGAGGTTAAAATAATGGGGGATAGATTGATTCTAGTTAAATTAATTATTGGAGACGAGAAAATTAACATACTTAGCGCTTATGCACCACAACTAGGATTACGTGAGAGCAGAAAAATGCAAGTTCTGGGACGATATGGATGGATTTATTCAAAGTATACCATTAGATGAAAACGTTTTTATTGGAGGAGATTTAAATGAGCATGTCGAGGCAAGCAATGATGGGTTTGAGAGAGTTCATGGAGGTTTTGGTTACGGTAATAGAAATAAAGAAGGAGAATCAATCTTAGGATTTGCTTCAGCATACGATCTTGTCTTAGCAAATACTAATTTTCGGAAGAGGGAGTCGCATATAATTACTTTTAGTAGTGGTCATAACAAGAGTCAAATAGATTTTCTTTTAACAAGAAAAATAAATAGAGAAATATGTGGAGAATGCAAAGTAATACCTGGTGAAGCACTTACTACCCAACATAAGTTAGTAGTACTTGATATTAAGCTAGCACGACGACATAATATGAATAAAAGAGTTAGCGAACCTAGAATAAAGTGGTGGAACCTAAAGCATAGTAAAAAAGTACAGTTTAGAGAAGAACTACTAAAGGAAAATGTTTGGAATCTTGACGTAGATGCTAATACATTGTGGCTAGAAATGAGTAGTTGCATAAGGAGAGTAGAATCAAACATATTAGGTATATCTAAAGGCTTGGGACAACTAAAGAAGGAAACATGGTGGTGGAACGAGGATGTTCAACGAGCAATTAAAACCAAAAGAGAGATGTATAGGAAAATACCTAAGTGTCAAGTTGAAGATGTGTACAATAAATATAGAGAAGCTAGAAAACAAGCTAAAAAAGTAGTTAGTCAAGCTAAAACAAATTTCATGGAAGATCTATATACAAGTTTAGGTAATAGAGATGGCAATATATATAGGCTAGCCAAATTAAGAGATAAAAAGAAACAAGACCGAAGTCATGTAAGATGCATTAAGGACGAAAGTGAAAATGTTTTAACAAGCGAGGATGATATTAAGGAGGGATGGAGAAGTTACTTCGATAGTTTATTTAATGATGGCCAAGTTGATACTACAATAGATGAAAACCCACACCAAGAAAGAAATGTAAACATACACACAATATAAGAATTGTAGAAGTCGAAGAGCCATTAAAAAGAATGAAAATAGGGAAAGCATGTGACCCAAATGAAATACCCATAGTGGTTTGGAAATGCTTAGGAGAAATTGGATTGACTTGGTTAACAAAACTTTTCAATAAAATTTTAAAATCAAAACGGATGCCAATGGATTGGAGAAGAAGCAAGCTCGTGCCAATCTTCAAAAACAATTACATAAAATGAACGTAGAAAAAATGAGGATGCTTAGGTGGATGTGTGGTAAAACTCTTAAATATAGAATAAGAAATATAGAGATTAAAAGACAAATAGAAATAGCACCAATTAATACAAAGATTAGGGAAGGGCGGTTGCGTTGGTTCGGTCACCTGCAAAGACGGCTACAAATGCCCCAACTAGAAAACTTGACTTAATAGAAATTGTAGAAATTCGAAAGCGTAGGGGCAGACCAAAGCTAACATGAGATGCATTAATTAGGAGGGATTTGAATGGTTTGAAAAGCTCACCATCAATTGAATTTAATCGAGCACAATGGAAAAGTTTGATTTATGTAGCCGACCCCAGTTAATTTGGGACTCAGGCTATGTTGTTGTTGTTGTTGTTGTTTTATTAATTATCATTAATTTGTTCATTGTTAAATTCATCAGAATTTTCATAGAATTATCCATTATTGAAACGAAAAGTAACAATCTCGTTTTCTAATTCCATAGTCATTATTCTTTCGAAGATATATAACTTTGTTTTAGTTGTTTTATGAAATGGTCTTCCAATAGGGAATTAGATTATACCAATGCTCCCATTCCATGACATAGAAGTCAGTTGAAAATATTAATTCATTTACTTTTATTAAGACATCTTCTCGTAAACCATAAAGTTTAATGATTGTGTTGTCAGCTAAAGTAAGATTAATAGGTCTATTCGTTAACGACCCTATTTTCAATGACTCATAGACATAACATTTATTTATGCTCCAATGTCCCAAATAGAAAAATCTATAAAAGAAGTCTCTATTGTAGTAGGAATTTCAAACAATCTTGGATCGAAACATTTGTCATGTATTTATCTATTTAATTAAAGCAGACACCTTTTGTCTTACGTTTTCTTTAGGTTTTCTAAAGATTTATGATTTAATTCAAAGAATTATTTCAAAACTCAAACATAAGAAGGAAATTGGATAATTGATTCCATAAGTGGTTTATTGATTTCTATTTTCCTAAATGCTTGAAGAATGTCTTCATAGTTTTCTTCCTCTCTAGCATTAACTAATCATTGTGGAAAGGTAGAATCTGAACACATCTTCATTCAAGTTATTTGAAATCTTTCATTTTAATCCTTATCAATTATGTAAGACTTTTGTAAAGATTTTTCATATGCTTCAACTCTGCCTAAATACCACTAGTATAGCATTCTAGGAAAAGATGTATATTTTAATTGTTCAACTATCCATTCTCTAGCAAAAATGACATTAGCCATCATTTCTTATTCTACTTTAATGGTTTAACGCATTTTCTTTCTATTAGTTTTTTTAAAGTTTCTTTCTATTAGGAAAAGATGTATATTTTAATACTTTAATGGTTTAATGGTTTAAGTGTGTCTTTCTTTTCACTTAATAAAGGATTAACTTGTGCTCAATTAGTAGGAGCAATAATAGTTTTACTAGGTCCTTTAACTTGGTTACTCTACTAAGTACTTAATCTATTTATTTGTAAGTTCATTTGGCTTACCAATTTTTCAGTTTATTAATAGTAGTATCAATCTTAATCTAATTTTGAAGAATCAATGTAAAGTTTTGATGTCTTTGGTTATACAATTATGCGTGATTTGCTCGAAAGTTATGGATTCATAGATTGGATATTTTGTTGAGGTTGCTAATTTGGTCTAGATTGCATATGAGCTCTTGGTCCATATGAATTAAGACTTTTATTTTGAGGACCATAACTAAGATTTGGATTTGGAATTATAGGATAATAAGTATCATTATTATATTGATTTCTTGGGGGACCATAATATTGTTTCATCATTGCATCAACCTCTTCAATATTTTCTTCATGTAGAGTACGACATGCATCTGTAGGATGCGTAACCATAATACAAAATCCACAAGCTTTAAGTTGATTACATATATCATTATTTAACAACTTAACCATCTTAGATAATTCATCAATTTTATCAACAGACGCATTATTTCTTCCATTAACAAATTTATACAGTTTCCTTTTAGAGGATTCAACCTTTTCACCATATTGCATAGATTGTTTTACAATTTTATTAATCGCTTCTTTTACTGAAATTAGTATCGTTTAATTTAAAAATCCACCACACACTATCTCTAATAATCGTAGTTCAAAGTGATTGATTCCTCCATTTATATATTCCAATTAAGCTCTTTGAGCGTATCCATGTTGTGGACAGGAAGAAATTAATCTTTGAATCTATCCCAAAATTCAATAAAGTTTTTATAATCTTTATTTTTTGCAACTATAATTTGCTTTCTATAGGAACTAATTTTTCTAACAGGCATATATTCATTTAAAAGGCTTATAACATTTGAATCGATATAGTTATTGATTCTTGTAAGAGATAGATGCAAAATTACGTGCTTGATCTTTCAATGCAAAAAGGGAAAGCCCTAATTTTGACTTGTTCAAAAGTACCTTCTTTCAGTTTCATCTCATTAACTTTATGTTGATACTCCCTTAAAATAATTTTTAGGTAAGTGACGCGCACCGAACGCGTCAATAAAGTTAGTTTACTAAACCAACTATTTTGTAGAATAGTGGCAAAGGGTCGATCCCACATAGAGTGGTAGTCATTCTTAGGTTAAAAACATTAAAAAATGAAAATTAAAATAAATTAATTTATCTAACAAATCTAACTAAACTAAATAAATAAAATAACTAAACTAATTTTCATAACAATTAATAAATAGCTAAGTAACACCTAAGTAACACTTAAGTCTACAGTTCCACAATTCAAGATCAAGATTCAATTGCAATCATGGTCTTCAATCTTTCCCTAAAAATCATTAATTTATATTCTCCAAGATTAGTTATGGAAAATAAAAATCCGCCAAAAATTCCTCATTCCCCTAATCTCGATAGCGAGGACGTCTGCCACTAACTAATTACCTAATTAATGTATAACCCAAGACATCCGCCAATCGTGTTTAACACACTAACCGCAGTAAAATGGATCTGTGGGAACACTAATCCTAACTAACCGGATCACATCTGCTTTCGATTTAACCTAAATTCAATTGTTTTACACTAAAGAACCGAAAGGGTTTGACGCCAAATGGGAGAGTTTTTGTTACTTTATTGGTCCGAAAGCACAATCACACGGATACTAAAGGTCTAAATAACTAAGGATCGTTAACCTAAAAGCATGCATTGCCCACATACATACCCTAGATCTAAACCATATTCATTAAAATTAACAACAATGAAAAAGGATAATTTAAATTAAATTATAAAATAATGGATCTCACATAATATGCCATGAATCCATAATCCTAACTCGTTTCTCCTTCGACCTAGGCAAGGAGTTGATTAGCCAAACATCGTCATCGAAGAAAGGCGACGCTACAAAATATTAGTCTGTGTTCAAAAATAAAATATAAATTCCTTATATGTAAAACTACTAAAAATTGGTCTCGAGAGGTGAGAGAAACTAATTTTGGGGGTTGGGGAGGTAACTCGTGAGCCGAGGAGCATCCTGGGGTTGTTTTTGGCTTGAAAATAGGTGTGAGCCACGTGTCCGCATGCTATTGGTTCGTTTGTTAGCCGTATGTTGACGTGTCATAACTCGATCGGTCGATAGATGTGTCGATGATGCGCCGTTGTCCTTGAGAGAGCCATGTTGCACCGTCTGTATGGATGAAAGCGCTGTGATGACGAGTTGTGCACGGGTGAGAGATCGCCACGTGGCGTCCAAGAAGCAGAGGGCGAGTCGCGTGAAAACAACGAAGAATTGGGAGTTTGTGCGGATACGCATCCCGACGCAGATTGATGAAGGCTGAAGCAAGGAGAATAGACGTTAGCGTGACGTGTATTGTGTTGGTGACGCTTGGTGAGACGTGATTGGTGGAGTTTGAGGTGGCGCTTGCTGATTAGAGAAGAGAAAATGGGTACCCAGACGTGGCGTCACTTGATTGGCCGAGACAACAATGAGTGATGTGTTATTTTGATGGTATTCAATGAAAATGCACCACGTGGCTGACATTAATTAGTATGTTGTCTCCTATTCTACCCACTGCGAACGCGTAACTCAAGATAAATTGTCCGGCATCCGATCACTATGAGTAAATATTCCATTATGAGTATTTTTTTTGCCACGAATTCAACCGCGCACTCTGTTTCACCTGAAAATGATCAATAATTGTAATTAATATATAATTTAGAGACTTTCTATAGTTAAATATACTAAAATAAACCTCCAAATATATATAAATATTGACTTATCGAATACCCCCAAACTTAAGATTTTGCACGTCCCGAGCAATGGTGTAAATCACAACACAAACTAAACTAGACTCCTAATATAATAATGCACCGACTCATTAATCCTACACCCGACCCAAATTCATGGAGTTTCTTTGGTTTACATAATCACCAGGTTAACAAGTAACTTAAAAAATTTCAAAGTTATGATATCTCAAGATTTGTAACTCAAACACAATTAAGCTCCCACTTTCAATACAAAAACTTTGGTCAAGACAAAGGCCATCAACTACTCATAAGTTTTCTTGGTCTATAAAGCATACAAGTTTAAAATTCTCACTTAATATAGTGAAAGCACTCGAACTAAATCTTTTATTGGAGTTGTTTCACAACTTCTGCCTTTATTTAATTTATATTTATTATTTTTTTCTTCGCATTTTCTTCCTTTTTCTTCAATTAATGCCATCCCTGCTCCATTTCCTGAATAGCGATTTTCTCGATTTTTCCCACCACAAGTTTCCCTGCTCCATTTCATATAGAAATATGTTGGACTCTCTATTTAAAAAAAAGAAAAAAAAAACTCCTTTTAGTACTTCTCACTTTCACTATAATCAAGCAAATCCTTCAATGTGAGTTAAAATAACATCACTTGCACAAATTTGACCGTCTACTCATTTTTGTTATCTACCACGAAATCCAAACATCAACTAAGTCCTTAATCATGAAATCATAAAAATGCAGAGCTACGAACTTGATTGAGTGTTTCTCCAAATTTTCCTTAAGTTTCAAGTCAAAAAGGCAACTTTAAATTACTCATCCACAACTAAAGGCATGAACAAAGCTTTGCGTGACTCTATATAACTAAAATCTATATATATACTAAATACATATATGAATGAACATATATCAAATCCTAATGAAATGATAAAAGGATATGAATGGACAATAAATGAAAGAAATGATATAAAACAACACCATTACCATCTAATATCCGCATATAACCACATAAAAAAATAAACGATCTCACCTACAGTCTTTTGCAAAAAAAACCCATCCAAAGAATCCACAATCCCTAAAACACCCCTAAAATTATTCTGAACCTTGCCCTCCAGGTTCAAAACAAGTCAATGCATCCATATAGCAACAAGAAAAAGACAGTGGTGAAGAGAAACATGGTTAAGAAGATGATACAAATGCATGCATAACAAAAAGTCTCTAAAAACCAGTGAACGCACAAAATCTCTCATGTGTAGGTAATAAGGAAACACTAATGCAGCGACTTAAGTTGGATATATCCCAACCATGTCTCAAAACAGCTAAAATCTTATAAACATGTTAATTCCTTAAAAAATGCTCCAATTATGCTAAAAATGTACTCCAAATTCAAACCTACAAAACTCGGTACTCTAATATCCAACGAATGTCAAACGTAGCATATCACCTGCAAAAATAAAGAGATCAAATTAGTGTCTTATTAAATATAAATAAAACAAAGACTAAACTAAACTAAAACTGAAATAAATGCTTGAAATAAATAAAATATAATAAAAATGAAGCTGCGCTGCCTCCCAATGAGTCGCCTTTCTTTTAAGTCTTTGGCTAGACTTGGCGTCATTGATCACATGATGCCCTCTCCTTTAGAGATGTCAACAACAAAAGGCCCATCTACGTATTTGGGCAATGAGACATGCATGCCCTCTTTCAGATTTAGAAGCACATTCAGGACTTCCAACACGAAAGAATTTATCGTATAAGGATCGTCCAACACAAAGGTGCCGGCAATGTAGAAGATCTACGGACACTCCTTTACTTCCACCCCCTAATAAGGTGTACCAAATGTGCATGGGAAGGTGGGTGGTTTCACCAACACCAGAGGTTGGTCTTCCTTGCTCTTTATCTGCGGCTTCTCCGGCTTGTCTAAAATGACATCAATTTTCATCTCATTTTCCCCCTCAATTAGTGTAATGACAATTCCTGGCTCAACTTGAAATACTTCATGTTCTTTCGATGTTTCTCTCAAATAGTCTTCCACCTATGTTACGTCATTCACCTCAAAGTTTTTCAACGTATCAACACTGACATCCTCCTGTGGGTTAAAAATTGGTCGTGTACTACACAACTCTTCCTCATCAGTCATACTCGGAAACCTGACATTATATTGAATTAATTTAGTTACCAATTTCTTCAAGCCTGGAATCTTAAAATCAATTTGTCGGATCTCGTCAAAAAGTTGTCGAAACTGTCGATGATTAACTATCAATTGCATCACCATATTTTCCAAGGTGGTGCGTTCATGAAACCGTTGATTTCTTTCGTGTTGACGAACCTGGAGGTTTGACATGAGCCCAAAGAAGTCTGATTATTGCGATGCATAGCAAGAATAGTGATAATTCACATAATGTGGATAATAGGGACAATAATGTGCGGAATGAGAATAATCTCCACAATTTTTGAAAAACTCGACCTGTTGCACAAAAGATTGCATATAAAAAAATTGATATCAATTATATGACACACCTACACTATTCACATTATAATAATGTGAGTCTTCCAATCGACCATAATTATGAGGGTAGGAGGAGTCCATCGCGGGGTTACCAACATAAATGTTAAGAGCAAAAGACTAGATAGGCAAAATAAAAATAAAATAAAAATAAAAAAACCAAAGATTGACGCACGCCGAACGAGTCAATAAAGTAAAGTTTCCTAAACCAACTATTTTGTAGAATAGTGTTAAAAGGTCGATCCCACAGAGATTGGTGGTTTTTCTTATGTTAAAAACAACAAAAAAAATTAGGAGTTTTAAAATAAATTAATTTAACTAACTAGTCTAACTAAACTAAATAAATAAAATAACTAAACTAATTTTCAAAACAATTAATAAATATCTAAGTAACACCTAAGTAACACCTAAGTCTACAGTTTCACAAATCAGGATCAAGATTCAATTGCGATCATGGTCTTCAAACTTTCCTAAAAAGTCATAAATTTATATTATCCTAGATTAGCCATAGAAAATCTACATCTGCCACAAATTTCTCATTCCCCTAATCTCGATTGCCAGGACGTCTGCCACTAACTAATTCCCTAATTAATGTTTAACCCTAGACATCCGCCAATAATGTTTAACACACTAACCGCAATAATATGAGTCTGTGGGAACACTAATCCTAAATAATCAGATCGCATCCACTTTTGATTTAACCTAGATTTAATCATTGCACACCACGGCAAACGAGTGAGTGTTTGTTACTTTTTTGGTCCAAAAGCACAATTACACAGATACTAAAGGTCCAAATAATTATGGATTGTCCACCTAAAAGCATGCATCCCCCACATACATACCCTAGATCTAAACCATATTCATTAAAACCAACAACAATGAAATAAAAGAATTTAAATTAAATTAAATTATAAAATAAAAGATCTCGCATAATAAGCAATAAATCTTTAATCCCGATTTGTTTCTCCTTTGACCGAGGCGAGGAGTTGATTAGCCAAACATCGTCGTCGAAGAAAGTCGATGCTAAAAAATTAATAGTCGGTGTTCAAAAATAAAATCTAAGTTCCTAATATATAAAACGACTAAAAATTGGTATCGGGAGGTGAGAGAAACTAATTTTAGGGGTTGGGGAGGTGACTCGTGCACCGAGGAGCATTGTAGGGCTATTTTTTACTTGAAAATAGGTGTCCACAACGTGTCTGCATGCTATTGGTTTGTTTGCTACCCGTACGCTGACGTGTCGTCACTCAATGGTCGAGAGATGTGTCGATGACGCACTGTTGTGCTTAAAAGAGCCACGTAGCACCGTCTGATTGGACGCAAGCGCTGTGATGACGTGTTGTGCATGGGTCAGAGATCCTTACGTGGCTTCCAATAAGCAGAGGGTGAGTCGCATAAAAACAGTGAAGAATTGGGAGTTTGTACGGACACGTAACCTGAGGCAGATCGATGAAGGCTGAAGCAAGGAGAAGAAACGTTAACGTGACGTGTATTGTGTTGGTGACGCTTGGCGAGACGTTATTGGTGGAGCTTGAGGTTGTGCTTGCTGATTAGAGAAGAGAAAATGGGTACCCTGACGAGGCGTCACGTGATTGGCTGATACAACAATGGGTGATGTGTTGTTGTGCTCGTATCCAATGAAAATGCATCCCGTAGCAGGTATGAATTGGTTTGTTGTCTCCTATTCTACCCACCGCGAATGAGTAACTCAAGACAAACAGTCCGGCATCTGAACACTATGAGTAAATACTCCATTTTAAGTATTTTTACGCCACGAATTCAATCGCGCACTCGGTTTCACCTGAAAATGATCAATAAATATAATTAATATATAATTTAGAGACTTTCTATATTTAAATATAACAAAATAAACTACCAAATATATATAAATACTGACTTATCAATTACCCCCAAACTTAAGACTTTGCACGTCCCGAGCAATGGTGTAAATCACAACACAAACTAAACTAGACTCCTAATATAATAATGCACTGACTCATTAATCCTACGCCCGACCCAAATTCATGGAGTTTCTTTGGTTTACATAATCACCAAGTTAACAAGTAACTCAGAAAATTTCAAAATTATGATATCTCAAGATTCGTAACTCAAACAAAATTAAAATCCCACTTTCAATACAAAAACTCCAATCAAGACAAAGGCCATCAACTACTCATAAGTTTTCTTGATCTGTAAATTAAAGCATACAAGTTTAAAATTATCACCTAATATAGTGAAAGCACTTCGAACTAAATCTTTTATTGGAGTTGTTTCACAACTTTCGCCTTTATTTAATTTATATTTATTATTTTTTCTTCACGTTTTCTTCCTTTATTTTTTTTCAATTAATGCGATCCTTCTCCATCTCCTGTATACCGATTTTCTCAATTTTTCCCTCTACAAGTTTCCCTGCTCCATTTCATATGAAAATCTATTGGACTCTATATTTTTTATACGAAAAAACTCATGTTAGTACTTCTCACTTTCACTATAATCAAGCAAATCCTCCAATGTGTGTTAAAATAACATCACTTGGACAAATTTGACCGTCTACTCATTTTCGTTATGTACCACAAAATGCAACTATCAACTAAGTCCTTAATCAAGAAATCATAAAAATGCAGAGCTATGAACTTGATCGAGTGTTCTCCAAATTTTCCTTAAGTTTCAAATCAAAAAGGTAACTTTAAATTACTCATCCACAACTAAAGGCATGAACAAAGTTTTGCGTGACTCTATTGAACGAATATATATATATATATATATATATATACTAAATACATACAGCAACAACAACTACATAGCCTCAGTCCTAAATTAACTGGGGTCGGCTACATGGATTAAACTTTTCCATTATGCTCGATTAAGTCCAATTGATGTTGAGCTTTGCAAACCATTCAAACCCCTCCTAATTAATGCATCCAATGTTAACTTTGGTCTGCCCCTATCTCATCGAATTTCTACAGTTTCTATTAAGTCACGTTTTCTAGTTGGGCATTTGTAGGCCGTCGTTGTAGGTGACCAAACCATCTCAACCGCCCTTCTCTTATCTTTGTATCAAATGGTGCTAGTCCTACTTGTCTTTGAATTTCTATATTTCTTATTATATATTTACGAGTTTTACCACACATCCACCTGAGCATCCTCATTTTTGCTACGTTCATTTTAAGTAATTGTTGTTGCTTTACTGCCCAACATTCACTTCCATAAAGCATAGTTGGCCTAATTGCGGTCCTATAAAATTTTCTATTTAACTAAGTAAGAACATTTCAATCATAAATCACCCCTGTCGCACTCCACCATTTCTTCCATCCAGCTTGAATTCTATGTGTGACATCATTCTCAATGTTACCAACATTTTGTACGATTGATCCTAGGTATCTGTAGTGGTTTACCTTAGGAACTTCTACTTCCCTAATTTCACCACTCCATCATCTCAATGTCTACTATTTCTAAACTCACAGTGCATGTATTCGATTTTCGTCCTACTCAACTTAAAGCCTTTATATTCTAATGTATCCTTCCAGAGTTCTAATTTCCTATTCACTTCATCTTTAGTTTCATCCACTAAGACAATATCATCTGCAAATAGCATACACCATGGTATATCTTCATGAATATGTCTAGTTAGTTCATCCATAACTAAAGTAAATAGATACAGGCTTATAGCCGATCCTTGATGTAGTCCTTTCGTAATGGGAAATTCTTTTGTAGCTCATCCAAATGTCTTTATACTCGTTACTACTCCATCATAAATATCCTTAATAGTGTTTATGTATCTAGCATGCACGCTTTTTCTTTCTAGAACCCACCAAAGAACATCTCTAGGGACCTTATCATATGCTTTTTCTAAATCTACGAATACCATATGAAGATTTTTTCTCTTTTCTCTATATTTTTCTAATAATCGTCTTACAAGGAAAATCGCCTCCATAGTTGACCTCCCAAACATGAAACCAAATTGTTTCTCTGATATTGTTGTTTCTCTTATTAGCCTATTGTCGATTATCCTCTCCCAAAGTTTCATAGTGTGACTCATAAGTTTAATTCCTCGGTAGTTTGAGCAACTTTGAATGTCTCCTTTATTTTTGAAGATTGGCACAAGCGTGCTTTTTCTTCAATCCATTGGCATCCGTTTTGATTTTAAAATTTTATTGAAAAGTTTTGTTAACCAAGTCAATCCAATTTCTCCTAAGCATTTCCAAACCTTTATGGGTATTTCATCAGGGCCACATGCTTTCCATATTTTCGTTCTTTTCAATGCCTCTTTTACTTCTGCAATTCTAATATTGTGTGTATAGTTTACATTTTTTTCTCGGTGTGGGTTTTCATCTATTATAGTACCAACTTGGCCATCATTAAATAAACCATCGAAGTAACTTCTCCATCTCTCCTTAATATCCTCCTCGCGCGTTAAAACACTTTGATTTTCATCCTTAATACATCTTACATGACTTAGGTCTTGTTTCTTTTTATCTCTTAATTTGGCTAGCCTATATATATTTTTTGCCATCTCAATTACCTAAACTTGTATATAGATCTTCCATGAAATTTGTTTTAGCTTGACTAACTACTATTTTAGCTTGTTTTCTAGTTTCTCTATATTGATTGTACACATCTTCATCTTAACACTTACGTATTTTCCTATGCATATCTTTTTTAGTCTTAATTGCTCGTTGGACATCCTCATTCCACTACAATGTTTCTTCTTTGGATGTCCCAAGCCCTTAGATATACCTAATACGTTTGATCCCACTCTCCTTATGCAACTACTCTTTTCTAGCCACATTGTATTAGCATCTAAGTAAAAATTTCAAACATTTTCCTTTAGTAGTTTTTCTCTAAACTCTACTTGTTTACTATGTTTTATGTTCCACCACTTTATTTTAGGGTCGCAAACACTTTTATTCATATTATGTCATCATGTTTGCTTAATATCAAGTACTACTAACTTATGTTTGGTAGTAAGTGCTTCACCAGGTATTACTTTGCAGTCTCTACATATTTTTTTTTCTATCTATTTTTCATATTAAAAGAAAATCTATTTGACTCTTGCTATGACCACTACTAAAAGTAATTATATGCGACTCCCTCTTCCTAAATGTAGTATGTGCTAAGACCAGATCGTATGCTGAAGCAAATTATGAGATTGATTCTCCTTCTTCATATCTATTACCGAAGCAAAAAACTCCATGAACTCACTCAAACCCATAATTACTTGCCCCGTCATGCCCATTTAAATCTTACATATACTAAATACATATATGCATGAAAATATATCAAATCCAAATCAAAAGATAAAAGAATATGAATGGACAAGAAATGAAAGAAATGGAAGAAATGATATAAAACACCACCATTACCATCCAATATCCGCATATAACCGCATAAAAAAATAAATGATCTCACATACAATCTTTTGCAAAAGAATCCGTCCAAAGCAATCCACATTCCCTAAAACACCCCGAAACTTATTCTAAACCTTGTCCTTAAGGTTCAAAACAAGTCAATGCCTCCATATAGCAAAAAAAAAAATAGTGGTGAAAAGAAACATGGATAAGAAGATGATACAAATGCATGCATAACAAAAAGTCTCTAAAAATGGTGAACGCACAAAATCTCTCATGTGTAGGTAACTAAGGAATCTATTAAATAACAATTATAAGAAAAGCTAGAACTAGTCAACATAGGAGTTAACTGAAAATATTCCAATCAAATTTGAGAGCCCGAAGTCTTTCAACTAAGTGTGAAATCAACAAGTTGATGGAATGAAGTTTAGGGTTATAGGTCTACTGAAAAATCCGCCACTAATGCGGCGACTTAAGTTGGATATATCCCAACCAAGTCTCAATCACCTAAAATCTTATAAACATGTTAATTCCTTAAAAAATGCTCCAATTATGCTAAAAATGTAATCCAAATTCAAACCTACAAAACTCAGTACTCTAATCCTCCAACAAACGTCAAACGTAGCATACCAGCTATAAAAATAAAGAGACCAAATTAGAGTCTTATTAAATATAATTAAAACTAAAACTAAAATAAAATAAAACTGAAATAAATGCAAGAAATAAATAAAATAAAATAAAAATGAAGCTGGGCCGCCTCCTAATGAGCAGCCTTTCTTTTAAGTCTTTGGCCAGACTTGGCGTGATTGATCACATGATGCCCTCTCCTTTAGAGATGTCAACAACAAATGGCGCATCTATGTATTTGGGCAATGAAGCAAGCATGCCTTCTTTCAGATTTAGGAGCTCATTCGGGACATCCAACACGAAAGAATCTATCGCATCAGGATCGTCCAACAAAAAGGTTTCGGCAGTGTAGAAGATCTACGAACGCTCCCTTACTTCCACCCCCTAATAGGGTGTAGCAAATGTGCATGGGAAGGAGGGTGGTTGCACCAACACCAGAGGTTGGTCTTCCTTGCTCTCTATATGTGGCTTCTCTGGCTTATCTAAAATGACATCAATTTTCATCTCATTTTCCCCCTCATTTTGTCCAATGACAATTTATGGCTCAATTCGAAAGACTTCATGTTCTTCCGATGTTTCTCTCAAATAGTCTTCTACCCTTGTAACCTCATTTACCTTATAATTCTTCAACGTATCAACACTCACATCCTCCTCTGGGTTAAAAATTGGTCGTGTATTACACAACTATTCCTCATTAGTCATACTTTGAAACCTGGCATTATATTCAATTAATTTAGTTTCCAATTTCTTCAAGCTTGGAATCTTAAAATCAATTTGTCGGATCTCATCAAAAAGTTGTCGAAACTGTTGGTGATTATCTATCAATTGCTTCACCATATTTTCCAAGGAGGTGCGTTGATGAAACTGTTGATTTCCTTCAAATTAAGGAACCTGTGGGTTTGACATGAGCCTAAAGAAGTCGGGTTGTGGCGATGCATAGCTGTAATAGTGATAATTCTCATACCGTAGATAATAGGGACAATTATTACAGAATGAGAATAATCTCCACAATTTTCGCAAACCTCGACCTGATGCACAAAAGATTGCATGTTAAAAAATTGATATCCATTATGTGACATACCTACCCCATTCACATTATAATAATGTGAGTTTTCCAATTGACCATAATTATGAGTGTGGGAGGAGTCCATCGCGGGGTTACCTGCATAAATGTTAAGAGCAAGGGACTAGATAGGCAAAATAAAAATAAAAAAACCAAAGAAAGAAAAATACCAATCCCCAGCAACGACGCCAAAAATTGACGCGCGTGGAATGCATCAATAAAGAAAAGTTTCCTAAACCAACTATTTTGTAGAATAGTGGCAAAGGGTCAATCCAACAAAGATTGATAGTCTTTCTTAGGTTAAAAACAACCAAAAAGGAAAATTAGGAGTTTTAAAATAAGTTAATTTAACTAACTAATCTAACTAAACTAAATAAATAAAATAATTAAACTAATTTGCAAAACAATTAATAAATACATAAGTAATACCTAAGTAACACCGAAGTCTATAGTTCCACAAATCAGGATCAAGAGTCAATTGCAATCATGGTCTTCAATCTTTCCCAAAAAGTCATTAATTTATATTCTCCTAGATTAGCTATAGAAAATCTAAATCTGCCATAAATTCCTCATTCCCCTAATCTTGATATCTAGGACGTCCGCCACTAACTACTTCCTTAATTAATGTATAACCCTAGACATCAGCTAGTCATGTTTAACACACCAACCGTAGTAATATAGATAAGTGGGAACACTAATCCTAAATAACTGGATCGCATCCGCTTGAGATTTAACCTAGATTCAATTGTTGTGCACTCAATAACCGAAAGTGTTTGATGGCAAATGGGTGAGTGTTTGTTACTTTATTGGTCCAAAAGCACAATTGCACGGATACTAAATGTCCAAATAACTATAGATTGTCCACCTAAAAGCATGCATCGGCTACATATATAACCTAGATCCAAACCATATTCATTAAAACCAACAACAATGAAATAGGAGAATTTAAATTAAATTAAATTATAAAATAAAATATCTTACACAATATGCCATGAATCCATAATCCTGACTTGTTTCTCCTTTGACCTAGGCAAGGAGTTGAAAAGCCGAACATCGTCGTCGAAGAAAGTAGATGCGAAGAAAATAATAGTCGGTGTTCAAAAATAAAACCTAAGTTCCTAATATAAAAAACCAATTTAAAGGGTTGGGGAGGTGACTTGTGGGCCGAGGAGCATCGTAGAACTGTTTTTGACATGAAAATAGGTGCCCGCCACGTGTCCGTACGCTATTAGTTCATTTGCTACCTGCATGCTGACGTGTTGTCACCTGATTGGTCGATAGATATGTCGATGACGCACTATTATGCTTGAGAGTGCCACGTGGCACCGTCTAACTGGACGAAAGCGCTGTGATGACGTGCTACGCGTGGGTGAGAGATCGCCACGTGCTGTCCATGAAACGGAGGGCGAGTCATGTAAAAATGGAAAATAACTTGGAGTTTGTGCGGCAACGCATCCTGAGGTAGATCGATGAAGGCTGAAGCAAGGAGAAGAAACGCTGGCGTGACGTGTATTGTGTTGGTGACGTGTGGCGAGACATTATTGGTGGAGCTTGAGGTGGCGCTTGCTGATTGGAGAAGAGAAAATGGGTACGCTGACTTGGCGTCACCTGATTAGCCGAGACAATAATGAGTGATGTGCTTTTATGCTGGTATCCAAGGAAAACGCACCACGTAGCTAGCATTCATTGGTATGTTGTCTTCTATTCTACCCACCGAGAATGCGTAATTCGAGGCAAACTGTCCAGCATCCGAACCCTACGAGTAAATAGTTCATTTAGAGTATTTTTTCACCACGAATTCAACCGCACACTTAGTTTCACCTAAAAAAGATCAATAAATATAATTAATATATAATTTTGAGACTTTCCATATTTAAATATACTTAAATAAACTACCAAATATATATAAATACTAACTTAGCAGTAAGGCACTAAGAAATCTAGATCTAAGTTCGAATTCACGGAATCATTCGGGGTCTGCTATGCGCATAGGCTCATATCTTGTAACATTTTTATTTGCATGTTACAAATTAAGTTTCTCTTATTTATATTATTATTATTGATAACTCTGTTAGCACTATTATTGCTAATGACATTGTCATTGATATCATTATTATTATCCTCCATCATATTAGCTAAGATTTTCCTTAGTTGTTGTCGTCTTAAACTTCAATTAAGATTTCAATCTATTTCAATATTAAATGGTTGTAAATATCCTATAGAATTAAATAACGAAGTCTGTAGACTATAAAACATCAAAAATCCATAGAAATTATTTAAAACTCCCGGGTAATGGTGCCAAAAATTGACACGTGTTAAGCATGCACAAAATTTTTCGTATTTTACTAATATTTGTACTAGTAGTAAATGGGATATTGTCTCCACAAGGATTTTGCCAACTTCAAATGACAATATTTTTTCGGGTTTTTCTTACTTTTGTTAATCTAATTAGATGAGAATTAAAATACCAAATAATTAAAATCTAAAACTACTAACTTAATTAACCAAATTAACAAACTTAATTCAAAAAATTCAATGCAAACTAAATTAAACAATATTCAAATTCAATATAATATAATTAGCTTATCTAACATCTAAACAAACCCCCACTAAATAATGTAAGATACTTGGATTACTTTCAAACACCAGAATATAACTTTATTTCGTAATATAGTTATAATTATGTGATATGGAATCTTAGAATCATTAAATCCTATTTCTTAATAAGTTGATAGCCTTTAGCTAGCCACCGATTTTCCAAAATTCAATGGTAACGCAACATTCTTATCATCGTAAATCTACCAAATGGATAAAATGCAACACCATAGATATACAATAGCATACAAACTTAGTGAAAATTATGCTTAATCTAAGCTAATAAAAATCCGAATAATTAATAATAACTCAGATCATAATCACCTAGAACATCCATTTAGGAAACGTCCTATAGATTAATCGTAGTTACTACTTCAATATTTGTTTTCAATAATTAGAGACATATATTAAGAATCAAAATACAACAATACACAATTGCTACTATGCATGCAATATTAATATTTATTAGTATAATACACAAAAATAACTTGTTAAATTCGTAATTGACATCTTTGAATAGATTTAAAGCATTAAGTACGTGATTCCTTTATAATAACTAAATAGAAATCAAAAGTATATACATATTTAGAGTTTGTTTATATTGATAAAATATTCACTTATACTAGAAATAAACGATGGAAATATATAGTTGAAAGACATAATCAATAAATAAACAAATACCTCCTAAATAAATCAAGGCACCAATATTGCTTCAGATATAGACTGAATAAAACTAACTCATAAAAGCAAAAGGTTGAAAAGAAGAGTAGTGGAAAGCGTTATTTTGAACCTCTCTAGTCTTATTTATAGTCTCTCTAACTATAAATATCCTAGATAAACTCAAATTCTTCATATTAATCTAAAAAACCTATAACCGACCTCAGTGATTTGTCTGTGATTCCTAAGTTGTACAAAATCGCAGGGTCAATCACTAGATTAGGTTCTTTGCACTCCACTAATTTAGTTGAAGATTTCTATTACATTCTTCAATTAGCTGAGGATTTGTTGTTACTTTTATGCTGCTGATTTGGGTGGCAATTCCTAGTGTAACTGTAAATTGTTGGCTACTCGGTATACTTGATATTCAATTGATTCTTTTGCTCTACTTCCTCTTTTTCTTCTATTTCTTCAATTTTTTAATTAAATCGTCGAATCATAAAAATAAAAGAATACCAAGTGTAATATCATCATTTATATCAAAATTAACCTAAATTACAAAATAAAACATGTGTAATTATTGAATTGTCACTAAACCATTTGAATTGTCTCTAACTAAACTAAATAACTAACCGACTAACTTTACTAATAAACTAACTAATCGACTAAATCTTAAAACTTGGAGTTTAAAGACCCCAGGGCAGCCTCCCAATAGCATTTAGTTTAACATCATTAGCCCAATGCCTTTTCTCTCATTTAGTTTGAGTCTAAATCGAGATACTCCAATTGTAAATTAAAGATAATTATATCATTCCCATTTGGATGTACTTCTTCACCATCAACAAAGAAAATCTTCTCTACTTCATCATCCTTATCAAAACACATTGTGATCTTTTTTCTTCTTAGTGTACAAGTTTGCATTGGCAGTGTTCAAGAATGGTGCCAAAGTATCATAGACACATCATCATCGATATTGTGATCCATAAACTTAAAATCTACGATGAATGTGAATATACAAGGTTTCACATGTACATTCAACACTCTCCTTATAGTTGGTACTAATTTACCATCAACTACTTTGAAATTTGTTGTATCAGGACAATTAAACTTCAAATTGGCATGCAACACGTCCATTATTGGCTTGACATTAACTAAGGCTCTTATATCAAATAAGACATTTTTAAATCGGTGTCTATCAATACTTATTGAAATGCATTTTTCTCGAGGATTTCTCCTATTAATTGTTTATAGTCTATGTTTGAACATGAACTATGGTTCCGAATACTTGGTACTACTTTGATACTATTTCCTTTCGGTGCTTATTTAGAAGGTCATCCAACCTTTTTCTTAGGTCTCCATTATTTCTTCCCCTTCTTGTTATTCTTCAAGGCAATAAACCTTTTATACTTGAATCCTTCGACTTTTTTGGGCTTGTACATCACTTACTCTTGTCTTGACCCTTTCATTGCCATAGTACTCATCATGTGAATAGCACTAATTTCCTTATTAGGATTGTTGATCGTGTTGCTTGGAAGTTTTCCTTCCTTCTTTGAACTCAAGGCAATGGCTAACTGATCAATTTGTCTTTCAAGGTTCTTGATGGATTGCAATCTTTCATTATCCATTTGCTTCATAGTTTTCTTTACATTTTCAATCTCCTTCTCATGCTTCTCATGGCATATTTCAATTGCTCATGTCCATGTTATGCAAGAGTTTCTTAATTGACTTCGACGAAATCAACTCTTCACCCAGCCCTATCTTCCCTCGTTGGACTTGTTTATCGAAGTCTGGAGCTAACTTAAGTGCATTTTCAAGATTTCTATATAAGAAGTTTGGGTTGTTATTTTATCCTTCATAAAAATTTTGAGGAGCCAATCCTCTTTGCTTGAAGTTGTTATTATAGCCTTGTTTTTTTCATGAAGGTCACTTATTCATATTCCATTCTTTGTTGCATGTCCATTTTGTTAACCACCATAGTTTTATGATTAATGGAATGTTGTATCAATTACACTTGCGGACTTTATAACCCCATCTAAATCTTAACCATTTAATTACTCAGGCTGGATAGTTGTGCAATAATAGTAGCTTGCGAATCGATCTCATATACTACTGTTGGCTTCCTCTATATGTAATGATTATCGATTGTAAAGTTTTGAAATATGAGTTCTATAAGATCCATTGCTTCATCCTCATCTTTCGTTAGTAGAGAACCACCTGCTACAACATCTACTAGTCTTCTTGTGTTGTGATTCATCCCATAGTGGAAAATCTAGTTTTTTGCCCACTTCATGTATCCATGTCCTAGTCATCTCCTCAGTATCTCCTTGAATCTTTCATAAGCCTTGCCAAGATAATCGAATCTTCCTGCTTGAATTGATTTATTTATTACATAATTTCACTAACCTTTAATGGAGGAAAAAGCTTATTTAAAAATTTTCATTCTTTTTCTCCTATGAGGTCGTACTTATTGCGTTTAGTTTTTTGAACTTGGATTTGGATTTTCTACCCAATGGGAATTTGAAAAGTCTCATCCGGATCACTTCCTTTGTTATTTTAGTAAGATGCACATTATTGAACTTCTTGAAGAAGTTCTCTACATGTGTTACTAGATCTCCATAGGCTTGCCTATTGAATAAGCTATTTTGCACAATGTTGATCAGAGATGGTTTTAGTTCATTCTCGATGGTGTTTACTGGAAGCCATATCACTACGTTGTAAGTCCCTTAAACTTCTGTCTGAAGTAGTCATGAAGGCATGTCATTCATGCACTACCAAATCACATTCAGGTTGGTTATTCCCTCGGCCTTGTTTTTGGTATTGTGCTTGATCCTCTACCATCTTAATTCTTTTTTTTCTTTCCTTTGTTGGTTTTGTCAATTCAAGTTCGTAATGCACTTACTCCTTCTCTCCTTTGCTATGCATAGAATAATTATTCCTAAAAGGAAAACAAAAAAAGATCAAGTGCAGATGTAAAACTTGAAACTTAAACCTTTATTTATTTTATTCTTTCTATTTTTTAATGAACTTCAAAGTAAAGTACTTACAATAAGACTTGGGAAATTTTCAAAGTAGCTAAGTCGAAGTGATTACCTATCTCCAGCAATGGTGTTAAAAACTTAATCGTAGCTACAAGTATAACGACTGAATTGTAGTAATAGTGTGACCAACTTACGTTGATTACATAAATCATCCTTATGGAAAGGTGTATGCACTCAATATGTATGTAGTCAAAATTGCTAAATTGCAAAGGAAATCCTTTTTAATTTGGTTTTTATAACGAAATTATTCTAATCTAACAAATCTATGTAAATTACTTTAACTTTTATATTAAGAATATATTAGTTCACAACTTCTCCTTCGTATTGAAATATTATGCCTTTCAACTTACCTTATCATATTTATAATGTTTGTGTAATGCCTAATTAGAATAGATGGATTTCCTTCAAATACAGTTCAACCCACTGTCATGACGGAAAACGTTCTAATGTGCAAACTAGAACCCTACCAATCATTGTGAATAACAGAAACTCCACATTGCTTTAATGTTCCAAATCTATACATTCATTACCTATTAAGTTTACTATCCGTGCCTCCCTAATAAACAACTATCTCTCTACGTTCTTCATTTTGTGGTCGTATTATTCATATCCGATTTAAAAGATTCAATGGCCATGATAACTTCTAAAACCTAATATCAACAAACTTGTGATGAAGATATTCGTAGAAGTATGATCAGAATCAATACAAATTATAATCATCGCAGTTTTTATCTTTACACTCTATTAATTTTAATAGCATAGAATTCATACCATAAGATCCATAGATCCCTATGATTAATAGACTACTCACACTTAATTGAAACCAACATGCACATAATGGTATTCTTTCAAATTATAGATATAATGAAGTATTTTAATTAAATCAATAAAAAAATACATGAATCACCACACATGAGTCTTTAATATATTCTCTTCCATAAATCTTTTTAATACTCAAAAATAAACTAAACCTACGCAAAACTATTGCTAATGGGTATTAATTTGTGAGTTTACCATGTTCTAATATCTATTTATTTTCCTACGAAACGCCTTAAATCTATTAGAAACCCTACTCGACAATGTCACCATAAATAGAACTTTAACATGCTAGTTTCTTCGGTTTTAGAGCTGTCACTTATTCTCTGATGTTGTGTGTACAAACCCACAACATTGTGACAGCTTCGGTTACTTTGTATAAACATTCTTCATAGCTCCGCAGCTAGGCCAACCATCCAGATTCACTTTCTTCTCTTCCCTGGTCTCCCATGCTGTATATTTATCTTTCTATGTTGTGCTTATATCTCCCACAACGCCACACATCATAGCCACGACACTAAACCCACTTTGTTGTAATTTGGCTTCATTTCTTCATGAATTAACCCATTTACCAACTTTACACCTAATGTACTTAAAATTCATAAAAACCATCAGGTAGAGCTCATTTCAAGATATTTATAATAAATATACTATCTTACTAACCCTATATACAAGTCTAAATAATCACTTATCACTTATATATTCTAATTATTTGTAGTAGTGGTAATTGTGATCGTCTCCATCAAGATTTTGCGTACTTCTTTAAAAAAGGGTTTTTTAGGTGTTTTTACTATTTTCTTTCACTTAATTAATACGAATAGAGATTATATGATCTATGTAAAAAAATTAAAACAAGTAATTAAGCTAATTAAAGTAACACAATTAAAATTCACTAATACTAAAAATTCTAAGTTCAATTCAAATTAAAATAATATAAAACAAACATCTAAACAAATATCCTGAATAATAAAACAAAAATCATTTTTAATTTGAACATATTAATTAAAGTATAGTCACAATCATAGTATCATCATCTTATGAAGTATTCCTGAATCATTAGACCTAAATAATATGCAAGACTGATAGTCTTTATCAAACCATCAATTTCCTTTACATTAGTGGAAAAGCCATATTATAATCTTAATACCATTATTTCTTGGAAAGCTCAAATATAACTAATAAAAATAAAATAAGATTACACCCTATAAAAACTTCTTACTACTAAGCCAATGTTACCAGAATTAGTCATATCAATATCAAACTTAAAATACTAGTTACCTAAGACATATAAATGTTAAAAGACCCTTTAAATTAATTCAAGTGATCGCTTTATATTAGATTTAGAACCTAAATATCAAAATACAAATTATAGACTATCCATGCAATATAAAGTTTCATGATTTTAATATGCACTAACAAATATATTTACACAATGAATTGACATATATGATCAAGTTTAAAGAATTAAGCACATATTGTTCTTCATCATGACTACATTGCAAAGTAGTTCAATTTCATGTTCGAACTTTCTTTAAATTGGTAAACTACTCATACATATTCAAAACAATCATTACTATAAAATAGATAAAAGAGGTTAATGAAAAATACATGTTATTGAATACTTGAATCTCCAAAAAGTCTTCAAAACTAAGAACAATAGAACTAAAGTAAACTTAATTCAAAATAATTCAAAACTAATCAAGGGCTCCTAATTTCGAAGCCTTAGGGTCATATATATTGTGAGGGCCCCTCTTTTAATTTAGGGCATCACCCGGCCTAATCTCATAACTAAGCCCTAATCATATCCACGCAGGACTTAACTACGTATTAGTCAGCCTTTACAACTTAGACGCCTTTTTCTCGTGTTTAGGATAAGTAATACACTAGTCCTACCAGTTTATGAAATTTAGAGTTAATTAAAACTTTATTAAATTAATTAATTAGTGAAAGTCTTATTGGTTATGTGGAATCAATTAGTAGTTTATGCGGAAGCCATTTACAAAATCCTAAATGTGGAAAACCAGGAAATGACATCACATATATAAAGTCCTCAAAATGCAGTGAAACAATAAAATAGTCTAAGTCAAGTCGGGGAACTACCGCTCAACCCAATATACAACCCCGAATAGTATCTGAAAGACATATATAATATACATAATCAAAATACCAAAGGATGACCTATAATCAATGTAGTGACGTGCCGCTGGCTCAGGGATAATCGACGATCTTGTCCTTGTCCGGCCTACTGGTAGACGGCTTTGCACCCACCTTCATAAAAAGGACGGTGAGTACAAGAATAAAACAGTAATCCCCGACGACAAGTTTAATTTGCATTTACAAATATTCAAATGGTATTTAAAAGCATATAAATGGGAAAACTGGAAAATAAACTATATTCGAGTAAATATCAGAGTTAAACAAGTGATATTGACACTAGGCTAAGTAGTGGTGATTTAGGTCCGGTCGACAGTGAAACACGTCACTCCGACTCAATAATCATATAGTACAAGGGACTCTAACCCAAGTGTTACCAAGGACTCTAACCCCGTTTGTAGACCACCCAGGGACTCTAACCCCGAGTGTCATACAGTGTAAGGTAACACCTGCCAAGATCACCAGGGATTCTAACCCCGTAAGTTGCGCACACCTCGATCGAGTACGGGACCTAAATGCGAAAACTCTTTTAAAATTTCAAGAAATACCTAGTATGGATTGTCAAGGCATAGGCACATCTACACACCAAGACAACTAAGGAATACAAGTCCACTGAAATATTTATAACATATTCACTAGCCCAATAGCATGTTATTTATCATTCAAATCACATTTAAAACAATAAGAATAGACATAGCATGGGATAGAATCAATGAATCAAATCAAATTAATGGATATTATGCAAAGTAGACTCATCAAGCGAGCATAGACACAAAGAACAAATGATATAAGAATACAAAGGCAAAAATAGTCAAAAGGACTATGCAAGGACAACATATAATAGAAATGAAATGCCAAGTAAGTTGCCATTGGGTATACTCACAACAACAAAGTAAAGTCATAGCTTTACCAGCCTCCCGATACTCCAAATCTTGTATTCGTTTTCCCGTGCCCTTTTCCTAGGTTCCTAAGTTTGGTATCTCAATAGTTCAAATATAGTGGGTTTAAGCTCAATTTAGTGGTGTTTATTATGTATTTAAATTGGTTCAATAGACTTTAAATCAATCTTCCTAAATCAGTCCCTAAAGACTAAATTAAGTCTCGATTTCAGTCCTACAATTTAACGCAGTTTTTAGGCAAAAATGGTTAAAATATCGAAATCCTCCACCAGTACAGTTATTTTTGTTCTCTCTCTTCGTGTTCCATAAAGGTTTAGTTAGCGAAATTATGATTCATAATGAAGGAGATATCATGATTTTACTAGACATAGGTCTAATTGGAATTTAATCCGACCAGCGGATTAGAAAATCTATTTCTTCCAATATATAGTTCCTAAAAATGTGATTTTTGGTCACAAGGAAAAAAACATATATCCAAATACAACATACAAAAAGATCAGCTCATTTGGATTAGTAGTTAGGGAGTTGTGCTCTTAAAAGTTTTAGTTTCAAAACTTTCCTTTTTAATTCCAGCACCTACTTGTAGAGCAAGTCTGGACATAGAAACATTTGAATCAAAATACCTTCAGTTAAGCAAGGTTATTCCTCTTTAAATAAGCTTTAAAATTATACTGGTTTGGATCTATTCAGATCTAAAATTGGTAGATTATGACCAAATTACCCAGGTTGATTCCTAATACAACATGCAGAATTCTAGTTTTGGTGTTGCAACTTCAAAAATTCATATCTTTATGATTTCGAAACCAAATTAAGAACTTCAATATAGCTGGATTATCAGCATGAAATGGGGAATTCAAATATATAAATTAATTTCAAATACTCATTCATCTACTATCTGAAATTAGCCTAAAACCAAAACTTGTTCGAATTTCAACTAAAAAGATGTTTACCTAGTTGATGTAGCACTGCTTGAGAATTTCTCACCAACTCTAATGGATTCCTTCAACCCCTTGATGATTCACTCCTCTCCAACAATTCCTTCTTCTTC
Source organism: Stephania yunnanensis (assembly GCA_039657365.1). Lineage (NCBI taxonomy): Eukaryota > Viridiplantae > Streptophyta > Magnoliopsida > Ranunculales > Menispermaceae > Stephania > Stephania yunnanensis. The sequence continues at coordinate 22,754,871 of CM077583.1, forward strand.
TCCAGCAAAAATGAATGAGTGATTTGGTTTGCATGTTATTTGATAACTAATAATATATATTAAGGTGATGTTCCTTCCTAGCCCTTAATCTTCATGGATTTATGTATCCCTAGGAATATCTAATGGTCCACCTTTGTCATATATCCCACTAACTTCCACAAACTCAACCTCAAGTGACACCATTTCATTACTCACCTAGTTCTTAGATGTGCCAATGTGTATCTTTAAACCAATCTTATGCTTTCATTTAATTTACTCAACTATAGGCCTTTAATTTGATTTACATTAACAAACATAACCATAGGATTATATGTAATTCCTTATTTCATATTAGTATTAAATAAGACTTACCAAAATGCTAACTACCCGGTTCCCCGGCTCGCACGTTACTCGATGCGTGTGCCCGCTCTCGTCTCGACGCCTACATAAACCGACTTAGTAAGTCTACACAATACATAACACTAGGCACACATCAATACAAAAACACGATATACCTCGGCCACGTGCCTCGGTCGGTGCATGTATCACAACGTAGGTCCACAAGTCAAGGGTCGATGATCCTGATTAAGGAATTAAAACGGGGTTAAAGATTTGGGTCGTGACATATATAGTATCTTATAGTGTAAATATGCCAAAAAAACTCAAATTCCTTATTTTATTGCAATATTCTCATGGTCAACATCAGCGACTCCTGAACGAATCCTTTTCTCGGCTAAATCACTAAGACAATTGTCGGAATAATAACTCTATTGCTCTTTGATTTATGTAGTAAATCCTAGTTCATTTGTTGAATCGCTAATGAATCATTAGACTTCTCTCTTGCTAATTTGTTTTGCAAATCCTAGTGTATTTCTTGAATCGCTATCTATTTTCTTAGGTCAATTGAATTCTTTTCTTTTCTTCATATAACCTTAATATAACCTGAAATAACAGAAGCAAGAGAAACCTCAGTTTAATATAGCTTTTTACTACTCAAAACACCATAAAATATACCATAAAACATTATTTTAATTATTGACTTATGAAGTACCTTCAAACCCAACACTCTATTGTCTCGAGAAAAAGAACATTGTTAACTATATTTTGTTGTCATTCCTTATTCTGATTTCATAACTACTTAATTTTAATTTAAAGTAGAATGGATTATTAAATAAAAACATATTAACTTCATGTAAATACAAATTGTGATAGAATAAGAAAGATTTAAAGAACTACCCGTTAAATGACAATTCATCTAGCATCCCCTATCCAGATTAAAGTGATATCGGCATAGCATTAAACTTTAATTAGGCCCTTGTACTTTTGGCAATCTTAACGAGAACCATCAGCCTCATCGTTAGCACCAGATAAATACAGTTGTATATCGAATATCAACATAAAACAAATAATAATTGTATCAGAAATTACAAAAATTTTCTTAATATTATACATAATATACAAAACAAAAGTAAACCATAGTAAACATCAATTATACGAACCCTCCTAACTCTTGTGATATTATAAAACTCTAATTCAATACACATATATAACAAATAAGAGAAGAATCATTACATGGAAGGGAAAATATAAACTACTAAACATTATTTGTCTCATTAGCACTCGTCGGTATTCATGAAATGATTGGGATGAGCGCTTCAACTTGCTCAGTAAGTACTGATTCATAAAATTATCAATAATCCATAATATATTCAAGAAAGAAATGCAATAGCAATATGAACAATCATAGCAAGATGGATATATGAAATATTATAATCAAATATACAAATGAATATAGGTCATATAGTTAGTGGCTATTACACTATGATTTTCCCTATTTTATAAAATTAGGTTCAATTACTAATTAGCTATAGTAACACCATAACCTAACTAGCACACATCACGTATGTGTTGTGTGACCATTTGCAACTATCAAAATGTTTCTATCTTAAACCCTTAATTAATGTATAATCCACGCAACCTATTTAGCTAAGTTAGATTTAATATATGGGTCGGGAATAAATCCCATATCCTATACAACCTATTCTCCTTTCTTGGGTTTACTTTCGGTGATCACATCATACACCATTTTTCTTTTTCATGAAAACATATTACAATGTATATATTTCGCATTCAAGTCCATAAACTATATGAATTGAATTTACCATATATCCAAGCAAAGTGTATAAATAAACAAATCCATACTTACCTCGATTAGGTTATGTTTCCAAATTCTTAACTTTCTTGGTCACTCGACCTTTCCTATTGTTTGAGAACCTATCACAAACACTCTGAGGTCATTACATGTCCAATATATCACATTTAGAACACCTAAACTTGTCCCAATTGAATATGGAACCAATTTGTCACTTTTTAGGTTTAATACAACCATTACACATTTTTCATGGTGCAAACCTCGATATAAGGTCTCAAAACAATCAAAGTTTATCTTCTTTTCATAGTGTTAAACCACAATTTACTGTGTTTGGGTCAGTTTATCTTTGTTGCCGGTATATTTTCAAAACATAAGTAAATTTGTGTAGGTACATGTTGTACTATAAATGGTAGCATAATTAAGAAAGATGTCCAAGTGTAGATAGAAATTAAAGATAACTACAATGGAAATTTCGGTTAACATTACAGTGTCTAACTCAGAGTTAAAGAAGAAGACAGATCTGAAGTTGAAGTAAGAATTAAACATGAGTTGGATACTAAAATAGAGCAACTTTTAGTATTAGTCTACAGCAATGAAGAAGTTGGATATTTCACGTAGAGAACTTTAAGATCGATTGCAACTACAAAATCTGAGAGAAAGATACATAAAGGACTGAGAACTTTATGGAAATGACAAGTCAAGATTCTTGAAGGAATAGAAGATTTAGTTGTTGAACATTAGATGATTCCAATAAGAATTACAATTGGAGACCAAGTAGGTTTTCCGAGTTGTATTATATTTAGGTCTGAATTCCTAGATATGGTAGATAGATCGAGTCTATAAATACTCAAGATCTTCATTATGTGGATCATCATTCATTACATGATTTTTGTGAGAATGAGAGATCATAATAGTGGTCGTACACATTATCAATTTGATTAATTGATTATTTAAGTTAAGCCTATGTAGAGGAAGACATTCAAGTCTTACTGCAATATTACTTTTTGTTTAGTTTTGATGTGTGTTTATTAGTTCATCAGGAATTCTCTAATCTCCTTAGTTCCTCTGATTTCTAAGACTTTAATAGTAGTATTAGAGTTTTATCACTTTTTTATTTCTGCAAGCATAAAAGAGTGAGATTAAAAAGAGTTTTATCACCATGGGATTAATCGATGAGTTGTTATGTCAATGAACTAGTAAAGAACGTGAAAGTGGATCGATAACTTGAACGCCATTGCTTGAAATAACCAACAATGCCTAATGGAAGGTTTAGATGGTTCACTTTGTCTTTACCATCGATGAAATTGCTGGAGAATTCTTAGAAATAGAGTATATTGCTCAAACATAACCAAATACGAATGGGAAAGTTGTTCCAAAACCTGCATTTTTATGGACAAACGATGAGTAGAAGGAGAAGGATTCTAATCATAAGGCAATCAACTCTAGCTTCAATAATGTTGATGCACAACGCTTCAAATAGATTGCAAATTGCACTACTTCAAAGAAACCATGGGATGTTTTGTAGACATTCTTTAAAGATACAAATTCTATCAAAATTTAAAAGTTATAGCAATGAATTTCTATGCTTAAATGTCTTGAGATGAAAGAGGAAGAAAATATAATCTTTCAATAGTTGTTTGCAAGACATTGCTAATCAAACTTTCCAACTTGGAGAAAACTACACTGACGAGCGGTTAGTATAACGTGCTCTTCGTGCTTTTCCTTTACTATTTGATTCGAATATTACTGCAATTGAAGAGTGTCGTGATATTTATGAGATGTCTTTTGATGAATTAATTTGTTCTCTATATATGAGTTGAATGTGTTTATAAAGCCCAATTCTTTTAAGAATGTTTATTGTGTTGAGACTAATGTTTTTATTAACAGTATGAAGATGAGTTTGCTATGATGGCAAAAAAGTACTCAAAATTTCTCATATATAATAAGAGAAATTCTGCTAGAAAAAATTACAAGAAGTGTATTGATAGCAATAAACCTTCCACTGATGATAAGAAGACATATGCTAACAATGAACTCAATGTTATTAAGTGGCATGACTGTGGAGGAGTTTGACATATTCAGATTGGATCTTACTTACAAAAAAAATGTTCTTGAACGCTTCTTGGAGTGATGATGACTCATATGACAGTGACAAATAGTAGAATGATTATATTATTGCATTCACTACTATATTGAGAGAGGCAAATATTGTTGATACTTCTCCATCTCCTACTCGTGATTTTGAACTTGATTCTAATGTATCTTACACAAAAAAGAGTAATGAAAAGGCTAAGGATATATATGATGTTGTCAATGATGAATATTCTATAAAGGATCTTTGGGCTTCTTACGATTTGTTGTTCACTTAATGGACATCTCTTTATAATCAAAATTTTAACATGAAGATGAAATTCTTCTCTACCAAATCGGACTATAAGTCTCTTGAAGGAGAACATAGGATATGTCGAGCACAGCTAAAAGAGGGTGAGATTGAAATCTCTATATTAAAGAAAGCTCTTTCTAATTCTAAGGCTGTTTGTAGAAAGTTCAATCCAGATCCTTAAAAAAAAATTAGAATTCTACAAATTGGTCAATCTTTGCAAGTTAAGCATGGTCTTGGTTATACTGGGGGATTTGCCAATGTTTCTAATATCTTTATCAAAGGAACTGTAATTAATGAGGGTCAATAAAGTAAGACCCAGATTGATACAAAGCAATGCCTGAAAAGATTCTGCCACAGAAGGTTGCTGCAAGTGCGAAGAAAAAGGTGATTATTATAGCTAACAGCATCTTCCTACATGTCATTATTTTTAGATTGTGATTCATATTTAACCACGATACTATCAGATATTAAAGAATGGAGTACAGTTCATTAGAAGTAAACATCCAAGAAGTTTTGGAGAGTTAAATCTCATAAGATTTATGGTAGCCCATCTTCAACTCTAAGCAACTATGTCTGAGTTATGTTATTTGGATAGTGGTTATTCGAAGACATGACTGGTAACAAAGGCTTTCTTAAAAATTATAATTCATTTAAGGAAGATGTTATTATGTTTGGCGAAAGAATGGCAAGATTGTTAGCAACAAGAACTCTTAATGTTGTAGGATGGCCCAATCTCAAATGAGTTTTCCATGTTGATAAGTTGAAATCTAATATGACTAGTATAAATTAGTTGTATGATCAATAAGTGTTTCACAAATTCATTAAAGATCATTGTTCGATAATCAATAAAGAAAAGCAATACATCATTTATGGGACCCGGACATCAAACAATTACTATTTGTTGCTTCAACATTCCGTAATGCTATACAAAACGAAAGTTAAGTGCTACTCTATTTCTCGAACTAATACAAAGCTTTGGCACTAGTGGCTAGATTGTGAATGCCCGACCTCCCAAACAGGGTACTGCCCAGCCTAATGCATTATTAAGCCATAAACCACACAATAGGAAATTTAATAAAAAATTAGTCAGCCTTTTTACTTAATCCACCTTGTCCACTATTTAGCATTCATTCAATAAATTATCAGAGTTAATTAAGAGATAGTTATCATTACCTTAATAATCAATGGAAGATTTAATAAATTAGTGAAAGCATTTATAAAATACCTACCATTGAAACCAGGTAAATCTACGATCATATTAACCATTTAAAATAATACATTAAATAGTAAAGAAGTCAATTCTCTTAATCTATTATACAACCAAAGTTATACCAAAATACGTAAATAACATGTACATAAAATAATCACCTATAAAACTAGCAAAAACTATCCTCTAACTGATCAAACTAATTCTTGATCTTCTCCTTCTGTGGTCAGCTACTCGAAATGTCTGCTCCCAGCGTCTCAAACTAGATGATGAGTACAGTGATGTAGAAATTAATATAGAGAGACATTCGTTCACATTTCGAAAGTATACAGTAAGTACCTGAAAGAATAATAATATGAATTAAAGCTAAAGGAAATCATTCTATAAGATACTCCAGTTAAACAATATGAAACTAATACCAAGCTAATTAGTTATGATCTAGGTCAGTCGGCCGGAAGTCCTATCCCAATGCCTGTTCCACTATAAAAGGATGGATTTGTGCTCTACATATCTATAAAGGCTATGCCTTTATAGTTATCCCAAGTGCCAATCACCTGGGATGTATAGTTGCCAAAAATCTTGAGTCATATAACTCGTGATATTCAACCAAGTTATGCTTACCAACCACCCTAAGTCCCATTACCCCGTATGCTATGCAAGATAGTGGAGAGATCTCGATCATCCCAAAACATTCTAGTAACCCTCGTATGTCGGTCGAACTCTATCATGAAATGGCTCTAGATAAAAGAACTACTTTCATATAACAAGAAACAACATAATTTTGGAATCCAACAAAGCAATTGCATATCTAATGCATATTGGAAATAGGTTTACAATGCTATGGAATACCTACCTAATGGCATGCTATTTCACTGATCACATGTATTAACAATCAAAATGACATTGCATATGATTTGGAGTAAATGAAATTATTTAATCAACAATTTATGCCATGAAAGCAACCTCAAGAAATGAGAAAGGACGACAAGTCATGGCATATGAAGTACAAAGGCAAATCAGTCAAAGTGAATAGAAATGAACATAAAAATAGGAATGAAATGTAACTAAACATGTCAATCAATTTACCTACAAACACGCCAATTTCCTAGCTACTCCGGCCTCTCGACACCTCAAAACTCGTATCCGAACCTCCAAAACTCTTCCTGGGTTCCTGATATCATATTGTATGTTTTTGAGTATATTTAGACCTTTACTCAGGTTATTACATATATTTAAAGTGTTTAAGTTAATTTTAGAAAATTCAAATTTTAGTGGTGGCCATGCACCTAGCGTGCTAATGACTCTTGTTAGCACGCTAGTGACCTTATTAACTTGCTACTAAAATTACCTAGTACGGTAATATAAGTTAGCACGCTAGTTTTCCTACTTAGCGCGCTACGAGCATGAAAACCCATAATTCTGCAAACAAAATTTCATGTTTTTCTACACCTAGGCCATGTTAATGCCTAAGTAACCTCCATACATAATTCTAGATTTCCATGACATCAACCACGACATAAAACAATAACCCACAACATCAAATTCATGAATTCATTTATTTGAGCTAGATCTATGGTGTGGAGAAGTTACCGAACTTGATTAGTGCTATCTTGATTTACACCATTTCACAAACTCAAGATTTTGCTGGTCTTTTTCCTCTTCCAGTAGCTTTCCTTATCTCCAACAAATTTGCTTCCAAGCTAAGTTATTGAAATGAATGATTTACATATGTTGATCTTAACCTTTTATATGAATTAGATAGCATCAATTAACATTCATATCGAAGTGCATTTGTATCTCGAAGCTTATCCAATGGTATACACCTCGACACATGTCCCACTAACTCTCCACTATCTCATGCTAAGTTACATCATTTGTAACTCGATTGGTCTTTATATGTGTCAATGCGTGTCTTGAGAATTATCATATGGCTATTGATTTGAATTGCTATATCTAGGTACATTTACTATATATTAGCCATTGCCACATTAATAATACTATATAAGCAACTTTTAAGCGTAAATAAACTTACAACATTCACCCTCTACCCCGGTCATACGCCAGTACGCACCTTGAGGCGCATCCCCACTCATGTCTCGACAACTATGTACAAGTAGGAGCAACTTAATAGGTTTACAAAAATGCATCACACTAGGTATCCATCACATCAAATCTAACACATTCCTCGGTCTGCATACCGAGTATCTGGATCGTGTACTTGCTCTCGGGCCATGTTTAGGGTCAGTAATCCTGATTAGGGACTACTTTACTATTAGTAATTTTAGGGCTATTACAGTCTTCCCAACTAATAGAAATTTCATCCTCCGAATTAAACTTAATCGTAAGCTTAACCTCACAACTTAGTCCCATTTAAAATATAAAGTCACTTACTAGTCGACTCTTGGTTTTTCATTTTTTAATATAATCTTACTTCAATCTTTTTTTTTCAACAACTACCCTAATTAAATTTTCAAATGATACGAGTCCCAAAGTTCGTATTTCTCCATTTACCACAAGTGGGTCCCTTGTTCATATATCTTGAGTTTAATAATTATTGTGGGTGATTCTATTTTCAACTACCACATGCACAATATTAGAATATGGGACACTATGGTCATAGTACTAAAAAGAAATCTTACTAGAGATAATTGTGGAAATGAGAGTTTTTATGTGTGCTTATTAGGCATCACTACTTTCATTTATTTTATTAACTCATGTGCTATGGAATACTTTGAGTCATCCTCGTCGATCCGGTGATCAATTTCAATTCCCAATCAATAGTACTGCTACTAGTACCTAGTCAAATAATGCATAGTTAACATAATAATTAAATACGTACCATTACTAGGGTCGTGCGCCATCTCTAGGTCCGGTTATGTCCCTACGTGCATTCCACATCCTGCTTATGGCCGCGTGGTAGACTGCCAATAGTCGTGAGGTTATGGATATTGTCTTAGCATATGCCCATTCTCCCTACATCTGTAAGACGTTGGCTGTCTTTTCGGTGTTGTTAAGATTGCTTGACTGTTCTTTGATTTTTGTCTATGCAGACTAATGCCATTATCTTCAATTCTATTTTCTATCTCTAGACAAAGAAATATAGAGGTTATGGACATTAATGAACCATGTGTCTAACTTGATGACACTTATAAAATGTCGGTGGCCTCCTCCGCTCTACACCTACAATCTGAATCTACCCCCACCTCGGCGCATCATGACCTCGGTCGCCTAATGTCTGTTGAATCTAATATAAGATATTCATGCGGTGGCATAAGAAATCTACCTCCTTACCGTGGATTACAACTCATTATGTGTCCCTCCTGACTACATCTGCCACACATCATATGTCTCGTATGACCTGTCATCTCAGTCGATCTTGTAATGAGTCTCTGCTCTGGCCCCAATGCATATCGATTTCTTCTACCCTCAGCTTGCTAAAATTGATGCATTTGTTGCACTGTCGAAGATGACCCACTGGCAAAATCAAGAAAACGGTGGAACCATAACTATTGAAGACGTAAAAAGAAATCTATTCCTCATCGCAGGTGCCAACGGAGAAACATGTACGCATGGTACTGTGGTGGCATATGGTATCTCAAATCCTAATGAACTAGCTCCATCAAACATCTCCTTCAATCTCATGCCTCTCTTCCTCTACCTACAATTCTCGATCAATACTGGTGTGGTGTCCACCGAAATCCCTACTAGTACTATCATTTATAATCTCTTCGATGGAATTGGTTGTATTAGTGCTACATGTATTTTTGGTGCCTGACGTATGGTGGTGGTTATAGTCAATATAATCAAAGTATCATGTATTCTAATCAATGTCGTAGTAGGCTCAGTGTGAAAAACTGGTGAAACCAAATATGCTTGTACAATTCTGAAGAGCTCGGTCAACTGATGTCCTTAGGCACTGACTGTGTCAGTTCAACACTGCATCTCATCAATCATAACAACGTGTGCCTCAAGTGCTGGAAGTACTTCAGTCGAAGTAGTAGCAGTAGAAACTTTCTATGCAATTGCCAGCATACGCATTATCACATCTTACATGAAGTTTGCATGTTGACAATGATTGCTACATAAGCTACTTCGTAAATATTGCATATATATACATACAAAACATAACATATACATATAGAAATTCCCAACTCACATTCGCTCACTTTCCAACGAAAAATTTCTAGGCAAGGACCATCTTGTTTCCACATCTACAATTTGTGTTTTATTCAAGTTTTGTATCTTACTTATTGAGAACATGGCTCTGATACCAACTATGATGTTGGCCTCACAATTTTGAACAACTACATAAGATGTCCTTAATATTCTAGAACCTAAGCTCTGATACCACATGTGACTGCCCGACTTCCCAAACAGGCTACCGCCTTGCTTAATCCATCGTTAAGCCCTAATTTACACCACGTAGGACTAAACAACAAATAATCAGCCTTTTTACCACTTCACCTCATCCACTATTAAGTATTAATTTCAATATTATCATAATTAATTAAGAAATCATTATCATTACCTTAATAATCAGCGGAAGACATAATAAATTAGCATAAGAATTGATAAAATACCTACTATGGAAACTCGGTAAATCGACGATCATATAAACCAATTCAAGTAATACATGAAATAGTAGAGAAGTCTATCCTCTCAACCCATTACAAAATCAGAGTTATACCAGAAGACATAAATAATATGTACACATGATAATCACAAACATATGTAGCAGATGCTTTCCTCTAATGTCATAATACTAATCCTTCATCTTTTCCTTCCCAGGTCAGCTACTCGAAATAGTTGCACCCACCGTCACAAACTAGATGGTGAGTACAGTAATGTTGAAAGTAAAATTGAGAGACATTTGTTCATATTTTCAAAATATTCAATAAGTATCTGAAAGCATAATAATATGAATTAAAGCTGAAAGGAAATCATACTATAAGATACTCCGGCTAATCAATATGAAACTAACACTAGGTTAAGTAGTTATGATCTAGGTCGGTCGGACGGGAGTCCGATCCCAAAGCTTGTTCTACTATAAAAGAATGGAGCTATGCTATACATCTCTGTGAATGTTGTACACTGTGTAATATGCTTTTATAATTATCCTTAGTGCTAGTCACCTGGGATGTATACTTGCCAACAACCCCGAGTCTTATAATTCGTAATGTTCAACCAAGTTAGGCCTGCCAACCACCCCGAGTCCCATTACCCCATATGTTGCTCAAGATAGTGGTGATATCCCAATAATCCTAAATAAAGTCAAGTGACCCACGTATGTCCATCATACCTCTATCATGAAATGCTCCTAGATAAATTAACTACTTTCATATAAGAACAAACAACATGAACTTGGAATCCAACAAAGCAATTGCATATCTAATGGACAAAAGAAATAGATTTACAACACTAAAAAATACCTACCTAATAGCATGCTATTTCACTGATCACATGTATTAAGAATCAAAATGACATAGCACATGATTTGGAGTCAATGAAATAATTTAATCAACAATGTGTGCAATGAAAGCAACCTCATGAAATGAGAAAAGACAACAAGTCATGGCATATGAAGTACAAAGACAAATAAGTCCAAATGAGTATAAGTGAACATATGAATAAGAATGAAATGTAAATAAATCTCTAAATTAGTTTACTTAAAAACACGCAAATTTCATGGCTACTTCGGCCTCCCGACACCTCGAAATTTATATCCGAACCTCCAAAACTTTTCTTTACTTTCCTGATATCATATTATAAGTTTTTGAGTATGTTTAGACCTTTACTTATGGTATTGGATATGGTTAAAGTGTTTAAATCAATTTTAGAAAATTCAGATTTCAATGCTACCCAAGCACCTAACGCTCTAATTACTCTGGTTAGTGCGCTAGTTTTCCTACCTAGCGCCATATGTGCATGAAAACCAAGAATTCTACAAACAAAATCTCGTGTTTTCTCTACATATAGGCTAAGTTAATGCCTAAGGAACCTCCATACACACTTCTAGAGTTCCATGACATCAACCATAACATAAAGCAACAACCAAGAACAATAAATTCATGAATTCATTGATTTTAGCTAAATCTATGGTGTAGAAATGTTACCTAACATCATGAACACTGGTTAAATTCACACCAACTTCACCAACTCAAGGTTTTTTCGGTCTTCTTCCTCTTCCAGTAGCTCTCCTTCCGTTCGGCTAATTTGCCCCCAAGCTAAGTAATTGAAATGAGAAAGTTTACATGCGTTGATCTTGGCCTTTTATATAAATTGGATAAGATCAATTAATAGCAATTAATCTTGTTGTACACATGTATATCAAGGCTTGTCAAATGGTTTATAGCCTAACATGTGTCCCACTGATTCATGCTAAGCAACACCAATTCAAACTCAATTGGTCTTTCCATTTGTCAATGCGTGTCTCGAGAATCAACATATGGCCATTATTTTATGTCGCTAAACTTAGGTACATTTAATGAAAATTAAACATAGCCACATTAATATTACTATATAAGCTATTCTTGAACCTTAATAAACTTACCATATTCACTCTATACCCCGATCCCACGCTGACTTGCATCTCTAAGCACGTCCCACTCACATCTCTACAACTATGTACAAGTAGGAGTGACTTAATAGGTCCACACAAATACATCACACTAGGAATTCTTCACATCAAATCTAACACATTCCTCGCTCCTCATACCGATTATTTAGATTGTGTACCCGCTCTTAAGCCAAGTTTTGGGTCAGTAACTCTGATTAGGAGCTAATTTACTATTATTAGCTTTAGGGTCATTACATAGGTTATGTTAATTTCAAGCAACTTCACAAATTATGCTATCATGATGTTGTAAGAAATATTCCTAAATCATCCTGTAAGCTATAATGTATTTGTGTGTCATGTCAAAGGGGTAAACAACATTCTATTTCACATACTAACCTCAATGACATACTAACCTTAAATGTGGGAGAATTATTGCACATCGACTTGTTAGGTGAAATGCAACTGGAAAGTCTCGAGAAAAAGAATATGTTTGTGTAATTGTTAATAACTCAACAATGTTTACTTTCATTTATTTGTTGCATGATAAGGCATAAATGCTTAATAAGTTTAAGAAGTTAACTATTCCTAATTTAGGATTATTCATCAATTCGTTCTTCCTAAGACTACATAAATGAATGGTGTTTTTAAATGGGAAAAATTGCATAGTTAAGGAGATTACAAGGGTCATGCTAGATGAGAAAATTTTGTTTATGAATCTTTGGGAAGAAGTAAATACTACTACTTATACTATCAACAGAGTTTATTTCAGACCACTGACTACAAAAACGTTGTACAAAATTTGGAGAGCCAGAAATCCATTCTCAAACATATTCATGTTTTTGGCATTACCTGCTTTATATTGAATGATAAAGACCACTTAGGAAAGTTTTATTCCAAAAGTGATATAGGAAATTTTCATTGATATTCACAAAATAACAAAGCTTATAGAGTCTACATTGCGTGAACTATGACTATGATGGAATCGATTAAGGTTCTGGTTGATATTTAGGCCAGAATAGAACAATTGTCCCTTTAAAAGAATGATGATGATGACTTGCAAACATCAATTGGCTCGGCACTTGTTACTCGGCCTATTCCTAAATCATCTGATTTAGATATCAACACTCCATCAAATGATTATGATGATAATGACGATGATGATTCAAAATCACCTACTACTACATATTTTGGTTATACATCTCTTGCTCTATAGTTAAAGATGCTGAAAGATGATCTAATTGAGCAAATTCTTGGCTCATTAAATGATCAAGAGCAAACCAGAGATATTCTCATGTTCACTATATGAGTATGGTTGGCTTCGCAAGTTTTACATCTTAGATTAGGCATAAAAATATTAGAGAGGCTTTAATAGATGAATATTGGGTATTTGTTACGCAACAGGAGCTCAATGATTTTGTCAGACTAGATGTATGGGAGCTTGTTCTGCAACCTATTAATTTTAATATCATTGGTGCTAATTGGATATTCTGCAATAAGATAGATGAAAAAATGGTGTTATTGTTCACAAGAAAGCTAGATTGATTGCACAAGGATACACACATGTTAAAAGTATTGATTTTGATGAGGTGCTTGCTGCAATTGCCAGATTGGAATCTGTTCATCTACTGTTAGCCATTACTTGTTACGAAAAGTTAAAGTTATAGGAAACGAGTATTAAGAGTGCTTTCCTAAATGGATACTTGCAAGAAGAAGTCTATTGTGCACAACCTAAAAGATTTAATGTTCATGACAATCCAAGTGATATATATCACTTGAAAAAGGCCTTTTAATTGATTGAAGCAAGCACCACGATAATGCTATGAAAGGTTGCCTACCTATTTTCCACATAAAGGTTACAATAAAGGGTCTACTCATTAGACTTTATTTCTTATAAAGCAGAATAAATAGTTTGTGGTTGTGCAGGTTTATTTCAATGATATTTTTTTTGAGTCTACAACTGAAAAGGTAGCTTTAGAGTTTGTTTATTTATGACACGTGTCAAGCGTGCACATTAATTTCCCATATTTTACTATTATTTATAATAGTGGTAAGCGAAATACCGTCTCTACAAGGATTTTGCTAAGTTCAAAGGTAGGTATTTTTTTTCTTATTTTTCTTAATTTAGTTAATATAATTAGCGAGAATAAAAACAATAAATAACTAAAATCTATAACTACTAGCTTAAATAACCAAAATAACTAAGTTAATTCAATCAATTTAACGAAAACTAAGTTAAACAATATTTAAATTTAATATAATATAAATATCTGAATAGATATCTAAACAAACCCCCACTAAACAATCTAATATACTTGGATTGCTTTCAAACACTAGAACATAACTTTATTTTATAACATAGTTATAATTATATTACATGGAACCTTGGAATCATTAAATCCTATTTCATAATAGGTTTATAGCCTTTACACTGACACCGATTTTGTTAAACTTAATGGACAAGCCACATTTTAATCATTATAAATCAACCCATTGTCTTAAATGCAACACCATAGAGATACGATGGCATTAACACTCAATGAAAATCATGCCTAATCTAAGCCAATAAAAATCAAAATATGCTAATTAATAAACAACTTAGAACGTAACGACATAGAGCATCCACTCGGGAAAAGCCCCATGATTAATGTTTTTTCCTACTTCTATAATTGTTGTCGATAATAATAGACATAGATTCAAAATTAAAATGCCACAATACATACTTGCAACTATGAATATTAATCTTCATTAGTTGTATTATGCCAAAAAAATTTGTTAAATCTATGATTGTCATGTATGAATAGATTTAAAGCATCGAGTATATGATTCCTTAATTATAACTACATAGCAATCCAAAGTAGATACATGTTTAGGGTTTGTTTAGATTGATAAACTGCTCACTCATGGAGCAAATAAACAATGGAAATATATAATTAAAAGACATAAGGAGAAAATAAACAAATACCTCTTATATAAATCAAAGCTCCAATATTGCTTCACATATAGACATAATAAAACTAACTCATAAAAGAAAAAGGTTGAAAAGAATAGTAGTGGAGAGTGTTATTTCAAACTCTCTAGTCTTATTTATATTATCCCTAGGTATACATATACTAGATAAAGTCGAATTCATAATATTAATCTAAAAAAATCCTTAATCGACTTTAGTGATTTGTCATCTATTCATAAGTTGTACACAAATCGTTTGGTCGATCACTGGATTTGGTTCTCCAGGCTCCACTAATTTAGTTTGCAATTTCTAATATATTCTTCAATATGCTAAGGATTCGCTGGTACTTTTCGGCAAATGATTTATGTAGTGATTCTTAGTTTAACTGCAAATTGTCGGATAATTGCTAAACGTTTTTCGTAGTTGACTATTTTGCGTTTCTTCCTCTTTTTCTTCAATTTATTCATTTTCCTAATTGAATCCTAAAATCACAAAAATAAGAGAACACCTGGTGTAATATCATCTTATATATCAAAAATTAACATAAATTACACTATAAAACATGTCTAATTATTGACTTGTCAAATACCTCCAAACTCAGGACATAGCTATCTCAAGCAAAGGAATAGTCTAAATCATATTTTCTTTTTATTCGTAATAAACTGATTTCAATCTAATTCATCTTAATTTTAAATAATAGATATTTTAAAATAGAAGTACTTTTTAAATGAAAATATATTACCCACAAGTAAATGAAAGTTATTATAGAATAGAATGTAGATAAAATGAAACATTCCTTAATGATGACTCAACTACCCCATGCAACACCATTTAGAACTCAAAGTTCATTACCTAGGCCAGTATATAATATAGTTTGTCTCAATCACCACTGACAAGTATCAAGCTTTTGATGACTAGTATAGAATCTCGAAAAACAAAAACCAGTACATTAATTTTAATCTTAGAAAATATTGTATAATAACACCACAATCAAAATCAATAAGAATTTTGCCAAGATAACTATGAATGTATCGTTTAAGACATGTTAGATTTAGAAAATACTTCATTCAACTCTAGTTTCAAGCACTCGTGCTAAATGTTTTCCATGAAGAGTTTACGAATATCCATCATTTTCATCTCTCATCCTTTTCAACTTCATTACATTATATATTTTTTTTGCTTTTGCTTTTAAGTCACTGCTATATTTCCTATAGACATTCCAACGTTTTTCCCATTATAGATTCCCTGCTCTATTGCCTTTTTAGCCTTTTTAATCTATTGGACTCTTGCTATATATTTTTGTAAACTCTTGTTAACACTTCTCACTATCCATTAAAGTAGAAGAAAGAATTCTATCTAGATTTTAGAATCTCATTGGTTTCTAACCTATTTCTCCTTTCAATTATGGAATAACAACTTCCATATATATATATATATATATATATATATATATATATATTATAAAGATAATTAATGAATAGCTTTTGTATCAAATGATTCTTGGAAATCTATCTTGTGCATCTTGCACTATTGTCTCAATCTTCTACCCATTTTCATGACTAACACAAGACATTCAATTTTGTGTATTCATTAACTAGTAAAGTTAATTAAAAAGGGTGTAAACTTGATTCTTTCTATCATATAATTCTTTTGGGTGATAATATAACTTCCATTTAAAGTCTATTAATTATATTCATTTAAGTTACCATAATTTTCTTAACTAAACAAAGATGGAATTCATACTTACTTTAATTTGGAAAAAATTTGTAAAATTTTGTCAACTTAATGAAATATTGGATCAAAATTTTGAATTTTTTGGATTAATTATGAACTTATCATCTACCTATTCTTTTCTTTCCTTGATTCCTTTTTTTATCATTCTCATACTTTACCTAAAATACCACCAAACTCAATCCAAGCCTTGTCCTCAATGTTTTAAAAAAGGACGTCAAGTTTCAAACACATCAAAAATACCACATGAAGTATAAAGGAATCGATATAATCATAAATTGGACAATCTATATAAAAATAACCTTTATTTAGAATTGGCATAAGACTAAGTGCATAAAATGTAGAATAAACATTACCATTGTATAACAATTGTATCAAATTACCAATCATAGAGCACAAAGTATAGCACCTACACAAACACAAAGTATATCACTGTTAATTATTACATTATATCATTGTTACCAGAGTTATATAGAACACGTCACATAATAACACTCAAAGACAAAAAAGATAAGTAAAATAAGGAAATCAATATCGTCATTTGGAAGTCGCATCATCACCGCCCTCTACTAGATTAATCATCTAGGACTTGTAACTCGCAGTGCCTGGTAATCTTAGAGCATTTAGACTACCGCTAAGTGGTAACTTAGTCTATGTTAATGGTATAAGAAACTCTACGCCTACTTGACATATATGTGTCCTAAACATTGATCACTCCATCCTGTAGATGCTCTTTTCTATGGCCAACTGATTCTCGAATACCAGTTCTTGATTTCTAAGACTTGTTATTCGATTGTGCAAAATTGCACCCATAAAGTCCTACTCTGGCTCGTCCATATATATATTCTATCGTAACGCCTAGAAGGCTCTTCCACATGTGTATCATGTCTAGTTTTCGACATTTCCTCCAAAATTCTCCTCGTATCATTTCTAATTTTCCTTCTATATACCATCACTCTTCTATTATCTCAGCCTTCTCTCTTTCATCTTTAGTATCTTCATATCCATTTACTCCTTCACATCTCTCTATGATTTCATCCATAATGGTCTTTTGTGGTAGAACATCCAAATCAAGTCCTTTCATGCTCAGTTGATCCGCTCTACAAAAATCCATGATGGTTGTGCTTTATGAATTTTAGATATTTTTGCCAACATCCAAGTGTCCTAATCCCATGAAAATGTGGTAAAGTAGGGCGGCCTCGTAGATCACTATCTCGTAATATTATAGGCTCGGATGTATGCTGGTGTTGATGAAATAACCCTAAGATTTTGTGATTTTCCTAAAAGATTTGGTTGTTATGTGTTTTGAGTACTCCTCCATAGCAAAAATGAATTTATCTCCATGGATTGCCTCTAAACCTCCTATAATTAAAAGAATGAACTTTCAAAATCATTTAAAACAAAAATTATCAGAAAAATGCTCGGAGAAATTCAACTTATCAATCTAAAAGAAGAAATTCTGTAGAAAAGTCCTTTATAAATTGAAAGTTTTAAATTTATATGAAAGTCATCGATAAAACATAATTGATAGAAATAATCGTTCATAATTAATTCATGGCATGTGATAGGCGTACACAAAAACCCCAAAACTCATTTAAAATATGATCTCAAATTAGTTTGCATATAAAATTTGATCTTTTCGCCGTATATTAAAAATAGTTTGAAAATTTGATAGCAATAAACAAATCATCACACCACTCACATACTAGTATTGTAGTAAAGAACATTTGATATCAAAATCAATTTAGAGTAAAAGTAAAAATTTTGAAATTTGTCTTCTAACCTAATAACAATCCAAAATCGATGAAAAACTAAATTTTTAATCAATAAAAAGTTAGGGTTTTCATTGATTACTTTCTTGAAAGTGATTCTCCTAAGATTAGAATGCTAAGAATTCTCAAAAACACTCCTCCAAGCTCCAATTTAAGGTCCCCTAGCTCAAACCCTAGGTGGCTATGCACTCTCAAAACTCAATAATTTTTTTGGTTGAATGTGTGGAGATTAAGGTGGCAATCACTTAAATACACTCAAATCATGCCATAAAAGGTTGAAAGTAGTCAAGAATTGGTCTTTTGATAGAAAATTTGCAAAGGTTTGTGATAATGAAATAGATAAATGTGGCGATTTGAGGGTTCTATTTTTAAGAACTCGTAATCTTTCTCAATAAATCAAGGTTTCACTAGAATCTTGCTGACTTAAAATTGCTGAAAATGAGATTCATTGGGTCAAAGATTTTCCTGAAAATTCTCGTTATACGTTCAAATAAGTAGCAACTTGTTGACTTAAAATTTAACTAAAAATTTTGCACACTAGTGCAAATTTTCTCAGTGAATTCCAGCACGAACTGAAAATGTTGGGAAATCACTAGCCTTTTTTTATTGTTTTTCCCATTTAATTGATTTTCCTATATATTTATCATTTATATATCCAATAAAAAGGTAGAATTATTTAAAAGTATCATAATTTAAATGTGATATGTACTAAATAAAAATTTCATAACTGTAAATGGCTAATTAACTTAAAACTAATGCATAAAACTAATATTAAATGAAAATCAATTGGCTCGTTCAACCCCTAATACATGAAATTCATCTAGAATTAAATCTCAAAAATATTCCCATTTTAAGAGCCAAAAAATTAAAAGAATATAAAAACAACAAACTAATTATAATACTAAAACTCAAAGTAAAAATAGATTATGGGTTGCCTCCCACAAAGCGCTTTTATTTACTATCATTGGCTCGACTGAAGCACGTAGTTCTACACTCACTCTATACACTTAAATGTAGGATTGTCCACTCTAGTTCCATTCTAGAAATGATTGCTCGGCCATGCACCCTAAAAGTGATTGTTTTGTTAAGAGTTTCCATGATAGCTTGCGAAGTGGAGTAGAAAGGTTAACCTAAGATTAATGAAGGAAACTCGTTGATGAAGTGTACCATAACAAAAAAGTCAGTGGGAATAATGTAATTGTAAATTTTAATTGATACATTAGTCGCCACTCCTATTGGTTTAACTGAATAACTGTTAGGTAGAGTAACTTCGTCAAAAGCAAGTACATCCAATTCCAGTTGAGTATGAAGAAAAGAAGTTAATTGGTAAGTAGTTTACACTAGAACATGTATTACAAACATCTTGAAAGTACCAAGCCCATATTTAATAAAATAGAGGCTTCTATTTTATATTTTATTATAAGTGATTGCAGACATTTGCGAAACATGCACAATGATTTTCCATATTTTACTTTTACTTTGTAGTAGTGGTAAATGGAATTTCATTTCCGCATGGATTTTTTAAAACTCTCAAAATTTCAGGCTACCATAAAGTTTTACTAGATCTTAACTTGTTTTAATTTAATTTATTTAAGTAATCTCAAATTAAACACTAATAATACAGAAACAAAATAACTAATTAATTAAAAAAGCTAAACTATAAACAATTTAAAATTTAATAAACTAACCTAATATTATTCAAACTAATTTTCAAATAATCACTAAATCATTATAAATGAAATATCTGAACAAACCCCCATTAAACATTTAAATATACTTGGATTCATTTGAAATACATCACAGCATAGTTATAATTATATCACATGGAATCTTGGAATCATTAAATCCAAATTCATAATAGGTTGATAACATTTAACCAGTCACAGATTTTCATAAATTCAATGGAAAAGCACATTCTAATCATTGTAAATCTACCCATTATATAAAATGCAACACCGTATAAATACAATAGCATTAAACTTTATGAAAATCATGTCTAATCTAAGCCAATATTAACCGAAACCGCATAATAAACAAATTAGAACAAAATCACTTAGAATATCCACTCAGGAAAAGCCATATAGGTTAATCTATTTACTAATATAATTGTTGTCAATAACTATAGTTATAGATTTGGACACTCTATATTAAAGAACATATTGGCCACTATGCACTCAATATAAAAAACCACTAGTTGTAATATGCAAATAAAACTTGTTAAATTCGTGATTGATATGTATGAATTGATCTAAAGTATTAAGTACATGATTTTATAATTATAGCTACATAACAATTCAAACTAAATTACATGTGTAGGGCTTGTTTAGATTAAATTACTACTCAACCATGGAAGAATTAAAAACGCAAATATATAATTAAAAGACATAATGAATAAATTAATAAATACCTTTTAGTCAAAGCTACAATCTTGCTTCACCTATAAGACTAAACTAAAATCACAATGGATTGAAAATAAGAGTAATGGAAATTTAAAAAGAGAATAATAGAGAAAATAGAGAATTGTTTCGAAGTTCTCTATTCCTATATATAGTTTCTCTAAAAGTACATATCCTAGATAAATAGAAATTTCTCATTATTATCTAAAAAATATGTCACCAACCTCAACGATTTGTTAGTGATTCCTAGGTTGTACACATATCACTGAAGTTAATTATTGAATCTAGCTCTTAGTGCTCCACTGATTTAACTGGATATTTTTAGTGTATTCTTAACAAATGTAGAACATGCATAATAATTTCCCTTATCTTACTATTAACTTGTAGTAGTGGTAAATGAGATATCGTTTCCACATGGATTTTTCAAATCTCTTAAAAATTTAAGCTACCTAAAATGTTATTAGATTTAACTTGTTTTAATTTAATTACTTTAATTAAATGGGAAAACAAACACCAAGCCATGTGCAAATAAACTAAACAATTAATTAAAATAACTAAGCTTTAGACAACTTAAATTACATAAACTAACTTAATATAACTCAAACTAATAATTCAAATTATTAGTAAATCAACGTAAATAAAATATCTAACAATCATCTAAACAAACTCCCACTAAACAACATAATATACTCGGATTGTTTTCAAACTCTATAACATAACATCGTTTCATAATATAGCTATATTAATTTTATATGGAATCTTAAAATCATTACATCCTAATTCGTAATAGGTTGATAGCATTTAGTCAGCCACCAATTTTCGTAAATTTAATAGAAATGCCACATTCTTATTATTGTGAGTCTACTCATTGAATAAAACGTAACACCGTAGAAATATAGTAGCATTAATTTTAATGATAAGCATATCTAATCTATGCCAGTATAACCGAAGCAGCATAATAAAAAACTTTGAACAAAATCACCTAAAATATCTACTAAAGAAAAGTCCTATAGATTAATCCTAGTTAAGAATTTTATAATTTGTATCAATAGCTATAGACATAGAATTAAATATTCTATATTAAAGAAAACATTGGCCACTATTCACTCCAACATAGAGAATTACTAGTTTTAATACGCAAAAACAACTTGTTTTATCCATGATTGACATGTATGAGTCGATTTACGAATTAAGTAGATGATTCCATGTTTATAACTACATAAAAATCCAAAGTATATTACATGCTTAGGGTTTTATACATAGATAGATTACTCGCACATACTGAAAATTAAAATGCTAATATGTAATTAAAGGGCATAATTAAGTAAATAAATTCCTTTAAATCAGTCATATCTTAGATAAATACAAATTCCTCATATTAATCGAAAAACTCATCACCAACCTCATCGATTTGTCAGTGATTCCTTACTTACACATAAATTGCAATGTAAATCATTGAGTATAGCTCTCAGTGCTCAATCGTTTCAGCTAGCAATTTATAGTTCATTCTCCAATTTGCTATGCATTCGCTCGCCTTCTACTACTGTTGATTTATATGGTGATTCCTACCGTTAATACAAATCACTGGCTGTTTGCAGGTGTAGTTTTTCAGTTGATTGTTTTGCTTTTCTTTCTCTTTTCTCCCATTTCTTTATTTTCCTATTTAAAATTTGAAATCATAAAAATAAGAGAATACCTAGTGTAGTATCATCATTTATGCAAAAAATCAACCTAAAGTACAATATAAAATGTGTCTAATTATTGACTTGTCAAATACCTCCAAACTTAGCACTTTGTTGTCCCGAGCAAAGGAATATTATGAATCATACTCTATTTTCATTCTTAAATATTGATTTCAATATAATTCATCTTAATTCAAATAATCAAAATTTTAAAACAAAGGTGATTTTCAAAAGGAAATATATTACCTATAAGTAAATAAAAGTTGTGATAGAATAGAAAGATTTAGTCAAATATAAACATCCCTTAATGTTAACTCAACCACTTAATGTAACACTTTTTAGAACTTGAAGCTCATTATCAAGGCTAATGCATAACATAGATCTTCTCAATCTCCACTAACAAGCATTAAGTTTATGATAACTAGTGTAGAATCATATAACCCAAAAATCACTAGATTAATTTCAACTTTTAGAAAATACTTTAGAGTAATACCACAATCAAGATCAATAAGAATTTTAAAATATGTTAGATTAAGAAATATTTCATTCAACTCTATCTTCAAGTACTCGAGTTAAATCTTTTTCTTTTAAAGAATTTACGAACATCCATCTTTTTCATCTCTCATCATTTTTTTCAACTCCATTCTAACTGTTTATTTTTAACATTTTTCTTCTACATTTTCTTTGCTATTTGAGTCCCTACTCCATTTCCTTCGGACATTCTCACATTTTTTCCAATATAGATTTCCTATTCCATTTCCTTTGGCATATATAGGACTATCTATGTATTTTATTTTTTATAAACTCTTTTTAACACTTCTCATTGTCCACTAAAATTGAAGAAATCGTTCTTTCTAACTTATAGAAATTCATTAATTTCTAATTCATTTCTTCTTTCAATTGTGGCATAATAACTTTTTAAATATATAATGTAAAAATACTTAATTAATAACTTTTGTATCATAAATTCTTACAAATCTATCTTGTTCATCTTGCAATATTGTTTCTGTTTCTACCCACTATCATGACTAACACAAGGTATTCACATAAAATAGCAAAGTTAATCAAAAAGGGTAAAAAATTAATTCCTTCTATCATAAGATTTACTTTGGTAATAAAAATATCACTTCCCTTCATAAATATATTCTATGTTCATTATCATTCTAATTAAAAATAAAGTAAAATAAAATTCATGCTTACTTTCAGAAGAAATTTGAAAATTTTCATCAACTCACTTGAATATCAGATCAAAAGTTTGATATTTTTGGATTAATTTTGAACTTATCTTCTAATTTTCTTTCCTTTCTTTACTTTCATTTTCATACTTCAACTATTGCATTGAAAAAAAAAATATTACGCACGGCGATGTCTAGAAGTGAGTTCATGATTAACTTTATCATCCTCAACCACATCTACAAAAGGTTGAGAAACATAACTATCAGCAAGGTAGTAAGTCCTAGTAGCAAAGTACGACTATAGAGATGGGATGTCAATGCTCCTTCTTAAATCTTGCAAACGATAATCATGTATTCTCTCAAACATAGAATGGTAGTGCTATAAAATCCTCTCTTTTGTCGCTATCATTTCTTCATTACGATGATCTTTGTATGGCTACATATTAGTGAAGAAGATATAGATCCGAAAAATCCTCTTTTGTTAGGTTGGGATGAAGATGGTGTAGAACTTATAGAAATATTCGGTATGTCTACTCGGACTATTAAACTTGCAGCTATCTGTGCGTTTTCTTTTGTCTTCTTTCTGTTTTTAGTGGTGCTTCACTTCCTTGCTTCCCTCGCATTTATTACATTGAATGACTCCCATTCATCCTTTGAGTCATCGTAACCTATCACCTTATTCTTTTGTTATACTACCTCATCATTTATCATCTTATCGAGCAATAGATTGAATTCAGTATTGAAACCCACCCTGATTTTCCTACACAATTAAGTGATTAAAATTGGAAATGGTAATCTTTCATTCTTCGTAGTCTACATATCAAACTTCCTAGAATCCTTCATGATTTTCTTAACATTAATATAACCCTTTTTCATCATTATATGGTATAATAAAGCCGCTCTAAGGTTCTTCACTTCCAAGTGTTGCTTAGTTGGGTAAAAACACGAGTCTATAATATAACTCCAACTTTTTATAGTATTCCCAAAATATATGGTTTCAACTGATTTTAGGTGACCTTCACTATTAATGTGTAGCATATTTCAGTACCTTTATAAGTAACATTTCGAAAATACTTTTGGCCATTAATAAGTAATTTTCTACTTATGAGATATATTTATTAGTTTTTAGGTAAGGAAAGCAAAGTGGGACCATTCATAGGTTACTTTGAAGATCCAAGAAGAGATCCCTTCAAAATCTTGCTTATGCGGATCACTAGGTGAAAGAAAATGAGACTAGAGGTGAGTGGTGAAATGATGATATTTCATATGGTTTTATGTGTTTTGAAGATGTTTAGAAGTTTTGGGATGAGAGTACAAGATTTTGGCAAAGAACGACATCAAAGTGGCTATGTTTCGACAAAGTCTATTTTGACCAAGCTTCACTGTTTTAGCCATAACTTCTTCATTTGACGTCCAAATGACTTGTCATTTCATTTTTGGAAAGTAGACTCAGAGCTGAACATTTTCGTAGAACGAGCGAATGCAAATTCGACCATTAAATAGTCTAAAATTGCATTGCAAAGTAAACTATATGTGCATGATTTTTTCCCGATGTCATGGCGCCCAACACAGCGCCACGGTGCCCAAAATAGCAAGGGATTTGTAGTGGGCACTGAGGCTAGCATTGTGGTGCTAGGGTTAGCGTTTACTGTAGAAAAATGCATAAATAGTGATATTTAGGTAGTTTTAGGGTAATTTTAGGACCAAATTTACTTGGTTGTATAAAATGAACTTAAAATTATGTTTTAAAGGATCTTTTGTTTTGGAAAACATGAGAAGAACTTATGGAGACTTGAAAATTGGGTTTTAAATCTTGTATTTCATCCAAACTCTAGGTTTCAATTCATGTTTACTTGCTTTTCTATCATGTTTTGTATTGAATTGAACCCACTCAAGGGGTAATCCCTTTTATTCTAGTGGTCATTCAACCCCAAGTTAGATTCCTTTTGATTTCAATGTGAATGTGTTAATTTATGTATTCTTGTGTGTTATGCTATACTTACCTTGATCAAGTAGTTGCACAACTTAAGGTTTGAGAGTCACCATGACCATTGGGCTTTTAGTCCTCGATTTGGGGAAACACAACCGTAGAATATATGGTGCATCGACCAATGGTTATTGATTAGGGAGGCAATTGAATTTGGTGTTTCATTTTGTATCTCACTTAAGCTATTCAAGCCGACCAGCAGAGTCCGAGTGAGATGCTAGAATCTTCATCATAGAGACCTCAGGATGGAGTGAATTTTAGGAGATTTGCCTATTATGGAACGAATTGAGGGACTTTATAATTACATTATACTCAAATGATACAATTTGGGTGAATTAGATTTCCTAGAACTTCTCTCCATAGCTTAAAAACTTCTTTTAATTTGTTGCTAGAAATTAGATTAAATTAGTTATTAACTTTCATTTACATAACCACAATCAATGTGCCTAACTCTATTCCCTAGTTAGACTAAACACTGGCACATAACTATCCTTCTGGATACGATATACCCGACACCAATATGAGTTGCTGCCACTAGTACTTTGACAATTGTCATACACTTGCGATCACTGTCAAGTTTTTGGCGATCATCAAGGGGTTCATAGCTACCTAAACCTCTCCTATGCTAGTTAAGAGAATGTGAGAGATAAAGCCTTCACGTACTCTCAACAAATGCAAAAAATTGAAGATGAGGCTACATTCAAGTCATTGAAGTCACTTATTACAAGCATAAAATGTACTAATGTCAAGTTACATGAGAAAATTGAGAAGGTGATTAATATTTTCAAGCAAACTATAAAGAGCATGGAAGAGGTAAAGAACGAGATCATCAAGAATCTAGAGTTGCAGATATAACAATTAACCGTTGTATTGAACTCTAATATAGATTAGCCTTTTATTAATGATACATTATTAAGTTCAAGGGAGACTATAATTGTGAAGGCTCATGATCAATGTCATGTAATAACAGTGGAGGCCAAGAAAGAAAAACAAGAGCCACATGTAGTATTCCAAATTGAGAAAAAGAGGGAGATGTTTGATGAAGTCAACATAATGAATGCAATAGAAACATTTGGTTCTATACTTCAAACTCAGCTTCAAAAGAAAGTGGAGGATCAAGAAAATTATTAGCTTTTATGTTCTATTGGCCCATTAAAATCTGAGAAGGCTTTATGTGACTTGGGGTCGAGCATAAATTTGATACCCTTAGTTATGCTTGAGAAGTTTTGAATTACTGAGTTAAGGCCAACTGAGTTTAATGTGCACTTCGTCGATGGTTCGATGTCTAAACCAAAGGGTATGGTGGAAGATGTACTTGTCAAGATTGATCGGTTTGTATTCCCTTGTGATTTTGTGGTGTTGAATTTTGAAAAGGGAGAAATTGTTCCACTGATACTCGGAATACCATTTTTGGCAACTGCTCGAGCTTTCATCGATGTTGAAAGTGGATAAATTATGTGATCAACACTATCTTTTCAAGCAAAGAAACTAAAGAAAAGTCACTTGAATATATGAAATTGCAAGAGAAGTTAAGTTAGAAAGCCAAAGAGTTAGGCATCAGAGTTCAGCAAATTAGCACCTTTTTTGCTTAAAAAAAGGAAGTTCAAGAGAAGCCTTCTAAAAAATTTCAAGAGAATATCATGAAGGACTCACCTAAGATTGTGCCTCTAATTCGTACATCAAACAATCGTATGTCTTGCCAAGTACATAAGAAAGAACGTAATTTGTATAAAAGGACAGTTGGTCCTCCTTTCCAAGCGCAAATTGAAGACATTGAAAGTTGATATGAGACCAAAATGGGAAAGAGCAGTCAAAGTAAAGCAAATTGACGAAGAAGACAAAGTAGAGATTCAAAACAACAAGGGACACGTGTTGATGGTGTTTCAATAAAATTCAAAGCAGTTTCATGGTTCGCTTAAGAGAAGTGAAACTTTAGTCACTCCCATCTGAACTTCACAAGCGTCGAGCTGAGGATGAAAAACTTAGCCCTACAAGGAGGCAACCCAAGGTTCTATTGTTTACATTTCAGTACTTATTTTTTCCTATTTGATTGAATTAAGAAAAGAAGAAAATAATGAATTGGTTTGATTATGTGGTTGATATATTTTACGATAATATTTCAGGTCGAATACCAATTGTCGGGTGATTTTTCATCGAATTTGTAGACTGCATGAGACCAACAAAAAAAACTAAAGAAATATGGATGAGATCCAAGTTTGGGGGAGTATTAAGGGAACGATGGAACGATAGAGAAACTTTAAAAGCATCAATACCAGTCAGGGGAGTATTTTCTTTCAAAACTTTTTATTTTGTTTTACTTTTCTAATGTTGTGATTGTTGTGAATGATTAGATTTTGATGCTTGTTCTTGTCCTCCTTTTTGCTCATGATTTGGTTCATTAAGGATAATGAACATCTTAAGTTTGGGGGTGCATAACACCTATTTTTGTTTTTGGGAGGTCGGGTGGTGGAAGCATCGAGTATTTTGCAAGCATTTGCATGTTAGTTAGAGAACTTTTTTATTCTTTTCCTAAATGGCTGATAGTGAAAGATACATTTTTTCTAAAACCAATGAGATGAAATACTTAGGGAAGAGTAAAAGGCACATGTGCTTAAGTGTTTAGTATAACTAGATCGACGATTCTTCGAATAAAGCCCAATATTAGGAAGGACCTATACCAATACAAAAAGGGGATAAACTTAAAGTATGCAAACTTTAATAAGGATTCAAGGATTCTAGAACTCGTTCTAGATCCACTCGAGGTCATAAATTTTGAACTTAGAGGATTATGGGAAGGAGTTAGGCTTTGTTTGAATGTTTTACCTAATATCCTATATTTTTTTTCCCACACATGAGATCCCTAGTTATCCCATTGAGCCTTGCTTATCATGGATTTTTGGCACCCCTCTCTGTCCTGAGTTAAAAAAAGCCTTAGTCCTCCCAAAAGATTGATTTATGAGCAACCCTTATCCATGATAAAAGAGTTTGTCAATTGTTAGTGAATGGGAAAATCAACCCGAGAAAATCAGAATGTCAAAAGAAAGTGAATAATTCCACTAAATTAAGTCCAAAGAAAAATATGGACTTTAGTTATGAAAAAAGAATGGTTATGAGTGAACTCCTAAGGGAATGTGAAAATTTGTATTTTTGAGAGTTTATTCTTATTTAGCACTCTATGTATGTAAGAAAAGGGTTTTCGCATTATATCTAACTTTGTTTGAGCTTTACAATTTGCTTTTTGATACACCAAGTCGTGACTCCACTGCAACATATTGAAGACCTAAGGCTTTTTGGTCTTTCGAGTTTGATAATAGTGGAGAGTGGAGAAAAAAATAAGCTTATAGAACATATTGGAAGTTGATGCTTTACATGAAGAATCATTGAAGTTTCAAATCTTATTGTGGACTTTCTCTAGTAGTGGCGGCTAGACTCTCGAGTTTGCATTTGAGTTGTCGAAAGTGGATTCTTGTGAAGGTTGGATGAAAAGCTAGGTTCGTGGGCAATTGAAAAGCCTCGAGTTGAGTCAATATTTGGTTTGAATTTAAGATTGGAAGACGTCGCAAAGGTAAAAACATAAGTATATATGCATATTGGAATACATTTTGCTTGTATGTACCCGATGTGTTTAAAATTTGGATAAAAGTTAGTAAATAAGTTAAGTTGCTTACTGTAGTTGATTTAAATAAATTGCATCAATTTTGTTCATGCTTCTTTGCTCGGGACTAGCGAAGTCTCAAATTAGGGGGTATTTGATGCATAACATATTTTAGTACCTTTATAAGTAACAATTTATGATAATTTAGGCCATTACTAAGTGATTTCCTACTAACCTTATATATTTTGCTCTTTTTTAGTAAGGAAAGGAACGTGGGACTATTCATAGGTTATTTCGAAGATCCAATAAGATTTCCTTCAAAAAGAACACTTGTGCGGATCACGAGGCATAACAAAACGAGACTGGAGGCGAGTGATGAAATGATGAAATTTCACATCGTTTCATGTGTCTTGCATATGTTTGGAAGTTTTGGGATGAGAATACAAGATTCGGGTAAAGAATGACATAAAAGTGGCTAAGTTTCAACAAAGTCTATTTTAACCATGCTTCAGTATTTTATACATAAATCCCTCATTTGAAGTCCGAATGACTTGTCATTTCTTTCGTTGGAAAGTAGACTAAGAGCTGTATGTTTTAATGTGCAAGAGCGAACTCAAATTCAGCCTATAAGTTTTCTAAAATCGCATTATAAAATGAACTATATGCTCAAGATTTTATTCCCTACTTGTGGCGCTCAACCTAGCGCCATAGCACCCAAAATGTGAGAGATTTCCAGTGGGTGTAGAGTCTGGTGTTGTGGCACCTAGGTCAGTGCCTACTACGAAAAAGTGCATAAAAATGATTTTTTGTGGAGTTTTTGGGCAATTTTGGGACCAAATTGACTTGGTGGTATACATAGAACTTAGAATTAGGGTTTGAAAGATCTTTTGCTTTGGATAACTTGAAAAGAACTTATGGAGACTTAAAGATTAGGTTTCAAATCTTGTATTTTGTCCAAACTTTAGGTTTAAATTCTTGTTTTCATGCTTTTCTATCATGTTTTGTATTGACTTGAACCCACTCATGAGGTAATACCTTTTGTTCTAAGCATCTTTGGACCCCAAGTTAGATTCGTTTTGATTTCAATTTGAATATGTTTGTTTTTTTCAATTCAATGTGTTAATTCATGTATTCTTGTGTGCTATGCTAAACATACCTTGATCAAGTAGGTGTAAAACTTAAGGTTTGAGAGTACCATGACCATTGGTGCTTCTAGACTCAGATTTAGGGAAATACAACTTTAGAACATATTGCACATCGACCGATGGTCATTAACTAGAGAGACAATTGAATTTTTTGTTTAATATGGTAACTCACTCATGCTATTCATGCGGACTGGTGGAGTCCAATTAAGATGCTAGAGTTTCCATCACTGAGCACTCGAGATGGAGTGGATTTTAGGAGATTTTCCTATTATCGCACGAATTGAGAGACTTTGATAAGTTTGTTTTTATATGCTTTTAGTAGTTTGTTTTAGTATATTTAATTATATTTATTGATATTTATTGATCATTTTCAGGTGAAACGGAATGCGCGATTGAATTTGTGGTGAAAAAATAATCAAAAATGAGTATTTATATGCAGTGATCTGATGCCGGACAGTTTCCTCGAGTTACGCGTTGCGCGGTGGGTAGAATAGAAGACAACAGACCAAGTCATGCCAGCCACGTGGTGCGTTCTCATTGGATACCAACACAACAACACGTCACCTATTTTCTCTCTTCCAATCATCAAACACCACATCATGCTTACATCCCCAGCTGGCAAGCAAGGCAGCCAGCTCTACCAATCTCATGCCGCCATGTGGCGTCTCATAACACACATCACACCACCAATACTTCTCCTCGCTTCAATCTCCATTGGTTTGTCCTCGGGATGAGCATCCACACAAGCTCCCAGAACTTCATTGATTCTGCGTGACGCTCACACAGCCTCCCATGCGCCATGAGGCGCACTCTTACCAAGCTAGAGCATCATCACATGTCAGTTCAGCCAATAGGAAGGCGACACGTCAGCGCGAGGCAACACTCTCAACCAATCGATTGCGAGCACGTGGACAAAACCCATTTTCACTCTAAAAAAAGGTCCCTAAATGCTCATCGACGCACGTGTTATGAGACCAACCCTAAAAATTAGTTTCTCTTACTTCCAGAAAGCAATTTTTAGTAGTTTTTCATACTATGAACTAAGGTATTCATATAGGGAGAACACATTGGAGCCACCACACACAACTTTTCATACTTGGAGATTGTAGAGATGATGTACGGTAATAGAAACCATTGCCTAGGTCAAAAGGGAAACAAGTGGGGTTCATGATTCGTAGCAAATACTATATGAGATCTATGATTTTTATTTAATTTGATTCAATTTATCATGTCATTGTTGTTGAGTTTAAAGTATATGGTTTAGATCCAGGGTGTGTATGTGGCCAGTGCATGTTTTTAGGTGGACAACCTATAGTTATTTCAACTATTAATATCCGTGTAATTGTGATTTTGGACCAATAAAGTGGCGAACACTCACCCATCTGCCGTCAAACCCTTTCTATTATCAAGTGTGCAATAATAGAATCTAGGTTAAATCGAAAATGGGTGCGATTCGATTATTTAGGATTAGTGTTTCCACAGACCCAAATTACAGCAGTTCGTGTCTTAAATCTGATTGGCGGATGTGTAGGGTTATACATTGTTTAGGGAAATAGTTAGTGGCGGACGTCCTAGCTATCAAGATTGGGGGAACTTGGAATTTCTAGTCGACGTCGATTTTTCATAGCTAATCTAGGAGAAATTGAATTAATAACTTTTTGGAATGATTGAGGACCAATAAATGCCATTGAATCTTGATTCTCGCTTGTGGAACCGTAGACTTAGGTGATTTCTTCTCATTGATATTATTCTTGCAAACTTTATATTTGTGTTAGTTTAGTTAATTATTTCATTGAACTTTTTGAAAACCCCCAATTTATAGTTAACTTGGAGTAAAACTCAAGTCATTTGGATTCTATTACGTATTTACCACTACTACACCCTTATGGTTGGTAACTCGATTGTGGGTTATATTTGGCACGTACGACACGTTACCAAATTTTTGGGTCGTTACCGCAGACTTAGTCCTTACTCTGAGTTTATGTATCTTTTTTTTTTCAGTTTTATGCTACCACACCTCACTTGGTCAAGCCTTTATGGTGATCTTGATGCTTCTACTTACTGAAGTCTGACTGTAGGGAGTATCTTGAGGTACACTGACCAGACAATTGACCAACTAACCTCCATGATGGAACGTCTCCTCTCCTCTGGCAAAGTGCAAGACAAAGCTTGTGGCTTCTGTACTACCAAAAATCATGCAAATGATGAACGTCCTACTCTCTTTAAGGACAATCAATAGGCTAATGCCATGGGTTATCAGTTCCAGATACCATCTAGAGTCTCACTTAGGAATACATATAATCATGCAACGGCGAGGAACAGCTTGAACTTCAGTTACGGGCCTCAAACTTAGAACTATCAGACCTTCATCCCTATAGGTCAACCATTGCCTATCCCATCATTCATTTTCACTTGAGGATATGTTGAAAGCCTTTATGGGTTAACAAAGCCAATTTATGAATGAAATGGCCCAATTCAAGGCTACCAATGAGAAATCCATCATCAAAACCAAATCTGCAGTCCAAACTCTTCAAGTTCAAGTGGACCAAATGACACAATAGAATGGATGTCTCAAGGATAACGGAAAGTTGCCTTCGCAACCTTACTCGAATCCTAATGTGAGTGCTAACGTAGTTACACTTTGAAATAGTAAAGAGCTGGAAGGACCTAAAAGGAACAATGGGTCATTTGATACCAAATACCAGGTAAATGAGTTAGAACAAGAGGTAGTAATGACTCTGTTTGTCTCTAAACAGATGGTAACTACTCAAAAGGAATCACCACCCACATTTAAGGTCAAACCTCCTTTTCCACAACGACTCATCTTAGATAGGAAAAAAGAGGAAGAGAAAGAAATTCTTGAGCCCTTTCGGCGAGTGGAAATAAGTATTCCACTCCTCGCCGCTCTGAAGCAAGTCCCTAGGTACACAAAGTTTCTTAAGGAACTATGCACTAATAAAGGGTAACTTAAAGGCAACAAAAAAGTCCAAATGGGAGAAACCGTCAAGGCTATCCTACAGAAGAAGTTGCCTCCTAAATGCAAGGATCCTAAGATATTCTCACAACCTTGTGTTATAGGTGATGTAAGCATTCAGAGGGCTATTTGCAACCTTGGCGCTTCCATTAATGTCATGCCATTGTCTATTTATTAGACATTGCATGTAAGCCCATTGGAGGAGACTGGTATTGTTGGGGCATGTACCCTAGGTCGATCCATTAATTGTCTTTATGAATACTTTTAGTTAATAAAATAGAGGATTTCATTTGCTATTTATTATAATTAATTTACATGTTTACATTACAATAAGATCCATGGGTATTTGAAGAAATATCCTAAAAGTCCCTAGTCTATCATTATACTGGGAACTATAATGAATTAAGACTAGTGCGAGTCATGATTGATGATCATATGATAATTATACGTATAGGGATACGAATCAAGATCACGAGTACTTGTTAGGGAACAAAGTACTGGACCAACCCGCTTTGAGAACATCATATGGATTAAGTCATAGTTATTTCTCATGATAGGTATATTTTTCAGTCCTCTGACTTGAGATTACCATAGACTTCAACATTAGGAACATAGTGATTTGACACTATCAAACGTTGTCTTTAACCGGACGATTATAAAGGTTGTGATTGGTTACTGTTTGAGCAATGTGATGAAGTTGTGTAATCAAGATAAAATTTATCCCTCTCATATAAAGAGAGATATCCAGTGGATCCCTCGATGTGTTAGACTATTAAAAGGCCTAGTCTAAGTGAATTGATATTGATCAATGTCACTTGGATGTTTTCAATCTACCTAGAGATCGAGACTAGTATGATTGAAAATGTTGGATGGCAATTTCGTGCCTTACGTTTGATCAAAAGGATATCGTGTGACAAAAGGATGTTATATACAGTATTGATTAGGTTGTATCGATTTGATCTTCGTACAACTTGGGTAGTTATAATGTCTTGCTAGAGGTCGCTTATGACTTGTATACCAAAATGTGTTTTGGTTCACTGCCAATGTTGTATGAGCCTATTGGGTCGCACACTAAGAATGGTTTTACGAGATTTTAAGATGGTTCAGAAAAATGAATTTTATATGATAAAATTCATGACAGAAACGTCCTAGTGGTGTATTACACTTATACTTCTTTAAGTAGGGGTATATGTGTAATTTACTTAACCGTCTATATACAAGGGTTTTATAAATAGACGTTTTAAGTTAGAACACACATACGAAAGATTAAGGGCCGAAACTCTATTTTCATTTTAGAAACAACTTAGGGTTTTCTGGTACGCTCTAGATCGTTTTGGAGAGAAACAAAAGGTTTGGTATTCTCTCGAAGCTAACACTTCGAATCTCGGCCCCCGTTCGTGTGTGGACTGTTAGTAGAGGGCGTTCATCGTTGGCAGCGCCTTAGAGATCGATCAACCTTCAGAAAGGTATTTTGCGATCGAGGTATGATTAAGTTTTATTGGTTTAAACATTTTTAATGGAATTAGATTCGGATCCTGTTGGGGTTTTTGTGAAAATTGTTTTGTAACCTCCACTGCATATGAACCCAAAACCCAACAGTGGTATCAGAGCCTTCGAGTTCGATTCCATTGAATTCATTGCATGTTTTCTTCTGATATATACATGATATATGATTAAAAGCACGTTAATAGTTTATGTATATGTGATATACATAAGTTTTCTGTGAGATTTATTATCATGTTTTGTGTATATGATACATATATTCTTGATTTAATTGAAATTAGTTTCGTATATGCTAGTAACCATGTTAGGTTAATTCGAACAATTTTAATGAATTGAGTTTCGTGTTCTGTGATCCATGACACCATTACCATTAGGTTCGATTGGGATAGTAGTTCGTGATTCAATTACATGTTTGTGATTATTTGGATGAGGACCGAAATTGCAAATAATTAATTTTTGAAATTATATATTTATCTTGTTATATCTATTATGTTATGAAGTTTCTATTTGATAAAGATAGATAACAAATTAGATTAGGAGATATAAGCAAAATCGGTTTCGTTATCCCTATTGGATAAGAGATAAATATGGAGAATTTTGTTATTGGTGATATGCTAGGATTCAAATATCTTAAGTCCTAATTGGATTAGGATAAGATGTTTAGTTAGATGTGGGCCCGGGTTAATTAAAAATGTTTTAAATGACTTAATTTTAGATAAATTAAGGGGGGTAAATTTAGGATAATAAAATCAGCGAAAAATATGATTTCCTATAGCGAATTTTAATTTTCAAAATTGAAATTCGTCTTCTAAAAAAAAAAAAAATGGGGGCGCCGCCCCCTGTACCTCCGTCGTGATCGATCGGGGGAACCACCGCTTCATTGACCGGCCAATGGATCGCTGCGTCTAACTAATCCTAGCACACGGAAATTCTTTTATTAGTGAACAGTATAAAATTCTCCAAATTTTTTATTGATTTAACAAATCAATAAAAATATATGATATTTCATTGTTTACATAAAATCACTAAAACTGAATAAAATCCCTTTATTAAATTTTAAGTCTCGTGCCATCCACTTCAAACACTTGTCAAGGCTTCGATCGCATTAATACAGTTTCAGCCATAGTTGGGTGTATTGTGTTATCTTGGTGAGACAAGTTGGATAAGAGTTACCTAAATGTTTAAAATGGTCCGACTTAATAAAGCTATCAAAATAGTTTTGAGTTTTAGGCACATGATGAGATAAAAAACATGATAAGACATAAGATGTCCCGTATCTCATAAAAGTATCTAAAATTACTTAAGACGTAATTGGTAACTATTACCTACCTAAATAATCTAGTTATGTGTTTCATGCCATAGCTGTCATAGAATTAGGTGACATATGGATTTTAGTCCCCTAAATAAACAGTATGTTTTAGGAGGGTTGTTAATTTAGTGGGAGTCTACTCCTCTATACTAAAAAAAACTTTGCATAATCTTTATTGTAGATCAATGGCCTCTTCAAGTAACAATAATCCCATGTCACTACGATCCATCCTTGAGAAGGATAAGCTATATGGGACTAACTTTCTTGACTAGTTCAGAAACTTGAGAATTGTTCTTAAGCATGAACGCAAGTTGTATGTCCTGGATGCTCCAATCCCGAGGACCCACCAGCCAATTCTACGAAAGCTGTGAAGGATGCGCATAATAAGCATGTCAACGATTCTACCGATGTTGCATGTATTATCTTGGCAACTATGGTTCCTGAACTTGAGAAGGACATGGAACTAATGGAAGCCTACGACATGGCTATAATATTTGAAGGAAATGTTCCAACAAACAAGCTATGCAAGAAAGGTTCGAGATAGTCAAGAACCTACATTCTTGCAAGATGACTGAGGGTGCGTCAGTTAGTCCTCATGTTTTGAAGATGAAGGGCTATGTTGACCAGCTTGATAGACTCGGATTTCCCATAAGCCAAGAGTTGGCTACGGATTTGATCCTGAATTCATTACCAGAGAGTTACTCATAATTTGTGATGAACTACAATATGAATAATATGGAAAATTCAATTTGAGAGTCCCATTTGATTCTCAAAACTGCTGAACAAAATATCAAGAAACCCTCTAGTAATGTGTTGATGGTCCAAAAGGGAAATAAATTGAAGAAGAAAGGCAAAGGCAAGGCTAGAGTTGCCAAGGCTGTTGCTGCACCTGTCGCAAAGCCTGTGGAACAAGTCAAGCCCCAGCCTGTTCTTGCTTCAAAACACCCAAAAGAAAAGGAAGAAAATTATCATTTTTGTCATGCACCAGGACATTGGTTGAGAAATTGCAAACTCCATCTGGAAGATCTAAAGAAGAAAAATGGTAGTGCGACTACCACTAAAGGTATTCATGTTATTGAAATTAATTTATCTACTAGTGATTCCTGGGTATTAGATACCGGATGTGGATCTCACATTTGTATAAATGTGCTGGGACTCACCAGAAGTAGAAAGTTGAAGAAATGAGAAGTCATCCTCCGCGTAGGGAATGGAGCAAGAGTTGTTGCCCCGTCTGTTGGATCACATGACTTAGTCTTACCTAGTAGACTTATTTTAACTTTAAATAATTGTTATTTTTGCTTGCCATAAGCAGAAATATCATTTCGTTTCATGCTTGGATATGGATGGTTTTGATTTTATTATTGCGAATAATAGATGTTCCATTTCTCGTAAAGATATATTTTATGTGAATGTTGATTTGTGTTATGGTCTTTATATTCTAAGTATGAAAAGGTCCACTAATACTCCAATTTTTAACATAAATACAAAGAAATTCAAGTCAAATGATTTGAATCAAACCTATCTTTGGCATTGTCGTCTCGGGCACATAAAAGAGAAATGCATAAAGAAGCTCCATAAAGATGGGCTTCTAGATTCATTTGATTTAGAAACATATGAAACGTACGTATCTTGGTTACTAGGCAAGATGACTAAAAACCCCTTTACTGGACACAGTGAAAGGGCAAGTGATTTATTGGGTCTAATATATACCGATGTATGCGGTCCTATAAACACAATGGCTAGAGGAGGTTATCAGTACTTCATTACATTTTTGCGATGATTTGGCGCAGATATGGTTATGTATATCTAATGAAACATAAAGCTGAATCATTTGAGATGTTTCGAACGTTTTAAAATGAAGTGCAGAATCAACTTGGTAAAACTATCAAAACACTTCGATCAAATCAAGGTGGTGAATATTTAAGCCAAGAATTTGATGATCATTTTTTGATATTGTGGGATTGTCTCCCAATTGATTCCACCAGCAACACCACAATGGAATGGAGTTTTCGAAGTGAGAAATCGAACCTTATTAGATATGGTTTTATCTATGATGACTCATGCAGATCTTCCATTATCCTTTTGGGGTTATGCATTACAAACTACAGCTTTCACTCTAAATCGAGTTCCTTCTAAAGCGGTTGATAAAACACCATATGAGATATGGTACGGGAAAAGACCTAGTTTGTCTTTTCTTAAGATGTGGGGTTGTGAGGCTTATGTAAAGCGACAAGTCTCAGAAAAACTAGCACCTAAATCTGATAAGTGTTTATTTGTGGGGTATCCTAAGGAAACAAAAGGATATTACTTTTATAATCCCGTTGAGAACAAAGTGTTTGTTACTCGATATGGTGCCTTTATCGAAAAATAGTTTATTTCAAAGAACACTAATGGGAGAGAAATAAATCTCGAAGAAGTTCAAGAATCACAAATAAACACTGAACCGCTACTTGAAGTTCAATAACGTTCTGAACCAGTTGAACCTCCACCAGTGACACAAGGCCCACGTAAATCTGGTAGGGTAAGACATGAGCCAGAGAGATTCAGATTTATCATTACTGATAGTCGTGATGTGTTGCTTATGGACCAAAATGAGCCCACCACTTATTAGGAGGCTATGTCTGGACCAGACTCAGATAAATGGCTAAGTGCCATGAACTCTGAGATGCAATCCATGTATGATAACCAAGTTTGGAACTTGGTTGATTCACCTAAAGGTGGTAAGACCATTGGATGTAAATGGGTTTTCAAGAAGAAAACTGACATGGATGGCAAAGTGCATACTTTTAAAGCAAGACTTGTAACAAAAAGTTTCAAGCAGACTCAAGGTGTTGATTATGATGAAACTTTTTCGCCAGTAGCCATGCTTAAATCCATGAGAATTTTAATTGCCATTACTGCATATTATGACTATGAGATATGGCAAATGGAGGTAAAAAATAGCATTTCTTAACGCAAAGCTGCTTGAGGACATGTATATGACACAACCTGAAGGTTTTGTACATCCTGAGAATTCTAGGAAGGTATGCAAGCTTCAAAGATCCATTTATGGATTAAAGCAAGCTTCTCGGAGTTCGAATCTTCGTTTTGATGAGGCAATCAAGGATTTTTGTTTTATTAAGAACAAAGATGAGCATTGTGTATATAAGAAGATCAGTGGAAGTGTAGTTGTTTTTCTGGTACTATATGTTGATGATATAGTACTCATTGGAAATGACATACCAACATTGCGGAATGTCAAGTCTTGGTTAGGGAAGTGTTTCTCAATGAAAGACTTAGGAGATGCTGCCTATATCCTAGGGATAAGGATCTATAGGGATAGATCTAAGAGGCTAATCGGTCTAAGTCAGAGTGCTTACATGGACAAGGTGCTGAATAGGTTCAGTTTGCAAGACTCTAAAAGAGGATTGTTGCCAATGTCTCATGGCATAAGTCTCAGCAAGACTTAATGTCCTAAGACAAATGATGAGCGAGACCGTATGAATAAGATTCCATATTCATCAGCTATTAGATCTATCATGTATGTCATGCTATGCACTCGACCTGATATATCATATGCTTTGAGCACTACAAGCAGATATCAGTCAAATCTTGGTGAGAGTCACTAGATAGTAGTAAAGAACATCCTTAAATATTTAAGAAAGGACTAAGGAAGTGCTATTGGTCTATGGAGGTTTTGAAAGTGATCTAGTTGTAAATGGTTACACAGATGCAAGTTTTCAAACTGATATAGATGATTTTAGATCGTAGTCCGGATATGTGTTTACTTTGAATGGGGGTGCAGTAAACCGGAAAAGTTCGAAGCAAGAGAGGCGTGGCGATTCTACAAATGAAAGTGAGTATATTGCGGCGTCGATGCAAAGAAAGGAGCGATTTGGATCAAAAAGTTCATTTACGAACTAGGTGTGGTTCCAAGTATTGCTAACCCTGTTTGTTTGTATTGTGACAATAACGAGGCAATAGCACAGGCAAAGGAACCTAGATCACACCACAAATCCAAACATATACTCAGGAGTTTTCATCTCATCAGAGAAATTATTGAGAGGGGAGACGGAAGATTTGCAAAGTACCTACTAAAGACAACGTTGCGGATCCATTGACAAAAGCTCTTCCACAAGCAAAACACGATGGTCATGTTAGATCATTAGGCATTAGATGCATGTATAATTGGCCCTAGTGCAAGTGGGAGATGTTGGGGCATGTGCCCTAGGTCAATCCATTAACTGTATTTATGAATACTTTTAGTTAATAAAATAGAGGATTTCATTTGTTGTTTGTTATAATTAATTTACATGTTTACATTAGAATAAGATCCATGGGTATTTGCATAAATATCCTAAATGTCCCTAGTCGATCATTATACTGGGAACTATAATGAATTAAGACTAATGTGAGTCTTGATTGATGATCATATGATGATTATAAGTATAGGGATACGAGTCAAGATCACGAGTACTTGTTAGGGAACAAAGTACTGGACCGACCTGCTATGAGAACATCACATGGATTAAGTCATAGTTGTTTCTCATGATAGGTATATTTTTTAGTCCTCTGACTTGAGATTACTAGAGACTTCAACATTAGGAACATAGTGATTTGACACTTTAAAACGTTGTCTTTAACCGGATAATTATAAAGGTTGTGATTGGTTACTGTGCGAGCAATGTGATGAAGTTGTGTAATCAAGATAGAATTTGTCCCTCTCATATAAAGAGAGATATCCAGTGGACCCCTCGATATGTTAGACTGTTAAAAGGCCTAGTCTAAGTGAATTGACATTGATCAATGTCACTTGGATGTTTTCAGTCTACCTAGAGATCGAGACTAGTATGATTGAACATGTTGGATGACAATTCCATGCCTTATGTTTGATCAAAAGGATATCGTGTGACAAAAGGATGTTATATACACTATTGATTAGGTTGTATCGATTTGATATTCGTACAACTTGGGTAGTCATAATGTCTTGCTAGAGGCCGCTTATGACTTGTATACCAAAATGTGTTTTGGTTCACTGCCAACGTTGTATGAGCCTATTGGGTCGCACACTAAGAATGGTTTTGCGAGATTTTAAGATGGTTCAAAAAAATGAATTTCATATGATAAAATTCATGACAGAAACTTCTTTGTGGTGTATTACACTTATACTTCTTTAAGTAGGGGTATATGTGTAATTTAATTAACCGTCTATATACAAGGGTTTTATAAATAGACGTTTTAA
Organism: Stephania yunnanensis; assembly: GCA_039657365.1. Classification (NCBI taxonomy): domain Eukaryota; kingdom Viridiplantae; phylum Streptophyta; class Magnoliopsida; order Ranunculales; family Menispermaceae; genus Stephania; species Stephania yunnanensis. The sequence goes on from CM077583.1 coordinate 22,796,585, forward strand.
GTTAGAACACACATACGAAAGATTAAGGGCTGAAACTCTATTTTCGTTTTAGAAACAACTTAGGGTTTTCTGGTACGCTCTAGATCGTTTTGGAGAGAAACAAAAGGTTTGGTATTCTCTCGAAGCTAGCACTTTGAATCTCGATCGCCGTTCGCGTGTGGACTGCTGGTAGAGGGCGTTCGTATATAGTTGGCAGACCGTTTCGCTATGAGACTTGTTGGTGTTCTCGGTGACGTTCTTGTCCGAGTGAACAGTTTTGTGTTTCCTATTGACTTCTATGTGGTAGACACGAATGAAGAGTCATTCCCCAATGCTTTGTCAGTACTCCTCGGATGTCTATTTTTGAAAACGCCGAAAATGAAGATAGATGTTGATGATGGATCTCTGACCATGGAGTTTGATGGTAAAGTCATCAAGTGTTACATCTATAACACGATGCGATACCCTAGTTATGTGTCATCTGTGATGTGTACAATGGACTGTGTGGATCCGCTCGTTGAGCAAACCTTGCTCACAAGTGGCCATGATGAAGTTAAAGTAGTGTTAGAGCATCATCTCGACTCTACTCAAATCCACGAGAGTGTTCTGGCCTTCGATACTGATGTCGAGGATATTGTTTTTTAGTTGGATTCATTCCAATCCCTGCCCCTAGTATCTATCGTTTGGAGTTGCCTACTTCTAACTCCGAACTTTCTCCCTCCTTGGTTAAAGCTCCCACACTTGAGTGAAGCCATTACCTGAGCACCTAAAGTATATGTTTTTGGGTGAGAATGACATAATCCCTATGATCGTCTCAGCGAAACTTACACATTTGGAGGAAGAGAGGCTCCTTCGAGTATTTTGGGTGTCTAAACAGGCTATTAGGTGGACCATAGCAGATATTAAAGGTTCGAGCCTTTCCACTTGCATGCGTCATATATATATGGAAGAATGGTCAAAACCTATGAGAGAGTCCCAGAGGAGGCTCAATCCGCTCATGATGGATGTCATGAAGAAGGAGATACTGAAGCTCCTTGATGCTAGCATGATTTACCCCATCTCTGATAGTAAATAGGTATGCCCTATCCTGGTGGTCCTTAAGAAAATGGGAGTCACGGTAGTAACCGATTCCCATGGTGAGTTGGTTCTAACTCGAATTCAAAATGGATGGCGGGTATGCATTGACTATAGGAAGTTAAACGCTTCCACCTGGAAGGATCACTTCCCCCTACCTTTCATTGATCAAATGTTGGAAAGACTAATCGGTTGTTCTCATTACTATTATTTTGACGGGTATTCCACTTTTCATCAGATATCAGTAGCGCTTGAAGACCAGGAAAATATGACCTTCATCTATCCGTTTAGCACTTTTGCCTATCAGCGCATGCCCTTTGGGTTATGCAATTCACCTGCCACCTTTCAAAGGTGCATGGTGAGTATCTTTTCAAACTTTGTCAACCATTTCATTGAGGTCTTCATGAATGACTTTATTGTTTACGGTGATTCATTCAACAGTTGTCTCATCAATCTGATAAAGGTACTCAACAGGTGTATCGAGAAGAACCTGGTTCTGAGCTATGAAAAGTGTTCTTTTATGGTGGAACAGGGTGTTATTTTGGGACGTATTGTCTCAGCCACGGGCGTAGAGATAGACTAAGGTAAAATTGATGTTATCAAGAAACTTCCCTACCATATGAATGTGCGGGAGATTAGATCATTCCTTCGACACACCGATTTTTTCCATCGTTTCATCAAGGAATTTTCAAAAATAACACAACCCCTATGCCATCTAATTCAAAAGGACGTACCTTTTGAGTTTGATAAGGCATGTAAGAGTGCATTTGATGCACTAAAGACTCACTTACTAGCATACCAGTGACTCAGACCCCTAAATGGGAGCTTCCATTTGAAATTATGTGTGATGCTAGTAATTATGCAGTGGGTGTAGTCTTAGGACAGAGAGTCAGGATAACTTTACATGTCATTTATTATGCTTCTTGTACTCTAGACACGGCTCACATGAACTACACCACTACTGAGAAGGAGCTCCTTATCATTATCTTCACACTTGAGAAGTTTCGACCTTATCTCTCGGGAACCAAGGTTATCATTTACTCTGATAATGCTGCCTTGAAGTACCTAATGAGTAAAAAGGATGCTAAACCTAGGCTCATTAGATGGATACTACTACTACTGGAGTTTTACATCACAATCAAAGGTAAAAGTGGTGCACAGAATGTAGTCGCAGACCATCTCAGCAGAATTGAGAATGGTGAGAGTCCTACCCCTCTTTTGGATGATTTCTCTGATGAGTACATCTATGTCGTTGTGTAAGATCTCCTATGGTACGCCTATTTGCTGAACTATATCACCTTGGGAGAGCCATCTCCTCACCTTTCGATGGCCTAGAAGAATAAAGTAAGGAGCGATGCTAAGTACTATGCATGGGATGACCGTACATATGGGAATTCTACTCTGACTAGGTTATCAGGCGTTGTGTTCCTCAGACTGAGAGGCACTCCATATTGGCCTTTTTTCATACATATGCCTGTGGTGGCCACTTTGGTCCCCGTCAGACAGCTAGGAAAGTTCTTGAGATTGGGTTTTAATGGCCCACCATTTTCTATAATTCATACATGTTTAGTAAGACTTGTCCTAATTGTCAGAAACTGGTAACCTTAGTCATCGAGACCAAATGCCACTTACCCCTTTGTGAGATATTTGACGTTTGAGGTATAGAATTTATGGGACCGTTTCTAGTGTCATTTGGTAATGTTTACATACTCTTAGTAGTGGACTATGTGTCTAAGTGGGTGGAAGCTAAGGCTACGCGCACTAACGACTCTAAAGTGGTATGTGAATTCTTCAGATCGAGGATTTTCACATCATTTGGTACCCTACTTACCCTGATCAGTGATAGAGGCACTCACTTCTGCAACGGTACGATCAAAATTCTTCTGATGAGGTATAATGTCACTCATAAAACTTCTACAATGTATTATCCATAAATGAGTGGCCAGGCAGAGGTCTCTAATAGGGAGATCAAATCCATCTTGGAAAAGACGGTGAATCCTCCTCATAAAGATTAGGTTTCACGTCTTGATGATGCAGTTTGAGCTTACCGAACGACATTTAAAACACCAATTGGGATGTCCCCATATCGCCTTATGTTTGGTAAAGCTTGTCATCCGTCAGTCGACCTCGAGCTTGAATCCTATTGGGCTGTGACACAGCTTAATTTGAAGCTCAATGAGGCAGGAAAAGGGAGAAAGCTCATTTTCCAAAAATTAGAGGAAATTAGGAATGATTCGTATGAAAATGTGTAGGTTTATAAAGAAAAAACAAAAGTGTTCCATGATAGCAATCTTTCTAGGAAATATTTTCAAGTTAGTCAGAAAGTGCTTTTATTTTAGTCACGTTTTAAGATTTTTGAAGGTAAGCTAAGATCGAGGTGGACAGGACCATATGTTGTGACTGCGGTGTACGATCAGGGAGCAGCGGAGATTCAGAGTTTAGAGACACTGGTAATGTGTTTAAGGTGAACAGCCACAGATTGAAGATCTTTTATGAAGACTTCCTGAGCCATAATGCGGAGGTCGTCTCACCGTAACGCCAGTCTATACCGATTGACAGACTCCGACCAAGTCGAGCCAACGACTTTAACCAAAGGCTATATTGGGAGCCAGCCCAAACTATGATAAGTATCATTTGGTTTATTTATTTTCATATTTTTTATCATTTTGCATGAGTTTGTATCATTTCCTTCATCTTATATTTATCATGTTCCTTCACCATCTTGTTTCTTTTCTGTGTGGACCTCTCGACTTGGTTTGAACCTTGAGGACATGGTTCGGAATAAGTCGAGCCAACGACTTTAACCAAAGTCTCTATTGGGAGCCAACCCAAACTATGATAAGTATCATTTGGTTTATTTATTTTCGTATTTTTTTATCATTTTGCATGAATTTGTATCATTTCCTTTATCTTATATTTATCATGTTCCTTCACCATCTTGTTTCTTTTCTGTGTGGACCTCTCGACTTGGTTTGAACCTTGAGGACATGGTTCGGAATAAGTTTGGGGTGTTTTAGGGATTGTGGATTGTTTTTGATGGATTCCTTTGTGAAACACCGCAAGTGAGATCGTTTATTTTTTTATGTGGTTATATGCCAATATCTGATGGTAATGCCGTTATTTTATATCATTTCTTCCATTTCTCTCATTTCTTGTCCATTCATATTCCTTTCAAGTTTCATTAAGATTTGATACACTTTCATGCATATATGTATTTAATATATTTTTTAATTTTTAATTTTTATTAGTTATTTAAAGTCACATGAAACTTTTTGCATGCCTTTGGTTGTGGATGAGTACATTACAGTTGCCTTTTTGACTTGAAACTCAGGGAAAATTCGGGAAAACACTCAATCAAATTCGTAGCTCTCCATTTTTATGATTTCATAATTATGGACTTAGTTTATGGTTGGACTCCATACTAGATAACGAAAGTGAGTAGACGGTCAAATTTGTGCAAGTGGTAGTATTTTAATCCACATTTAGGGATTTGCTTGATTATAGTGAAACTGAGAAGGGCTAACAAGAGTTTTTTCTAAAAAAAATAGAGAGTCCCATAGGTTTCCACAGGAAATGGAGTAAAGAATCTTATGGTGGAAAAAGTTAGAAAAACAGTCCACAGGAAATATAGCATGGATCGTACTACTTGAAAGAAAAATTTGAGGAAAAATAGAGAAAATAAGATTAAAAAAGGTCGAAGTTTTGAAAACTCCTCAAATAAAAGATTTAGCTCGAATGTTCTCACTTGATTAAGTGAGATTTTAAACTTGCGTGCCTGAATGTATAGACCAAGAAAACTCGTGAGTAGTTGATGGCCTTTGTCTTGATCGGATCTATGTCTTTAAAATGTGGTTTTAATTGTGTTTTAGTTGCGAATTTTGACATATCATAACTCCGAAATTTGCTAAGTTACTTGTTCATTTGGTGACTATGTAAATCAAAGGGGCTCCATGAATTTTGAATCGGGTGTAGGAATAGGCATAGCCATAGTCTAGTTTAGTTTGTGTTGTCATTTACACCTACGCTCGGAAAAATACTTAAAATGGAGTATTCACATGCAGTGATAAAATGCCATAAAGTTTTTCTCGAGTTACGCATTGCGCGGTGGCTAGAATAGGAGACAATAGACCAAGTAATGCCAGCCACGTGGTTCGTTCTCATTGGACACCAGCACAATAGCACGTCATCCATTTTCTCTCCACCAATCTGCAAGCGTTGCATCATGCTCACATCCCCAGCTGGCAAGCAAGGAAGCCAACTCCACCAATCACATGCTGCCACGTGGCATCTCACAATACAAATCACACCACCATTTCTTCTCCTCACTTCAGCCTCCATCAGTTTGTCCTCGGGATGCGCATCCGCACAAGCTCCCAGAACTTCACCGATTATGCATGACGCTCACATTGCCTCCTATGCTCCATGTGGCGTGCTCTCACCAAGCCACAGCGTCATCACATATCGGTTCAGCCAATAGGAAGGCGACACGACAGCACGTGTCAGCACTCTCAAACAATAGGCTGCAGACACTTAGACAGAACCCATTTTTACCCCAAAAAAGTCCCTAGATGCTCCTCGGCGCACGTGTTACTAGACTAACCCTCAAAATTAGTTTCTCTCACCTCTAGAGAGCGATTTTTAGTGGTTTTTCATATTAGGAACTAGAGTATTCATATGGGGAGAACACATTGGAGCCGCCACACACAACTTTTCATACTTGGAGATTATAGAGATGATGTCCGACTAGACCAACATTTGCCTGGGTCGAAGGGGAAGCAAATGGTATTCATGATTCATGTCAAATACTATGTAAGATCTATGATTTTTATTTAATTTGATTTTATTCCTCCTATTTCATTGTCGTTGATTTCAAAGTATATGATTTAGATCTAGGGTATGTATGTAGACAGTGCATGCTTTTAGGTGGACAACCTATAGTTATTTGGACTATTAGTATCCGTGTAATTGTGTTTTTGGACCAATAAAGTGATGAACACTCACCCATTTGTCGTCGAGCCCTTTCAATTCTTGAGTCTGCAATAATTGAATCTAGGTTAAATCAGAAGCGGATGCGATCCGTTTATTTAGGATTTATGTTCCCATAATCCAAAATTACTGCAGTTAGTGTGTTAAATCCAATTGGCGGATGTCTAGGGTTATACATTGATTAGGGAAATAATTAGTGGCGGACGTCACAACTATCAATATTAGGGGAACTAGGATTTTTTTGCGAACGTCGATTTCCTATAGCTAATCTTGGAGAAATTGACTTAATAACTTTTTGGAATGATTGAAGACCATTAAATGCCATTGAATCTTGATTCTCGCTAGTGGAACCGTAGACTTTGGTGATTTCTTCCCATTGATATTATTTTTGCGAACTTTTTATTTGTGCTAGTTTAGTTAATTATTTCATTGAACTTTCTAAAATCCCTTCATTTTTAATTAACTTGGAGTAAAACTCAAGTCCTTGGGATTCGATCCCGTATTTACCACTACTATACTTTTGTGGTTGGTAACTCAATTGCGAGTTATATTTGGCACGCACGACACGTGACCAGACTTTATAATCACATTGTACTCGAAGGATACAATTCGGGTGAATTAGATTTCCTAGATCTTTTCCCCATAGCTTAAGACCTTCTTTTAATTTTTTATTAGTAGTTAGATTAAATTAGTTATTAACTTTTATTGAAAAAACCAATATCAATGTGCCTAACTTTATTCCTTAGTTAGACTAAACATTGACACATAACCATCCTTGTGGATATGATATACCCGAGACCAACATGAGTTCGTGGCACTATCACTTTGACGATTGCCATACACTCGTGATCACTATATGCTATCAAGCGCAAATCCCTTCCTCGGAGGTGTCTCTAAAGTATCTTGAATTATTTGTAAAATGTTGGATTCCTTATCTTCATACTTAATATTCGGGTAATCATTATCCGTTCTATGTATGTTTTGTGCAACACCGAAAATTTGATTCAACCTAGTAGGTGAAATATCGATTTTCTTCCTTTTAAAGACCGTTTTGTCCTATTCCCTACTATCATGTCCATTAGTATAAAATTCTCGTACAATTTGTAAACATCCCATTTCTTTTTTTCCCGTATAGTCTCTCATAAGTCTATCCCATACCCTATCTCTGATGATGTTGACAATTCTATCCTCAAACTTGCTCACATTTCCAATGTTAAACCTTCATTCAGGAATGATGACTCTTTTTACCACTGTAATACCACATCTAAGCTCTAGGTCTCATAAATAAAAAAGGTAATAAGGCACCAAGTCACTAGGGTATGGGTTCTCAAAATATTCTTCCTCATCAGATGACAATGGTGATTTCTCTCTAAGTTAAGCCTTCTCATGTCTTGGATCTCTAATGCTAATCTCGATGGGTATTATATTATTTAGGAGGTCAGCATACTTCTGCCTTTATTTGGGTTGCACTACACATTTTCCTTTATCTTGTTTAGTCATCTACCTATTCCTCTACCTCAACCCGCCAAAGGATAGTTCGACTATGATGAAATAGGTAAAGGGAAATTTAGTCTTTGAAATTCCATAATAACAAGGTAATGAAAACAATTTATCCAATGGTTTTAATTTGAAATTCAAGAGAGGCGAAAGTGATACTTATAAATTATTTTTATCGACATGTCCCTTTTATAGGTATGTATATATTGGAAAAAATCGTAGAAAACCCAAACTCATTTGAAAACCAATATTCAAATTGAAAAGGTGCTTAAAATTGTTGTTAATAAAAATAGCATTAATATCATCATTTATTTTTAAAATCAACCTAAATTACACTTTAAAAAATTTCTAATTATTGAATTCTCAATTTAATGAAAAAAATTCGAGATGAGCATGGTTGGAGATCATAGATATTTCTTGGGTCCAAAGACTACACAGTATCAAGACATTATAACCATATCTAAGAATAAAGATGGTAAATCTCTTGTTAACCTTTTATGATTGGACGTTGTTAATGCTATTCGAACACATAAGAGCTCCGCTGAGAAGACTCAAAAGAAAACAAAGGTGTCGATGTTATTCCTATATTATACAGATGCATGATTGTTGGCTTATTATATCTTACTGCAAACAGACATGATATTGCTTTCAATGTTAGGGTTTGTGCTCGCTATCAGGCATTTCCAAAAAAGTCTCATCTAGTTGCTGTAATAAGGATTCTACACTATGTGCATGGAACAATGACTTTCATATGCTATTTATTGAGGGAGGTGCTACCGACTTAATTGAGTATAGTGATGCTGATTGGGCTAGAAATATGGATGATTAAAGGAGTACTATAGGTGGATGTTACTACATGGGTTTTAATCTTCTTGCTTAGACTAGCAAGAAGTAGATTTGCATTTCGCTATCTACTATTGAACCTAAATATATTGATGTTGACAGATGTTCTACATAGTTAATATGGATGCAGCAAAAACTCAAAGACCATAGAATTTCTTTATCTCAATTAAAAGTTTATTTTTATAATAAAAGTTCCATTAATATTTAGAATAATCCAATTCAACTATCCAGGAAGAAACATATTGGTATTTGTCATCATTATATCAGGGATCTTGTGAAAGATGATTAATTTGTATTTAGCATGTTCCTACTGAAAGGCACTTAGCTAATATATTTACAAAGGCTTTTAACAAATAGAAGTTTCAGAGATTGCACATGACATTGGTGTATGGTCTCACTATAAAGGTTTTTACCGCAACTTGGTAGCTATGTAAGTTTAGCCTGACATCCTTATGTTTGACATTTTGTTTTGAGCTGCTTATGTGTTTGACAAACAAATAGCCACTTAGATTTACCTACTACACATGTCGCCCCTATTATGCCGGTTGTAAAAAAACTAACTGTTAGTCATGGTTGAGGGGGAGTAAGTTTTGTTCCTCTAGACTCAATGGATTAATATTTAGTGGATTTAAGAGAGATTTTTGTTATGATTTGGGTTATTCTTTGGTGATTCTTTTATAATACCTTATTCTCAAAATTCGGTCTTCCTAATTCAAGTTCTTCTCCTTCGTTGAGACTTGTTTTCTTTTATTTCCATTTGATTATCTTTCTTGCTTGAAGCTACTACAAGAATGTCTTAGCAATCTTCTTCAACATTGCATGGTGACTCTACTTCAACGTTTGATCTTCCAAGGTTAGAGAGCATTTACTACCATGCTTCATCAAATTAACACTTCATTAGTACACCATCTAATCTTAGGATTTTTATAGAGAGTACAAAAGTGAAGTCAGGGGATGTCCAAGGAAAACAATCAGTTGGGCAAATTGGCTCTTTCGAGAAAACCAAAACTGACAAGGGAAAGAAGAAGGTTGATCGGAATGATAAGGTTTCCACTTAATAAGGTTTCCGAGAAAGCAAATTGGTTCATTTCACAATACTATTTTGTACCTACTCCCTCTTCTTTTAGTCATTTCCAGTTATTAGCGTGTGTGGAGAAGTTTAAAGATACGGTGAAGAGGATGTATTGGTTTGATCAACCGATCAATGTGTCGCATTTTTATTAAACTAGTGTAGACTAGTTGTTGGTACAGACAAGTGTCTATTGTTTGGTGAATTATCAAGGCTTCTATATTGATTCCATAGTGAAGGAGTTTTACAACAATCTTCTTCAAAATTCTGGGGACACTACTGCGGCCAAGGTATTTGTTTGTAGTTATTATATTCCATCCAGTCCAACTTCAATTAATTGTATGCTAAGACTTTCATGATTGGAGACATCTGCTAATAAACTGGGTTCGAAGATCAAGCTTAATGAAGCTATCTTTGTGCTGACTGAAGGGGTAATTATAATATGACCCTTTAACAATGTTTTTAGCTTCCTACTACAAAACTCACTTTGCAATGCCTACATGCTTTAGAAGGCCTTGACTGTAAGTGTTGTAGCCACTTCTCATCATACACGTGTATTCGAGGAGAGAGTGCTACAGCTATATGCTCTTGCTCTGGGGAAGAAGTTCAATGTTGGGATGGAAATCTATGACTCTAGTGAACGTAAATGGAAGATATAGAACATGTTATATCTACTGTGGTATCTAAATTCACTTATGGAATATACTCTGCCATTGAGCAGAATAATGGCAAGTTGGAAAAGGTGGTGGAGGGAGTTAGATTGAATCATCAAATGTTATCTAAGAATAGGATTGTTGATCTTGAATTCTCCTTCCTACAGAAGAAGTCATCAACTGTATCTGCTTTAGGATTTAAATCTGCTACTACAACAACTCCTCAAACCCATGCTACTATTAACGCTACTACTTGTCCTCCTATTCCTACCCTTCTATAATGCTATTATGAAAGCCTGGAAGAATTATGAAATGAAAGATTGTTAAGGTTTCTCATTCTGAGAAATATACTGATGCCGAGGACAAAAGTCCTATCGAAGTGCAATTTTCAAGCAAGGAAATGGCAAGAAAGGAAGACTCTTTTCCTAATGTTGTCGAACAGCCTAGAGTGCCACCAATATCAGCTAATAGTGCAAGTTCAATTGCTTTATTTCTTGATTAAAATAAGGAACTCGCCTCCCTCGTAAAGTTTCAAGCTGATGATCTAAAGGTAACTTCACATTTTTAAACTTTGATCGAACTTTTGTAACTCCAAAATGCTACTGTCGGAATAAGTATTCTTGAGTCCATTAGTGTGAATTATGGAAGTGATGGTGAAGATGTTGTAACAACATGTGAGGTTCCACGTAAGAATATTACTACATACGATTACCCATCTAGCAACATTAGAGATTCCTTCTACTGAGGACTTTAATGCTACTAACCTTGAGGCCATTTTCTTGGCTTCAATTATTGAAACCACGGTACATACAGTTAAGGCTCTAGTTAAAAAAGTTATTGCAACCAGCGCCAAGTATGTGAGTCCATCCTCCTACTCACCTTAGGCTTGAGGATTTCGATGTCAATCAAGCCATTCTTACCACTTCAGCCAAGCCAAGAACTATGGTAGATGTTATTGTTGTTGTACCTACATCTTCAGTTCATATCACTACCGTTATGATACAAACAGAAGCTATGTAAGATGACCTTGCTCCAACTCAGGATGAGCCTTTGCAATAACTAAGTTCTCTAGTGGGGATGAGAACACACCTGCTATTGTTCGATTACGTCTTGAATTGCAATGCCTATCTGACTATATATAGAGAAGATGAAACTACATAGATGTGACAAATGCAAGAAAAGTTGGACATCGTACACGACAAAGTTCGACGATTGAGATGGTTAGTTAGGACTTAGATGTAATCTCTTTGATGTTGTTTAGTCAAAAGGGGGAGTGGGCAAGAGAAAGTAAGGTTAAGTTGTTTTTTGGTTTTTTACGATTGTAAGGACGTGAACCTTTATGTTTAAAACTACATTTCAAAGATATAATTATTGGTTGATGATGAAATTTTTATGGTTTTTACTGTTGTGCGTTGTTACTTTAATCCATTGGTAATAGTATATTTTATGAAGTTCCTCAAAAATTTTGTTATCTTGCTAGTTACTATTTTTGACCAATCTACGCCAAAAAGGGAGATTGTTGACCCTAATTTACTGTGTTTGGGTCGGTTTACCCTTGTTGGCAGTATATTGTCAAATTTGAAGTAAAGTTAGCTAGGTAAATGTTGCAATGTAGATAAAATCCCTACTAAGCAAGACGTTCGAGAGGAGATACAACTCAAATATATATTACAATGCAAATTCTAGTGAAGATTACAATATCAATGTCAGATTTCAAAATAAAGATAGATCTAAAAGCGAAGTAGGAATGGAATACGTGTTGGATATTAAAACAGAGCAATAATCAGTACTAGTCCACAATAGTGAAGAAGTTCAATACTACTAGCAGAGAACTTTGAGAAGTATTACAACTACAAAATTCAAGAGAAAGGTGCATAAAGGACTGAAGAACTTTATGGAAATGACGAGGCAAGATTCTTGAAGGAATAGAAAATTTAGTTATTGAACATTGGATTATTCCAATAAGATTTACAATTGGAGACTAATGAGGTTTTCTGAGTTCTATTTTATTTACGGCTAGATTCCTTGATAGGTTAGATAGACAAAGTCTATAAATACTAAATTTTGCCATCGTGTGGATTATCATTCATTACATGAGTTTTGTGAGAATCAGAGATCATTCTAATGGTTTTTCAAATAATCAATTTGATTAATTAATTGTTTAGTCTGAGCCTACGGTGATAATGACATTAAAATCTTATTGCGATAAAAATTCTTGTTTAGTTTTTATGTGTGTTTAATAGTTGATCACTAATTCGTTAATCTCCTCAGTTCTATAAGGTTCCAAAACTTTAACACATAGAAATGCACAATTTCTATTTATTGGGTCCACAAATAATTTTTTTATTATTTTTATCCAGTTTTTTACAAATTTTGTATTAATTTCTATAATTTTTCTTTTTTTTTCTAAATAGGAAAAGGGATTTAGGCCTAAACTGGGCGAACCGGATTCATTTTAACTAAGCCGAACTAGGATTAGTTAAGGGGGCCTAGCCCCTTTTTCCTTATTGAGATGAAACAGAGCTCTGTGTTGTTTCAATCTTTTCTTCTTTTTTTCTTTAAATTTTTTATTGGGATTTGTTTAAGCTTAACCCCAAGTTACGTGTAGCATGGAGAAACCACTCCTTTACTATCATCTTCCTCAGAAGAACTGCAAATGATATGTGCTTTGACTGAGGCAAAAGGGCCGAGGTATATGTTAGATTTGTTAAGGTATATGCCTAGTATTTTATATATGTATAGATTTCTTAATCATTTATACCCATCTATAGGTGTCCACACTTGAGCGGGGACATTCCTCGAGTTACATGCCAACGTGGGATCGGGGTAGAGATTTACGTGGTAAGATTATATTAAGCATTAGTATGGTTTAAATAGTGGCTTTTATGTGGCTATGGTTGATTTGGAATTAAGTGTGCCTAAGTTAGTGATTTAATTCAAAAGCCATGTGATTTGCATCGAGACACGTGTTAACTCTAGACACAAATGGAGTAACTATTATTGTCACTTAGGATTAGTTAATGGAGCTTTGTGGGACATGTGTTTCACCTTATACCATTAGACATGTCTCGGGATACGCATGTGTAAATAGTTGTGTGGCTATGGTTTAACCATATTCGTTCACATATATTATAAATCAACACATGCAAACAAAGTTTTCTTATTTTATAAACTTAACAAGTAAAGAAAGCTTACTGGAGTGTTCGAGAAAAAAAAAACAGTTGGTTTGGTGTATTTGGTGTTTAGGAGCTTGATGAAGTGCACATTAACTAGGTAACTTACTTACACTATATCATTTAGTCCAATTTGATGAATTCATGGATTTAATGATATATATCACTATTTTTTTGTTGTTGATGATGATTTGGGATTTTGGTAGTGTGTATGGAGACCCCCAAAGCATTGGTGAGGCCTATGTCTAGAGTAAAATAAGAATTTTGTTTGCAACATTCTGGGTTTTTCAGCACATAGCGCACTAGAGATAGTAGTTACCGTGCTAATGAGGTCATCAGCGCTAATTACCATGACATTACAAAAATTTGACATTTTACAAAATTTCCAAAACAATATAATTAAGCTTAAATCTTTAAGTAATGGCCTAAACACATCGAGAAAAATGTTAGAGGTCATAAGGAACCTAGGAAAGGGTCACGAGAGTACGAATATGAGATTTGAGGTGTTGGGAGATCGGTAAAGCTAGGAGTTTCCTTTGCTTGATGTGAGTATTCTCGTTGATTGTTTGCTTACATTTCATTTCCTATTTTAACTTGTCTATTATATTTTATATTGAATATTTCTACCTTTGTACTCTCATGTCATCGACTTGTTTGTTATTCCTCGCTTGATGGGATTGGTATCCATGATATTTTGATAACTTGAGTTCTTTTGAATCCATTCATGTGCTAGATGTAATTTCTTGTTGTTTTACAGTAATGTAGTATAAATTGCATGCTATTAAGCATTTGTGAGTTTATGAATGGCTTTATGGACTTGTTCTATTTGAAAGAATTTGTGCTTTGTAACATAATCAAATCCTTGGATTCCTTAATGAGTCATTTTCTTAAAATTATAAAGTAGTTATAGAATCTAGAGTCCATTGCACTGTAACTAGATCAGCACACGGGGTTAGAGTCCCTGGGGATGTTGGCACTCACCACTAGGATGAGGCTACGGGGTTAGAGTCCCTGATGATATCGGGGTTAGAGTCCCTGATGCCACTAGGACTAAAGTCCATATTGAGGTAAATTGTTTGAGACATGTACATTCCTTAGTGTTTAATGGCTATACTGACGTAGATCACAACCGATCGGATCTAGATCATAACTATTTAGCCTTGTGTCGGTTTCACTTGTTTAACTGTGGTATTTCTTAGCATGAGTTTGGTACTTGTCTTTTGTTATTTAACATAAGCTTTTATATACTATTTAGTTTTACTTGGAAATGTAAACAAATTTCTCAACGGGGAATACTATTACTTTTTGCACTCACCATAGTTTTTATGATGGCGGGTATAGAGTCGTCGACTAGTAGGCCGGGCAAGGAGAAGATTGCCAACTACCTCTAAGCCTGTGGGGTGCCTGTGCATCGACATTTAGTAGCTTTTGGTATCCTATGTATTATGTACTTATGTTTATGATATTTTGTGGTTGTATATTGGGATGAGTGTTTAGCTCCCTAACTTATGATAATTATCAAATTGTTTATATTCGTCACCTGTTATATATGCATGTGATCGTTGTTTCTTGGTTTGTACACCCTTGGAGTTTATAATAATTGTTTTTGCATAATATATTAAGCCTTCTGCTAAATTTTATAATTTTTAATAAGTTTTGATCAACTCTGATTTTCAAATGTAAAATGATACGTGTTATACTTATTCTGAACATGAGTTTGAGTTGATTTGGATAGAAAGGCTGACTAATACGTGATTAAGTCCTATGGGGTTAGGATTTGGGCTTAATTATGGGATTAGGCTCAGCGGTGCCCTAGATTAGGGAAGGGGTCGTCACATTAAGTTTCTCGGTTATAGAAATAGTGGTTACAGGCTCTAGTTAAGTCTAGCTAGTGTGTAAGGTTTAGTTACAATTTCAGGCCAGGTATTGTTGTAATCATGATAATGGATGCTATAGTTTAGTATCATAACCAAGGTTATTGGCTATGTTATAGCTGATTATCAGAGCTTTGTTTTGTTAGTTCTATTATAGTTTTATGTGAAAACTAAAGTTTATCACTTATGAAATAAATGAGTAACTTTGATACAGTTTGATATCAGAATCTAAGTGAGTTAGTAAATCTATGTCAATGATTATGATATACATAGTACCAATTTCTAAGTTTACCAGCACCGCCAACACCACGTCAGCAGTAGCAGGGTGGTAGAGGCCGAGGCAGAGATCGAGGTAGAGGTCAAGACAGTTCCCGATGGGGGAAGAAACAAGCATAGGCCCAAGATCAGGTTCAGGGTCTGTGTACACCTATCACGTGTTATAGACGTGGTCAAGTTGGGCAAGGGATTAAATATTATCCACAGCCAATAGTTGTGATTCCACCACCGAGTTGAGATGGTGTATACATGGTAGCACAGTCAGATACCGATGCCCTACGGAGACTCATTGAGGATATTGCATCCATTTATGGTAGAGATTTATATGTTTTATTTTATTCAGGTTCTACAATATCTTTTATTTCTTGTTGCATGATAGGCATCTTAGGGTTAACATCGATTAGAGTTAGCATACATTTGATTTTGAGCACTATATTCGGGGATAGAGTTTACCCTAATTGTATTGTTGAGGGATGTCCTAGTAGAGATTGACGAGGTAGAGTTACCTGCAAACTTCAGGGTTCTCGAGTTCTTAAATCTCGACTCGTTGTTAGGTTTAGATTCGCTGGCAGCGTGATAAGTTGGTTTTTATACATATTTAGTAGATTATTTTAGTACATTTCATTATGCAAAGTATCTAAAATATATATTTAATTATATTTTTTGGTCGTTTTTAGGTGAAATGGAGTGCGCAGTTGAATTCGTGGTGGAAAAATACTTAAAATGGAGTATTTACATGCAGTGTCGGATGTAAGATAGTTTGCATCGAGTTAAGTGTTGCGCAGTGGGTAGAATATGAGACAACATATGTCAACCAATTACAAGCTGCCCCGTCAACGGTTCTCATCACAAAAGCTAGCACGTGGCGCGTTCCTACCCTTTCCAAGCACGTCACCCATTTTCTCTCCTCCAATCACATGCCGCTACATCAGCGCCACGCGTCATCAACACAGCACAGCGTGTCCACCATTTCTTCTCCTCGCACAGTAGCTGTTGATCTGCCTTGGGATGCCTGTCCGCACAAACTCTTAGATCTTTGCGAACTCGGGAGACTCTCTTTTCCGCTTTTTGGACGCCATGTGTCACACACTCACACCGTCAACCACGTCACAAGCTCCAATTCAGCCAATCAACATGCGCAACGTGGCGCTCACTCACCGACTCACAGCGTCAACAGTAGCACTATCGGCCAATCAAAAGATGTTACGTCAGTGTGACAACAGGAAACGAGCCAACAGGCTGCAGACACGTGGTGTGCACCTATTTTTGAGCCAAAAATAGCCCTACGATGCTCCTCGGCGCACAAGTCACATTCCTAACCCCCAAAACTAGTTTCTCTCACTTCCCGAGACCAATTATTGTTGGTTTTTTGTATCGTACGGAGAGAACATATTGGAGCCGCCACCGACAATGTTTCATACTTGGAGATTGTAGAGATGATGTTCGGGTAGACCAACCTTCGCTGGGTCGAAGGGAAACAAGTGGGATTCATGATTCATGGCAAAAACTAAGAGAGATCTATTATTTTTATTTAATTTGATTTAATTTCTCCTATTTCATTGTTTTTGCTTTTAATGAATATGGTTTAGGTCTAGGGTGTGTATGTGGCCAGTGCATGCTTTTAGGTGGACAACCTATAGTTATTTGGACCATTAGTATCCGTGTAGTTGTGCTTTTGGATAAATAAAGTGACAAACACTCACCCGTTTGCTGTCAAAACCTTTCGATTCTTCCTCGTCAATTTCTGGCGCCGTTGTCGAGGATTGGTATTTATCTTTCATTGGTTTTTTTTATTTTTATTTTTTTTTTATTTTTTATTTTTGCCTATCTAGTCATTTGCTCTTAACATGTATGTAGGCAACCCTGCAATGGACTCCTCCTACCCCTATAATTATAGTCGATTCAAAGACTTACATTATTATAATGTGAATGGGGTAGGTATGTCACATAATGGATATCAATTTTCTAACATGCTTTCTTTTGTGCAATAGGTTGAGATTTGCAAAATTTGTGGAGATTATTCTCATTCCGCACATAATTGTCCCTATTATCCACAGTATGAGAATTGTCACTATTTTAGCTATGCATTGCCACAACCCGACTTCTTTAGGCTCATGTCAATCCCACGGGTTCTTCAACATGAAGGAAATCAACAGTTCATCAAAGCACCTCATTGGAAGATATGGAGAAGCAATTGATAGATAATCATCAAAAGGTTAATCGAATTCTCGATGAGATTCGACAAATTGATTTTGAGATTCCAGGCTTGAAGGACTTGGAAACTCAACTTATTCAATATAATGTCAGGCTTCATAATATGACTTATGAGGATGAGTTATGTAGTACACAACCAAATTTTAACTCAGAGGAGGATGTGAGTGGTGATACGTTGACAAGTTTTGAGGTGAATGAGGTTACACAGGAGGAGGACTATTGGAGAGAAACATCAGAAGAATGTGAAGTCTTTTAAATTGAGCCAGAAATTGTCATTGCACTAAATGAGGAGGAAAATAAGATGAAAATTGATGTCATTTCAGACAAACCGGAGAAACCATAGATAGAGAGCGAGGAAGACCAACCTTTGGTGTTGGTGCAACCACCCACCCTCCCATGCACATTTGGTACACCTTATAAACTGGTGGAAATAAAGGAGCGTTCACAGATCTTCTACACTGCCGACACTTTTCTGTTGGATGATCCTGATGCGATAGATTCTTTCATTTTGGAAGTCCCGAATAAGCTCATAAATCTGAAAGAGGGCGTGCATGCTTCATTGCCCAAATACATAGATGAGCCATTTGTTGTTGACATTTCTAAAGGAAAGTGCATCATGTAATCAATCACGCCAAGTCTTAAAAGAAATGCGGCTCGTTGGGAGGCAGCCCAACATCATTTTTATTTTATTTTATTTATTTATTTCATCTATTTTAGTTTTAGTTCAGTTTTAGTTTTTTTTTTTTTTTTAATAACACTCTAATTTGGTCTTTTTATTTGTACAGGTGATATGTGACATTTGACGTTCATTGGAGGATTGGAGTACCAAGTTTTGTAGGTTTGACTTTGGATTACATTTTTAAGCATAATTTGAGCATTTTTACGAATTAACATGTTTATAGGATTTTAGGTGTTTTGCGACTTGGTTGGGACATACCCAACTTAAGTCGCTGCGTTAGTGGCGAGTTTTTGAGTAGACCCAAAACCCTAAACTTCATTCCATCATCTTGTTGAATTCACCCTTAGTTGAAAGACTTCGGGCTCACAAAATGTGATTGGAATATTTTCAGTTAACTCCTATGTTTACTAATTCTTGCTCTTGTTATGATTGTTTTTTCGTAGTTTACTTTATCACCCACACATTAGAGATTTTGTGTGTTCACTGGTTTTTAGAGTCTTTTTGTTATGCGTGCATTTCTATCATCTTCTTATCCATGTTCTTCTTTACCACTGTCTTTTTCTTTTTGTTATATGGATGCCTTAACTTGTTTTTAACCTTGAGGATAAGGTTCGAAATAAGTTTATGGGTATTTTAAGGATTGTGAATTGTTTTGGATGGGTTATTTTGCGAAAGATTGCAGGTGAGATCATTTATTTTTTTATGCAGATATCGGATGGTAACGGCGGTGTTTTACATCATTTCTTCCATTTTTTCATTTCTTGTCCATTCATATTATTTTCTCATTTCATTAGGATTTGATACAATTTCATGCATATATGTATTTAATATATTTTTTTATTTTTTATTAGTTATATAGAGTCATCTGAAACTTTGTTCATGCCTTTGGTTATGGATTAGCACATTACAGTTACCTTTTTGACTTGAAACTTAGGGAAAATTAGGAGAAACACTTAATCGAGTTCATAGCTCAGCATTTTTATGATTTCATGATTAGGGACTTAGTTGATTGTTGGATTTTGTGCTAGATAATGAAAGTAAGAAGACAATCAAATTTGTGCAAGTGATATTATTTTAATCCACAGTGGGGGATTTACTTGATTATAGTGAAAGTGAGAAGTACTAACATGAGTTTTCTTAGTGTCGAGTGTCCCACTGATTTCCATAGGAAATGAAGCAGGGAAAACTTGTAGTGGGAAAAATTAAGAAAAGCGGTCCACGGGAAATGGAGCAGGGACCGTATTAATTGAAAAAAGATTTGGAAAAAATAGAAAATATAAATTGAATAAAGGCAGAAGTTGTGAAACTCTTCAAATAAAAGAATTAGTTGGAGTGCTTTCACTTGATTAAGTGAGATTTTAAACTTGCGTGCTTTAATGTATAGACCAAAAAAACTTATGAGCAGTTGATGGCCTTTGTTTCTACTGAGTCTTTGTCTTGAAATTGGGATCTTAATTGTGTTTGGGTTGCGTGTTTTAACATATCATAACTTTGGAATTTCTTGAGTTGCTTGTTAACTTGGTGGCTATGTAAATCAAAGGAACTCCATGAATTTGGTCGGGTATAGGGTTAGTTGAGTCAGTACATTATTATATTAGGAATCTAGTTTAGTTTATGTTGTCATATACACCTTTGTTCGGGATGTGCAAAGTCTTAAGTTTGGGGGTATTTAATAAGTTGTTTTTATACATATTTAGTAGTTTATTTTATTATATTTAATTATGCAAAGTATCTAAAATATATATTTAATTATACTTTTTGGTTGTTTTTAGGTGAAATGGAATGCGCGATTGAATTCGTTGTGGAAAAAATACTCAAAATGGAGTACTTACATGCAGTGATCAGATGCCGGATAGTTTGCCTCAAGTTACATATTACATAGTGGGTATAATAGGAGACAACATATGTCAACCAATTACAGGTTGCCACGTCAGCGGTTCTCATCAAAGCAACTGACACGTGGCGCGTTCCTACCTTTTCCAAGCACGTCACCCATTTTCTCTCCTCCAATCACATGCCGTCACATCAGCGCCACGCATCATCAACACAGCTCGGCCTGTCCACCGTTTCTTCTCCTTGCACTATAGCTGTTGATCAGCCTCGGGATGCGTATTCATAAAACTTCCAGATCTTTGTCGAACTCGCGCGACTCTTCCTTCCGCTTTTTGGACACCACATGTCGCACACTTATAGCGCCAAGCACGTCACAAAGTCTGGTTCAACCAATCAACATGCGCCACGTGGGGCTCACTCACTGATTCACAGCATCAACATCAGCGCTATCAGCCAATCAAAAGATGTCACATCAGCGCGACAGCGGGAAACGAGCCAATAGACCGCGGACACGTGACGGACACCTATTTTTTGAACCAAAAATAGCCCTACGATGCTCCTCGATGCACGAGTCAAATTAATTATTTTAAGAATTAGTTTATTTATTTTATTTATTTAGTTTGGTTAGATTAGTTAGTTAAATTAATTTATTTGAAAACTCCCGATTTTTTTTTGTTGTTTTTAACTTAAGAAAGACTACCAATCTCTGTGGGATCGACCCTCTGCCACTATTCTACAAAATAGTTGGTTTAGAAAACTTGACGTGTTCGGCGCGCGTCAAATCTCTGTGACGTATCATGCTCATATCGATTGTTTCAGTAAGACTGTGATATTTGAGATCTCAGGGCGTCCGATGTTTACGTGTAGTGGTAGTACTACAGGGTAGTAAATGATTTCTTGAAGATCACTTCACCGATTACCAGATTCACTCAGAAAGGTGTCAGGTTTAATTGGTCTAACGAATGTGACGAGGCATTTACACAGTTGAATAGATTGTTAACTACCACACTAGTGTTAATGTTGCCAGAGGTTGGACAAGAATTCCTAATATATATACATGTTTCTCATACGAGTCTAGGTTGTGTGTTAATGCACGATAGAGGCACAGTGGCTTATGGATCCAGACAGCTAAAGATACACGAGAAGAGCTATCCTACTAATGATTTAGATTTGGTAGTAGTAGTGTTTACTCTATAGATATGGAGACATCATCTATATGGAGAAAGTTTCACACTCTACACTGACCATAAAAGTTTGAAATACATCTTCACACAAAAAGAGTTGAATATGAGACAACACAGATAGTTAGATTTTTTGAATGACTATGAATTTACTCTTGAGTATCACCCAGGAAAAGCTAACATAGTTGCTGATGCGCTGAATAGGATACCGACTAGAGATGTCGAGATTGTTAGAGGCCACATGAGTATGGATTACTCGAGCCAACGACGATGATGACTCAATCAGATATTCCTACCGACACTTGGATGATAATTTTTGCATAGATGAAACTTTAGACGGTGTCTATGTAGAGAGTGTTAGAGGGTCAAAGAGCCAATATCTTATACCCAAGATTCAGTAAGTTAGCCCAAAGTACTGATAGTACTTACAAGATTGATATGGGATATCAGTGTTTGAGATTTAGAGGCAGATTATGGATACCGGCAGTGGCAAAGGTGAAAGATGAGATTTTTCAGGATTCACACCATTCCTAGTTCACTACTCATCCAGGAAGAACCAAAATGTACCAAGACATGAAGAGACATTTTTGGTGGCCCAGATGAAATCGGATGTATCAGAGTTCATCAGGAACCGTGGGATCTGCCAGCAGGTGAAGGTAGAGCGTCATAGATCCAGATGATTATTACAGCCACATCCCATTCCACGATGGAAGTGGCAAGACATAGCCATGGATTGTTTTAGAGGACTACCGAGAACTGCCCATCGACACAATTCTATCTAGGTGATTATGGACAGATTGATGAAATCAGCATATTTCATACCAGTTGTAGCTCATTACACATTTGACCAGTTGAGTGTGATGTTCAAGAGGGAGATTGTTAGGCTGCATATGGTACCATTGACTATTACGTCAGACAGAGATGCTATGTATATGTCCAGGATGTGGCGGAGTATGTTGGAGCAGTATGGTACACGCCTACAATTTAGAACAACCTTTCACCCTCAGACTAATGGGCAAACTGAAAGGTTGATTCAAACTCTCGAGGATATGCTCAGGGTTTATGTACTTAAGTTTGGCGAATCATGGGTAGAGTACCTACCATTGTGTGAATTCGCACACAACAACAGTTACAAGGCTAGCATTGAAATTGCGCCATTTGAGGCTTTATATGGCAAATTGTGTCGCTCACTATCTTGTTGGGCTGAGCCAGAGGATCGGGACATTGTACGGCCTAAAATTATTATAGATCACATGGAGAAGGTATGAAGAATTCTCTAGAGGCTTAAGGGAGCCCAAGAGAGGCAGAAGAACTATGCATACATGTATCACAGCGATCTCACGTATGACGAAGGAGCCTTAATGTATCTAAAGGTTTTTCCTCAGAAAGGTTTTCACGTATTTGGTCTAGAAGGAAAGTTAGCACCGAGATTCATCGAGCCTTTCAAGATTAAAAGGTAAGTCGGAAAGGTTGCTTATGAGCTTGAGTTACCTCTAAAGATGTTGGGGATTCATCTAGCATTCCACATTTCTATGCTTCAATGGGCCAAGTCAAATGTATGAGAGAGACCGACAATGGACTTGAGTTAGATTGACCTGAGTGAGGATTTATCTTAAGAGGAGCAGCCAGTGCAAATCATAGACATGAGGGTACAACAGTTGAGAAACAAGTCTATCATGAAGGTGTTAGTCAAATGACAGTTCCATTGAGACTTGGAACTCACCTGGGAATGGGAGGACTACATTCAAGATAGGTTTCCGTACCTCTTCGAGTCAAGTTTAATTATAAGTTAAATTTAATTTCAAGGACGAGATTTCCATTATTTGGAAAAAATTGTCACGACACAAGTTTCTAATTTGAGTTTAATATTTTAATCAAGATCAAATGACCCGTGACGTGGGACCCGCATCGAGACGTGTCATGATCAAGGCGAGATGGCCAAACTATATGTTATATTTGTAATGATGTATGTCTAGTGTTTTGTATATGTATAGACTACTAACTCATTCCTACTTATGAATATGTGTCGACACGTGCATAGGAACATGTCTCGAGTTGCATGCCCGAGTAGGATCGAGGTTGAGAGTGGTAAGTTAGCATAAGTCTTAAATAGCTTTTATAGTGATTTAATGGTTAATAATATATTAAGTATGCCTAAGTCAGTAAGTTAAGATTATAGCCATGTAGGTGAAAACTGATATACTTGTTGACACATCTAAACACCATGTAAGTTACAAGTTGGTGTCACTCATTATAATTCAGTGGGACATGTGTTAGTATGTCGACCACAAGAGGGGTCTTGAAATACGTGTGCACATGAGGATCAATGGCTAACATTCAACCATATTCATTTCCTATATAAGCTAGTGATCAACTTATCAAACCAAACCTTCTCATTTCATTTCTTCACTCGGAAGCAAACTTTTTGGAGTAGAGAATTAGCTGGAGGAAGAAGACGACCAGCAACCAAAGTGGGTTTGGTAAAGGAGAGATCAAGCTAAGCTAGGTATTCCTCAAACTAGGTATACATTTCTCTATTTAAATTTGAAACCAATTCTGGTTTTTTGCCATTTTCAAATAATAGATGATTAGGTCTTTGGAATTGATTGATATATTTGGATTCTGCATTTCAAGCTGATAATCTAGCTATTAAGAAGTTCTTGATTTGGTTTTGAAATCAAAAAGATATGAATTTTTAAAATTGTAAGTCCAAAATAGAAATTTTGCATGTACTATGAACCAATCTATGTAATTTGGTCCTAACTTGCTCATTTTAAATTGAAATGAACCCAAACATATGGCATTTGAAAGCTAGCTCAAAGAAAAACAACTTTGTCTTACTAGGATTTTGTAGTTCAAATGATTTTTTTGCCTAAAAGTGCTCTACAAATAGGTGAGTAAATGCATTACAAATTTTTGAAACTAAACTTATATATGGCATAAATCCCTAATTATATATTCAAATGAGCTAATATTTTATTATATGGTTATTTTCTATGTTAGTTGCCTTGTAACCAAAATTCACATATTTTGAAACTATAAATTAGGAGAAATGAAATTTCTAAGTCTATTGGTCAAATTAGGTTCCAATTTGAGTAGTGTTTTGTAAATATGAATTACATAAATCGAACCTTTCTGAAAAGCTAAGTTAGAGACCAAAAGCATTTTACAGGGGAAGGTGTTGAGATTTAGACAATTTCATGCCTAAAAGTGTGTTACAATACTGGACTAAAAGTTTAAAATTGTTAGTATTAAGGGGTTTTTTTGGGTTAAGGTTTGTAAACCCATTTGACCTGGCCTAAACC
This sequence comes from Stephania yunnanensis, assembly GCA_039657365.1. Taxonomy (NCBI): domain Eukaryota; kingdom Viridiplantae; phylum Streptophyta; class Magnoliopsida; order Ranunculales; family Menispermaceae; genus Stephania; species Stephania yunnanensis. The sequence continues at coordinate 22,821,221 of CM077583.1, forward strand.
CAATTTATTTGAATTAGTTTGATATCAGGAACCTAAGGAAGAGTCTCGGGAGTTCGAATACGTGATACGAGATGTTGGGAGGCTCTATTAGCAAAGGAAATTGCGTGTATTGTAAGTAAATTGATTGAGATATTTATTTACATTTCATTCCTATTTATTTGTTCTTTTCAAATCATTTGGACTGATTTTCCTTTATACTCCATATGCCATGACTTGTTGTCCTTTCTTATTTCATGAGGTTGCTATCATGGTATAGATTGTTGATTAAATAATCTCAATGACTCCAAATCATGTGCTATGTCATTTTTGAATGTTTGTACAAGTGGTCAATGAAATAGCATGCTATTAGGTTAGTGTTACATAGTATTGTAAATCTATTTCCTTTGTGCATTAGAAATGTAATTGTTTCATTGGATTCTCAAACCATGTTATTTCTTGAAATATAAAAGTGGTTCTTCTATCTTTGGTCATTACATTAGAGGTCCGTCGGATATACGGGGGTCACTAGACTTTCCTAAGTGATCGGGATCTCTCCATTGTCTTGTGCAACATGCGGGAAATGAGTCCTGTGGTTTTTACCAAGCATAACTTATGTGGCACACAGGGTATGGGACCCGGGGTTGTTGGCAAGTATATATCGCAAGTGATTGGCACAAGCAAAAGGTTATAAAGGCAAGAGCACTGTTTAGACCTTCACATTGATGTAGAGCTCAGCTCTATCCTCATATAGTGGAAAAGGCTGATGTGATGAAGATCATGGTTGATCGGCCCTAGATCATTACTATTTATATGTGTGTAAGTTTCATTTTGTTTAACTAAAGTATCTCTTTGCATGTTCTCTTTTTTACATAATTGCTATTATCATGTTATTCGATACTTTTGCATATTTAGGAATGTGAACAAATGTGTCTCAGTGTTACTTTCTACTTTCCTGTACCCACTGTCCTTTTTATGATGGTGGGTGCAGATCCATTTATTAGCAACTTAGGCAAAGAGAATATTGGCTACTACCTTTGAACCAGTGGAGTGCTACTACATCGGACATTGTAGGTCTTGATTTAGATGCATTACTTTTATATGTATTTGATATACTTTTGGGGTTGTATTTTATGGGTTGAATGACAAGTACCTTTGGCCAGACACATGGTGATATATATATATATATATATATATATTATCGCCGCTTGTTATGTATGTATGCATGTGATCTTTATTTCCTAGTTTTTTCACAATTGTTAAGCATCACTTTATAAGCTTCCGCTAATTAGTTAAAACTTTCACTAAATAAACTTTAAGTTAGATTTATAAGCTTTAATTAACTCTAATTTATGAATTGACATAGGATGGGTATATTTTATATTCATTTAAAAAAATAAAAATTGGTAAGTCCTAAGATTTTGGAAAGGCTGACTAATTCCTTGTTAGGTCCTATATGGTGAGATTAGGGCTTAATAATAATGGGATTAGGCTGGACGGTGCCCTAATTTAAGAAGGGGTCGTCACATTATGCCTCACTGATTAGCGATTACTCATGTATTTCTCAATTCGCTGGCTAATTGTTGACTCTTATCTTCAGTTGACTATTTTGCTCTTTTTCCACTTATTCTTCTATTTCTTCATTTTTCCTAACTAAATCTTGAAATCACCAAAACAAGAGAATACGAAGTGTCATATCATCATTTATATCTAAAATCAACCTAAATTACACTATAAAACATGTCTAAGTATTAACTTGTCATTGTATGGTCCCTGCTCCTTTTCCTATGGATTCCATTCTTTCTCTCTTTTTCCAACCAATAAGTTCTCTACTCCTTTTCTTATAGAAATTGTGAGACTCTTTATTTTATTTTATTTACAACTCTTGTTAGCACTTCTCACTTTCACTTTATCAAGTAAGTTTTAACTCAAACTTTTCATTAAACACCATACATATTACTTCCCCTTTCGATACTAAGTCTTTATTTACGTTATACTCGAGCAAGATTCATACTTATTAGAGGTGGGCAAACAGCGATTTGGTGGCGAAAAACATCAAACCACGACTAAATCGAGGGTTCATGATTTGGTCGCTTTACGAACCATAACCAAACCGCAAACCATCAAAACCAAAACCAAATCACCTACGGGTTTGGTCGGTTTAGTTTCGCGTTTTTCTTGTGATACATTAAAAAAATAAAAAATAGTCATAAATATTAAAAATGCATGAAATTGAGATTTTGAGACTAATTAAAAGTGAGAAAAATCAAGAAATATGTGGATAATAATGTAATGGTTAATGTAATGCAACCAATAATGGTCAACTAATATTGAAGAAGACATTTTAAATCATCACTAACTTTAAAAAAAATCATCACCAATTGGCTTAAGATGATTCATATATGAATCATTATAATTAAAAAGAGTAGTCTTTGCGCTTAACCACATTCACCAACTCAAAATAGTTTTTAATTGCTAAACATATGATTCATTTAATTAGTTAGACTAATTAAAACACATCGAAAAGATTAGGGTCGTTATTACATTAAAAAAACTTCCTTTCTTTAAAGAAACTAAAAAAAAAAAAAATATGCCAAACACTATTGAATATATTTTTTAAAAATATAAAACAAAATAATCTTGCCAGAGAAAATCTTGTAGGGATTGGTGGGAGGAGTCACTACTGGTGGCACGCAACGTTGGAGGCGACCACTGTTGATAGGAGGTGGCAGTGGGAGTCGCATCAAAGAGAGTAGTGACTAGTGTGAGGCGGAGGCGGTAGTGGAAGGCGCAATTGTAGGAGGCGGGACTGGCGGGAGGGGCGGCAGTGCGAGGCACGAATGGGATGAGAAATGGTGGGAGACGCAGTGGTGGAGGTGTCTACTATTGGTGTGATGAAAGGCGGTGGCAACTGGTGGAAGGTGACAGTGATAGGCGGCGACGGGAGCCAGGGGTGGGAGAAAGAGTAGGAGATGAGGTGGGAAACAGTGGGAGGTTGAGAGAGGGACGGCTGAGAGTGGAGGGTAAAAATTTTGGTTTTCAAGTTTTATGGTTTTGAGTTGTAAATTTAAGAATTGACTATACTACCTTTGGTTTGGTGAACCTCGATTTTTTCAAAATGAAAACCACCAACAAATCGCAATTCCGCAGTTTTCAAGTTTTTTAAACCACCCCGAAACTATGAGTTTTAAAAACCAGACCAAACCATAGGTTTGGATGGTTTGGGCAGTTTTGTGGAAACCACTACCTACCCCTAATATTATTATTGAATTCCTTAGATATGTAACTTTTTCCATAAGAAGTGTTCTAGTATTCATCTTGCTTTTGTTTCAAGTTAATGGTCTTCCCTAACACTATGTTTCTAATCATGAAATTATACCGTTGCTTGCTACATTTCTTATTTTCTTCAAAAACTTGATAACACTCTTTTAAGTTACATTTGAACAAGATACTTGTATCTTACTCATCCTTAATTAAAGACATGAACTTTGCAAATGAATTATTTATTCATTACATATTACTATATATAACCTAATCTATGCTACATATACACATTCAAATAATAATAAGTAAATGAAAAAGATACACTACCATTCTTTCTTCTTTAACTGCTTCAAAAATAAAATTTTATGATCATACATGCAATGTTTATTCTTATTTCTTCCTTTCCTCCCACTTCCCATAGCTTAATGTCGATGCCCCCAAACTTAAACCAAACCTCATCCTCAAGGTTTAAAAATAAGCCTAAAACACAAAAACGCTAAACTCACAAACATAATAATAACATAATATAAACTAAAAAAATGCATAAACATAAAATTTAAACAACTAATAAAGTAACAAAATATCCCTCTAACTCCTTAAGGCTCTTGTAAATACGCCACATATGTAGAGACTTCTTCATTCCAATGAAACCTCACCCGGCAAATGGTCTTTCCAACACATTTAGCACAAAACTTTCGGTAGTTAGAAAAATAATAAAACATTTATATTGTTCAACCTAAACAAAATAAATAATTGAAATTTTAAAACTGAAATTAAAAACCCCTAGGCTGCCTCCCAGTAGTGCTTCGTTTAACATCATTAGTCTGACTCATTTTCCCTTGTTTACTCCAAGTCTAAATCGAGATACTCCTTTTGTAGGTCAGAGATAACAATATTTCTTCCATTTGGATGTACTTCTTACCTTTCAACATAGCCAATCTTCTCACTATCATCATCCTCCTCGATACTCAGTGCGATTGTTTTCTTCCTCGTGTGCAACAACATTGGTAGTATTCAAGAATGGTTGCCCAAGTATTATAAACTCATCATCATCTATAATATGATCCATAATTTCAAAATTAATGATCAATGTGAATCTACCCACTTTCACATGTAAATTTTAGACTTTCCCTATTATTGGTACCAAGTTACCATCAACTACTTACAAATTTATTCTTTCGAGACAATTGAGCTACAAATTCGCTTGTAAAATATCCTCTATAGGCATTACATTGACCGAGGCTCCCATGTGACATAAGATGTTTCTAGACTGATGCCCATCAATGCTCAATGGTATGCATATATCTCCAGGATCTCTCTTCTTGATTGGTTGAAGTCTCTCGTATGAATTTGAATTTTAGTCTCGGCTTCTTTAGAATAAACTTAATGTTATTTCCTTTAGGTGCTTCTTCAGAAGATCCTTCATCTTATTGCTTAGCTCTCCATTTTTTTCCCATTCTGATTATTATTCAAGGCATTAACCTTTTATAGCTTGAAACCTTTAAGTTCATCTTGACTCACTTCCAATCCATTCTCACGTATAACTTCATATTTTCTTACATCCAAAGTGTTTACTCTTTCTAGCTTTTACATTCATTGTCGTAGTGCTCGTTATATGAATGATAATAAAATTTTCTTTTAGATTGGAGATAGTGTTGCTCGGAAACTGCCCTTCCTTTTTTGAATTCAAAACAATGGCTAGCAGACCAATATGTCTCTCTAGGATCTTAATGGATTGTGTTCTTTCAACATCCATCCTCTTTAGAGTTTACTTCATGTTTTCCATCTCTTTCCCATGCTTTTCATGGTGTTCCTTATTGTTGATATTAATAGCTTGTAAGAACTTCTCAATTGACTTCAATGAAGCCATCTCTTCACTCAGGCCTAGCTTCATTTATTAGACTTCTTGATCAAAACCTAGAGGTAACTTCATTGCATTATCAAGGTTTCTATATGAGAAGTTTGGATTGTTGTATCCTTAATAAAACCTTTGAGAAGTCACTCCTCTCGGCCTGAAGAGGTTTCCATAGTTCTTGTTGTACATGAAGTCGATATCTTTAAACTCTATTCCTTGTTGCATGTCCAATTAATTAAGCACCATTGCTTAGTGATTAATGGGTTTTTGTATCACTTGCACCTGTGGACTTTGTTGTCCAATTTATAGCTTGACCATCAAACTACTCAGGTTGGATAGTTGAGGATGATCGTTGCTTGCGAATAAATCTCGTATGCGCCTGCTGGCTTTCTCATTATGGAACAAGTACCTACTATAGAGTTCTGAGACATAAGATCTAGGAGATCTAATGCTTCATCTTCATCTTTAGTTAGTAGAGAACCACCTACTGCGACATCCATTAATGTTCTGGTGTTGTGATTCATTCCATAGTAGAAGATCTGTAGTTATGCCCACTTCATATATCCATGTTCTAGACATCTCATCAACATTTCTTTGAATCTTTCCCAAGCCTAACCAAGAGACTCAGTATCCTTTTGCTTTAATTGGTTGATTTTTCTTTTCACTAACCTTCACTGGGGAAAAGAACTCGTCTAGAAATCTTTCATTGATTCTTGCCCATGAAGTCATACTCGCTGCATTCAGTCCTCGAAACTAAAATTTGCCTTCTGCACCCAATAAGAATGGGAAAATACTCATCCTAATAACCTCCTTTGGAACTCCAGTAATATGAATAGTGTCACATTTCGTCCATAACCCACTGTGGCTAACCATTGTAAACTCAATATATTGTGATCAAGATTGTTATTGCAAAGAATAAATGATGTTGTCTCAAAAGTATAAAGCCAAGGCTTAATATATTATCTAAGTTGCACGACACCGAGAATCTTGTGATGGCTCAGTCACTAATCACCGAGTCAAAACAGAAGACCTTCAGATTACGTATTGAAAGACAAGTCTATGTTGTTCCCTACCAAGACATTATCTCATTTGCCGATTAAAGATTCCTGAGTCACTGGCGTGTGTCTCGGACCTACGTGTCTGAGACATATCATTTTACAGCAACACTCAAGTAATAACAAATCATAATTCATCCACATAAAACAACCATGAAGCATACATGAAAAGAAATGTATTTAGTACCATATGAGAAGAAAAGCAACCGTTGGTGGCCATGTCTAAGATATACATGAGAAAATGACAAATGCGTGTTACAAGGTATAATGGAAAGTAAACCAAAATAAATGTAAATCCATAAAATCATTCATGTAGGTACATCTAAATGTAGCTAAAGCGAGGCTAAGTCTACTACAGAAGGCATGCCTTGTTCGGAAGCTTCAACCGGAACGAGTTCTCAAATTACGAAACCATCACACCAACCTCTAGCGCACTTCTCGGCATACCTTTCCCACGATGGATATAATGAATGAAACGATGTATTCACTTTTAGTGTCACCTGCCAAGTACAAATTAGAACAATGTCTCATCAGCATGTAATTCAAAATTGATACAGCAAATTTCAAATATAATCTTCAAACGTACCTTAACCCAAGGGATGCAACTATTATTTATCATGCTAACGATAAGCTGACTATAGAAAGATTGTGGCGAGGCATTACATAGAGGAAGAAATGCCAAGCAACTATCATGTGAGAGGTTCACTAGAATGACATTAAACGTCGTTGATATTAAGAGCCCCATGTCCATTCATCAAAAGAGGCCCAACGCGATCTTTATAATGCATGATAGTCTTCACTTTCTCCTAACTCATTCCAAGCACTCAGATCATAAGTCATTCATTATAAGTTCAAATGATGTCTCTGACTTAGCATACAACATACCCGTCCACCTATCCATGAAACGTGCGAAGTCTTCGCTATTCCCAAACATTTTCTTAGTCTTGGTTAAGGCTACTTTGTTGATGTGCCAAGATTAAAGAAGGTGAGATGATGTTGGAAATACTTCTTTGATTACACTAATCAAGCATAACTCCCAATCTATAAAATTACATCAGGTTTAGGCCACCCGTCCAATATAGATCTCAAGTTCTCAAGCGCCCAAACATAATTGGCATTATGCTATGATGCTATGAAAGAAAATCGAACTGAGAACATCAAATGCGTCAAAGTGATACTAACTGTCTCCAACAACGGCATCCGATACTTATTAATTTTATATGTGCAATCCATTAGAAGAACTGATGAGAAAAACCATAGAAATTTGATAGAATAAGGATGTGCTCAAAATAAGTCAGTTACGATGTTTGTCTCAGGATGCTTCCTATGCCACGACAACCATTTATTCTTCTCCAATATGTACAATAATTGTTGCATTTAATTCCTCCCACCCACATCATCAATTCGATGTTTTTGTCATGTATTGTATATTGTTCGCATAGTCAAAACATTATTTACATCTATTTGTTTCAACGTGTTGAAGATATCTCGGAGCTTCACATTCCCTTTAGTCATCTTCACCATAGCCACTTGCTCACCCGAATCCAATCTTCCTGCAAATAAGTGGTCGTTTAAGTTATTGGCAGGGTCATGATTGTGCCTCCTACATACCACATTTACAAACCACAATGAATTCACATTTTCCTTGATGTTAATAAGGAAAGGGCACCCACATTTCTTGGTACCAGTTTGAGTCCTTGAATTTCCCTCTCTTATTCAGTTCTTGGTTTCAAAGTAAGTTTTGCAGCTTTCGTTTTCCATAGTCTTTGTGACATTCCCCTAAATGTACCGGACATCTCACATGCAAGTTTCATCCTTCTCCAGCGCTGAATCCCTCCAATATCAGAGTGCTTCATAACTAACACAAACTTGTTTGCACGACCGATCATTTGAAGCTAAGAAATAGTCGTTTCTCTATATGGGGATGGCCTACAAGGAGTGAAAGCATACTTGTAGTTTGGAAATAATATGGAAATCGACATTACCTACAACCAAAACATTCAATCATAAGGACTCATCACCAAGAGTTAACAAGCAGTTTTAGTATAGCACAATCGAGACTGGTTCAAAAATTCTCTGTACCCTAAAACCAAAAATTGTGTTCCAATTTCAGCCACCGTGTAGCGAGACTTAAGGACTAAGTCTCGGTCTTATATGGCTAAAACAATCGTGCACGTTCATAAAATCGTAAAAAATACAAAAAAACACAATAAACATCAACAAATACCTCTTCTTGTACCTCTTCCTGCACTATTCTATTATCTTCAACTATTTGATGTTGTAAACAACTTCGGAATAGCCGAATCTACTAAACCTTATAATGAAAAACCAAATCATTAATGTCACTATTTGCCACACCAAAACAACGTTTTTGAACCTTAAAATGGTTCGAGTCGATTGTTACCTCACCATTGGATGATGTGAAAGTAAAAGAATCGATACACGACCACTAACAAACAACGTGGATTTCATTGGAGATGAGAGAGGAAGGAGGTAGGATACCCCAAAACCGATTTCGAAATGTATTATGGGAGTGTGGAGTGTTTCGAAATGAAGGGGCAAATGTGTCATTTCTATCAAGTTCCAATTTAGAGTAGGAAAAAAAAATCAAGGTGCCTTAATTAATAGGTGGGGTGCCCATAGAGTGCCTAAAAAAGCACCGAGAGTCTAAAAAGCACTAGAGTATATTCCTATAAAAATGCACCGAGAGATAATGAACGTTTGCAGTTATACTAAAAGCCATCTGAGTAGGGGTGTTAATGGGGCAAAGAATCCCACCAGGGAGTGAAGAGTCCCCATCGATGGGGATGAAGATGAAGAATTTAAATGAAGATAAGGGTGGAAATAAAGAAAAAGTGATTCCTCGGGCCCGCATGGGGATGAAGATAAGGACAAGTATGTGGAAGAAAATATCCTCACAAATATTATATAAATTTATAAGAAAATGATAAAATAACACTCTTTGGGCACACACTTGGAGTGCACACTTTGTTTTTTAGCCATTTATGGTGTTTTGTTAGATGTGCGGCCCACGCCTTAGAAGACAAAAAAGAGCCATAAATGGCTAAAAAACAAAGTGTGCGACCCCAAGTGTGCGTCCAAAATGTATTATTTTATCATTTCCCAAATTTATAATATTTATTAAATATACATACATACATATATACCATATGATATATTGCATATAGGTTTATATATATATATATATATATATATATATATTTCACACATTGCACCACCAAACTCTAGTGATAACACATCAAGTATCAAACAACTATGATGTACGTGTATTTGACATATAGAATTTAAAAACTAATTTTAGTACAAACCTATGATTTATAATGGATGAGTATCTACGCTTGGTATAGATTTCGTTTATAAATTTATTTTAGAGTAGATTTATTTTATTATATGACAAATCCTCATGCAGAATTAACTGGGGAAAATATTTACCCATGAAAAGTCTTCATCCCCTAGGGATTAGATGGGACGGGGATGGGGATGAAAATCCATCCTTGCATGAGGATGGAGATGGGGTGAATTCCTAAAAAGGGATGGGGATGATATTCATATCCCCATCCTCATCCCCTCCCTATTGACAACTCTGGATAAAACTTTTTACAAAGTCGACCTTGAAGGGGACTAGTGGGGCGACAGCCTCTGGCCCCCACCCCCCTCAGGGGCCTCATATATATATATATATATATATATATATATATATATATATATATATATATATATATATATATATATATATATATATATATGTATATATATATATATATATATAGTAATAAAATATTACTTAGCAAATTATTCATGTATTTTAAAATTATATTTTAATTACTTTTTCTTAAAGTATGATTGACTTTTATTTAGGGAGTAGCTAAATGGACCACAATTTTTGCTTAAAGGACCTCATTTTTTAATTTTTACTTCGCCGTACCCCACTTTTTACTTAGTGTACCCAACCTTTTTTTTCAAAATTCTAAAAATATTCTTGTTGTACCTCGTTACTCTCGCCTTCATCCTTTTGAAGAGGTGTCAAACACAAAGGGTCGATACTTCTTAAGAGGTGTCGAACACACAGAGCCGACACATTTTCAGAGGTGTCGGTCACACACTGAAACCTAGTTTGTTTTTGCAATTTAAGTCGAAGTCGACCGTTACCTCCTTAGAGGTGTTGGTCATGTATGTCCGACACCTCTTAAGAGTTTTTGCATTTGTGTGTCCAACTCCTGCAGGACAACAAGAACAAATAAAAAAATTTCAAAACTCTTAAAACATACATGAAAATGACCAAAAAAATAGTGGGTTTGCTTGAATTTTCTTAATATCGGTGATTCCAACGAAACTTTGCACCCAAAATGCAATATTCAACCCCCAAATCGAAGCCCTAAACCCAACAACAATCCCACAAACAATACCGACTTAAAAAATTTAAAAAACCTCTAAAATATTTGAAATTGACGCTAAAAGAGATGAGGAATTCACCGACTATGTCCAATCAACATGGTTTTGCTCGGGCTTCATCAGATTCGGGTTGGTGGTGAGATGTGATTTCAGAGAAAGGGTGCTGGGGTACGAGCTAAGTGGGGTGAGTGGAGTATGTTTAGTAAAAAACTTTTTATATAGAGGGGTAGTTAGGTGATTTCACTAAGGTTCCTTTAAGCAATAACTAATTCCTTTTAGTTGCTCCTTTTATTTAATGTGGAATATTTTAAAAATGTTTTTAGAGGAGTTTTCACGCTCTTATGCATCAATTAAGCAATATTTTATGAGATTTGTGTCTCTAATGTAGGTATAAGATTTTTTTTTCCATACATCTATAATTGAGGGCCCCCTAAATTATAATTTTGCCTAGGGCCCCTAAATACTTTGGACTGGCCTTGACTCTTTATCATGGTATATAGGCCTTGTTTGACTTATTTCGTCAAACTTCGAGGGAAGTTTTCTTTCAAGGTAGTTTACTCCCTCAGAAACCTTCTATGGAAGTTTTTTTTTTCTTTTGTTCAACTTCAAAATTTTTCGAAAAGTTATATAATTTAAAATTAGTGAAGCATGCAATTAACAAAAACACCTATTAAAGTGTGTTTGTATATATATATATGAACCCACTCACTATGCTCGCGAGAATTTTATTAATCTAATAATCTATTTTTATATTATAAAAAGTATACTACTTCATTTTTATTCTGACTTTTTTGACAAATAATTATAACTATTTAGATTTAATAGTGAGAAGACCCTTAATTAAGGGTAGAATAGTAAATTTAAGTGACGGTCCATTGATTGATTATCCGTGCTTATTAAGTATAGTGTATATATATACCTCGATTTTCTTTAATGACCTAAAATATCATTTTTTTCATTCAACTCCCTATTTTGTTGGTTACCGTTCAAGTCCCTTATTTTTGTTCCTTCCTCACCTATCTCTCTCATGCTAACCAGATTTTTGTCACTTATTTTCGTTGCTATTGTGGCTCTCCCTCTGCCTACTCTTCACTCTTTTTCTTTAATTGCTCTGCTACGATCTCTCGTTCCCAATCTGCTCTCCAAAACACTTGTTTGCTGCTTTAATTGATCCAATCAGATTTTGAATCCACGACAAGAATCTTCAATCAACTCTAGGTAAAGATGAACTAACCATCCTCAACCTCCTTAATCTCATCCATTGATGGTGTCTCTTCATTTCTCTGATTTCTCTCTTCTCAATTGGTAAGCCTCTCATCTTAATTGACAAGATCGAGGTCTATTATCCTTTCGAATAGGTAATTTGTTACTCTCTTTTTAATACTGTTTTATGTCTTCCCTCCTATCCATTTCCGGATTGTTTTGTTCATTTCCTTTGCTTCAGAATTGATGGGTTTTGGGAGATTTAATTTGTCTGGCGTAAATTTGCAGTTTCCCAATGAGCGATCATACAGGATTTGCCTACGAGTCTAAATTCACTTTAAATCCCTTTTTAGTTTTGTTCTTTTTGGATGTATTAGTTGTGGTTTGGTTTTTTATCATGCCATTCAAGCCATTGTTGCATCGTTTTCACTGAGTTTCAATGAATTCATTATTGTTGTTATCATTTTTGAATTCTTTCATATTTTTTTAGGTTTTTCTAATATTTCATGCACTTGTTTGTTTTTTTATTTGGAAGTTATGCTTATTATTGTCGTTTAATAATAAAAGAGAAATAAAACAATAACTTCTAATTAAACCAAAAGATTATGCATTTAGGCAGAATGGTTGGTGAGATTGATTTTATTTTTTCTCCAATGTAAAGGACGACTACGTTGCTAACAATTGCATAGAATACATAGCATATATTTAAAGAATTTTTTGTTGTGCATTTGGTTTAGAGTGTCAATTTTTTAGTTTGATAAGCTGATCATGACATGGTCAAAATAATTAAGGTGAATATATTTTAGTAGAACTTGGATTTTTTAACATAGATGTATTGAGCTTTTCAAGGACTACATTCATGACTTGGGAATATTTCTTTTAGTTAATATGATCCGCTGCATTTACTATTTAAATGTTTTATTGCTCTGTATTTTGTTGCAAATCAATGCAATTGTTCATGTGCTGCCACTTGGTGTTTGTTCATCTCGTGTTGACACTTTCGGTTAGTTATGCTTCTAATTTTTCTTATGTCTTTTGTGATGAGTTTTGTATTAACTCTACCTTGCAAAAGGGTGAACTGGATCTATAAATGATTATGCATTTTGAATTTTATGGCTGGATTTCGAGTAAAAAATAACTGGTTCCTTACTTCTTTGATTGTTTTGAAATACTTAAATTGAACTTGGTATTTCAATTTTTCTTATGTATATATTTTGATTCCATTTTTAGCGTTTCTTTACAAGGTTAAGTTGTAGAACTCAAGTTTCTTTTTAGATAGTTCATTGACACAATGATAACTCTATTCATCTTCTTTGTGTGTGATCAGCTTCCTTTCTATAGTATACACTCAATAATTGGTGCGAATATGAAAAAGACAATTATCTAGTGATTGTCACCAAAATTAATTTGAACTGATGTTAGATGAAATTTGGGATCGAAGCTATGCTATTATTATTTGAATGTTAGAGGAAAATTGTGTTGTGTAGCAATTTACTTTCACAAGTTAATATAATTAATCTAGTTTTTCTTTTTTTTGCCGAATTTCTCTTTTTAGTGTTGATGATCGATCTATTACCTACATACTACTTGCAATAATCGTTGTTTTATAACTGTTGACATAGCTGGTGATAGGCAATTAAAATTGAGCATTTGAAATATACCTTCATTTTCATTGCGTAGCCACCAGAGGTTAAATGTTGGCATGCTAAAAGTTGTTGCAGCTGCTGTATCTGCAAAGAGTACCTTTGATGTATGTTACAGTTAAGCCTCCAAGGTAATATTAAATTCATTCAGATATTCTCGATGAACTTTTGTGAAATTAGCTGAAAAGTATATAGTTTTAGTACTTGGTTTTATTGCTTTGTATTTAATGCGTATGTAGAATGTAATTTGACACATTGGTTTATGGAATTTATGTATTGGTTAAGTTTTTTTATTTATTTTTATTCTTATGAGTTTATTGGAGTTACAAAACTTTGCAGTTATGCACGCATACATTTGACTTCCTTATTGATTGGTTGTTGTTTGTATACTCAAGGCTGATGGTTATTTTTAATTAAAATGCAGGAATCGTTGTTCACAAGAGGTAAAATATGTTCAAACTCAATTGGTGCAGTGAAAACTGAACTTGCTCAATTTCTTTTGGAAAATAAAATACTCTAGCAATGAAGTTAAAGTTAGCTAATTGAACCAACTTTATACAATTTTTTGATCTGGTAGTGGTGGTCAGATGTGGAATACATAATATTGTCCCAAAGGAGTGAAGTGAACGATTAGTGGATATATGAACACGTGGACGACAACTCCGCATTTCCTTTATTATTTTGATTTTTTCTACTTTAAATTGTACAAAAATGTCACGGCCCGAATCTTTAATCTCATTTACTATTCATAATCAGGATCATTGACCCGTGATGTGGGACCCATACTGTGATATGTGCATTGACAGAGGCAAGAGGGCCGAGGTATATGTTAGATTTCTTATGGGTATACCTAGTGTATTGTATATGTGTAGACTATTAAGTCACTCCTACTCGTGTACAGGCGTTAAGATGTAAGTGGAGACATACCTCGAGTTGCGTGTCAACGTAGGACCGAGGTAGAGATTTATGGGGTAAGTTTAATTTGAGCTAAATATAATTTTATAGTAGTTTTAATGTGGCTATGGTTGGTATACAATTAATGTGCCTAAGTTAGTGGATTTAATTAAATAGTCACATTATGTGCATCAAGACACGTATTGGCACATATAGAGGCAAAATGAGTTATCTATTAGTGTCACTTAAGATTAGTTAGTGGAGGTTAGTAGGACATGTGTTTCAGCAAATGCCATTAGATAAGTCTCAAGATACATCTGTAAATAGATGTGTGGCTATATTTTAACCATATCCATTCATATAAATATATATATACTATGAATCGATACATAAAAACTAAGTTTTCTCATTTCATTAACTTAACAAGTAAGGAAAGCTTGTTGGAGTGATCAGGGAGGAAGAGAAGTTGGAGAAGGTGGTGATCAAGCTTAGTGTGTACATCAAATAAGTAACTTGCATACACTAGTTATTTAGTTCAACTTGAGGAATTCATGATTTCAATGCTATATGGTTGTTTTTGTGTTGATTCATGATTTCAATGCTATATGGTTGTTTTTGTGTTGTTTATGATGTCTTGGGGTTTTAGAAGTGTGTATGAAGATCCCTCAGGCTTTGGAAAGGTCTATGTGTGATGTAAACTTAGAATATTGGTTGCGGAATTTTGAGTTTTATCGCACATAGCACGCGAATATTGATTAGCGCGCTAGATTAGGCTTGGTAGCGCGCTAAGTTGGTCATTAGTGCGTTAATGGCCATGAGTGAACAAAAATCTGCAATTTTCGAAAATTTTCAAAACACTATAATTGAGTCTAAAACCTTAAGTAAAGACCTAAACACATCCAAAAACATGTTATAGGTCATCAAGAACCTAGGAAAAGGTTACAAAAGTGCAAATATGAGATTTGAGGTGTAGGAGGTCGTTAAAGCTAGGACTTTACATTTCTTAATGTGAGTATACCCATTGGTTGTTTATTTACGTTTCATTTCCAATTTGAACTTGTTTATTATAGTCTATATTGACTATGTCTAGCTTTGTACTCTCATATCATGGACTTGTTTGTTATTCCTCAATTGTTGAGCTTGGTTTCTATGATATTTTGATAAATTAAATTCTTTTGAATTCGTTTATGTGCTATGTCATTTCTTGTTGTTTTATAGTAAATGAGATATAAATAGCATGATATTAGGAATTGTAGAGTTATGATTAGTTGTATGGACTTGTAATCTTTAGTGAATTTGTGTTTCACAGCATAGCCAATTCTTGGATTCCTTTACGTTATTTTCTTGGAATTACAAAGTAGTTATAGAATCTAGAGTCCATTACACAAGAGCTGAGCGGCACACAGGGTTAGAGTCCCTGGGGATGTTAGTACTTGCCACTATAATGAGGCACACGGGTTAGAGTCTATGATGATTTCGGGGTTAGAGTCCCTGAAGCCACTGGGTTTAGAGTCCCTGGTGAGGATTAGATTATGTGACCCGACGCACGTCCTATAATGGTTAAAGGCTTTATTGATGTCGGTCACAGCCGATCGGATCTAGATCATAACTATTTAGCCTATGTCGGTTTCACTTGTTAACTGTGGTATTTCTTAGCATCAGTGTGGTACTTGTCTTTCTTTATTTAACTTATGCTTTTATATACCATTTAGTTTGATTTGGAGATGTAAACGAATTTGTCAACAGGGATTACTGTTACTTTTTGTACTTCCCGTCCTTTTTATGATGGTGTGTGCAGGGCCATCGACGAGCAGGCCAAGCAAGGAGAAGATTAGCAACTACCTCTGAGCCAGCGGCGTGCCTGTGCATCGGCATTTTGTAGGTTTTGGTATTTTATGTATTATATACTAATGTTTTTGATATGTTTGGGGTTGTATATCGGGATGAGTGCTTAGTTCATTGACTTATAATGACCATCACACCGTTTATATTCGCCACTTTGTTATATATATATATATATATATATGTGTGTGTGTGTGTGTGTGTGTGTGTGTGTGTGTGTGTGTGTGTGTGTGTGTGTGTGTGTGTGTGTGTGTGTGTGTGTGTGTGTGTGTGTGTGATCATGGTTCCTTGGTTTCCACACCCTTAGGATTTATAATAATTGCTTCTGCATAATATATTAAGCCTTCCGCTAAATTTTATAATTGTTAATAAGTTTTAATTAAATTTAATTTTCAAATGTAGAATGATATGTTTTTTACTTATTCTGAACATGAATTGGAGTAGATTTGGACAGAAAGACTGACTAATATGTGATTAAGTCCTACGTGGTTAGGATTTGTGCTTAATTACGGGATTAGGCCCGGTGGTGCCCTAGATTAGGGAAGGGGTTGTCACAGTTAGTATCAAAGACTAATGTTTTCTATGAGTAAAATATGAACTTGAATAAAACACAAACCTTAGATGTGGAAACCATATGATTTTTGCCAAAAAACTATTATTGGGAATTAAGCAAATGTGAGCTGAGGGTTATGTTATGAATATATTAAATTCTTTATGTATATATGTACAAGTTACGCCACGTAATAGCTGATTCGCGTTTGTTATCTACTTGTAAACATCAATGGCAAACACACGCGACAGAGGAGATACTGGAGCTAGCAGCAGTCAGCCTCCTAGTACCTCAACTGACGATTATCAGAGGCTATCTAACCGGGTAGCGGCTCAGGGGCAATAGTTAGCTAACTTCATTGCCTTCATGAGAGATCATATGGCGACTGTAACACCAGCTCTTCCCGCTAATCAAACTACAGCAGTGACACCCCAGATTACTAGGACTGTGATTGCACCAGATACCACTACCTTAGGACCTCGAGCACTTGCACCATCAGTGCCACAACCACGTATACACCCAATAGCACCGCATCCACCAGAGTTACCAATAGCGACTGTACAAGAGATAGCTATAGCTGGGGACGTGTCTACTCATACGCCTACGCCTTTTGAGGCAGCAGCACTATCGAGAGATGCCAAGCTGGTGAAGGAGTTCATCAGGCTTAGGCCAGTTTTCTTTGTCCGAGTGTGAGGTCACGAGAAGATCGAGCGGTGGATTCTCTCACAGGAGAAGTTACAACTACTATTAGAAGTTGAGGATAGGTTACGGCCCATTCTCTCTTACTACACCCAGAGAAGGGTGCATATGTTTGGTGGAGGACCATAGTGGCGATTAGGGGCAGTTTTACATCATAGGATGATTTCAAGAAAGAGTATTTCAAGTAGTGTTTTTCGGCTTCTATGGCAAAGAGAATGAAGAAGAGGTTTATGGCACTGAAACAGTTTGAAGGTGAAACAGTGATGAGTTATAATGATAGATATGGCTACCTCAGATAGTTTGTCGGAGACTTTGTTACAGAAGATGATGATGATGCTTTCTATTTCGGTGATGGTTTGAGACAAGATATCGCACGATTAGTTGTGAGCACCAGAACCAGATCTCTTTGGTAGATGTATGAGTGAGCTCTCTCCTATGAGACATATGAGTTGGGTAGAGAGGGGGATCAACGTGTTGAGTTACCATAGAAAGGAGATGATCATGAGCAAAGAGGACAGAGGGGTAAGAGACAAATGAGATGAGATAGATGGTTCCAAAGGGGTGGAGCGCAGGGTACGTATGTACGTCTATTAGCACATGCACCTAGCCCTCGTACATGACACATATAGCAGACCATCCTTACCCCCTCTCGCTAAATAGGCATTACCAGCACTACCAACACCTCGAAAACAACAGCAATTGGGTAAAGCCCGAGGTAGTGGCCAAGATTTTATACAGAGATAAAGATAGCAGTTTAGTCAATGTGGACCCATTACATGTTGGAAATGCGATCAAGTGAGACATAGACTGAGAGTGCACATGATAGCACATGATAGCACAGCTAGATCCCAGGTTAACGCGAGATCTTATTGAGAGTATAGATTCCATTTTTGGTACAGATGTTTATGTATTGTCGGATTATGGTTCTACTGTTTCATTCATTGCTAGTCACATGGTAGACATCCTAGCGTTACGCCTATTAGGCTTAGCATACATTTGATTTTAAGTATCGCAGCTAGTAATAGGGTTTACCTTAATAGTTTTATTGAGAGATGTCCGGTCAAGTTAAGTGGGTTAGAGTTACCAGCTAACTTTAGAGTCCTTGAGTTTTTAGAGTTCGATGCGGTTTTAGGGATGGACTGGTTATCAACATATCATGCTCATATCGACTATTTCAGTAAGACAGTAATATTTGAGGCCCCAGGTCATCTTATCTTCAACTATAGAGGCAGTTCAGTGAGGATAGTAAGTACGAGAGGTCAACTTTGTTGGACTAAGTGGTTAGTCACTCACACTCCGACCGAGATTTTGATGGAAACAAACAAGGTGAAAATGTACTAATAAACATCTAGTGTATTTCAGTTTTTGTTAAAGGATGCAAAACAACATATCAAGGGTACTCAAGAAATACAAGTTCAAGACTCGGCATTAATGAAGAAATGAAGATGAAAGTTCAAACCGCAATTTGTAATTTCAATGTAAGGTATACAAATTCTTTCACGCAAGCCAAATGCATTAGTCCATGCATATCAAGTTTCTTAAACCATTTTTCAAAGTTATAAGTTTACTTCAAGTTTCAAAGTGGAATTTAAACACATAACTAGGTCTATGAGTTTAAACAATGTGAAACTTTGTGTGGATGGTCATTTGCATATTAGAGATCATTGTAAATATTTTCGAAAAAGAAAAACTCGTTTTTGAAAGGTCTTCGAAAAGAAAACTCGTAAATTTGTAGAAAAGCCCCTAATACATTATGAAATCGTGAATTTCCGTTTTCGGGATTTGTAAAAATATCAGGACCACCCAATTAGGCTTAATGACTCATAATAAACGTGTATAACATGTTATATAAGGGTTGGTTAGGTCCGGACGAGTTTAAGGGTCGCTAACACAAAGGGACAAAATAATTGTTTTGAGGTCCCCGCAGAGTTAGCACGCTAATGATTTCATTAGCGCGCTAAGTGCGAGTTAGCGCGCTAGGTCTCAGCATTAGCGCGCTAATTGCATATCCGACAAACTTTTTTTTTGACAAATTTGAAAAACACACTTTAATTTGAATTCTTGATCTATTTTGGACCCTTGGATCCCTAGAACGGTCATAAGCTGTCAAGATGGAATACCTAACATCATAAAACCACCAAGAACATGGTTTTGTCAAAAAGAAGGAAGAAACACACTCAAAAACTCAAAATCTACAAAGAGAAGAACTTTGATTTTTGTGAAGAAGCAAAAGAAGATCTTTGTGGTCATTCTTTAGTTCTCTAATCCAAAGACTTTTGAGGCTTTCAAAGGAGTACAAGAATCTCTTCAAAGCTGATCTCTTTTGTCATTCTCTTGTTTGTAAGAAAGTCCTAGATCTAAAATCTTGCTTGTGCTTAATCTACATAGTTTTGTGTATTTGATTTGAAAATTATTTTGTTGTGTGTTTGAACACCTTCTTCTTGGGTTTTGCACTTAAATTTATTTTATCAAACCCTAAGATTGATTTGAACAAAAGTTTTGCACTTAAACTTGATTTTTGTTAAACTATTGTTCTTAGACTTGAAATCGGTTTTACACTAATATATTAATGTGACGGCCCCAAATTCCCAATGCATTTGGGTACGCCCGGCCTAGACCGTGCAGGTCCCGAGTCAGTTTCTCAGCGAACTGGACGAGCCTAGTCAGCCTCAACTTATCAAAATTTCAAGGTTTTTAAGGTTTATGAAAGAGTTATTGCAGTTTTAATACAGCGGAAGCAAAAATCATATTCTAATCAAATAATGGGAAATAACTCAATCAAGGGAAATTAGGAATCTATATAAATGTGGAAACCCCCAAGACAGTTATATCCAAATCAACAAAAATGAAATTATGGAAATCACCCCAAACCTAGTTCCCGGTTCCAAAACAACCATATATGTATATACATAAACATCATACAAAAAGGATAGGTACGAGCCTACATCTCAGTAGCTCACGTCCAGCTGCTCACAAAAAGTCTCTTAGACACGGTCCCTTGCCCTTCTTGCTCTCGTCTTATCACGCACCCACCGTCACAAACTAGACGGTGAGCAACTGAGATAAATTGAAAGTAAAGCCAGAAGAATATAACAGTAATTCATGAAACGACAAACAAGACAGTCTAAATATCATGCGTGTACTGAAATGTAGGAATATAAATAAGCAAGAATGCATGATAGACAGACTGGAAATGTTAGCAATCGAAACATGCGTGTCCTCCGAGTCAAGAGAGGCAATAAGCAGTCCATATTCCACAACAATACCACAACAATCCACAACCATCCACAACAATCCAGTACATGGTATCACACAATCACTAAGGGTGGTCAAACACTCGTGCGCTCGAGTGTCCGCGTTTTATCCCTCTAGTGCAGGCCGCATGTACCTTCGAGACGTACTTATGCCAAGAACACACATACAAGAACATAGAATGGAATGCCAATGATGGGATAATAACGAACACAAGAAAAGTGAAAATGAATCACATGATATCTTCTTAGCTGGCTTACTAACGTACAAATGCTTTTTAAGGCAAGTGTACTTACCTGAGATTATCGTAATCCACGTAAAACTCCCGCGGCTCCTAACGCGTATACTCAAGTTTCCCGTTACCTGACAAGGTCGGAAACTCGTGTTATTAGGTCGAGTCATTCACTAACACTTAGGTTTAAACATATCATTATTCCCAACGTACACGACATTAGCGCGCTAATAATGTTTGTTAGCGCGCTAATTCCTCTCTGGAATTTTTGGTCGCAGGGCTGTTAGCGCGCTAATTCTCGCTATTAGCGCGCTAATTCTCGCTATTAGCGCGCTAATTATCGCTATTAGCGCGCTAATTCCTCTCTGGAATTTCGATTCCTTTGCACCTATAAAACTGTTTTGGCCATTTTTAGGATTGTGGGACCCACATACGAGTTTTGGTGGGGTCCCCGACACGTTCCGGTCCTGGTGGTCCGGCGGTGGCGCCGCCAGTGAGGGCCTTCTCCGGCGAGAGGGCCAACACTTAGCAAAAACCGAGTTTGTTGTATGTATACAACAAACACTTTGCATGGGCCATGCGGGGGGTTGTTCCGGGACGTCTTGGACTCCGGTGGGTCTCCGGAGGTCGCCCACGGCCGGTCTTTGTCACGGCAACCACATGCACACGTAACAAGTGTGACGAACAAACAACAAAAACAAAGAGACAATGAAGAGAAACCGTGAGCCGAGGGAGAGCAAACCGTGAGGAGAGGGAGAGTGTCCGAGTGCTCACGGGGAGAGAGAGTGTGTGAGACCTCCGGCGACCTTCCTCGCCACCACGGGACCTCCGACGACGGCTTGGTCTCGGCCAAGCGAATGGTGAGCGAACCTAGAGAGAGAGAGCCCGTGAGAGAAGTGAAACGCGAGAGAGAGAGAGAAAACCGAGGTGAGAGTGTTACCTCCGGTTGGCGGCTTCCTCCGGCGTCCCTGATCCGGTCACCGGCGAGAGTAGAGGCGGCGGTGAGCCGAGGGAGAGAGAGGCGTGAGTGAGAGAGAGAGATGAGCCGAGAGGAGTGGGAGAGAGACCGTGAGTGATTGAGAGTGGGAGAGAAAAGAAAAACATTGGGAGGAGAGAGAATGAGTGGAGGTGTTAGGTGTGAGTGGAGAAAAATCGGGAGGAGAGAGAATGAGTGGTGGGTGAGTGGGGTGAATGAGTGGAGGTGTTAGGTGTGAGTGGGGAGTGGGTGGGGTAGTTGGTTTTTGTTTGAACTTGAAACCATTATGGTGAGGTGGGTCCTAGGTGTGCATTACCCACCCACAAGTCCCCAACCTTAACCCCGGGTTCCCGGACTCACCTTACCTCATCGACCCGTATTTTTCTCCGTCACGTGCACACTTTTACTGTATTTCCTCCCCTGGTTACCTAGGCGAGAACTTACGCATAAACAAAAAGGAAATCGCTCGAGTGGTTCGTGACACGCATTTAATCCATAATGCTATTACACATATCAAAAATCGTAAAATTACCTCGATGTCGACTCCCAAGGTTCGAAATACCGTCCAGTATTGCGTGGCCGGGTCACGATACTGACACGTGTCACATAAGTCGTGTTAGAAATCGAGAGATGTTACAGTCTCCCCCACTTATTAGAACTTCGACCCCGAAATTTACTAATAAGTAAACTAAACTTCGACTCACCGGACTCAAATAGATAGGGGAAGTGCTCTCGCATGTATGACTCTAGTTCCCAAGTTAACTCCTCGTCCCCGTGGAATTGCCATTTCACGAGAACGGAAGGGATTTCCTTGTTCCTCAATATCTTGACTTTACGGTCGATAATTTGAATTGGCTGTTCCTCGTACGTGGCATCGTCTTGCAATTCGATCTGACTCAGTCCACGGTAGGTCGTCGTCCCTCCTGACTTATCTAGTCGAAGCATTGAAATGTGAAATCTTGGGTGAACACGGCGAGCGCCAGCGGTAACTCTAAGCAGGTAAGCAACCTTACAGGCCCTCTTTACAACTTTGAAGGGACCTATAAATCTAGGAGCAAGCTTCCCTTTGATTCCAAATCGTTTGTGACCCTTCGAGGCGAGACTTTCGGGTATACATAGTCCCCCGCGTCGTATTGAAGCTCATCGTGATGCGATCATAGTATTTCTTTTGCCGCTCTTGAGCACTCTTAAGCTTCGACGTATCTGCCGTACCTTCTCGGTGTGATCAACAACGGTCTCGGGACCAACGATCACAACATCCTCGGCTCGGCCAGCAAGAAGGTGATCTACTGAGGCTGCCATAGAGCGCCTCAAACGGTGCCATACCGATACTTGCCTGATAACTGTTGTTATAAGCAAACTCGCACAAATGAAGATATTCTTCCCACGACCCGCCGTATTCCAAAACACACATCCTGAGCATGTCTTCCAACACCTGTATCAACCTCTCGGATTTGTCGTCGTCTGTCGTGGATGGAACGCCGTACTCAACTCTAGTCTAGTCTTGAGGCCGAACCGAGCACTGCATGCTGCCACAATAACGAAGTAAACTGCGCTCCTCGATCTGACACGATCGACAACGGAACTCCGTGTAGTCTGACAATCTCACGCTCGTAAAGAACGCTCAGTCTGTCAACTCGGTGTGTAGTGGATACGGGTATGAAATGAGCAGATTTCGTCAATCGATCCACAATTACCGAGATGCTATCATGACCACGAGGAGATCGGGGCAAGCCAGCGACAAAATCCATAGCAATGTGCTCCCACTTCCATTGAGGAATAGGTAGGGGCTGCGAGCAATCCTCCGGCCGTCGATGCTCGGCTTTCACACGCGTGGCATATCTCACACGCTCTAATGAATTCGACACATCGATTTCATCCCTGGCCACCAAAAGAGACGTCGCATATCAAGCATACATCTTGGTTCGACCGGATGCACGAGAAAATCGAGAGCGGTGAGCCTCTGGAGTATCTCGGTGCGTAAGTCGCCGCCAATGGAATCCACGATCGCCCACGATACCTCAAACAAGAGTCGTCGACCGACTCCAATCTGGATGTTCGACTCGTCGACCATCTTCTTGAATTGTTGGTACGACTCATCGCCTTCTTGTCCCTCGAGAACGATCGGAGTGAAACGATCTCCGCAACCTCATCTGACCACAAATCTGTATCCTGGTAGTCTCTGGTACGTCCGCCGAACTCCTCAACTCGGCTGCCTCAAGAAGGCCATACTCGTGAGTCATCTGACATACGACCACCTCAGCATCAGATCCTCTACGGCTCAAAGCATCAGCAACCACGTTAGCTTTCCCCGGATGATACTCTAACGAGAAATCATAGTCCTTCAAGAACTCTAGCCAACGTCTCTGTCTCAGATTCAGTTCTCTCTGAGTGAATAAGTACTTCAAGCTCTTGTGGTCTGTGAATAACTCGAAACGTACGCCATACAAGTGGTGCCTCCATATTTTTAATGCGAACACTATTATTGACCAACTCTAAGTCGTGTGTCGGGTAGTTCCTCTCGTGCCCTTTCAATTTGTCGAGATGCATAGGCGATAACTTTGCCCTCTTGCATCAATACACAACCCAAGCCAACCTTCGACGCGTCAGTGTACACCACTAAGTCTTTCCCAGTCTCGGGCAACGCTAACACAGCGCGGTAGTCAATTTTTCGCTTCAAAGTGTTGAATGCATGTTCACACTCCTCATCCCAATCAAACTTTGCATTCTTCTTAGTCAATTTTGTCATCGGAGCGACAATCTTGGAGAAGTCTTGCACAAAGCGGCGATAGTATCCCGCCAATCCCGAAAAGCTGCGAATTTGCGTAACGGTAGTCGGCGTAGGCCACTCAATCTTGCTTTAACCTTCTCTCGGGTCAACAAGCAACACCGGTAGCTCCAACAACATGCCCAAGAAATCGGACTTCCGACAACCAAAACTCGCACTTCTTGAACTTGGCAAACGATCGATGATCTCTCAAAGTCTGCAACACTTTGTTCGTAGATGCCCCTCGTGCTCCTCACGAGTCCTGGAATAGATGAGGATGTCGTCTATGAACACAATCACGAACCGATCAAGGTATTCCCTCATCACACGATGCATGAGATCCATGAACATTGCGGTGCATTAGTCAAACCGAACGGCATGGTATGGCGAAAATGACCGTATCTCGTCTTTGAACGCGTCTTTTCTCGATCTTCATCCCTAATCTGAAATTTGGTGATAGCACGATCGCAGTCTATTTTTGAGAACCCACTGCGCTCTGTCAAGCGATCAAACAAATCATCAATGCGCGGCAACGGATATTTGTTCTTCTTGTGATTCGGTTCGATTGACGATAATCTATGCATAGCCTCAAGCTTCCATCCTTCTTCTTCACAAATAGAGCGGTGCTCCCAAGGCGACATACTCGGATGATGAAGCCCGGCTCTAACAAGTCATCTAGTGACTCCTCAACTCTTCAAGCTCTCGGGGTGCCATACGGTAGGGTGGTATCGAGATCGGCTTAGTCCCCGGAACAAGGTCAATAATAAAGTCAATCTCCTCGGTGGTGGTAATCCCGGCAAATCCTCAGGAAACACATACGGGAAGTTACACACAACCGGTACTTACGAAAAGCAAATCTCTGCTTCGCTCCGGTGCTCATGACGCTCGCAACAATCTCATTCTCGTCACTCGTGGCTTCCCCCCTCTGGTGATAGGTAGTAGCGATGCCGTGCCCTGAATCTTGAGCTCGAACCACCTTCTAACGGAATCGTGATTCTCTTCTCATAACAACTAATGTGAGCATGAAACGATCCCGCCAATCCATGCCCAACAAAGCATCAAACTCCAAAAACTCGAGCACTCTCATATCCACGGTAACTCATAACCCCTATCTCTACAGAAACATCGAGGCACAACAAATTCGGGTAAATCTTATCTCCAGCGGCGGTCTTTGAGGATGAGGGTTTACTAAGCCTAACGGGTTTCAAACCTAGCTTATCTACCATTCGACCAAAGCAATAAATGAGACAGTGGAAACTGAATCGAACATGGTGTGCATGAAAGTACCACAAATAGAAATCATACCCTCGACAAGGTTTCGGGATGCCCCACAGTCGGGCTCAGCATTTACTGAACGCGTTCTTTACGAGGTGATAATGCCGTGGCGGTACTTTTGGTGGTTGAGGGCACTCCTCTCGTATGTGACCGACTTTTTCGCACTGTAACAGTACGGGTATCCTGCGATCCTTGAGTCGGCTCGGCCTCGTCCTTGTGCGAACTTTGTGTCGAGTCGGCCAGGGTCCCTGTGTCCTCCTCTGCTTGTCTCCTTGATCGGTACCCTACTCTCGAGTAGTTGTCTCTGTATTCTTGTCCGATCGACTAAAATTTGTGGTGGATGGCGGCAAAGCTAGGTCTTGGCGGATTAGTATGGGTCGGACGAATAGTCGTTGCGTGCACGACGGACCCTACGCTACGAGTCCTGCGATCACGGAAATTCCACCTATTCTTCTTCCTCTTCTTGTCTGATGATGCTCCTCCAATCGGGACTACAGTGCTGGCCGATCTAGTCTCCTCGGGATGAGTAAGTAGGTAACTCTCTCGAGCTAAACTCCGCTCGTATGCAATCTGTAAAGTCTCCATTTGTGTAGTGACTACGAGAACCACCGATCGTAAGTAATAGACCCTCGGTGAAATAATACACTCGGTCGGTCTCGGTGTCGCCGATCCTCCGGCATAAGGCAACAATGATGAGAATCTACCCATATACTCCATAGCCCGACTCATTAGCGCCCTGCCTCAACGCCATGAACTCATTCCTCTTTGCTCGAAGTACGATCGGTGGAAAGTATTTCGATTAAGCCCGGGTCTTGAAGTCGATCCAGTCTCTCGGAACACCCCTGGTAGTAATGATCGTCGTCCACCAATCATCGCCTCTCCATGTAACATCGACGAAGAGATAGTCGCTCGCATGTGGTCCTCGTGGCGATGGTCGAGTGAATCTTCTCATGATTCTTAGAAACAACTCTTTGTCTTAACATACGTGCCGCCATAAAACTTCATGGGATCATGTCTCTTAAATTCCCTCCTTTGCTTCGCCTCGGCGGTGGCTCCGGACTCTTCGATGGAGTCGTAAGCGGAGTGACCTCTGCATTGATTCTTGCGGCGCATTTGGTGCCTCTGTCGCTCGAGCTATCACTTTGTCACTAAAGGATGTGCCTCTGCCTCGTTCTGCGTGTCGGCGCAACAACGGCTCCTCAGTGCGCCTCTAACGGAGTCGGAGCGTCGATGCGCAGCAATCGGGGTCTCGCGCCTCGAGTAGTAGTATGTGGCAATGGTGTAGTCGGAGTCGATGGTGTAGCGGTAGGCTGTACGAGTGTCCTCACGGATCGTAACATTTCTGTAGCTGCGAATCGTGCATCGCAACTCTCGAGTCAAGGCATGCACATCGTCGCGCTTGGCATATCGTGTGCCGGATGTGCGCTATCGTCACCCTGACCGGTCGATCGTCATCGTCGTCGTCGAATCAAGAAAACGAACTTCTCGAATCGATCTATAACTACCGTATACTACAATAATATACATAGCAATCATAATATGTATTAAAATAATTTGACTCGCCCAATTACTTCCCAGACTAAGTTTTTACGGGATCTAGGGTTTCCACTTTCGGTTTGACCTTTCCTAACTTCCGCTGGTTTCAATGGCTTGTGTTTTATGAATTCACAACATGAGTCAGGTCTATATATCCAAACCTGTAGGCTCTGATACCAACTGTGACGTTGGTATCACAATGTTTTTAAGTCGTGAGATTCTCAAAACTAGCTCTGAACCATGGCTCGATACCAAGCTGTGACGGCCCCAAATTCCCAATGCATTTGGGTACGCCCGGCCTAGACCCGTGCAGGTCCCGAGTCAGTTTCTCAGCGAACTGGACGAGCCTAGTCAGCCTCAACTTATCAAAATTTCAAGGTTTTTAAGGTTTATGAAAGAGTTATTGCAGTTTTAATACGAGCGGAAGCAAAAATCATATTCTAATCAAATAATGGGAAATAACTCAATCAAGGAAATTAGGAATCTATATAAATGTGGAAACCCCCAAGACAGTTATATCCAAATCAACAAAAATGAAATTATGGAAATCACCCCAAACCTAGTTCCGGTTCCAAAACAACCATATATGTATATACATAAAACATCATACAAAAAGGATAGGTACGAGCCTACATCTCGGTAGCTCACGTCCATTGCTCACAAAAAGTCTCTTAGACACGGTCCCTTGCCCTCTCTTGCTCTCGTCTTATCGCACCCACCGTCACAAACTAGACGGTGAGCAAGCTGAGATAAATTGAAAGTAAAGCGAGAAGAATATAACGATAATTCATGAAACGACAAACAAGACAGTCTAAATATCATGCGGATGCTTGAAATGTAGGAATATAAATAAGCAAGAATGCATGATAGACAGATTTGGAAATGTTAGCAATCGAAACATGCGTGTCCTCGAGTCAAGAGAGGCAATAAGCGAGTCCATATTCCACAACAATACCACAACAATCCACAACCATCCACAACAATCCGGTACATGGTATCACATAATCACTAAGGGTGGTCAAACACTCGTGCGCTCGAGTGTCGCGTTTTATCCCTCTAGTGCGGGCCGCATGTACCTTCGAGACGTACTTATGCCAAGAACACACATACAAGAACATAGAATGGAATGCCAATGATGGGATAATAACGAACACAAGAAAAGTGAAAATGAATCACATGATATCTTCTTAGTGGCTTACTAACGTACAAATGCTTTTTAAGGCAAGTGTACTTACGAGATTATCGTAATCCACGTAAAACTCCCGCGGCTCCTAACGCGTATACTCAAGTTTCCGTTACGACAAGGTCGGAAACTCGTGTTATTAGGTCGAGTCATTCACTAACACTTAGGTTTAAACATATCATTATTCCCAACGTACACGACATTAGCGCGCTAATAATGTTTGTTAGCGCGCTAATTCCTCTCTGGAATTTTTGGTTGGTCGTTAGGCGCTAATTCTCGCTATTAGCGCGCTAATTATCGCTATTAGCGCGCTAATTCCTCTCTGGAATTTCGATTCCTTTGCACCTATAAAACTGTTTTGGCCATTTTTAGGATTGTGGGACCCACATACGAGTTTTGGTGGGGTCCCCGACACGTTCCGGTCCTGGTGGTCCGGCGGTGGCGCCGCCAGTGAGGGCCTTCTCCGGCGAGAGGGCCAACACTTAGCAAAAACCGAGTTTGTTGTATGTATACAACAAACACTTTGCATGGGCCATGCGGGGGGTTGTTCGGGACGTCTTGGACTCGGTGGGTCTCGGAGGTCGCCCACGGCCGGTCTTTGTCACGGCAACCACATGCACACGTAACAAGTGTGACGAACAAACAACAAAAACAAAGAGACAATGAAGAGAAACCGTGAGCCGAGGGAGAGCAAACCGTGAGGAGAGGGAGAGTGTCCGAGTGCTCACGGGAGAGAGAGAGAGTGTGAGACCTCCGGCGACCTTCCTCGCCACCACGGGACCTCCGACGACGGCTTGGTCTCGGCCAAGCGAATGGTGAGCGAACCTAGAGAGAGAGAGCCCGTGAGAGAAGTGAAACGCGAGAGAGAGAGAGAAAACCGAGGTGAGAGTGTTACCTCCGGTTGGCGGCTTCCTCCGGCGTCCACGATCCGGTCACCGGCGAGAGTAGAGGTGGCGGTGGTGAGGAGAGAGAGGCGTGAGTGAGTGAGATGAGAGAGATGAGCCGGGGGAGAGAGAGAGTGAGGGGAGGGAGAGAGAGAGTGAGTGATTGAGAGTGGGAGAGAAAAGAAAAACATTGGGAGGAGAGAGAATGAGTGGAGGTGTTGGTGTGAGTGGAGAAAAATCGGGAGGAGAGAGAATGAGTGGTGGGTGAGTGGGGTGAATGAGTGGAGGTGTTAGGTGTGAATGGGGAGTGGGTGGGGTGGTTGGTTTTTGTTTGAACTTGAAACCATTATGGTGAGGTGGGTCCTAGGTGTGCATTACCCACCCACAAGTCCCCAACCTTAACCCCTGGGTTCCGGACTCACCTTACCTCATCGACCGTATTTTTCTCCGTCACGTGCACACTTTTCTTTGTATTTCCTCCCCTGGTTACCTAGGCGAGAACTTACGCATAAACAAAAAGGAAATCGCTCGAGTGGTTCGTGACACGCATTTAATCCATAATGCTATTACACATATCAAAAATCGTAAAATTACCTCGATGTCGACTCCCAAGGTTCGAAATACCGTCCAGTATTGCGTGGCCGGGTCACGATACCGACACGTGTCACATAAGTCGTGTTAGAAATCGAGAGATGTTACAATTAAGTTTTTAAAACGATTTCACATTTGGGATTTGCAACAAAATCAGTGACATATTTGCATATTCCATTTATTCTCATACTTGCATGCATAAGAGTTGTTAGGCTCTAGGAGGCTTGCTAGTGTTTGAATTTGATACCACTTTGTGTTGTAAAGTGTATCTCATTATTTTTCAGCAACTTATTGTATTTGTATGATTGTAAGACTTAGTGGAATCTAAGTCAAAGGGGAAGACCTAGTTGAGACTAGGCACAAATCCTAGTTGCGGCTAGGTGGGAAGTCCTAATTGTAATTAGGCACTCTAGGCTTGTATGCTTAGGTTGTAACACTTATTTGCAATATAAGCGGGGTTAAAAATCCTAACCGGGGAGGTTAGGTAGTGGACGTAGATCGTTGGATCGAACCACTATAAATTGTGTGTCACTTTCCATCTCTTCCATTCCATTCACTTGCATAGCATATATATATTCATTGATAGTGTATGCATTATAGTTGTAATTTGCGCATAAAGATTTAAAAGGGCAATAACTACTCGGTAACCCAATTCACCCCCCCTCTTGGGTGACCTTCAAACTTACGACTAGTGAGGAGATGGAGGCATTGATTTCACTATACACAATACCATAAAGTCGGGGACCTAAGCTTGAGGATATACTAGTTGTTATAGAGTTTCTATATGTGTTTCCAGAGGATTACCTAGTCTACCGCGGTTTTAAGAGGTTGATTTTATTATTGATTTAGTATCAGGCACCAGACCGATTTTTATACCACCGTACTGTATGGCACAAAGAGAGTTAGAGGAGTTGAAACTTCACTTCTAGATTTAGGACGTAAGGCATTCATTACACCTTCATGTTGCCATGGGGAGCACCCATCCTTTTGGTGAAAAAGAAGATGGTACTTTGAGACTTTATATCGACTACAAACAATTGAACAAAGTCACAATCAGGAATAGGTACCCCTGCTAAGGATTGATGATTTATTTGATCAGATGATAGGAGCATAGTTTTTCTCCAAGATAAACCTGCGATCAGGGTATCATCAACTTAGGATCAGGGATGAGGATAGGTCCAAGATAGCTTTTAGCACGAGATATGGACATTTCCAGTTCACAGTCATGCCATTTGGGCTGACTAATGCTCCCGTAGTGTTTATGAATTTGATGCATCGAGTTTTTAGACCGTTTATTGACCGTTTCGTGATATTCTTCATCGATTACATACTGATATATTCAAGGACCAAAGAGGATCACGAGCAGCACCTCAAAGAGATGTTGTAGACTTTAAGGGAGCATAGACTTTATGCCAAGTTCAGCAAATGTGGATTTTGGCTTTCAGATGTCAAGTCTCTAGGGCATATTGTCGGAGCAGCAAGGATAACAGTGGATTCAGCCAAGATTCAGGCAATTATGGATTGGCCAGCACTGACTTTTGTGACTAAGATCAGGAGTTTTCTAGGTTTGACAGGGTATTATCGCCGGTTTGTAAAGGATTTCTCAAAGACCACTTCGCCAATTACTAGGTTGACTAAAAAAGATGTTAAATTTAAGTGGTCTTATGAATGCAAGGAGGCATTCGCTTAGTTGAAGAGGTTGATGACTATTGTGCCAGTGTTAGTGTTGTTAGAAGTTAGACAGGGATTTTCAGTATACACTGATGCTTCTCATATAGGTTTAGGATGGTTGTTGATACCTGGTAGTGGTACGGTAGCTTATACCTCTAGATAATTAAATATACATGAGAATAATTATCCGACACATGATTTGGAGTTGGTAGCAATAGTTTTTGCACTGAAGATTGGAGACATTATATGTATGGAGAGAAATTCACATTCTTTATTGATCACAAAACTCGGAAGTATCTTTTTACACAAAAGGAGTTAAATATAAGACAATGCTGGTGGTTAGAGTTTCTGAAGGATTGCGACTTTTCTGTGGAGTATCACCCAAGAAAAGCTAACATAGTCGTAGATGCGCAGAGTAAGATACCAATTAAAGATGTTGGGATTTGTGCACAGATGAGAGTGCAGAACGTGTCTACATAGAAAGTATCAAAGGGTCAGAAGACCGACAGGTTGTACTCAAGGTTTAGTGAATTGGCGCATAATGCACATTATGTTGATTGGACGGAGACATCTGACCAATGTTTGAGATTCAGGGACAGACTGTGGATACCACCATTACCAGAGCCGAGAGATGATATTCTTTAGGAGTCACACCGTTCCTGATTCACTGTACATCCAGGCAAGACCAAAATGTATCATGACATGAAGAGGCATTTTTGGTGGCTTGTGATGAAGGCAGATGTGTCTAAGTTCATCAAGAACTGTAGGATTTGTCAGCAAGTGAAGGCGGAACATTGCAGACCTGGAAGATTGCTACAACCTCTTCTCATTCCACGATGGAAGTCGGAGGACATCTATATGGATTTTACGAGAGGATTGCCGAAGACCGCCAAGAGACATGATTCCATCTAGGTTATCGTTGACAGACTTATGAAGTCTACTCATTTTCTACCATTGGTTGCGTATTACATGTTTGATCAGTTAAGTATACTATTCAAGCGAGAGATTACTAGGTTGCACAGAGTACTATTGACTATTACGTCTAATCGTGATGCTATGTACACATCCAGGATGTAACGAAGTATGCAGAAGCAGTGTTGTGCGCGCCTATAGTTCAAAACAGCTTTTCATCCTCAAATTGACAGGCATACTAAGAGATTAATTCAGGTTCTCAATGATATGTTGTGAGCTTGTGTTTTGGAGTTTGGCGGATCATAGGAGGAGTACCTGCCATTTTGTGAGTTTGCTCACAAAAAAGTTTATTAGGTCAGTATTGAGATGGCACCTTTTGAGGCTTTCTATGGCAGATCGTGTCGTTTGCCATCATTTTGGGCTGAACCAGATGACCGAGAGATTGTGGGGCCTAAGATTGTTGTTGATCACATGGAGAAGGTCAAACTGATCCGTCAAAAACTCAAGGGAGCCCAGGATAGACAGCGAAAGTATGCAGACAGATATCGCGATGATCGCACGTACACCAAGCAAGCTTTTGTATATTTAAAGGTTTCCCCTCATGAGGGTCTTCAGAGGTTTGGAGTGAAAAGTAAACTTGCACCAAGATTCATCAAGCCTTTCATGATTAAGAAACGGGTCAGGAAATTTGCATATGAGCTTGAATTGCCTCCATAGATATTAGGGATTCATCTAGTCTTTCATATTTTCACGTTTTGATCAGCTGAGTTGAGAGCAGGTGATTGACCGACTATGGATTTGAGTCAGATAGATTTGAGTGATGATATTACGTATGACGAGAAGCCTATTCAGATCGTGGATCGAAGGGTACAACAGTAAATGAACAAGTCTATCCTAAAGGTTCTCGTCGCAGTTTCACGATGATACGGAACTCACTTAGGAGCGGAAAGACTATATGATGGTGTAGATTTCCATACCTCTTTAAGTCGGGTATTAACCTAACCTAAATTATAATTTCAAGGAAGAAATATTTATTAGTTGCAAAGAATTGTCACTACCCGAATCTCTAATCTCATTTACTATTCATAATCAGGATCACCGACCCTTGACGTGGGACCCATACAGTTATATGTGCATAGACCGAGGCGACAAGGCCGAGGCATAAATTAGATTTGTTGTGGTGTATGTCTAGTGTATTGTATATGTGTTGACTATTAAGTCAATCCTACTTGTGTATAGGAGTCGAGATATAAGTGGAGACGTACATCGAGTTGCGTGTCGACGTCGAACCAAGGTAAAAATTTATGGGGTAAGTTTAATTTGAGCTAAATATAATTTTATAGTAGCTTTAATGTAGCTATGGTTGGTATACAATTAATGTGCCTATGTTAGTGGATTTAATTAAATAGTCAGATGATGTGCATCGAGACACGTATTAGCACATATAGAGGCAAAATGAGTTAACTATTAGTGCCACTTAGGATTAGTTAGTGGAGGTTAGTGGGACATGTGTTTCGGCAAGTGCCATCAGATAAGTCTCGAGATACGTGTATGTAAATAGATGTGTGGCCATGGTTTAACCATATCCATTCACATATATATACTATGAATCAATGCATGAAAGCTAAGTTTTCTCATTTCATTAACTTAACAAGAAAGGAAAGCTTGATGGAGTGATCAAAGAGGAAGAGAAGTTGGAAAAATCAGTGGATTTAGTGAAGATGGTGATCAAGCTTAGTAAGTACATCAAATAGGTAACTTGCATACACTAGTTATTTAGTTCAACTTGATGAATTCATGAATTCAATGTTATACATGGTTGTTTGGTGTTGTTTATGATGTCTTGGGGTTTTAGAAGTGTGTATGAAGATCCCCAAGGCTTTGGTAAGGTCTATGTGTGGTGTAAACTCAGAATTCCGATTGTAGAGTTCTGGGTTTTACCGCAAATAGCGCGCTAAGTAGGGCAGCTAGCGCTAATTTAGATAAGGCTTTGTAGCGAGCTAAGTTGGTCATTAACGCGCTAATGGCCATGATAGCATAAAAATCTGCAATTTTTTTAAATTTTTAAAACATTATAATTGAATCTAAAACCTTAAGTAAAGGCCTAAACACATCCAAAAACATGTTATATGTCATCAGGAACCTAAGAAAAGGTTACAGAAATGCGAATATGAGATTTAAAGTGTCGGGAGGTTGATAAAGCTAGGACTTAACATTTCTTGATGTAAGTATACCCGTTGATTGTTTATTTACATTTCATTTCCAATTTGAACTTGTTTATTATAGTATATATTGACTATGTCTAGCTTTATACTCTCATATCATGGACTTATTCTGAACATGAATTGAAGTAGATTTGGACTGAAAGACTAACTGATACGTGATTAAGTCTATGGGGTGGATTTGGGCTTAATTACAGGATTAGCCGAGCGGTGCGCTAGATTAGGGAAGGGGCCGTCAAAAAAAAAAATTGCACTCTCAAAATAATATTTGCTTGAGTTTTTGTTAATTTATTCTCAAAGTCTTTCCTTTTGTTAGCTTAATTTTGCTAGCAACTTAAGCACTATAAGCTTTGTAACATACTAATGCAATAGATAAAAATATTAGTTTAAATTATAAGCTAGTATATATATATATATAAAGAGGAACGATTGGGTCATAACTCTCAACTTTCCATATCTTATCCCTCACCCCTTCTAAGAGAGTTATCTGGGGCAAAGTTGGGGGCCCCTTCTAAGACAGTTTATCTGGGGGGCTTTTAGGTGTTAACTTCTATGTAGATTCTCCAAAATCCCCTAACCAAACAAGGTCTTATACTTCATACACCACATATTTGATTATTTATTTTAGAGCTCCATTATATGCACCCCATCTTTTACTTAAGGCACTTTAACAAAAAGTCAAACTTAAAAAAGGTCAACTCAACTGTAAAATGACTTTTATGCCCCTCACTGCAATCAGTGTACCCCGCTGCCTTTTTCCTTTCGTTTTGTGCACCCGACCATCATCCCTCCACACACTTTTCTTGTGATTTCGAAGGCATCATCAAGTGGCTCGGCCTCGCCAGTCCAAATCTCTAGTTGGAGAATCAGTGAAAGCATGTCAAACATTTAATTGGATAGTCGGTTAGAACCCACCAAACTTTTAGGTTGGAAGTTGTCAACCAAATTTCACGAAAGAAGTTCGGTTGGACAACATCAAACCTAAAAGATAAATCTTGGCCACATGTCACCGAACTTAAAATAGATGTCTCGACCAAGGTTTGGAGCTTGGATGCTTCGATTGGAATGAAGGGGATGCTTTGGTAAAAAAAAAATTGAGTGCCCTGATAAATTGAAATTTAAGTATTGAGTGCCCCCATAAATTGAAATTTAAATTTGAGGTGCACTCAAAACTTAAGTGCCCTTATAAAAACGTGGGGTGCATATGGCCGGCTATTTCTTTTATTAAGAGAGCACGTTGTTCCTTCCTTTACAGTGATCCATTCATGCATTGGATGATGGTGCCTTGATTGAGAAACCTTAAACCCTAAATGCTTGTTCTTTCTAGTCTAAAAAAACAAACAAGATGGGTCACAACTTCAATTTTTCATGTTAGAAGATTATTTTCCGACAAATATGTTGTGTACTAACCAAAAGGAAATTGATAAAACCATTGGAGCAACTGCAATGATGGTTTCATGGGGTGACCCCCAATGCATACCTTCCCCATACCAAATGAAAGGGGGTATACTGATATTGTGGCGTTTGCATATCCGAGCTGTGGGCCCGAATGTTGTTTTATTTTTTTTATTAATTTTATTTTATTGTTTTAACATTAGTGATGTTAGATATTATTAGCCTCTTTTTAGGTACAACCATTGCGGATGCCCTTAAAGTATACGAAACCGACATCCACAACTAAAGCAACGACGCGACTCAAATTAAAATCATCCAAAACTGCAGCAATTGTTTTTTTTGTCACCAGTTGCATTGTATTAATGTTCCTAGCTCAAAAAAGAAACGACAATCTATTACAGCGAAAATAATAGATATCTTGTAACAATGAAGCACGAAACTAAGATCCAATATCACGCACACGTGGTGGTGCGGCAACAAACTCTGAAAGACAACCATCCCACAAGTGGGGACAACCATCCCCAATTCCGGGTAGGGCAAGTAGAAGGTGGAGAGAAGCAAGCGGAGGGAGGGGAGAGGCGAATAGAGGGAGGGGAGGAACGTAGAGCAAGGATAGAGGTGGACAAAGGGAGGGGAGAGGAGGACAGAGGGGAGGAACAGAGGAGGGTGGAGATAAGCGAATGGAGGGAGGAGAGGGGTGGAGGTTGGAATTAAGAGGTGGGATGTAGAAGATGAACATAAGAAAGGAGAAGAAAGATCTTGGAATTGGGGAGAGGAGATGAAGGGCCGGCAGCAAACCACGGCAACCCCTGCCCCCAAGCCACATATGGTCTTTAAGGTTGTGCGGCTTGGATTTGAGGAGGAGACGAGCTTTGTTATGTTACTTCAAGTCAATTGTTAGTCAGACCATATAGTTAAATCCAGAACCGCAGCAACTGTTACTTAACCCAAAACACCACAACAAAACCAACTTGCTATACCTTACACAACGCCAACAAAATCTTCCCAATTGCTCGAATAAAGGTTTAAACCTACAATCTCCAAGTCCACACTCATACCATTGTGCTACCAGCTTGTTGGTACAGATGCGATCAGTTTGGTCTACAACAGTTTCCATTACATAATACATTCTTGCAATTCCAAACCCACCTGGCTCATCTGCATATATTACTGTAACGCAACACACAAAACCTGTCCCATAGTTTTTCAGATTTTTGACACAGAAGTAGCTAAACGCACGACCAAAACCCACAATAAGTTCACCTAACAGTTCATATCCACCTCGAGCTGCGAGCTTACATATAGCAAGGTACATAACACAGTTTTAAAACACAATAATAATAAAGAAAAAATCACCACTCCCAACGGCTCACTTACAGATAAAATGCAGGACTAACTTCACATTGAGATGTTAAAAAAAATTCGACGAGGAAAACATACATACTGTAGCGTATTCAAATTGCAAATCCAACATTGAACAGCAGCTCCTTGATGCAGTACAACTAAAACAAATGTTTAGCAGAAGCAAACATAAAAAGAGAACATAACAGCAAACAGGTTCCAAGCGACAGCAACCTAGAGAGCACTAGCTCAAGTCACAGCCCCCCATAATCTCAACACAAAATATGGCTGAGTCCCTCCACCCCCCATTAACTAAAAAACAAAGACTAAACAAGGTTGAAACAAAGAGAAAAAAACAGACCATCTTCCCTACAGACCTGTACATTGCTTACAGTTCCACTTCTGCCCGCTTTTCAAACACAGCACCAGAGTCCAGAGTTGCTCCACAAGAAAAAACTGTCGCAATTCTCAACAGAGTTTTTCCACATGGTACAGACAAGACTACAATTTGTTTCACATTAAAAGTAAATACTAAAAGTAAAGGACAAAAAAAAAAAAAAAAAAAAAAAAAAAAAAAAAAAAAGCGAAAGAGTAACAAATAAATCACAGGAGAAATTAGAACTCCATGTTGTAGGTGCTCACACACACCTTTCAAGCAAGCACTTTCTTGCAAGTCATCACGAGCGAACAAGTCTGAGGGCAGATCAAATCATTTAGCATCTAGAGGTTCGAGGAAGATCTTCCCGTCAGATTGTGTACTTAGTAATGCAAGGTCCTTGTGCAGTTCTATCTTAACCAGGTACTGATTCAGAATTTAGACGACCACTGCCGTTGCCACCGTTACTGTTAAACCCAGTGACGGGCATTGAACGTTGAGCAAAATCCATTAACAGCTTGCGCTGCTGCTCATTGGTGTGAGGAAGGCTGGCACGGAGCAGTTCTACAGGCATTTCCTTGCTTATAGCCCTTGCTGCATCCGACCCTATAACAGCTGTATTTGGTCCAGCTTGCATGACTAATGATTGCATGATACTGTCATACTTGCTCATACAGTACTTGGTGAGGAGAGCAAAAAATGCATCAAACGCTTCCTGCCATAGAACGCGGTTGGACATGCTGTAACTGCTTCCTGCGTGAGGGTCTACTAAGAGGTCAGTTGCCCTAACCAGAACAGACTTTAAGATAACAGAAGCCCCGTCCCCAGCAGCACTTCCAACTGGCCGAAGTGGAGGCTGCTCTGAAGAACAAACTACTGCAGCAAGACAAACACTAAGGGCACTAAGATCCATGCCTCGCACGCAGGCAGAAACAACTCTTGCTAGATTTGTTGTCGTCTCTGCAGCTCCTGCATCAGAAGGCAGGCCACCAAACAAGAACCTCAAGTGACGGAAAATGGCCATGCATACTATTCGAGTAAGATCACTTCCAGGGAAGAGAAGTTGAAGGTATCTTGCAAGTAACTTACGGCCTTTCGGAAGAGAAACTAGCCTTAAGAAAACAAGGTCATCCTTGGCGGCCAATCCAACTGTATGACCCACTTTGCCAAGCGGATCAACCAGCTGCAGTGATGCAGCAAGACCTTCAAGTAAGACCTGACGTCTTCGCCTCAGCTGGGTTCCACCATCTTGAGGCTGATTGAACTGTAGGTACCTGTCAATATCATCAACATCAAGGAGAAGGCAAAGACCATCCTCAATAGCGATTCTGGCAGCAAGCATTGGTTCCTGCTCCAGTGGCTTCTCAGAAGCTTTCTGATCAATACTGCCATCACCAGCAGCTGAGGAAGGAGGATCAACTTCGAGGAGAGGACGAGGCCTGCGTATGGACGAAAATGGAACCCTTCCAAGGGCATCAACCTGGAGATATGCATGTGGTTCAGTATTTGAACGGGCACGGGAAGGTAGGTCTCTCAGATGAGTAGGGCAAAAATGGTGTTTCATTCTTGACCCAGCAGACTTTTTAGCAATACAGGCCTGGTGGTAGTAGTCATCGACATATGGGTCATTGCTGTGTGTTGCAGCATGCTGCATTCTCAGAATGCTTTCTATCTCATCAGCAGTCATGTACTTGGATCTGAACTGTGGCCACCCATTATCGCTCTTTTGGCTACCAGTATCAGACCCATGTTGAGGATGTCGCATGCTATGTCTCCCTCTCTGAGATGATTTTGATCTTTGATCTCTCAGATCACCCATCCCAAGCATTGCCTCGTATTTGTTTAGTAAATGCGCTGGCGGTGATGGATTCGCATTGAATAGTTGGGACTGCAATGCTGAAAAATGGCCCAAAGGTGATTGAGCTTGATGATGCAGCCTCTGCTGTTGCTGCTGCGACATTAGCTGATGAGGCATCAATCCATTTGGATGAGGTAATGGCTGATGCAGCAAATTGTTTAAGAGACCAGAATGGTCCCCAGAAAAGAGGTTGGCCTGGTTGACCCAATGATTTGGGGGCCTACTGTTAATAGGGAGGCCCTGTGGATTAAATTGAGGTACATTTCCACCATAATGTAATCCATGAGGTAGTCCTGGCAAATGAAGCTGTGTGCTAGAGAAAGAAGAAAGGTTTGGAGGAGAGAAAGGCGTGTGAGGTCCCCCAACTAAAGACGGAATGTTCAAGTATCGAGAATGGTGGTTTGGTGAGGACTGTAGGGAACGACCACCAGGAGGGGGGTAAGAAGTGAAAGATGATTTAGGTACTAATATAGGCTCACTGGAGAAGTGCTGCTGTGGCTGCTGAGGATATGAAGATGTTCTATACAAGGATTTTGA
This sequence comes from Stephania yunnanensis, assembly GCA_039657365.1. Classification (NCBI taxonomy): domain Eukaryota; kingdom Viridiplantae; phylum Streptophyta; class Magnoliopsida; order Ranunculales; family Menispermaceae; genus Stephania; species Stephania yunnanensis. Next base: position 22,861,623 of record CM077583.1, read on the forward strand.
ATCAGAGAGACGCGTAGAAGCGTGTGGCTGTGATGACCATCTTTTGCCTTCCTGGACATTTTCTGCATCAAACAATTCATGATCTAACCAACCAGGAAAGTCAGCATCTTGTGCCCATTCTGCAGCTGATGAACCTAGAAAATAAAAAAAATAAAAAATAAAAAACCCTTTAGTAAGTACACCTTGATCCAAAATGCAGGAGATGGAAGACGGAAGAAAAAGTGGACACCGTAAGTAATAAGGCCTTTGATAGAAACCATTCAAAAATTGGCGTACAAATAACAGTGAAAAAGAAGTGTAAGCCAGGGGTGAATACAGTCCACATTTCTCATAGATTACCTGCACCCCCTCACCGGATCATTGACTTTTCTATTCTATATCATCCTAGTGTTCTAATAAATTAGAAATCCACCACAGAAAACAAATAAGAATATTTTATTTGAACCATATAATCCAGTAGAAACCTCAATAGACATGTAACAAAACCCTACGTCAGAGGCATGACAAAAGCATTGATAATACAGCCACCAACATGGAGAGCCCTCAACATCCGCCAAAGTCGAGAAAAATCCTTTAATATTTATTTCCAAACAGAAAATAATGAGAACCTATGCTATCCAAACTTGGTTGGTAAGGCTGTCTAGTCTGTCTAGAATTCATACTAAACAATTTTATGGACTTTGGCTTATGGGTAAGAGTTGGTGCAATCTCCAATTTATCCAATGAATTTACACTTATTTTCTTCCTCTCGTGTGGTTTCAAGTGGTGCGTTGACAGAGAAAGGAATATGGAGAAGTTCAAGAAAATCAATTTTTGTTAATATTTTGAATTTCTAGCAATTTTGGAAGGAGTGGCATCTTGTATCCACGTCTATGATGTCTTTAGTTTATGAGAAAATGCATGTGGCGTCTTGATGCGACCACTTATAGCAGAATCCTAAGCAACACAAATGAGCACATGACCAAGTAAACCAGATAAGCTTTGATACAACCACAAAACTCAGTAAGGTTTAATGTGATGTAAAAGAGGGCTTTCTTGTCTCGCAGACAAAGATGAGCTTTCTCACTCTACCGTCACCAATTTGGACGAAGGACTTTCATCGATGACTTGCTTTCTGAATCAGAGACAATTAATGTCGCCTGCAATTCCCAAATATCCTCCAGCCTCATCCATGCCAGTGTGGAGACCAAAAAATCTTGGAAAGACTTCCTAATAAATTAAATTACATTGACAAAGCATTGCCAGATCTTTGTAACCTTGATTAGTATTGCGTCCCATTAGTCTTAGAATCATAATAAATATCTTAGACATATCATCTAGGTCTCCCTACCTGTATGGTACCTTCAAAGTCAAAAGTAAAACTGAAACTGAAACAGCAAGAAAACAGAGAAAACATAACTTGCATTCTAACAAATAAAACATAACTTGCATTCTAACAAATTGCTTTTGGTAACAGCCTGAATAACTTAATCATGTAACCCCATGACCAATTAACTACATTCTCGTGCTGATTAACAGAAAAGCCAATCAAAACTACTTCATAATGAACTTGTGCCCAAAAAGGAAGCAATTAAGGGGAAGTATGTGAGTACGAAACAAGTTAAAAAATTGCCGAAGCGAAACTAAGAGAAACAAGATAATGACAAGTCAGAGGAATGGTAGCCCCTCAACACTCTTTTTTAAGTCCTCTTCCCTCTGCAGACACTGACGGGCAGGGCAACCACAAAAGAATGCACAGGAGGCGAGTTCTTCAAGATAATAAAGTGCCAAATAAAAGAAGAAAGAATAAGAGAAAAACAATACTCACTTTCCCTAGAAAAAGATCCTCTATCACCAATAACTCCAGCATTTCTTGGCTCATGAACAACTTTGTTCAACTACAAAGCACAATATATATGGTTAAAGCAGGGAAAGCAGGACACAAGGATTTGTCATATTATAATAAAAAAGCATAAAACTAAAAATCAACAAGATCTACATTTAACATGAAACTTCTCAATTACAAATGGAATTAATGTAATAAAAATAAAAAGTATAAACAGGAAGGCAAAAACGTTTTGCCGATTTCCTCGAAAAGGATGTTGATTCAATCTCATTGATAAAATTTGCCTTATTTGCATGCCAACAAGTGCCTAAAAACTCAATTAATGTATTTCGCATGGAAAATATTCAGCTAGAAGATCAAGAAACAAATGTAACTGAAGCAGTCTTTAAACTTGGTTCTTGATTTTTCTTGAAAGGGAAAAAATTGACTCAGAAACAGTTCAAACCGGACATACCTAGAACTCAATTGTGCAACTAAAAAAATAAATAAATAACAGTCTCCTTCTAGAGGGCCGTCTATTATGATTTAGTTTTCGCATGTTGTATTTTGGGCCAGAAACAAGCAAAAGGATTTAGAAATAGTAAACAAGGTGAACGGGTGTTGACAATTAGTGGTTTTAGGCTCTTAGCTGTATTCTGTTTATTAGTTCATGTTTTAGGCCCAGAAAAGAACTTGCTCTTTCCTTCCCTTTTATAAGGAAAAAAAAAAAAAAAGAAAAGGAGTTGGTCAAACAATCCTTTTGCTTCATATGATTCTATTTAGGTTCATTGTTACCTAATAGGTTGCATGCATTCATTTATATATTCTCAAACCTAGAGTAAGTGTGACCTTGTCAATATTACACCTTCGATTGCATTGTTTTAATTGCTCTCACATATATTTGTTGATCATAATCTTTTATCATTGACGATCTCAACTTACCCATTTCATCTCTAGCTTGGAAAGTCCATAATATAATCCATCTTTTCTCCCTAGTTCTATCTCCATTGGATTTACATTTGACACAATTTAAAATTTTAAAACATATTCCTTCTTAGCTGCTGAACTTAACATTTTGGTTGTGCCACCATTTATAGTAGCAAACGTCAATTAAGATGTAAAACAACAAACCAATGCATAATTGCAGCATCTCCGATCAAATGCTTATGCCCCTAAATTATCAAAATGTCAATGTCTGATAATATTTGACTAAATTAATAAAAAGAATATAAATTAGGAAAGGGGAAAAAAGAAAAGAGCTTATAAGAACTTTGTCACACCAAAATAACCATCAACATCCAATTTCACCACAAGATTACATTTTAATGTTAAAAATAGAATATGCCTGCACAATGATTGCAAGGCGTTAAGGCGATGCCTAGGCGTTTTGTTCTCAAAGGTGAGGCGTCGCCTAGGTGGCACCAAGGCGAAGCCTAGGCGATAAAAAAATATTAATTTAGAAACCCCTGAAAAATTAATTATTTATTTTTAACACCATGTTTGTTTACTAGTACTACTACTCATTTACTAGTACTACTACTCATTGTCTGTTTACTACATAAATAATAATAATTAATATTGAAGCTTCGTACTTGTAAGTTTCAAAAATGTTTCAATACTTCAAAAAATATAGTTAAATTAAAAAAAAAAATTAATCAACGACACTTTAGGATTTTAATATATATCAAAACAACTCAAAAAGAATTTTTTTCTAAAGTGTCTTTAATTAATTTAGAAAAAAAAAAAACTAGTAAGATATAATTAAAGTGTTTTCAAAAGGATTTTAAGTGTTTCCTCAACTTGTCGAACACACGCCGAACCTTGTGGGAAACGCAATGGAACCTTGTCAGATGTCTCGCCAGAGATCGAAAAGTTGTTGTTGGAAGGGGTAGTGGTGGAGTGGATAAGGAGGTGGAGCAGCCGTTGAGGTGGGGTAGAGAATAAAGATTCTATTAGGGTTTAGTTTATTTATAAAATTTACAAAGACCTCCCTAAAGACTTAAAATGTGTTCAAAAACACCCACCGCCCGCCTAAGTGAACGCCTAGGCGTTTTTTTCCTAAATCGACTGCCTAGGCTATGCCTTACAACCACTTTGCCCGCATAAAAATTAGTTGTCCATACAGAGTAAAGACGGGAATGCAAAAGTTACGCCTTGCTTGTGTTATGCCATAAATGAGTCTTTTTTTTTTCTTTCATCCTACCAATAAAAGCAATAGCCTTTTGTACTCAACTTTTTACCTCCACTATGAGATATCAATTTCGTCATCAGTGGGCAAACTATCCTCAATCTCTATCAAAGAATCAAAGAAAAAACAAATAAGCTTATGTTCAAGTTTCGAAGCGTAGTAGAAAATTCTTTCATGTTATACCATTGTAGAATTGCTTGCTCTTGGTTTGTTTTCTTTTTTTTCATAATTATAATTTCATCAATACCAAGTAGAAAAGCTACTACTCTTAACATGTTTTTTTTGGTAGATACTTCTATAACATATATAGTTTAATAAGAGAAGGGTAAAAATGTTTCAATCGTTATAATATGAAAATAAGTGCAATTGCAGCAAAAATATCATAAATAAGGATAAAAATATGCCAAAATTGTTATTGAAATATAGCCCATTAATTAGGGCCGGTTACATGGATCAAACTCTTCCATTGTGCTCGATTAAGTGCAATTGATGGTGAGTTTTTCAAACCATTCAAATCCCTCCTATATTGCCTCCCACGTTAACGTTGGTCTACCCCTGCCTCGTCGAACTTCTTCAATTTCTATTGAGTCAAGTTTTCTAGTAGGGGCATTTGTAGGCCATCTTTGTAGGTGACCAAACCACCGCAACAGTCCTTCCCTAATCTTTGTGTCAATTGGAATCACTCCTACTTGTCTTTGAATTTCTATATTTCTTATTCTATCTTTACGAGTTTTACCATACATCCACCTAAACATCTTCATTTTTGCTATGTTCATTTTATGTAGTTGTCATTTTACCGCCCAACATTCACTTCCATAGAGCATAGTTGACCTAATTGCGGTCCTACAAAATTTTCCTTTTAACTTAGTAGGAACATTTCGATCACAAATAACACCTATTGTACGCCTCCATTTCTTCCAACCAGCTTGATTTTTATGCGTGACATCGTTCTCGATATTACCATCATTTTGTATGATTGATCATAGATATCTAAAGTGGCTCACCTAAGGAACTTCTACTTCCCCTAACTTAACCACTCCCTCATCTCGATCTCTAGTATATCTAAACTCACAGTACAAGTATTCGGTCTTCGTCCTACTCAACTTAAAGCTTTTAGATTCTAACGTATTCCTCCAAAGTTCTAATTTCCTATTCTCTCCATCTTTTGCTTTGTACACTACGAAAATATCATCTACAAATAACATACACCATGGTATATCCTCTTGAATATGCCTAGTTCGATCATCCATAACTAAAGTAAAGAGATATTGGCTTAAAGCAGATCGTTAATGTAATCCTATCATAATGGGAAATATAGCCTACAAAGAAATAATTTAGTCTATTTACGGGAGTAAGAAATACTTAAGTTTTATTAAAAAGCAGAAAACTTTAAAATTAAACTATGAAACTATCCCGTCAACCACAAGTTAAGCCCAAGAGTTACGAGGAAAGAAGAAAATGAGCATACCATGAACAATGCAATTATTTGCATCACATTTAATATTAAATGACAAATATATTCTCATTACTTTACTATAAATTCAACACAAACTAATTATTAGAGATCATCCATATGGTAGAGAGGAAGCCAACCTTTGAAAAAGTACTAGCAAGATCGTCAATATCAGCAAGAGATCCAATATCTTCACCCTGCACAAGCAAATCCCCCACGATTTATAAAATTACAGTTGGCACCGTAAAGGAAGAAGTTTTGAACATAATTAAATAAAATCAATCTCGCATTGGGAAATGCCAAGCGCGATACCAAGATTCTGCATGTTACATAAGCAATAAGATTCACAGAATACTCCAACAAATAAAAAGCACTTCGAAAAAAAAAGGAAAAAAAAAAGCAAAATATATTATACAAATCACGATATCGGATATCATCAAATGCCTGTAACTAATTCATGATCATTCGAAGCTCACAAAAGTAAGATTATATGTCATACAAAATCAACACATGATGCTGAAAACAGTAATAGGACCTCATGAAGAATGAATAAGACTAGAATAAATCTAATACAGAGACTACAAATTATTTTTTAACATCACATACCAATTGAATTTCAAGATTATCATTCCTAGATAACCGGGTCAGTTTACCTAAACACAGAATTCGAGCAATCTTTATATCATATGAACGGATAAGAACCTTTGCTCATGTAGGTAGATCAGTCTACCTATGAATGAGTCATTTCATTGATCAACATATATAGAGACTACTAAATAATAGTTCCAGCATACTGAATTCAATAAAGAATTTCATCCGCCGTAATTCCTAATACTCAATTTAAACCTTCGAAGTTCAGTGATTCTTAGTTCTCTTTTTCCAAAAAGAAAAAAGAACTGTATATAATGGAAATAAAAACATGTTTCTTCTGCAGTATTCCATTGTTGTAGAGATACAAAAGAACAAAACACAAAGCCTCAATGATGACTCGTCATTATCAAAAACCTAAAACTAACTCATCCATATCCTTCGAAAAGGATATACATGGGACATGGACAAGAAGTTCTGTTTAAACCAAAGTCCTCGGTACTCCACATATATGCCTCTTAGAATCGTCCTCCCAAAGGTAAGACAACCAGAATGAAATCGAATCACAAGTCTCCCCTTCTCTTAAACCTTGGGACTCCTAAAGTAGTGCATAAATCCTTCATATGAAAAACTAAAAGCAAGCCTCCTATTGTGGATCTTCAATCACCTAACTCATTGACTTTGAAAAGATCAAAACACATTATTCAGCTCAAACCAATGAAACCTTACCTTTTTCCAAATTATAGCATCGGGTCAGTTAGATTAATCAGGGTTCTCAATTCTGATCAATCAACGATTACATATGTACTCAAATCAATGGCTCAAATATCTTTCTTTACCATTTCAAATTTTTAACACTTTATTCGAGGCCTCCCCACCATTATATTCACAATTACGAGCATAGTTGTCAAATTGAACTCGAGTTGTAACATCTAGAGGATTGGATTCGATTCAAATTGTAAATCGTATAATGAATTGTAAGATTTTATATTTTTTGTTTTCTTAAATACCTTTAAAAATATCAAAAAAACAATATATTATAGTTTAGACCTCAAAAATTAAATTATAAAATTATGCATTTCTAGCTCACAAAAATCAGTCCTAATGGCATATAACACTTCAAGGATGCTAGAACGCAATATTTATATTTACTTCCATGAAAACAAGAAATTAACATAACAGTAATTGTTTACACCTTGCCAAAATAAAAATAATGTATGATAATTTTTGGTGCGGTAAGAGGGTATTATACTTTAAATATGCTAAACCCAAATATTTCTAATATATTATATCTTTACAAAAATAATGGTGATCAAAAACATGAAGCCATAAGGTTACATACTGACACATAAATAGATATACATACACAACTGTTTAAATCCACTAGATTTTGCATTCAAAAATGTATGTTTGAATCCCGAAGTGTATCCAAGATTTCAATCACTTGCATGTGGCAAATATGTGTATGATAAGCATCTTCCGCCCTCTCAAATACCACTTTCATTGTTTATGTGAAAAGCCTTTTCGATTTCCCTCTTGTGCAATTGTTGTGACTACATTCATCATCTTTCAAGCTCTAGAGAATCAATCATGGAAACTCAAAATATTAGAATCCCTGTTTTTGCTCTCTTCTCATTGTTGATAACCCTTCTCATTTGCACGTTTCTATTTTTTTTTTCTCTCTCGCCTTGTGGCTTCACATTCCCCTTTGTCCAGACAATCATACTAAAGTCATTCAATTTTGGACAAAAGCCGCAAAACGATAAAAAGGCGGGTTTGGAATTTGTGAGGTGCATTTGATACAATTCGAATATTGAATCATACAATTTCAACAACTACATTTCCGTTACTTTTCCTAATAAAAACATACATTGCTTTTCCACATTCATATCCAAACCATCTCATTCCATTTCCTTTCATTCCAATTGGCACAACCATCATGTACTATGTTGGTTTGTTGCGGATTTTATCTTTTTTTCATGTGTAATCACATAGCCATCTCAACACTTTCATTTCTCTGACATTCATTTCACTAGTGAGTCAATTCTTCATTTCCCTTAGTTCAATTCTATAAAGAATAATTGCACTGCATTTTTTTCTGTTATTAGATTTTTCTTTCAACTTCAATAGAAATATTTGTTAATTCGACATTACATGCATTCCACTTAAATTGCTTTCGATCATCTCCTAAATTTTCTTCCTGTTAAAAAATTGAGATAACGTACCTAATGCTCAAACTGTTTAGCATTTCTGGCCTTTCTATCTCATTAATTAATCTCTATGTATATCTCGAACTTTTCACTAAAAGTACATTCAATGTACTAAATCTTAATCCTATAATCCTAATAATTTTAAAACCTCAAGAATTTGAATTCTTTCTCTAGACTTGTAATCAAGTATCAACTCCTGCTTCAGTTTTGTGTAAAAGCATTGACTCGCGTGATCATTATGACAACCAATATTACAGTTTTACTTCCAATATTTTGACTGGCAATGCAGCACTAACATCAAATATTCTGTATCTATTGAATGTTAAGGATTATAAAAAGAGAATGTACTCTAGTAAATCTAACCGGGAAAAACATTACAAATGTGATCACAAACAGTCATTGCAATTTTTTTAAAATAACTTCCAAGAACTTAAAAAGATTATCAGAAATTATAATTTTTTGCTCCAATAAAGTCTAATTGCTTTCATTGTCTCTCAAGCCAAAAGAGAAATTGTATGTTTAATTTTAAATATTGAAAACTTTTATACCGAAAGGGAAGAAAGCGTGACCACATTTACTTTTAATTTGCACAGAATAATTTGTTAATCCACATTCTTTTCTTAAAGTTAAGATGGCCTCAAATACCTCTTTACCAATCCAAAAATAAGATAAGTTGAAAACCTAATGGCGGTATCAACTATTATCTGTGACTTTTTCCTTGCCATATGCCTCTTGGTATCTTTTAATCCATCCATACTTTAATTCAATACATTTTGAATTCAGAAGTTTCCTTATTTTTCATAAATACTAATTTTCTCCACCTAAGTCCAAGTTCAAGCAAGATAAGTCAAGATTTCCTCTCGTCTCAATGACTAGATTGTTTCTCTTCCACATCTAGATCTTCCCACTCAAAACAAACCACTTTGCTCCAACCTAAAGTACAGTTCTGCCAATTAATATGACAAACGAATTTGGACTAACAACAACTCAAAATTGTATATACTTATTATTATATGATAAGATAAAAATTTGTTATCACTTATCAGTAAGCATCAATAAACTAGGAACTAAATACTTCAAATTAAGGCCAATAATAAACAATAAATTGTTTTAAGTGACAATATATGTGTGTGATTGGTTCTGATGATGAACGAGAAGATGCTCTTTTAAAGCTACAAATATAAAGGATATGCTTTCCAAAACATGGTGAAACAATTGTTTTTCAGAAAACTCAAATCAAATGAACAAAACTTAAGCAGAATCACACATAAGTATATGAACTGAACCTGGATCCAACACAGAAACAGGAATACTGAAAATGACTTTCAGAAAAGAAAATTGATGCAATGAAAATGGATGTAAACAGACCTAATCACAATTTGAAGAAAAATTAATTACAGCTATTCATTTCATCAAACATGAACTTACAATACACCGAATAATGCCAACCACAAATCACCAACATACACTAATGCAACAGTTTGATATGCTAATAGAGATAGAAAAGGAAAAATAAAAATAAAAAATGAATACCTCTTCTCTTTCTGAAAATCGATACTCCTCATCGTCAAACCCAACAAATGGTGCATCGTCTTCATCTTCTAAGCCCCCTAACTCAACTTCTTCCATAACATTCTTACCAAAGAAGGCATATTGCGATGCATCAAAGAGGGCATTTCCTGCATGCAAATGGAATTGCCGATCAAATCGTAGTGCTCAGCACAAATTCAAAATAAAAATGAATAAACCAAGCAACGTGAAGTGGGAAAAGCGCTTCCGCCACCAAACCAAGTATAGTTTGTACAAGAAGAAACAAGAATAAAAACTCGAAAACACAACACTTAGTCGATAAACAAAGCAGCTTCATCCAAACAAGTTGCCGACAAAAGAAATGCCCAAAAAAAGCCAAGCAATTGCCAAGGTTGCCAATTTAGAGCTTCCAACGAAAGATCAAACCACTGATTGTTCATTATCACTCATGAAGTCGAAACTCAAATCCCAACACAAAGATATATCCACAAAATGCTCCAAAACCTATCCAATTGAGCGCATCAAAGTTGAAGAACAACAAATAATAGTAACACACACACACATATATACATATATATATATATATAAAGAGAGAGAGAGAGAGAGAGAGAAAGAGATACAGGAATCACGACTCATAATCAATTCGAGCAAACCAAAACTCGATCAAACAGTAAGAGAAGAGACATCGAGAAGGCGCAATAAACTCCCAGATCTAGAAAAGACGTCAGAAGACAAACCAAACAAGCAAAATCTGAGAAATTGAAGACGGAAAACATGCAGAGATCGAGCTGGAATCGAAGCTGACCTGATGAACTCCCGTCCAAATTCTTGAAACCCTTGGAATTGGAGGCTTCTTCAATACCGCCTCCTCCACCACCACCGAAACCCTCCATATCTACACTTTAGAAATCTAAACTATAACCCTATCTACCTAACAACCGAAACAGATTATAAACCCTAGACCACGAATCGAAACAACGAAGTTTTTGGATCGAAGATCTGAGAAACGCGAGTGAGGTGAAGGTCATGGGTCGGTGTTAAAAATTCAACCAACGACAAATAGAATACAAAAAGAAAAAAATAAAATAAAAAATAAGAGAAAAAATAAGAGAGAGGACGGTCTCTGAACCCTAAATCTAACACTATAGATAACGATGCATTCCGTGTTTTTAAACAAAGAAGAAGAAAATTATTATAAAGAAAGCTTTTATTTGTTTTGTGGCCCCGATTTTTTTTTTTTTTTTTTTTTTTTTTTTGCGCGGCACTCCACCTATTAGTGAAGAGACACCTATGTTGAGGGCACCAATTGGTTTAAGAAGGACACACAAAAAATTGCACTAAAATCCCAAAATTGCCCTTTAAGTGCACCCCACCACCAGTTTGATAAAATGAAGGAGAACTTTGGTTTTCTTTTGGAACACGAAACTCTCTCTCGATCCTTTGCAAGGACAAGCTCGATTTCTCTTTGTTTCTCCTCTGTTTTTGGTCCTTTCAAGTTGTAGTGTTCTTCTAGTTTGAAGCTTTTTCGAGTAGTCGAACTTTGGCTTCGTTTTAAGGCCGGTCTTAGGGTTATAATCTCACAAGAGGCATTAATTCGACATATTATAGGTACATTCTCAATTTTGATAGATTTTGGTTCGGTATTTGTTTGTTTTATGTAGTTTGTCTTCCAGGGTTTGTAATTTGTAAACCTGTTTTTCTCGGCCATACAGGTCAGAGAATATGCTAGTATTCTCGACTAACTATAACCGAGAGTTAGGTTTAAGTGTCATTGCAGAAAGTCTCATTTACATACTACAGAGACTTACATTGTAGTCTCGGTGCACACTAACCGAATTTGTTAATGAATTTGTAATCGATCATTGATCATCTCGGTTATCCATAATAGAGATTGTGCCTAGGTTGTAGTGTCTTAGGTACCGTGACACTCGGATTTCTCTCGATCATTGCATTCGAAATTACATTAGAATGTAGAATTAGGTTGGTTTCGGTGATGTCCAATCGAGACTTAACCCATTGTCTCGGTTATCAATTATCGAGACTTAGGTTACTATCTCGGTCACTAATAACCATAGTTGTAGTTATATTCACGGACCTGCTTGACCGAGACTATAGAAATTGCTTATTTTTCTCTAGTTTTTCTTGAGTTACTGGACTTTTTGTTCGAGGTACTTATATTCAATTTTTTATCATATATGGCTCGTCCTAATACCCTAGTGAGTGGGGAGGAGGTTGGTGTTAAGCCGTCAAAAGGTAACCATGGGCAAGGCGGCTCGAGACCTGCGACTGCGTTTTATTAAAAAGAGAAACAAAATGTAGATGTAAAGGGAAAAGGAAAGGCTACTGGAAAACGTGCAAAGGATGGTGAAGTGCACGATGAGGGTTCCAATGTTGTCGCACGTCGGCAAAATGTCTTGTAATTGCCCGAGGTTAAAATGAGGCTCATGCATCGAAGTCTAGTAGTTAGTCCTTAGAATGAGCAGACACCACTAGTGGGCATCGCAATGTGGGTGGGAGTACTGGTGGTGGAGGTAAGTGAAGGGGAGTCACAATAGCAAGAGCAATAGTGTGCTCCTTTCCCCAATGGTCTTTCAGATGAATCATTGCTGAAAAGTTTTAAAGATCATGTCGCCTTAGCGATTTAGAGCAATTAGGTATTTAATGTTTCATTGAACACGGTACTTTAAAACGTATGGTTTTCATGTAACTGATGAAATGTTTTTTGTTGTTATCAGATCACCCGTTACTCAAGTGTATCAATCACGATACTAAGATCCAAGAATGGGATTTGCAGTCGTGTCACCCTGACACTGAGGGCCTTCAGAGGATTATCCAGCAGTCTGGGTTGACTCCGCTAATAGATTGATCATATTGTAAGGCAAACAAGGAGGTCATATATGCCTTTATAGAGCAATGGCAGCTGAAGACGAACACATTTCACTTACCATTCGGTGAAATTTCGATCTCTTTAGACGATGTCAGCATTCTATTGAAGATACATGTTATGGAAAAAGTGGTTGCAATTGAAAACTTTGCAAGGTACATCGAGGAATCTTACGTAGATGCGATAAAGCTAGTGTTTAAACTACTTAAGGTTAGCATTGAAGATGTTGAGGAAGAAATGAACATTAGTAAGGGGCTCATCATGCGGAAGTGTTGAATGAAGACTAAGTGGTGCCCTAAACCTAGTTTGAAAGATGCTACTTATATGCTAATGGAATGCATTGCCCCGGTGTAATGGCCCAAAATCGCTAACCATGTTTATGTCTGTAAACAGGCTCAACGACCCGTACTATGGACCCACATCGTGATATGTCCATTCTACCGAAGCAATGGCACATTTTATATATGTTGTGATGTATGCCTAGTGTATTGTATTTGTGTAGACTATTAAGTTAATTTTCTACAAGTATGTAGGTATCAAGACAAGCAGGGACGTACCTCGAGTCACGTATCGACTTGGGACCGAGGTAGCGACATATTGTGGTAAGTTTAATTTATTCGAATAAAACGTGAATTTATTGGGTAATGTGTGGCTTACATGTAGCTAAATGAGTACATGGCCTATAGTTAGGAAAATAAAACATTAGGCATTGGATGTGCATCGAGCAAGCATTAACCCATCGTGAGGCAATGTGTCACATTGTTGATCACTTACAAGTGACTTGGGGGACAAGTGGGACAATATGCTCCATGTGATAAGCCTCGAGATATGTGCGCACACCACGATCTAAGGCTAAAGTTTAAACTCACATTATAAAAATACTTAAGTCAACATGTTAATCTCCAAATCTCCTTATCCTCACCAAACAAACCAAAAATCGGGAGAGAAAAAAGAAAGAAGAAAAATCGTTGGAGGAGGAGAAAGAGAAGGAGAGAGCCCGAGATGACTCAAGGTGAGTTTGATGTTGTTCCATTGATGGGGTGGTTGTGTAGTGGTGTTGGTGGGGTGTTGGTAAGGGAGCTCGGGAGCTTGGGAGTTCCTGTGCTACCGAGGAAGGAGACGACTCAGAAGTATATTTCGACAAAATAAATCCAAAAAAATCCAAAAAAATTGGGAAAAATTCGAAATGTTATATTTCGACAAAATAAATAGAAAGTAATGACTTTCTATGAAAAATAAAATATTTGAAATTTCAGATGAGCATTTTACGGGGGTTTTACCTCGAAAAACACGAAATGGGTGGATTGGCCTAAAAATTTAGAAATTGGTCTCAAATTTGAGTTAGCCTAAATTGATGCATTATTGACTGGTAGGGAACTAAGGGGAGTACTCAGACGTTTGGACACGCATTTCGAAGTGTCGAGGGATCGAATAGACTAGGACAAGCGTGTGAACTGTAAGTACAACTATGAGAATTTTATATTTCATTTCATTCATCTTTATTGCTTTATTGGTTATTGGTAGACAGTACTACTTGAACTCACACATCATATTGTTCTTGTATCTATTCATGGATGAATATTGTGACATGATGCCTTGTGAGTTGTTCCATTGCATCTAATTCCTACACTTGATGTCATTCTTGAACAAAATTGAAAAAAAAAACATGCTAATGGAATAATTTAGATTTAAGTAGACTCATATTCGATTTCTTTTGGGCTTTGTAGCCTAACTTATCTTGGTATCTTAGGATTTTGAAATTATTTGTCTTTGAAATTAAAGTATGGATTATCTAATGTCCATTGCACACGACATGTGCAGTTCACGGGGACATGGGTCTACAGGGTTCCAGGCATTCACGACTACACTTGCGCGACACACAAGTTATGAGACTCGGGGTGGTCGGCAAGCATGAGATTGATGTTGTAAAGCGTAAAACGCAGCTTAGCTATTTGTGTGAGATATGTTGAGTGCAACTTCATATAGTAGTGGGAAAGGTTAGGTGATAGGTCTCACCGCTAATCGAACGTAGATCATCTCGACTTAGCCTGTGTCTGTCTCTACATCTTTAACTATGGTATTTATTCGCATTAATTGTTTTAGCAATTTATTTTCGCTACTTTATGATTTTAAATACCATTTATTTATTTTGGAAATGTGGCATAAAATTCTCCAGTTAGTACTTAAATATCACTATACTCACCGTCTAGTTTGTGACGGTGGGTGTAGGTCCATTGAGCAAAAGTAGACCGGGGAAGGAGAAGATAGGCGACTTCCTCTGAGCAGTTTAGCGACTCTCCTCACTCATTTTGTATATCTCGACTTTTGTTGTATTATTATTATTTATATCATTTTGGGTTGTACATTTGGTTGAGTGAATATTGTCATATATACATGCATGTGATGCTATCTTTTCTTGGTTTTCCACACTTAGGAATTTTGGAGAATGAATGCTTCCACTTAACATGATAATTAAATTTGAATTACCTTTAAATTGGATAATATATCAATACATGAATTTGGAGGAATATAGGGACGATAGGCTGACTAATACGTACTTAAGTCTTAGATCATGTGGATTAAAGCTTGAGTACGGGATTAGGCCGAGCGGTGCCCTGTTTAGAAGTAGGAGCCGTCACACCCGGCGTACTTGTTGTACCGCTCTCTTGCACTCTTTTCACGGATAAGAGAAGATATCAGGTCTCTATTGCCTTGTTGAAGCTTCTTGAAGACTTAGATGATGTGGGCAAGTATGGATGGGGTGCAGCTGCGTTGGCGTATTTGTACCATCACTTAGGGTCTGCCACTAGAGTACAAGTATCCCAGATTGTCGACTACCTCATATTACTTAAGGTAATAGTTCTAACTTTATGTACATTGTTATTTCATGATTTTTAATTAGTTTTTGAGTTTTTTCAACAACTTAGCTTATATGTATTTGTTAAGGATGGGTATACGAGCACTTCAAACTCGGGCTCGCCACTTCCAATGCAAAGTACATGGACTACATGCAACCTCGTATCTCTATATGGATTCAAAAACATGAGACGGTGATGAACCTTGATAAGTTAGGTCTATTAGGAGGATATTGGACAAGTTGCAACCAAACGAGGTGAGTTGGTTACTCAGTCATATTTGTAAAAGTTCAAGTTAGCTTATGTTTACTAATTACTTTTGTTTGTGTTTGATTCGGTCCCTCGGGACCCTTATGTTGATATTAAGGATAATGGAGTTGTGCATTCGATGGCGTTCTATAGTGGCACATTAAAGTACGTAGACATGGTAGAGCCCTACCATCCAAAGAGGATTCTGAGTAGCTTGGCTAACCCTTTGTACTGCCAATTGGAAGCAATTCGAGGCCCATCTACATTTAAATGCTCTGTAAAGTATGGGTTTCAACAAGACAATTAAGAGTGCTGGTCTAAACATTTGTTGGCCCCCAAAGTTTGTGGCGAGAAGGTGCAATTTAAGTTCTTAGCTACACCAGACTATCTTCATTGCTTCCTGAAGGTGTCACACCCGGTAATCGAGAACCAATGCCTTGAATATAAAGACCTTGTCACCAGTACTATCACTGACAATAAGCTATTGGAGGTACGTTAAATTTTTAGGTTGTCTGTTGATGTATGCAACATGAATAATGTTCTGATTATTTTCATTTGCTTATTTCATTGGTATTCAACAACCAAATAGGCGTGTGTTGGACGCCGCATTACGGTGGATGGACTAACTGGCGGAGATGTGTGCTTTGGATTCTGCAAAAAAAATGGCGAGTGATGTGATTAATTTCTTATCAGGGAGGAGTCTTGGTGCAACCACCACCACCACCATTACCACTATCGCTACCACCACTGCTACAGACACAACGACCCATAGCGCGGCAGCCCCTAAGCATTCCTAGCATGACGACACTTCCACACAAACAATGTCCACCTTATGTGGCGGCCCCAAATTCGAGGTCGCCACGTGGAGTGTCGCGACCCCGCAGTCCTGTCAGATCCTTGACCCACTAGGTCCCATGCTCCACTAACGTCCTTTGCTACATCATGACTACTCGATATGCGTGTTAAACTCACTTTGTTAATCAGTTTAGTTAGATAGTTAGATCATTTTTATTGCATTAAAAGCAACGGAAGTCTTAAATTTAAAGCAAGTAAAACAATTAAGTTTATCATCATATAAAGCATCATTGTAAGAGCAACACCTATTGTGAAAAACCCGAGGAAAGTACTATGTATATAGGCGATAATACTAAGTAGTAATATATACAAGTACAGTGTCTATCCAGTCTCCAATTTCCCAAAAGTAAAGCAAAATATCAAAATCGCACGTACTAGTAGGTCCTCGACCGCGAGCAGTTAGATAAAGTCGCCCAAAACTCCCTTGCCCCTACTAGCACAGGGATTTGCGCTCGACCATCACAAAAAACAAGATGGAGAGTACAGTTAGTAAGATTCCAACGAAGTACACCGAGCATTTATAAGAAAATAAATAGATACCAATAACCATGTCAAATAATCAGGCGGAAACTAAACAGACAACTGTGCTAAGATCATCACATGAATAAATAACATGAGAGAAACAAAGTGTGTACTCATCTCGGTTAGACTAAACTTTACTTCGGACCCCAGGATCCTTTCGGTGGGTGCCCCCCCACTTCCTTTCCACCTGGTTCCTCGCGGTGCTTGCCCGACACGTGCACCTTTAATGCAACTCGGGTTGCAATTGACCGAGTGTCTGATCACACATGCTACAGCCTAGTGTGCCATAAGTACACTACGAATATCAGGTGGGAGTAACGCGACCACCAACCCAAATGTATCACAGAATAGAGTACAATAACAAAGAATAGGGAATCAACGATGTAAAAGTAAACCCTCAGTGACTTTCAGATGAAATCTTATGTACTTCAAAAACACACTATTAAGTCCCATTCACGTCTCGAAAAACGCGTACGACTCCCGACTATGGTCTCCTAAGTTCCCGGTGTCAAATTAAACCATTTTAAATCGTTTAGAGTCAAATTAAGTGAATTTATAATGTGTATCCAAAAGTATGAAAATTTTATTCCAAAAAGTTTGGTTTGACACACTTTTCGAGATATATCGGGGTGTCAAACGCTCGAAAATTCTCGAGTACTAATTTTTCTATCTTTTCTCTTTTTTTTATATTTTTTCTGATTTTCTAGATTTTTTTTTCAAAATCTTCTAACTATTTTTCGTTAATTTATTTAATTTAAAACCCTTTTGTTTTTTTTTTAGTTTGGGTTTGGGTCCGGGTTGACCCAAATGGGTCTTACCCGACCCGACCCGACCCCCGACCAGCCAAAACAGATCTAGGCTCGGCCCATGGGCCGAGCATGGCCCATGGGCCGAGCATGGCCCGTTCTGGGCCTGGCCCATGCGCGTGTGCACCTACTTCAGCTGATCGAACCAGTTTTCACATGTTCGATCAGGAAAAATTTTTTTTCCGGGGTTTGGGTTGGGGTTGCTATGAGTGAACGAAAGAGCATTGATGTAATGTTATTCTGTTGTATTATTATCATTCTTATATTGTTATACTTTGAAAGTTTGGTACAATTTGCACTTGTGTTGATATGATTTTGTTGTTTGAAGGACAATATTATTGTTTGACCTATCTCACATGTTTTAACTTTGATTTTTTAAAGTATTGTTGTTGTGAATGTTATTCTGTTGTATTGTTGTCAGTGTTGAACTTATATTAATTCATGTGTTGTTGTGAATTCGGGGTTAAAATGATGTGAAATTGGTGATCAAAACATACTTTCGGTCATTCAGGTCCGAGTAATGTCGCACAGTCTTGGTCCTTCAGGTCCATAACCCATCACACAATCTTGGATTTATGGTATTGAAATACTTATTAAACATCATTTTAAACCAACCAGGGGATAGTTTCGCTCATACAATTCCGAGAACCTAATGATGTTCTCGGTTATCATCGATCAAAATTGTTTATTTACTCTCAGCTACATCATACCGAGTTTTATGTTTAATGGATAGTTTCGTGCCGTTTTGGTTGGACGTCTACGAAACATAACAAATGGTATCGATCGTGGAACTTTGAGACTTTATGTTGAGTCTCAATAACTTTCCACCGAGTTGACTATTTAATAGGGAATTTGGTTTTGTCTCAGTTGGTTATAAATGAAACTATGCAAAACATCTTACTCATGACAATCCGAAATTATAACTAGAGTCTCGGTAACATCCTACCGAGATTTACTATTAAATACAGTTTTAGTTTTTGTCTCGGTTAGTTGTCTTCGAAACTAAATCAAAGATTTCGGTCATGTCATTCCAAAAAGCATAGCTTTATTTTCGGGGACATCCTACAGTGAAGAACCTAATTTCACATATTTGGATAACTCTTTCTATGCAGTTACAAAAACCCAACAAAGAGTCTCGGTTGTTGCATGGCGAAAGTATGGATACGATCTCGGACTTAAAGAACCAAGACTCTATTCTGGTACAATTTCAAGAGGAAAATGTCAACCAAATAAAAACAAAAATCACCCACTCACAAACGCTCATAAATAATCAACAAATAACACATGTTTGAAGGACAATAGTGTTGCAAATACTAAGTAATGACATAAATCCATAATGTAAACTAAACTAAAACACTATTTTTACATTCAATGTCTTTAAGGCGAAGTTAAGTCTACTACGGAAGGCGTGCCTTGTTGAGAAGTTACAACCGGCGCAATTTCTCGAATTATGAATCTATCATGCCAACCTTTAACGCACTCCTCAACATACCTTTCCCACAATGGATATAATGATGGAAGTGGTGCATTCACATTCAACTTCACCTGTCAAATACAAAGAACAAGAATCCATTATCATATAATTCAAAATTGATAAAACACATGTAAAAAATAATGTACGAACTTACCATAACGCAATAGATGTTCCTATTATTAATCATGCCAATGATAAGCCGACTATCGAAAGATGGCGGTGGGACATTACGTAGAGGAAGAAATGTCGAGCAACTATCATGTGAGAGGTTATGATGACCCCTTCTCAAATTAGGGCAGCGCCTAGCCTAATCATGTTATTAAGCCATAATATCACTATATAGGACTTAATAAGGAATTAGTCAGCCTTTCCAAAACCTTATTACTTACCAAACCTATCCTGTGTCAATTCATAAATTAGAGTTAATTAAAATTTTACTTACTAAAAGTTTATTCAGTGGAAGTCTTAAGTAATTAATGGAAGCTTATACATGAGACTTAACAATTGTGGAAAAACCAGGAAATAAAAATCACATTCATATATAATGAAACGACGATATATAACATCATGTGTTAGATCAAGGTACTACTCAACCCATAATATATAACCCCAAAATATATGACATACATATAAAAGTAATACATCAAAAATCGAAATCTACAAAATCATATATAGCAGCACTCCACTGGCTCGAAGGTAGTTATCGATCTTCTCTATGCCTGACTCGCTATTCGATGGATCTGCACCCATTGTTATAAAAGGACAGTGAGTACCGGAAAGTAGAAAGTAACACTGAGAGATATTTGTTCACATTTCCAAATATGCAACAAGTATATAAAAGCATGATAATAGCAACTATGCTGTAAAGAGAACATGCAAAGAGATATTTCAGTTAAATAAAATGAAACTAACATGCGACTAAATAGTATTGATCTAAGGCCGCTCAGCTGTGATCTTCATCACATCAACCTTTTCCACCATATGAGGATGGAGTTGAGCTCTACATCAATGTGATGGTCTAAACATCGCTCTTGTCTTTATAACCTCGTTGGTGCCAGTCACTTACGATATATACTTGCCAGCAACCCCGGGTCCCATACCCCATGTGCTGCACAAGTTATGCAAGCCAACAACCCCGAGACTCATTTCTCATACACTATAAAAGATAGTAGAGAGATCCTAATTACCCTGGAAAGTCTAGTGACCCCATATGTTCGACTGACCTCTAATGTAATGACCCTAGATACAAGAACCATTTTCATACTTTAAGAAATAACATGGCTTGAGAATCCAATGAAACAATTTCATTTCTAATGCACGAAGGAAATAGATTTACAATACTATGTAAAACCTACCTAATAGCATGCTATTTCACTAACCACTTTCACTAATATTCAAAAAATGACATAGCATATGATTTGGAGTCAATGAAATCATTTAATCAACAATCTATATCATGAAAACAACCTCATGAAATGAGAAATGACAATAAATCATGTCATATGGAGTACAAAGAGAAATCAGTTCAAATGACTGGAAAAGAACAAATTAACAGGAATGAACTGTAAATAAATATCTTAATCATTTTACTTACAACCCATGCAATTTCCTATGCTAATAGGGCTTCCCAACACCTCGTATCATGTATCTGAACTTCCAAGACTCATTCTTAGGTTCCTAATATCAACTTAATCCAAATAACTTGGGCTTAGGTCAAGTCAAATGGGTTTAGGAACCTTAACCCAAAACAACCCCTTAATACTAAACAATATAGAAATTTTTGTCCTATATTTCAACACACTTTTATGCATGAAATTGTCCAAATCTCAACACTTTCCCTTGTACAAAGTTTTTGATCTCTAAATTTTGCTTTTTGAAAAGGTTTGGTTTGCATAATTTTGGTTTAAAACGAAAGAGATATTGGGATTTTACTAAACATAGCTCAAATAGGAACCTAATCTAACCAACAGATTTTGAAAATTCATTTCTCCCAATTTATAGTTTATATTTTTGTGATTTTTGGTCACAAGACTTCTAACATACGAAATAAAAATATACTAAAAGATCAGCTCATTTGGATGAGTAGTTAAGGAGTAATGCCATTTACAAATTTAGTTTCAAAAATCTCGTGATACTTTTTATCACCTATTTGTATAGCACTTTTGGATATGAAAACATTTGGACTATAAAACCCCAGTAAGATATTTGTTCCCCTTTAATTTAACTTTCAAATGATACTAGATTGGGTTCATTTCGATTTAAAATGACCATGTTATGACTAAATTACATAGGTTAGTTCATAATACAACGTGTATAGATTCAATTTTTGACTTAAAATCTCAAAAATTCATATATTTTTCATTTGAAAACCAAATCAAGAACTTTTTAATAGTTGGATTATTAGCTTGTAATGAGGAATCCAAATATATCAACTAATTTTAAAAACCTAATCATCTAGCCTCTAAAAATGGTCAAAAACCAGAATTGGTTTCAACGTAAATAGAGAGATGTGTACCTAGTTTGATGAACACCTACCTTAACTTGATCTCTCCTTCACCAAACCCAATTTGATTTTTGGTCTTCTTCTTCCTCCAGCCCTGGTCCTTTTCTCTAGCAAGTTTCTTTCTCAAATTAAGCAAATAAAATGAAGTTAACTTGGTTGTACGAGTTGATTACTAGCTTTCCATAGTAAGTAGATATGGTTGATTAATAACCACTTATCTCATTATGCATACTTGTCTCGAGGCTCATCTAGTGATACACCTATTAACACATGTCCCACTAACTCATGCTATGTGACACCAATATGTAACTACATTGGTGTTAAGATGAGACAATACGTGTCTCGATGAAAATCAAGTGACTATTGTTTTAACTAACTTAGCTTCATTAAGTGTATAATCAACCATAGTCATGTATAAATCACGATAAAAGCTATATATAATCTTAAGTCAACTTACCATACTACTTACTACCTCAGTCCTACGCCAGCACTCAACTCGAGAGGTGTTCCCACACACGTATCGACACCTATTAATAAGTACGAATAATTTAGTAGTCTACACATATCCAAAACACTAGACATATATCATTACAAATATAACATATGCTGTAACGACTCAAAAATTCTAACTCATGCCACGTGTCAATTTCAAGAAAGTGACATGGGTGGCGAGCATGGTCAATTCTCGAGAGTTGACACCAAAGTATGTGCATTTTATGTGTGGTGTATGTAATACCTATTTTATACTTAAGAAGTATCAAGTTTTAGTAAATTATTGGTCTGATTGTATCGAAATGCGTGAAAAGAATCCTCGAGATGAGTGCGACGTGGGTATGGGGCTATTTAGAATGAAATAGCTTAGACGTAAAAACTGGCAATTTATATAACGAGATATTAAGCAAAATAATTTAGCAAACTTTACCAAGTCGAATAAAATGCCATTAGACTAAATATGGATCCGACATGCCTCGAAATGAGTGCTGAGGCGTAGGGCACCAGGTGTCAGGTAGTCAAGAACTAGTATGAGATTAATACGCAATGATAAGTCACTAATATACTAACTAATTGAGTTAATGTGCCTAAGCTTATATAAAAAAACAAAAAAAATTACATAAGCCTATAGTTGGGAATGATTTATTGTGGCCTTTAATTCTTCTTGAGATTATCCTAGGCAGTGTCCTATTAGGAAAGATGAGTTAAAAATGATGTCAATTAAGTGTAGGGCTGAAGTATATAAGGGCCTTTCGATGTTATATGGATTAGGAAGTGATTGATGATGAAATTAGATAGTATAAAAGTGAGACTTAACTCATTTGAGCTCACATGCAAATCAAGAAATAAAACAAAAAATCCAGCCCTATCGAGAAGGTGAAACTTGGTGATCCTTGCACATCGAGGGGAGATTGTAGAGAAATCAAGAGTCCTAGCAAGAAGGAGAAGAAATCAAACCTAGGTAACCCTTATTCTTCATTTTTCATGTTAAATTGAGTGTTTTCTATGATTTATATTGAGCTAATTTTTAGGGGTTTTACACCCCATCTATTAGTGAGAAATTAATCTAGAATATAGTGGTTTCAAGATCTTGAAAGACTCAAGTAATGGTATTAAAAAAATATCAAGAAACTTAATGCTTTTATGTCTCAATTTGAGGTTTTTAGTGTTAAATCATGCATGGATTGAATTTGTTAGTAAATTGAGGTGTTATGCTTATGTTTTTACTTCAATATGGTATCACAAGTCGGTTTGTAGTGCTGGAAAGAATTGGATTGAATTCATGTTTCATTTTTTTGGTGTTCTTGATGATGACGATGATGATGATGATAGAATGAGTAAATCATTGATAGGTTGATTCCTTGTATTTTATATGTCTAATGATTGAGATTTTACTCCTATTTGGGTGTCTTAAATGGATTTGTTAATTATGGATAGAACTTATGTGAATTAAATCAATGTTAAGTTCAAGAGGTTGCATATCAAGTATTTGATAAAAATTGCAACTAAAAGAAAGGAACAATTTTAGGTAAATTTTTGGAAAAATTCTTGGACCTTTTCTGATGGTTTACACTAGTCTAAAAGTCATCAAAATTTGCAAAGAACTTCAACATACTAAAAATTTGATCCTTTAAAATCTTCAAGCTATTTCGATAAGTTTTGAATAGTTTTCGAAAATGGTTTTGAAATAGGAAAAAAACGATTTCCTAATTGAGCTGAATTTTATTTGAGAATATTCTGGGCATCAAACGATGCCATAATTCGTCCAAATTCTCATAATATTTATTATATCATTGTGAAGGTGTCCATCAAATCTTGTGATTTTTCGATGTGTCTAACTCAGTTTTCAAGTCACATTTCAACTAAAAATCTCATACTTGCAAATAAGGACTTAAAATTTCACTTGGAGTTGCAAATAGAGTTTTTGGACTTATAAATGAGATTTTATTACTTGAAAACCATGGATTCAAGTGCTTGGACTTCAAGGAACCAACCTCGAGAATTTTAGAAAATTTTATTTATTTTTAAGCCATTGTTCAAGTTGTAGGAAAACTAACTTTCAAGTAATTATTTTGAAGTCCCTAAGGAACTATTTGCAAACTAATACTTTAAACTAACTTGAAATGGCTTCTAATAATCTTAAATAGTTCAATAACACCCAAAAACAATTAATAAAGTGTGTTGAACAATATTAAAGAAGTCCGAACACTTTTGGCTGAGTTAAGTGCCAATAAGGACTTGAATTGAATAAAAAGTAGTCATTATACCCTTAATTGACTTGGAATTTATTGTAGGCCTCTAAATAAGATTGTTTAGCACTAATATGTCAAGTTGTATTGCTTACACAATAAGAACCCTTAATAGCATAATATCAAGTACATACAAGTGTAAAACTACAAATGTGCAAGTTAGATTACAATTAAACTACATTAGTAACAATGATGCTAAATGCAACTTAAGGACTCTAACAAATATATAATCAATAAAAATGGACACCAAGTACTTAGCTAACATGAGTCAAGCATTGGGGAGTTGATTGGGATCCATGTCGGAGCCGTGAGAACACGTGTTAGCATTTATCATAGGTAGGTAAACCAGCTAGAGGATCAATTCCAATTCTCATCATATTCTTAGACTCTATTCTCTATCGTCGAGTGTCTAAGGCTTAAGTGCGTTAGGAAGGTACTCCTAGGTTTGATGCTAGATGGATAAACATGATCTCACCCTAAGTACTGAATCGTAGGTAGTAGACGTGGGCGAGGTATTTGAGGAACCGTTGATGCCCCCACACTACACCAAACTGAGCCTGTCGACTTAGAGAGTCACGACTCTAGGAAGTCGAGTAGTGGCACCTACTCTCGATGGACTTAGACCACTCAGATGCCTTCCCTTGACTCTCAGACACTCTATATTGCAATTATTACTTTCTAGTCCATTTATCATGCACTTTTATTTACTTTTCTATCTTTTAAATTCCCACGTGATACTTAGAATTATTTATTTAAATTCATGAATTGTGATTGAAACTATACTGGTTTTACTCACCGGAATTGCCTCTTTCGATGACAATTACAAATACACATACAAGCAAAGGCAAGGGCTGGTGATTAGTGACTTCTTCTTAGGTCTCTCAGAGTGGCTTCTCTTTTTGCTTACTTGTAGGCTTTTTTTGCGCTTTTGTGTTATACCTATATATATGTTGTTTTGATAACATTTGAGGATCTTTTTGGGATTTAAGTGACACTGATACATGTATATTCATGATTTCCTCTTACCGCCACCATATATATGCACGTTATCTATACACTACAGGGTTCCACACCATTAGGATGTCCGGCTCTATATCTTTGAATTATTTATATTCGTTTAAGTTTTACTTCCTCTATTAAACTATTGAACTTGAAAATTACAATGATTTAACTTTAAATTACCAAATAACTTATAATAATAGAAAAAGATGCTGACTAGGCCTACGTTAAATTTGCGAGGGCTGACTTGGGGGTCCACGTTGTGGGGACTAGGGCCGTCATAGTTGGTATTAGAGCCATGTTAGATAAGAGCTAAATGTAAACTCTTAACAAACCCGCAACAAAACAGAAACAAAAATCAATAATAGATTTAAGGCACGAATGACACTTAAAATGGGACCCTATGATCATAACTTAGAGTCTCAGTTAGGAAGTGAGTAGAGTTGGGGAAAATCGAGACTTGATTCTGCATGTGATATTTGTTGTATTGTATTATATTATATCGGTAACTATATGCTGATCAAAGTCACGCTTCCTTTTGCAGATTGAGATGACAGATCATCTTGGGCCAAGTGATGACAGCAGGGCCGCAGGTCCTCGATTTACGAGCATAAAGGAGCTACAGACCTTGACTCAAAGTCACATCTCAGGATCAGCGATTAGAGGATATCCTGAGGATATTCTGATCATAGACCACAACTACATCCACGGTCTTCATCGACAATGTCTTCTGTTTGGGAGGCGAGTGCACCTATGGTACAGGCCATTCCATCAGCTACCACCATTGCAATAGCACCAGTGATGAATGCCCTAGCACCGATACATGCAGAGATAGTAACCCACTAGGCCGCCCACTCTGGTAGAGGTAGTCCCATCCACACCAATAGATACGAACATGAGAGAGACGCTTGAGGCCAGACATTTGCGTGAGTTTCAGAGACACCGTCCGGTAAAGTTTTATGGAGGTACTGACTTTGAGATGACTGAGAGGTTTATGAAGAGTCATGAGAAGATACATGACATATTAGCTATCGAGACATGAGAGCTTTTGTCTCCTCTGCACTACTATTTGGAGAGGTAGATGATTGGTGGACCAGCTTGGTAGCGACCAGGGGAGTGCCGAAGGATTGGGCGAAGTTTAAGAGGCATTTTAACCTAAAACACTTTCTTCCTACTATACCGAGAGAGAAGAGGAATGAGTTTATGACGTTAGGACAGCTTCCTAATGAGTCCGTCATGGAATACAGGGGACGATACTTGCAGTTACTGACATATGCCGGAGGTGTGGTAGACACAGATGCAGATCAGGCTTATTACTTCATGGAGGGTTTGTTACCCGAGGTAGGAGGCTATGTGGTCATGATCGTGCTAGGGACACTACGGATAGCCTACGAGAGGAGCTTAGCCAGGAAAATGTATTTAACTACACATCCACGAGAGGCTATAGTCGCTTGAGCGGAGGGATGTTCTGAGCGCCGATTTGGGTTAGACAAGAAGAGGAAAAAGCATAGACATTAAGGTATTGGGGATAGTAGGGCTTAGAGTGTTGGGTCAGTTGCATTGTCACCACGACTTGCTCAGACAACACATGTTTCACTCGCACATACACCGAGCTATGCTAGTCAACCACCTCAGGCGACGCGACCAACACCACATCTTCAGAGGCAAACACTGAGAGTAGAGATAGGGGTAGAGGTAGTGGACATACAAAGTCACATCGATTTGGTTAGGCATCGCCATCGAGATATGGCCAAGCATAGACAGAGAGGTCTAGACAGGTACAAGGACACCAGGCTCCAGTTAGGCCAGGACCACACAGGGCATATTTTGAGTGCGGTCAGATAGGCCACTTTAAAGAAAAGTGTCCACAGTAGACCAGGGAGAGAGCCCATGTCATTGCAGAGCAGAGCACAGCAAACCAGGAGCTTCTCGTAACTTGATTGAAGGTATGATTTCAGTTTGTTGTACATTGATGCATTACTATGATTGATTCTGGTTCGACTATATTATTCATTTCTGGGCGCATGGTAGACACATTAGGGTTGAGACTAGATAGGCTTAGTAGACCCTTGAGCCTCAGCACTACTACTTGGGACAAGATATACCTTAATATGATTTATGAGGGATGCGTAGTGGAGATAGAGGGACATCAACTACCAACGGACTTCAAGTGATAGAGTTCTTGAAGTTTGATGCTTTACTTAGTATGGATTGGCTAGCCATGTACCACGCATACCTAGATTATTTCAGTAAGTTGGTTACTATTCAGTTTCTAGATAGGACAGAGTTCAGTTTTCAGGGCATTTCGAGTTGACTACTGATTACTAGAGGTAGACTAGCTATGAGCCAGGAGATTGAGACGCTTGCTAGTGTTATGAGTATGACAAAGAGACCTGAGGTTAGGATTGAGGATGTACCGGTAGTATGCGAGTTCACCAATGTGTTTCCAAAGGAACTACCAGGATTACCACTGCTTAGAGAGATAGATTTCATCATTGACTTGGTTTCGAGGACCAAATCGATACCGAGATCATCGTATAGGATGGCTCCTAAGGAGCTAGAGAAGTTAAATACCCAACTTGATAAGTTGTTATAGTTGGGATTCATTCACCCAAGCATGTTTCCATGAGGCGCACCCGTCTTTTTCATGAAGAAAAAAGACGGTAGCTTGAGATTGTATATCGATTACCGACAGCTGAATCGGGTTATAGTGAAGAATAAGTACCCACTCCCACGCATTGATGATTTATTTGACTAGTTGAAAGGATCACAGTGGTTCTTCAAAACTGATATAAGATCGAGTTACCACCAGCTCATGATTAGGGATGAATATAGGGAGAATACTATATTTAGCCTGAGACATGGGCATTACTAATTCACAGTCATGTCGTTTAGGTTGACGAACACCCTTGCCATGTTTATGGATCTCATGCACCGAGTACTGAGGGCGCACCTAGAGATTTATGATTATGTTTATAAATGATATTCTCATCTATTATAGGACGACGAGGGACGTCTTTGAGTAGTATTACTGACTTTGAGGGAGCTTAGGTTGTATGCCAAATTTAGTAAATGTGAATTTTGGCTTATAAAAGTTAGATTTTTAGGTCATATAGCAAGAGCTAGCGGAGTGTCAGTGGACCCCGCTAAGGTTAGATCCATGATAGATTGGCCTACACCATCTTCGGTTACGAACATACGCAATTTTCTTGGGTTAACAAGGTATTACCGACGAATCATGCAAGAGTTCTCCAAGATTGTAGCACCGATGATTAGATTGACGAAGAAGGATGTTAGGTTCAAGTGGGATGACAAGTGTGAAGAGGCCTTCAGTGCGTTGAAATAGAGATTGATGACTGCGCCAATATTAGTATTGCCAAAGTCTAGGAAAGGTTTGGTAGAGTATACAGAAGCATCAAAGGTTAATTTAGTCTGTGTGCTAATGTAGGAGGGTAAATTCATCACTTATTCATCATGCCAGCTTAAGATTCATGAGAAAAACTACCCTACACATGACTTGGAATTGGCAGCAGTTGTCTTTGTGCTGAAGATTTGGTGGCATTATCTCTATAGAAAGGTTCACCTTGTACACAGACCACAATATTTTGAAGTACCTATTCTCCCAAAATAATTGAATATGAGACAAAGACGGTTGTTGGAGTTCCTAAAGGATTCTGATTTCTCATTAGAGTACCACTCGGGGAAGGCCAACATTCTCACGAATGCCTTGAGCAGGAGAGGATATGACGCAGATGTTGTGACTTATCACATGACATATAAGTATGCATTGCTCGAGGCGACTGATATGATGTGTTCGGCTACCATCGAGGCATTAATATGTGGACAGATGAGGACTCATATCATCTCTATCCACAATATATTATAGGGTTAATAGGCAAATGAGCATTATTGATAGTTCAATGGTATGGCTTAGAATTTAGATCATCCACATTGGAGTCAGTCGACAAACTCATGTTTGAGACTTAGAGGGCGGCTGTGGATTCCATCAGTAGCGGATATTCGCATAGAGATACTTCAAGAGGCTCAACGCTCAGGTTTCACTGTTCATCCAGTCAGGACCAAGATGTATGCAGACATGCAACGTCTATTTTGGTGGCCAAGTATGAAGATCGATGTATTGAAATATATTAGAGCGTGCGAGATATGCCAATGGGTAAAAGCTAAGCATCAAAGACCTGGAGGATTGCTATAACCACTACCTATTCCACGGTGGAAATGAGAGCATATTGCTATGGATTATTTTAGTGGATTAACTCAATCTCCGTATGGACATGATGACATATGGGTGATTGTGGACAAGTTGACTAAGTCTGTCAACTTTCTATCGATGTCTACTACACATCGAGTGGATAGGTTGGCTAGTTTTTACGTGCGAGAGAATGTTCGACTTCACGGAGTTCTGTTGTCGATTGTGTCAGACAGAGGGTCACATTTTACATCACATATTTGGCAGAGTATGCACGCACATTGACACGTGATTGGACATGAGCACCTTCTACGACCCACATACAGATGGACAATCGGAGTGACTGATCCAAGTACTCGAGGACATGTTAAGGATGTGTGTGTTAGAATACGGTGGTTCTTGGGAGGAATATCTTCATCTGTGTGAATTCTCCTACAATAACAGTTATCAGGCCA
The DNA here is from genome assembly GCA_039657365.1 of Stephania yunnanensis. Classification (NCBI taxonomy): domain Eukaryota; kingdom Viridiplantae; phylum Streptophyta; class Magnoliopsida; order Ranunculales; family Menispermaceae; genus Stephania; species Stephania yunnanensis. The sequence goes on from CM077583.1 coordinate 22,891,946, forward strand.
GTATTGGGAGAAAACACCATTCGAGGGACTCTGCAGTATGCCGTGTAGATTTCCATCATGTAGGGCAAAACCCGAGGATGTGGTGGCTAGTGGGCTTGAGATTGTGGTGGATCACACAAAGAAGATTTGACAGATTAAACTACGTCTGAAGGTTGCGCAAGAGAGATAAAAGAAGTACTACGATAAGTACTACGACGGGTTAGAGTATGACAAGGGGGCCTACGTTTATTTGAAGGTATCACCTCTAAAGAGTCATAAAAGATTTGGAATCAAAGGGAAGCTCGCGCCGAGGTTCATTGGTCCATTCAGAGTGAAGAAGAGAATAGGGAAAGTTGCTTATGTGTTGGAGTTACCGCCTTAGTTAGCCGAGATCCACCCAGTTTTTCATATATCGATACTCTGACCAGATTGGTTGAGTGAGGGTAGACGACCGATAGTAGATCCGAGTTAGATAGACTTAAGGAAGGACAACACTTATGGGAATAGCTTATTCAAATATTAGACCGTCAAGTGAAGAAACTAAGGAATAAGGACATCCCGTTAGACCTCATCAAGTGGCAGCATCACGGGGATGAAGAGCTAATATTGGCGTTAGAGTCCTATATGTACGAGCACTTCCCATACCTATTCTAGATTCCAGTAAGTCTTAACATAATTTTGAGGATGAAATTCTAATTAGTTGGGAAGGCTGTAACGACTCAAAAATTCTAACTCGTGCCACATGTCATTTTCAGGACAACGACATGGATCCGACCGGACATGGTGATCGTGGTCGATTCTCGGGAGTCGACACCGAGGTATGTTATTTTATATGTAGTGTATGTAATATCTATTTTATAATTAAGAGTTATCAAGTTTCAGAAAATTATTGGTTCGATTGTGTCAAAATTCATGAAAGGACTCCTCGAGATGCGTGTGACGTGGGTACGAGGCTATTTAGAACGAAATATCTTAGATGTAAAATTATCAATTTATATAACGAGATACTAAGCTAAGTAATTAGCAAACTTGATCTAGTTGGATAAAATGCCAATAGGTCGAATATGGACCCGTCCTGCCTCGAGATGAGTGCTAAGGCACGAGGTACTGGGTGTTGGGTAGTCGAGAACTAGTATGAGATTAATACACAATGATAAGTCATTAATATACTACCCAATTGAGTTATTGTGCCTAAACTAATCTAAATAAAACAAAAAAAATATTACATAAGCCTATAGTTAGGAATGATTTATTGTGGCCTTTGATTCTTCTTGAGATGATCCTAAGAAGTGTCCTATTAGGAAATATGAGTTGAAAATGGTATCAATCAAGTGTAGGGCTGAAGTAAATAAGGGCATTTGGATGTTATATGGATTAGGAAGTGATTGATGATGAAATTAGATAGTATAAGATTGGGACTTAACTCTTTTGAGCTTACATACAAATCAAGAAACAAAAAGAAAATCCATCCCTATCGAGAAGGTGAGACTTGGTGATCCTTGCAAATCAAGGGGAGATTGTAGAGAAATCAAGAGTCCTAGCAAGGAGGAGGAGAAATCAAACCTAGGTAACCCTTATTCTTCATTTTTTCATGCTAATTGAATGTTTTATTTGATTTATAGTGAGCTGAATTCTTAGGGGTTTTAATCCCCATCTATTAGTGAGATATTAATCTAGAATATAGTGGTTTCAAGCTCTTAAAAGACCCGAGTAATGATATTAAAAAATATCAAGAAACATAATGCTTTTATGCACAATTTGGGTTTTTAGTGTTGAATCATGCATGGATTGAATTTGTTAGTAAATAGAGGTGTTATTCTTATATTTTTTGTTTAATATGAGTATCACAAGTTGGTTTGTAGTGCTAGAAAGAATTAGATTGAATTCATTGTTCATGTTCTTGGTGTTCTTGATGATGATGATGATGATGATGATGATGATGATGGAATGAGTTTAAATCGCTAATGGGTTGATTCCTTGTAATTTATATGTCTAATGATTGAGATTCTACTCTTATTTGGGTGTCTTAAATGGATTTATTAATTATGGACAGAACTTATGTGAATTTAATCATTGTTAAGTTCAAGAGGTTGCTTCTCAAGCATTTGATAAAATGCTTGCTAAAAAGGGACAATTTTGGGTAGATTTTTGGCAAAATTTTAGGACCTTTTTTAATGCTCTACACTAGTCTAAAAGTAACCAAAATTTGCAAAGAACATCAACATACTACAAATTTGATTCTTTAAAATCTTCAAGCTATTTCGATAAGTTTTGAATAGTTTTCGAAAATGGTTTTGAAATAGGAAAAAAACAATTTCCTAATTGAGCTGAATTTTACTTGAGAACATTCCGGGCATCAAACGATGTCGGAACTTAACCAAAAATCTTAGAATATGTTATTATATCATTATGAAGATGTCAACCAATCTTTGTGATTTTTCGGCATGTCTAACTCAGTTTTCAAGTCGCATTTCAACTAAAAATCTCATACTTGACTTGGAGTTGCAAATTGAGTTTTTGGACTTATAAATGAGATTTTATTACTTGAAAACCTTGGTTTCAAGTGTTTGGACTTTATAGAACCAACCTCAATAAGTTTAGGAAATTCTATTTTCTTAAGCCATTTTCCAAGTTATAGAAAAACTAACTTTCAAGTAATTATTTTTAAGTCCTTGAGGTACTGTTTTGCAAACTAATGCTTTAAACTAACTTGAAATAGTTTCTAATGATCCTAAATAGTTCAATAACACCAAAAAATAATTAAAAAAGTGTGTTGAACAATATTAAACAAGTCTAGATACTTTTGGACGAGTTAAGTGCCAATGAGGACTTGAAATGAATAAAAGTAGTCATTATACCCTTAATTGACTTAGAATTTATTGTAGGCCCCTAAAAAAGATTGTTTAGAACTAATATGTCAAGTTGTATTGCACACACAATAAGTGCCCTTAATAGAAAAACACCAAGAACACAAAAGTGTAAAACTATAAATGTGCAAGTTAGATTACAATTAAACTACATTAGCAACAATGACGCTAAATGCAATTTAAGGGCTCTAACAAGTATATAACCAATCAAAATGGACACCAGGTACTTAGTTAACTAGATTCGAGCATTGGGGAGTTGACTATGACGTGTGTCAGAACTGCGAGAGTGCGTGTTAGCATTGATCAGAGGTAAGTAAACTAACTAGAGGATCAATTCCAATTCTTATCATATTCTTGGATTTATTTCTTATGTTATGCCATTTACTTGGACTCTATTCTTTATTGCTGAATGTTTAAGGCTTGAGTGTGTCAGGAAGGTACTCTTGGGTTTGATGCTAGATGGACCAACGTGACCTCACTCCGAGTATTAGATCATATGTAGTAAATATAAGCGAGGTATTTGGGGCACCATTAATGCCCCCAAGCTACACCGAACTGAGCCTGTTGACTTAGAAAGTCGCGGCTCTAGGAAGTCGAGTAGTTGCACCTGCCCTCGATGGATTTAGACCATTTATACGTCTTCCTTTGACTCCTAGAAACTCTGTATCACAGTTATTACTTTCTAGTCCATTTATCATGCATTTTCATTTACTTTTCTGTCTTTTAAATTCCTGCATGCTACTTAGGCTTATTTATTTAAATTCATGAATTGTAATTGAAACTCTATTGGCTTTACTCCTTGAAATTGTCTTGTTCGGTGACAATTGCAGATTTATATACAAGCAAGGGCAAGGGGTCGGTGATTGGTGACTTCCTTTAAGAACTCTAGAGTGGCTTCTCCTATGCATACTTGTAGGTTTTTTTTTTGCATTTTTGTGTTATAGCTATATATATGTATATGTTGTTTTGATAACACTTGAGGATCTCTTTAGGATTTGAGCAAAACTAATACATGTATATTTATGATTTCCTTCTTACCGCCACCATATATATGCATGTTATATATACTACAGGGTTCCACACCATAAGGATGTTCATCTCTATATCTTTGAATTGTGTATATTTGTTTAAGTTTTGCTTCCACTATTAAACTATTGAACTTGGAGGGTATAAAGATTCAACTTTAAATCACCAAATAACTTATAATAATAGAAAAAAGCTAAGTAGGACTGCGTTGACTTAGCGAGGTCTGACTTGGGAGTCCACGTAGGCTTAGGTTGGGCGAGACCCAGTTTGTAGGGATTGTGTCCGTCACATATACCTCGGTCATCTCACCTCAGTCACGACATGTATTTCGATGCAGGTCCCACGTCACAAGTCATTTGATTCTGATTAAGATATTAAACTCCAATTAGAAGTTTGGGTCGTGACAATTCTTCCCATCTAATTGAAATTTCGTCCTCAAAATTAAACTTAACTTAAAATTATCCCTAACTCGAAGAGGTACGAAAACCTATTTTGCAGATAGTCTTTCCGTTCCCAGGTGAGTTCCGAGTCTCCATGGAATTGCCACTTGACTAACACCTTTGTTATAGACTTGCTCCTCAACTGTTGTACCCTCTTGTCTAGGATCTGCACTGGTTGCTCCTCATAAGATACATCCTCGCTCAGGTCAATCTGACACAAGTCTACTGTCGATCTCTCGCCTATTTTTGACTTGGCCAGTCGAAGCATAGAAATATGAAACACTAGATGTATCCCCAATATCTGTGGATGTAACTTAAGCTCATAAGCAACCTTACCGACTCTCCGATTGATTTTGAAAGGCCCGATAAATCTCGGTGCTAACTTGCCTTTCAGACCAAATATGTGAAAACCCTTTCGAGAAGAAACCCTTGGATACACTAAGGCTTCCTTGTCATATGCGAGATCGCTGCGATACGTGTCTACATACTTCTTCTGCCCCTCTTAGGCTCCCTAAAACCTTTGGCGAACCCGTTGTACCTTCTACATGTGATCAACAACAATTTCAGGCCCTACAATGTCACAGTCCTCTGGCTTAACCCAACAAAATGGTGAGCTACACGGTTTGCCATATAAAGTATCAAATGGGGCCATTTCAATGCTAGCCTGGTAACTATTGTTGTATGCAAACTCACATAATGGTAGGTACTCCTCCCATGATCCGCCAAACTCAAGTACACAAGCCTTGAGAATATTTTTAAGAGCCCAAAACAAACTCTCAGTCTACCCATCAGTTTAAGGGTAAAAGCCTGTACTAAATTGCAATTGCGTACCATACTACTCCTGCATACTTCGCCACATCTTGGATGTATACATATCATCTTTATCTGACATAATAGTCAATGGTACCCCATGTAACCTAATAATCTCCCTCTCAAACAATATACTCAACTGGTCAAATGTGTAATGCGCAGCAACTGGTGTGAAATAGGCAGATTTTGTCGATTGTCCCTAATCATCCAGATAGAATCCTGTCGACGAGCAGTTCTCGACGGTCCTCTAACAAAATCCATGGCTATGTTTTCCTACTTCCATCGTGGAATGGGAAGTGGCTGTAATAATCCTCCTGGTGTACGATGCTCAACCTTCACTTGCTGTAGATCCCACAGTTACTAATGAACTCTGATACGTCCGCTTTCATCCCATGCCACCAAAAATGTCTCTTCATGTCATGGTACATTATGGTCCTTCTTGGATGAATAGTGAATTAGGAACGCTGTGAATACTGAAGAATCTCATCTCTCAGCTCTATCACTGCCGGTATCCATAATCTGCCTCTAAATCTCAAACACTGATCCTCCGTCTCAGTCTAGTCAGTACAATCAGTACTATAGGCTAACTTACTAAATCTTGGGTATAAAATATCGACTTTTTAACCTTCTAAAATTCTCTGTCTAGTTTGAAGCCTCATTTGTGCACAAATCATCATCTGAGTATCGGTAGGAATATCTGACTGAGTCATCATCATCGCTGCCTCGTGTAATCCATTCTCATGCGTCATGTGGCATCTAATAATCTTGACATCTCCAGTCGATATCCTACTCAGCGCATTAACAACTACATTAGCTTTTCTTGGGTGATATTCCAGAGAAAAGTCATAGTCCGTCGAAAACTCTAACCATTTGCGATGTCTCATATTCAGTTTTTTATGTGTGAAGAGTTATTTCAAACTCTTATGGTTAGTGTAGAGTGTGAACCTCTCTCCATACAGATGATGTCTCTATATCTTCAAAGTAAACACTACTGCTGCCAACTCTAAATCATTAGTGAGATAATTCTTCTAATGTGTTTTCAGTTGTTTGGATGCATAAACCACTGTATATTTGTCCTGCATCAACACACAACCTGGACCTGTATTAAAAGCATCTATATATACCAGGAACTCTTGTCCAGCCTCAGGCAATATCAACACTAGTGCGGTAGCCAACAATCTTTTTGTTGAGCAAATGCCTCATCACATTCCTCAGACCAATTAAACTTGGCATATTTTTAAGATAATCTACTCATCGGTGTAGCGATATTTGAGAAATCCTTTATGAAACTGCGATAATATCCTATTAACCCTAGAAAACTCCTGATCTCCTTAACTAACATCGGTGTAGGCCAATCCATAATAGCCTGAATTTTAATTAGATTTACAACAATGCCTGCTGCTCGAACAACATGTCCCAAAACTTGACTTCTGACAGCCAAAATATACACTTGCTAAACTTGGCGTAGAGTTGATACTCCCTCAAGGTCTGCAACGTCTCTCTGAGGTGCTGCTCATGATCCTTTCGAGTCTTCGATTATATTGATATATCATCGATGAAAACTATCATGAAGTGGTCTCATTACTCGATGCATCAAATCCATAAACATGGCATGAGCATTAGTTAAACCAAATAATATGACCGTTAACTAATTGTGTCTGTATCTCATGCTAAATGCTATCATAAACCTATCTTCATCCCTAATTGCAAGTCTATCATGGATAAATATTGTGCTCTTCTCAGCTGATCAAATAAGCCATCAATCCATGGTAAAGGATACTTGTTTCTGACTGTGACCCTGTTCAACCATCTATAATCGATATACAGTCTCAAAGTACCATTTTTTTTTTCACAAACAGGATTGGTGCTCCCCATAGTGACATAGAATGTGTGATGAATCCCTTATGTCCCAAATCCTGCAACTGACTCCTCAACTCCTCCAACTCTCTCGGAGCCATGCGATATTGTGGTATTGATATAGGTTTAGTGCTTGATACCAACTCAATAATAAAATCAATCTCCCTCGGTGGTTGTAAACCGGGTAAGTCCTCCGGAAACACATCCGGAAACTCACACACAAATGGAATCTCCTCAAGTCTAGGTCCCTGACTCTCTAGTACAGTGTATAATGACACAAAAGTCTCCATTTCTCCACTAGTTGTAAGTCGCCTTTATTGCCTTCGGCTATCGGTGTACTACCACTATACATAAAAATCAGATGTTATGGGATCTCTAATATCATTGTCGTACTTAAATAATTGATATGAGAGTGATAGGCTGCTAGCCAATCCATCCCTAACAACGCGTCGAAATCTAAGAACTCGAGAACCCTGAAGTTTGCAGGTAATTCTACCACATCCAATCTTTACTAGAAATTTCTCTATGAGATAATTAGGGTAAACTCTCTCCCCGACTTCGATACTCAAAATTAAATGTACACTAATTCTAACCGGTGTTAACCCTAAAATGCCTATCATGTGACCAGAAATGAAATATATTGTAAAACACGAATCAAACAAAACATATAAATCTCTACAACAAATGGAAACCATACCCTTAACAAGTCTCCATGTGGCATCTACATCAGGCTATACTACCTTACGTATACCCTTTTGACTCTGTAGTTGAATCACGGTTGTTGGCTGTAGACAATCTCTAATGCCATGCCCTACTTAATCACATCTATAACATGTGATAGGTCTACGTTGACCCTGAACTTGGTTTTGGGCTTGTGCATGTCTTTGCCTTATCAGGAACTATCTCGACCTCTACCTCAACCTCTTCTTTGGCCTCTACCACCTTGTTGGTGATGTCGCGCTGGTGGGGGCAGGTAGAGCTGGCAAAGTAGTAGTAGGAGCTGACAATGCAAGCTTAAATGGTGGTGGCAAAAGAGTTCTACCAACAATAGTTTACAATGGCGTAAGAGATGATACAAAAGGTACAACTGCTATAGATGTCCCTGACCCTAAGGAACCTCTATCCCATCTCCGCGGTCCCTTGCCCCTCTGTCTCATCCTCTCAAACTCCGCAGCTTGGTTAGGTGTCAATGCTGGTACTAACTGTGTCCCATCATCAACTCTGCCCAAATAATATGTCTTGTGAGAGAGTGCAAGCTCATAAATATCACCCAAAGTCTTGACACCTGAACTGACCACATAAAACTCAATATCTGGTCTCAGTCTATCCCTGAAGTGGTACACATCATCCCAAATCCTCTCACTAAATCCCTAGCAAACTGCCTCAGATAGTCGTATATATCTCTATAACTCATCACCGACTCATCAGTCCCCTATCTCGAGTTCATAAATTCTTTCCTCAACCTCTTCATCACTGCAGGTGGCAAGTACCGCTGGTAGAACTTCCTCTTGAAGGCATCCCATTACTCAAATTCTCCCGTAGAAGCTATCGTCGCACGCTACCATACATCAACATCTCTCTGTAGAGTGTATGAAAAAATCTCAACTCAGAGTCTGTCCTCAATCTTTAAGACTTTGTGTAACTTATCCTGAGACTAAACCCACTTCACAGTCTTCTCAAAGTCTCATTGACTATCAAAGTAGAATAATTTCAGTCTGATGAAACCCTTCACCAACTGAACCTCTACCGTCGAGCTAGAAAATGGAGGTCTAAAAGATGATGTAAAAATTGTCTCTACGTCTGGAGCTTTCACTAATGGTATAGTCTGTACTACTGGCACTACTATCGGTACCATGGGTGTAGTCGTAGTAGTAGGGGTTAGTGTCTACACAAGTGGAGTGAAACGTGAAGTCATCTTGGCAATAAACTTCGCTAACTGCTTTCCCTGAGCAGCTACTCGATCAGATAGCCTCCGAAAATCATCTGCTTATAATAGAAGGCTAGCTACCACTCGCACTTACATCACCACTCTCGCGTGAATTAGCCATCAATATCTGCAAGTTGATAGTGAACGCGAGTCAGCTATTACATAGATAATGCATATATACTCATAAAAACTAAAATGTATACATATAAGACATCCTTATCTCTATTTCACTCACTTCCTAACTAATAGTTTCTAGGCAAGTATCATCTGGTTTTCCACAGCTAAGATTTATGTTGTCTTGTTTAAATTTTATTTGTTTGTTAGAAAAATTAGGCCTTTTGCTACAAATTGTAGCTTTGGTATCACATTGTAGAATAACCATATTCCACAATCTAAGGCCTACAAACTTATGCTTTCCTAAGCTTTATAAAATCAGGCTCTAATACTAGCTATGAAGACCCCTTCTCGAATTAGGGTAGCGCCCGATTTAATCCCATCATTAAGCCCTAATCTCACCATATAAGACTTAACAAGGAATTATTCAGCCTTTCCAAAACCTTATTACTTACCATACCTATCCTATGTCAATTCATAAATAAAAGTTAATTAAAATTTTACTTACTTAAAGGCTTATTCAACGGAAGTCTTAACTAATTAGCGGAAGCTTATAACATGAGACCTAACAATTATGGAAAAATGAGGAAATAAATATCACATGCACATATAATAAAATGAAGATATAAAAAATCATGTGTCTAGTCAAAGTACTACCCGTAATATATAACACCGAAAAGTATAAGACATACATAGAAAAGTAATATATCAAAATTCAAAATCTACAAAATCTTATGTAGCAGCACTCCACTGGCTCAGAGGTAGTCACCGATCTTCTCTTTGCCTGGCTCGCTACTCGATGGATCTGCACCTACCGTTATAAAAGGACAGTGAGTACCAAAAAGTAGAAAGTAACACTGAGAGATATTTGTTCACATTTCCAAATATGCAACAAGTATATAAAAGCATGATAATAGAAACTGTGATGTAAAGAGAACATGCAAAGAGATACTTCAGTTAAATAAAATGAAACTAACATGCGACTAAATAGTATTGATCTAAGGCCGCTCAGCTGTGATCTTCATCACATCAACCTTTTCCACCATATGAGGATGGAGTTGAGCTCTACATCAATGTGATGGTCTAAACAACGCTCTTGTCTTTATAACCTCGTTGGTGCCAGTCACCTACGATATATACTTGCCAGCAACCCCAGGTCCCATACCCCATGTGCTGCACAAGTTATGCAAGCCAACAACCCCGAGACTCATTTCTCTTACGCTATAGAAGATAGTAGAGAGATCCTAATTACCCTGGAAAGTCTAGTGACCCCGTATGTTCGACGGACCTCTAATGTAATGACCTTAGATACAAGAACCATTTTCGTATTTTAAGAAATAACATGGCTTGAGAATCTAATGAAACAATCTCATTTCTAATGCACGAAGGAAATAGATTTACAATACTATGTAAAACCTACCTAATAGCATGCTATTTCACTGACCACTTTCACTAATATTCAAAAAATGACGTAGCACATGATTTGGAGTCAATGAAATCATTTAATCAACAATCTATACCATGAAAACAACTTCATGAAATGAGAAATGACAATAAATCATGTCATATAGAGTACAAAGAGAAATCAGTTCAGATGACTGGAAAAGAACAAATTAACAGGAATGAACTGTAAATAAATATCTTAATCATTTTACTTACAACCCACACAATTTCCTATGCTAATAGGGCCTCCCAACACCTCGTATCATGTATCTGAACTTCCAAGACTCATTCTTAGGTTCCTAATATCAACTTAATCCAAATAACTTGGGTTTAGGTCAAGTCAAATGGGTTTAGGAACCTTAACCCAAAACAACCCTTTAATACTAAACAATATAGAAATTTTTGTCCTATATTTCAAAACACTTTTATGCATGAAATTGTCCAAATCTCAACACCTTCCCTTGTACAAAGTTTTTGGTCTCTAAATTTTCTTTTTGAAAAGGTTTGGTTTGCACAATTCTGGTTTAAAACGAAAGAGATATTGGAATTTTACTAAACATAGCTCAAATTGGAACCTAATCTAACTAGCATACTTTGAAAATTCATTTCTCCCAATTTGTAGTTTACAAATTTGTGATTTTTGGTCACAAGACTTCTAACATACTAAATAAAAATATACTAAAAGATCAGCTCATTTGGATGAGTAGTTAGGGAGTTATGACATTTACAAATTTAGTTTCAAAAATCTCGTAATATGTTTTAGCACCTATTTGTATAACACTTTTGGATATGAAAACATTTGGACTATAAAATTCCAGTAAGATATTCGTTCCCCTTTAATTTAAGTTTCAAATGATACTAGATTGGGTTCATTTCGATTTAAAATAGCCATGTTATGACTAAATTACATAGGTTAGTTCATAATGCAACATGTAGAAATTAAGTTTTTGACTTAAAATTTCAAAAATTCATATATTTTTCATTTGAAAACCAAATCAAGAACTTCTTAATAGTTGGATTATCAGTTTGTAATGAGGAATCCAAATATATTAACTAATTTTAAAGACACAATCATCTAGCCTCTTAAAATGGCTAAGAACCAGAAGGTTTTAACTTAAATGGAAATATGTGTACCTAGTTTGATGAACACCTAGCTTAACTTGATCTCTCCTTCACCAAATCCACTTTGGTTGCTGGTCTTGTTCTTCCTCTAGCACTTCTTCTTCTTTCGAGCAAGTTTCCTTCTCAATTAAGCAAATGAAATGAAGTTGATTTGGTTGTATGAGTTGATTAATAGCTTTATATAATAAGTGGATATAGTTAATTTATAATCATTTATCTCATTGTGCACACGTGTCTCGAGGCTTATCTAGTGATACACCTATTAACACATGTCCCACTAACTCATGCTATATGACACCAATATGTGACTCCATTGGTTTTTAGATGAGTTAATACGTGTCTCAATCAAGTGGCTATTGTTTAACTTACTAACTTAGCTGCATTAAGTGTATAATCAACCATAGCCATGTATAAATCACTATAAAGGCTATATATAATCTTACGCCAACTTACCCTACCACTTGCTGCTTTGGTCCCATGCTAGCACTCAACTCGAGGAGCGTTCCTACACGCGTATCGACACCTATTCATAAGTAGTAATGACTTAGTAGTCTACACACATATAAAACATTAGACATACATCATTACACATCTACCATATACCTCGACCATCTCGCCTCGATCACTGCATGTATCTCGATGTCGGTCCTACGTCGCAGGTCATTTGATCCTGATTAAGATATTAAACTCAAATTAGAAGCTTGGGTCGCAAAAGAGGTTTGCTAAAATGACATTAAAGGCCGTTGATATTGAGAGCCCCATGTCCGGAAGTATCAACCATTCATCAAAAGAGGCCCTAACCCGATCATCCGGATATCCTCAATTACCATCACCTGTCACATTAATAGTGCTTTCAACGTATGACAACCCATTCGATTGTATAACCAACCTTAGATACACCATGGGTCACCCGACATGTGTGACATTGTTTAGGCCCCACTTTAACTTGCTTCTTCATCGAACTAGATGCCTCTTCTTTCGATAGTACATCCTCAAACCCACTTGGCAATCTTATCATCGAAGTATCTTCTTCATCGAGTTTCCTATTTAATCCTTTCTTCTTTCCTTCGTTCATCAAGCTTCCGACTATAGACCACGGTGTCCTTCCATTTTCGTTATTTTTGTAGGTGGGATAACATCCGATGTGGATGACGACTGAGTAATCTTTCTGAGCTACCGAATAATTGTGATGCGATCATCCTTGTCAGTGTAACCATGAAACTTTTTCAACACTATTTGAATCTCATCTTTCACATTGTATCTAGCTCAATCCACAACATTCTCTGGTACCATAACCAAACTTCACCATTATTCATGAATATCCTCGAGTTGGATAGGTAAACCGGTCATTTTATGGAAGTTTATCTTATGTACATAAGGAAGACCATGTGTGGTACGTATGTCATAACCATAGAGACTAGAGTCATGTCCAACATTCTTTCCACATCTCGATTCATCTCTAATCAACTTAAACGCCCTTTGAGAGACATATCCACACAATCGGTGATACAAACCATCAACATATTCATGTTGCACCACATTCAAACTAAGCTCAAATGATGACTAGATGTTGTTATGTTGGATCCTAAGAAGTCCATCTACCATACCCATAAGTCTCATAATCTGCCTGAATGTTGCCAAGATGTAGCTTCAAAGTGGAATGCACATACTTAATCCTCTGCATCGTGGTTTCCCCAAAGTGCATAATTTGATCTATCCATGCGGGTACAAGTTTTTCCTTGTAGTACTTCACCTATGTATTATCCAAGTAATCATACAATTTCGAACTCAGACTGTAAGTCATTCATCCTAAGTTCAAATCATGCCTTTGATTTAGCATACAATACACCCGTCTACTTATCATGAAACGCGCGAAACCTTCATTATCCTCAAACATCTTCTTAGTCATGGCCAAGACTACTTTGTTGATGTGCCAAAAATAAAGAAGGTGAGACGATGTCGAAAACTTATTCGATATCACTAATTAAGCCAAACTATTGATCTGTAACAATCATGTCAAGTTTAAGCCACCCGTCCAATATTGATATCAAGTTCTCAAGTGCCCAAACATAACTGGCATCAGTCTGCGATGATATGAAAGCAAACCAAATCGAGAATGTCAAATGCGTCGAAGTGATTCCAACTATTTCCAATAACAACATCTGATACCTATTAGTTTTGTATATGCAATCCATTAGAAGAATCGATGGGAAACACCATAGCAACTTGATTGAATCGGGATGTGACCAAAATAAGTCGGTCACGATATTTGTCTTGGGATACTTCATATGCCACGAAATCCACTTATTCTTCTCCAATATGTGCAATAGTTGTTGCATTTGAATCTTCCAACCCATATCCTTAATTTGATATTTTTGTCATGCATTTTATATTGTTCGCGTAGTCGAAACATTAGTTACATCCCTTTGCTTTAACATGTTGAGGATATCTTGTGGCTTCACATTCCCCTTAGTCATCTACACGACAACCACCTGTTTACCCATATCCAATCTTCCTACAAATGAGTGGTCGTCCAAATTGTTGGCAGGGTCGTAATTGTGTCTCCTACAAACCATATTTATATACCACAAAGATCCTGCATTTTCCTTGATGTTAATAAGGAAAAGGAACCCACGTTTCATGGTTCCAGTTTAAGTCCTTGTATTTTCCTCCTCCACTTCGATTCTTGGTTTCAAATCAAGTTTTACGGCTTTAGTTTTTCAAAGTCTTTGTGACATTCCCCTAAATGTACCGGACCTCTCACATGCAAGTTTGACCCTTCCCCTGCGCTTAATCCCTCCAACATCAGAGTGCTTCATAACTAATGCAAACTTGTTTGCTCGACCATTCATTTGAAGCCATGAAATAACCACTTTTCTGGATGGAAATGGCCTATGAGGAGTGAAAGCATCCTCGTAGTATGGAAATAATGTAGAAACCAACATTACCTACAACATAAACATTGAACCATAAGGACTTATCACCAAGACACAACAGATTTGTCAAAAACACAAAAATACATATTCTTGGTAGTACTGGTATGAAGCTTAAAAAGCAATGTCGGTCCAGCATAACCGACACAACTTAAAAAGTCTCGATACAATATGATCGAGACTCTTCAATACATTTCAGCTACCATATGGTCGAGACGTCTGAATTAATTTTGGCCACCATATACCGAGACGTGTTTTCAAGTCTTGGTCCTGCGTGGTTGAAATAATCGTGATCGTTCAAACACCTGTAAAAAATAAAAAAAAACACAATGAACATCAACAAATACCTCTTCTTGTACCTCCTCTTGCATAATTATGGTATATTTATCCATTTCACGCTGAAAGTAACTTCAGAATGGCCGAATCTCCCTACAATGAAAAATTAAATCATTAATGTCACTATTTGCTATACCAAAATAGTTGATTTGAAGCTTAATATGATTGTAATCGAGTGTTACCTTACCACCAGATGATGTGAAAGTGCAAGAATCGATACACGCCCACCAACAAACCACGTGGGTTTCGGTTAGAGAGGAGAGAAAGAAGGTTGGGTGCTCTAAAATCGATTCAAAAGTATGTTATGGGAGAATGGAGGGTTTATGGTTTAATCAAGTTACAATTTAGAGGAAAGAATAACCATAGAATTTAGGTGCCTTTACTAATAGGTGGGGTGCCCATAACGGTGTTTTTTTTAGGTGAGTGACTTCTTGTTGCTTATCTTGAATTATTATTATTATTTTATATGAAATCAAGGTCGATCTTGACATTTTCGAGGCCTAAAGCAAAACCTTAAAAATGTGGCCTTCAATAAAATTCCATATAGTGCCATTATACTTTAAAACTTATTTTAAGACATTTTCTATCTCCATTTTCTCTGGACTTAAGATCAATAATGACAAGTGTAATATTCTTCTTATCACCAATAGAGTTAAAAAGTAGTTAGAGAAATAAGGGAGTACGTGAAAGGTGATAGAGGCAAGAAATTATAGGAAGTCAAAACAATGTATCTCATTTATGACATCGCATAAATTAAGTCAGATTTTATAAGAATGAAAAGTTATTTCACAATTTCCCAAGTAAACTACATTTTTTATGTGAAAAGTAATTTTACTTCCAAGTACCTCTCAAAGTTAATTTTGATTTCTCAAATCGATGTATGTGTTGATTTAAAAAAAACATCCATGTATGGGTTTTTTTTTTTTATAATGATTCTAACATGAGATGAATATGGGACCTCTCTCAACCTTATATTTTAGCAAGCGATGTCACATCATCTTAAAAGATGCTTTAGCTGTACGGATTAAAATTATGTAATTAAAAATATATATTTTTTAAAATAGTCTTAAAAGCACGAAAACTAGTATTTATATAAAATCATGCTCAAGAATATACACATTTTTTAATTTTTTATTATGTGGTATTTGAGGATGATTATGCCATGAATTCATGCTCGGGCAATATTGGGTCCTATAAAAAAGTGATTCTCACACATTAGTTTTTGAGACTTTACGTAGGGAATCGAGTCACTTGCATGTCAAATTAACATGTTGGTGAGAAATATACTCATAACAACTAAATGGATCTCAAAGCTCAAGACTTATTAATAAAATTCAGTTAATGTTTTATTTTTTTGTGAAAGTTGTTAGTAAATTAAATTTCTACATTAGTTTTCTTTTGTGTCGAAGAATTTTATCAGCCCCCTCGTCATTAAGATGACTGATCAACCTAGATTATCTTAATCCCTTGATAATCTAGTTAGCCTAATCCATTTTTTAACTTTGACCTCTAAATAATTTTTTTACTTCAATCTTTAATAAGATTCCAAAACTAAATTTATATCCTCAATGAAACTCAATTCATGATTTCTTCAATTGAAGCAAATTAGGAAATCATATGGATTAGTTTATGTATTTTGTTAAAATTTCGGCAGCACCTTCCCTAAAAGTGGCCTATCGAAAAACTTTCACTTAATAGGCAACCGAATTATGGAGAGGCCTATAAGGACTCACAACTTCTTGCAATTCACAATATACATCAAATTAAATTTATAAGTGAACTTAGAGTTTCTGAAAGCTTAATTACAACTTTACAATCCCAAATAAAATAAAATTGAAATATAACATCTTAACTTATTTTAAGCTAACTTAGGAGACTCTCATAACCATTCGATGAAACTTCACATCTAGTTTAAAGAGCATCCTACTCTCACCTAAACCCAAGACTATAGATTATATTCAAAAAACCAATTCACATACAGAGAAAGTAAGATCTAAAGGAAATTACAAAAAAAATTGAGCTTCTACTTTCCCTTGTTAGTGCGAGATGAACCTGAAATTGTCAATAGAAGGTAAACAATTTCAGATAAGTAAATCCTACGCTATCCAGATTACATGTATAGCCAAATGCAAGATAATAAGAGATGTAAATGTATTTCAATGAGAAACAACAGGTTAATAACAATATGTGACCACTTCCTTCCTATTAACATTTCATTGATAAGTGTACGCCAAACCAATGAAACTATAACAATATTAAAAATTATTTCTAATATACTACATGAGGATAATATGCTAAACCATGTTAACTCAACCCACATGAGCTATTTCAATTTTCGGCAATTCCTTCAAGATTCCACAAGAAACATATTCGGTGAAGAGTTAGCTATCGAAGTTTTAAAACTCAGATGCTTAGCCCACACTATCGATGATGAATGATAATGTGCTCAACAATTATGCAATGCAAGATAAAAGGAAATATGCATAATTGTAATACGATAAATATGATAAAATGATCACTATAAGATTTACTTACAGTACAAGCACCAAATCCTATCCAAATGCCTTAGTCGCATCTATTTTGACGATATTCGGCCGCTAAAATCACCTATTAATGGATCACAACAGATAAAGTCAATCTCAAGTCAAATTTATGTCACTATTAGTGACTTTTACGTCTAAAAACCTCGAGAAACCATCGTGTGATTGTTTTTATAGAAAGTCTAACTCTAGATTTGGTTTTAAAACACCTAAATTCCTTTAGGACAAATTTCTTGACAACTTCTTAGGTAAATACCTTAAATCGATATGATCTTAGGTTTATTCATGCATTTTATGATGCAAAACCCTAAGAAATCCCTTTTAAATAAATTTCCAATTGTTCAACATCAATTGAGTCTGTTGGCAACTAGAGGACCAAATTCTGAAACAAGCTTATCTTCCTCTCCCTGTGCATGCATGAAAATTAATGAAAGAAATTCATGCAATGGATAAACCATATTAATGTGAAAGTCACCGTAAAGTCTACTTACAATCAAATCAACTTAAGGTTGGTTGCTGTCACGGCCTAAATTCTAATTCTAGCTTAATCTCTTAATCAGGATCAAATGACCAGTGACGTGGTACTCGCATCGATATACGTGTCGTGACCAAGGTGAGATGACCAAGGTATATGTTATATTTGTAATGATGTATGTCTAGCGTTTTGTATATGTGTACACTACTATGACATTCCTACTTATAAATAGTTGTCGATACATGTGTGAGAATGCACCTCGAGTTGAGTACCGATGCGGGATTGAGGTAAAGAGTGATATGGTAAGTTGGCATAAGTCTTATAGAGCTTTTATAGTGATTTAAATGGGTTGTGGTTGATAATATATTAAGTATACCTAAGTAAGTAAGTTAAAATGATAGCCACTTGATTTTCATCGAGACATGTATTGACTCATCTTAACACCAAGGGAGTTACATAATGGTGTTACATAGCATGAGTTAGTAAGGCATGTGTTAATAGGTGTATCATTAGATGAGCCTCAAGACATGTGTGCATAATGAGATCAATGGTTATTAATCAACCATATCCACTAACTATATAAAGCTAGTAATCAACTCATATAACCAAATAAACTTCATTTCATTTGCTTAATTGAGAAGAAAACTTGTTGGAGAGAAGGAGAAAGTCTGGAGGAAGAAGAAGACTAGCAATAATAGTGAGTTTGGTGAAGGAGAGATCAAGTTAAGCTTGATGTTCATAAAACTAGGTACATATCTCCCTATTTAATTGAAACTAGTTTTGATTTTTAGTTAAATTTAGAAGGTAGATGATTAAGATTTTGCAATTAGTTTATATATTTGGATTCCTCATTTAAATCTGATAATTAAGCTATATTAAAGTTCTTAATTTGGTTTTGAAATCATAAAGATATGAATTTTTGAAATTATAAGACCAAAATTGAATTTATGCATGTTGTTTTAGGGATTAGTCTATGCAATTTGGTCATAACTTACTCATTATGGATCCAAATCGACTCAAACTAGTGGCATTTGAAAGCTTACTTAAAGGCGAACAGTTTGGCTTAATTAAAGATGTTTTAATTCAAATTTCTTTATGTCTAAAATTGCTCTACAAATAGGTGCTAGAATGCGGTAGAAGATTTTTGAAACTAAAATTATTAAAGGCATAACGCCTCACCTACTTATTTAAATGAGCTGATCTTTTAGTATGTTTATATTGGATATGGTTGCTGCCTTGTGACCAAAAACCACATTTTTTGGAACTATAAATTGGGAGAAATAGATTTTCTAATTTCACTTGTTGGATTAGATTTCAATTAGAGTTATCTTTAGTGGAAATATGATATTTCTTTCATTTTAAATCAGAATTTTCAAAACTAAGACTTTTTGGAAAGCTAAGATAGAGACCAACATTTTTTTCACTAGTGGGAAGATTTTAATATTTGGATAATTTCATGCCTAAAATTGTGCTGCAATATAAGACTAAAATTTCAATGTTGTTTAGTCTTAAAGGGCCATTTTGGGTTAAGATTCCTAAACCCATTGGACCTGACTTAAACCCAACTTATTTAGATTAGTTTGATACCAGGAAACTAGGGAAATGTTCCAGGGACTCAACGAGTTTCGAGGTGTTGGGAGAATATAGTAGCCGAGGAAATTGCATGGATTGTAAGTAAACTGATTGATATATTTATTTGCATTTCATTTCTATTCATATGTTCATTTCCAGTCATTTGGACTAATTTGCTTTTGTACTCCAAATCCCATAACTTCTTGTTATTTCATATTACATGAGGTTGTTTCCATGACATAATATGTTGATTAAATGATATCATTGACTCCAAATCATGTGCTATGTCATTTTGATTGTTAATACATGAGGTTAGTGAAATAGCATGTTGTTAGGTAGTTATTACATTGTGTTGAGAATCTATATATTTTGTACTAGTATGCAATGATTTTGTTGGATTCAATTACCGTGTTGTTCTTTAATATGAAAGTAGTTCTTATATCTGAGACCATTTTATGATAGAAATTTAGAGGACATACGGGAGTCATTAGACTTTCCAAGGTGATTAGGATTTCTCAACTATTTTGCACAGCACATGGGGTATGAGACTCGGGGTTGTTGGTAAGTATACATCATATATGACTAGCATTTTTTGGATAATTATAAAGGCGTACAGTGTAATTACGACCTTCACGCATATGTAGGGCACAACTCCATCGATATATAGTGCAATAGGCATTAGGATAGGACTCCCGACCGACAGGCCCAAGATCAATACTACTTAGCCTAGTGTTAGTTTCATTTTGTTTAATTAAAGTATCTCTTTGCATGTTTTCCTTTTAACATAGTTGCTATTATTATGCATTTTGATACTTCTTGCATATTTGTGAATGTGAATACATGTCTCTCAGTGTTGCTTTCTACTTTCTTGTACTCACCATCCTTTTTATAATGATGGGTGCAGATCCATCGAGTAGCAGGCCAAGCAAGGAGAAGATTGACAACTAATTCTGAGCCAGTGGAGTGCTACTACGTCATATTTTGTAGGTTTTGATTTTTGATGTATTACTTTTATATGGCTATCATATGCTTTTGGGGTTGTATATTATGGGTTGAGTGATTGGTACCTTGACCGGACACATGTTGTTATATATACTCGTTTTCTTATATATATATAT
Source organism: Stephania yunnanensis (assembly GCA_039657365.1). Classification (NCBI taxonomy): domain Eukaryota; kingdom Viridiplantae; phylum Streptophyta; class Magnoliopsida; order Ranunculales; family Menispermaceae; genus Stephania; species Stephania yunnanensis. The sequence continues at coordinate 22,912,505 of CM077583.1, forward strand.
GCATGTGCCCTTTATTCCCTAGTTTTTCCACGATTGTTAGGTATCACATTAATGTTTTCGTTAATTTGTAAGACTTCCGCTAAATAAACTTGTAAGTAAGTAAAATCTTAATTCACTATGATTTATTATATTACATAAGACATTAAAACACAAATTGAACTTATAATTTGTAAGTAGGTAAATGGTTTTGAAAAGACTGACTAGTTTCGTGTTAAGTTCTACGAGTTGAAGTTAAGGCTTGATGATAGAATTAGGCTGAGTGTTGCCCTAATTTGAGAAAGGGTTGTCACAATTGGTATCAGAGCTTAAGTTCTAGAATATTATGGACAGTTTATGGAATTGTCTAAATTTTGGATACCAAATTCACATGTGGTATCATATTCTAAATTTATAAAGCTTAGGACAACCTAAGTTTATAGAGCTTAGGATTGTGGAAAATAGTAATTCCACAAGGTGATACCAAAGCTACAATGTGTAGCAAAATGCCTAACTTTTCCAATAAGTAACAAATAAAATTTTAAACTAGAAAACATAAGTCTTAGTTGTAGAAAACCAGATGATCTTTGCCTAAAAACCATTAGTTGGGAACTGAGTGAAAGTGAGATGGGGATGTCTTATATGTATACATGCCAATTTTCTTTATGTATATGCACTATCTACATAGCTGATAGTGTCACGGACATTGTCAACTTGCAAAGCATGATGGTAGATCGACACAAGATCGAATGTTGCAGCAGCTCAAATAGTGCACACTCTTCCAATTATAGAGACATATGAGACTATACCGTTTCCTTATGCCCACATCTTCTAACATATCGGTCAAGGCCCAGCTCATCAAGAATTTCATCAGACTCAAGCCAGCCTACTCCGATAGAGTGAGGAACTTTAAGAAGATTAAGAAGTGGGAACTATCTCAAGAGTATAATCATAGGATAATGAAGGTTAATGCAAGAGTATATAAAGAGGTCGAGAGAGTTTCTCGATAAGGGTAAAGACAGGCACATGCCCAGGATCACGTTCAGAGATAGTGTAGACCAGTCACATGTTTTAAGTTTAGTGAGGTTAGACATGTAATTCGAGAGTGTCCACAGCCAATAGTCGTGACTCCACCACAAAGTCGAGAGGGCTTACATATGGTTGCACAGCCTTATGCGGATGCCATACGGAGACTCATTAAGGGTATGGTTTCCATTTATGGTAAATAGTCATATGTTTTGATTGAATTAGGTTCTTTAATATCTTTCATTTCTGGTTGCACGATAGGCATCTTAGGGTTGACACCAGTTAGAGTTGGCGTAAATTTGATTTTGAGTGCTGCAGGTGGGGATATGGTGTACCCTAATTGTCTTATAGAGGGATGTCTAGTAGAGATAGGTAGGGTAGAGTTACTTATGGACTTCAGAGTGCTCGAGTTCTTGGATTTCGATGCATTGCTAGGGATGGATTGGCTAGCATCGTATCATACGCATATCGGCTGTTTCAGTAAGACAGTGATATTTGAAACCCCAAGGCATCCAATATTCACATATAGTAGTAATATTCTGAGAGCTGAGGGCACCAGAGGTCGACTTGCGACTAGTGGAGAGATGGAAACTCTAGTTTCATTGTATATCATAGCAAAGAGTCAGGGACCCAGACTAGAGGAGATTTCGATTGTATGCGAGTTTCCTAATGAATTTCTGGAAGACTTACTTGGTTTACCACCACCGAGAGAAATATATTTTATTATTGAGTTGGTACCAGTACTAGACCTATTTTTATACCACCATACCGCATAGGTCCGCAAGAGTTGGAGGAGTTGAGGAGTTAGTTGCAGGATTTGAGAGAAGGGATTCATCATACCTTCTATGTCACCATAGGGAGCACTAGTCCTATTTGTGAAGAAGAATGACGTATTTTGAGACTATTTATTGACTATAGATAGTTGAATAAAGTCAAAGTTAAAAATAAATATCCATTACCACAAATTGATGACTTATTTGATCAGCTGAGAAGGGCGCAATTTTTCTCTAAGATAAACTTGAGGATAAGTCCAAGATGACATTTAGCACTAGATATAGACATTATCAGTTTATAGTCATACTGTTTGTGGATTTGATGCACCGGGTGATGAAGCCATTTCTTGACCGCTTCGTGATTGTTTTCATTGATGATATATTGATATATTCGAGGACTCAAGAAGATCATGAGCAACACCTCAAAGAGGCATTGCAGACTTTGAGGGAGCATAGAATATACGCCAAGTTCAGTAAGTGTGAATTTTGGCTGTCAGATGTCAAGTTTTTAGGACATGTTGTTAGAGCGATAGGTTTTTCTCTAGATCCAACTTAGATTCAGGCTGTTATGGATTAGCCAGCATCGACATCAGTCATAAAGATCTGGAGTTTTCTAGGATTATCAGGGTATTATCGTAGGTTCGTGAAGGATTTCTCGAAGATCGCTTCACTAATGACCAGATTGACCCAGAAAAATGTCACGTTTGATTGGTCTGAGGAATGTGAGGAGGCATTTGCTCAGCTAAAGAGATTGTTGACTACCGTACTAGTTTTGATATTGTTAGAGGCTGTATAAGGATTCTTGGTATATACAGATGCTTATCATGCAAGTTTATGTTATGTGTTGATGCAAGATAGATGCACGGTAGCTTATGCATTTAGATAATTGAAGTTGCATGAGAAAACTATCCCACTTATGACTTAGAGTTGGCGGCGATAGTGTTTGCTTTGAAGATATGGAGACATCATCTGTATGAAGAGAGGTTCACACTATATACTAATCATAAGAGTTTGAAATACCTCTTCACACAGAAAGATCTTAACATGAGATAGCGTCGATGGTTGGAATTTTTGAAGGACTACAACTATTCTTTAGAATATCACCCTAGAAAAGTTAATGTAGTTGTTAATGCACTTAGTAGGATGCCGGCTGGAGATGCCGAGGTTGTTAGATGCCATATGACACATGAGTATAGATTACTCGAGGCAGCGATGATGATGACTCAGTTAGATATTCCTACCATTACTCGGGTGATGATTTGTGCACAAATGAGGCTTCAGACAGTGTCTACTTAGAGAGTGTTAGAGGGATAGAGATCGATATCTTATACCCGAGATTCAGTGAGTTGGTTTAGAGTATTGTGTGTACTGACTAGAAAATGACGACGGACCATTGTTCGAGATTCATATGCAAATTGTGGGTACCGGCAGTGGCAGAGCTAAGAGAAGAAATTCTTCAAGATTCACACTGCTCTCGATTCACTGTTCATCCAGGTAGGACCAAAATGTAATATGACATGAAAAGACATTTTTGGTGCCCTGGGATAAAAGCGGACGTATCGGAGTTTATCAAGAACTGTGGGATTTGCCAATAGGTGAAAGTAGAGCATCGTGGACCAGGAGGATTGTTACAGCCGCTTCCTATTCCACGATGGAAGTGGGAAGACATAGCCATGAATTTTGTTAAAGGATTATAGAGGATTGTCCAACATGGGATGCATTAATTAAAAGGGATTTGAATGGTTTGCAAAGCTCACCATCAATTGCACTTAATTGAGCACAATGAAAAAGTTTGATCCATGTAGCCGACCCCAGTTAATTTGGGACTGAGGCTATGTTGTTGTTGTTGTTGTTGATTATAGAGGACTGTCCGTCGACACGATTACATCTGGATGATTGTGGACAAATTGATGAAATCTGCCCATTTCATATAAGTTGCAGCTCATTACACACGTGATGAGTTGAGTATATTTTTTGAAAGAGATATTATTAGGTTGGATGGAGTACCATTAACTATTACGTCAGACAGAGATGTAATGTATACTTCCAGGATATGGCGAAGTATGTAGGAGCAGTATGGTACACGCCTACAGTTTAGCACAACTTCTCACCCTTAGACTAATGGGCAAACTGAGAAGTTGATTTAGTTTTTCGAGGATATGCTCAGGGCTTGTGTACTTAAGTTTGACGGATCATGGGAGGAGTGCCTACCATTGTATGAGTTTGCATACAACAATAGTTATCATGCTAGCATTAAGATGGCGCCATTTGAGACATTATATGGCAAATCGTGTCGCTCACCATCTTGTTAGGCTGAGCTAGAGGACCGGGACGTTATAAGGCTTAAAATTGTTGTTAATTACACGGAGAAGGTGCAACAGACTTGCCAGAGGCTTAAGGGAGCCCAAGTGAGGCAGAAGAAGTATGTAGACACGTATCACAGCAATCTCACATACGACGAAGATCTACAGGTTTCTCCTCTAAAGGGTCTTCACAGGTTTGGTTTGAAAGGCAAGTTAGCACTAAGATTCATCGGGCCTTTCAAGATCAAGAAATGGGTCAGAAAGGTTGCTTATAAACTGGATTTACCTCTACAGATGTCAGAGATTCATCCAGTGTTTCATATTTCTATTCTTTGACTAGCCAGGTCGAAGGCAGGCAAGAGACTAGCAATTGATTTAAGTCAGATTAATCTAAGCAATGACATATCATATGAGGAGTAGTCCATACAGATCCTTGACAAGAAGGTATAACAGTTGAGAGGCAAGCCTATCATGAAAGTGTTAGTCAAATGGTTATTCCATAGAGACTCGGAACTTACTTGAGAATGGGAAGACTATATGCGCGATAGGTTTATGTTCCTATTCGAGTAAGGTATAATTATAAGCTTAGTTTAATTTCGAGGACAAAATTTCCATTAGTAGGGAAGAATGGTCACGCCCCAAATTTTTAATTCTAGTTTATTCTTTTAATCAAGATCAAATGACCCATAACGTAAGACCCGCATTAAGATACATGTCATGACTGATGTGAGATGGTCGAGGTATACGTTGTATTTGTAATGATGTATGTGTAATGTTTTATATATGTGTAGACTACTAAGTCATTCCTACTTATAAATAAGTGTTGATACGAGTGTGGGAATGCAGCTCGAGTTGATTGCTGGTATGGGATTAAGGTAGAGAGTGATATGGTAAGTTGGCATAAGTCTTATATAGCTTTTATAGTGATTTAAATGGGCTATGGTAGATAATATTAAGTATGCCTTACGGAGTAAGTTAAAACAATAGCCACTTATTTTTCATCGAGACGCGTATTGACTCATCTCAACACAAATAGAGTTACATATTGGTGTCACATAGCATGAGTTAATGGGACATATGTTAATAGGTGTATCACTAGATGAGCCTCGAGACACTTGTGCACATTGAGATTAATGGTTATTAATCAACCATATCCACTTACTATATAAAGCTAGTAATTAACTCATACAACAAATTCAACTTCATTTCATTTGCTTAATTGAGAAGGAAACTTGCCGGAGATAAGAAGAAGGGATGAAAGAAGAAGAAAACTAGCAACCAAAGTGGGTTTAGTGAATGAGAGATCAAGTCAAGCTAGGTGTTCATCAAACTAGGTACATATCTCCCTATTTACTTGAAACCAATTCTGGTATTTGGTAAAATTCAGAGGGTAGATGATTAAGATTTTGCAATTGGTTTATATATTTAGGTTCCTCATTTCAAGCTGATAATCAAGCTAGATTAAAGTTCTTAATCTGATTTTGAAATCATAAAGATAAGAATTTTTTAGATTGTAAAACAAAAATAGAACTTATGCATGTTGTGTTAGGGATTAGTCTATGCAATTTGGTCATAAATTGCTCATTTTAGATCCAAACCAACTCAAGCTGGGGGCATTTGAAATCTTACTCAAAGTGGAACAACTTTGCTTAACTAGAGATATTGTAATTTAAATGTTTTCATGTCAAAAAATGTTCCACAAATAGGTGCTAGAATGCAGTAGAAGATCTTTGAAATTAAAATTGTTAAAGGCATAACTCCCTACTCACTCATCCAAATGAGCTGATCCTTTAGTATGTTGTTATTGCATATGGTTGCTGCCTTGTGACCAAAAAACACATTTTTTTGGAACTATAGATTGGGAGAAATAGATTTTCTAAGTCCGCTTATCGGATTAGATTTCAATTAGAGCTACATTTAGTAGAAATATAATATTTCTTTCATTTTAAATTGGAATTTTGAAAACTAAACCTTTTTGGAAAGCTACGATAGAGACCAAAAATCTTTGTATTGGTTGAAGATTTTTAGATTTGGACAATTTCATGCCTACAATCGTGTTTCAATATAAGACTAATATTTTATTGTTGTTTAGTCTTAAAGGGCTATTTTGGGTTAAGGTTCCTAATCCCATTTTAATTGATTTAAACCCAACTTATTTGAATTAGTTTGATATTAGGAAACTAGGGAAGTGTTATGGGGATTCAAATACATATTTTGTGGTGTTGGGAGATCGGAGTAGCTTAGGAAATTGCGTAGACCGTAAGTAAACTGATTGAGATATTTATTTACATTTCATTCCTAACCATATGCTCATTTCCAGCCATTTGGACTGATTTTCCTTTGTACTCCATATGCCATGACTTGTTATTTCTCATTACATGAGGCCGTTTCCACGATATAATATGTTGATTACATGATGTCATTGACTCCAAATCATGTGCTATGTCATTTTGATTGTTAAAACATGAGGTTAGTGAAATAGCATGCTAATAGGTAGTTATTACATAGTGTCGAGAATCTATGTCCTTTGTGCATTAGTATGCGATGGTTTTGTTGGATTCCATTACTGTGTTGTTCTTGAATATGAAAGTAGTTCTAATATATAGGACCACTTTATGATAGAAATCTAGCGGACATACGGGGGTCACTAGTCTTTCTAGGGTGATAAGGATTTCTCCACTATCTTGCGCAGCGCACAAGGTATGAGACTCAGGGTTGTTGGCAAGCATAACTTAGGTGACTTTACGAGTTATAAACTCAAAGTTGTTGGCAAGTATACATCCCAGATGACTAGCATTTGGGATAATTATAAAGGCGTATAGTATAATTATGACATTCACATAGATGTAGAGTACATCTCCATCCCCATATAGTGGAAGACGCATTGGGTTAGGACTCCCGGCCGACCGACCCTAGATCAGTACTACTTAGCCTAGTGTTAGTTTCATTTTTTTTAACTAAAGTATCTCTTTGCATGATTTCCTTTCAGCATAGTTGCTATTATTATGCATTTTGATACTTGTTGCATATTTGGAAATATGTACAAATGTCTCTCAGTGTTACTTTCTACTTTCATGTACTCACTGTCCTTTTTATGATGGTGGGTGCAGATCCATCGAGTAGCAGGCTAGGCAAAGAGAAGTTCGACGACTACCTCTGAGCCAGTTGAGTGTTGCTACGCAATAATTTGTAGGTTTTGATTTTTGACGTATTACTTTTATATGCCTATCATATACTTTTGGGATTGTATTTTATGGGTTGAGTGATTAGTGCCTCGACCAGACGCTTGTCGTTATATTTCGTTATTTTCTTACATATATGCATGTGATGTTTATTCCATGATTTTTCCACGATTGTTAGGTATCACATTAATGGTTTCGTTAATTTGTAAGACTTTCGCTGAATAAACTTGTAAGTAAGCAAAATTTTAATTCACTCTAATTTATTATATTACGTAAGACAATAAAACACATATTATACTTATAATTTATAATTACGTAAATGGTTTTGAAAATGATGTCTAGTTTTGTGTTAAGTTTTACGAGGTGAGGTTAGGGCTTAATGATGGAATTAGGTCAGGCAGTTCCTTAATTAGAGAAGGGGTCGTCATAGTTGCAAAGTCTCACACAATGTTCCCCTGCTTTTACATATTTTCATAAGTCCTATTAAATCACAAAATTCTCATTTTAGATTTAAAATACTAGTTTAATACTTTAAAATCAATTTCAAGTTGCAATGGGATCAAAAACCCATTTTTCAAGTCATAATGGAGTTCAAACCACTTCATAACTCTAGCAACTCTTTTTAGAGCTCATTTCCTCATTTTTGAACTCCCAATTAGAATCCCAATTTAACTCATAGTATCAGTAGCAATGTCATTCATCTCTATTTAATCATTAATTAATACCATTCATTTCATTAACTAATTAGTTTGGTTCATTTGTTTTGGCCATTTTCATGACTTTTTCACCAACTTAAAAGTTGTACCAGGGTCCGAGCTTAGGTTCTATTCAAAATAGGATATATAGAGATTCTAAAAATCCTAAACTTACTTAATTTGATAACAAGGGCTCATTTAAATCACAACGCAAAGTTCCTAAGTCACAACTGTCACAATTTGATAGTTTTGAAATATACTAATATGTCATATTCTACTACATTTTTCATTGAACAAAACAATTCCATTGGCCACAACGTGTATTGGTCATCAAAATAGATCATTCTAGAATTTTATTGAACTCATTCGCAGGTTAATTAGACCCCATTTGATGTCTCAAATCAATGCTTCAACATGCCTACTCAAAACATATTAGAAAATGACAGTGTAGTCCCGATTTTTGGCCTTTGTTTTGGCCTTTAAAACACTACCAAACCTTTTCCAAATCAAAACCTGATTCTCACAAATTATTATTGATATTCAAGGATCAAAACCCACAAAAACTCTCATAAGCAATGTCCGTTTGATTGCTCAAAATTGCACCTCAAAATAGCCAAAAATAAAGACTACATAACTAATGTTTTTACAAAAATGCAACTAATTCGACTCCAATTGACCTACGAAACTTCCACTAAACACCAATTTGGTTCTCATGGTTCAAATATGGTATGCAAGCATTAACTTTCATAAAAAATCCTAGATAAAATCCTTCAATGAAGTGTCCTAAACCAATACCCAACATAAGCCAGAAATAGGACTGTAAAACTGTTAAAATATCAACTATTTTTTGTAAAACATCGTCAAATCAAAATAAACCACTCCTAAAATGAATTTGGTTCATCAAAACTAATTTACTATATCAAATTCTCATGGCAACGTCAATCTCTGCATTAAACTCACTCAATTTGATAAAAAAAATTGATGAAATAATCAAACTACAAACTTACCTCAATCACTCCAATTGTTCTCAATCAAGTTTTTCTCCATCTTCTTGATAATGCTCACCATCATCGCCGTAACAGTGAACTAGTGATAAGCGAGATAGAGAAGAGCTAGAGACATTTTTGTTGAAGAAGAAGATGGCAAGTGAGTGAAGGTTGTGATGAGAGGAGAGTGGATTCGGCTGAGGGGGAATACAGTGTGTCGAAACGATGAATAAAAGGGCAGAGAGGCTCGATTGAGTGAATTGAGAGGTTGCTTATATGTTAAAGAAGATGAATAAGGGTCTATGATCAAACCCAAATTATGTTCACACAATTCTTTTTTAGTCGATAAAATGACCAAAAAGCCCCTTAATACTTATCCTCATCAATATAAATCAAATGCCCATGGTGGTTAGTTTCCATTTTTTTCATGTTTATCTCAATATTTAAATCCAATTTTGTACCTAAATCAAGCCCCGGAAAATACCCCATTTTCGTCAAAAATTGGAAAAGTCCAACCGCACTCTAATACACATGGACACCATATCTCAGCCTTAACTTGAGTCTATTTCACAATGAATAGAGCATATTATATTCACTAGGCATGCAACAAAAAATTTAATATTTTATCTTATGATCTCTGATCCGTAATGCATTGGTCCTACCTCGGATACGTAAATCCCATTTTAAATCTGAAAATACTTAATTAGTCACCTAATCAAGTTTATGAAATTCTCGGATGTCACAAATTTCTACAGTAGTCTCAATCGTAAGGGTCGGTTGAATTTGCTAAAACATCTCTGGTGAAATGGTAAAGACATTACTCATTGAAAGGTATGGTTTGGAGAGTTGATGAGTTCGACTCTCACTTAAGTAAAAAAACGTTTGATGGTGTTGTTTGGCCATTTCAATTGTATCAGAATCGCGAGTTGCGTCCATGGGAATTGGGATGCTTTGTGTTCTATTAAATACACCCATCGTTAACATGGCGGAAAAAAGTTCTCGAGAGACTTGAGAGCTTAGGTTTTTGAAAAAGACTTGCTTCACTTCTCCACCAAGAAGTCCAAGTTTGACACAATTCATGTTGTCTCGATTCCTGGATAAGATGGAATACTTCCTCAACATACATACAAGGAAACGTTGTTTTGCTTGACCTATTTCGAGTTTGTGGAATCTGATTCCCTATCTAGGGTCACTCTGCATCAGACTTGCCATCTTCTTGGAAACACCACCAATACCCTGCTCACGTTTATTGTTCCAACCCCCATGTTTTAAATCCCTATGCATCACAAGATACCCCTGCATCTGCAAGCACTGCCTTTGTTCTTAGCCCTTTAGTTCCGCTAACAATAGCCTTTCTTGCTCCTTCTACTTGAGATTTGTCCTCTCAAGATCTAAGCTTGTGCTTATTGATGAGAAGTTCAAGATAGTGAAAACGATGTTCACTGGAAGGAGGTTGTCATGGCCTAAGTTTCCGATTGGAATTTAATTCTTTAATTAGGATCAAGTGACCCGTGACGTGGGACCTAGAATGAGATGTGTCACAACCGAGGTGAGATGGCCGAGGTATATCTTATATTTGTTATGGTGTATGCCTAGTATGTTGTATATATATAGACCACCAAGTCATTTCTACTTATGTATAGATGTCGTGACATGAGCAGAGACGCGCCTTGATATGCCTACTTGCGTGGGTCGGAGGTAGAAGTTGATATAGGAAGTTGGCATAAGGCTATTTATAGCTTTTATAATGGTGTATTATGGCTATAGTTGATAATACAATTAACATACCTATGTAAGGTAAAACAATAGCCACTTGATATTCTTGAGATACGTATTGGCACATCTCAACACCAATTGAGTAAACATTGGCGTCACTTAGCATGCGTAAATGGACAGTTAGTGGGACATGTATTGATAGGTGAATCAAAAGATGAGCCTCGAGACACGTGTACATAATGAGATCAATAGTTATTAATCAACCATATCTAGTACTATATAAAGCTATTAATCAACTTATAGAAACAAATCAACTTTCATTTCATTTGCTTAGTTGAGAAGCAAAGCTTGCTGGAGTGAAGAAGCTGCTGGAGGAGGAAGAAGACTAGGATAAATTAGTTTGATTTGGTGAAGAAGGTCAAGTAGGTGGAGTGTTCATCAAATTAGGTACATATATGTCTATTTAATTGAAACTAGTTTTGGTTTTTGGTCAAATTCATAGGGTAGATGATTAAGATTTTTCAATTGATTTATATATTTGAATTCTTCATTTCAAGATGATAATCCAATTATATTAAATTTCTAAATTTGGTTTTGTAACCATAAAGATATGAATTTTTTAAATTGTAAGACCAAAACTGAATTTCTGCATGTTGTATTATGGATTAGTCTATGTAATTTTGTTATAACTTGATCATTTTATATCCAAATTGACTCAAATTAATGGCATTTGAAAACTTACTCAAAGGGGAACAACTTTGCTTAACTAGAGATGTTTTAATTCAAATGTTTTCATGTCCAAAAGTGCTATAGAATTAGGTGCTGGAATGCAGTAGAAGATTTTTGAAACTAAATTTGTTAAAGGCATAACTTCCTAATTACGTATCCAAATGAGCAGATCTCTTAGTAGGTTGATATTGGTATGGTGGCTGCCTTGTGACCAAAAATCACATTTTTGGAAGTATAAATTAGGAGAAATAGACTTTTTAAGTCCACTGGTCGGATTAAGTTTCAATTGAAGCTATGTTTAGTAAAATTATGATATCTCTTTCGTTTTAAATCGGAATTTTGAAAACTAAATCTTTTTGGAAAGCTAAGATAGAGACCAATAATATTCGTATTGGTGGAAGATTTTAATATTTAGAAAATTTATGCCCAAAATCATGCTATAATATAAGAATACAATTTCATTGATGTTTAGCCTTAAAAGGTTATTTTGGGTTAAGGTTCCTAAACCCAGTTGACATGATTTAAACCCAACTTATTTGGATTAGTTTGATATCAGGAAACTAGGAAAGTGTTTCAGGGATTCAAATATAAATTTTGAGATGTTGGGAAACCAGAGTAGCTTAAGAAATTGCATGGATTGTAAGTAAATTGATTGAGATATTTATTTACATTTCATTCCTATTCATATGTTCATTTCCTGTCATTTGGACTAAATTGTCTTTGTACTCCATATGCCATGACTTGTTTATCATTCACATTACATGAGGTTGCTTTCATAGTATAGTTTGTTGATAAAATGATTTTATTGACTCCAATTCATGTGTTATGTCATTATTGATTGTTAATACATGTGGTCAGTTAAATAGCATGCTATTAGGTAGTTATTACAGAGTGTTGAGAATCTATATCCTTTATGCATTAGTATCCAATGGTTTTGTTGGACTCAATTACTGTGTTGTTCTTGTATATGAAAGTAGTTTTGTATCTAAGACCATTTTATGATAAAAATCCAACGGACATACGGGGGTCACTAGACTTTCTAAGGTGATCGGGATTTCTTCACTATATTGCACAACACACGTGGTATAAGACTCGGGGTTGTTGGCAAAATTAACTTGGGTGACTTTACAAGTTATAAGACTCGGTGTCATTGACAAGTATACATCCCAGATGACTGACATTTGGGATAATTATAAATGCATAGAGTGCAATTATGACCTTCACAAAAATGTAGAGTACAACACCATCCATATATAGTGGAATAGGCATTAGAATAAGACTCCCGGCCGATTGGCCTTAGATCAGTACTACTTAGCCTAACATCAATTTCATTTTGTTTAGCTAAAGTATCTCTTTACACGATTTCCTTTCAGCATAGTTGCTATTATTATGCATTTTGATACTTGTTGCATATTTGGGAATGTGAACAAATGTCTCTTAGTATTACTTTCTACTTTCCTGTACTCATCGTTGTTTTTATGATGGTAGGTATAGACCCATAAAGTAGCAAGCTAGGCAAATAGAAGATCGACGACTACCTTTGAGCCGGTGGAGTGCTACTATGTCAGATTTTATAGGTTTTGATTTTTGATGTATTACTTTTTATATGCCTTTCATACACTTTTGGGACTGTATATTATGGGTGGAATGATTAGTATCTTGACCAGATACGTATTGTTATATATATATATATATATATATATATATATGTATGCATGTGATCTTTATTCCTTGAACTTTCCACCATTGTTAGGTATCACATTAATGCTTTCGTTAATTTGTAAGACTTCTGCTAAATAAACTTATAGGTAAGCAAGATTTTAATTCACTCTAGTTTATTATATTAAATAAGACATTAAAACAAATATTGAACTTATAATTTGTAAGTTGGTTAATGATTTTGAAAAGGCTGACTAGTTTCGTGTTAAGTTCTATGAGGTGAGGTTAGTGCTTAATGACGAGATTACGCCGGACAGTGCCCTAATTTGAGAAGGGGTCGTCGTTATTGGTATTAGAGCTTAAGTTCTAGAATATTATGAACAGTTTATGGAATTGTCCAAAGTTAGGATAACAGTCACATGTGGTAACATATTCTAAATTTATAAAGCTTAGGAGAGCCTAAGTTTATAAAGCTTAGGATGGTGGAAAACAGTCATTCCACAAGGCGCTACCAAAGCTACAGTGTGTAGCAAAAGGCCTAACTTTTCCAATAAGTAACAAATAAAAAATTTAAACATGAAAACATAAATCTTAGTTATGGAAAACTAGATGATCCTCTAATAGAAACCATTAGTTGGGAAGCGAGTGGAAGTGAAAAGGGGATGTCTTATATGCGTGTATGTTAGTTTTTTATATGTATATATGCATTATTTATGTAGTAGCTGATTCGCTTTTGCTATCAACTTGTAGACACTGATGGCGGATTCACGTGATAGCGGGGATGCAGGTGCGAGTGGCAGCTAACCTTTTATACCATATGCTGGTGACTTTCAGATGCTATTTAATTGAGTAGCTGCTCAGGATCAGCACCTAGCGGAGTTTATCGCTATGATGACTGCACGTTTTGCTCCATCATCATAGACACTATCCCCTACTACTATGACTACTTCCACATTACCAACAACAGTTCCAGTAGTGCAAACTATACCAGCGATAGCAGCACCAGCTATCGAGATAGGTTTTACACCATCTTTTACACCTCCATCATTTAGCTTATCGGTCGATGTTCAATTGGTAAAGGATTTCATCAGACTGAAGCCAGTCTATTTAGATGGTCATCGATATTTTGAGAAAATTGAGAAATGGGACTTGTTTTAGGAAACGTTTCATAGAGTATTGAGGATTGAGGATAGACTCCCAAATGAGATTTTGTCGTACACTCTACACAGAGATGCTGATGTTTGGTGGCATGTGACAATAGCTTCTGAGGGAGAGTTTGAGTCTTGGGATGCCTTTAAGAGGAAGTTTTACCAGTAACACTTCCCACCTGCAGTGATGAAAAAGTTGAGGAAGGAATTTATAAACCTGAGATAGGGAGTTGGCGAGTTAGTAATGAGCTAAAGAGATAGATACGATTATCTGAGGCAGTTCGCTGGAGATTTAGTGAGAGAGGATTTAGATAATGTGTACCACTTTAGGGATGGACTGAGGCCAGATATTGGATTTTATGTAGTCAATTCAGGTGCCAGGACTTTAGGGGAGATTTACGACCATGCACTCTCTTACGATACCTATTATTTGGGCAGAGTTGCCGATGAGACACCACTAGTACCAGCATTGACACCTGACTAGGTTACTGAGTATGAAAGGAGGAGAGAAAGGGGCAAAGGACAGAGGAGATGGGATAAAGGTTCCTAAAGATAAGGGGCATCTACAATAGTTATACCCTTTGTATCATCTCCTACACCATCGCAGACTATTTTTGGTAAACCCCCTCTGCGACCACTAATCAGACTTGCAGTACTAGTGACTACTACTACTTTGCCAACTCTACCAGTACCACCAACACCATGTTAGTAGCAGCAAGGTGATAGAGGTCGAGGTAGAGGTAGAGGATTTGGATTAGATAGTTCCCACCAGGGGCAAAGACAAGCATAGGCCCAGGATTAGGTTTAGGCACAACATAGACCAGTCACTTGTTTTAGGTATGGTCAAATTAGGCACGTGATTCGAGAATGTCAATAGTTGGCAGTCGTGATTCCACCACAAAGTCGAAAGGGCGTACATATGGTTACACACCTTGATGCAGATGCAACACAGAGACTCATTGAGGGTATGGTTTCCATTTGTGGTAGAGAGTCATATGTTTTGTTTGATTCAAGTTCTACAATATCTTTCATTTCTGGTCCCATGATAGGCATCTAAGGGTTGACACAGGTTAGAGTTAACGTACATTTGATTTTGAGTGCTGCAGGCGTGGATATGGTATACCTTAATTGTCTTATAGAAGGATGTTCAGTAGAGATAGGTGGGGTAGAGTTACCTGCGGACTTCAGAGTGCTCGAGTTCTTAAATTTTGATGCATTACTAGGGATAGATTGGCTAGCATCGTATCATGCTCATATTGATTATTTTAGTAATATAATGATATTTGAGATCTTAGGGTATTTGTTGTTCATATATAGTGGTAATATTCAAAAAGCCGAGGGCACTAGAGTTCGACTTGTGACTAGTAGAGAGATGGAAACTCTGATAGCATTGTATGTTGTAATAGAGAGTCATGGACCTAGATTAGAGGAGATTTCAGTTGTATGCGAGTTTCCTAATGTATTTCCAAAACTCTTACCTGGTTTACCACCACCAAGAGAGATAGATTTCATTATTAAGTTGGTACCATGTACTAGACCTATATCTATACCATCATGCCACATGGCTCTACGAAAGTTGGAGGAGTTGGTGAGTCAGTTGCAGGATTTGGGAGAGAAGGGATTCATCACACCTTCTATCTCACCATGGGGGCACCAATCTTACTTGTAAAGAAGAAGGACGATACTTTAAGACTGTATATTAACTATAGGTAGTTGAACAAGGTCACGGTCAAGAATAAGTATCCGTTACCGCAAATTGATGACTTATTTGATCAGTTGAGAGGAGCACAATTTTCTCCGAGATAGACCAGAGATTAGGGTATCATCAGCTTAGGATCAGGGATGAGAATAGGTCCAACACGACATTCAGCATGAGATATGAACACTATCAGTTCACAGTCAAGTCGTTTGGTTTGACTAGTGCTCTTGTCGTGTTTATGGATTTGATGCATCAGATGATGAGACCATTTTTTGACCGCTTCCTGATTGTTTTCAATGATGATATTCCGATATATTCGAAGACTCGAGAAGATCACCAGCAACACCCCAGTGAGACGTTGGAGAATTTGAGGGAACACAGACTATAAGCCAAGTTTAGTAAATGTGAATTTTGGTTGTCAAAAGTCAAGTTTTTGGGACATGTTGTTAGAGCGATAGGTATTGCTATAGATCCAGCTAAGATTCAGGCTATTATGGATTGGCCAACACTAACGTCAGTCGAAGAGATAAGGAGTTCTCTGGGATCAGCAAGGTATTATCGTAGGTTCATAAAGGATTTCTCAAAAATCGCTTCACCAATGACCGATTAACCCAGAAAGACATCAAGTTTGATTGGTCTGAGGAATGAGAGGAGGCATTTGCTCAGCTAAAGAGATTTTGACTACCGCATCAGTTTTGATATTGTTATAGTCTGGACATGGATTCCTGGTATATACAGATGATCATCATGCAAGTTTAGGTTGTGTGTTGATGCAGGATAGAGGTGCGGTAGCTTATGCATCTAGACAGTTGAAGATACATGAGAAAAATATCCAACTCATGACTTAGAGTTGGCAGCGGTAGTGTTTACTTTGAAGTTATGGAGACATCATCTGCATGGAGAGAGGTTCACACTCTATACTGATCATAAGAGTTTGAAATGTCTATTCACACAGAAATAGCTTAACATGAGACATCGCCGATGGTTGGAATTTCTGAAGGACTACGAATTTTCTCCGGAATATCACACAGAAAAAGCTAATGTAGTTGTTAATGCACTGAATATGATGCTAGTTGGATATGCCGAGGTTGTTAGATGCCACATGATACATGAGTATGGATTACTCGAGGCAGCAGTGATGATGACTCAGTCAGATATTCCTACCGATACTCAAGTGATGATTTGTGCACAGATGAAGCTTTAGGTTAATTTAGATATAAATGATGATATTACACTAGATATTATCTTGTTTTTGTGATTTTAGGATTTAATTAAGAAAAATAAAGAAATGGAATAAAAAAGGAAGAAGAGCAAAATAGTCAACTGAAGAATAGAGCCATTGAATCATTATTGATATTATATTACATAGGAATTCCTGCCTAAATCAGAAGTGAAGAAGAACCAGTAATTAACTAGTGAATTAGGATTTACAAAGGAATCGCCACATGAATTGGTGGAGCACATAATGATATTTTTAGTTATTAATTCAACGATTTGTGAATAACATAAGATTCGCTGACAAATCGATGACTTGCACCTATGGAGGTCCAAATGCAAAAACGCAGAGCAAGTATAGAAGATAAGTCCTATGCTACAAGATTTGACTTCGAATACAATTTCCGAGGCTTTATTATATGGTCCATGGATGCTTGCTCCTAAAAGACAAAAAAAGTTGCAAAGAAGAAAACGTGGGAGCAAGATTTGACTAATCGTATACTAAACCGTCAGATAACCATTTTGATTCACTTGCAAATCTCCACACAAAAAAGAATGCTAGGGGAAAGGGCCCACTGGTCAGTGTACGATTCCAGATCATGTGTCCCTTACATTCCCCTGTTTAGATAAAAGTGCTCCATCAACCTTATATGAAATTAGCACCCTATCTGCCTCAGGTTCTGAGGCAAAGCAAGCCCAAAAAGCCTATCTCTGACAAGTCAATAATTAAACATGTTTTATAGTGTAATTTGAGTTGATTTTAGATATATAAATAATGATATTATACTGGGTATTCTTTTATTTTGTGATTTTTGGATTTAATTAGGAAAATTAAAAAATAGAGCAAAAAAAGGAAGAAGAACAAAACAGTTAACTAAAGAATAAAGCAGCGAATCATCAATGATATGAGATTACATAGGAATTCCTGCCTAAATTGGAAGCAAAGAAGATTGAACGATTAGCCAGCAAATTGGGATTTATAAAGGAATTGCCAGATGAATTAGTGGAGCACAGAATGATATATTCATTGATTAACTCAGCGATTTGTGAATGACATATGATTCATGGACAAATCGTTGACTTACACCTATGGAGGCCCAAACGCAAAGAGCAAGTAGAGAAGACAAGTCCTATGCGAAAAAATTTAACTTCGACTACAGTTTTCGAGGCTTCATCATACGGTCCATGGATGCTTGCCCCTAAGAGAGAAAAAAAAATTGCAAAGAAGAAAACGTGGGAGCGAAACTTGGTCAATCGTACACCTAACCTTCAGATATCCGTTTTGATTCGCTTGCAAATCTCCACACAAAAGAGAATGTTGTGGGACAAGGGTCCACCGATCAATATACGATTGGTGATGAGTTTTTTAGATTACTACAAATAATTTGAGTTTATCTATGATTTATATAGCTTAGGAAACTATAAACATGACCTTAGGGCTTCAAAATTAAGGGCCCTCTTTTCTCTTAAAAAGTTCGTGAGAGCCATAAGTTAGTTTTTATTGAGTTATGTTTGAACCAACATTAGATATTCATTTATTACAATAAGATGTATTTATTTAATTATGCATGTCAGTTATATTATTGCATTGTTTATTTCCAACATGAGTGATGATGTGTAAGGTCTTGCATGTAACACTGGTGACAATACTATGTGATATATGCTGATGATATACTTATCTTTGATATTATGCCTTGTGATGTGATTTCATGTGATACATTTGATATGATGATGCAGTGACACATTTTATGGTGATGCTATATTTGATTCATTGGTGATGGTTTATTCATATTCTTTATGCACTTTGTTTGATGAAATTTATATATTGAGTTTATTTATATATTGATTATCCAATTTATGAATACATCAATTCGTTTATACTTCGAGGTATATTTATTTTTTTTAAAACCCGACTTAATTTTTTTTAACCTTGAGGACAAGGTTTAGAATGAGTTAGAGGGTGTTTTAGGTGAAGTATAACAATGATAGCAAAGAAAGCAAGGAAAGAAAAAAAAGGAAGAAGATAAGTTCAATAATTGATACAAAAAGTTTAGAATTTATATTCGATATTCAAGTGAGTTGATGAAATTTTTCAAATTTCTTCCGAATTCAAGTAAGTATGAATTTCATTTTACTTTATTTTTAGTTAGGAATATAATATAATGAATGTATAATAAATTTTTGAATAGAAGTGATATTTTTATTAACCAAGTGAATTCTATGATAGAAGGAATCAAAATATTTTTATACATTTTTTGATTAACTTTACTGGTTGATGTATGCACTGGATGAGTTTAGAGGGATTGTCTACCTTGCGTTAGTCATGAGAATAGGTAGAAGATCGAAATAATAGTGCAAGATGAACAAGACAGATTTCTAAAAATCTCATGATACAAAGGTTATAGATTAAGTATTTTATAGTATATATATTTAGAAAACTATTATGCGACAATTGAAAGAAGAAATGGGTTATAAATCGATGAATTTTATAATTTAGAAAGAATACTCTCTTCAACTTTAGTGGATAGTGAGAAGTGCTAACAAAAGTTTACAAATGTATAGATAGTCATATAGATTCAATAAGAAATGAAGCAGGGAATATATATAGTGGGAAAAATGCGAGAATGAACATAGGAAATGGAGCAGGGACTCAAAAGTCAAAAGCAAAGAAATTAAATAAATAAATAAAATTATGAAGAAAAATAATTATGATGAAGTAGAAAAAAATAAGAGATGAAAAAAAAGGATGTTCTTCAAAGAAAATATTAGCTTGAGTGCTTGAAGGTAGCGTTAAGTGAAGTATTTCTTTGTCTAACACATTTTAAATGATATATTCATTGGTATCTTGGCAAAATTCTTATTGATTTTGATTGTGGTACTACTTGTAAAGTATTTTCTAAAATTAAGATTAATCTAGTGATTTTTTGTGTTTTGAGATTTTACACTAGTTATCGTAAGCTTGAAGTCTGTCAGTGGAGATTAAGAAAACTTATATTGTGTACCGGCCTTAATATTGATTGAACTTTTAGTTCTAATGGGTATTGCATTGGGTGATTGAGTTATCATTAAAGGATGGTTCGTTTTTTTTAAATCATTCTATTATATAATTTCTATTTACTTGTTGGTAATATGTTTCTATTAAAAGATTACTTCTATTTAAAAACTTATATTATTTAAAGTTAAGATGAATTAGATTGAAATCAATATACAAAGAATGAAAAAATAATATAATTGAAAGTATTCATTTGCTTGAGACAAGAAAGTGCCGAGTTTGAAGATATTTGACAAGTAAATAATTATACATGTTTTACAATGTAATTTAGGTTGATTTCAGATATAAATCATGATATTATATTGGGTATTATCTTATTTTTTGATTTCAAGATTTAATTAGAAAAAATAAATAAATAGAAGAAAAAGAGGAAGAAGAGCAAAACAGTCAACTAAAGAACAGAGCTAGCAAATCATTAACAATGAGAGATTGCACAAGAATCGCTATCTGAATCGGAAACAGAGAAAAGCCAATGAATAGCCAACGAATTGGGATTTACAAAGGAATCGCCAGATGAATCGGTGGAGCACAGAATGATATTTTCAGTGATTAACTCAATGATTTATGAACAACGTAGGATCCACTGACAAATCGCTGAGGTTGGTGACGAGTTTTTTAGATTACTATAAAGGATTTTAGTTTATCTATAATTTGTATAGCTTAGGAAACTATTAATAGGGCGGTAGGGTTTCAAAATTGAGGGCCATTTTTTCTCTTTACATGTTGTGAGAGCCGTACTTTAGTTTTTATTAAGTTTATATCTGAAGCATCATTGAAGATTCATTTATTTCAATAAGATGTATTTATTTAATTATGTATTTCAATTATATTATTGCGTTGTTTATTTCCAGCATGAGTAAGTAGTTTATTAATCTAACAAACCTTAAACATGAATATACGTTGGATTGCTATATAGTTATAATTAAGGAATCATGTACTTAATACTTTAAATCAATTCATAAACAACAATGACAATTTTAATTAGTTTTTTTTTGTGTATTACAATTAATGAGGATTAATATCGTATCCATAGTTGCAAATATATATTGTGATATTTGATTTTCTGAATTTGTCTATGATTATTAATAAAAATTATAGAAGTAGTAACTAGGATTAATCTATAGGGCCAAATTACCCAAGTGGCCGTTCTAGGTGATTTTGTTCTAAGTTAGTTATTGATCGGCATATTCTGAATAATATTTGGCTTATATTAGGCATGATTTTAATTAAGTGTTAATGCTATTGTATTTCTATTTTATTGCATTTTATCTAATAGGTAGATTTACAATGATAAGAATATGACTATTTTCTATTGAATATAGGAAAGTCGATGGCTTGCAGGCTATCAACCTATTATGAATTAGGATTTAATGATTCCAAAATTTCATGTGATATAATTATAACTAGGTTACGAGATAATGTTATGTTCTAGTGTTTGAATGCAATCCAAGTATATGACATTATTTAGTGGGGGTTTGTTTTTATATTTATATTGTATTGAATTTGAATTTCATTTAATTAAGTTTGCATTGAATTGTTTGAATTAGTTTAGTTAGTTTGGTTAATTAAGTTAGTAGTCATAGTTTTTCAGTTATTTAGTATTTTAATTCCTATTAAATTAGATTAACTAAATTAAGAAAAAAACAAAAAAAATACTTTCTGTTGAAGTTTGCAAAATCTCTATGGAGACAATATTTCACTTACCACTACTATAAATAATAGAAAAATACGGGATACTATTGTGCATGCACGACACGTTTCAATCTCTCGAAAGAGAATAAGGGTAAAAGCCAGATCTCATCTCGTCCTTCCAGGCCTCAACCTCTTCTTTAAGCTATGTTTGGTAAGCACAAACTAGCTTAGCTAGTTTATTTGTTAAGCTGTGTTTGATTTTTAGCTTATTTTAAAAATAATCTATATGATAAGCTCCCAATTGAAAGCTACTCTTAGTAGTGTTTGAACCGAAAATCCGTTGTTTGAATTTTTTCTCGCGATTATACCCTTATTTTTACGTATTAATAAATTAATTTCCTTGCAAATTAGTGGAAATAAAATACACAAATACTTAAACAAACCCCCCGAATATTAGTACCCCACTATTATACCCTGGTAGAGTTGGCAAAGGCGAAACCAGCATTCCAAGCTCTTGTAGGCTATACCAACAATTATATAATAGGTTATTAAAACTTATTGAATTTAAAATTAACATATAGCTTAATATTGTTAATAAAAAATAGTGATTAATAATTAACTAAATATTATAAAACTAAGAATTTCACTAAAATTAAAAACTATTACACATTAATTTCTTAATTATAGATAATCTTGTTAGATATTTATTACATATTAAATAGTTTTTAACAACGTCGAGTATAAAAATATTTTTAGATGTTATAAAAATATTTTTTAATGTGGTGTTCGAGTAGTGTGCTATTCTACATTTTTTTTTTTTTAATAATCTACTATTTTTTTTTAAGTTATAGAGATACTTATCTAGAAATAAAGAATATTCGCAATAACGTTGCTTCTCAATTATGGATGATGCGTTAGGTATATGTATAGTTATCCAAGTCGTTTAATGTATTTTATTTACATGTGTTTATCTTTTGCGAATTCTTATAAATTAATGTAGAGTTATTTTCATGTAAGCATTTATGGACACAAATAATTTAGTTTTCTAAATAATATAAATTATTTTATGATATTAATTTGTATTTTGTAAATAAAATACATAGCTATTTATAACGATTAATTATATTATTATATAATTAATATACTTAATTGTGTCATATGTCCTTTATTGTCATTTTGCATTTATCAGCTAATCAATAAGCTATAATTCCAAACATTTTTTAGTTGATCAGCTAGATTATCAGCTTTCCGCTACCAGCTAGTATATTATCAGCTATCAGCTAGTTTATCAGCTATCAGCTAGATCATCAACTAGCATTGCCAAACAGAGCCTTAGTACCAGTTTGGTTGAGCCAGACCCTTTTGAAGATTCGACCATGATCTTGCATCAATCTAAGGATTCTCCTAGGGCCCCTTCCTCCGTGCAAGATCAGTAGTTGATGCTTCTCGAACCTACCTTAGTGAATTAAATCTTCATCTAAAAACCACGATTGATTATACAATGTATATTTTCTCTTGGAAATTATAGAGGTGCTGTAAATCGCAACTTCTTTAGACACTTAAAGGACCTTGTTATGCAGTGGCAATCCATGATCATTTGCCTGTTAGAAACTCGCTGCTTACAGTCGACCATCTCGTTTTTGGTCTCTACAAGTATGTATGACCGTTTGGATCTTCCTACTGTTGGTCTTAGTGGTGACATTTCTGGGGGTTTTTCCAAAAGTAGGGTTGGTTTACAATTTATTTCACAAAATAGGGAGGTTTTTTTTTAATTACCAAAGTAGGCAATAACGCCTTTTCAAAATGCGTTATTGGATGTGGTTGGTTTGGTTGGCGGTGACGTGGCAACTAACGTGGCAACAATTTGTACAGATAGCGCCTTTTGAAAAGGCCCTATCTGTACATCTGACCGCTACGTCACCGCCACGTCACCGCCACCTCACCAACATCTAATAACGCCTTTTGAAAAGGCGTTATTGGTTAAAAGTCCAGTTGGTGAGGTGGCGGTGACATGGCAGGCCAAATTTAGATAGCACCTTTTGAAAAGGCGCTATCTATTGAATGCCGCCGCCACGTCACCACCACGTCACCGCCACGTCACCGCCACCTCACCAACTAGACTCGCCGATCTGTCCGCGACCGCCGATGCCGCTGGTCCGTGACGTCCCCTGCGGCGTTCTTCTTGCTGGTTGATTGCCTTGCATTGGCTAGTCGTCATCATGCAGAGCCGCTTGGATCAAGCGTCGTCCTCGGCCGCTCCGGCGCTTCAGCATTAGCCGTCGTCATCGTCGTAGTCGAGCGTTCTCGACAAGTAAACTAAAGGAGTTTATATTTGTATAAAAAAGAAACCAATTTTGAAAATATATATACATTGGTTTCAACCTTCAACTCTCTTTTCTAAACTAACTAACCTAACCTAACTAAACTAACTAAATAACTAACTCACTAACTAACTAACTCACTAACTAACTAACTAAACTAACTAACCAAACTAAACTAAATAACTAACTAACGTTAACTAAACTAAATAACTAAATAACTAACTTAAGTTAACTAACTAACTAACTAACTAACCAAAGTAAGCTAAACTAACTAACTAAACAAAACAAAACTAACTAACCTAAACTAACCTAACCAAACCAAACTAAACTAACTAACTAACTAACCTTAACTAAACAAAACTAACTAACCTTAACTAACCTAACCAAACCAAACTAAACTAAGTAACTAACTAACCTCAACTAAACTAACACCTAACTTTGTGCATGACATTGTGGTGTTTTTGTGTCGAAGTTCAATGAAGACCGTGAAGATTCTCACACAAACAACAAAAAATAAACTAACTTAATTGCAAACTAAACATACTAACTAAACGGAGGAGTTTATTTTTGTAAACAACCAATTTTGAATATGCATAGGAGGAGTTTATTTTTGTAATAAAAAAAAACCAATTTTGAATATATATATACATTCGTTCCAACCTTCAACTCTCTTTTCTAAACTAACTAACCTTAACTCACATTAACTAACCAAACTAAACTAAACTAACTAACCTTAACTAACCTAACCAATCTAAAATAACTAACTAACCAAACTAACTAACGACCTTAACTAACCTAACCATACCAAACTAAACTAACTAACTAACCAACATTAACTAAACTAACTAACTAACTAACTTAACTTAACTTAACTAAGTAACTACCTAAACAAACTAAACTAACATTACTAACCTTAACTAACCTAACCAATCTAAACTAACTAACTAACTAAACTAACTACCCAACTAACTAACTAACTAACTAACTAACTAACTAACTACTCTAACTAACTAACTTAAACTACCCTAACCATACCAAACTAAAGTAACTAACTAACCAACGTTAACTAAACTAACGTACTAAGCGACTAACTATGCTAACTTAAGTAAGTAACTAACTAACCAAACTAAACTAAACTAACTAACCTTAACTAACCTAACCAAACTAAACTAACTAACTAACTGAACTAACTAACTCCAACAATGGTAGGAACATCAAATGTTAACAACCAAACTAAACTAACTAACGTTAACTAAACTAACTAACGTTAACTAACCTAACGACCTTAACTAACCTAACCACCTAAACAATACAAACTTAGTAAACTAAGATAACTAACTTAACTAACTACAAACAACCATAAAACGATGAACTAAACTAACCTACACAAACTAAGCAAACAATGAAGTAGATCGAGATTCATATATGTTAACAACCTAACCTAACCTAACTATGTAAACTAAATTAACTAAACTAGACTAAGGAACATACCCTAACTCAACTACACTAAACTAAACTAACCTCAACACCTAAACTAAACTAACTTAACTAACTAAGCTAATGAACCTAACCAAACTAAACTAATATAACCTAACCACCTACACCTAACCAACTGAGCTAACCACTTAGGTTAAATTAAACATATCAGCTAAACTAACTTAACAAACTAATCTAACTATTGAAGAGTAATCACAGATACGACATTATAATAATATGGAAAACATGAGAAATAAGTTTATTCAATGAGAAGGTTGTATACACGTACTTCGTTCACCCAAATCAGTAGCTATCTACAAATCACCATGACATGAAGAAAAGTCATCATGCAGGTCTATTCCTGCGGTTACGTTGACGTTGTTGCTCGGTGATGCAAACCGGACGTACTCTTTGTCTAGTTGGATGATGTGTTTGTACATCCGGTTGAGGTTGTTGAGGTAGCTGGTCTTGCATTGAATCACGTCGAGTAGATTCATGCGTTTTCTCTGGTGCTTCACTCGACTCACCTCTGCTACTGATGCTCCCAAAAATAGGAGGTGGAACCATCCCCAAAATACTGGCTCCCTGTATGGGGTTGGGAAAAAGGAATATGAGGCTGCGGCATGGTCAACAAGTTCATGAATGAGGGATCTCCACTATATGGCATATTGTAATTATGAGGAGTAGGAGTATATGGACTAGGCATGTACTGAGGCAGTGACGGATACATTCGAGGATGAGGCATTCCACGGTCCAAATATGAAGACGACGGCCCAGGTGCGTATGGATCAAAATAGTAAGGAGGAAGATTCACGCTCGGCGGCCTGGGTACAAACATTTGAGGTTCTTGCTGGGGTGCGGACGATCGTTGGCTACTCTCACCAACAGTCTCTGTTCTACTCGCTCTCGAACGAGATGAACGTGCTGAAGGAGAACGTCTGCTACTCTCTGCAGCAATCTCAGTCTGAGTAGATGGACGTGGTGGACAAGGACGCCTGGTGTGTTCCCGCACAGTCTTTGGTCGTGTTCGTCTTCTTCTCACCTCTATTTTTGGTTCGGCCTGATCGTCTTCTTCATCGTCTTCATTATTTTATCGTCAATTCCGTTCATTATCCTCATTTATGTCTTGCTCGATCCTCGATAAACAATTCCGATGCACCAAGTTCTCGATATACAAAATATAAGAGGTCGAGCACGCAATATAAGATATTGAATGTTCGAGGAAAATAAAGAGTTAGAATATTACCGAGTAGTCACGTAACGCCCCGTCGTGTCCAATGAATCTCCTAGTGACCGAGCGATACTACGTCATGTAGTCTTGGTGATCGTGACCTTCATTAAGTGCCGCCGTGGCAATGGTGTCCCCACGATTCTCCCACATGTGTATGTAGCTTGCGTGGAAGGTCACCCAATTTTCATGATGATGTCCACGCAATTCGAGGCGGTGCAGTTGGGCATCGTAAGCATAATTAGGTGGCACCACTTGTACCATGTCGAATTGTCTCATAACCCTTTCTGGTCGATGCCACTCCATAATGTGGAAACAAATAAGGGGACACGTCGAAAGCCAACTTCCGTGACCATTTGTACAGTAATCGGGAAGAAACCCCATGAGTTCTGTATAAGGTTGCCAGACCACATCATCCTCATGCCTTTGCGAGTCGAGTGCATCACGGTAAGCCGATACGACGTGCGTCGAACTTTGTGAAACCGAAAATGCATCGAGCTATCTGTGTAGAAGACAATAAGTTAAGATAAATGAAATTGGACAAGATTTTTATGCAAATTAATGACAAATCGACTTTAATACCTGTGTCCGAGTGGAACGTCCATAAGCATATTTTGGCCATCCACAGTTCGCTGCTGAGCTCTATAAACACGCAGGCGCCGCGGTGCTATGAATGGAAATCTGTCCCATGCCCAAAGTTGTAAAAAAATTGACGCGCCAGCAACCTCATGTGCCCCTGCGCGAGATCTGCGACACAACTCCCTGTACAAATAAGCCAAACAGGCACTCCCCCAACTATATTGTCCAGCTAGTTGGAAATCCTCCAGCAATGGTAGGAAAATCAAATGTACGAATCGATTGGACTTGTCGGCGAAAAGACAACCACCGATGAGTTGTAGTATGTACGATCGAACGTAACGTTGGACCGACTCCTCATCGCTATCATCATCTATTGCTGGTACGTGACGCTCGAGCCAATCGACCTTAAGTTTACAACCAACGACGTCATCTCCACCAGGAGTTCGTCCAAGTAGCCGCTCGCAGACATCAGCATAGTCTGCGTCCGTCGTTCCCATCACAGGCATACCTTCGATAGGCAATCCAAGCTGTACCTGCACTTCTTGAAGTGTAATGGTGCACTCCCCACAATGCATGTGAAATGTATGGGTCTCAGGGCGCCATCTCTCTACGAACGCAGTAATCAAAGCTCAATCAAGGCTGAAAAATGCTACCCGGGAAATCTCATAGAACCCACTAGAACGAAGATATGAGATCATCCTAGAATGATACTACATCGTTCGATCAACGACCTCACGTCTTCGGCGTACGCGCGTTGTTTCGTACACCTTGTAATTGATAAGGTCGTAATGTATGAGTTTGATATGTTATTGCTGTAAATTTGACGTATTCATGTAAAACACTTTACCTCGCCCCTCCAGGTTCGCGATGATATGTGTGTACCTTGGAGTTGCAATAGTGATGGATCTGAAGGACCTGGATCCATTGTTGTACAACTACAAATGAAAGTTAGAAAAAGAAAATGAGTGTTGTACGAAAACAAACGATTAATAATTAGGAAAAATACGAAATTCGTGAACTTACTATTTTCCTCCGCTTGTTGTCTTCAACGTAACAATCCTACAGTGACATTTTATTTTCGTTAGTTCCACGTCAACAATACTAAAGTAAAGTAATCAAACATACCTAAACTAACTAACGTAAGTAAACCTTTACCTAAGTAATGAGTGTTAAACTAAACTCAAGTAACTTATCTAACTAACTAACCTAACCTAACCTAACGTAACCTAACTATGTTATTGAACTACTAGTACTAAAATAATGCTAACAAACATAAAAAGTAAACACTGGATTTCTCAAACAAAACTGAAAGTGGAAACTGCATCCTCAAAACTGTTCCATTGTTCATTTCAACTGAAATGCTTAACTAAGAAAATTAAAAAACTAATAATTACATAACTAAGCAAATTAAATAACCTAACTTAACATAACCTAACTATGTGAACTAAATTATACTGACCGCAAATTGTCGAACAACAAAACTAAAGTAAAGTAATCAAACATTAATAACCAAACTAACAAATTTAACTAAACAAACTAACTAAACTAAACTAACTACCCTTAACTAACCTAAATACCTATACTAAACTAAACTAAACAAACTTAACTAACTAAATAAACTACCTAAGAGCGATTAACTAAACTACTAAACGAAACTAAACTAACTTAACCGTCTTAATAAACTAAGCAAACTACTTTAAGTAAACTAACTAACCGAAAGACAAAAAATAAACTAACTTAATTGACTTACCAAACTAAACATATTAACTAAAATAAACTAACCAAACTAAATTAACTAACCATAACTAACCTAAATACATAAACTAATCAAACTAACTAAACTAAACTAAACTATCTTAACTAACTAAACAAACAACCAAAAAACGATTAACTAAACTAATTAACAAAACTTAACTAGCCTCCTCCTCCCTCCTCCATCGTTGGCACGTCTTGTGCCCGCGCGCGCCGCTCGCGCTCCTCGCGCGCAGCTCCGCGCACCTCTGCTGGTCGATCCGCGCACCCCTGCCTCAGCTGCCTGTGGCAATGGTGGATCTCTCTCGCTGCCACTACTGGTCGATACCCCTGCCTCAGTTCCTTGCTCCGCACCTCCGCCGCTCCGTCAACTGCCTCTCCTTCGTCTCCACTGTTGATCGATCTCTCTGGCCAAATCCCTCACCGTCGCCTCCTCCCTCTCGCCAACACCAACACATCTGCCCCTCCCCTCCTTAAATACCCGACCCCCCCCTCCCTTTACAACACACCGTGAGCCCTACACAAGTAGGTAGGGTGTCTTCTTCCTCGGGCGACAGGGACGCAGAGATTCTCTGCGTCCCTGCCGCGCGAGGAAGAAAACAAGGTACACAGATAGCGCCTTCTCAAAAGGCGCTATCTATGTACCCCAATAGGGGAGTCCACGTAGATCCACGTGGACGTGGCCAGAACGAATAGCGCCTTTTGAGAAGGCGCTATTCGTTCGGCTACGTCCACGTCAGCATCAATGCTATCCATGTGCCTACGTGGCCTGGACACATGGATAGCGCCATTTGAAAAGGCGCTATCCATGTGTCTACGTCAGCAAAAAATGTGGTCCATTGTGATAGCGCCTTCTCGTTGGGCGTTATTGCCTACTTTTACGAAGAAAAAAAAACCCTCATTTCTCTCTTTTAAACTAATTTCAGTTGTACTTTGGTAAAAAATTCGACGTTTCTGCGTTTTAGAATAATAAGCTGGTACATATTACCTCCTCGTTTGTTGGGGATTTAAATGTGTTTTGGAAATCTCCTAACCTTATGCTTCTTTTTGGCTTCTTTATTCTATGTGTGCCAATGCTACTTGGTATATTCGCTGAGAAGAATGGGCTCATTTTATCTCCTTTGCTGATTCTCGAATGCTCCCTTGGTGCATCATCGACAATTTTAATGAAATGACCTCATTCGAGGAAAAAAGGGGGGGATCTTTTCCAAGACAACACAGTTGGCTCTTCAACCAAACCCTGCAAGAGTGCGTCCTCCTTGAATTTGGCTTCTTTAGCCCTAAATTTTTCTGGACCAACAACCGAACAGACATTGCAAACATTAGGGAACGTCTTGATCAGGCTCTTTGTACTGATTATTGGCTTTATATTTTCCTAATGCAGTGCGCCGCCATCTCCCGCGAACTCATTCAGATTATGACCCGCTCCTACTTAATCTTCAGGGATTCACTCCTTGCAATCATGACCGCAAACCCTTAGGATCTAAAACTAAATGGATGGTACATGATCAGTTTCAGTCAGTTGTGTCAACTAAGTGGATCTCTTCAACTGATCTATATACTACCTCTAATGTTTTCATGGCAGCCGCTCAAGAGTGGAATAAAGCCTCCTTTGGAAATATTTTTGCTAAAAAATACAATTGAAAGCTCGGTTGGAAGGTGTCCAAAGGCATCTCCACTTCAATTCATTGTTGCACCTCTTGACTCTGGAATCGGCTCTTCTGCAGGATTTGAATGTGGCTCTCAAACATGAGGAAACTATGTGGTAGCAGAAATCTCGTATCTCATCGCTCTAGGATAGGGACAATAATACACGTTTCTTTCATGCTAGCACGACGCAAAGACGATCAAAAAATTGTATTATTGGTCTCTCTATCAATGACTCTTGGTGCACTGAGAAGGACTCCCTTGAAACGCATGCTTATCAACTTCTTCAAAAATCTCTACACCAGCCCAAGTTCTACCTTGATTGCCTTGCCTAATGTTAATCCATCACCCGGGGTCTCGGCACTTGACCAATTTGGACTCGATTGTCTCCCATCTTCCTTGGAAATACATAATGCACTTTGTTCTATGAAGGCCTTTAAAGCTCTAGGTCTTGATGGTAATCCCGCCGGCTTCCACCAAAAATATTGGGACTCTGTCTCTGATTCTATTTGCAGTATGATCTTCAGGACTTGGGAAGAGGAACGATTTGATGCTAGATTGAACGAGACTTTTATCAACCTCATCCCTAATTGTAGCAATGTTGAATCCATCACGCAACTGTGGCCAATTGGCTTATGTAACACAAATTACAAGATCTTGTCAAAGCTAATTGTTGCTTGCATGCGACCATTGATGAAACGCCTTGTCGGTGAGTTCCAGCACAGCTTCCTTCCTAGTCAGAGCACAGCAGATTGTGATATCATCGCCCAGGAAGTGCTCCACACCATGAAAAGGAAAAGGGCAAATTAGGGCTTACGGCACTCAAAGATCTTGAGAAGGCTTATGATAAGCTCACCTGGGACTTCTTGAAGGACACTCTTGTACATTTAAACTTCACTTTTATGTTTATCTCTATTATTATGCACCGCATTACCACTGTTTCTTACTCTATTATTTCGAATGGGGCTATTACGAATTTCTTTAATGCAGGAAGGGGCTTTCGCCAAAGCGATCCTTTATCCCCGTATCTCTTTGTTCTTTGTATGGAGAGGCTCTCACATCTTATTTTGCATATCTCCAGCTCTAACCATTGGACTGGAATTAAGATTGCTAGGAATGCCACATGGATGGGGTTTTTCCAAAAGTAGGGTATATTTACAATTTTATTCACAAAATAGGGAGGTTTTTTTTTTTTTTCACAGAAGTAGGCAATAACGCCTTTTGAGAAGGCGTTATTGAGTGGGATGTTTTTTTGTTCGAGGTGACGTGGCGTCCACGTGGCAGGGTTTGTACAGATAGCGCCTTTTCAAAAGGCGCTATCTGTACATGTGGCGCCACGTTTTCGCCACGTCAGAGACACATCACCAGATTCAATAACGCCTTCTCAAAAGGCGTTATTGGGCGAAATTGGTGTATGTGAGGTGGCGCTGACATGGCGAAAACGTGGCGCCACATGTACAGATAGCGCCTTTTCAAAAGGCGTTATCTGTACAAACCGTGACACGTGGACGCCACGTCACCGCGAACCTCACTAACGCAACTCGCCGATCTGTCTCCGCCACTCCGTCCCTCGCCGCTCACCGTCGTCGTCGACGAGCGATCTCGACAATTACTCCCCAAATTTGAATATGCATATGAAGATTTTATATTTGTATAAAAAAAAAACCAATTTTGTATATAACATAACCAACTAACATTAACTAACCTAAACCAACTAAACTAAATAAACTAACTAACTAACTAACTAACTAACTAACTAACGAACTAACTAACTAACTAACTAACTAACTAACTAACTAACTAAACTAAATTATACTAACAAACCTTTACTAATCCAACCAAATCAAACTAAACATAATAAACAACTAACCTTAACTAAACTAAATCAAGTAACTAACTAACTAAGTAACCAAAGTAAAGTAAACTAACTAACCATAACTAACCTAACCAAACTAAACTAACTAACCTTAACTAACCTTAACTAACCTAACCAAACTAAACTAATTAACAAACTAAACTAACTAACCTTAACTAACTAAACTAACAAAACTAACTAACTAAGTAACTAACTAAAGTAAACTAAACTAACAACCCAAAACAAACCTAACCAAACCAAACTAAACTAACTAACTAACCTTAACCAAACTTAACTAACTTTAACTAACCTAACCAAACCAAACTAAAATAAGTAACTAACTAACTTCAACTACCTAAGTAACTAACATAACCAAACTAAACTAACTAACGTTACCTAACCAAACCACAGAGGTTTCAACTAAGTAAACTAAAATAACTAACTTCACTAGCTTAATTGCAAAGTAAACATACTAACTAAATGGAAATAACCAAAGTAAACTAACTAACATTAACTAACCTAACTAGCCTTAAGTAACTAACCTAACCACCTAAACTAAGTTACTACACTAAACAAACATAACCTCAACACCTAAACTAAATTAAATTAACTAACTAAGCTAATTAACCTAACCAAACTAAACAAATACAACCTAACCACCGACACCTAACTAACTAAGCTAACCACTTAAGTTAAATTAAACATATAACCTAAACTAACTTAACAAACTACCCTAACTATTGAAGAGTAATCACGTATACGACATTATTATAATATGGAAAACATGAGAAATAAGTTTATGAAACTGAGAAGGTTGAATACACGTACTTCGTGAACCCAAAATATAAGTTGTTTACAAATCACCATGACATCAAGTAAACTCATCATGCAGGTCTATTTCGGCGGTTCCGTTGACGTTGTTCCTCGGTGAAGCAAACCGGACGTACTCTTTGTCTAGTTGGACGATGTGTTTGTACATCCGGTTGAGCTTGTTGAGGTAGCTGGTCTTGCGATGAATCACGTCGAGTAGATTGTTGCGTTTCCTCTGGTTCTTGACTCGACTCACCTCTGCTACTCATGCTACCAAAAATAGGAGGTGGAACCATCCCGAAACATCGGCTTCTGCGCATGGGGTTGGGGGAATGGAACATGAGGCTGCGGCATAGTCAACAAGTTCATGAATGAAGTCTCCAAGTATACGCCATATTGTAATTATACGGAGTAGGAGTGTATGGACTAGGCATGTATGGAGGCAGTGATGGATACGTTTGATGATGAGGCATTCCATGGTCCACATATGAAGACGAAGGCCCAGGTGCGTACGGATCAAAATGGTAAGGAGGAAGATTCACGCTCGGCGGCCTGGGTACAAACATAGGAGGGTCTGGTTGGGGTGTGGATGATGCAGGTATATACCCATGAGAAGAATGACTACTTTCGCCAACATTCTCTCTTCTACTCACTCTCGAACGAGATGAACGTGCTGGAGGAGAAGGTCTACTACTCTCTGCAGCAACCTCATTCTGAGTAGATGGACGTGGCGGACGAGGACGTCTGGTGCGTTCCCGCATAGTCTCTGGTCGTGTTCGTCTTCTTCTCACCTCTATGTTTGGTTCGCCTTGATCGTCTTCTTGGTCTTCTTGTTCAATATCCTCATCTATGTCTTGTTGGACGTCAATTCCGTCATGCGAAAGATTAGCCCTTTGTCTTTCATCTTCGTCCAAAATTTTAATCCCTTCATCAAGGGCAGCAAGACCTTGCTCGTACCCATCCTCAATAAAGACACGCCTAAGTCGATGCACCAAGTTACGCTGATATACAAAAAATAAAAGCTCAAATCAGCGCAATATAAAATATTAAATGTTCGAGGAAAATTAAGAGTTAGAAGATTACCGAGTAGTCACGTAACGCCCCGTCGTGTCCTATGAATCTCCTAGTGACCGATCGATACCACGTCATGTAGTGTTGATGGTCATGCCCTTCATTCAGTGCCGCCGTCGCAACGGTGTCCCCACGATTTTCCCACATGCTTATGTAGCTTGCGTGAAAAGTAACCCAATTTTCATGATGATGTCCACGCAATTCGATGCGGTGCAGTTGGGCGTCGTAGGCACAATTAGGTGGCACTACTTGTACCATGCCTAATTGTCTCATGACCCTTTCTGGTCGATGCCACTCCACAATGTGGAAACAAATGAGGGGACACGTCGAGAGCCAACTGCCTTGACCATTTGTACAGTACTCGGGAAGAGACCCCATGAGTTCATTATATGGTTGCCACACCACATCATCCTCATGCCTCTGAGAGTCGAGTGCATCACGGTATGCCGATACGACGTGCGTCGCATTTTGTGAAACCGAAAATGCATCGAGCCATCTGTGTAGGAAACGATAAGTTACGATAAATGAACATGACAAGAATTAATTGCAAAGTAATGGAAATTCGACTTTAGTACCTATGTCCGAGTGGAACGTCCATAAGCATATTTTGGCCATCCACCGTTCGCTGTTGAGCTCTAGATACACGCAGACGCCGCGGTGCTATGAATGGAAATCTGTCCCAAGCCCACAGTTGTACAAGAATGGAGGCGCCAGCAACCTCATGTGCCCCGCGCGAGATCCGCGACACAACTCCCTGTACAAATAAGCCAAACATGCACTTCCCCAACTATATTGGCCTACTACTTGGAAATCCTCCAGAAAAGGTAGGAACATCAAATGTACGAATCGATTGAAGCTTCAAATGCGAAAAACACAAATCAGTTGATTCAGTTTGTTCTTGAAGTGTGTGCCGAAATTACTAAGCAAGTGTCGCAAGCAATAACGGTGGTACCCTTGAGGGGGACAAAAGCCGTTCATTGGGGTGTTGATCGCCTCCAAAATTCTGGGGTGCCGATCAGATATAACGCAAATCCCTTCTCTATCTGTCACGTGTTTGCGCAACATCCGCAAAAACCACCCCCACGAATCAGTTGATTCGGTTTCTGCAATGGCAAACGCAACTGGTAATATGTGGCCATTTGTATCGACAGATAGCGCAATCATGAGTTTCCCACTATATCTGCCATATAGGAAAGTCGCGTCAATCTGAAGCAGAGGCCTGCAAAACTTGAAAGCATGAATGGAAGCTTCAAATGCGAAAAACACACGACGAAATTGAGGAGACGCGGTTCTAATTTCATCAGAATGCCATTGTCTGTGTGACCACTCGATAATTGTCCCCGGACTCTTACTTCTCACAGCCGCCAACCATCTAGGTAATTGAGCGTACGACTCATCCCAATCTCCAAACGCCCATGCAATTGCTTTCCTCTTGGCATCCCAAATTCGCTTGTAGCTGACTTCGTGACCGTATTTTGTCTTAATTAAATCTATTAATGCTTTCATCGTGATACCTTGATCGGCCTTAACGACGCTTTGGATCTCTCGCGCAATCATGTTGGCGTCAAGTTGGGCATGACTGCGTTGTATGTTGGGATTAATACACATGTGCGGTACGTCTAACTGTGTTATCTGCCATAATTGTGTTTTCTTTCGGAAACCCGCTCGAAGACGCCACATGCACCCGTGTTGTGAAAACTTGCACTTAATCGCCCACGTCGTTGTAGTCGATTCCATCACACGGTATTGACAATGTTTATCAACATGCCACACTTTAACCGCATGTTGTAAATCGTTTTTATTGTCAAAACTCATCCCTATCTCCAAATCGAAGTTAGACGTGCCCCCCAAGTTTGCTTATGGGAATGTTGGGTCGCAGTTGAATTAGTCACCTCCCAATCGATATCGTTATATCCCGATATTGGTTGGTGAACTTCATCGTCACTACCTTCCTCCAACAAAATCTCTTCATCGATAGCAAATTGCTCATCATCTTCGACATCGAGCGCACCCGGAGGATCATATCTCGGATCATACGTGCAAACGTTAACGTCACCCCAAACGGCAACTGTTGGGGATTCTTCGACATTATGCGTTTCCTCGGTAGTGTCGTTATTTTCGTCGTCGTTATCGTCATCGTCATCATCATCGTCATCGTCATCGTCATCGTCATCGTCATCGCCATCGTCATCGTCATCGTCATTATATGCATTATTCTCATCATGTAATGGAGCTACGAACCCCTCTTGCACGACCTCAGGCTGTGGGGATTGCATACGCAACCTTTCCATCATTAAGGCTGTGTCTGGCGTGCTTTGCGGTACGCTCGTCAAGAACTTGCGAATGAACCGTGCGGTTTGGAAATGAGTCGACTGACTCAAATGTCAAATATACATCAACCGTAGCTGTTTTTGGTAAAGTGTCAACCGTCTCCCACATCAAGCTGAAGTGTGTCGCATCATTCAACACGACAGGAACGAAATAATGTGAGCCTCCGGGGAGGACTATCATGTGCCGATACGTCATATGAACTATAGTATCCGTTGATGAGATATGGAACGCGTTACAAATGTCATCAACCATTTCACGCCGGCTCGACCCAAACTTAACCCACAACACTACTGAAGGCGATGAGTTGTACCCGATGCCATTGCCCCCATTAACAATGGATCCATGCGCATAGAGTAGAAATGGGATGTTTCTTTGTGACATGACCTACAGACGTTTGGAAACTTGGAAGTATAAATGTTACAGACAAACGGGGCGTCGATTTTGTAAGGGAAATAGTTGACAATCATGTCGTTATATAGCGCAATCGAACTTTCTGATGTAGAAGATCGCAATAATAGCGCAACTACAGAGCATACTCATTCTTTCACACTGACATTTTCTGTGTAATAACGTTCAATAAATAAACATATGAACCGTTGTATAGCGCAATCGAACTTTCTGATGTAGAAGATCGCAATAATAGCGCAACTACAGAGCATACTCACTCTTTCACACTGACATTTTCTGTGTAATAACGTTCAATAAATAAACATATGAACCGCTGTATAGCGCGATCGAACTTTCTGATGTAGAAGATCGCAATAATAGCGCAACTACAGAGCATACTCATTCTTTCACACTGACATTTTCTGTGTAATAATGTTCACTAAATAAACATAATATTAATATGAAAATACTCAATTAATGAACTTACTTGTTTCCTCTCGTTTTCCGCCGCAACGTAATATTCCTGCAATACCTTGTATTTTCATTATTGTAGACCACAAAGAGTGTAATAAATCGGCTAACAAAATTGTAGATGGGTTCATGAAACTGTCTTGGATCGGAACGATTTCAAAGTCCAAATGAGCTTAATATACTATATATAAGGTTTAATAAATTTATGGGCTTTAACTAACCTTAACTAAAATATAACATATATGGTTGGCCGTTGTTAAATATGGCGTCTCTCTATTACTTTCACATCATATAGTAATTGTAGTTTCTGATTAGCATGCATGTGTTTGGTGTAATTGCGATTCAATATTCAAAGTGCTCTAAAGTGCATCACGGTATGTTTGTGCAGTTTTGTGTATTGGCGGTAGGGCCATCATGGGGGGAATCATGCGTTGAAACATATATGCATATGGTTGGCCGTAACTACACTGGCGCCTCTCTATTACTTTCAAGTCATATACTAATTCTAGCTTCTTATTAGCTTGCATGCAGGTAGGTGTTAATTCGCAATTCAACATTGTTATGGTTTACTAAATTTATGAAAAAAATTTCAGGAACTAAATTAACTAAAATACGCCAACGAACTTAATTAACTAAACGTAATTAACTAAACCTACTTAACTAAACTAAATTAAGTAAACTAAGTTAAACAAACATAATTACGTAAACTAACTTAAACAAACTTCATAAATGACTAACCTAACTTAAAGATAGCAAATTAAGTTAAACATTCGTAATTAACTTATTAACAAACTTAAACGCACTTATAACAAGTAAATTACCTTTACTCACTTAACAAAACTTATAACAAACTTAACAAACTAAATTATACAAACTTAATTAAGTACACAAAAACAAACTACCTAAACTTACTTAAACAAACGTAATAAATGACTAACCTAACTTAAACATAGGAAATTAATTTTAACATACGTAATTAAGTTACTAACAATCTTAAACGAACTTTTATCAAGTAAATTACATTTACTCACTAAAACTCTCCTTGGACAAACTTAACAAACTTACTTATACAAACTTAATTAAGTAAGTACACAAAAACAAACTACCTTAACTAACTTAAACAAACATAGGACATTAAGGTAAACATACGTAATTAACTTATTAACAAACTTAAACGAACTTATAACAAGTAAATTACATTTACTCACTTAAACAAACTTATAACAAACTTAACAAACTTACTTATACAAACTTAATTAAGTACACAAATCCAAACTACCTAAACTTACTTAAACAGACGTAATTAAATTAAACCAAACATAATTAACTAAACTCACTTCCACAAACTTATACTAACTTACTCAAAGTAACTTAATCAAACTTAATTAACTAACAAACGTCACCTAACTAACTAAACTTATTAACCAAACTTAAACCAAACTACACAAAGCTAAACTAAACAAACTAAAAACACATACTTTAACAACAAAAATTTATGGTTTCCTCCCGTACATACCTCCTCCTCCTTCTCCTCCGATGACACGACTGGTGCACCGCCGCCGCCGCCGCTCCGTGCTCCCCGCGCTCCCCTGCCTGCGCTCCGCGCAACAGTGATGGATCAGCAGTCCTGTTCTTCTCGCCTCACCTCTGCCGCGGACCTCCCTGCTGCCCTTACACTCGTGTCCGCTCTCCGGCCTGCTCAGCTCGCGTCGACCTTCCTCCGCCGCTGCTACGTCCTCTGCTCTCTCCCTCCGTCCTCGTTCTAGCTCCTCCGTCCGCGAATCTTCAAGAACCGAGCCCTTCCCCTCCTTATATAGGGACGGGGATATGATCATGCGGGGTCACGGGATTACTAGTAATCCCATGACCCCTACATCCCCTACCCCTGTCCCTCCCTCGCATCCCGAAAGCGAAACCGACGCAGAGATTCTCCGCGTCGGTTTCGCCTCGGGAAGACGACGATTGGTGCGCTGATAGCGCCTTTTGAGAAGGCGCTATCGGCGCACCCCAAGATATCTGTCCAACTGTGTCCACGTGGATCCACGTGGATCCACGTGGACACAGTTGGACAGATTCATATTAATAGCGCCTTCTCCGAAGGCGCTATTGGTTATGGCGATCCACGTGGCGCCACGTGGATCCACGTGGACATACCAATACCCGATAGCGCCTTCGGAGAAGGCGCTATTCACGCCACGTGGATCCACATGGCGTCCCGAAACACGTGGACAAGGATAGCGCCTTCTCGGAAGGCGCCATCTTTGTCCACGTGGCTTTTCTTCTAAAAAAAAAAAAAAAAAAAAAAACCAAAAAAATCCACATCAAAGAAAAAACGCCTTCTCAAAAGGCGTTATTGCCTAGTGTTGGGAAAAAAAGAAAACCCACCTATTTACCTCTTTTAAAGTAAAAAGTGTATAGGGATACGAATCAAGATCACAAGTACTTGTTAGGGAACAAAATCTTGGACCGACCCGCTATGAGAACATAACATGGATTAAGTCATAGTTGTTTCTCATGATAGGTATATATTCCAGTCCTCGACTTGAGATTACAGAGACTTCAACATTAGGAACACAAGTGATTTGACACAATCAAACGTTGTCTTTAACCGGACGATTATAAAGGTTGTGATTGGTTACTTGTGTGAGCAATGTGATGAAGTTGTGTAATCGAGATAGAATTTGTCCCTCTCATATAAAGAGAGATATCTAGTGGATCCTCGATGTGTTAGGCTGTTAAAAGGCCTAGTCTAAGTGAATTGATATTGATCAATGTCACTTGGATGTTTTCGATCTACCTAGAGATCGAGACTAGTACGATTGAACATGTTGGATGACAATTCCATGCCTTATGTTTGATCAAAAGGATATCGTGTGACAAAAGGATGTTATATACACTATTGATTAGGTTGTATCGATTTGATATTCGTACAACTTGGGTAGTCATAATGTCTTGCTAGAGGCGCTTATGACTTGTATACCAAAATGTGTTTTGGTACACGCAACGTTGTATGAGCCTATTGGGTCGCACACTAAGAATGGTTTTGCGAGATTTTAAGACGATTCGAGAAAAACGAATTTTATGTGATAAAATTCATGACGTAAACGTCCTTGTGGTGTATTACACTTATACTTCTTTAAGTAAGGGTATATGTGTAATTTACTTAACCGTCTATATACAAGGGTTGTATAAATAGACGCTTTAAGTTAGAACACACATACGAAAGATCAAAAGGCCAAAAACTCTTTTTTTCGTTTAAGAAACAACTTAGGGTTTTTGGTATGCTCTGGATCGTTTTGGAGAGAAACAAAAAGGTTTGGCATTCTCTCGACGCTAGCACTTCGAATCTCGCCGCCGTTCGTGTGTGGATCTGGCGATAGAGGCGTTCGTCGTTAGCGGCGCCTTAGAGATCGATCAACCTTCCGAAAGGTATATTGCGATTGAGGTATGATTAAGTTTTTCATGGTTTAAACGTTTTTAATGGAATTAGATTCGGATCCTGTTGGGGTTTTTGTCAAAATTGTTTTGTAATCTCCGTTGCGTATGAACCCCAAAACCCAACAGTGGTATCAGAGCCATCGAGTTCGATTCCATTAAATTCATTGCATGTTTTCTTATGATATATGATCGAAAGCATGTTGATAATTGATGTATATGTGATATACATAAGTTTTCTTTGAGATTTATTATCACGTTTGTGTATATGATACACATATTTGTGATTTAATTGAAATCATTAGGTATAATCGTTATTCTTTGTGCATTGATGCATGGATGAAATCTCTGTAATTCAATATGCATATTTAGGTTACATTGTTTTACGTTTCTTGAATTGTATAAGGTTGAATATTAATTCGAAACTAATATGATTAGATTCGATTGGGATAGTAGTTCATGATTCAATGACATATTTGTGATTATCTAGATGAGGACCGAAATTGCAAATAACTAATTTTCGAAATTATTTATTTATAATTAATTAATTTTCGAAATTAATTATTTATATTGTTATATCTATTTTGTTATGAAGTTTCTATTTTATAAAGATAGATAACAAATTAGAATATGAGATAAATATCAAGAATCTTGTTATTGGTGATATAATTGGATTTGGATAAGATTAGTCCTAATTGGATTAGGATAAGATAAGTCCTAATTGGATTAGGATTAGTCCTAATTGGATTAGGATAAGATAAGTCCTAATTGGATTAGGATAAGATTAGTCCTAATTGGATTAGGATAAGATGATTAGTTAGATGTGGGCGGGTTAATTAAAAATGTTTTAATTGACTTAATTTGGATAAATTAAGGGGTAAATTTAGTATAGTAAAATCAACGAAAAATATGATTTTCTATAGCGAATTTCAATTTTCGGAATTGAGATCCGTCTTCTAAAAAAAAAAAAAAAAAAAAAAAAACGGGGCGCGCCTCAGATTTACCCCGTCCATTGACCGGCTCAGTGGAACCACCGCTTATTGACCGGCCAGCGGGACCGCCGTCTAACTAATCCTAGCGCAAGGAAATTCTTTTATTGGAGAATAATATAGAAATTTCCAAATTGTTTAGTGATTGAACAAATCAATAGAATATATGATATTTTATTGTTTACATAAAAATCACTAAACACAGAATAAAATCCCTCTATTAAATTTTAAGTCTCATGTCATCCATTTTTAAACACTTGTCAAGGCCTCGATCACACTAATACGAGTTTCGGCCATATTTGGGTGTATTGTGTTATCTTGGTGAGACAAGTTGGGTAAAGTTACCTAAATGTTTAAAATGGTCCGACTTAATAAAGCCATCAAAATAGTTTTGAGCTTTAGGCAAATGATGAGATAAAAACATGCTAAGACATAAGATGTCTCGTATCTCATAAAAAAGATCTAAAATTACATAAGATGTAATTGGTAACTGTTACCTACCTAAATAATCTAGTTCTATGTTTCATGCCATAGCTATCATAGAATTAGGTGAAATATGGATTTTAGTCCCCTAAATAAACAGTACGTTTTAGGAGGGTTGTTAATTTAGTGGGAGTCTATTCCTCTATACTAAAATAAACTTTGCATAATCTTTATTGTAGATCAATGGCCTCTTCAAGTAACAATAATCCCCTGTCATCGCGATCCATCCTTGAGAAGGACAAACTATACGGGACTAACTTTCTTGATGGTTCGAAACTTGAGAATTGTTCTTAAGCATGAACGCAAGTTGTATGTCCTGGATGCTCCAATCCCGAGGACCCACCAGCCAATGCTACGAAAGTTTGTGAAGGATGCGCATAGTAAGCATGTCAACGATTCTACCGATGTTGCATGTATTATGTCGGCAACTATGGTTCCCGAACTTCGAAGGACATGGAACTAATGGAAGCCTACGACATGGCTATAACGCTTGAAGGAAATGTTCCAACAGCAAGCTAGGCAAGAAAGGTTCGAGACGGTCAAAAACCTACATTCTTGCAAGATGACCGAGGGTGCGTCGTTAGTCCTCA
Source organism: Stephania yunnanensis (assembly GCA_039657365.1). Classification (NCBI taxonomy): domain Eukaryota; kingdom Viridiplantae; phylum Streptophyta; class Magnoliopsida; order Ranunculales; family Menispermaceae; genus Stephania; species Stephania yunnanensis. The sequence continues at coordinate 22,955,721 of CM077583.1, forward strand.
TGTTCGAAGATGAAGGGCTATGTTGACCACTTGATAGACTCGGATTCCCCATAAGCCAAGAGTTGGCTACGGATTTGATCTTGAATTCATTACTGAGAGAGTTACTCACAATTTGTGATGAACTACAATATGAATAATATGGAGAAATCAATTTCGAGTTGCATTTGATGCTCAAAACTCGCCGAACAAAATATCAAGAAACCCTCTAGTAATGTGTTGATGGTCCAAAAGGGAAAGGGAATGAAGAAGAAAGGTAAAGGCAAGGCTAAAGTTGCCAAGGCTGTTGCTGCACCTGTCGCAAAGCCTATGGAACAAGTCAAGCCCCAGCCTGTTTCTACTTCAAAACACCCAAAAGAAAAGGAAGGAAATTGTCATTTTCATCATGCACTGGACATTGGTTCAGAAATTGCAAACTCTATCTGGAAGATCTAAGGAAGAAAAAGGGTAGTGCGACTACCACTACAGGTATTTATGTTATTGAAATTAATTTATCTACTAGTGATTCCTGGGTATTAGATACCGGATGTGGATCTCACATTTGTATAAATGTGCGGGGACTCACCGAAGTAGAAAGTTGAAGAAAGGAGAAGTCATCCTCCGCGTAGGGAATGGAGCAAGAGTTCGCCCTACTGTTTGTTGGATCATATGACTTAGTTTTATCTAGTGGACTTATTTTAACTTTAAATAATTGTTATTTTGTGCTCTGCTTTAAGCGAAACATCATTTGTTTCATGTTTGGATATGGATGGTTTTGATTTTATTATTGCTAATAATAGATGTTCCATTTCTCGTAAAGGCATATTTTATGCAAATGCTGATTTGTATGATGGTCTTTATATTCTAAGCATGAAAACGTCCATCGATACTCCAGTCTTTAACATAAATACAAAGAGGTTCAAGTCAAATGATTTGAATCAAACCTATCTTTGGCATTGTCGTCTCGGGCACATAAATGAGAAACGCATAACGAAGCTCCATAAAGATGGACTTCTAGATTCATTTGATTTAGAAACATATGAAACGTGCGTATCTTGTTTATTGGGCAAGATGACTAAAAGTCCCTTTACTGGACACAGTGAAAGGGCAAGTGATTTATTGGGTCTAATACATACTGATGTATGCGGTCCTATAAACACAATGGCTAGAGGAGGTTATCAAGTACTTCATTACATTTACCGATGATTTCAGCGAGATATGGTTATGTATATCTTATGAAACATAAAGTGAATCATTTGAGATGTTTCGAACGTTTCAAAATGAAGTGCGAGAATCAACTTGGTAAAACTATCAAAACACTTCGATCAGATCGAGGTGGTGAGTATTTAAGCCAAGAATTTGATGATCATCTTAGAAATTGTGGGATTGTCTCCCAATTGACTCCACCAAAGCAACTCCACAATGGAATGGAGTTTCGAAAGGAGAAATCGAACCTTATTAGATATGGTTCGATCTATGATGAGTCGTGCAGATCTTCCATTATCCTTTTGGGGTTATGCATTACAAAGCTGCAGCTTTCACTCTAAATCGAGTTCCTTCTAAAGCGGTTGATAAAACACCATATGAGATATGGTACGGGAAGAGACCTAGTTTGTCTTTTCTTAAGATTTGGGGTTGTGAGGCTTACGTAAAGCGACAAGTCTCGTAAAAACTAGCACCTAAATCGACAAGTGTTTATTTGTGGGGTATCCTAAGGAAACAAAAGGATATTACTTTTATAATCCCGCCGAGAACAAAGTGTTTGTTGCTCGGTATGGTGCCTTTATGGAAAAACAGTTTATTTCAAAAGACACTAGTGGGAAAGAAATAAATCTTGAAGAAGTTCAAGAATCACGGGTAAACACTCGAACCGCACTTTGGAAGTTCAACAACGTTCGAACCAGTTGAACCTCCACAAGTGACACAAGGCCCACGTAAATCTAGTAGGGTAAGACATGAGCCGAGAGAGATTCGGATTTCTCATTACCGATAGTCGTGATGTGTTGCTTATAGACCAAAATGAGCCCACCACTTATCGGGAGGCTATGTACTGGACCGGACTCGGATAAATGGCTAAGTGCCATGAACTCGAGATGCAATCCATGTATGATAACCAAGTTTGGAACTTGGTTAATTTACCTGAAGGTGGTAAGACCATTGGATGTAAATGGGTTTTCAAGAAGAAAACCGACATGGATGGCAAAGTGCATACTTTTAAAGCAAGACTTGTAGCAAAAGGTTTGAGCAGACTCAAGGTGTTGATTATGATGAAACTTTTTCGCCGATAGCCATGCTTAAATCCATAAGAATTTTAATTGCCATTCTTGCATATTATGACTATGAAATATGGCAAATGGATGTAAAAACAAAGCATTTCTTAATGGAAAGTTTGCTTGAGGACGTGTATATGACACAACTGAAGGTTTTGTACATCCCGAGAATTCTAGGAAGGTATGCAAGCTTCAAAGATCCATTTATGGATTAAAGCAAGCTTCTCGGAGTTGGAATCTTCGTTTTGATGAAGCAATCAAGGATTTTGGTTTTATTAAGAATGAAGATGAGCCTTGTGTATACAAGAAGGTCAAGTGGGAGTGTAGTTATTTTTCTCGGTGCGTATGTAGATGATATATTACTCATTGGAAATGACATCCCAACATTGCAGAATGTCAAGTCTTGGTTAGGGAAGTGTTTCTCAATGAAAGACTTAGGAGATGCAACCTATATCCTAGGGATAAAGATCTATAGGGATAGATCTAAAAGGCTAATCGGTCTAAGTCGAGTGCTTACATAGACAAGGTCTTGAATAGGTTCGCTTTGCAAGACTCTAAAAGAGGATTGTTGCCAATGTCTCATGGGATAAGTCTCAAGAAGACTCAATGTCCTAAGACAAATGATGAGCGAGACCGTATGAATAAGATTCCATATGCATCGCCTATTGGATCTATCATGTATGCCATGTTATGCACTCGACTCGATGTATCATATGCTTTGAGCACTACAAGTAGATATCGGTCGAGATCCAGGTGAGAGTCACTGGATAGCAAGAAAGAACATCCTTAAGTACTTAAGAAGGACTAAGGAAGTGTTCTTGGTCTATGGAGGTTTTGAAAATGATCTAGTTGTAAATGGTTACACAGATGCAAGTTTTCAAACCGATATAGATGATTTTAGATCGCAATCTGGATATGTGTTTACTTTGAATGGGGGTGCAGAAGTGGAAAAGTTCGAAGCAAGAGGCGTGGCAGATTCTACAAATGAAGTCGAGTATATTGCGGCGTCCGATGCAAAGAAAGGAGGCAAGCTTTGGATCAAAAAGTTCATTTCGAACTAGGTGTGGTTCCGAGTATTGCTAACCCTGTTTGTTTGTATTGTGACAATAACGGGGCAATAGCACGAGCCAAGGAACCTAGATCACACCACAGATCCAAACATATACTCAAAGCGTTTTCATCTCATCGAGAGAAATTATTGAGAGGGAGACGTAAAGATTTGCAGAGTACCTATCGAAGACAACGTTGCGGATCCATTGACAAAAGCTCTTCCACAAGCAAAACATGATGGTCATGTTAGATCATTAGGCATTAGATGCATGTATGATTGGCCCTAGTGCAAGTGGGAGATGATGGGGCATGTGCCCTAGGTCAATCCATTAACCGTCTTTATGAATAATTTTAGTTAATAAAAATAGAGGATTTCATTTCTTTGTTTATTATAATTAATTTGCATGTTTACATTATAATAAGATCCATGGGTATTTACATAAATATCCTAAATGTCCATAGTCGATCATTATATCGGGAACTATAATGAATTAAGACTAGTGTGAGTCTTGATTGATGATCATATGATGATTATACGTATAGGGATACGAATCAAGATCACAAGTACTTGTTAGGGAACAAAGTAATTGGACCGACCCGCTATGAGAACATAACATGGATTAAGTCATAGTTGTTTCTCATGATAGGTATATATTCCAGTCCTCGACTTGAGATTACCAGAGACTTCAACATTAGGAACACAAGTGATTTGACACAATCAAACGTTGTCTTTAACCTAGGACGATTATAAAGGTTGTGATTGGTTACTTGTGTGAGCAATGTGATGAAGTTGTGTAATCGAGATAGAATTTGTCCCTCTCATATAAAGAGAGATATCTAGTGGATCCCTCGATGTGTTAGCATTTGTTAAAAGGCCTAGTCTAAGTGAATTGATATTGATCAATGTCACTTGGATGTTTTCAGATCTACCTAGAGATCGAGACTAGTACGATTGAACATGTTGGATGACAATTCCATGCCTTATGTTTGATCAAAAGGATATCGTGTGACAAAAGGATGTTATATACACTATTGATTAGGTTGTATCGATTTGATATTCGTACAACTTGGGTAGTCATAATGTCTTGCTAGAGGCCGCTTATGACTTGTATACCAAAATGTGTTTTGGTACACTGCCAACGTTGTATGAGCCTATTGGGTCGCACACTAAGAATGGTTTTGCGAGATTTTAAGATGGTTCATAAAAACGAATTTTATGTGATAAAATTCATGACAGAAACGTCCTTGTGGTGTATTACACTTATACTTCTTTAAGTAAGGGTATATGTGTAATTTACTTAACCGTCTATATACAAGGGTTGTATAAATAGACGCTTTAAGTTAGAACACACATACGAAAGATCAAAAGGCCAAAAACTCTTTTTTTCGTTTAAGAAACAACTTAGGGTTTTTGGTATGCTCGGATCGTTTTGGAGAGAAACAAAAAGGTTTGGCATTCTCTCGACGCTAGCACTTCGAATCTCTACGCCGTTCGTGTGTGGGATCGCCGATGATAGAGGCGTTCGTCGTTGGCGCGCCTTAGAGATCGATCAACCTTTCCGAAAGGTATATTGCGATTGAGGTATGATTAAGTTTTTCATGGTTTAAACGTTTTTAATGGAATTAGATTCGGATCCTGTTGGGGTTTTTGTCAAAATTGTTTTGTAATCTCCGCTGCGTATGAACCCCAAAACCCAACAAAAAGTTTAGTACTTTTGGAAAAAATTCCACATGGATTACCTATTTCTTCAATGTGGTTTATCTTATATTTTTTGCAGGTGCAACAAAAAAAAAAAAATGAGGCCGCTAAGGGCATCCCACCATTTCATGAAGGCACCCAACTTATTTGTAAAAATTCCAGAAAAAATGGAAAAGACCATTTTGCCCCTGCATATATATAATAGTTCAAACCCCACAAACCATTTTGACAAGGAGTTAGGGCACCCCACCATCAAGCTTGAACCACAAAGCCACAGCCACATTCCGTTTGGCGAAGAGCTGATCGATTCTTGCGGATTGACATCGTCCGACAGCGAGGTAACAATGTTTGACAACCATATTCAGGTTTTTTAGAACTGTTTAATTGTGTATAACTGTGAAAATGATGATTTGTTTGTCAACGTAGGGTTTGGTAATTTCTTCAAATTCGTACTTGTTTCCACTATATAATGTAGGATTGTACCGCTACTGTGCAAGAGGAGGTCGAACTTACGAAAATTTTGCAAATTTATCGTGTTTTTTATGCGGTTATCCGAAGTATCTGTGGATGTGCGCGATTGTATCGCCCTCGCAGGACCGAGATTTATGGTTATATCTCGATCATAGAGGACCGATAGGTGTACGTAGGTCACGAAATGGTAAAACTGAGAGTACTCGGTAAATCTTGGTCGTTCGTGAGCGAGACTTCGAAGAAAGTTTCGGATATGTACGACCGAGAACCTTTTTTTTGGGTCTTTTCGTGTTTGTGCTGTACATTTTGGTTGAATTTAAACAGATCGCTTCTAAATGTTCGTCATCTACCAGATCTGTTTCTGATGATAACATTCAGAATCTTTCTGATGCAAATTTGTGACTAGCTGTGAAGCTCCTACGGTTACCATGAATCTTGGCATTCATCATCCTTTGGTAGAGTTCATTTATTAAGAATTATTCAACAATGGCGTTGAGATTGTCTGGAATCCTCCTCCAAGGCGGCATTCGCTCAACATTTTCACATATCTTATCAGCTATGTGTGGACACAAGATGATATTTGTCTTCTACTTGCCTTATGGTATTTATTGGGATGTCCCATTATACGTGTGTATATTCATTTTTTGACTATGATGCGGTTCCCTGATTATGTGTATGCTGCTCTCGGGGAATTTCTCTATTTTTCCCCCGCATCATCACATTGCATTATCCGTTACCAAGGACCTAGCGACTAATCAGGCCTATGCCATCCTCACATCAAGCCCATGATTCATAGACGTGTCTAGCCATCCGGCCCATGCCGCTTATGATGTAGGACTACCTTTCCATCGCTTATGATTGTGTTCTTTGCAATTTTAATCATCGAGTCTTTTTATTATCTCTCTAATGTTCCTTGGTATTTCATAAGATCACCTAGTGACCCTGATACTAACTATCCTCATCTTTCCTTTAATATCCTCCCTAGTCACCAGTGCCTTCGGACGAGCCATACCTGAAAAAAATTACAACATATAAGCGCATGGAACAGAACCCAACAAAAAATTTACAAAAAGTAATGTTCAATTTCATCCATTTCTGATGTCTTGGTCAAGCAGGTTCATGAACCAACCCATGTTTTCGGTCACCCATGACCGACAATTGCTCCAATATATCGGCGGTGTCCAACCGAGTCCGATGGAAAGGTTTCGATTGTGCACCACCGATATGGGTCGACCATTTCAATTCGCCTTGCTCTCGTCAAGTCTCGACCGAGAGAACTAGAGTACTATCGGCCATGCGTAATCGAGACACTGCGAGACTTTCTGGCCTTTGTGGCCGAGACTGCGACTTCCCAAAATGTAGTTTCCCTCTCGGCCATGCTTGGCCGAGACAGTTAGCACAGTATCTGGCCTGTGTGGCCGAGAACCGCGAATTCCCATTTTTTTAACTATTTAACAAACCGCCACTGTAAATCACAACTACTCTACCAAATGTAACTTAATTACACTAAATAAGGTGTGTCCAACGAACTTCTACCGAACCCTAACTTGGAGACGAAATCGGCTCACACCACGACCCTACGAACTGCAAAAAAACCGTAAACCGAAGGAGAAACACAAGGTGAGACACGATTTCGGAGATTCCTCTCACTGGTCCGTTCAAACCAAATGGTTTCTTGGAGTCAAGATCGGTGAAGGTGGTGGAGGGGGTGGTGGGGTGCAGCGGGTTTTTTTCATGTTTGTGCAGGAGGGGTATTTTCGGGATTTCATGTGTAATTTTTGGGTGCCCTGGTAATTTGTTTTGTGCCCTCAATAACAGGGTGCCTTCATGAAATGGTGGGTTGCCCTTAGCGGCCCTAAAAAAAATATGCTTGAACTATCTTGGCTACTCTTAATAGCTTTTGTGTTGCATCCGACGAGAGTATCAGCCTGGTCAAATCCAAGATCTATGTTTCTCCAAATACCAGATGTACCAATGTCAACACAAGCAGCTCCCTTTGTGGAATGGGACTCACTACCTCTCTTTGAAAATATTTGGGCTTTCCCCTTGTCCATGAAAAGGTTTCTTGTAATTGCCGAAATTAATTACACTTGGATTAGCATTAATCTCAGGGATTAACAGTGACGACCCCAAATTACAAGGCAAATTGGGTACCGCTACGTCGCTGGACACATCACCAAGTCATGCCACATCACTTGCACACCTGTCCATAACGACCCGTGAACTATCCATCTTATAATTCGACTTAGTCAATTTCGCTGTTTCAATGATTATTTTGTCGAAATATACTTTGTTTATTTTGATTCATTTAGGTTATTTTTAATAGCGGAAGTCTTAATAATACGTAAATAAATAATATAAACTAATTTTGCATTAATTAATAACCTATGGGGTAGAAACATGGCAAAATGATACCATGTATATTGATAAAGGTGACAAAAGGTATAACAAGTGTCAATATACATGTATCATGTAATAAGTCTCTCAAAATGATCCTAAAAACTATATATATAAATATAAACACCTACGAGTAAGCTATTGGAGGTGCTCTGGATCAAAGGTAGTTGCCAAGCGTTGCCTTCCCCTGGCTCGTTGTAGGTACTGCAACTTGCCACAAAAATAATGACAAGTTGCAGTGAGTAAATTCCAGAGAAATTCGGGTAGTATTCACATAAATCCAAGAAAACAACTATAATTCATGCATATAAAGTAAATGAACAAGAATGTAAAGCATGAATATACGTCGTTGAGATAATCAAGAATATGGAACGCGAGTGTGGTCGATAGCTGTCGAGCCCTATGACACAAATGTTAAACCGAGAATGCCCTGGAGGCGAGGAAATCCATGTCCCCTCTTTATGATCGAAATGAGAAACTCTGTTGGTCGGAAAGTAGACTTTTGCCTTGTGACGGCCCATCTCCTAATCTAGGGCACTCCCCGGCCTAATCCCGTAATTAATCCCTAATCATATCCATGCAGAACTTAACTACGTATTAGTCAGCCTTTACAACCTAAACGCCTCTTTTCTCGTGTTCATGATAAGTAATACACTACATCATTATCAATAAATTCAAAAGTTGTAAGTTGAGTTATTAATATTTTTTAAGTTTTACAATTTAGCGGAAGCAATTACTACAAATAACTCAACAATAATGTTAAAAGGGTTGGACAACCTAAATGTGGAAAACCAGGAAATGACATCACATATATAAAGTCCTCGAAATGCAGTGAAACAACAAAATAGTCTAAGTCAAGTAGGGGAACTAACGCTCAACCCAATATACAACCCCAAATAGTATCTGAAAGACGTATATAACATATACAATCAAAATATCAAAATAAGACCTACAATCGCTGTAGTGACGCGCCGCGAGCTCAAGAATAATCGCCGATTTTCTCCTTCCCCGGTTTGCTACCGCTCGACGGACCTACACCCACCGTCACAAACTAGACGGTGAGTATAGTGATATTTAAATAATAACTGGAGAATTTCATGTCACATTTCCAAATAAACAAATGGTATTTAAAATCATAAAGGAGCGAAATAAATTGCTGAAACAAGTAATGCAAGTAAATACCATAGTTAAAGATGTAGAGACAGACACAGGCTAAGTCGAGATGATCTACATCCGGTCGGCGGTGAGACCCATCACCTACCTTTTCCCACTACTATATGGAGCTGCGCTTAACATATCTCACATAAATAGCGGAGCTGCGCTCTACGCTTTACAACATCTATCTCATACTTGCCGACCACCCCGAGTCCCATACCTCGTGTGTCGCGCAAGTGTAGCGGTGAGTGCCGGAACCCCAGTAGACCTATGTCCCCGTGAACCGCACATCTCTCGTGGAATGGACACTAGATAATCCCTACTTTCGTTTCAAAAATAAATAATTCCAAAATTCTAGAATTCCAAGACAAGTTAGGCTGCAAAGCCCAAAGGAAATCAAATACAAGGCTATTTAAATTCAAAGTAGTCCATTAGCATGCTTTTCATCAATTATATTCAAGAACGAAATCAAGTGTAGGAATTAGAGGCAATAAAACAATTCACAAGGCATCATGTCACAATATTCATCCATGAATAGATACAAGAACAACATGATGTGAGATGACAAATAGTAATGTCTACCAATAGACCAATAAACCAATAAGAGAATGAAATGAAATATAAAATTCTCACAGTTGTACTTACAAGTCACACTCTTGTCCTAGTTTAGCTGATTCCTCGAAGAATTGAAGTGCGTGCCCCAATGCCCGAATTCTCCCGTAATTCCCTAACATTCAATAATGTCTCACTTAGGCCAAATCGAAGTCGAGATAAATCTCAAAACACTTTTCCTATTTATTTTCGGCCATTCGGCCTATTTCACATTTTTCGAGGTAAAACCCCGTATAACATCTCGACCGACTTCTGAATTCTTCACCTTTTATGAAAATCTCGAATTTCTATTGATTTGGGTCACAAATATATTTTTCCCTATTTTTTTGGAATTTTCCTGAATTCTTTCCATATTTTTCTCTATTTTCTGGGATTTATTTATTGAAAATCAGTTTAATTAATTTAACTAATTAAATATATTTTTTGTGGGTCCGGGTCAACCCGACCCGATCCAGCCGGATCCGGGTCGGTATGACCCGACCCCGCCGGGTCAGGATCCGGCCTTGCCCGGTCCCCTGGATCGGGGAGGTGATTTTTTTTTCTTTGTACTTCTCTCCTCCGGTGATGGGTTGGGGTGGTTATCCACCCCAACCCCGGTGGAGCCGATGGCAGAGGAGGCACCCCTGCCATCACCACCTCGGCCATGGGGTTCGGCCATGGAGGTCGAACCCCCACTCTCGGCTACCCAAACAACAACAACAGTAACGACTAACCTCAATTGTGATATCTTCACTCTCCTTCCCTGCGCATCACTTCTTCTCCACCTCCTCTCCTCTTCTTCTTCCTCACTCTCGGCCTCCCGATTCTCTGTGTGTGTGTGTGAACAGCGTGTGCATGAGTGTGTGTGTGTGTGTGATATAAGTGGGTAGGTGGGGTGGTGACAACTGGTGGGAAATTGAGACAGGTGTGTGTTTGATTTTGCCACTTGTGCTGGTGTTAGGTGTGTTGATGTCTAATTGTGACACAGCTAAGACACTCGCCCGTATTTTCGGGCGTTTCGACGCTTGGTTTTGCGTCTGAATCGTGATATCCGCGTACCGCCACGTCGCTAGTTACTCAATATATATTCCATATTATTTACTTGACTATATAGGCTTATAAGTAATTCCTTATTTCATATTAGTATTAAATAAGACTTACCAAAATGCTGACTACCCGATTCCCCCGGCTCGCACGCTACTCGAGGCGTATCCCCCATTCTCGTCTCGACGCCTACAACCGTACAAAATGACTTAGTAAGTCTACACAATACATAACACTAGGCATACATCAATACAAAAATACCATATACATCGGCCACGTGCTTCGATCGGTTCACGTATCACAGTGTAGGTCCCACCTCAAGGGTCGATGATCCTGATTAAGGAATTAAAACGGGGTTATAGATTTGCGTCGTGACATGCTCAACGCCTCAAATGAGAGGAACTCTGTGATGAAGGCGAGCCTCATGTCAACCTACTCTTGAGATCATCGACTCGTTGAGAGGAATCTCACGCGTAGTGTAAGGTTTGACCGACACCATAACAACAATCAGATCGTCATCTACGAGAGAGCCGGAAAGGGGTCATACCATCCCTTCGACCATACACAGTTACACGCAGGAATAAAGTAAACATGCAAGCCAAACTGGTGAAAAGTTTTTGAGAAATAAATGAATTTCAAGAGAAATAAGTAATTCTAAGCTGATTTTCTCGTTGGTTTACTTACCTCAAGCAATTGCAAATATCCCTTTAAAAATTTCTCGCTCACGCCTCGAGGTGCTCACTCGATACCCGACTATGGCATCCTAAGTTCCTGGTGTCTAATTATACCACTTTAATTAATTTAGAGTCACATTAAGTGAATTTATAATGTGTGTCCAAAAACTTAAAATTTTATTTCAAAATTTTTGGTTTTGGCGCATTTTTCTAGTTATACCGGGGTGCCAAAGTCCTGAAAAAATCCTCGAAAACTACTTCTTTATTTTTTCTCAATTTTTTTTTATGTTTTTTCTAATTTTTTTTATTTGTTTTCGAAATTTTCAAGCTATTTTTCCTATTTTATTGATATTTATTTTATTTAAAACTGCATTTTATTTAATTTTTAATTATTTTTAACTTATTTAATTTAGGGGTAGGTTGGGCCTTGATTGGGCTTAGTTCGACCGAACCGCACCCAAGTGGGCTGGCTCAGCTCAACCCGCCCGGACTCGCCGGGCTTTGTTTGCCTGACCCATTTGGGTCTGGGCAACAAGCCCTGCCTTGCTGGAGGGTGGGGGTAGCTAGGCGTAACCCACCTTGGTCCCCCCTTTCGACCTCCAAATCGTCTAGTCTCTCTAGAAACATTATTTTTTTTTCTTTCTCAAGCAACAATACCAACATCATCCTTAACCTTAACAATACACCATCACCTTTAAAATCTTAATTTCTCCACAAAAAAATCAACACACTCGCCTCGATTCGAAGATAACCGCGAGCCCACAGAGAGGAGAGAACACCGCGAGAGATGTGAGATCGAGTTGAGAGAGTGATGGAGAGCTTGGTGATGAAGAGTTGGAAGAGATGAAGGAGCAATGAGAGGGGTGAATAGAGAGCTCGGGGTAGAGAGCAAGAAGTAGATATTTTTCTTGCTCTTGCTTTTTTATTTAATTAAGAGAGGAGAGAGAAAGTGAGGTATGGATATGAATAGGTGATTTGATGGGCGATGCGATGTGACAACTAACCCTTGACTACCTATACATGCGCACAATGCGACCAATTGTAATTACTAATTAGCGTGGTGTGAATTATTAAATAATAATAAAATAAATAAATACGCGCCACACAAAATAACAAAATTTACCTCGTTAGGCTTGCCCTACACATTTTCGCGATGTCACGTGGGTCTAAGTGCAGGGCCCTAATACAAAATTTACCAGTTAATCGGGATTAATTAAAGCAGCCCGTTACAATTTCTCCAACTGAAAGAAATTTTGTCCCAACATTCAAATTTAAATTAAATTTTTACCGTGGAACAAGTGGAGGTATCGTTCTCATACGATAGGCTCTATTTCTCTCATGTGAGGCATTCATTCTTATTATACTCCCATCGAATGAGTATAAGCGGTATTTCCTTCCTCTTGAGAGTTTGTACCTTGCGATCCACTATCTCAATGGGGTGTTCCTCGTATGTCACATCTGGTCTGATCTCGATCATAATATATCAACCATCGGTCTCACTCCTGATCTGGCCAGCCTCAGCATATAAATGTGAAAAAAAAATCATGAAGCCCCACTAATTGGCTCGACAATCTCAACTAATAAGCAACCTCCCTAACTCGTTGGACTATCTGAAAAGGCTCGATAAATCTTGGTGCGAGCTTCCCTTTTATCCAAAATCTCTTGTGACCCTTCAAGGGAGAAACTTTCAAGTAGACCCAATCATCTACTTTATAACTCAGCCCATCGCAGTACTTATTCGCGTATTTTTTCTGTCTATTTTGAGTCGCCTATAACCTCTAACAAATCAGCCTGAGTTTCTCTGTGTGATCTGCAACAATCTCAAGCCTAACGATAGCTACGTCCTCAGGCTCTGCCCAGCAAGCTGGTGATCTACGGGGTCTCCCGTAAAGCACCTCGAATGGTAGCATCCCAATACAGGCCTAATAGTTGTTATTATAGGCAAACTCACGGTGGAAAAACTCATCCCATAATCCTCTAAACTGAAACACGCAAGCTCTGAGCATGTACTCAAGTATCTAAAAAGTCTCACTGACTGCCCGTCGATCTGTAGATGAAAAGTCGTGTTAAATTATAATCTAGTACCATACTGCTCTTGCATGGCCTGCCAAAGCTGCGAAGTGATTCGAATGTCTCTATCTGATACAATAGATATCGGCACTCCGTATAATTTCTCGCTCAAAGAGTGTGCTTAGCTGTGGAAAGCTATATTTCATGGAAATTGGAATAAAGTGCACTATTTTCGTCAGTCGATTAACGACTACCCAAATAACATCGTATTTGCGCAAGGTCATCGACAACCCCACTAATGAAGTCCATAGTGACGTGTTCCATTTCCACTGTGGGATAGGTAGTGGCTGTAATAGTCCTCCAAACCTCTTGTACTCAACATTAACCTGCTGACACACTTCGCAACTCCCCACATATTGGCTGATATCTGGCTTCATCCCTAGCCACCAAAAAAACCGTCGTATATCATGATATATTTTGGTTCTAACAGGATGCACTGTGCACCTGATCTATGAGCCTGTGGAAGAATACCATTGCGTAACTCTGGCACTACCAGAATCCATAATCTACCTCGGTGTCTCAAACACTAATCAATGAATTAGCACCAATCTGGGAAATCTGGACTCTGTGTCATGTCCCTGAACCTTTGGTTCATCGCATCGGCTATTTGACACTCCAAAAAGCGTGAGAAAGATAATGTCGGTACTCCCATCTGTCTACAAATATGTGCCTATGCAGTATCTAGAATCTTTGACAAACTCATAGTTCATGCTGCCTCGAGTAAACCAAACTCGTCGGTCATATGGCAAACTACCGTCTCATTGTCTGGTCATCTCCTATTAAGGGCATTTACAATGGCACTTGCCTTCCAATGCTAATACTCGATGGCAAAGTCGTAGTCCTTTAGCAACTCCAACAATCGTCGTTGTCTTATTTTCAGATTCTTTTGAGTGAAGAGATACTTCAAGCTCTTATGATCTGTATATAGTGTGAACCTCTCACCATAAAGGTAGTGTCTCCATTCCTTTAGTGTAAATACGACCGTTGCAAGCTCAAGGTCGTGCATTGGATAGTTCCTTTCATGGGTCCTCAGTTTATGTAACAAGTAGGCTATCACTATGTCTCCTTGCATCAATACGCATCCCAATCCGCTGCCATAAACATTTGTGTGAACAATCACCTCTTTGCCCAGCTTTGGAAACACTAATAACAACGCGTAAGTCAACTTCTTCTTCAACTTTATGAAGGTTACCTCACACTCTCTGAACCAATTGAAAATCACATCCTTCTTGGTCAATCTAGCCATTGGTGTTGCGATCTTGGAGAAATTCTATACAAACCACTGATAATATCCTGCCAATCCCAAGAAGCTCTTAATGTCTGTTACACACTATGGTGTAGGCTAGTCGATGATCGCATAAATCTTACTTAGGTCTACTGATATCCTTCTATCGCTGGTCACGTGTCCTTAGAACTTCACCTCAAAAAGCCAAAACTCACATTTACTAAACTTGACATATAATCAGTTCTCTCTCAGAGTCATCAATATGTCTTTGAGATGCCTCTTGTGGTCCTCATGAGTCCTAGAGTAAATCAAGATGTCATCGATGAAGTCTATCACGAATCGGTCCAAAAAGGGCCTCGAAACTCGATGCATCAAATCCATAAATATAGTTCGTCAGCCTAAACGACATGATAATGAACTCGAATAATCCGTAACACATGTTGAACGTCGTCTTGGGTATATAGTCATCTCTTGATCTGCAACTGATGATATCCTGATCTCATATCAATTTTGGAAAAGAACTGCGTTCTGGCTAACTGGTTGAATAGGTAATCGATCCTGGGAAAGGGATATCTATTCCTGACTGTCACCTTATTCAACTGTTGATAGTCTATGTACATCTTCATGCTATCATCCTTCTTCTTCAAAAACAGGACTTATGCTCCCCAGGGTAACATACTTGGATATATGAAACCCTTCTTCGATAATCCTCTAGCTGAACCCTCAACTCCTCATGCTCTGGCCGTGACTTACAGTAAGGTATGCTCATTATAAGCCGTGTGTCTGACACTAGCTCAATCATAAAACCTACTTGTCTAGGCAGGGTAATCCAAGTAAATCGTCCAGTAAAACATATGGGAACTCACATACTACTGGATCATCCTCATGTTTGGCCACTGGCCTCTCATTAGACTATACTATCCCTGCGAGGGTTTCCATCTCCTGGGTGGTCACTAACCTACCTCTAATTATAGGAATTGATGTCGCGACTCTGGTAAAAGTGAACTCGAGAATCCCTGGTATCCGAAAAGTGACAGTTTTCCTAAAATAGCCCAACTAATTGTGGTATCCTGCCAACTAATCTATACCTAAGGGTATATTGAACTCTAAGTACTTTAATACTTGGAGATCTATACGTAACTGATGATCGCCAACCTTGACTGGAAAATCTCTTCAAATTTGATTAGGGTATATCTTATCCCCTTCGACCGTGTTGAGGATAAGGTGGGTGCTAATGCACTCAGGTGTCAAACCCAACTCTCCTACCATCCGTCCCAAAATAAATGATAATGTACTACTAGAATCTATTAATGTATGCATATGATGACCAAAAATAACCAACGTACCCTCGATGAGCTGCCGAGACATGTCACAATCTGGTGCAATAACTATGTGCACCTGTTCCCTTGCCTGCACTAGCTGAGCTGCTTGTGGTGGCACTGACTCTCTGGTACACTCACTTTTGTAGTGCCCTTTCTATCTACATTTGAAACATGTGACATTCTGCCAATGTCCAGAGCCCTGACCCTGTTGTCCAGGGCCCTATGGCCCTATCTCTCCTACCGCTGACTCCCGTCTCTGCCCCTTTGGCCCTGACCCTAAGTCTATCTCTATAGCTGTTGGACTGACTTAATCTGCTATGGCTCTGCAGGTACAATTGCATGAGCGCTGATCTTCTGAACATCTTCATGTCAATGCCTCTATCCCTTCTGATCTCTCCAATTTTGGTTCCTCTTGCCTTTCTTATCTGACCTCCTTTGGCACCTATGGTTATCCTGATGCACTGGAGTGGGGGCGTCGTTGCTCTAAATAAAAAATGACTCATGGGCCAACGCCCTCTAAAAAACGTCATGTATTATCCTCGCTCCTATTGACATAATCCCAACTCTAATATCTGGTTGGAGTCCTCGAATAAAGTAGTGGACCTAAAGTCGTTCGGTCCCAGCTACACCTATCGCAAACTGAAGTGTGTATTTGAATCTCTCCATGTACTATGTCACCATTCGACTACCTTGCCTCAGTGTCAAGGACTTATATCTTAGTCTCAACTGAAGCTCGATCGAGATATACTGATCTTATTATTACCTTCTTGAACTATGCCCAAGTACTAGGTTCTCCGTGGGCGGTCCATCATATTGGAGCATCTCCCATGAGCATTAACCTTGAAATCCTAGCTCGTATGTTGTCGTGAATCCTCAAAAGTATGTGAAGTCCCTCGTGTGAAAGGACCTACTTCCTAGCCACCTTTGGGTCTCCGCCTCCATAATAGTAGTCTGGCTTAAACCAAACTGATTCTTCAATCAGTTTCGCTTTAGCTGATAAGGAGGTCTTAAATGTAATCTCTTGGGGTGGTATCGATTTCAGTGCCACGAACAGCGTAATTAGTGGTGTAGCAAGTGCTTGCAGTATCTCAGTAGTAGTAGTCATGAGCGGGGTCACCTTAACAGTTGGGGAGACAACTGGCTACTCTGTAGTAGTGGCGGCAGCGAGTGTGGTAGGGACTGATGTGGCTGCTGCCTGCACTTGAAGCAATCAAAGGATCTCCTCGAGCTTCAAGGTACGAAGTGCGATCGTGTCGCCTAAGATTTGATCTAAGTCGGCTGGTGTCGAGCCGCTCGTTTGACCCCCCTTATGCGTAAGATGAACTGGTTTTCCATCCATGTCGAATCTGCAAATCACGAATGTGTTGCAAGGTAACATCATAATACGTGTATATAAATATTACAATCAATATATACATGTATAAATCCTAGCACTACCCACTCGCTTTGCTTCCCAACTAAATTTCTAATTCAGGATCTTTGGGTTTCCACATCTAATGTTTATTGTTAAGTTTTATTCAATTATATTCAACTTTTCCATAGGTTCGCTTGAACCTAGGCTCTGATACCAACTATGACGACCTTGAATTCAAAGGCAAACCAGGTATCGCCACGTCACCATACACGTCACCAAGCCATTTCATGTCACTTGCACACCTGTCCATGACGACCGATGAATTATCCATCTTATAATCGACTTAGTCAATTTGGCTATTTCAAGGATTATTTTGTGAATATACTAAGCTAAGAAGTTTTATAACATAATTTGTTCATTTTGATTCTTTTAGGTTATTTTTAATAGCAGAAGTCTTAATAATATGCAAATAAATAATATAAACCACTTTTACATTAATTAATAACCTATGGGGTGGAAACCCGACAAAAGGATACCATGTATATCGATAAAGGTGACGAAAAGGTATAACAAGTGTCAATATACATATATCAAGTAATAAGCCTCCCAAAATGATCCCAAAAACTATATATATAAATATAAATTCAAACACCTATAAGTAAGCTAGTGGAGGTGTTTTAGATCAGAGGTAGTCACTGAGCACCGCTTTCCCCCGGCTCATTGCAGGATCTGCAACTTGCCGCAAAAATAATGACAAGCTCGAGTGAGTAAATCCTAGATAAATTCAGCTAGTATTCGCCAAAATCCAAGAAAACGACTACAATTCATGCATATAAAGTAAATGAATGGGAATGGAAAGCATGAATATGAGTCGCTGAGATAATTAACAATATGGAACGCGAGTGTATAGCCATGAGCCCTGAAACGTAAATACTAAACTGAGAAAGCCCTTGAGGCGAGGAAATCCACGCCCCTCTTCATGGTTAAAATGAGGAACTCTATTGGCTAAAATGTAGACTTTCGCCCAACGCATCAAATGAGAGGAACTCTGTAACGGAGGCGAGCCTCATGTCAACCCACTCTAGAGATCATCGACTCGCAGAAAGGAATCTCACGCGTAGTCTAAGGTATGACCGACACCGCAACAACAATCGGATCGTGATCTACGAGAGAGCGAAAAATGGGTCATGCCATCTCTTCGACCATACACAGTCACACGCGAGAATAGAGTTAACATGCAAACCGAATTGGCGAAATATAATTAAGAAATAAATGAATTTCAAGAGAAATAAAAAATTCTAAGGTGATTTTCTTGTGGGTTTACTTACCTCAAGCAATCACAAATGTCCTTTTAAAATGTCCCGCTCATGCCTCGTAATAGGCACCTGACACCCGACTATGGTCTTTTAAGTCCCTGGTGTCCAATTATACCACTTTAATTATTTTAGAGTCGCATTAAGTGAATTTATAATGTGTGACCAAAAAATTAAAAGTTCATTCCAAAAAGTTTTGTTTTGCCACATTTTTTAAGTTATACCGAGGTGCCAAGCACTCGAAAAAATTCTCGAAAACTAATTTTCTATCTTTTTCTCAATTTTTTATATTTTCTTGATTTTTCTAGATTTTTTTCCAAAACTTTGTAGCTATTTTTCTTATTTTTAGGAAATTTATTTTAACTTAAAACTATATTTTATTTTATTTTAATTATTTTTAATTAATCTAATTTTAATTTATTTAATTTAGGGGTGGGTTGGGCCTGAACCGGGCACGGTTCGGTTCGATTGGGCCTAGCTTCGGGCTGGCTCGGCCCCACCCGCCCTGGGGTTAGCTACCCAATCCGTTTGGGCTTAGGCAGGAGGCCCTGCCTTGTTGGGGGAAGGGGTAGCCAGGCCCAACCTACCTGGCTACCCCTTTCCTCCCTCTAAATTATCTTTGGAGAGATGAAATTTTGCCTCTCCAGAGATGTTGCTTTTTTCTCTTTCTCAAGCAACAACACCAACATCATCTTCAACACCTAAAATACACCATCACCATTAAAATTGATTTCTCCACTAAAAATTTAAAAGAATCAACACACTCACCTCTATTCGAAAATTGTCGTGAGCGCCACTAAAAGGAGAGAGCACCAGGAGAGATGTGAGACCGAGTTAAGAGAGTGATGGAAAGCTTGGTGATGGAGAGTTGGAAGAGATAAATGAGCAATGAGAGGGGTGAAAAGAGAGCTCGGGTAGAGAGGAATAAGTAGATATTTTTTCTTTATCTTTTTTTATTTAATTGAGAGAGGAGAGAGAAAGTGAGGTATGAGTGTGCATAGGTGATTTGATGGGTGATGTGATGTGATGTGTGATGTGACTACACTTGCGTTACATGCACACTGCGACATCGTACACTCTCGTCACTACACGCTCACAATGCAACCAATTGTAATTATTAACTAGCGCGACACGAATTATTAAATAATAATAAAATAAATAAACACACACCATACAAAAATAATAAATCTCACCTCGTTAGGCGTGCCCTATTCTTTTTTGTGATGTCCATATAGGTCTGAGCTTAGTGCCTTAATCTAAAATTTGCCAGTTAATTGAGATTAATTAAAGTGGGTTATTACAATAACGATCGTAATTCAGGCCTTACGTGGACAACTCGGTTGACTCAAACTTGAGAATAAATGGAATATGTTATTAATGGATGATGGTTGTTTATAATGCGGTGCTTAATATCATTATTTATTGTATTTCATTGCTTGTGTGTACGTTGCTTTTGGGTGAGTTGGTGTGACGGGTAGTTACATTAGGAAGCGTGTCGATGCGGGTATCGGGTAGGAGTTACCGGGGATGCTAGACTAGGCTAACTATAGTACATAGTGGACAATTGAACCATAGACTAAGTTAGTTAATTAAATAAAGTAAAATATTGCGCACCTCGATATGCATGTTAGTGTGACGACACCTCCCTTAATCTAGTGCTTCGACTGGCCCAATCCCATCATTTAAGCCCTAATCTCAGCCACGTAGGACTTAACAATGTATTAGTTGGCCTTTTTTCTCATTCAACTCATTATACGTGCTCAAGATATAATTCTTCATTCCTCGTTAGTTGTGATTTTTGGAGTTAATTAAAACTTTTACAACATTTTAATATTATCACTAGAAGACTTAACAAAAACACCTACAGTGGAAACCAGGAAACAACGACCACACATATATAAACAATGAAACGATGATTACAATGCAACAAATAGGTGTCTAGTTGGGGAACTATCGCTCGACCTAAATATATACAACTCAATAGCACTTAAAAAAACATAAAGTAATTCATATAGGAAAATATCAAAAACCTACAAAATCTGAAGTAGCAATACATAAACGGCTCAAAGGTAGTCACTGATCTTCTCCTTGCCCGACCTGCTACTTGATGGATCTACACCACTGTCATAAAAAGGGCGGTGAGTATAGTAATGTAGAAAGTAACACTGAGAGACATTTATTCACATTTTCAAACACATAAGGAATACATCCAACAACACATACATTCACTGCCCAACAATAAAGAAAACATGACATAGTACACAACATCACAACTAAATCAAGTGATATTAATATAAATATTATTAAAGAACTAAGTCCAATTAATTGTATATCCAACACATTAGCCTAGATATTACCTTTTTGGTCACATAGACCTCAGGTAATAACTTATTTAGCAGTGCATGTATTTACTATTCTTATTGGTTGTGAAACACGAAATATCGACCTCATGTAATACGCCAGCATATATCGCACTTCAGTATTACCCTAATTGCTTACCGTTTAATCATTTCACCAACCTCATATAGAAGGTTTGTGTCACATACTAGTTAGAATACCGACATCCCCGAGTTCCATACCCCGTGTTCCGTACACCCCAAAACAAATAATGAATTTTAAACGCATGGTCTAATTTAACTACAATCATACAATAACATAATGCACACAATTCATAGCACCAAGAATACAACAAGTATAACAATATAAACAACTATAAACATGAAGCAATAACAAGAAATGAAATGGAGAGAAATATCTCAATCAGTTTACTTACAAGTCATGCAAATCTCCTAGCTTAACCGACCTCGCGACACCCCAAAATGCGTCCTCAAACTCTCGAAACTCCTTCTAAGTTCCTAAGGTTAATTAGGGTGTTTTAGGACTTGTACAAGCTATTAGAATCGATTTAAGTGATTGTAAATCCGGATTTTTAAAATCAGCCCCATTAATAATTTATTTATGTCTAAATCTACTTTATTAAAATAGAGACATTTTTGGTGCAACAACTTAAAAGTTAATTTCCATTACCAAAATATTAGAATTATGCATTGTAGTACAAAGAAAAGTTTTTAGAGCTATGTATTAGCTTTCCATAACTATAAGTTTTGCACAATTTCGATAAGAATCGAAGGAGACATGAAAACTTTACCACAATGACTCAAAATAGTTTTATACTCCGACAAGCAACAAGGAGACATGAAAACTTCACCACAATGACTCAAAATAGCTTTATATTCCGACCAGCAACTTCATAAAATTCATTTCTCTTAAATCATAGCTTCAAAACTCATGATTTTTTAATGATGCCTAAAAACATATCCTAGAACATCATACTAAAAGATGAGCTAAATTCAATAAGAAATGAGTGAGTTATGCTCAAAACAACAAGACATTAGCAAAATTGTAAACCCAAACATTCCAAATTCATCATCAAAATTAGATAGTGTTTTTTGACTTGAAAACATTTGAATTTCAAAATAGGCAAAAGTTGTTCCCTTTTGAGTTAGCTTTCAAATGCCACCAAAATGGGTCTAGTTTGATTTAAAATGAGGAAGTCACAACCAAATTATTGAGGTTGGTTCGTAACAATATGCAAAATTTCCAATTTCGTTTTATAGCTTCAAGAATTTATAACTTTATGAAAACAAATTCAAATCCAGAACTTCTTTGTAGTAGAATTAGTGAAATTTCACAAGGAATCCAAATATGGAATTACATCTTGAAAACAAAGTCATTTGCCTAGTGTAATTGCTGAAAAACCAAAACCTACAATTTTTTTCGAATTGCATAAATTAAAGGTGTAGTCTAGCTTACCTAGTTGTAAATCCTCATAATCTTTGACCTCCATCTTCAAATCCATCAGAATTTCCTCACAACCTAATGATCTCCCTCTCCAAATCTTTCTCTCCACTTTTAGTTTCAAATGTAAATGATTTGCATGCAATCTCATTCATTCTTTTATATATATAAATGAGGTGAGATTTAAACCATTGATCTTTATGTGTACATCCATCTCTAGATAATTCTTATGGTTAAAATGTATTTGACAACTCACTATATATCCATTAAGTCACCTCTACTAACACACAATTCAACTCAATTTGACTTGTAATTTGTTCACACGTATCTCGAGATACATTAATCATTGTTTACTTTTACTAACTTAGGTTACATATTTTTCAATTGAACTATAGACACATTAATTTAACTATTCTAATCTCATTTAACTAAATTAAGACTCACCATATCACCCTCTACCTCGGTCCCACACTAACATGCATTTCGAGGCATATCCCGGCTCGCATATCTGACAAGTCGATCATTAGACATATTTTATAGTGTAATTTAGGTTAATTTTAGGCATAAACAATGATATTATACTAGGTAGTCTCTTGTTTTTATGATTTACGATTTTAAATAGGAAAATAAAAAATTGAAAAAAAAAGAAAGAAAAACAAAATAGTTAACTGAAAAAAAATCACCAGTGAATCCATAGCAATTTGTAATAACACTAGGAATTGCCATATGAATCGGTAGTAGAAGAACACCAACGAATCAACAACAAATTGGAGAATAAACTATAAATCATCAGCCGAATCGGTGGAGCACTGAGAGCTAAACTTAGTGATTTACTCAGCGATTTGTGTGTAAATTAAGAATCGATGAGAAATCACTGAGGTCGGTTATAGTTTTTTAGGTTATTATGAACAATTTGAGTTTATCCATGATGTGTATATGCATGGAGATTATAAAAAAGCAGAGTACTTCGAAATAACTCTCTCTTCTTCTTTCCTTTTGTTTTTGAAGCTTTGATTTATATATATATTAAGGTATTTTTTCATTTATTATGTCTTTTAATTATATTATGCGTTGTTTATTTTCAATATGAGTGAGTAGTATATCAATCATAACAAACCTTAGACCATGTAGTATATTTTTAATTGCTAGATAGTTATAATTAAGGAATCATGTACTTAAAACTTTAAATCTATTAATACATGTCAATCATGAAATTAACTTTTTTTTCATATTATAACTAAAGGAGATTAATATTGCATGCATAATTGCATATGTGTTATGTGGTATTACGATTCTGAATCTATGTCTATAGTTATCTAGAACAAATATAGAAGTAGTAACTTGGATTAATTTATAGGGCATTTCCTGAGTGGTTATTTTAGTTGATTGTGTTATATGTTGTCAATTATGTGGCTTCAGTAATATTGGCTTAAATTAGGCATGATGTTCATTGAAAATAATGCTATCGTATTTCTATGGTATTGTATTTTATCCAATGGTTAGATTTACAATGATAAGAATGTGACATTTTCATTGAATTAAGGAAAATCGGTGGCTGACTAAAGGCTATCAACCTATTATGAAGTAAGGTTTAATGATTTCAAGATTCCATATTTTATGATTATAACTATAGAGTGGAGCAATATTATGTTCTAGTGTTTGAAAGTAATCTAAATATATTATAATGTTTAGTGGGAGTTTGTTTAAATGTTTGTTTATTTATATTGAATTACATTTGAATATTGTTTAATTTAGTTTGAATTTGATTTGTTTAGATTAATTTAGTTGGTTTGGTTATTTATGTTAGTAATCATAATTATTAGTTATTTAGTATTTCAATTCTCGTTTAACTAGATTAATTAAATTATTAAAAACAAGAAAATTTTACTTTCCTTTGAGATTTTGAAAATCCCCATGGAGACGTATCCCATTTACCACTATTACAAGCTAGTAGTAAAATACGGGAAATTATTGTGCACGCTCGACACATGTCAATTCTTGGGGCCATTGACGGGGGCTTTTATATAATTTTTAAAGGATTATAGACGTTGTATGGTCTACACACTCCATCGTGTTAATTCAACTGGATCTTTATATTTGTTTGATCGTGAAATTGATAAAACTTTTATTTGGAGTTTAAGACAACAACAACCTAGGGAAAATTTAGTTAATATGACAGAAAACATCAATAATGATATTAATGACAATATAATTAATAATTAAAATGAAAATAGAGTTACAAATAATAATAGAGAACTTACTTTTTGACAATCAGATCAAAATGTTATAACACATGAGCCTATGTGTATAGCATACCCCGATGAATTTCTTGAATTTGAACTTAGATATGGATTTATTAGTGCTTTATCAAACTTCTATGGTAAAGACAATGAAGACCTACAGAAATTTGTAAGGGAATATCAACATAAAGTTACTAGGATGAAGCCGAAAGAATGAGCTTTAGAAAAAGTTAAACTTAAGGCTTTTCCTTTTGCATTGAAAGATCAAGCGCAAGATTGGTTGTTCTATCTCCAACAAGATTGAATAACTACATGGACTCAAATGTTAGAAGGTTTCCTAGATGAGTATATGCCTGCTAGAAAAATTAGCTCCTATAGAAAGTAAATAACATTTGCTAAGATGAAAGATGATGACAAATTTAATGAATTTTGGGGTAGATTTTAAAGACTAATTTCTTCTTGCCCACAATATGGATATACTCAAAGAAAATTATTACACTATTTTTATGAAGGACTCAATCACTTTGAATAAAGACTACTAGATACAGTGTGGTGGATCTTTATTTGAAACAACATCTGCTTTAGTGAAAGAAGCAAGTACTAAAATAGCAAAACAATCGAAACAATATGGTGAAATGGTTGAATTCTTAAGAAAAAAACTCTATGAAGTGGATAGTAAGAAAAATAATGCAACATAAGATAAAATTGATGAATTATCTAAGATGGTTAAGCTATTAGTTAATGATAAATCTAATCAAGTTAAGGCTTGCAAATTCGATAATGAGGTTTCACATCCTACGGATGTGTATCTTACTCTACAGGAAGAAAACACTAAAGACGTTAATGCAATGATGAACCAGTTTTTTAGTTCCCCAAGAAATAAATATAATAATAATTATTATCCTGGAAGACCGAATCTGAACCTTAGTTATGGTCCTCAAAATAAGAATTATAACACTTATAGACAAAAACTCAGATGCGACTTGCACCTAATCCGCAACCTCAATAAACAACTCAATCTATGAATCCAAATTTAGAGCAAATACTGCATAACTTTATGAGTGAAAATCATCAAAATTTTACATTGATTTCTTAAAATCAGATTAAGCCTGTTACTGCCATTAGTGAACTAAAAAATTAGTTAAGTCAAATGAATATGCAAATAAATAGGTTAAATACTCAACAGAGTAATCAAGCTAAAACACCTACTCAAATCAATGTTGCTCCTAGTAATCAAGCACAAGTTAATGCTATATTCAACGATATGGAAAACACAGTTACAATTGGTAAGACACCAAAACAAAGTAATAAAAAGAAGGTTCAAAAGACTATTAAAGAAGAAGAATAAGAAGAAATGATGGCTAATGTCATTCCCACTAGAGAATGGATGGCCGAGCAATTGAAACGTACACCTTTTCTTGGAAGGTTGTACCCATTGTATTTAGCAAAAGTTGAAGCATATGAAAAATCTTTATAGAAGTTTGAATTAATTGATAAGGATAAAAATGATAAGACTTTTGACAACTTGAATGTATATGCGTATTCATATTCTCCCGTTCCATAACGATTACTTGATGGTAGGGAGGAAGTAAGCAATAAAGACATTTTTGCATCATTCAAGAAAATAGAAATCAATGAACCATTGATGGAATCAATTATAAAATTTTCTAATTAGGATGAAGTTTTGAAAGAATTCTCTAAATAAAAAAGACAAATTTTTGGAAGAATCTAAGGAAAACTTAAGACAAAAAATGTCTGCGTCAATAAAAAAAGAAAATACTTGAGAAATGTTTCGACCCAGGGATATTTGGAATCCCTATTACAATAAGAGCTTCTTTAATAGATTATGCTATATGTGATCTTAGAGCTTCAATAAACGTTATGTTACTCAAGTTATATGAGTCAATGAAAATAGGTTCATTAACCAATACATCTATTAACCTTACTTTAGCTGACCATACCATTATTAAACCCTATAGCTTACCAGAAGATGTTTTGATCAAAGTTAATAACTTATTATTTCCTGCTGACTTCTATTTCATGGAAATGGGAGACTCAATATTAGATAAGTCCTCATTTATACTTTTAGGAATACCATTCCTAAAAACAGCTAAAACAAAACTAAATATCTTTGAAGGAACAATGTCTATGGAGTTTGAAAATAAAATTTTCATTTTCATTTTAATGATGAAGAAGATATCTACGAAAATTTTGATGAATTTGATAATGAATGAATTAAGGATAATGAATCTTTATAATTTAATCTTCATGAAGTTGAAATATATGTTGTTAATGTAGTAACAATAGAAAATGGTAATGCTAAGACCACGAACAATCAATGCAAAGATATTGCTAATCAATAGATAATAACCCAAGAATGGAGGGTTAAGAAATCAAATAATGTTGACAATAACAACACGAAGGAATTTAAACCTACAAAAATAAGAAGAAAAAGAAGAATCTAGCAATTGTCAAGCTCGATGATCCAGGAGATATATACATAAACGTAAAAGTAAAATGAGCTTAATACTTTAAATCTACATGTGACACGCGAGTTCTAGAGAAAATTACATGTCGATTTATTTTTTTCTTCACACTCAATTAGAATTGGATATACTTGCTTCCGAAAAGCTGCCCTACCAAACAAGTATTCAGTAAAAACCAATAGGTGTGGTTACTAATGTATCAATTAAAATTGACAAGTATATTATTCCCAAAGGTCTTTTGAATATGCCACACTTCATTAATGAAGATCCTCCATTAATTTTAGGACAATATTTCCTCACCATTTTGCAAGCTGTCATTGATACTCTAAATAAGACAATTACTTTTCGAGTGCATGGCCGAGCAATCACTTTTTGGAATGGAACAAGAGTGGATAATCCTAAACTTAAGTTCATAGAAACAGGCTAGAACTGTGTGGTTCGGTCGAGCCAACGACAGTAAACAAAAGCGCTTTATGGGAAGCAGCCCATACTCTATCTTTATTTTCCGTTTTACTATTAGATTAGTTAGTTATTTTTATATTCTCTCAAGTCTTGACTCTTATAATGGGGATATTTTAGGAATTCAATTTTGGAATAGTTTCATGTAAGGGGGGTTGATCGAGCCAATTTATTTATGTATTATATTTTTTATGCATTAGGTTTATGTTAATTAGTTATTTATGGCAATAAAATAAATTATTTAATACATATCTTGGTTAAATTATGGAATTTTAAATATTTCTACCTTTATTGATTGTATATGTGATAATTAAAAGGGAAAATCTATTTAATTGAAAGAAATAGTAAAAATAAGCTTGGGATTTCCAAGCGATTCTAGTTTACACTGGAAATCACTAAGAAAATCGATAGTATTATGCTAAGTTTTCAGTGTAAATTCAAGTTAGCGATTTCTCACCGAATCAAGTTTACAAGTAGAAATTGCTTAGTAAATCGTTAAGTCATTGATGCTCGTTTCTAGTGATTTCATCTGCGCTAGCGAAACCACTTAAACCCTTATTTTCAGGGAATGAATTCGAGTTCTTAAAAATAGAAACCCCGATCCTTTACATTTAAACCATTCCCACTCATAAACCATTGTACCATTTCGATTAAGAGACTAAAGTTCGACTAGATTCAACCTTCCAAAGCTTAATCTTAGTGTATTTTAGTTATTCCCACCTCAATCCTCACACATTCAACCCAAAAAATGTGGTGAGTTTAGAGAGTATAGAGCCACTTAGGGCTTCCACAAAAGAGTTTGAATATGAGGTTGCAAGAGTTCTAGAGAAGCAATCTAGAGTTCAATACTTGAAGGAATCACATTCAAGAAGGTAATCAACTAAAACCCTAACTTCTTATAGATTAAGTTTTTGGTTTTTTTGTTGGTTTTGGATTAATTATTAGGATATGAACTCAATTTCGAAAATTCTTATTTAATATGGTTTTGATATTGAACAATTTCTATTATAATACTAGTATGGGAATGATGTGATGATTTGTTTATCACTGTCGAATTTTTGAACTATTTTTCATACATGGCGAGTAGATTGAGTTTTTTACGCAAAATAATTTGAAATTAAGTTTCAAATGAGTTTGGTGGTTTTTTGTGCGTATTTATCGATTGATTTGAATTACTTACAAAGCTTTTTTTTTAATGCTATTTTATCAACAACTTTCATATAAATTTTAAATTCTCAATTTCAAAATGTTTTTCCCGATGACTTCTTATTTTCGATAGGCAAATTGAACTTTATCGTATACCTTTCCGACAAATTTGGTTCCAAATGATTTTATAGGTTAATTGTTTTACTTACACTATTCCAAATGGTTGGAGAAGGAAATGGTAGAGGTTCACAAGAAGAGAAGGGGAAGGGAAAGTTAGTAGAAAATTTAAAAATAAAATCCAAAGTTTCCCAAATCCAATCTACATCCATATTTATCAACACACCTAGAATTAGATCGCAAAGAGAACCTAATCCATCTTCTTCATTCAGTAACAATACTGAGGATGACTATATGGATAAGGAAGAAGAGGTTGAATAAAAGATACCAATGGGGGAGAAAACTAAGAATTAAGGAAACAAACTTTTTTCAATGAAAAGGCGTACGAGAAATTTAGGAATGATGTAATTAAGGATAGGAAATTGATCTCGGGAATGAGTTTTAATGTAAAGAATGAATTAAAGTATAGGCCTAGGATCCTATATATCATATAGACAAGAAACTAGGGTTTACTGACTAGAGATCACAACCACCTAGACCTATAAGATATCCCTAGTAAACGGGGTTGTGAAGCATTAGTGAGAGAATTTTACGCCAATACATATGGAAGTGAAAGTAAAATCGAGTCTCGAGTTAAAGGAAGGATAGTAGGCTATTCCATTGCAACAATAAACCAATATTTTGGACTACCATATTTTCATCAAAAACAAAATGACAAGTACCCTAAACTCGAGTATTGAATTAAATACCATTTCTATACAGAGACAATAAGGGGAGGTTTAGAGGCAATCTATAGAGATGGATTTGTTTTTGATATGGAAGAGTATCCCAAGCACATAACCACAAAAATCTTTAGGAAGACCACTAAAGCTTAATGTTATTTCATAAACGTTAACTTACAGTCGAGCAAAAAATACTACAAAATAGTGAATTAAAAGGCCGAGCTACTTTACCACATTGTCATGGGGTTAGGATACTTGGATATTGGAAAAATTATTTATGAGTCTATTAGGATTGCCATCACCACTAAGAAGAACGATGGACTACCTTTTCCTTTAATGATTATGACCTTTTGTAGGATGGACCGAGTAAAAATGGCAGGCCTCAACATGGATGTTTTACCAGAGACGACCATCATTGATGAGGTTATAGATATATATGGTAGAGTCAATTGTTAGGAAGACACATAGGATGATAGAGAAAGAGCTGATATATTAAGAAGAGAAATTGAACAGATAAGGAAAATCAGAGATGACACGAGGAGAGTCTTGGAAGACATGTCGGAATTTCAATGATCCAAATGTAGAGCAACCTACTAGGGACTATGAGGAATTATATATTGATAAGTCGAAGTTGGCTTTCATGGGTGCAGTTTTGCACAATTAGATGACCACTTTCCGCAATCAAGAACTGGTATTCGAGATTAAGATAGCCTTAACAAGGAGCATCCACATAATGAAGCGTATAATGTGCAGGGGAAACAAATGTCAAGGAGGCACATCAGTTCCTATACCGTCTACACAGATGAGATTTTCACTTAGTAGTAATCTTGATGTTCCGATGTTGCTAGTTGAGGAATACCACCTCAACGACCTCACTATGAGCTACCAGTACTAGAGGATTGATACAGTGGAAAATAGTGATGGTGCGACTTTCGGAAGTCGATATTGATTTCCTTCTTCTATTTATTTTCTTTGTCTAAGAGTGATGTTGTGAGATTCCTCTATTTAATTCCAGTAGTGGTGACATACTTTGTGTTTTATGGTTATATACTTCGTGTTTATGATGATATACTTTGTGATATATTTTTATTTAATGCATGGGTATGATATTTATTTCACTTGTTATTTAATGGTGATGCTTATTCATTAAACTTTTATGCACTCTATCTTATTAAAATTAACTTAATTTCGTGATTGTCATATTTATTTTTATTTTATCAATTCTTTTGTACTTCGTGTGGTATGTTTGTTATGATTGAAAATCAAACTTCATTTTTAAACCTTGAGGACAAGGTTTAGAATGAGTTTGGAGGTATTTTAGGTGAAGTATGGAATTGACGCTAATGAAAGGAAAGAAAGGTAGAAGAAAAGTTCATAATTACTTTTAATTCGATATTTAAGTAAGTTGACGAAGATTTTCGAATTTCTTTTGAAATCAAGTAAATATGAATATCATTTATTTATTTTTAGTTAGGAAAATAATGAAAATGAATATATATATATATATATATATACATACATACATAAAACAGATTTTGAATGGAAGCGATATTTTTATCACCCGAATGAAATTTATGATGGAAGGAATCAAATTGTTTTTAAACCCTTGTTGATTAACTTTACTGTTTGATGTGAACGTTAAATTGAATGTCTTGTGTTAGTCATGATAATGGGTAAAAGATCAAAACAATAGTGTAAGACGAACAAGATAGATTTTTATAAATCTTATGATACAAAAGCTATTGATTAAGTATTTTTACTATATATATATATATAAAGCTATTAGGCAACAATTGAAAAAAGAAATGGGTTAGAAACTGATGAATTTATAGAAGTTAGAAAGAATACTTTCTTCAGTTTTAGTGGACAGTGAGAAGTGTTAAAAATAGTTTATAAAAATAAATATATTAGAGAGTCCTATAGATTCCAAAGGAAATGAAGCAGAAATCTTTTGTGGGAAAAAGGTGAGAATGTCCAGAGGAAATGGAGCAGGGTCTCAAAAGCAAAAAGTAAATGAAATACATAAAAAAGAAATAATTAGAATGGAGTAGAAAAAATAATGAGAGATGAAGAAAAGATGAATGTTCTTTGACGCGCGTCGAATGCGTCAATAAAATAAAATTCCTAAACCAGCTATTTTGTAGAATAGTGGCAAAGGGTCGATCCCACAGAGATTGGTAGTCTTTCTATGGTTAAAAACAACAAAAGGAAATCGAAGGTTTTAAAATAAATTAATTTAAGTAACTAAGCTAAAATAAAAAAATAAATAAAATAATGAAAATAACTTTTTAAACGATTAATGGATACCTAGATCTACGGTTTCACAAATTAGAATCAAGATTCAATGACACATTATGGTTCTCAATCCTTCCCTAAAAGTTATTAATTTAAGTTCTCCTAAATTAGCTATAGAAAATCGACATCCACCAGCAATTCATAATTCCCCTAATCTCGATAGCCAGGACATCCGCCAATAACTACTTCACTAATTAATGCAAAACCTTAGACATCCGTCAATCGGGTTTAACACATTAACTGCAATAATAATACAACAACAACATAGCCTCAGCCCTAAATTAACTGGGGTCGGCTACATCAAAATTTTTCATTGTGCACGATTAAGCGCAATTGATGGCGAGCTTTGCAAACCATTCAAATCCTTCTTAATTAATGCATCATAAGTTAACTTTGGTCTGCTCCTACCTCGTCGAATTTATACAGTTTCTATTGAGTCAAGTTTTCTAGTTGGAGCATTTGTAGGCCGTCTTTGCCGGTAACCAAACCATCGCAATCGCCATTCCCTAATCTTGGTATCAATTGGTGTCACGCCTACTTGTCTTTGAATTTCTATATTTCGTATTCTATCTTTACAAGTTTTACCACACAAGTGCAATAATAATAATCCGTGGAAATACTAATCCTAGATAACCGAATCATGTCCGCTCTCGATTTAACCTAGATTCAATTGTTGCACACTTAAGAATCGAAAGGATTTTACGGCAAACTGGTGAGTGTTTGTCACTTTATTGGTCCAAAAGCACAATTACGGATATAATCGGTCCAAATAACTATAGATTGTCCATCTAAAAGCATGCACTGACCATATACATACCCTATATCTAAACCACCTTCCTTAAAATCAATAGGAGAAATTAAATCAAATTAAATAATAAAATAAAAGATCTCACAAGTTATGCCATGAATCATGAATTCCGACTTGTTTCCTCTTCCACCTAGTTAAAGATTTAATTAGCCGGACTACGACGTTTAAAAAATATAAAGTCAATGTTCAATAATAAAGCCTAAGTTTCTAATATATAAAACCACTACAAATTGGTCATGAGAAGTGAGATAAATTAATTTGAGGGCAGCTAAGAGCACCCCACCATTTAATGAGGGCACCCAGTTAATGTGGGCACAAACTGATTTACCTGGGGCACCCAAAATTTAGACCCGAACTACTGAAAATAACCCTCGTGGAAATCCCGCCGCACCCCACCACCCCCAAAGACCACCTTCACCGAAATCTTGTGAGGGGAATCCCCGAAATCGTGTTTCACGTGTCTCCCCTTGTGTTTCTCCTTCGTTGTACGAGTTTTTTGCAGTTCGTAGGGTCGGGGTGTGAGCCGATTTCGTCTCCAAGTTAGGGCTCGGTTGAAGATCGTCGAACACACATATTTCGCGCGAAATCGATCGTTTGAATGTATGTTTTTAGTATACTTAAGTTACATTTGGTAGAGTAGTTGTAATGTGTGTGTGGCGGTTTGTAGAATGGTTAAAAAAATGGGAATTCGCTGTTCTCGGCCACACAGGCCAGAGACGTGCTAACTGTCTCGGTCAAGCATGGCCGAGACAGAAGCTAAATTTTTGGGAACTCGAAGTCTCGGCCACAAAGGTCGGAAGAGTTCACAGTGTCTCGGTTACGCATGGCCGAGAATACTTCAGTTATCTCGGCCGAGACATGACGAGAGCTAGAATTAGTGCTAGGTAATGTGGTGTCGGTGGTGTACAACCGAGAATTTGCTAGTACTCTCGGTTGTACCATTCCGTGACCTATGTACACCTCTCAGTTCTCTACGACTAAGACATCACCATACATCTCGGTCCTGCGAGGCCGATACAATCGCGCACATCGACAGAAACTTCGGATAACAGCAAAAAAAAACACAATAAATTTATAAAATTACCTTAAGTTCGACCTCCTCTTGCACCGTAGCAGTACAATCCTCCATTTATATAGTGGAAACAAGTTCGGATTTGAGGAAATTATCAAACCCTATGTTGACAAACAAATCATCATTTTCACAGTTTTTCACAACTAAACAGTTCTAAAAAACAATCATATGGTTGTCGAACATTGTTACTTCGCTGTTGGATGATGTCAATCCGCAAGAATCGATAAACGCTCGACAAACGTAATGTGGCTTTGTGGTTCAACCTTGTGGTGGGGTGCCCTTTTTCTTTGTCAAAATGATTTGTGGGGTTTGAATCATTATATATACAGGGGCAAAATGGTCTTTTTCCAGTTTTGTTGGAATTTTTACTAATAATCTGGGTGCCTTCATGAAAAGGTGGGGTGCCCTTAGCGGCCCTCATTAATTTTGGGGGTTTAGTAGGGTAATACGTGCACCGAGGAACAATTAGGGCTGTTTTTGGCTCAAAAATGGGTTTTGTACACGTGTCCACACTTAATTGGTCCGCCTGCTATTAGTCCCTGACGTGGCGCATTCATATTGGTGGAAAACCTATGGAATACGTGGTGGATTGACGTGCTGGTGACGCGTGGTAGCATAGAGGGTTTGTTGAGAAATCGCACTGTTCGACCGAAAATATGGGAGAGATCTCGAGGCGTATGGTTGGCTACTGAAGCGAGGAAAATTTTTGCTGTGGACCAGCTGTGGTAATGCTGACGTGGTGCGCTCCTGTTGGAGAGAAGGCTGTAGTATGACGTGTTTGCCAACAAGAGGCGGCCACGTGTCCCAGGCTGGTGCATGAGAAAGAAAAGCGCATAAGTTGTGCGTCATACTCAGAGTTCTCACCGTACGCATCCCAAGGATAAATCAATGGCATCTAAAACCGAGTAACTCACATGTGTAACTTCGTACGTTACTTGGCATGCTGTTAACTATCCCACCAATTGCGTAATACGTAACTCGAGGCAAGTCTTCCGGCATCTGATCACTGCGTGTGAATACTCCATTTTGAGTATTTTCTGCCCTGGATTCAATCGCGCATTCCGTTTCACCTGAAAAATGACCAATAAATATAATTAAATATATATTTTAGAGTTTTTCTATATTAAATACATTAAAATAAATTACTAAAAACATACCAATACTAACTTATCATTCTTAAACTCTTCAAATGAAAAGATTTAACTCGAGTACTTGAAACTAGAGTTGAATGAAGTATTTCTTAATCTAACATGTTCTACATGGCATATTAATTGGTATCTTGACAAAATTCTTATTGATTATGATTATGATACTATTATAAAGTATTTTTAGGGGTTTTTGTGTTTAGAGATTCTATATTAGTTATCTTAAGCTTGATGCTTGCCAATGGAGATTGAGAAAACTAATGTTGTGCACTAGACTTGGCAATGAACTTTAAATTCTAAAGAAGTGCTACATTAGGTGGTTGAGTTATCATTAAGGGATGTATTATTTTGGCTAAATCATTCTATTCTATCATAACTTTCATTTAATTCTGGGTAATATATTTTCATTTGAAAACCAATTTTACTTTGAAATTTATATCATTGGAAGTTAAGATAAATTAGATTGAAATCAATTTATAAAGAATGAAAAGAGAATATGTTTGAGAGTATTTCTTCGCTCGGGACAACAAAGTGTTGAGTTTGGGGGTATTTGACAAGTTAATAATAAGGCACATTTTATAGTGTAATTTAGGTTTATTTTAGGCATAAATGATGATATTACATTACGTATTCTTTTGTTTTTAAGATTTCAGGTTTTAAAAAAGAAAATAAATAAATGGAAGAAAAGAGAAAGAAAAGCAAAACAGTCAACTGAAAAAATACATCAACGAATCCATAGTGATTTGGAATAACACTAGGAATTGCTATATAAATCGGCAACAAAAAAGGCCAGCGAATCCACAACGAATTGGAGGATGAACTACAAATTAAGGTATTTATTCATTCATTGTGTCTTTTAATTACATTTATGCATTGTTTATTTCCAATATGAGTGAGTAGTCTATAAATCTAAACAAACCCTAGACAATGTAGTATATTTTGAATTTCTAGATAGTTATAATTAATGAATCATGTACTTAATGCTTTAAATCTATTCATACACGTCAATCACAGAATTAACAAGTTTTTTTTTTTGCGTATTACAATTAAAGGAGATTAGTATTGCACGCATAGTTGCAAATGTGTTATGTGGTATTATGATTATGAATCTATGTCTATAGTTATCGACAACAATTATAAAAGTAGTAACTAGGATTAATATATAGGGCATTTCTTGAGTGGATGTCCTAGGTGATTGTGTTCTATGTTGTTTATTATGCGGCTTCGGTAATATTAGTTTAGATTATGCATTATTTTTTTTGAACACAATGCTATCATATTTCTATGGTTGTGCGTTTTATTTGATGGGTTTACAATGATTCGAATGTAGCATTTCCATTGAATTAAGGAAAATTGGTGGCTAGCTAAAGGCAATTAACCTATTATGAAGTGACGTTTAATGATTCCAAGATTCCATGTTTTATGATTATAACTATTGAGTGGAGCAATATTATGTTATAGTATTTGAAAGTAATCCAAATATATTATATTGTTTAGTGAGGTTTTATTTAGATGTTTCTTTATTTATATTGAATTGCATTTAAATAGTTTAATTTAGTTTGAAATTGATTGTTTATATTAATTTAGTTAGTTTGGCTATTTAAGTTATTAATCATAATTATTAGTTATTTATTATTTCAATTCCCATTTAACTAGATTAATTAAATTAATAAAAATAAGAAAAAAGTTACTTTCCTTTGAGATTCTGAAAATCCCTGTGTTGACGATATCTCATTTACCACTATTACGAGCTAATAATAAAATACGAGAAATTATTGTGCGCACTCGACACATGTCTGTCTCTGTTTCATATGCCAATAGAAATGAC
Organism: Stephania yunnanensis; assembly: GCA_039657365.1. Lineage (NCBI taxonomy): Eukaryota > Viridiplantae > Streptophyta > Magnoliopsida > Ranunculales > Menispermaceae > Stephania > Stephania yunnanensis. The sequence goes on from CM077583.1 coordinate 22,992,448, forward strand.
TAAATAAGTCTACACATATACAATGCACTAAGCATCAATCATATAAAAAATAATACATTACTCAGTACTTTTGCCGAGTGTTGGGACTGTGTACCCACTCTTAGGCCACGTCACAGGTTAGTGAACCTTAATTATAGATCAAATCCATTATTAAAAATTTGTGTTGTTACGGTCGAGGTGCGGGGCACCGGGTGCCTGGTAGTCAGGAATCGGTGGGAACATAAATTATAAATAAATAAGCCTAGGAATACCAATCATAAGTGTTAATGTGCCTATGTGAATTAATTTGATCAAAGATAAATAAAGTCCTATAGCTTTGATGGATTATCTATTTTTTTTTGATAACCATAGGTTTCCGCACCATTTGGGTACGACTAATTCCGTAGGGTTAAGTTGGTCCCACCAAACTCATTGACTGGATCAATTAATTTAGGATATTAGATCTTCATCTAAATGATCATAAATTTGTGTCACTGGTGAGCTGGAAAGTTTGAAATAAGGCCTTAGGATTGTCCTCGAAATACATAAACACACTTGATTTGATCAACTATCTCAACCACACTTAGTGAGATTTCTTATGATTCCACTTATCTTCAGATATAAATCTAGAGAGAATAATAGGAAATCAAAAAGTCTTTGGAGGTGGAGTTCAATATTTGAGATCAAACTAAGGGATTAAACTCAAGGAAATCATCTTCTTCACTCCTACACTTGAAAATGAGCAAAATCTTGGAAAGTTTGACAAAAAGAAATTTTGGAATTTAGATTGCTGTTTTAAAGTGGTCTTTAGTAGATTCTTAGTCAATTACTATAACCAGTTTGTGTTTTAAAATTGATTTTTGGTTTAAATTGTGAAAATTGAACTTTATGGATGAATGTTAAAATTGTGAATTGAGGTTATAATTTATGCCTCTGGTTTTGTTTAATGGAGTTTTTGTGATTCCCTATCAGTTGAAAGACGAGTCGACAGCAATGGAGATGGCCACTGGGATGTTGGGGACATAATTCTCGAGTTGAGAATTCTGTCACCCAGCACGGATGGTGTGCTACTCAGACCGGCTAGCACGTTATCTAGTCTGGGTACTCAACTTTTCTTCGAAATGAAGAACAATAGTCTGCTAGATGTCTCCCTAGTGTGATACACACACCTCGCGTGCTAGGTAAGCCCTCTAACGTACTACGGACATATGAAAACCCAATTTAAGGGTTATTTTGGGTAATTTTCAGCTTAATACACAAAAAAACACTAGTAAACAAATCAAAAAAATAAATTTGACTTTAGGGGACTAGGGGATTCTAGCTCAAGTATCGGGGAGCTAGGCGAGGTCAGACTTGGGTGTTTAGAGAAGTCGGAGTACGTATTAAGGTGCATAAAACCCATTGGAAAGCTTCAAAGATTTCATGGCATTGTTTTATCGATATCAGGTTTCATTTTTGACTCCCGGTGGGGACACATAGGTTTTCACTCTAATTTTGGTTGCATATATATATATTGGTTGTGGCTAGATCACTTACATGGGTTGCTTATTTTAGCGCTCGTGTTGACAGCAGTAGAATATATCTACGACTGTCATGAGGTATTTAAGGTGTTCCCTTGACTTGAAATAGCATATGGAAGGGGTTCACCCATTAACTGTAGTTAAGGTTTAGTCACTGTAAGCTTGCAAGTATATACTTGGTTCTTATCCTGTTTTATTGATGTACCGACTGGTTTAGGTAGGGGTTTTCTTGTGTGTTTTTTTGACCAAAGGTTTTTTCATATTATTTAGTTGTTTATTTACTATTACTTTACTTTTGAGCCTGCTTAATTTGTTTGTGATGTTACAATACTCGCTGTTGTTTTTGCATGTTGAATGCCAACTACATCCATGTAAGTATGACTTTCTGTTGCCGATGTGTTACTTGCATGTCTTGTAGTCTTATCAATTTTATTCGTGAATATTATGTGGAATTATCTTAGGATTTTACTCACATAACTCATCATTGTATTCGTTAGATGACCGAGAGCAGATCCTTCAACGAGCAAAGGCAAGGAGGTTATGGGCAACTACCTATGAGTTACTGATGCCAACTCGTGTTTGATAGTGTATGTATTTATATGTTTTTGTTGGGTGTGGGGACTGTAGAACACTGAATACAAGTGTATGTATCTCTTGCTACACTTATTTCTCCTTTATTACATACATGACATCCTTTTGCTGGGTTTCCCACTAGTTAGGATTGTTAATTTGCATATTTTATTCACACTTAAATACTACCATTATAAAATGATAATGAAACCTAATAGATTAACTAACTAGCTTAACAAATTCATTAGTAATTATATGAAGAATAATTGGCTAAGCTAGTATTAGTTGGAAATATGTAAGCAACCAGTCAGGTCGTGGGGCATCATATGCTAGAAAGCCAAGACATATTAGGGCTACGTGACATGTACATGACGTGGTGGTGCCTAGGGTTGTCTCACTATTTCGGGCCGCCATAATTCGGTATTAGAGCGAGGTTTGATGGAGTCTCGTTAATAATTTAAAGAAATCAGATAAAAGTTAAACAAACAAACCTTAGATGTGGAAACCCAAAGATCCTGACTTATAATCCTAGTTGGGAAAATAATGTGAATCGAGTAGCGGTAGGACTAATATACATGTTACATTTTTTTATTATAAATGTTATATAAATGTATATGAAATGTGATTCAGAGCATGATTTTCGATGTACATCAAAATGGATGCCTAACCGACTTCACCTATTACTGATGTTGGTCAGACGAGTAATTAGACCAGAGACGAGGGTTTGGATCTGACAGTAGCCGTATGATTCTAATAAGTGATTATTTAGACTTATATATAGGGTTAGTTTAGTAGTATACTCGCTCTGGTAAAAAATATAAGTCTTTCTAGCAAAACATTATTGGTCATAATTATAAGTCATTTCCGAAATTGGAGAGAATATTTGTTTTTTACCAATTATACTTTTATACAATTCAAATATTTATGATCAAGTTCTTCAATTTATTTAATGTCAAATGGCATATATATAAATTACACTTGTAATTATGGTTGTCTTAATTCTTGTGCCCTTACCTTAAACGACTTATATTTGTGGGTAGAAGGATTATTTAGTATGAATATCTCTAAATAATCTCAAATTGATGGTGTTCATGCATTTTCAAGTATATAAGGCATAAAGGAAGGAAATGAGCGAATTCGAGAAGTAACAGAGCAAAAACACACCTAAGGAGGTTTGGCGCCGTGGCTAAGTAATGTTGGCATCGTGGGACATCAAGGCACAACGTGAGACATCAATGCACGACGTGGGAGAGCAAGGAAGTGGAGAAAAATGATCATGAAGCTCGGCCCAGTGGCGGCGCCACGGAGGTCTAGGGATGGTGTAAGGGAGTCTAAGGGATAACAGTAAGGTCACTAAAGAGAGGAAATGCACACAGAATGCTAGGCGCTATAACAACGCCATAGGAATGAACACATCGCCGAGACTTAAGTGAAAACACCTATAAGAGAAAAAAATTGAAAGTAGAGTTCTATTTTGTGCTAAATTGTTAAGTGGGGTTCCTAATTGTTTGGAAACATGATTAAGGAGATAAACAGATAAGAGAATGTGGTAAACATAAAGGATGCATGATATTAGCCACCATTGGCAATAACTAGCATATGTTTACTTTATTCTTGAGTATTAAGACAATTTGCGGATAGAAGACATTGAAGACTCACATGTGGCTATTCGAGTATTGTGTTTATTGATTTAATTGAAGTTATTCCATTATATCTATTATTGCAATGAATACCACTATATGCATGTTTGTTTCAATGAAGTGTGAGTAATCTATTAATCTTAGGGATCAATGGATCCTATGGTATGAATCTTATGCTATAAACATGAGTAGAGAAGAAATATAAAAAGTGCAATAATTATAATTTCTATTGATTCTGAACATAATGCTATGAACATCTCTATCACGTGTTTGTTGACATTAGGTTTTAGAATTTATCATGGTCATTAGAGCTTTTAAGCCAGCTATGAATGGTACAACCGTAAAATACACAACATCAAGTTATAGTTATTGATTACGGAGGCAAAAATAGTAAACTTAAGTGGTTATGAATATAAAGCTTTGAGACATTAAAACAATGTGGAACTTACGTTATTCATAGCGATAGGTGGAGTTCTAGTTTGCACATAAGAATATTTTTGTCATAATAGTGGGTTAAAGTGAATTTGAAGGAAATCTATCTATTCTAATTAGGCATTGCCACACATAATAAAGATGATAAAGTGAGTTGAAAAGCATAGTATTTCATTACCTAGGTGATAAAGTGAGTTGAAAAGCATAGTATTTCATTACCTAGGTGAAGTTGTGGACTAAGATAGTCTTAATATAAGAGTTTAAGTAATTTGCATTAATTAGTTAGTATAGGTTAATTTAGTTTAGTTATAAAACTAATTAAAAGGATTTCCTTAACAATAGAGTAATTATAACTAAGTACGTAGTGAGTGAATACACTTTTCCCTGAGGACGATATCCATGGTTGACATAAGTTGGTTACACATTACTACAAGCGAGCTGTTATACTTATGGCGTACATACCAAGTTTTGGCGTCATTAACCCGGGAAAGGTAGCCACTTATACTTAGTTTGAAAAGTTGCTAAGTTTTATTTTAAGTATTTTAATTTCAAGTTTATAAAAAACAAAAAATGAAAGGTAGCCACTTATACTTAGTTTGAAAAGTTGCTAAGTTTTATTTTAAGTATTTTAATTTCAAGTTTATAAAAAACAAAAAATGAAAATCCACTTGCCAATGAAAATCCACTTGCATATTTAGAGAATTTCTTTAAGAGGTGCGACACCGTGCATATTACCAAAGTTACAAAAGAGGTGATCAGGATGAGACTTTTCCCATTCTCGTTAGGTGGAAAAGATAAATCCTAGTTTCAAGGATTGAACACAGGGAGTATGACCTAATGGGTGGAAATTAATGAAAGATTTCTTGAAAAGTTCTTTTACGTAGGGAAGGTCAGTGAAAGAAAGTTGGAAATCAATAAACTCAAACAAGAATATGCCATGTCTCTTGGAGAGGCTTAGGAAAGACTCAAGGAGATGCTGAGGAGATGTCTAGGGCATGGATAGGTGAAATGAGCATAACTTTAGATTTTCTACTGTAGGATGAACTACAACACGGGAACACTAGTAGATGGTGCAGTTGGTGGTTCTCTACTAACGAAGGATGAGAATGGAGCATTGGATCTCCAAGATCTTATGTATCAAAACTCTACAACTGGTACTTATTCCACATTGAAAAAAACCAACGAGCATATATGAGATTGATTTGCAAGTTGCGATTATGACACAACTATCTGACCTGAGCAATCAAATGACAAAAATTCATGAACAACCAAGGTTACAGAAACAACTTTAGCTGAGAGGAATGAGTCCTCAAAGTTTTATCAAGGACAAAACAACAACTCAAACTTCTCGTATGGAAATCGTGATAATGCACTGAAGTTACCTCCATGCTTCGATCAACAAGTCTAATATAGGAAGCTAGGATAATGTGAAGAGATGAATTTATTGAAGTCAATTTTGAAACTCTTACACGTCATGGACATTAGCAATAGGAAATGCCATGCGAAGCACGAAAAAAGATGGAAGTAATGAAGCAAGACATAAAGAGGATGGATGATGAAAGATCAGAAAACATCAAGAACTTAAAGAAAGAGATTGGTCAGTTAGCTATAGGTTTGAACTCAAAAAAGGAAGGAAAATTTCTAAGTAACACATGCATTAAACCTATAGAAAAGTATGACCTAATGGGTGGAAATTAATGAAAGATTTCTTGACAAGTTCTTTTACCTAGGGAAGGTCAGTGAAATGAAGTTGGAAATCAATCAACTCAAACGAGAATATGCCATGTCTCTTGGAGAGGCTTAGGAAAGACTCAAGGAGATGCTGAGGAGATGTCTAGGGCATGGATACGTGAAATGAGCATAACTTTAGATTTTCTACTGTAGAATGAACTATAACACATGAACACTAGTAGATGCTGCAGTTGGTGGTTCTCTACTAACGAAGGATGGGAATGGAGCATTGGATCTCCAAGATCTTATGTATCAAGACTCTACAGCTGGTACTTATTCCACATTGAAAAAAACCAACGAGCATATATGAGATTGATTTGCAAGTTGCGATTATGACACAACTATCTGACTTGAGCAATCAAATGACAAAACTTCATGAACAACCAAGGTTACTGAAACAACTTTACGCTGAGAGGAATAAGTCCTCAAAGTTTTATCAAGGACACAACAACAACCCAAACTTCTCGTATGGAAATCGTGATAATGCACTGAAGTTACCTCCATGCTTCGATCAACAAGTCCAATATAGAAAGCTAGGACAATGTGAAGAGATGAATTTATTGAAGAAAATTGAGAAACTCTTACACGTCATGGACATTAGCAATAGGAAATGCCATGCGAAGCACGAAAAAAGATGGAAGTAATGAAGCAAGACATAAAGAGGATGGATGATGAAAGATCAAAAAACATCAAAAACCGAAAGAGAGAGATTGGTCAGTTAGCTATAGGTTTGAACTCAAAGAAGGAAGGAAAATTTCTAAGTAACACATGCATTAATCCTATAGAAAATGCACATGCAGTCTAATTAAGAATTGGAATAACAACTATGAATCCAGTGCAACTAAAAGTTATAGTAAACAACACAAGGAAACAAATTGATGAGCAACACTAAAAGGATGTAGAACACTTAAAGAGTGACGTAGGTACCCTAAAAGAACTTGTACCAATAAAAGAATCATAATTGACTTTAAAGAAATTAGGGGGAGATATGTAGAAAAAAGACGTGGTATTAAGGAGAGTTACATTTCCTGATAATCTGCTATTAATAAATCCACCTATATCATGTCCTGAACAACTCAAGAAATAGAAAGAAGTTTGTGGAGATGTTTAAGAAGTAACACAAAAATATCCCATTTGTAAATGCTTTGGAATAGGTGTCGAATTACATAAAGTTCTTGAAGGACATAATTGCAAGAAAAGTGCGACTGGAAGATTATGAAACAATAAACTTGACGGAAGAATGTAGTGCTATTCTACTAAAGGCCCATGAAGTTTTTTCATTCCATGCACTATAAGAGTACACTTGTTTGTTAAGGTATTATGTGATTTGGGAGTAAGCATAAATTTGATGCTCTTATCATTATTCAAGAAATTAGGTTTGGGAGAAGTAACGTCAACCAATATGATGTTGCAATTAGCAGATCGATCAATGACTTATCCAAAAGGGGTAGTTGAAGATATGTTGGCAAAAGTGGATAAGTTCATTTTCCCTTTTAACTTTGTATTGCCGGATATGGAAGAAGATTTAGAAGTACCACTAATCTTATGGAGACCTTTCCTAGCAACTGCACGAGCATTAATAGGCGTTCAAGAAGGATAATTAAGGTTACGAGTAAATAAAGAGGAAGTCCTATTCAACATCCATAAGACCTTGAGGTTTCCAAATGAGGGAGAGCACTGTAAAAGCATCGAAGTTAGATATGTAGTTTCTAACTATGTTTCTTAGATAGCCAAGGAGTATATGCCAGAAGACCCGCTGGAGTAGTGCCTAATTCAAAGTATAATAAGAAGTTTTGCAGTTAAAGGTGATCTTCAAGAGGTAGTAAATGTTTTATCATCAATAGGACCCCCAAAGTTCCATAAAGGTATTAAGAAACTAGAAACGGAAGTAGCAAGTGCAGTTATTGAATTAATAATGAAATTAAAGCCTTTACCAGAGCATTTGAGATACAAATATTTAAGAGAAAATTCAATATATCCGATGATCATTTCAAAAACATTAATAGAGTTGGAAGAAGAAAATTTTCTTTGAGTTTTCAAAGATCATAAGTCAACGTTGGGATGGAAGATTAAGACTTAAAAGGAATTAGTCCAACGGTATCCATGCATAAGATCTTAATGGAAGAAAATTGCAAATAATCAATTGAAGCTCAGAGAAGGTTGAATCCAGTTATGAAAGAAGTGGTAAAGAAGGAGATCTTAAAATAGTTGAACGTTGAAATCATTTATACTATTTTAGACAGTTCGTGGGTTTCATTAATACATGTGGTACTAAAGAAAAAAGGAATAACCATTATTCAAACTGAAAATTGAGAAACCTTATCTACAAGAATAGTAATTGGTTGACAAGTTTGTTTTGATTATCGAAAGTTAAACAAGGCTACACTAAAGGACCACTTTCCTTTACCATTCATCGATCAGATGTTGGATAGATTGGAAGGATATGAATACGAAAGCTTCCTGGATGGCTACTCGGGGTACAACCAAATGTCTATAGCATTAGAAGATCAAGAGAAAATGACATTTACTTTTCCTTATGGAGCATTTGCATTCATACGGATGCCATTTGGACTATGTAATGCACTAACAACATTTCAAAGATGTATGATGGTTATTTTCTTTGATATGGTCGAATATATCATAGAGGTATTTATGGATGAATTTTCTATATTTGGAGCATCTTTTGACCTATGTTTGCAAAATCCGGCCTTAATATTGAAAATATGTCAAGACACAAACTTTGTACTTAATGAGAAAAAATGTCATTTCATTGTTAGAGAAGGAATCCTTTTGAGTAATAGAGTGTCTGCTTATGGATTATAGGTAGATAGAGCAAAACTAGCACCAATTGAAAATTTTCATATACCAAGAAACATTAGAGATGCAATGAGCTTTTTAGGACATACAGGTTTCTACAGAAGGTTGATTAAGGATTTCTCAAAATCATTAAACCATTGTGTATATTTTTGGTACCAATAGTGGTAGTACCAGATTGAGAATCTGAATTTGAAATAATGTGTGATGCAACTGACTATATGGTAGGAGCAGTGTTAGGCCAACGAATAGATGGAATGTCTAGAGCTATATACTATGCAAGCAAAACTTTGGATCCATCACAACACAATTATACTACCATAGAAAATGAACTTTTAGCATTGGTGTTCGCATATGATAAGTTTAGAGCTTACATAGTAGGATCAAAAGTCATAGTATATATTGACCATGCATCAATCCATTACTTTTTTGCAAATAAGGATACCGAACCAAGGCTAATTAAATGGGTGTTATTATTGCGAGAGTTTGACTTAGAAATCAAAGATAAGAAAAAAATGAAAATCTGGTTGCAAATCATCTATGTAGGTTACCTCATAAAGAAGGTAATACATGTAAGCAGGTAACCGAAATATTTGTAGACGAGTAACTATTTCAAAAATCAAAAGTATTAGAGTATCTCGATTTAGACTTGGACTAAATGAGTGAAAAGGTGTTGGGCTAATGACGTTAAACTAAGAGCTACTAGGAGGCAGCCCAAAGGTTTTTAAATTCCAAGACTTCAATTTTAGTTAGTTAGTTAGTTAGTTAGTTAGTTAGTCATTTAGTCTAGTAAGGTCAATTGACACGTAATAGTTTCTAATTTTTGACAATTTATGTTTTAATGTGGGAGAAGTCTAAACAGATGTGAAAGATTCATAAAATATCAAGCAGTTATATGGATATTATATCTTGTTTTATTATATATGTTAGTATGTTTTAGTGTTTTTGTGATTTGATGCATATTTCTAAACCTTGAGAACAAGTTTTGGCTTAAGTTTGGGGGCATCAACAATAAACTACACTATGGGAATTAGTAAGAAAGGTGGAAATAAGGATAAACACTGCAAGTATGATCCTTAAAATTTTATTTTTAAAGTTGTTAAAGAGGAAAACATGGTAGTGCATTGTTTGTTTCATTTACTTACTATTTGAATGTTTAGGTAATATATATTAGGTTATATATAGTTGTTGGGGCATGTGCCCTAGGTCAATCCATTAACTGTCTTTATGAATACTTTTAGTTAATAAAATAGAGGATTTCATTTGCTGTTTATTATAATTAATTTGCATGTTTACATTATAATAAGATCCATGGGTATTTACAGAAATATCCTAAATGTCTCTAGTTGATCATTATACTGGGAACTATAATGAGTTAAGACTAGTGTGAGTCTTGATTGAAGATCATATAATGATTATACGTATAGGGATACGAATCAAGATCACGAGTACTTGTTAGGGAACAAAAATCTTGGACCGACCCGCTATGAGAACATCACATGGATTAAGTCATAGTTGTTTCTCATGATAGGTATATTTTTCAGTCCTCGACTTGAGATTGCTAGAGACTTCAACATTAGGAACACAAGAATTTGACACAATCAAACGTTGTCTTTAACTTAGGACGATTATAAAGGTTGTGATTGGTTTCTACTGTGTGTGAGCAATGTGATGAAGTTGTGTAATCGAGATAGAATTTGTCCCTTTCATATAAAGGGAGATATCCAGTGGATCCCTCAATGTGTTAGACTGTTAAAAGGCCTAGTCTAAGTGAATTGATATTGATCAGTGTCACTTGGATGTTTTCAGTCTACCTAGAGATCGAGACTGGTACGATTGAACATGTTGGATGACAATTCCATGCCTTATATTTGATCAAAAGGATATCGTGTGACAAAAGGATGTTATATACACTATTGATTAGGTTGTATCGATTTGATATTCGTACAACTTGGGTAGTCATAATGTCTTGCTAGAGGCTGCTTATGACTTGTATACCAAAATGTGTTTTGGTACACTGCCAACGTTGTATGAGCCTATTGGGTCGCACACTAAGAATGGTTTTGCGAGATTTTAAGATGGTTCAGAAAAATGAATTTCATATGATAAAATTCATGACGGAAACGTCCTTGTGGTGTATTACACTTATACTTCTTTAAGTAGGGGTATATGTGTAATTTACTTAACCGTCTATATATAAGGGTTGTATAAATAGACGCTTTAAGTTAGAACAGACGGACAAAAAGATCAAAAGGCCGAAACTTTATTTTCGTTTCAGAAACGACTTAGGGTTTTTGGTATGCTCTGGATCGTTTTGGAGAGAAACAAAAGGTTTGGTATTCTCTTGGTGCTAGCACTTCGAATCTCGACCGTCGTTCGTGTGTGGACTACTAGTAGAGGGCGTTCGTCGTTGGCAGCGCCTTAGAGATCGATCAACCTTCATAAAGGTATATTGCGACTGAGGTATGATTAAGTTTTTCATGGTTTAAACATTTTTAATGGAATTAGATTCGGATCCTGTTGGGTTTTTTGTCAAAATTGTTTTGTAATCTCCGCTACGTATGAACCCCAAAACCCAACAATAGTAATATGTAATGAATAAGTAATTCATTTGCATTTTCATGCCTTTAATTGAGGATGAGTAAAGTACAAGTGTCTTGCTGATATGAAACTTTAGAGAGTGTTTTTAGAATTTTAAAGAAAATATGAAATGTAACAACAACGGTATGATTTCATGACTAGAAACCTAGAGTTAGGGAAAACCATGAATTGGTAACAAAAACAAGGAGAATACTAACTTCTTATATAAAAAGTTAGATCTCTAAAGAATTCTATAATAGGCATGAATCTTACTTGAAAATAAAAACTAAATAAAGACTTAGTGCAAATAGGGAAAGAAATAGGCATTTTGAATGAAAAGTTAGAGTTAACTTGTTAGATAAAGTAAAAGTGAGAAGTGCTAACAAAAGTTTTAGAAAAATAATAATAGAGAGTCTCATAAGTTCTACAGGAAATGGAGCAGAGAATTTGATGGTTGGAAAAAGTGAGGCAAAACAAAGTCCGTAGGAAAAGGTTCAGGGACCGTGAAAAATAAAAAATAAAAAGGAGCAAAAGAAAAGAAAAGAGAGATAAAAATAAAGAAAAGAAAGTGAAAGTTAAATTAAAAATCTTCAAACAAGAGATTTAGCTCGAGTGCTAGTAACTTTATTTCGCTAAGTTTTCTTTCCAACTATATTATGTCCTATTGGCTATTGAAGTGCTACACTCTACCACCATTAGTTTGATCTATGCATATTTGGGAATTCCTAAAATAAATGAGAAATCATGAGATTGTACACTTGCTACTTGAGTGTTGATGTGAAACAAACTTGTGAGTAGTGATGGGTTTGGTTGTGATCTACTTTGGTGTTTCGAAAGTGAGTTGTATGTGTTGTTAAAGCAACATATCTTGAGAATATAAGTTTTTGAAAATAAAAACTCTTGAGTGGATTATTAACGTGAAACTTAGTGAATTAAAGGATGCTCCATGAAACAATGTAAAATGAATGAGAACTAGAGTAATGGGAGTAGGTAGGAGAGATAGTAAAATACAATTTTGCTAGAGACGTGCAAAATCTAAAGTTTGGGATATTTGATAAGTGGTTATTTACAAAATGGGTAAGAGAAAAGAGTAGAGAAATAGGAAGCACATGGTTTAAATTGTGGTACACTGGCATAGATAGAAAATGCAATGGAATAGAAATTGTGGTGGATAATGATTATAAAGAGAAGGTCCTAGAGGTTAAAAGAATGGGGGATAGATTGATTCTAGTTAAATTAATTATTGGAGATGAAAAAATTAACATACTTAGCGCCTATACACCACAAGTAGGATTAAGCGAGATCATCAAACGCAAGTTTTGGGATGATACGGATGGATTTATGCAAAGTATATAATTATGTGAAAAGGAGTTTATTGGAAGAGATTTAAATGGGCATGTCGGGGCAAGTAACGATGGGTTTGAGAGAGTTCATGGAGGTTTTGGTTACGGTAATAGAAATGAAATAGGACAATCTGTAACGGCCTGAAAATTTGACTCGTGTCACGTGTCATGTTTGGGTCGTATGTGGGACCTACTTGCCAGAATACGTATGTCCAAGTCTTGGGTGGAGACTCCGAGGAAATGTGTAATATCCAATTTGAGATTATAATGCAAAATGTTGAGCTATTTTACGAGTTGGTATACGTGAGAAATTTGGTGAGCCGAAACACGAACGGGGACGCGTCTCGAGTCGCGTGCCAACGTGGGACCGAGATAGTCGCGTTATGTGATTTTAATGTGTACATTGGATACGCCTCGTGATGCGTGTAGCGTGAGTATCAAAATTTTGGAAATGAGGGGGGTTGGTGCCTCGAGATGCGCGCAACTCGGATATTTTTAACGAAAGTATAAAAATGAATATGTTTTTGGATGTGTCTCGAAATACGCAAATTTGCGAGACTCGAGACAATTTTGTTCAAGCATAGAGGCGGTGGACAAAGATGTGAAATTATTGAGTTTGCCCCGAGATTCGTATTGCACGAATCTCGAGGACACTTTTGATTTTGAAAATAAAAAAGAAAATGTATATATATATATATATTAATATATATATATTTAATAATATATGAAAAGAGAAAGAAAAAGAAAGAAAAAAAAGAGATCTGAAGAACCAGAGAGAGAAGAGAGAAGAGAGAAAAGAAGGAGAGGAAGAAGGAAGAGATCGGAGGAGCGAGGAGGACGACAAACAGGCAATGCGCCGGATCCGTGACGGCGAACGAAGCAAGCAGCGAGGACGGCGCGCGCGCAGGGAGGTCGCAATTATGCCGAGGACGACGCAGCGATCCGGCGGCGCGATCGCGCGCGAGAGCGAGCAGCAAGAAGCAGCAGCGGCGGCCAGCGCGCGCGGACAACAAGCAGGGCGCGGCGACGGCGTGTGCGGCGGCGACGGATCGGCCGATTGGCGGCGGTCTAAGATGGCCGAGCGAGAGGCGGTCTTTGCGGCTGCAGGCGCCTGGCGGTGGCTGGCGGGTCTTGGAGCCGACCGAACGGCGGGCGCGATAGAGATGAGGGGCAACGGCGCGCACTAGCAGCGGTGGCGGCGGAGTTGGCTGCGCCGACGAATGGCAGCGGTTGTGCGACGGTGTTTCCGACAGTGGCGCAGTGATGACGACGACGTCGGCGCGGCAGCGACGTCGGCTCGGTGAACAACGCGATGGCGTTGTCGGACTGATCGGAGGTGCGAATCGACAAATGTTGACGACGCGATTGCGATGATGTGTATCTCACCTGATTTTAATTATGATTTGCATGATTTAGTAACTAAAATGGTACAAATGGACACTAGGGACTTAGGATGCTATAGTCAGGTGTCGGGTGCGCATATCGAGATGCGAGCGAAATTGTTTTAGAGGTACGTAAGGTTCCATCTAAAATTCACTGAGGGTTTACTTTTATATCATTGATTTCCTATTCGTGGTTATTGGATGCTATTCCCCATATTCCTTGTTATTGTATGATTTTCTATGACACATTTGGGTTGGGGGTCGAGACACTTGATATTCGTTGTGTACTTATGGCATACTAGACTGTACGCGGGAAAACCAGGTGAAAGGAAGTGGGGGCATCCACTGAAAGGATCCTAGGGGTATGGAAACCAGGCGAAAGGAAATGGGGCACCCACCGAAAGGATCCTGGGGGTTCGACGTACAGTTTAGTGTGACCGGGAGGAGTACACGGTAGTGTTACCGGGAGGAGTACACGGTTTGTTTCTCTCGTGTTATTTATTCATGTGATGATCTTAGCACAGTTGCATGTTTAGTTTCCGCATGATTAATTGACATGGTTATTGATATCTGTTTATGCTCCTATAAATGCTCGGTGTACTTTGTTGGAATCGTACTAACTGTACTCTTCATCTTACTTTTTGTGATGGTCGAGTGCAGACCCTGCTACTAGGGGCAAGGAGATTTTGGAGGACTTTATCTGACTGCCCGCGGTCAAGGACTTACTAGTGTGTGCGATTTTGATATTTTGCTTACTTTTAGGAAATGGGAGACTGGATAGACACTGTACTTATATATATTACCGCTTAATATTGTCGACTATATACAGAGTACTTTCCCTGGGTTTTCCATAATAGGAGTTGCTCTTATAAATGGTGTTTTATAAAATAATGAATTTAATTGTTTTACTTGCCTTAAATTTAAGACTTCCGCTGTTGTTATAATGCTAAAACTGTCAAACAAAATTGCTTAACGAAGGGAGTTAACACACATATCGAGGAGTCGTGATGTAGCAAAGGGCGTCAGTGGCGCGTGGGACCCAGTGGGTCAAGGATCCGATAGGACCGCTGGGGCAGCGCCTCCCCACGTGGCGACCTCGGTGTTTGGGGCCGCCACAAGTGGTATCAAAGCTTAGGTTCAAGCGAACCTAGGGGACAGTTTAATGGCTTAAGACATTGTAATACCACGCTACAAGTGGTATCAGAGCATGGTCGACTCCGTCGGAGGAAGCGTAGGTGTCCTTAAACTGATACCACGTCACAAGTGGTATCAGAGCGAGAGTTCGAGGAACCTCGGGAAATTAACTGAAAGAGCACAAGACTTAACAATTTAAAATCTGAGATGTGGAAACCCGATGTACTTGCCTTAGAACTTTTAGTTGGGAAGCAAAGTGAGCGGGTAGTACTAGGACTTATATGTGTATATATTAATTGTAATACTTATATACAGGTAGTATGACGCTGACATGCGGCACGTTTGTGGTTTACTCATTCAACATGGATGGACGACCAGTTCTTCATGCGGATAATGGGGCTAGAAGAGTAGTGCGGTATGGTGGACCGCCCATATAACTGCCCACAGAGAGCCGAGTACTTGGGTAGAACTCAAGGAAGTATACCCCGATCGAGATTCAATTGAGACTGAGAGATGAGTTTTTGACGCTGAGGCATGGTGGTCGGACGGTAGCGCAAAACATGGAGAGATTCACACACTTGCGTACCTTGCGATGGACGTAGCTGGAACCGAGCGACTTCAGATCCATTATTTTATTCGAGGACTCCGACTAGAGATTGAGGGAGCGTAGATTGTACGCCAAGTCCAGTAAGTGCGAGTTTTTGTGTTCGGAAGTGAAGCCCTTAGGACACATGATCGACGACAAAGGTATTCAGTGGACCCGAGTAAGATTCACGTTGTTATTGACTGGCCTACACCAGAGTGCACGACAGACATCAAGAGCTGTTAGGATTGGCAGGATATTATCGACGTTTGTACGTGACTTCTCCAAAATTGCAGCGCCGAAGACTAGATTGATCAAGAAGGTAAATGCGATGTGGCCTTCACAGAGTTGAAGAAGAAGTTGACTTCTGCACCGTTATTAGTGTTGTTAGAGCCGGACCAAAAGTTGACTGTTCACACGGATGCTTGTGGCACCGGATTGGGATGTGTACTGATGCAGGGAGACAAAGTGATATCTTATTTATTGCTTTAGTTGAAAACTCATGAGAGGGACCAGACAATGAGAAAATAGTTTGCCTGATGACATACGAGTTTTGTTTACTCGAGGTGGCAACAACTATGAGTTTATCAGAGGTTCCCAATGCTGCAGAGGCACATATTTACAGACAAAAGAGAGTACCGACAATATCTATTCCACGCGTGTTGGAGTGTTGAAGACCTGATGTGATGTATCAGAGGTTCAAGGACATGACACAGAGTCTAGATTTTTGAAATTGGCACCAAGATATATAGGACCGTTTAGAGTCGCAGCACGAGTTGGCAGTGTGGCTTACGTATTGGACTTGCTAGAAGAGTTAGTTGGGGTTTATCCGACATTTCACATTTCAACATTGAGACTCGCTAGGTAAGGGTCGAGATCGACGATTGAGTTGGGACAGGTGAAGATACTGCCCGACGTGAGCTATGAGGAGTGACCGATATAGATTATAGACCTTCGAGTACAGATTCTCCGAAACAGGAAACTCGCAAAGGTCTTAGTTCGTTGGCAGCATCGTATGACGGAGGGACTCACCTGGGAGCTCGAGTCGACGATAAGGACACGTTACCCCCAGCTATTCTATGGTATGGGATTCGGGTTACAGTTAAATTTCAGGTCGAAATTTCTTTTAGTTGGGAAGACTGTAACGGCCCGAAAATTCGACTCGTGTCACCTGTCATGTTAGGGTCGTATGTGGGACCCACTTGCTGGAATACGTATGTCCAAATCTTGGGTGGAGTCTTCGAGGAAATGTGTAATATCCAATTTGAGATTATAATGCAAAATGTTGAGCTGTTTTACGAGTTGGTATACGCGAAAAATTTGGTGAGCCGAAACACGAACGGGGATGCGTCTCAAATCGCGTGCCAACTTGGGACCGAGATAGTCGCGTTACGTGGTTTTAATGTTTACATTGGATACGCCTCGTGATGCGTGTAGCGCGAGTATATAAATTTTGGAAATGAGGTTGGTTGGTGCCTCGAGATGCGCGCTGCTCGGATATTTTTAAGGAAAGTATAAAAATAAATATGTTTTTGGATGTGTCTCGAAATACGTAATTTTGTGAAACTCAAGACAATTTTGGTCAAGCATAGAGGCGGTGGACAAAGAGGTGAAATTATTGAGTTTGCCCCGAGATTCGTGTTGTACGAGTCTCGAGGACACTTTTGATTTTGAAAATAAAAAAAGAAAATATATATATATATATATATATATATATTAATATATATATTTATATAAGAAATGAAAAGAGAAAGAAAAAGAAAAAAAAAGATCGAAGAACCGAGAGAGAGAAGAGAGAAAAGAGGGAGAGGAAGAAGGAAGAGATCGGAGGAGCGAGGACGACGATGACGACAACGGTGCGACCGGATCCGTGACGGCGAACGGCAGCGGCGAGGGACGGCGGCGCGCGCAGGAGGTCGCGATCCAGCGGGCCGAGGACGACGCAGATTCGATGGTGGCAATCGGCGCGCGAGAGAGAAAGAAGCAAGCAGATAGCAGCCAGCCGCCAATATGGACAAAAAATGTAGTAGGGCGGTGGACGGTGTTGCGGAAGCGACAGGATCGCCGATTGGCGGCGGTCTAGCAGATGGCCGACGACGAGGCAATGCATGCAGAAAGCGCGCGGACTGGTGGGCTGGATCGCACTGGCGGGCGCACGAGCAGCCGGGCGGCGGCGTAGAGCTGGCGGCGCCGACGAGTGGTAGCGGTGGCGCGATGGTGGTGCTAGTAGCGGCGTAGTGACGACGGCGACGTCGGGCGGCAGCTACGTCGGCTCGGCAGCGACGTCGACTCGGTGAACAACGCGATGGCGTTGTCGGACTGATCGGATGTGCGAATTGACAAATATGACGACGCAAAAGGATCCTGGGGGTTTGGCGTACAGTTTAGTGTGACCTGGAGGAGTACACGGTTTGTTTCGTTTGTGTTATTTATTCATGTGATGATCTTAGCACAATTGTCTGTTTAGTTTCCGCATGATTAATTAACATGATTATTGGTATCTGTTTATTCTCTTATAAATGCTCGGTGTACTTTGTTGGAATCTTACTAACTGTACTCTCCATCTTACTTTTTGTGATGGTCGAGTGCAGACCGTGCTAGTAGGGGCAAGGAGAGTTTAGACGACTTTATCGGACTGCCCGCGGTCAAGGACTTAATAGTATGTGCGATTTTGATATTTTGCTTACTTTTAGGAAATGGGAGACTGGATAAACACTGTACTTGTATATATTACTGCTTAATATTGTCGTCTATATACAGAGTACTTTCCCCGGGTTTTCCACAATAGGAGTTGCTCTTATAAATGATGTTTTATATAATAATGAATTTAATTGTTTTACTTGCCTTAAATTTAAGACTTCCGTTGTTGTTTTAATGCTTAAACTGTCGAACTAAATTGCTTAACGAAGGGAGTTAACACGAATATCGAGGAATTGTGATGTAGCAAAGGGCGTCAGTGAAGCATGGGACCCAGTGGGTCAAGGATCCGACAGGACCGCTGGGGCAGCGCCTCCCCACGTGGCGACCTCAAGGTTTGGGGCCGCTACAGAATCAATCTTTGAATTTGCTTCCGCATACAATCTTGTCTTAACAAATACTTGTAGGAAGAGGGAGTCGCATATAATTACTTTTAGTAGTGGTCATAACAAGTGTCAAATAGATTTTCTTTTAACAAGAAAAATAGATAGAAAAATATGTAGAGACTTCAAAGTGATACCTGGTGAAGCCCTTACTACCCAACATAAGTTAGTAGTATTTGATATTAAGCTAACACAACGACATAATATGAGTAAAAGAGTTAGTGACCCTAGAATAAAGTTGTGGAATCTAAAACATAGTAAACAAGTAGAGTTTAGAGAAAAATTACTAAAGAAAAATATTTGGAATCTTAACTTAGATACTAATACGATGTGGCTAGAAATGAGTAGTTGCATAAGGAGAATGTGATCAAATGTATTAGGTATATCTAAAGGTTTGAGACCACCAAAGAAGGAAACATGGTGGTGGAATCAGGATGTCCAACGAGCAATTAAGACTAAAAGAGAGATGTATAGGAAAATACTTATGTGTCAAGATGAAGATGTGTACGATCAATATAGAGAAGCTAGAAAACAAGCTAAAAAAGTAGTTAGTCAAGCTAAAACAAATTTCATGGAAGATCTATATACAAAGTTAGGTTATAGAGATGGCAATATATATATATAGGCTAGCCAAATTAAGAGATAAAAAAATAAGACTTAAGTCATGTACGATGTATTAAGGACGAAAATCAAAATGTTTTAACGCGCGAGGATGATATTAAGGAGAGATGGAGAAGTTACTTCGATAGTTTATTTAATGATGGCCAAGTTGATACTATAATAGATGAAAACCCACACCAAGAAAGAAATGTAAACTATACACACAATATTAGAATTGTAGAAGTTAAAAAGGCATTGAAAAGAATGAAATTAAGGAAAGCATGTAGCCCTGATGAAATACCAATAAAGTTTTGGAAATGCTTAGGAGAGATTGGATTGACTTTATTAACAAAAAATCTCAATAAAATTTTAAAATCAAAATGGATGCCAATAGATTGCAGAAGAAGCACTCTTGTGCCAATCCTAAAAAACAAAGGAGACATTCAAAGTTGCTTAAACTACCGGGGAATTAAACTTATGAGTCACACTATGAAACTTTGAGAGAGGATAATTGATAATAGGCTAAGGAGATAAACAACAATATTAGAGAACCAATTTGGTTTCATGCCTGGAAGGTCAACTATAGAGGCGATCTTCCTTGTAAGACGATTGTTAGAAAATATAGAGAAAAGAAAAAAGATCTTCATATGATATTCATAGATTTAGAAAAATCATATGATAAGGTCCCTAGAGATGTTCTTTGGTGGGTTCTAGAAAGAAAAAGAGTGCATGCTAGATACATAGGCACTATTAAGGATATGTATGATGGAGTAGTAACATGTGTAAATACATTTAGAGGAGCTACAAAAGAATTACGATAGGACTACATCAAGGATCGGCTTTAAGCTCATATCTATTTACTTTAGTTATAGATGAACTAACTAGACATATTTAAGATGATATACCATGGTGTACGCTATTTGAAGATGATATTGTCTTATTGGATGAAACGAAAGACGGAGTGAATATAAAATTAGAACTCTGGAGGAATACATTAGAATCTAAAGGCTTTAAGTTGAGTAGGACGAAAACTGAATACGTGCACTGTGAGTTTAGAAACATTAGACATCGAGACGATGGTGTGGTAAAATTAGGGGAAGTAGAAGTTACTAAGGTAAACCATTTTGATACGTGGGAGCAATCATACAAAATAATGGTAACATTAAGAATGATGTCACGCATAGAATTCAAGCTGAATGGAAGAAATGGCGGATTACAATAGGGGTGATTTGTGATCAAAATGTTCCTACTAAGTTAAAAGGAAAATTTTATAAGACCGTAATTGGGCCAGCTATGCTCTATGGAGGTGAATGTTGGGCGGTAAAGCAACAACAATTACATAAAATGAACGTAACAGAAATGAGG
The DNA here is from genome assembly GCA_039657365.1 of Stephania yunnanensis. NCBI lineage: Eukaryota > Viridiplantae > Streptophyta > Magnoliopsida > Ranunculales > Menispermaceae > Stephania > Stephania yunnanensis. Next base: position 23,013,201 of record CM077583.1, read on the forward strand.
ATACTTAGGTAGGTGTGTGGTAAAATCATAAAAATAGAATAAGAAATATATAAATTCAAAGACAAGTAGGAGTAGCACCAATTGATATAAAGATTAGGGAAGGGCAGTTGTGGTGGTTTGGTCACCTACAAAGACAGCCTACAAATGCCCCAACTAGAAAACTTGACTCAATAGAAACTGTAGAAATTCAACTAGGTAGGGGCAGACCAAAGTTAACATGGGATGCATTAATTAGGAGAGATTTGAATGATTTGAAAAGCTCACCATTAATTGCACTTAATCGAGCACAATATAAAAGTTTGATCCATGTAGCTGACCCCTGTTAATTTGGGATTGAGGTTATGTTGTTGTTGTTGTTGTTGTTGTTGTTGTTGTTGTTGTTGTTGTTCTATTAGGGTTAATTTAATAGTATATTTAGTGTATATATCCCCAAATAAGCTCCAATTGATGGTGTTTATGCATTTTTTGGTATATAAGGCATAAAGGAAGGAAACAAGTGAATTCGAGAAGAAACGAAGCAAAAACACGCTTAAGGAGGTTTGGCTTCGTGTCCATGTTGATGTTGTGGGACATCAAGGCACAGTGTGGGACATCAATGCATGGTGTGGGAAAGCAAGGAAGTGTAGAAAATTGATCAGGAAACTCGGTGCAGTTGCGGCACCGTGGAGGTCGAGGGACGGTGCTGAGGAGTCTAAGGGATAGCGCCAGGACCACTGAAGAGGGGAAATGCACATAAGATGCTTGACGCAGTAGGGGCGTCGTGGGAATGAACATACAATGCTGGGACTTGAGTGACAACGTCAACAAGAGAAAAAAATAGAAAATAGAGTTCTATTTTGTGTAAAATTGTTAAGTAGGGTTTCTAATTATTTGGAAACGTGATTAGAGAGTATATAGATAGGAGAATGTTGTAAACATGGATGATACAAGAGATTAGCCACCATTAGCAATAGTTAGCATATCTTTACTTTATTCTTGAGTATTAAGAGAATTTATGGTGAGAAGACATTGAAGACTCATATTTGGTGATTTGGGTATTGTGTTTATTGTTTAAATTGAAGTTATTTCATTATATCTCTGATTGCAATGAATACCACTATGTGCATGTTTGTTTCAATGAATTGTTAGTAGTCTATTAATCATAGGGATCAATGGATCCTATGGTATGAATACTATACTATAAACATGAGTAGAGAAAAATATAAAAAGTGTAATTGTTAGAATTTGTATTGATTCTGAGTGTAATGCTACGAGCATCTTGATTACTTTTTTTATTTTTGGTTTTAGAAGTTATCACGGCAATTGAAGCTCTTAAGCTGAATATGAATGGTACAACCGTAAAATACGCCACAACGAGCGATAGTTGTTGATTAGGAATGCACGTATAGTAAACTTAATTGGTTATGAATATAAAGATTTTGGACGTTAAAACAATGTGGAGCTTACATTATTCACACTGATAGATGGAGTTCTAGTTTTCACATTAAAATATTTTCGTCATGACAGTGGGTTAAAGTGAATTTAAAGGAAATCTATCTATCCCCTATAACAACGGTAAAGTAAACACTGTAAATAATATGATATACAAAACTATAAGAGTCTATATTAGGTGGAGTCCACTCCAATCTTTAGAATTCTATTTGAAAAAACTCCCTCACCAATTGTGGGTTTTCATCAACTTCCAATCCTTTCGAATCATCACTAATTTCTATTGGTTATGTAGGTTCTCGTTGTAGTTTAACTATAGGAGTCTCTCATTTTCCTAATTGGTATAATTGGAACTTCGGATTTAATTTTGGGTTTATCATCATTGTCTTTCCTTTCTCCTCTCTCCAACTTCTACCTATTCCACTTCGGGCAATTTTTCAAGTCAAATAACATAAGTACAATTAGAAATTTAAACCATTTTTAAAGTTTATCCCTCAAGTTAGAAACTCTTGAACTCCTCTAAATCTCTCTTTCAAGCTTCTACTCGAAATTCCCTTGCTCAAGCCCTAGTATGGCCTTACACTTTCAAACTCGCCCTATTTTGTGTTAAATGAAGGAAGATTGATGTACGAATCTCTTAAATACCCTAAAATCTTGCTTATGCATGTTGAATCTAGGCAGAAAATGGTATTTAAACCAAATGGGTTTTCATAGCCCAAATCTTTAACTAAATTTAATCTTTTAATTAGGATCAAATGACCTGTGACCTGTGACCTGCTTCGATATACATGTCACGACTGAGGCTAGATGGCCGAGGTAAATGTTATATTTGTAATGATGTTTACCTATTTTATTGTATATGTGTAGACTACTAAGTCATTCCCTCTTATGAATTGTTGTAAAGACGTGAGCGGGAATGCGCCTCGAGTTGCATGTCAGCATGGGACCGAGGTAGAGAACAATAAGGGGAGTTGGTATAAGCTTTATATTAATTTTATAAGTGATATAAGTAGGGCTATGTGTGATTAAATCAAATACACTTAACTTAGTAAGTTAAAACAATAGCCATTTGATATTTCTCGAAACACGTAATGACCCATCTCAACCCCGATTGAGTCACTTATTGGCTTCATTTGGCATGGGTTAATGGGACATGTGTTAATAGGTGTACTATTAGTTAGGTCTCGAGACACATGTTCACATTAGGATCAATGGCTATCAATCAACCATGTCCAATTAATGTATATAAGCTTTTGGTCAACTAAAGCAACTCAACTCTTTCGTTTCATTTGCTTTAAAAAGATGAATAGTTTCTAGAGAGAAGTAGAACTGCTAGAGAAGAAGGATATCAACAAAAATGGTGGATTAGGTGAAATAGAGATCAAGTGTAGCTAGTGATCATCAACTTAGATAACTTCTCTACACCATAGAGTTAGCTCAATTCAAATGAATTCATGAACTTGATGTATGGGCTATTGTTTTATGTTGTGGTTGATGTCATGGAACTCCAGTAGTGTGTATGGAGGTTCCTTAGGCATTAACATGGCCTATGTGTAAAGAAAACTGAGAGTTCTAATTGCAGAATTCTGGGTTTTATTGTACATAGCATGCTAACTTGGATTGGCGTGCTAGATAGGAATTGGTAATATGTGATTAGTGTGCTAACCATAAACATTAGCACATTAGGTCTATGATAGCATAAAAACTGCAATTTTCAAAAACTCCTTAAACGCTATAAAAGAGTCTAATACCCTAAATAAAGGCCTCGAAACACTCAAAAAGCTATAATATGATATCAGGAACCTAAGGAAGGGGTACCAGGATTCAAGTACGAGTTTCAAGGTGACGGGAGGCCAAAATAGCATAGGGAATTGTGGGGATTGTAAGTAAACTAATTGAGATATTTTGTTTTACATTTCATGCATGTTCAAATGTTCGTTTCTAGTCATTTGAACTGAATTGCCTTTGTACTCCATAAGTCATGAATTGTTTTTCATTCTCATTACATGAGGTTGCTTTCATGGTATAGTTTGTTGATAAAATGATTTCATTAGCTCAAATTCATGTGCCATGTCATTATTGATTGTTAATACATGTGTTCAGTGAAATAGCATGCTATTAAGTAGGTGTTACATAGCATTGTAATCTATTTTGTTTGTGCATTAGTATGCAATGGTTTTGTTAGATTCCATTATTTTGTTGACGTTGAATATGAAAGTAGTACTTATATCTTGGACCGCTTTATTATAAAAATTTGATTGACATTCGGTGTCACTAGACTTTCCAGGGTGATCGAGATTTCTCAACTATCTTGCGCAGTACAAGTGAAATAAGTCCCTAGGTCGTTGGCAAGCATAACTTGCGCATTATATGTGGTATGAGACTCAGGGTTGTTGGAAAGTATATATCGCAGGTGACTTGCACTAACGAAATGTCATAAAGGCAAGAGCATTGCTATGACCTTCAAATTGATGTAGAGCTCAGCTCCATCCTAATATACTGGAAAGAAAGGCTGATGTGATGAAGATCACAGCCGACCAACCTTAGATCATTACTACATAGCCATGTGTCAGTTTCATGTTGTTTAGCTGAAGTGTTTTTTTGCATGTTCTCTTTACAACATAGTTATTAGTATCATGCTTTTAGATACTTGTTGTATATTTAGGAATGTGAACAAATATCTCTCAGTATTTCTTTCTACTTTCCTGTACTCACCATCTAGTTTGTAACATTGGGTGCCGATCCATCGAATAGTAGAACTGACAAAGAGAAGATTGGTGACTACATCTGAACCAGTGAAGTGCTGCTATGCCAGATTTTGTAGGTTTTGGTTTTTGATGAATTACTTTTGTATGCCTATCATATATTTTTGGGGTTGTGTATTATCGGTTGAGTGATTAGTACCTTGACTAGACACATATTGTTATATATCGATGTTTTCTTATATATATATATATATGCCTGTAATCTTTATTCCTTAGTTTTTCCACAATTGTTAGGCCACATGTTATAAGCTTCCGCTAGATTGTTAAGACTTCTGCTGAATAAACTTTTAAGTAAACACAATTTTAAGTAACTCTGATTAATGAGTTTTCATAGGATAAGTATAGGTTTATATTCATTTAAAAAATCAATTGGTATGTAACAAGGTTTTGGAAATGGACTAGTCCCTTATTAGGTCCTATATGGTGAGGTTAGGGCTTAATAATGGGATTAGGCCGAGCAGTGCCTAAGTATAGGTTTATATTCATTTGAGAAGAGGTCTTCACATAGGTGCAACGGTTGGTGTATGTGAAATGAGTTGTCTGGCGAATTGTGATTTTTAGTTATAATGTTGATTCACTGCTGAATCGCTATGCTTGAATTTCACTAAAAAGCTTCGCTCACTATTATCAATTTACCCATCAATTTATAGTATAAACTCAGATCTATCTTGATTTACTAGAAAGTAAATACTGTTTATCCAATTAAATTCATTATTATCATATATATCACTTATAATAATCAACAAAAAGGTAGAATTCACTAAAAACTTCAAAATTTGAGTACTCTATGTAACTAACTCTTAAAGTGGACATAACAACTCGATAACCCCTCCCCTCGTTTGAGCTACTTCGGAGGTTCAATTTCGAAAATATTTCCAAAACAAGAGTCCAAAGTTGAGAGATTAAAAGCATATTATAATAATAAAATGGAAATAAAAATTAAATATGGGATGCCTCCCATTGAGCACTTTTGTTTACTGTTGTTGGCTCAACTGAACCACCCTAATATTAAATCAGATTTATAAACTTGAATTTTGGATTTTCTACTATAATGCAATTCCAAAAAGTAATTGCTTGTCATTTCACTCTTAAAGTGATTGTTTTATTCATAATATCCATGATACCTTGAGAAGTAACTGAGAAAGGGCATCCTAAGATTAAAGGAGGATATTCATTGACAAAATGTGGCATAACTAAAAAGTTGATGGGTAAAATATAATTTTCTACTTAAACCGGTACATTCATAAGCCTCCATATTGGTTTAATTGAAGAACCACTAGTAAGGGAACCTGTTCAAAAACAAGTTCATGTATTTATTATTAAGTATGTAGAACGAGGTGTATTGGCATGAGATTTACATTAGAAGTTAAATTACATTGAACTTTAAAGTACCAAGCCCATTTCATTTTTATACTTAAATGTATATCTCAATGATCATTCAGCTTTACGGGACCCTAACTCAACTTTTTCTCCTTATTTATCTTCTTAACTTTAAAACCTTTTGTCTCATTAATACTCTTCCCATTCTTTGATTGCTTAACTCTTCATTCCATAGTCACTTTCTTTTCATTTGAAGTGTCTTCAAGTTTTTTCTTTCTTTTAAACATTATTTTTAAGTTTCCATTCTTATAGCATTAATTGCATATACTTCAGCGGTTAAATATCATAATAATCAAATTCTAAGGAATTATTATCATTACTTTCTTTATCAAGTAATTCATCAAATCATCATAATTATCCTCATCATTGAATTTGAACGTGACAATTTTGTCTTCAAATTCCATATACATTATCTTTTTAAAAATATCTAACTTAGTTTGAGCTATTTTAGGAAAAGTTCTACCTAATAATAAAGGTGGAAAATTAGGTGATATTGAATCTCTCATTTGCATGAAATAAAAGTCAACTTGAAATATTAAGTCATTTACTTTCCATAAAATGTCTTCTAATAATCAATATGGTTTAAAAATTGTATTATCAGCTAAATTAAGATTAATAGGTGTATTAGTCAATGATCCTAATTTCTATGAATCGTATAATTTAAGTGAAATCACATTAATTTATGCTCTAAGATCATACATAACAGATTTAATAGAAGAAGTTCCTATTGTTATAGGTATTCCAAACATTAATAGATTGAAATATTCCTCGTGTTTTTTCTTTTTATTAAAGCTAACACCTTTTGCCCTAAGTTTTCTTTAGATTCCTCTTAAAATCAATCTTTAAATTCAAAGAATTTTTTTTGAAGACTTCATTATAATTTGATAATTGTATAATCGGTTTCATTAAAGTTTTAGTAATTTCTATTTTCTAAATGTTTCAAGAATGTCTTTATTAATTTCTACCTTCCTAGCATTCGCTAATCATTGTGGAACCGGTGAAATAGAATACATATATTCATTTAATTTATCAAGAAATTTATCATCTTTTGTTTTATTTACTATTTAAGAAGTTTTTAATGACTTTTCATAATCTTCAACTTTGGCTAAATACCTTGGATACAACCTTTCAGGAATAGTGTATATTTCAAGTGTTCAGCCACGCATTCTAGAGTAGGAATGACTTTGGCTATCTTCTTTTCTTCCTCTTCTATTGTTTTCTGTATAATTATTTTCTCAATACCTCTCCTAGGTATCTTTTCTAGTATATTAGCTTGATTACTGAGTCTATTAATTTGTAGGTTTATCTGACTTAATGAATTTTTTAACTCATTAATAGATGTATCAATTTTAACTTTATTTTGAGAAATCTGTGTAATGTTTTAATGACTTTGAATCATAAAATTATGTAAGATTTGTTCTAAATTTGGTTGCATAGGTTGAACCATTGTTAAGATTGTTGAATCAGAGCAGATTGTATATATGCTAGCTCTTGGTTTATAAGTGGTATAATTTATATTTTGTGGACCATAAATAATATTTGAATATGGTTTTTAGGTATAGTTACTATTGTTATTATATTGATTCCTTGGAGGACTTGAAAAATAGTTCATAAATAGGACTAGAAAATTAGTTCATAACTATATTAACTTCTTCGATATTATCTTTATGTAAAGTGGGGCATGCACTCGAAAGATGTGTAACTTCGTTACATAATCCACATGGTTTTACTTTGATCTATCTTTTACTAGCAAGTCAACCATGATAGCTAACTCATTAAATTTTTCATCAAATGTACTACTTCTTTTATTATTAACTTCATGAAATTTCGTCCTTGATGCCTCATTATTTTCACTATATTTCTTAGACTCTTTAGCAATTTTATTAATAGCCTATTTTGCTATAGTTGGTGTTACATCGAATAAAGATCCACCATATATGGTGTCTAATAACCTTTACTCATAATAAGTGAGTCCTTCATAGAAGTATTCCAATAAAGATTTTTTAGTATATCCATGTTTTGGGCAAGAAAAAATTAATCTTTGTAATTTATCCCAAAATCCATTAATGTTCTCATCATCTTTCATCTTTGGAAATGTTATTTGTCTCCAATAGGAACTAATCATTCTTGCATGCATGTATTGATCTAGGAAAGCTTCTACCATTCGAGCCCATATAGTTATTGAATCTTGAGTAAAATAAAACAACTAATCTTGTGCTCAATCATTCAATGCAATAGAAAAAGCCTTAAGTTTGACTTGTTCTAAAGTACAATCTTTAGGTGTCATCCCATTGAATTTATGTTGGTATTCCCTTATGAATTTATAAGAGTCTTCATTATCTTTACCATAGAAGTTAGGTAATGTACTAATGAATCCATTACATAGTTCAAATTTAGAAAATACTTCAGGATATGCAATGCGCATTGGCTCGTAAGCTGTGACATTTTGAATATCTTGCCTAAAACTAAGTTCACTATTATCATTATTATCATTATTAATAATATTAATAATATTATTGTTTTTGCCTTCCATTGTGGTAGCTTGATGTTCCGTATGTTGTTGTCTTAAATTATAAATGAAAGTCATATCATTATCAAGATCGAACGGATGCAGAGACCCTGTGCGATTAAAATGATGAATTGTGTAGACCATACAACATGTAAAACTCCTCTAAAACTATGTAAAACTCCCAGGCAACGATGCCAAATATTGAGATGTGTCGAGCATGTAAAATTCGTTTCTCATATATTTTTATTATTCGTAGTAGTGGTAAGTGAGATTATCTCCATATGGATTTTGCAAACTTCCTAAGGAAAAAAGTTTTCCAAGTGTTTTTTGTTAAGTTAATTAAAATGAGAATTAAAACTATTTAATAAAACTAAATAAAATAAAGTAACTAGTTAAACTAATTAAATTAACAAAATTAAAGTTCACTATTTATAAATATTCGAAATTTAATTCAAGTTAAATCAACATAAAACAAACATCTAAAAAAATATCCAAAACAATGAAACATAAACTATTTTGAATCGGAACATATTAATTAAAGTATAGTAATAATCATATTATCATCAGCTTATGAAGTGTTCTTGAATTATTAAACCTAAATTATAAAAAAAGATTTATAGCCTTTATCAAACCATCAGTTTACTTATATCAATCGAAAAGTCATATTCAAATCTTATCACTATTAGTTATTTGAAAGCTTAAAGATAACTAATATAAAAAAAAAACGTTACACTATTTTGATACTTCTTAATTCTAAGCCAATATTATCAGAATGGGCCATATCAATATCAAACTTAGAACACAATTCACTTGACACATCTAAATAGTAAAACACTTTTAAAATTAATCCTAGTTACTACCATATATTAGATTTATAACATAAATATCATAATTAACATTCTAGACTATGCATGCAATACAAAGTTTCTTGATTGTAATACGTGAAAATAAATATATTGAAATTGTGAATTGACGAATACGATTAGGTCTAAAGTATTAAGCACAAATTCTTCTTCACCATGACTACATTGCAAAACTGTTTAAATTCATGTTTTGACTTTGTTTAGATTGATAAACCATTCACACATATTCAAAATAAACATTGCAATAAAAAAAATACATTAATAAAAAATACCTCTTATTGAATGCTTCAATCTCCAAAGAGTCTTCAAAAGCAATAACAATAAAACTAAACTAAACTAGATTGCAAATAATCTAAAACTAATCAAGGGCACTTAATTTCGAAGCATTATGTCATATATATAGTATCCCAATTGAACTTAAATTCATTTTTTTAATCCAATATTCTCGTGGCCGACATCATCATATCTAGATTAAATCCTCCATCTAAGCTAACACTACAAAAAAATAGTAAATTAGAAATGGAATTATCAACATAATAAGTGTCCGTTGCTAATTAGCAATGGAATAGAAACGGAATGTGGAAGAAAAATGTTTAACGGATTAGAAACGAAATACCAACGGATTAGAAACGAAAATTAGCAACGGAATTAAATTCCATTGCTAAAAAATCAGCAAAAATGTCCCGCTTAAATTTCCCGTGGTAATCCATTGCAATTAAATGTTGTAACGGATTCTAAATTACCAACGGATTAGCGATGGAATTGGCTTAATCCATTACTAATCCGTTTCTAAATGTAGTCCGTTTGTATTCCGTTGCTAAACTAGAAAGCAAGATAAAAGCCCTGTTATCCCAACTTCAACTCCCTCTCCTCCTTCCACAAAATGAAAAACTCCCTCTCCTCTGAAAAATCCATCTCCCCGATCCATCCGTCCTCCTTGTCTGCTACGTCTTCCTCATCGCCTTACTCGAGGCTCCTTTGTTCGCCATCTCCACTGTGTGCACCTCATCTGTCCACTGTCTCCACTGTGTGTGCCTCATCTATTTGCCCTCTCCACCGTGTGCGCCTCCCCCGTCCGCCCTCTCCACCATGTGCGCCACCTTTGTTAGCCCTCTCCACGGTGTGCCCCTCCACCTTCTGCGCTCTCCACCATGTGCACCTCCGCTGTTTGCCCTCTCCACGGTGTATGCCTCCTCTGTCCACCCTCATCTGTTTTCCCTCTCCACCATGTGCGCCTCCTCCGTTCGCGCTTTCCACCGTGTGAATCCCAGGTAAAAATCACCCTCTTCATCACCTCCAACTCTCGAATCTTCTCCCTCATCAACTTCTCCCTCTCCTCTCTCTCCCTCAACTCCACAAACTGCCCACACCCTCATCAAACAATGATTTAAATTTGGTGTTGTACTCTTGCTAATGTATTGCTTAATTAAAATTTCAATCAAGCATGACAATACATGAGTTTATGGTAATGTAGGGTTTGAGAGTGATCAGTTGTACTGAAGCGAGGTCCTATATGTGTCATCTCAAACATGGAACGCCAGTGGAACTTCAAAGATTTTCCATGGTTTGAGAGTTGTTGTTGTTGTTGCTATTGCCATTAAAAGAAATTAATTAGTTTTCTATTTTAGGAAATTGAAGGGATTGCAATATTAAAGCTTTGTGCATGAGGTGATTGAATTGGGTTAGTAGTAGTTGTTACAACAAAAGGTCAGAGAGTGTTGTCCCCTTCAGGGGTGAAGGCATTGTTGATTCTTGGATTTTTTTTCAGACTAGCTATGCAGATGGTATGAATTAAGGTTCATATTATATATTATGATGATGATGATGATCATAGTTACACATATTGTTTAATTAATTTTCGTTATATATACATATATAATTAAGGCATTACCCTTGTTTTGTTTAATTAGCTGAGATCATTATATAATTTGATGATCATACATACATGCATGGAAATCTTGGTTGATTGTTAATTAATTTGGTTTAAAATCTGATCATATCTAATCATCATATTATTTAGATTTGGTTATATAACTAGTACTACCATCTTTCTGTTGGGTTTTGGGGTTCATACGCAGCGGAGATTACAAAACAATTTTGACGAAAACCCCAACAGGATCCGAATCTAATTCCATTAAAAACGTTTAAACCATGAAAACTTAATCATACCTCAGTCGCAATATCCCTTTCTAAATGTTGATCGATCTCTAAGCGCTGCTAACGACGAACGCCCTCTATCAGCAGTCCACACACGAATGGCGGCCGAGATTTGAAGTGCTAGCTTCGAGAGAATACCAAACCTTTTTGTTTCACTCCAAAACGATCCAGAGCATAAAAAAAAAAACCCTAAGTCGTTTCTAAAACGAAAATAGAGTTTCGGCCTTTTAATCTTTCGTCAGTGTATTCTAACTTAAAGCGTCTATTTATACAACTCTTGTATATAGACGGTTAAGTAAATTACACATATACCCAGACTTAAAGAAATATAAGTATAATACACCACAAGGACGTTTCTGTCATGAATTTTATCACATAAAATTCGTTTTTCTGAATCATCATAAAATCTCGCAAAACCATTCTTAGTGTGCGACCCAATAGGCTCATACAACGTTGGCAGTGTACCAAAACACATTTTGGTATACAAGTCATAAGCAGTCTCTAGCAAGACATTATGACTACCCAAGTTGTACGAATATCAAATCGATACAACTTAATCAATAGTGTATATAACATCATTTTGTCACACGATATCCTTTTGATCAAACATAAGGCATGAAATTGTCATCCAACATTTTCAATCGTACTAGTCTCGATCTCTAGGTAGACTGAAAACATCCAAGTGACATTGATCAATATCAATTCACTTAGACTAGGCCTTTTAACAGTCTAACACATCGAGGGATCCACTAGATATCTCTCTTTATATGAGAGGGACAAATTATATCTCAATTACACAACTTCATCACATTGCTCACACAGTAACCAATCACAACCTTTATAATCGTCCGGTTAAAGACAACGTTTGATTACGTCAAATTACCGTGTTCCTAATGTTGAAGTCTCTGGTAATCTCAAGTCAGAGGACTTACTCATGATCTTGATTTGTATCCCTATACGTATAATCATCATATGATCATCAATCAAGACTCACACTGGTCTTAATTCATTATAGTTCCCAGTATAATGATCGACTATGGACATTTAGGATATTTCTGTAAATACCCATGGATCTTATTATAATGTAAACATGCAAATTAATTATAATAAACAACAAACGAAATCCTCTATTTTATTAACTAAAAGTATTCATAAAGATAGTTAATGGATTGACATAGGGCACATGCCCCAACACTTTCTTTATATGCATACACATTTATGTTTATCTATGCTATTTTGGTGGCTTGTTATGTTAATGCATATATACATACAAGTGAATGAGTTGTTCAAACTGAATTAATTCCTCTTACATTATTCTCGTATTCTCTTGTCCTTACCACACATAAGTATATACATAAGTTTTTATTTTGTTTATCATCAAACATTTGTAATGTCAATTCTGTTATTTAGAAAGATTTTCCTTTATCTCATAACGTTCTGTTATAATCGTTATGTGTTTGTGAGCAGACATGACATAACATCACAGATGAGACATTTCGTCATATTGCAATCGGTCCTCTACAATCTTGTGTCGTCTACCCAGGATATATTGTTAATGGATACAAATTTTACAACGTGGTGTATGGTGCTAATAAAACTACAGAGATTAGATGGGTTTGTGTGAAAGGCTCCAACTACGCTGATGTGTCCCATGATTTCTACGGAAGACTACAAGAGGTTATCAAGATTGAATACAATGGCTTTAAGTGCACTGTGTTATTCAAATGTGAATGGTTGGACCCCACACAACCTACAGGTGTAAGGACTTACCCTTTACTCAAGTTGGTCGAGTTTCACCGAGCTCGACTGTATAACAAGTATGAGCCTTTCATTTTGGTAAAGCAAGCCTATCAGGTCTTCTATCTTCCATACCCTTCTATAAAGCATGAACGACAAGAATGGTTATCTGTTGGTTACTGTCAACTAAAGTTCACCGATAAGGGAACAATCGTCGATGATGAGATTGTTCATTCAACAGATACGACATTCCAATCGAATGAACCAATTTCGTACGTTGTCACTAATTTGATAAATGACATTGGATTGGTAGTTAATCCGACAAGTTCCAACATGATCGGTGTACCAAAAGATAGTGACGATGACGAGGAAGATCATGTGTCAAATTCTAGAAGTGAAAGTGAATTCGAAACAGACAATAGCGAGTGACGTATTTTTACTTTCTTGTATTTTGCCGATAGTGACGTATGCTTATTTATTTGTATTTTGATGTTTACATTGATTCCTTTCTTAACTCATATTACTTATACGATTCTAAGTGACATATTTTACCAAGCATGGCATGGGGACCTCCGGACAGGATCCCGATAGACGGTGACCTTGACGGTCAGCCTCAGATAGGAGGTGGCGGAGCACGCACTCTCACAACACGAGGTAGAGGACTACCGAGATGTCAAGGCCAATTTGGAAAGGGTCGAGCTGCATCGAGAGATAGAGGATCAGTACGAGAAGGTCTGATGGGAAACATCATATCTGGTACACGGTCGTCTGATCAAGGTCTCGACATTATTTCACTATCGTTGTCAATGAGACCGACTTCGATGACACATATTCCAACTATTTCGCCGACGGGCTCGTCATTATGCAATCACACCCCACCGTCACATTCTATTCATTCTAGTAGTTCATCTCGAAATAACACTCCATCGCCTACTATATCCGCTCCACCTTCCACTACATCTCCCGCACCATCTAACGGGTCCTACGAGGCCATGGGAGCCCTCGCTCAAGCTCCTCAAAGGCGATATGGAGCTCCTCCACAACCTCCTCAGTAGCCCCCCACTTGCTCCCTGAGCAGCACCTTAGGGGGGGACGATGGGGCACGCCCCATATTGTTAGATTCCCTATTATTATTGATTTTGTCGAGTACGTTATCATACCATTACAAATGACTAATTAATTATACGTAACCTAACTATAAGTAGAGGAAGGAGATCATTTTACTAAGTTCATCAAGTTGAAAATGAACAGGAAAAATCATTGAGTTTTACATCTTTCAGATGTCTGTGCTCGGAGGATGACTAAAATCTTCAAGCGAGGGATGATTACTGAGGGGTACTGTTGGAAGTCACTACCTGATCATCAAAAAGAAATATATTGGGAGAGATGGAAAGTAAGTAAATGATACTAAATGATTGCAAATTTTGATTAAATACATTATTTCTTTACAAAAATCATAATTAACTATATTCTTCTTTTTCAGCCATACTTCCGATAGGACCCATCGATTAATGAGGCTATTATGAGAGCTACATACGTTGCAAAGGCGTGCATTAGGTATGGCGCGTTAATGCTGAGCTTCACGCCCTTGACGTTAGGCCGGACTTTGTCACTATTAAGGCATGGAATAGATACCATAAGTATTGGGTGAGCACAGATTTCAGGGCCAAGTCTAAGAAGACTTCACATAATAGAAAAAAATGAAAAGGGCGGCCCTGGTACAGGCCCTTCAAAGCACATCGGTGGCACATGGTTTTTTCGGACCTATAAAGATATATTAGTAAGTGTCATGGTTATTTGACATTTCTTTAGAACTTAAAAGTTTATCACGACTAATATGTTGTAAACTTTGATCTTTTGTATGTAGGCTCTAGATAACGATGAAGACGATAAGGTTACTCCTAATGATATCTTCCTTTATGTCCATATGAAAGATCATGATGGGGGTGACATTCATTGATAGCAGATAAGCACAATTTCATTTAAGTATCTCGTTAATATAAAATTTATAATTGCTTATAAAAAATGCAATGATTTTGCATATAATGAGATATCTTCCATCATCGCTTCGACATGATTTTTGCTTCTTTTGAATCTTTTATTGACTATGTTTACCAAACACTCTCGCACTTTTGTTTTATTTTTCGAGATATATAAGGACAATTGAAATTAATTAGCAAGCACAATATAACAACCTAGGCAGAACCTATTGAATTCATTAATTGGTGCTATATATGTATACATGCCTTAATTTTAGGAATCAATGAAAATTTTATGAACAATACGTATGACTTAATTGTTACAAGAAGCCTCATATAAATATCTGCACTCTTTTCTTTCACATTTTGAAACATAATTGAAGCACAATATAACAACGTAGGCATTGCTTGTATGCACATGGGTAAATAAAATAAACTATGTAAACTGAGAGTCAATTTACTCTTTATAGACAAACTAAGTAGATGAGTTGGGTAAATACCACATGGAGATAAATTCTTTCTTTAAATAGTTTCTTTGTTTCTTTGTTTCTCAATCTTTTGTTTTCTTCTCTTCGAATCTAATTGTTATTTTTTTTTGTATGCGGTGGTTTCATTGCTCTAAATAGTAAATAGGAAGTTATTGAGAACGTGGGTAAAATAATTCAATGAAAATATATGCACAAAAAAAAAAAATAACTGAAGTGTCTCAAAAAATTAGCCCGAGCAATGTAGCATACAAAATAGACAAAAAGTAAGCGAGCATATAAAGAACAAAAATTTAATTGGAGTTTCCTATATTTTATTTTTTAGAAGAAGTCTGCATTGCCTTTTTAAAAGTCAAAGTCTTTGATATGCTCTTTTTTAGCAATACCTACTGTGGGTTCGTAAATAACATTTTAATCGAAATCTTGTACATGTAGTGAACCAAAGAAATATAGTCTCATAAAGACAACCAATAAGTTTTTTTCAATCAAACAAAAACAAAATCAAGTTCAAACAATTAAACCAATAAAAGCAAAAGGAACATAAACTTGATATGAATTAATCCCTCCATCTCTTAATCCTGTACCCACAATGGCATCTCTCTCTCCATGTTCTCTTCTACAGACATGATTGATTTGACTTAATTGTTCTTTCGAGTTTGGAAACTAATATAGACTTCGAGTTTGCACAGTTTTGTAAACATGCGTCGGTTGCAAAATAAATCCCACCAATTTTGCACCTTTTTAGGAATAATCTTGCTATATCTTAAATTTGAAAATCGATTTATTTTATAAAAGTTGTGCATACAATTTGAAAATGTTTTGTTGGATGGACATCCACCAATTTTGGTCCCACTTTTAGAGGATTTCTTCACTAGACCCAATTGGAAATAACTATTAAGTTGGAGTTGTTGATTATATGACTTTTGCTATTTTCAGTCCCACTTACTATTACTTGCTTCTTTTCTTACATGAATTTTGCTACTTTTAAGCACTATAAATGATTTTGGAGTACTTCAATTTTTTTTTTAATTTTCCAATGATTCATTTTCATTTTTTTTTAGTTTTCCTTACAGTGTTTACTTTACCTAATATAGACTCCTATAGTGTATGCATGTACAACAAATAATCTAATATCAAGGATCAATACGATTTATACGAAATTCTAATTAAATAATATAAATGTTACTATGAGATTTACTTAACCTTACAAACGCAATACCGTCACTCCTTTGCACTCCGAGTCAGAAAACTAGTCCACACTAGGTTCCAATTATAGTCCTACAATTCATTTACAAGTTCGGTAAGATTTCACAATCATTCAACACTTTTTTTCAATTTATTATATTTTATTTAGGCATGACTCGACTTAAAAACCCCCAGAATCCCTCCAAATCAACTCCTTGGATGTCTATATCCCAATTTTGATTATGAATTGTGGTTCAAAATTAAAAATTAATCTAAACTAGGCTTTAAAACAATTCTCACATTTTTGAGTATTTTCGATGTCGTAGCAGGCATTATGAGGCAAACCCCCGGTATAAATCATTGAGAAGATTTTAAAATCCTCATTTTTCATAAAAATCCATAATTTTCATTAATTTGTCCAAAGATTGCCTTTTCTGATTTTCCCTTATTTCCAGGGATATTTATTTTTTTTCAAATTTTTTAAACATATATATTATATTTTTTATTTAAATTAGTTGAGCCGAACCGATTCGGGGTTCATCCCCAACCTCCCCCTCTCAAGTAGATCGAAACAGAGAGTTTCTCTGTTTCAATCTCTCTCTTTTTTTTTTTTTTTTTTTTTTTTTTTTTTAACTCATTGGGGGTTAGGATCTCACCCCCTCCCCTAATCACCCCCAGTCATCTCCCTCAACCACCTTCTTCTTCTTCTTCTTCTTCTTCTTCTTCTTCATCATCATCATCATCATCAACGCCACTATGTTTTTTTCTCACTGTTTTTCGTTTTTTCATTTTTTAAGATGATCATGGCCTCAACATCCCGCCTCTGTCCATTAATTTGAATCACAATCAACAACAATCTTTCTTTGATTTCAAACTATTACAGTGTCCCGTATACATCAACAATCCTTCAAATTGAAAATCGATTGGAAACTTACCTGTAAAACGCCACTACAACAGACACGCCTCCTCCTCTTAATTTCATTCAAATAGTGATTAGAGAGATGGTTATACCAGAGACGAGGTGAAAGAGGGAGATTTAAATGAGAGAGACAAGATATAGTCGAAAGAAACCAGAGAGAGGTGAAAACGAGAGACAGAGATACGAAGTAGAAAGTAATTGAAAACGATAAAGAAACCCACTGGTTTTTTTTTTTTTTTTTTTAATAGAAAACGGTAGCCAAATTACATTTTTAACACTCAAATGTTATCCTTTACAATATCTATCTATCTATACTATTATAATAGCAAATCAGAAACGGTTAACCGTGAAGCTTTTTTAGCTAAAACTTCCAACAATGTCCTTAAGGGTGTGTTTGATAGCAAAGAGAATTTTCAATGAGAAAAAAATATTTACTTAGGCAAATTTTCTGTAGAAAACTTTTTTAAAAGAATTTTCTCATTGTTGTTCGATTGCACGTGAGAATTTTTTTTTCAATTTTCTGCTGTTTGATAACTAATGTAATTTTTTTTTTCATTTTTTTTTGCAGTATCACGAATTCATACTAAAATTAAATCAAGTGGACAATTAATCAAGGTTACGCACCGAAATTGAATCGGCAACAACTATCTTCACAACCATTAATGAACTCAAAAAAAATCATTCAATAATTAATTGATAAGTAACATAAATGAAAGAAAATAAACAATGTACTAAAATGTATTAAAAAAAAACTTACGGTTTAACTTCTAAAAGTAATCTAAAATTTCCTCTGCAAATATAAAATCACCCAATCTTTCTTCAAGTCTTCATCCAAGTGAAAAAATATATTCGCATCCTTAACTTCACCTCTCAATAAAAGCATGGCACGCATTACGTCTTCTCGACTTAGTTCAGGAATGTTATGAAGCTCTTTCTGAAGACGTGCACAGTCTGTATGCGCAAATGCATCCGCTAGTCTATTGGCAGCTGCTGTTAGTCCTTGCTCGGTAGCATCAATGTTACTACTCTTTTTCCTTTTAGTTCTCTGACCATTTGATCCCGTACGAGTTGCACTAGATGACGATTGATTGACCTCATCTTTTTCTTCTTTAGTTGGGAGTGACTTCTCTGCATTGCCTACAAAAAATAATAACATTACTTATAAGACATGGATTATTTCTACTAGAATTTCACAAATTGGGCATGATAGTAACCAGAATTTAAGAGTAGAATAGTTGAGTTTCTTATATTGCATTTCTTTCAAATATAAAATAATTGTTTACATCAAACTCACCAAAAGAATTGATCATTCAAAGTCAATGAACAAGAATGTACAAAAAAAATTGTAAAATTAAATAATCAATTACTTATTCTACAAAATTTACTCACACATTTCTTCCAAAGAAGGTAATTCTATGTTTGCCTCGTTACTAGTAATTGCATTCCCTCCAGTAGCTTGATCATCTCCAGATATGACACATAGCTCATCGTAGTACGACACGCACTTCCTGCGATATGATTCATTTTCTGGATGTTTCTGTTACATATAAATATACACACCAACACACAAAGACATATAGTTAGTTAATATACATCACTAATACAATTGTATATCCCAACAAAACCTAAAATGTACCTGAAGATATTCTTTCCATGTCAAAACATCTGCTGTGACAAGTTGTGTATCTGGATCCCATCTGAACCCACTTTGAGATATTACCTCCCTTGCAGAGAAGTAATTGGCTTTCAATGTTTTGATTCTTGCCTTCACATTAGATGGGTGTACTTGTTGTTTTAATTGCTTTAACAACTCTAAGCAAACTCGAGTATACACCTCAGGTTTCCATGAATTACCTGAAGCATTGCCAAATTCGTACTCTTCCAAAATAATTTCAATCATGATCTTATCCATGCAGTCATTCCATCTCACTTGCCCCTTTGACACTACTTTCACGCTCCCAATTGATTCTTCCATCTCTGTTTTACATGATACTACAGTTGTATATATTTTTAACGAAAAAATGAAAAACTATATATTTAACATAAGACTACATATGACAATGCACTAATTAAGGAAAATTTCAAAGAAATAAAATTTAAAGTGATAAAAAATTCATACAAACTAGGTACCAATTCATATGCTCAACATTATGGAACATTTCATCTAAAACTAGTCAGTAAGCTTATCTAGGCTAGTTGTACTCATTCCACATTAACTCGGCCAATGCATCTCGTTTAGCTATCCAAATTGGAGATTGATGTATGGAAATATTATCTTCTTGTAGGCTATCATCATCTTCTTCATCTTCATAAATATCTTCATCATCTTCACATAGATCTTCGGGATCTTCTTCTCTCAAAAAATTATGTATCGCACAACATGCTAAAATGACATTTGATTGAGTTTTAACGTCATAAAATGGTTCGTGCCGCAAAAATGCAAATCGTTTCTTTAGAAGCCCTATTGTTCTTTCTACTACGTTACGCAAGGACGAATGTCGAAAGTTGAACAATTCTCTTCCATTTCTAGGTGTACGACCAACTTGATCTTTTAAGTGATACTTTGTACCGCGATAAGGTGCTAAAAATCCAGGAACATTAGGGAAACCAGCATCAACCAAATAATACTTTCCTACATTAAAATGATATCATAGTAGTTGTAATTAGTTAAAATAATCACAAAAAAATAACAATAGTACTTATACAAATGTTACACAAAATGTTTCTAACCTGGTGGTATAGTTAGTCTATCCACTCGATTTGGCCTAACAACATCTCTTAATATACGACCATCGTGAGCCGAGCCCTCCCAACCGACAAGTACGTATGTAAATCTCATATCGAATGTACATGCCACTAAGACATTTTGGGAAGTAAAACCTTTTCTATTGCGGTACTTTCTCTGCTCTTCAATCGGTACCGTGCATGAGAAATGAGTTCCGTCTAATGCTCCGACCGCATCCTAATATTTAATATTTATTTAGTTTATATCCACAAATTTTTATAATGTATTATTATGCTATTTACAGGACGAACTTTAAAAATATCTTAAATAAATCCATTACCTCAAAATAGTGATACCAAACACTTGGGTTTGATTCTTTGTCTTGTGGAGAACTATTTATATTTGCAGGCTCGACTACGCCTTTGTACATACTGATTAGAGCTCTTGTAACAACGTGGAAGTAGCGGCTAACTGTCTCGCCGGAACGAATAAATTCAAAATTTGTTAGTCTATTTTGATTATCGTGTCCAACTATCAACAAAAACATAGCTACTTGTTCTTTTACTTTTACACTGCACCCGTCAACTAGCCCATGCGTACGAAGAATTCTGCAAAGCTCTTTGAATGGACCTCGTTTCAATCGTAATTGTTCCTTACAGTTTTTGTTAGATTCTTTGTAAAAACACTTTAATATTAGTTTCCTTTCTTCATTTCTATTAACTCGAGGTTGTATGTTAAACGAGTTACGACGTTGTACGTAATCGAGCAATTACATCATCATCATTATAGCTGTTGTTTTTTTTTCTATCTTCTTCAGTAGGCATCTAAGTATATGCATGTAAACGTAATGAATGAGTGAATGATAGTAAATCAATTTTTATAAAACAAATACATACTTAAAAGTTGATAAAAACTGTAAAACTTAAACAACAAGAAAATATACAAACGACTCAACAACAACAATAAAAACGACAACAACAACAACAATAACAAAAAGAACATAAAAAGAACATAAAAAATCATGGATTTTTTCAATCGTATACAAACTACTCAACAACAATAAAATTCGCATAGAAGATCTCTATGAGCAAACACTGATACTCATCAACAAAATATCATATAAAATGGTAATTAAGGATCTGTGGTACTTACAAAATTTTTTATTCTTTTAAAAAAACACAAAGTTTCAATCAAAAAACAAAATTCAATGTTTTAATTTTGAAGTCTTAACACACCATCACTTAGTTCTACATTCTAACCATTAAAAATTGTCTCCAATAGCAAAAAATAAAACCGAACGATTTTTACTTTCAGGAGGTTTTTTTTATCCTTTTTTTTCTTTCAATCGAAACTTACCTCTCCCCCTCCTTTCTTTTTTTATCCCTCTCACACAATTAGAACCATTTCTCTCAACTCCATACCACATAAAAACAAGTCCTTAACTTGATTTACAGTCCCAAAAATTAAAACTTTTAATTCTCCATTGAAGCTTACCTCAAACCGCCCCACAGTCCCTTCAATTCGATTCCCCATTCGATCCGATCACAGAGAGATAAGAGAGGGAAAAATAAATCAGAGATAAGAGGAGATAGGGATAGCTAGTGAAGATCATGAACATGGGAGAAGATGATGAGCTCAGATTCAAACGGCTTTAACTCAAACCAATGGTTACAAACTCAATAAATAAATATAAACATGATAACAATCTCGCAAGATAAAATCTCCAATCAAATTGTGAAATCCCTACCTCAACAACTAAAATTTCTTCATTTTAATTATTTCAAGACACAAAACTTGATGAGATCAAGCCTTTCCATAAGAGTGCGTCCCGTCATCATCAATCAAGACAAATATTCCTCGTTGATACATGAAACTAGGATTTCTCACCGTAATCTAAAACCAATCAAGATAACAAAGTCGGTTTCTCGAACCAACCATTCCCGCACGTCAAGAATCAAATCAAGCGGTGAAATATAACCATTAGAGATTAAAACCATACCTTGATGGTGCAAAACTAATAGAGATTCGGAATTCGAACGAGAACCCCTAATTCGAAGCTGGCTTTAACGGATCGATGCGGCTTCAGAACATTGATACATATATCTCGCCCGATCACGCCCTGTGATGAAAACCTCGCCGCACCGCCGCCTCTTTTCGTTGAGCATCTCCGCCGCGCTTCCGTTCGTCGGCCGCCGCTCCTTCTCTACCCAACTCTTTGCGTCCTCTCCCTCGACGCGCGTTGGGTTTTGTTTTGATTTCTTTCACTAGTTTTTTACGAAAAATGAATGGAGAGGAATATGTTGATGGAAGAGTTCTTGTAGAAGAAGGAGTCCAAGTTTCGGTCAAAAATAGATTCGCTAGACACCAGAAATCTCGAATTTCCATCCCAAAATAAGAGAAAATAAATGAGGAAAACTAGGAGGGTGGATTTTTTTTTATCTATGCGGTTATAAGTGTATCAAACACCCAAAAAAAAAATAGTTATACTAAAAAACAAAACAAATTTCCATGATTTTTTTCATTTTCTTTGCTATCAAACACACCCTAAGTGTTTTTTGATACAAATATTTAAATTCGGGATAAAATGGTAATTTAATTGATAACTACAAATTAATAGGCGGTTTTGATTTTAGGCGTGAGAATGAAAAATCAATTAGTTTTCAAAAGTTTTCAAATTAGTAGACAATTTACTAACAAAGTGGGATTTGGATGATTTTTTTCTCTCTTCCCCCTCTCTCTCTCTATCATCTACGTTTCTTTTTGTATATCTCCTTCACTTTTTTTTTCTCTCTCCTCCACAATTCTCTCTCCACTCTATTCATGCTTTCTTCTCTTTTTGTAACTTCCATGTATTTATTTTTATTGAAAACCACTTTGTTCTTCAAAATCACAGTGCCTCCTTTTTAAAAAAAAAAAAAAAAAAAAAAACAACTTCATCTATCTCTCAATTTCTCCACCCACGTATTCAATTCAATAAAAAAAAAATTATGATTTGCTATTGGGTTCGGTGGTCTCCTTGAAGACAACCATTCATTTTATTTATCTTTGTGGTAATGTATATATCATAAACTCAATTTTCAATTTTTATTTTTTATTTCTTTCCTTGGACGTGAACATTCTTAGAACAACTATGGATATTTTCTTAATAGTTCTTTTCACTTTTCATGATGAGTGAATTAATTCTAATAGTGAGAAACACTTCTCTTTTTCTTAATCTTATCAATTGAGTTTATTTCTATTTCAATCTTAAGTATTGATTATATTTTTTTTTAGTAATAATGTTTGTGAATTAATTTTGTTTTCTATTTTATTTTCTTAAATGTGGAAAATTCGAAACTTCAAATACATGGGATTAAAATCTCAAAAAATTAATTTAGTTTGTGAATTACTGGCTTTAATTTGTGAATTTTGTTTATGAATTATTTGTGAATAATGTTTATTTTCTTAGACATGGAAAATCCAAAGCTTCAAATACTTGCGTTGCGAATCTTGTTTGTGAATTATTTGTATAAATTACAAAAACTTTCCTTTCATTTGTTTCACCACACCTTTTCATCATGAGTGAATTAATTCTAATAGTGACAAATAATTTTTTTTAATCTTATCAATTGGATTGATTTCTACTTGAATCTTATGTATTGTGTATATTTTTTTTTATAATTATTAATATTTGTAAAAAAAATTTATTTTCTTATACATCGAAAATTCAAAGCTTCTTTTTATTGTCATAAGAAAAAACTAAAGCTTCAAATACTTTCTTTGGATTAAATTATCAAAAAATTAATTTTGTTTGCGAATTACTTGCTTCAATTTGTGAATTTTGTTTGATAATTATTTGTGAATAATGTTTATTTCCTTATACATGGAAAATGAAAGCTTCAAATACTTGCTTTGTGATTTTTTTTTAAATTGTTAAAAATTTTCCTTTCATTTGTTTCATCACATCTTCTCATAATTAGTGAATTAATTCCAATATTGACAAATACTTCTTTTTTTTTTAAATTTTATCAATTGGGTCGATTACTACTTCAATATTGCGTATTTATTTTAGTAATGATGGTTGTGAATAATGTTTATTTTCTTAGACATGGAACATTTAAAGCTTCTTTTTTTGTCATAAGAAAATTCAAAGCTTCATATACTTGCTTTGGATTCAAATCTCAAAAAATTCATTTTGGTTGTGATTACTTGCTTCAATTTGTGATTTTTAAGGATTGGATCAACTAACCTCATAGAGGTGGATTTGATACCTACAATTGTTTATGTCCCTTGAGTTTTGCATTGTACAAAAAAATGCATGCATGCATGTGCATCTCAATGTTTGTAATTAAGGTGGCAACGATCCATCTTTCCTTAATCAAATGTCTTGAGTTCGATCCTAGAAATAAGAAAAATTTTAAAATTCTTCGTTAAATGTAGCTAGCATTAAATTAAAATGGGTCAAATTAGAGGATTTATTGCAGTTCTGTTAAAAGTTGTCCCACTATATTACCACTTTATAGAAAAAGTTTATTCAAATGCAAAAGACAAATTACGAAATGCATAAATTAATGAATTTAATTAAATACCAATCAATCTAATTGGCTAAAGTTTTTCAAAACTATGATAAACATTTTAATTTTTCTTAGAAATAAAATAATCCTACAACATATATGTAGGTACAACTAATATTAATTCAATATTTTTTTTTCTTTTCATGAATTACAAAACCACTAATTTTAATTCAAAGCTCAAACAATCAATTTTGTTTTTGACCAAAAATTCTCTACAATTGTTAAACTATTTTAATTTTTATTTCCTTCACATCTCCTTTCCAGCTTAACAACATTGCATGTAATGTAAAATTGTACCAAAAATTGTGAACATGAAATTTATTGATTACATCTAGGGGTGTTCATGATGAATCCGCAAATCCAATTAGATCCATTCCATTCTATTTATAATATTGTCTAAATACTTATCACAATAAATATTTAATGGGTTGTATGTATCTGTCATGAGATACTCTAAATTCATGAGCACTGAAAATATCTAATTTCACCTAAAAAAAATTGTTTAGACCCAAATAAAAATTTTGAGCATTTTTATTGAAAGGTGATTTTGACACACATTTTTCTCTCTAAATATAAATTCAATAAATTATACATGTCATTAAGATCATATTTTAATATTAACTTTCACAAATGTTTCTTGATACATTTATTGTTTACGCCTTACGCGCATAGTGCGTGCCCATTAACTAGTACTATTATAATAGCAATCCCAAAATGATTAACCGTGAAGCCTTTTTGGCTAAAACTTCCAACAATGCCCCTAAGTGTTTTGATACAAATATTTAAATTCGGGATAAAATAGTAATTTAATTGATAACTGGCGGTTTTGATTTTAAATGTGTGGATGAAAAGTCAATTAATTTTCAAAGTTTTTTAAATTAGTAGTCAGTTTCCTAACAAAGTGGGATTTGGATGATTTTTTTTCTCTCTCCTCCACCTCTTTACTCTCTCTTTCCTCTTCACGTTTCTCTACTCTCTTTTTCCCTTCCATTTTTCTCTCTCTCCCCTCCACAATTCTCTCTCCACTTTATTCACGTTTTCTTCCTCCACGTGTTTATTTTATTGAAAACCAATTTCTTCTTCAAAATCACGCACATAGCGCGTGCCCATTGACTAGTGAAACCAAATGCCCTTTTGGTCTTTTGCCATTTTTAAAATTAATTTCATGTTTATCTCTTAAGTTTTATCCAAATAAAACTACGAAAAATATCTGAATTTCGCCAAAAGAATTTTCCATTGCATTCCAAAACTCTCTAACAACTTGTTTTTCACGAAATTTGAGGTGTGGGACCTACGTTAGCTTGTTAAATTCATTTATAGTTCAAAATTCAAAATTTTAAACTTAAATACAATTATATTTTGCGAAAATGGAAACGATAGTTCTGTTTAACATTTTAACTCTAGGGGACTCATTAACACGTATCTCGAGACAAAATCTTGTAAATTTCAAATTTACTCGGTTAACTTAAATTTTACAAAATAAAATAATATATAATACACAACACTAGACACACGTCACACAAAATAAAATTACTTAAAAATCTCAATTTCACCAATTTTTAGCTCCCAACTCACGGCCCAAGACATAATTAGGACTCTTTAATCCCAGACTAACAGTAATTATGAATTTAAAGATTTTGGGATTTGACAATCTTCCCAACTAATAAAAATGTTATCCTCGAAATTAAAATTGAAACCGAATTTACGTAGACTAAAAGAGATTTGGTACATGCTCTTTTATATACACCTGTCGTTCCCATGTTAGCTCTAAGTAACCATCAAATTGCCACTTAACTAAAACAAGCAGAATTTCTTTTGGACTTTCCTATCCATAATCAATATAGGTTGTTCATCGTTTGAGACATTACCTTGTAAATTGAACTGATTTCATTCTACTTTGTGATGTGAATCAAGTTCCTTCCACCTGAGCATAGACAAGTAAAATTCATCATGAACTCTGCAACTGAGGTGGTAATGCAAGTCTATATGTAACCTTCCCAATCTGTTTCACAATCTCAAAAGGTCTTATAAATTTGAGAGAGAGCTTTCCATTCAGTCTAAACCTACAATGACCTTTACATGAGGAGACTTTTAAATACACCTAATCTATTTTGTGATATTCCACAACCCAGTGATAGAGATCATAATAACTTTTGTTCCTTTCTTGAGCCCCTTTCAATCTTAAACAAATTTGCTGGACAAACTTAGTGCGATCTCAAATCATTTGTGACCCCAACTTAGCCAAATCCTCTGGTTCAGCATAACCAACAAGAGAACGACAAGGTCTCCCATACCATGCTTCAAACGGAGTCATTTTAATACTCGATTAACAGTTATTATAGTAAGAGAACTCACACAAAGGTATATATTTTTCCATGAACCTCCAAATCCTAGTATATAAGCCCTGAGCATGTCATCCAACACATGGACCAGCTTTTCAGTCTGACCATCCACCCATGGATGAAATGTAATGATAAAATGAAACTGAGGGTCGAACAGTTCCTGTATGCTTTGCCACTACCGTGCATCACAATCAGAAACTATCGTTAATGACACTCCAAACGATCAAACCACCTCTCGCGCACACAATAAGTTCAGTTGTGTAAAGGTATTCGAAACAGTCATAGAAAGAAAATGAGCAGACTTTGTCAGACCATCAATAATAACCCAGACTGCGTTAGGTTTCCTTTGAGAAGTAGGCATATGAGTAACAAAATTCATCACAATATGTTCTATTTCCACTACAGTATGGGAAGTGGCTTCAATATACCTTCAGGCTTCCACTATTAGACTTAAACCTGCTGACAAATTTTACGTCTTTTCACATAATCACCCACATCAGCTTTCATCTTTTGCCACTAATACAATCACTTCATATCATGATACATTCTGGTCCTGCCAGAATGAATGTTACATCTAGACCAATGTGATTATCTCAATATATCATCCCGAATCTCAACTACCGATGGAATCCAAAGTTTGCCTCTAAGCCTCAAACTTTGATTCGCAGACTCAGCTCAATTTGAATTATTACTATCAACAACTAACACTTTGAACTTCACATAATCCACATAACTTTGTTGATATTCTATCACTTTTTAAATAGAGACGGTTTGTACTTTAAGTTGAGAACAAATTGGTTCATCATCAGCCTCAGGAATCTCCAACAAATTCACAACAATGACTTTTTTGAACAAGTTACACTCGTAAGTCAATCAACTAGCTGCCCGCAATGTTTCAATACTTTTCCTACTCAGTGCATCAATAAAAACATTTTCTTTACTTGGATGGTATTCAAGACTAAAATCAAAGTCTTTCAAGTGTTCAAATCATATTCTTTGCCTGATATTCAACTCTTTTTTAGAGAATAAATACTTCAAAATTTTATAGTCTAAAAATACCGTGAAGCTTTTCCTATACAAATAGTGTCTCCACAACTTCAAAGTAAACACAACAACCACTAGTTCAAAATCATGAACAAGATAATTGCTCTCGTGGATTTTTTTATTTATATTTTCGAGAAGCATAATATGAAATTCAAGAATTTCATAAACACGATTAACAATTTAATTAAGTATTTTTGAATTTAATTCGAAATTATGTTTCCGAGGTGGGACCAACGTGTTACGAACCAGAGATCATAAGTTAAAATATTATTTTTGTGTGTTATGTGCTTAGTGAATGTAATATAATTTATTCGACGCGAAATAGGATCCAGTAAAGATTTAGACTTGGTGTCCGTATGTTTCAGAGTGCGATGTGATTTTTTTCAATTTATGGCGCGATAAGTCAATATTTATATATTTTAGTAGTTTATTTTAGTATATTTAAATATGAAAAGTCTCAAAAATATATATATTTAATTATATTTTTTGGTCGTTTCTAGGTGAAACGGAGTGAGCGGTTGAATTGTGGCGGAACAATACTAAAAATGGAGTATTTACATGCAGTGATCGGATATCGGACAGTTTGCCTAAAGTTATGCGTTGCGCGGTGGGTAGAAGTGGAGAAAAAATATTTAAACCAATTAGGCGATGCCACGTCAGCACCACGCGTAACCCATCATCACAGCAGCAGCCACATGGTGCATTTTCATTGGATACCAGCACAACATCACGTCACTCATTGCTGTCTCAACCAATCAGAAGCCACCACGTAGAGCAACAAATTAGCTCAACCAATCAGCAGTCGTCGCGTCAGCATTACACAATACACATCACGCCCGCATTTTTCTCCGCGCTTCAGCTACCAATCGATCTGCCTCGGGATGCGTGACCACACAGACTCTTGGTTTTTTGTCAAATTCACGTGATTTCTCTCCGTTTTAGCTAGCATGCACCACGTGTCGCTCTCTCAAAGC
The DNA here is from genome assembly GCA_039657365.1 of Stephania yunnanensis. Taxonomy (NCBI): domain Eukaryota; kingdom Viridiplantae; phylum Streptophyta; class Magnoliopsida; order Ranunculales; family Menispermaceae; genus Stephania; species Stephania yunnanensis. Next base: position 23,042,246 of record CM077583.1, read on the forward strand.
AAACACAACGTCATCGCAATGGTCTTCTACAATAGTGTGCGAACATGTGGCGCTCCATAACACACCAGCGTGTCACAAACAGCTTACTCGACCAATCTGGAAGTGCCACTTTAGCGTGACAGCACCAAACGAACCAATAGTGTTGTGATACGTGGCGAACACCTATTTTCAAGTCGAAAACAGCCCTACGATGCTCCTCGGCGCACGAGTCACCTCTCCAACCCTAAAAATTAGTTTCTCTCACCTCCCGAGATCAATATTTAGTAGTTTTATATATTAAGAACTTAGGTTTTATTTTTTTGGAACACCGATTATTATTATTTTAGCATCAACTTTCTTCAATGACGATGTTCGACTAATCAACTCTTCACCTAGGTCAAAGGGGAAACAAGTAGGTTTCATGATTCATGACAAAAACTATGTAAGATCTATTATTTTAATTTAATTTAATTTAATTTCTCCTATTTCATTGTTGTTGATTTTAATGAATATGGTTTAAATCTAGGGTATGTATACGACCAATGCATGCTTTTAGGTGGACAATCTATAGTTATTTGGACTATTAGTATCCGTGTAATTGTGCTTTTAGGCCAATAAAGTAACAAACACTCACTCGTTTACCATCAAACCCTTTCGGTTCTTGAGTGTGCAACAATTGAATCTATGTTAAATCGGGAGCGGATGCGATCCAGTTATTTATGATTAGTGTTCCCATATACCCAAATTACTGCGGTTAGTGTGTTAAACCCGATTGGCGGTTGTCTAGGGTTATACATTAATTATGGAAATATTTTGTGGCGGACGTTCTGTCTATCGAAATTAGGGGAATTAGGAATTTCTGGCGGATGTCAATTTTCCATAGCTAATCTGGGAGAAATTGAATTAATAACTTTTTGGGATGATTGATGACCATTAATGCCATTGAATCTTGATTCTTGCTTGTGGAACCGTAGACTTAGGTGATATCTTCTCATTGATATTATTTTTGCGAATCTTTTTATTTGTTCTAGTTTAATTAATTATTTCATTAAATTTCTTGAAAACCCCTATTTTTAGTTAACTTGGAGTGAAACTCAAGTCCTGTGGATTCGACCCCGCATTTACCACTACTACACCCTTATGGTTGGTAACTCGATTGAGGGTTATATTTGGCATGCACGACACGTGATCAAGTTTTGGCGTTGTTGCCGGGGACTTAGTCTTTACTCTGAGTTTAGGTTTCTTTTCTTTTTTCTTTTTTTGTTTTGTGCTACCACACCTCACTCAGTCAAAATTGGCTGGTTCATTGTTACCTTTCGATCCTGAACCGGAGAGAACATTTCATAGGTGGATTAGATAGACCCAACTTAGGCAACAAGAAGGCCGAAATCCCTTGAATATGGCTGCAAATCACCAAATCACCATGGTCTTGCATCGACTATCTGGATAATGCCGAAGACTTTGAGTTGAGGTTTGGGTTCATTCATCTCCTACCATCCTTCCATGGTGGCGAGAATGAAGATCCTGTTAATTTTCTACAGGAGTTTCATACTACCTATAAGGCAATGAAGATGAAATGGTCAAGCTCAGATCTTTTCCGTTTTTCCTTAAAGACAAAGCTAAAGGAATGGCTTTTCTACATTTCGCATGGTTGTATTAACTCCTAGAATAAAATAACAACCGCGTTTTTGAATGAATACTTCCCTGAGGATAGAGTTGCTCAGCTCATCAAAGATATATGCAGCATCAAAATGAGGTCGGGTGAATCATTTGGTGTATATTGGGATTGCTATAAGCGATTGATTGCTAGTTGCCTATAGTATGGCCAGTCTAAGAAGGTCATAGTTTCGATTCTTCTATGTTGGCATGTTACCCATAGAACTGTTGGGTTTTGGGGTTTATACGCAGCGGAGATTACAAAATTTTTTTGACAAAAACCCCAACAGGATCCGAATCTAATTCCATTAAAACATTTAAACCAAGAAAATTTAATCATACCTTGGTCGCAAAATACCTTTCTGAAGGTTGATCGATCTCTAAGGCGCTGCCAACGACGAACACTCTCTACCAGTAGTCGACACATAAATGGCGGCCGAGATTCGAAGTGCTAGCTTCAAGAGAATACCAAACCTTTTGTTTATCTCCAAATCGATCCAAAGCGTACCAGAAAACCCTAAGTCCTTTCTAAGACGAAAATAGAGTTTCGGCCCTTAATCTTTCGTGTGTGTGTTCTAACTTAAAACGTCTATTTATACAACCCTTGTATATAGACGGTTAAGTAAATTACAAATATACGCCTACTTAAAGAAGTATAAGTGTAATACACCACAAGAACGTTTCTGTCATGAATTTTATCATATAAAATTCATTTTTCCGAACCATCTTAAAATCTAGTAAAACCATTCTTAGTGTGCGACCCAATAGGCTCATACAACGTTGGTAGTGAACCAAAACACATTTTGGTATATAAGTCATAAGCAGCCTCTAGCAAGACATTATGACTACCCAAGTCGTACGAATATCAAATTGATACAACCTAATCAATAGTGTATATAACATCCTTTTGTCACACGATATCCTTTTGATCAAACATAAGGCATGGAATTGTCATCCAACATGTTCAATCGTACTAGTCTCGATCTCTAGGTAGACCTGTAAACTCCAAGTGACATTGATCAATATCAATTCACTTAGACTAGGCCTTTAACGAGTCTAACACATCGAGGGATCCACTGGATATCTCTCTTTATATGAGAGGGACACATTCTATCTCGATTGCATAACTTCATCACATTGCTCACACAGTAACCAATCAAAACCTTTATAATCGTCCGGTTAAAGACAACGTTTGATTGTGTCAAATAACTGTGTTCTAATGTGAAGTCTCTAGTAATCTCAAGTCAGAGGACTAAAAATATACCTATCATGAGAAACAACTATGACTAAATCCATGTGATGTTCTCATAGCGGGTCAATCCAATACTTTGTTCCCTAACAAGTACTCATGATGTTGATTCGTATCCATATACGTATAATCATCATATGATCATCAGTCAAGACTCACACTAGTCTTAATTCATTATAGTTCCCAGTATAATGATCGACTAGGGACATTTAAGATATTTCTACAAATACCCACAGATCTTATTATAATGTAAACATGTAAATTAGTTATAATAAACAACAAATGAAATCCTCTATTTTATTAACTAAAAGTATTCATTAAGAAAGTTAATGGATTGACCTAGGGCACATGCCCCAACATCTCCCACTTGCACTGGGGCCAATCATACATGCATCTAATGCCTAATGATCTAACATGACCATCATGTTTTGCTTGTGGAAGAGCTTTTGTCAATGGATCTGCAACGTTGTCTTCGGTAAGTACTCTGCAAATCTTCACGTCTCCCCTCTCAATAATTTCTCTAATGAGATGAAAACGCCTAAGTATATGTTTGGATCTGTGGTGTGATCTAGCTTCCTTAGCCTGTGCTATTGCCCCGTTATTGTCACAATACAAACAAACAGGGTTAGCAATACTTGGAACCACACCTAGTTCAGAAATGAACTTTTTGATCCAAACTGCCTCCTTTGCTGCATCGGACATTGCAATATTCTCAACTTCTATTGTAGAACCAGCCACATTCTCTTGCTTCGAACTTTTCCAGCTTACTACACCCCCATTCAAAGTAAACACATATCCAGACTGTGATCTAAAATCATCTATATCAGTTTGAAAACTTGCATTTGTGTAACCATTTACAACTAGATCATTTTCAAAACCTCCATAGACCAAAAGCACTTCCTTAGTCCTTCTTAAGTATTTAAGGATGTTATTTACTGCCATCCAGTGACTCTCACCAGGATCTAACTGATATCTGCTTCAAGTGCTCAAAGCATATGATACATCAGATCGAGTGCATAGCATGGCATACATGATAGATCCAATGGCTGATGCATATGGAATCTTATTCATACGGTCTCGTTCATCATTTGTCTTAGGACATTGAGTCTTGCTGAGACTTATGCCATGAGACATTGGTAACAATCCTCTTTTAGAGTCTTGCAAACTGAACCTATTCAGCACCTTGTCTATGTAAGCAATTGACTTAGACCTATTAGCCTCTTAGATCTATCCCTATAGATCCTTATCCCTAGGATATAGGCTGCATCTCCAAAGTCTTTCATTGAGAAACAATCCCTAACCAAGACTTAACATTCTGCAATGTTGGGATGTCATTTCCGATGAGTAATATATCATCAACATACAGTACCAAAAAGATAACTACACTCCCACTGACCTTCTTGTATACACAAGGCTCATCTTCATTCTTAATAAAACCAAAATCCTTGATTGCCTCATCAAAATGAAGATTCTAACTCCGAGAATCTTGCTTTGATCTATAAATGGATCTTTGAAGCTTGTATACCTTCCTAGAATTCTCAAGATGTACAAAACCTTTAGGTTGTGTCATATACACGTCCTCAAGCAGCTTTCAGTTAAGAAATGTTGTTTTTACATCCATTTGCCATATCTCATAGTCATAATATGCAACAATGACAATTAAAATTCTTATGGATTCAAGCATGGCTACTAGCGAAAAAGTTTCATCATAATCAACACTTTGAGTCTGCCTGAAACCTTTTGCTACAAGTCTTGCTTTAAAAGTATGCACTTAGCCATCCATGTCAGTTTTCTTCTTAAAAACCCATTTACATCCAATGGTCTTACCCCCTTCCGGAAAATCAACCAAGTTCAAAACTCGGTTATCATACATGGATTGCATATCATAATTCATGGCACTTAGCCATTTATCTGAGTCTGGTCCAGACATAGCCTCCTAATAAGTGGTGGGCTTATTTTGATCCATAAGCAACACATCACGACTATCAGTAACGAGAAATACGAATCTCTCTGGCTCATGTCTTACCCTACCAGATTTATTTGGGCCTTGTGTAACTTGTGGAGGTTCAACTAGTTCAAAACATTGTTGAACTTCCGTAGCGGTTCAGGGTTTATCTGTAATTCTTGAACTTCTTCAAGATTTATTTCTCTCCCACTAGTGTCTTTTGAAATAAACTGTTTTTCCATAAAGGCACCATACCGAGCAACAAACATTTTATTCTCAGCGGGATTATAAAATGTAATATCCTTTTGTTTCCTTAGGATACCCCACAAATAAACACTTGTCAGATTTAGGTGCTAGTTTTTCCGAGACTTGTCATTTTACGTAAGCCTCACAACCCAAATCTTAAGGAAAGATAAACTAGGTCTTTTCCCATACCATATCTCATATGGTGTTTTATCAACCGCTTTAAAAGGAACTCGATTTAGAGTGAAAGCTGCAGTTTATAATGCATAACCCTAAAAGGATAATGGAAGATCTGCATGACTCATCATAGATCGAACCATATCTAATAAGGTTTGATTTCTCCTTTCAGAAACTCCATTCCACTGTGGAGTTGCTGGTGGAGTCAATTGGGAGACAATCCCACAATTTCTAAGATGATCATCGAATTCTTAGCTCAAATATTCACCACCTGATCTGACCTAAGTGTTTTGATAGTTTTACCAAGTTGATTCTGCACTTCATTTTGAAACGTTTGAAACATCTCAAATGATTCAGCTTTATGTTTCATTAGATATACATAACCATATCTGCTGAAATCATCAGTAAATGTAATGAAGTACATATAACCTCCTCTAGCCATTGTATTTATAGGACCGCATACATCAGTATGTATTAGACCTAATAAATCACTTGCCCTTTTACTGTGTCCAGTAAAGGGACTTTTAGTCATCTTGCCTAGTAAACAAGATACGCACATTTCATATGTTTCTAAATCAAATGAATCTAGAAGTCCATCTTTATGGAGCTTTGTTATGCGTTTCTCGTTTATGTGCCCGAGACGACAATGCCAAAGATAGGTTTGATTCAAGTCATTTGACTTGAATCTCTTTATATTTATGTTAAAGACTGGAGTATCAGTGAACCTTTTCATGCTTAGAATATAAAGACCATCACACAAATCAACATTTGCATAAAATATACCTTTACGAGAAATGGAACATCTATTATTCGCAATAATAAAATCAAAACTATCCATATCCAAGCATGAAACAGAAAAGATGTTTTTGCTCAAGGCAAGCACAAAATAACAATTATTTAAAGTTAAAATAAGTCCACTAGGTAAGACTAAGTCATATGATCCAACATTTAGGGCAGCAACTCTTGCTCCATTCCCTACGTGGAGGATGACTTCTCCTTTATTCAATTTTCTACTTCTGGTGAGTCCCTGCACATTTATACAAGTGTGAGATCCACATCCGGTGTCTAATACACATGAATCACTAGTAGATAAATTAATTTCAATAACATAAATACCTGTAGTGGTAGTCGCACTACCCTTTTTCTTCTTTAGATCTTCCAGATAGAGCTTGCAATTTCTAAACCAATGTCCAGGTGCATGACATAAACGACAATTTCCTTCCTTTTCTTTTGGGTGTTTTCAAGCAGAAACAAGCTAGGGATTGACTTGTTCCACAAGCTTTGCGACAGGTGCAACAACGCCTTGCCAACTCTAGCTTTGCCTTTCTTCTTCATTCCCTTTCCCTTTTGGACCATCAACACATTACTAGAGGGTTTCTTCATATTTTATTCAGCAGTTTTGAGCATCAAATGCAACTCTGAAATTGATTTCTCCATATTATTCATATTGTAGTTCATCACAAATTGTGAGTAACTCTCTGGTAATGAATTCAGGATAGCCTTTGGGAAATCCGAGTCTATCAAGCTGGTCAACATAGCCTTTCATCTTCAAAACATGAGGACTAACTGACGCACCCTCACTCATCTTGCAAGAATGTAGGTTCTTGACTGTCTCGAACCTTTCTTGCCTAGCTTGCTGTTGGAACATTTCCTTCAGCGTTATAGCCATGTCGTAGGCTTTCATTAGTTCCATGTCCTTTTGAAGTTCAGGAACCATAGTTGCCAACATAATACATGCAACATCAGTAGAATCGTTGACATGCTTATTATGCGCATCCTTCACGGCTTTCGTAGCATTGGCTGGTGGGTCCTTAGGGATTGGAGCATCTAGGTTAGACAACTTGCGTTCATGCTTAAGAACAATTCTCAAGTTTCTGAACCAGTCAAGAAAGTTAGTCCCAAATAGCTTATCCTTCTCAAGGATAAATCACAGTGACAAGGGATTATTGTTACTTGAAGAGGCCATTGATCTACAATAAAGATTATGCAAAGTTTATTTTATTATAGATGAATAGACTCCCACTAAATTAACAACCCTCCTAAAACACATTATTTATTTAGGGGACTAAAATCCATATTTCACCAAATTCTATGACTGTTATGGCATGAAACACTGAACGAGATGATTCAGGTAGGTAACAGTTACCAATTACATCTTATGTAATTTTAGATACTTTTATGAGATATGAGACATCATATGTCTTATCATGTTTTTATCTCATCATGTGCCTAAAGCTCAAAACTATTTTGATAGCTTTATTAAGTCAGACCATTTTAAACATTTAGGTAACTCTTATCCAACTTGTTTCACCAAGATAACACAATACACCCAGCTATGGCTGAAACTGTATTAGTGTGATCGAGGCCTTGACAAGTGTTTAAAATGGATGTGATGAGACTTAAAATTTAATAGAGAGATTTTATTTAGTTTTAGTGATTTTATGTAAACAATGAAATATCATATATTTTAATTGATTTGTTAAATCACTAAACAATTTGAAGATTTTTATACTGTTCACTAATAAAAGAATTTTCGTGCGCTAGGATTATTAGTTAGACGGCGGTCCCATTGGTCAATGACAATATGTGGTTCCATTGACCGATCAAGCGAACGAGGGGCAGGGCATCGCCCCCTTTTTTTTTTAGAAGACTAATTTCAATTCCGAAAATTAAAATTCGCTATAGAAAATCATATTTTCCGCTGATTTTATTTTCCTAAATTTACCCCTTAATTTATCCAAAATTAAGTCAATTAAAACATTTTTAATTAACCCGAGCCCACATCTAACTAGTCATCTTATCATAATCCAATTAGGACTTAAGATATTTGAATCCTAGCAAATCTCCAATAACAAAATTCTTCATATTTATCTCCTATCCAATAGGGATAACGAAACCGATTTTGCTTATATCTCCTAATCTAATTTGTTATCTATCTTTATCAAATAGAAACTTCATAACAAAATAGATATAAAGAGATAAATAAACAATTTCAAAGATTAATTATTTGCAATTTCGGTCCTCATCCAAATAATCACAAACATGTCATTGAATCATGAACTACTATCCCAATCGAACCTAATGGTGTCATGGATCACAAAACACGAAACTCAATTCATTAAAATTATTCGAATTAACCTAACGTGGTTAGTAGCATGTACGAAACTAATTTCAATTAAATCACGAATATATGTATCATATACAAAAAACATGATAATAAATCTCACATAAAACTTATGTATATCACATATACATCAACTATTAACATGCTTTCAATCTTATATCATGTATATATCAGAAGAAAACATGCAATGAATTTAATGGAATCGAACTCGAAGGCTCTGATACCACTGTTGGGTTTTGGGTTTATACGCAGCGGAGATTACAAATTTTTTTTGACACAAACCCCAACAGGATCTGAACCTAATTCCATTAAAACGTTTAAACCAAGAAAACTTAATCATACCTTGGTCGCAAAATTCCCTTCTGAAGGTTGATCGATCTCTAAGGTGCTGCCAACGACGAACGCCCTCTACCAACAGGAACGGCGGCCGAGATTCGAAGTACTAGCTTCAAGAGAATACCAAATCTTTTGTTTCTCTCCATAATGATCCAGAGCGTACCAGAAAACCCAAAGTCGTTTCTAAAATGAAAATAGAGTTTCAGCCCTTAATCTTTCGTGTGTGTTCTAACTTAAATCGTCTATTTATACAACCCTTGTGTATAGACGGTTAAGTAAATTACACATATACCCCTACTTAAAGAAGTGTAAGTGTAATACACCACAAGGACGTTTCTGTCATGAATTTTATCATATAAAATTCATTTTTCTGAATCATCTTAAAATCTCGCAAAACCATTCTTAGTGTGCGACCCAATAGGCTCATACAACGTTGGCAGTGAACCAAAACACATTTTGGTATACAAGTTATAAGCGACCTCTAGCAAGACATTATGACTACCCAAGTCGTACGAATATCAAATCGATACAACCTAATCAATAGTGTATATAATATCCTTTTGTCACACGATATCCTTTTGATCAAACATAAGGCATGGAATTGTCATCCAACATGTCCAATCGTACTAGTCTCGATCTCTAGGTAGACTGAAAATATTCAAGTGACATTGATCAATATCAATTCACTTAGACTAGGTCTTTTAACAGTCTAACACATCGAGGGATCCACTGGATATCTCTCTTTATATGAGAGGGACAAATTCTATCTATATTACATAACTTCATCACACAGTAACCAATCCCAACCTTTATAATCGTCCGGTTAAAGACAACGTTTGATTGTGTCAAATCACTGTGTTCCTAATGTTGAATTCTCTAGTAATCTCAAGTCAGAAGACTAAAAATATACCTATCATGAGAAACAACTATGACTTAATCCATGTGATGTTCTCATAGCGGGTCAATCCAGTACTTTGTTCCCTAACAAGTACTCGTGATTTCGATTCGTATCCCTATAGATATAATCATCATATGATCATCAGTCAAGACTCATATTAGTCTTAATTCATTATAGTTCCCAATATAATGATCGACTAGGGACATTTAGGATATTTCTGCAAATACCCATAGATCTTATTTTAACATAAACGTGTAAATTAACTATAATAAACAACAAATGAAATCCTCTATTTTATTAACTAAAAATATTCATAAAGAAAGTTAATGGATTGACCTAGGGCACATGCCCCAACCAGAAAGATGCATGATTGATAATGCGTGTAGGGGTCACATTCGAGACAAAGCTCCAATCCAAATGAAGCAATTGTATGAGAACATCGCATAGTAGTCACGCCTTTATGGTGATCTTGATGCTACTGCTTACCGAAGTCTGACTACAGGGAGTGTCTCGAGTTTCACTGACCATAAAATTGACCAACTAACCTCCATGATGGAACGTCTCATCTCCTTTGGCAAAGTGCAAGTCAAAGCTTATGGCTTATGCAATGCCACAAATCATGCAACTGATGAATGTCCTACTCTCTTTGAGGACAATCAACAAGCCAATGCCATGGGTAATCAGTTCCAAGGACCATCTGGAGTCCCATTTGAGAATACATATAATCATGCAACGACGAGGAACAACCTGAAGTTAAGTTACAGGCCTCAAAACCAGAACTATCAGACCTTCATCCCTAGAGGTCAACCGTTGCCTACATCGTCCAATAATTCCTCTTCACTTGAGTATATGATGAAAGCCCTTATAGATCAACAAAACTAATTTATGAGTGAAATGGCCCAACTTGAAGGTACCGAGAAATCCATCATCGAAACCAATTCGGTGGTCCAAACTCTTCAAGTTCGAATGGACCAAATGACACAATAGAATGAACATCTCGAGGATAAAGGAAAGTTGCCTTCGCAACCTTACCCGAATCTTAACGCGAGTGCTAACGCAGTCACACTCCGAAGTGGTAAAGAGCTGGAGGGACCCAAAAGGAACAATGGGTCATCTGATGCCAAATATAAGGCAAATAAGGAAGAACAAGAAGTAGTAATGACTCTGTTTGTCCCTAAACAGAAGGTAACTACTCAAAAGGAAGCACCACCCACATTTAAGGTCAAACCTCCTTTTCCACAACGACTCATCCTATATAAAAAAAATGAGGAAGAAAAAAAAATTCTCAATACCATTCGACGAGTGGAAATCAATATTAACTCCTCGACGCGCTGAAGCAAGTCCTTAGGTACGCAAAGTTTCTTAAGGAATGTTGGGGCGTGTGCCATAGGTCAATCTATTAACTGTCTTTATGAATGATTTTAGTTAATAAAATGAGGATTTCATTTGCTGTTTATTATAATTAATTTGCATGTTTACATTATAATAAGATAAGGTATTTACAAAAATATCCTAAATGTCCCTAGTCGATCATTATACTAGGAAGTATAATGAATTAAACTAGTGTAAGTCTTGATTGATGATCATATAATGATTATACGTAAAGAGATACGAATCAAGATCACGAGTACCTGTTAGGGAAGAAAGTACTGGATCGACCCGCTATGAGAACATCACATGGATTAAGTCATAGTTGTTTCTCACGGTATGTATATTTTTTCAGTCCTCGACTTGAGATTACCAGAGACTTACAAAAAATTTGACACAATCAAACGTTGTCTTTAACCGAACGATTATAAAGGTTGTGATTGGTTACTATGTAAGCAATGTGATGAAGTTGTGTAACCAAGATAGAATTTGTCCCTCTCATATAAAGAGAGATATCCAGTGGATCCCTCGATGTGTTAGACTGTTAAAAGGCCTAGTCTAAGTGAATTGATATTGATAAATGTCACTTGGATGTTTTCAGCCTACCTAGAGATCGAGACTAGAACGATTGGACATATTGGACGACAATTTCATGCCTTATATTTGATCAAAAGGATATCATGTGACAAAATGATGTTATATAAACTATTGATTAGGTTGTATCTATTTGATATTCGTACAACTTGGGTAGTCATAATGTCTTGCTAGAGGCCGTTTATTACTTGTATACCAAAATGTGTTTTGGTACACTGGCAACGTTGTATGAGCCTATTGGGTCACACACTAAGAATGGTTTTGCGAGATTTTTAGATGGTTCAAAAAAATGAATTTTATATGATAAAATTCATGATAGAAACGTCCTTGTGGTGTATTACACTTATACTTCTTTAAGTAGGGGTATATGTGTAATTTACTTAACCGTCTATATACAAGGGTTGTATAAATAATCGAAACTATATTGTGTTTTTAGAAATGAGTTAGGGTTTTCTGGTACGCTCTGGATCATTTTGGAGAGAAACAAAAAGGTTTGGTATTCTCTCGAAGCTAGCACTTCGAATCTCGCCGCCATTCGTGTGTGGGCTGCTGGTAGAGGTCGTTCGTTGTTGGCAGCGCCTTAGAGATCGATCAACCTTCAGAAAGGTATTTTGCGTCCGAGGTATGATTAAGTTTTCTTGGTTTAAAAGTTTTTAATAGAATTAGACTCGAATCCTGTTGGGGTTTTTGTTAAAATTGTTTAGTAATCTCCGATGCATATGAACCCCAAAACCCAATAAGGAACTATACACTAACAAAGGAAAACTAAAAGGCAACGAAAAAGTCTAAACGGGAGAAACCGTCACGGCTATCCTACAGAAGAAGTTGCCTCCTAAATGCAAGGATATTGGGATGTTCACAGTACCTTATGTTATAGGTGATGTAAGCATTCAGAGGGTTATGTGCGACTTTGGCGCTTCCATTAATGTCATGCCATTTTCTATTTATGAGACATTTCATGCATGCCCATTAGAGGAGACTGGTATTGTCATTCAGTTGGCAGACCATTCCTTTGTCAAACTTGTTGGTGTTCTTGAGGACATTCTAGTCCGAGTGAACAAGTTTGTGTTTTCTACCGACTTCTACATGGTAGATATGAAGAAGGAGCCATTCCCCAATGCTTCGTCGGTACTCCTAAGATGTCCATTTTTGAAAACGGCGAAGACAAAGATAGATGTTGATGATGGATCTCTTAACATGAAATTTTACAGCGAAGTCATCAAGTTTAACATCTATGATGTGATGCGATACCCCAGTGATATGTCGTCTATGGTATGTACCATGGACTGTGTGGATCCACTCGTTGAGCATAACTTGATCACAAGTGGCGATGAAGAAGTTAAAGTAGTGTTAAAGCATCATCTCGATACTACTCAAATCTACGAGAGTGATCTGAACTTCGACACTGATGTCGAGGATGTTATTTTCGAGTTAGATTCATTCCAACCCCTGCTCCCAAGTGTCTATCATTGGAGTTTCCTACTTCTAACTCTGAACTTTCTCCCTCCTTGGTTAAAGTTCCCATACTTGAGCTGAAGCATTACCTGAGCACCTAAAGTATATGTTTTTCAGTGAGAATGACACACTTCCTGTGATCGTCTCAGCCAAACTTACACATTTGGAGGAATAGAGGCTCCTTCGAATACTCCAGGAGTTTAAACAGGCTATTGGGTGGACCATAGCAGATATCAAAGGTTTGAGCCCTTCCACTTACATGCGTCATATATATATGGAAGAAAGGTCAAAACCTAAGAGGGAAGCCTATAGGAGGCTCAATCTGCTCATGATGGATGTCGTGAAGAAGGAGATATTGAAGCCCTTCATGCTGGCATGATTAACCTCATATCTGATAGTAAATAGGTAAGCCATATCCAAGTGGTCCCTAAGAAAATGGGAGTCACCAATTCACATGGTGAGTTGGTTCTAACCCACATTCAAAATGGATAGCGGGTATGCATTGACTACAGGAAGTTAAACGCTTCCACTAGGAAGGATCACTTCCTCTTACCATTCATTGATCAGATGTTGGAGAGACTAGCCAGTTGTTCTCATTACTGTTTTCTTGACGGTTATTGTGGTTTTCATCAGATAATGGTAGCGCCAGAATACCAGGAAAAGACAACCTTCACCTGTCCGTTTAACACTTTTACCTATCGGCTCATGCCCTTTAGGTTATACGATGCACCTGCCACCTTTCAAAGGTTTATAGTGAGTATATTTTTAGATTTTGTTAGGCATTTCATTGAGGTCTTCATGGATGACTTTACTATTTACGGTGATTCATTCGATAGTAGTCTCAACAATCTGATAAAGGTACTCAATATGTGTATCGATAAGAACCTGGTTCTGAACTATGAAAAATGTCATTTTATGGTGGACCGAAGTCTTATTTTGGGATACATTGTCTCATCCAGGGGCGTAGAGGTAGAACAAGCTAAAATTGATGTTATCAACAAACTTCCCTACCCTACGAATGTACGGGAGATTAGATATTTCCTTGAACACGCTAGTTTCATCAAGGACTTTTCAAAAATCGCACATGCCCTATGCCATTTACTTCAAAAGGAAAAATTTTGGAGTTTGATTAGGCATGTAAGAGTGCATTTGATGCATTAAAAGATGCACTTACTAGCACACCAGTCATTCGGGCCCCTAATTGGGAGTTTCCATTTGAAATTATATGTGATGCTAGTAATTATGCAATGGGTGCAGTCTTAGGACAGAGAGTCGGGAAAGCTTCACACATCATTTACTATGCTTCTCGGACTCAAGACGCGACTTAGATGAACTACACCACTACTGAGAAGGAGCTCCTTGTCGTTATTTTTGCACTTGAGAAGTTTCGGCCTTATCTTTTGGGAACCAAGGTTATCATTTCCTCTGATCATGCTGCCTTGAAGTACCTGATGAGTAAAAAGGATGCCAAACCTAGGATCATTAGATGGATACTCCTACTACAGGAGTTTGACATCATAATCAAAGATAAAAGCGGTACAAAATTTAGTCGCAGACCATATATGTCGACGTGGGTAGCGGATAAAGACTAGGTCGGGGAAAATAATATGCATAATAAATGGGTAAAATGAGTTAAATATTAAAAAATATTGTATAATTGGTGGTTATGGTTTAATTCGGTGCAAGTTTGGTTAAGTATGGCAAGATGAATGGTCCATAAGGGCTTCGTATATCATGGACAAAGTTAAGATTTTTAGGGTTTTGCCATGACCAAAATCAGTGTTTTAGACATTTTATAAAAATAGACTATTTCGTTAAGAGTTTGGTTCAATTCGGTGAGAAATCGAATCGAAAACAAGTTATGGAACCCAAAACATGTCAAAATAGGACTTTCGGGAATTAATAAATAAAAAGAAATTAAGTTGCTAACAAACAGCTGAGGGTTTATATATAAATATATATATAACAAATGAATCGACTTTCAAATGTTGAAATTGTTTTGTTTCTCTAAACCCTCGATTTGGGTTTTCACTCACGGAGCTCCCGATATCCAATTTGCATCTGATTTCTTTCTGCAAAATCGTAGAGCATCACGAGATGATCAATTCGAGCTAACGTTCCATGGTAGAAATGAGGTATTCAGCCCACAATTTGGTAAATTCTCAATGCAGGGCATTGTCCTTAATTCAATTTCACTACAAAAAATAGTAAATTAGAAATGGAATAGAAAGGGAATAGCAACAGAAAAGACACAGATTAGCAAAGAAATAGAAGAAAAAAGACAATTAGAGACGAATTAGAAACGAAATTAATTTCATTTATAAAATCGTCATTGTTAAATATTTAGCAACAGAAATTATTTTTCATCTCTAAATAAAGACGGATTAGAGATGAAAATAGCACAAAAAAATTGTTTTAAACTTGCATTCCGTTGGTATTTCATTGCTAATTAGCAACGGAATAGCAACGGTCTTCAAGGGTTTCGTTGCTATTCCGTTGCTAATTAGTTACAGAATAGCAGTAGAACTTAAGGTTTCCATTGCTAATTAGCAACATAATAGCAATGGTATTCAAGAGTTTTGTTCCTATTCTGTTGCTAATTAGCAACGAAATAGCAATGGTCTTTAAGGGTTCCATTGCTAATTAGCAATGGAACGCAAGTCATAAACCCATAACATATGCTTGATGTCCATTGCTATTCCATTTGTATGCGCAAAATCCTTTTTTCATTGCATTTTGTTACAACACGGCTCTTCTAAACAACAAACCTATAAATGACATTCTCCAACACCCTGCACCCCTTCAACGACTCCTTGGGGGTGCTATAACATCATTCAAAATCAAATTTCATACCATTCATTCACACAAAATATCAAATATTACCTACCAAATTAAACCTAGAAAAGAGAATTTAATCTCATATGCACAAAAAGTTGTTTGAATTTTACTTACAAACCCAAAAACGTTTTTACCAACTAAAATACCTAACTTTCATCACCAAGGTACTCCTCATCCAGCCAATCATGGTTGGCCTCATCATCATAGTCGTGTTGCTGCTATGGTGAACGAGCCGGATCCATCCCAACCTGCTAATGATGCTCCTAAGCTGGTGGCGGTGGTGGTGGTGGTGCATGAATGGTGCATTCCCAACTAGCTTTGCACAAAAGCCTTGAACTGTGTAAGCCTTTGAACAACTGCATCAAGCTTTGAACGCCGCACCATCGGCTCTCGGGACGTACTGGCACCGAGATATTCATATTTCCTCTTCCTCTTGGCAAGTGACCCTAGCCCATAAATGCGCCCCTTTAAGCACTCTCCTGCTGCATCATAGTAGAGTTGCTTCTCATCAATCGGTAGTTCGGTGTAGCCTGAGTGTGCTCCTCACGCCTCCTTATGAGCTCTGCCTACAAGAAAAAAAAGTAGTCAAAGAAAATAATGAAAATAAATCATTGAGAAAATGAAAAAAAACTAAATAGCCTAAAATCATTTATAATGCTTAAAAATAGCAAAAGTCAATGTAAGAAAATAAGCAAGTAACTAATAGATAATTAAGAAGCAAGTAATTATTGGATATATTCCCTTTAATCATGTGCACACTAATATATTTGAACTTGAGAATGCCAAAAAGGACTTACAAGGGTTATTTTTCTCTTATTAGGGTGGACAGTGAGAATGCAAATGGAAGAAGGTTTGGAGATTTTTCAACATTTTAAGATCATCATGAAGTGAAGAGCTTTGATATGGAAAAATGTTGTAAATAGCTTCATTTAATCAATCGAGTATATGAGGGTCCTATAATGAGATTTATATATGCATGTAAATTATTCAATTGTCTAATGAGAATCATTTGCAAAGAGATGAGCTTCTCATAAGTAGTATTCTAAGTTAATGTAGCACCTACAAATATGATATAAGTGGAAGAGATAGAACACAAACCTCTATAGAAGAAAGGATTTGCATGAAAAAGAATTAAATTAAGCTTAAGTTGGTCGTGTTTGTTTACTACAATGAAAAATAAAAATGAATTAGCGTTTGCGTTAAATATATTTGTTTGTTTACTATAATCTAATGTTTACAAATCCGTTGTTTTAATCCTATGCGACAAAAGCATACAATCAAACATACGTATTTAGCTATGAATGAGATTTTCTTGATCCCCACTTAATGTTGATGATTTTGTTAAAGTTTGCTTCACTTCGCTCTAATCCTAGGAAACAAAAGCACTATGTCAAGATACCTTAAACATTTTTCGAAAAAAATTACCAAGAACATGCATGGTCCATAAAGCTGTGATAGGGACATCAGACAAGAACATGGTCCATAACAAAATTCATGTAGAAAAAGAAACAAGTAATTAATAGCTAATTAAGAAGAAAGTATAATCATATCATTTATTTATAAGCAATTATAAATTTTATATTAACAAGACACTTACATGAAACCGTGCTGATCTGTTATCAATGAATGTCACTCCATCATGATCTTTCATATGAACATAAAGGAATACATCATTAGGAGTAACCTCATCATCTTCTTCCCTATCCAAAGCCTACACACACATAAAAGATCAAAGCTTACAACATATTAGTCGCAACAAACTTATAAGTTTTAAGGAAACGTGAAATAAAAATGACACTTACTAATCCATCTTCATAAGTCCAAAAAGACCGTGTGCCACCAGTGTGCTTCGAAGGGCATGTACTGGGGCCGCCCTTTTCATTTTTTCTATTATGTGAAGCCTTCTCAAACCTAGCCTTGAAATCTGCAGATGCCCGATACTTACGATATCTATTCCATGCCTTATTAGTGACAAAGTCCGACTTCACTCCAAGGGCGCAGAGCTAGTACATCAACGCGCCATACCTAACACACGCCTTTAAATCATAGGCAAATTTCATGATTGCCTCATCAATCGGTTGCCTCATCAATCAATGCATCCCATCAGAAGTTGAAATGCTTCCGTATCGTCCATACAGTATAAACAAGCCATTTTGTCATGTGTGCTCCAACCTGACAACATGTTATATGCGGGAAAGATGCTTACTGTCCACAATAGAGCTGCTCCTATTTGGAAATTTGATTTTGTCGAAACATCGTACATCATTAAATCATTGTGCCATAAATCTTGTAGCTCTCTTACGAGCGGTTACAAGAATACATTTATTTTCTTGCTAGGGTTAATTGATCCGAGAACAATGATTGTCAAGAACATAAATTCTTCTTTCATGCACATCGACGGTGGAAGGTTGTATGGAGTCAAAATCACGAGCCGTAAAGAGTAGTAAGGCCTCATATTTAACCCTAATGGTTGAAAACCATCCGTGTAGAGCCCCAAACGAACATTTGGAGTCTCTGCATCGAACTCTTTATTCACTTCGTTAAAATGATGCCATGCCATCGAATCCGAATAGTGTTGCATAACATCACTTGGGGACATGTGCTCCCCCTGCCAACACATATTTCTAGCTGTTAATTCGGAAGCAAACAAACGTTGCAATCGAGGGCCTAAGGGAAAGTAATACATTTGTTTGCAAGACCTTGTTTTTGTGTTCCTACCGTGACTACGTCGTTGTGTCATGTACCGAGAATTCCTACAAATTTTGCACGATGTTAACTCAAATTCATCTCCCCAATAAATCATACACTAATTTTCGCAACAATCTATCTTCTCGACAGGTAGACCCAATCCTTGCATAAGTCATTTTATTAAGTAAAAACTGTCGACTAATGTGTTGTTAGGCAATGCTTCCATAATGAATTACATGAACTCATCGTAACACCATTTAGAGAAGTGGCGCGCCAATTTCAGAGAAAGCAATCTAGCTATGGCAGACAATTTCGTCATGTTTGTACAACCCGTCCACAATTGCTCATTACTAGCATCAATCATGTCTTATAATTGTTGTGCCAAGGTGGTTTAGGCTCCTCTTCCATATGATTCCAATTAAAACTAGGCCCCACTGCGTTATGTATCATCTCTTGGTAAATCGACAATGGTTAATAATAATCGATGTCGATTTCGTCATCGTAATTATTTTCAAAATCGTAGAAAGTGGATGTCGTATCCTGACCTTCTTTCTCACCATTTTCATAGCAACAATAGTATTCAGGAATGAATCCATACCTACATATGTTGTACTCAATAGTCTGAACGTCCAAGTAAGGTAGAAGTCGACATTTATTGCGATTACATGGGCACCTAATCCTACCCTCATTGTGATAAGTGGTACAATTTGCCTTCGCGAATTCTATGAATTCTTTTAGCATTACAAAAAACTCCCTTCGAATAAACCCGTTATCGAGGCGATTGTACATCCACTCTCTATTCACTATCGACATTCCCTACAAAATACAATGACTTAATTTAAATGCAAATGTCGACAATTCAATTTTTGTAATTGTAGGACTAATCAATGCCTTAAAATACATTTATAAAATATTTTTGTAAGGTTTATTGCAATGCCTTTAGCTAGACCATGAATATATGTTACTTGTACAAAAATTTTGACAGAATTTCCCTTATAACATAGAATACCAAAAAAATCAAAACCTAATAAACATCATTGGGAGAATGCCTAAAGGTCTTACATCTCTCCAACATTTCACAATATCATGTAAACATGAATTAAAAGGCTTAGGAGTGCACATTATAATTATACGAGAAACCACACACAAAAAATGGCATAACCAATTGATTTAGGAGTGACACTAAATTTGTAGGAACTAAATTCTAATTGCAAGAATAAAATAAATATATAGCTAAACATTGATCCTTACGATAATTCAATTAATTCAAACTTTTATTGATTAAATCATACTTGCTATGAAACATGAACATCAAAGTAATATTAGTGAACACAAAAAAATAAGAACAAATAACCACATAGCCCAATTAAGTTTTTCGATAAGAACACATATATAGCCCAACTAATTAAATTTTTGTATATATCTCTTAATGATTTTATGTTATTAATCCAATTAATTTGACACTCATTTTAATCCAATTAAAAGACTAACTAATAGTATTAAAGTAATCCCTAGTTGAAATAAACTAAACAGTCATAATCTTTGTGATTTAAAAAGTCTAGTTACTGATTAACCATCCTATTTACTGTTCGCTAAACTATGATCATCTATCCTCATTTAACAAGGAGTCATTTCTATTAATGTTGGGAAGTACTCAATCAAAATAATATCAAATTGTAGATCAAAAAATAGTAAGAGAGGTTTAGGAATCCTTCATAAGCCTAAAAGTTTGAAATGTAAGCTAACTTACACCCATTAAGTGCACCAAATCGATCGCAATTGCCCCCATTAAGTGCACTAAGTTTGTAATGCAAGCTAACTTGCCCCACTTAAACCATTTATGTTCTTATTCAACTTCTTCTTTGTCCCAATAACATCATACCACTAGTTTTGCATATTCTACAAAAATTTCGGCAGAGTTTCCCCTATAATATAGACTACCATAAAACTTCAGAACCTAATAAATAACAGCGGGATAATGCCTAGGAGGTCTTACATCTCCCTAACATTTCACGATATCATGTAAGCATGAATTGAAAAGCTAAATCCAATACATTAACATTTCAAGAAATTCATAAAATGATTGAAATCACAATTTCTAATCGAAATGAATGCATTGAACAATTGCAAAACTTACATGAATTTCCCCTACTATAGGGAATTTGGGAGAGAAGAAGCGGGTTTAAGTCCAACTAAGATGTTGAATATGACACTACCAATTACGAACGATTTCGAATAATCGAGATGATCATCTTCATTACCTAGAAAATAGCAAAACCAAGTTTAAGAATCAGATGAAAATAAACCATAGAAACATGCAAATGAAAAGAGAATTCTACGGATGATTGTAAGATAATGGTGCTAGCTTGTGCATAGTTAGCAACTTAGGATAAAATATCTCTTAACTTCCTTGAACTCTCGAAAGTAATTTAATCTCAAACTATAAAATAAGTTATATATAAATCAATTTTCGTGAGTTCATTAAACATTTTTTAAAAATGAAAAGATTTTAAAGTTTCATAAACTTTCCTTTGTGTTCTACTTCAAATACTAAGTTATTAGGAAACAAAAATAACTTGTTGTCAGTTTTTGCGAAAAGACATTTATAGGACGTTGGTTTGTTAATCGGTATACAGATGAGCTTCCTAATTGGAAAGATTTAATTGGTGATCTTAGCTCGTGAAGGCTAATTAAGCCTTTAAAATCAACACGAACCTCCAGTTTGATGGCGATTATTTGAGGGGTGGCATTGCAAAACCACAATTTGCACTAGTTAGGGATGGCAATGGTATCACTATGATCAAACAATCAATTTTGTTGCAAATACTATAATGACTAGGTGGCTTTAACATTCTTTTTATCAAATAAGTATCTTTATTTCACATCATGATAGTGATTCGGAAGCATACACATGTAGTTGTATAATTAGACTAGTCTTTTGAATACACTTAAATTTTTTATTTGTGAACACATCTCTCAAATACACATGCAGTTGTATAATAGGTCACTTTATTTAACATTTCAAATACTAATTGAATAATTCATCTTACGTATATATTATTCTTTCTTTATTGTTGTACCAAGTGGACAAACGTAGATTGCACCATCATACATTTATTATTAATTAGCACCAATTAAATTAGAGGATTACAAATGGAACTCAGCATGTGCACTATATATATCACAAACATATATACGTATGTAGTCTTAGAGGCAAACTAACTTAGGGAGCCATCAAACTGGGGATTCAATTGGAATTAATATCATGAAATTCTCTTAAAGAATAGCAAAAATTAAGAGGTTGAGAAGTTATAGAGAAGAACACCAAATAACCAACACAACAACAACAACACAAACTCAGAAATTCAAACTATTATAGCAAAATCAATACATTTAATCATTCATTCTCAAAAGATCGACAAAACTCAGATCAACAATCAAATAGGGTTCTAATAAATAGATACAAATCAAAAGAACTTGATATTCTAACAAAATCAAACAAGAAAACTCACCTCATCTTCTCTTCAAGACTAAAATAAGTGGAAAAAGAAAATCTAGACTCAGACGATGGTGATGTCAGGGTGGACGCGACAAACGACAACGATCTTGTCAAGGTGAGTGCGAACGGTGGCAAGGTAAATGTAGGCGACGGTGATCTCATCATAGACCTGACAGAGAAAACAGAGGGGAATGTGAAGGCAGCGGGGTGAAGAACGTAGGAGGGGAGGCACTCGGTGCAGAGAGAGGGGGACGGAGAAGATAGTGCACCTGATAACGAAAATGGACGATGAAGATCTCTAATCGGCATTAGAGGCTAGGGCAGCGAGGAGGTAGTCGAAACAAGTGGAGGAGGGAGGCAGTCAGTGCAGAGGAGAGAAAGGAGGAAGGGAACAGAGAGAGGAAGGGAGGCGGTCGGTGCATAGAGAGAGGAAAATGGAGAAAATCTCCAAGTCGGTGGTGGTGACGAGGAGGGATTCGAAACCGGCGGAGGAGGAGAGGCGGTCGGTGCAGATAAGAGAGAGGAGGATGGGAGCAGAGAGATGAGGGGAGGTGGTCGGTGCTGAGAGAGAGGAAGATGGAGAAAATCTCCAAATTGGTGCTGGCGGCGAGGAGGGAGTCAGAACTGGGGGAGAAGGGGAGGCTGTTATTGCATAGGCAAACGGTGAAGCGGCGGTGCATCTCACGCTGAGGCGTCGATACAGAGATGAGGTATATGTGTTTTGTATGTGTGAATGAGTTCGTGTGTATTGATTAATTTGCAATACATGCTTTTTATCTCATTTTTCAATTTAGCAGTAGAATACCAATGAATCTCATTTAGCAACGGATTAACAACGCAATCCGTTGCAAATAGGTTAGTAATCCATTGTGATTTATATTTTGCAACTGTTTATCAATGGATTAGTAACATATTAGGCGAATCCCGTTGCTAATCCATTAGTAATTTAGAATCCATTGCTAATCCGTTGCTAAAACTGAATTGCAACATATTAGCAAGGGAATTTTAGGCGATAAATTTTGCAGGTTTTGTTTTACCAATGGAATTTATTTCCGTTGGTAATCTATTTCTAATTAGTAAAAAAAACTCCCTTCCATATTTTGCTGCTATTTCTTTGTTGATTGGCAATGGACACTTATTCCGTTGCTAATTCCATTTTTTATTTGCTATATTTTACGGTGTTTGAATTATCGCAATTTTTTGATTTCTTTCGCAAGATTGCGATAGAAATTGGTAGGAATTGTTGTTAATCGATATATTGGATTGATTTGGGTCAATTTGGGATGAATTCCACGGATGTGGGCTAGGGTTTTGATGAGTTGGATTAATGTAATTCAGTTGATAATTATGTTGGAGATGTTTTTATACTTGATATTGATATATATTGGATTTTTGGATGAATTGATTATTGATGCTGGTATAATTTAACTCCACGAGCCGTGAAAATATTTTGGTGTTGATATCGAGGGGTTTCGTGGCATTTATTATTAAGTTTTGAGGATTTAATTGCAAAAAATATTGATTTGGAGATTTTTTCTAGTTGAAAATAAATAAATTTTGTCAAGTTCACATGCCATATTAGAGAATTGGCCACTTCTCCATTTGTGATCCGATTTGAGTATTCTTCGAGTTTATGGAAAGTACATCATGGGTACTACAAGTTCCTTTTTGATTGTCATGAGAAATTATGAGGTTTTTAGAGTTAATATCCATACAATTGATTATAAATCATAGGTAAATGGTTATAGGTCATTTTAAACGATAAACTTGGATATCGGGGATTTTGAGGAGACGATCTAGGGATTGGTTAGCGGGGCACGGAGTGCGGATTAAAGTGTCTAGTATCATAACTGAAATTACTTAAGCAGTTTTTATTTTTGCTTTTAAATTCATATTTTGTATTTCAATACTCTATTCCTAGTGTGTTTTAGTTGGACAAACGTTAAGGCTCTCCCTTCGTGCCATTTCTGTGTGCATGTCCACTAGGCTATAGCATGTGAGTCGCAGAATCTCGGTGATTCGCGTTAGGGCACGTGCAGGTGCGTCATTGGTTCAACGCCGACCACCTAGCGGATCCTGATACTTGCCTTGCTTAAGTGCTACTCGATGGTAGTAGTATTTGGAAGAGTTTGAAGTATGGCGCTAGTCTTACCCTAGGCTCTAGGAACACACACATTTGAGCTTGCACTATTATTTATGCACGCAATGATCACAATTGCATGTATTTATTTTCGCATGTTTATTTAATAGCTTTAGTTCAATTCTAGTATTTACTTTTCATTATTGCTCACTTAATTTCCTAGGGAATACACATTCTGGACACTTCATCTGTCTTTTTGTGATGGCTTAAGTGTAGATCCTAGTACAAGCCGAGGCAACGACAAGCTACCGAAATACCTATGATACAGAGATTTGAGCCAGGCTTGTATGCTTGTATTATATATATTTATTTTGTTTTCGTTTTGGGATATGGGATTGCGAAACTCTTTAAGAACCTATATGATGATAATTTGAGACTTTGAAGTGTATACTTGATGTATATATTTATGTATGGGTTTGCACAAGAAGTTTCAGATATCAAAGTTAAATGCATGGCATGTACTATTGTATCATATTTGGTATGTCATGCTAAAGGTCTTCCATTGTGTTTATTTATGGTTATAAACTATTTAACAGATGTTTTGAGTCCTTTAGCAACTTAAACCATAAGCTATGGTTTATTGAGGTTAAAAATGATTTAAAAGTGTATGAAAACTGCATGTGGGAACACAGCTAGCGCTGGTAGGCGAGGTTGTGGGCCCGTATTGGGCGCCGTGTCAGCCACTCGAAAAGTGGCTGTTACAATTTTGGTATTAGAATAAGGTTGGTGAATCTCAACGAATTTGAAAGTTGACTCTGATACAGTTACATTTGTGGAGTAATTTGAGGATAAACCTGATGAATAAACTTTAGGTGTTGAAATCCAAAGGAATTGCCTAGAGTCCTAGTTGGAAAATGATGTGAGATGGGTAGAAATCAGGTATATATATGTTATGTTCTTGGCTGTATATTATATACTATGTACGTATATTTGCATGGAGGCTGGCAAGATGCTCAATCCTCGATGTAGATACGATAGACGGATAGCATCAGATACTACTCGACCTGAGGTCGGAGATACTAGTGATCCGACTAGACAGACTTTGACGCTTGAGTCATTAGGGCGGATGATGGATGATAGATTTACGAAGTTGATAGAGATGATGAGAGCGCGGGATACATGAGAGACTACGATAACTCCGACTACAGTTTTGGATGCACCGATGACGGCTACTCAGGTAGTTGTAGCCCCTAATTCAGCCGAGGTTCTGGTGCAAGCAGTAGTATCTGATACATAGCCTGAGAGTGCTACGCCAATAGCAGAACCAGTGGATATTGTAGTGGTACTTGCACCTGCTACTACTGAGCAACCAACATAGGCATCTACTTCGGGGAACTTGATGACAGTTGAGGTTAAGAAGATGAGGGATTTCATTAAATTCTCTCCACGGTACTTCTGTGGTGCCGGAGATCCAGAGGGAGCTGGAAGATGGTCGTTATCACATGAGAAGGCACATGATTTACTGTGAGTTGAGGAAATCGATTAGCCGCGATTATCAAGATTTTGCCTGAGGGCTGATGCAACGATATAGTGGACTACCTACATCGCAACGCATCCAGTTGTGACTACCTGGGCAGAGTTTCGAGTACTCTTCATGGATGTGTATATACCTATGGATGTCAGGGTTTGATTGAGGGAAGTTTTTTATCATTGGTGTATGGGGATATGTCCGTCACTGTGTACATGAAGAGGTATCGATATTTGTTGTCGTACTTCATAAACATAGCAGGTACTGATCGGTTGCTGATATACTATTTTGTTCAAGGTTTGGACGAGAGGATTGCATGCATGGTGGTATCTGGTGGAGCTCGTACATCGACGGAGATTTACGACCGGTCCCTCGCATAAGAGACATACCTAGTTCAGAGGGCCACTCGAGTGGCGATACATGCCACGTTATAGAGTCAGTAGAGTCAGCCTGCTTCGAGTTCATGATTTGATTAGAGATAGATGAGAGATCGGGGTCGATAAGGATAGGGCTAGAGACATCGTCAAGGAGATTGACAATCTGATTAGGGTCGTAGAGGCGACAAAGATCATCATGAGTACCGAGATCGACAAAATGATCGTCAATTGGCATATTCTACAGCTTTTACGCCCATTGATAAGCATAGATAGCCGCATAGGCAGGATAGAGGTCAGAGAGGCCGGGTTCGAGGTCAAGGTCAGGCATAAAGTCAGAGGAGTTCCAGCAGGTTAGATACCCGTACTTGTTATCAATGCGGTTAGGTCGGCCATATTGTGGCAGATTGTATAAGACTAGCACCACTACCACCACAGATTGAGCAGGCTAGAGATAGGGCCCAGATTACACTTTTTGGGGTCACACGCAGACAGGGAGGCGATCAGACAGCTTATTAAGGGTACGTTATTTGTTTGTGATATTCCTATGCATGTTATGATGGATTCTGGTAGCATATTGTCTTTTATTTTTGGACGCATGGTAGGAGAGTTAGGGTTACTAGCACAGACCTTAGATACATATCTGGTTCTAAGCATGGAAGTTGGGGATAAGACTTACCCTAATCGGATATGCCAAAATTATGTTGTGGAGATCGAGGAACATCAGCTACCAGTTGATTAAAGAATATTAGAATACCTGGAATTCGATGTGATGTTCGGTATGGATTGATTATTATTCTATCACGCGCATATCGACTATTTCAATAAGACTGTGATGTTTAACATCGAGGGAATTCCAAGGTTTACTTTTACCAGAGTTGCATCTGCATTACCTATCACCCGAGGTAGATTAGCTATGTCGCAGGAGATGGAGGCGTATGCGGTTATGGTTGAGCCAGAGCTTAGGACGGTGATTAAGGTTGAGGATGTCCCTATTGTTTGTGAATTTTCAGACGTGTTTCCTAAAGATTTACTCGAAATACCACCACTGAGAGCTGTTGAGTTTATCATTGAGCTGATTATGGGGACTCAGCCAATTTATAGCAGATCTTAAAGGATGTCATCATTGGAGCACGAGGAGTTGAGAACCCAGTTAGAAGGTTTATTGCAAAAAGGTTCCATTCACCCTAGCATGTCGCCTTGGGGAGCTCCAGTTCTTTTTGTAAAGAAGAAAGACGGCTCGATGCGGATGTGTGTGGACTATCAAAAGTTGAATCAGGTGATGATTCAGAATTGTTACCCACTTCAGAGGATCGACAACTTATTTGATCAGTTGGCTGGGGCTAAGTTCTTCTTGAAGATCGACTTGCATTCAGGATACTATCAGTTGAGGATTCGATAAGAGGATATGGAGAAAACCTCCTTTAGTATGCATTACGGACTTTTTGAGTTTACGATCATGCCGTTTGAATTGACTAACGCACTGGCGATTTTCATGGATTTGATGCACAGGGTGTTGAGGCCATTTTTGGATCCATACGTCAAAGTTTTCATCGACGACATCCTGATCTATAGTAAGTCTCATGTGGAGCACGAGAGACATCTCAGCAATATGTTAACGATACTGAAAGAGCAACGATTATATGCCAAGTTCAGCAAATATGTGTTCTAGCTGAGTGAGGTGAAGTTTTTGGGACATGCCATCAGTGATTAGGGTATATCAGTTGATGGTAACAAGATTCAAGAAATTATTAACTGGAGAACACCTGAATATGTTTCTGATATCGGGAGTTTTTAGGGTTTGGCAGGATATTATAGGCATTTTGTGCAAGATTTTTCAATGATTGTAGCGCTGATGATGAGATTGACCAAGAAGGATGTTAGATTTAACTGGTCACAGGAATATGAGGTTGCGTTTTGGGAGCTGAAGAAGAAGTTGACTTAAGCGCAAGTTTTGGCATTACTTATAGTAGGTAAAGGTTTTTCAGTTTATATTGATGCATCAGGCACTGGGTCAGGTTATGTGTTGATGCAGGATAGACAACCAGTGGCATATTTATCTCGACGATTAAGACCTCATGAGGTAAATTATCCAGTGCACGACTTGGAGCTTGCGGCGGTTGCGGTTGCATTAAAGGCCTAGATGCATTACTTGTATAGTGAGAAATTTGTGCTATTCACATACCACCAGAGTTTGAAATACTTTTTCACTCAAAGGGAGATGAACATGCGACAGCTGCTCTGGCTTGAGTTACTGAAGGCCTATGACTTCGCCATTGAGTATCATCCGGGAAAGGTGAATTTCGTAGCTAATGCGTTGAGCGGGAGCGGGATTGAGAGCCAAACGGTGATGCGGCATATGACACATGAGTACGGGTTGCCTCGGGCATCGTCGGTGTTGTATGTGACAGAGGTTATTGCTGAGCTACATATTTGCTGTCAAATGCAAGTTCCCACAATGTCTCTTAAGCGGGTTGCTAAGTTGCGAGAGAACTGATGACTGATATTTACGGATCAGTGGCCTGGCTTAAGTTTCGGGGTGCACAGAATGGTCTAAGGGTTCAAACAGATGCTTGAGACATAGGGATTATTTGTGGATACCAGGGGTATCAGAGCTTAGGGACTGCATTATGGAGGATGCACACCGATCGCAATATACAGTTCATCCTGGTTGGACCAAGAAGTATCACGATATTTGAAGATTTTTTTGGTGGCCAGGAATGAACACAAACGTGGGTAGATACATCTGGAGTTGTCATATTTTCCAGTAGGTGAAAGCTGAGCATCGGAGACCAGCTGGTTTACTGCAGCCGCTGCCCATTCTTCAGTGGAAGTGGGAACACGTAACCATGGAATTTTTCAGTGGCCTACCACAAACTACGGGGCGACACGATGCGATTTGGACAGTTATCGATAGGTTGACGAAGTTGACACATTTTATATCGATTGCCATTAGATATTCGATTACACGGCTGAGTATTATCTTTGAGAAAAAAATTGTCAGATTGCACGGTGTACCGATCTCCATTATTTTTTATAGAGATCTGAGATTTACT
The DNA here is from genome assembly GCA_039657365.1 of Stephania yunnanensis. Taxonomy (NCBI): domain Eukaryota; kingdom Viridiplantae; phylum Streptophyta; class Magnoliopsida; order Ranunculales; family Menispermaceae; genus Stephania; species Stephania yunnanensis. Next base: position 23,071,333 of record CM077583.1, read on the forward strand.
TCGAGGCTTTGGGAGAGTATGTAGGAGCAATTTGGTACTCATTTACAGTTTAGAAGTGTGTACCATCCTTAAACTAACAAGTAGTCAGAGCGATTAATTGAGATTCTCGAGGATATGCTCAGGGCGTGTATACTACAATTTGGTGGGTCGTGGGATGAGTACTTACTTTTGTGTGCATTTGCTTACAACAACAACTATCAGACAAGTATCAGGATGCCACCATTTGAGGCGCTTTATGGTAAGCCCTACAGGTCACCAGCATAATGGGCGACACCGGAAGATACAACGGTTATTGGGCTTGAGGTTGTTATTGATCATACTGAGAAGGTGAGACAAATTAGAAAGAGACTTCAGGCGGCGCAGGATAGGCAGAAGAACTATGCGGATAAGTATTATGACAGTCTGAGCTATGAAGTTGGTGACTTGGTGTATTTGAAAGTTTCGTTGTGGAAAGGTCATCAAAGGTTTGGTATTAAGAGAAAATTGGCACCAAGGTTCATTGGACCGTTCAGAGTTGAGGAATAGGTCGGCAGAGTGGCATACCATATAGAATTGTCTCATAGTTAACAGGGGTACATCTCTTATTTCGTATTACCATGTTGAGGCTGGCTAAGTCGGGACCGGGTCCTTTGATTGATATACATCTGATCGAGGTGCGACCTGACGTGTCATACAAGGAGCAGCCTGTAGAGATCATGGATGGGAAGACTTGGATTTTAAGAAATAAGGAGATCCCGAAGGTTTTAGTACAATAGCAGCATCACGGAACCGAGGGACTCACTTGGGAGCTTGAATCTACTATGCGACGACGGTATCCCCACTTATTTGCTAGTAAGTATTTAAATTTAATTTAAAATTCGGGACAAAGTCTCACTTAGTTGGGAAGAACTATAATGACCTCATTGTAATTTGTCGTTATTTAATGACATGGTTATAGACGTGGCTGACAACTCAGATGCTCGTGGGACACGTAGTTAGGATAATGCGCGCTTAGAACTAGGTACATAGTTATTTTTGTGTGCTAATTTGTTTAATTTATGTTGTCACATTGAAATAGAGTAACGACATCGTAATGTGTGTATTTATATTTCATCTGACGGGTGAGACAGTGTGAGAAGTATTCACATCGATATGCGTGTTGTTGCGGGTACTAGGTAACCTAAAAGACTAAATACTAGGCTGGGAAAAATAATACACACAATAAATGAATAAAATGAGTTAAATATTAAAATATAATGTATAATTGTTGGTTAGGGTTTAATTTAGTGCAAGTTTGGTTAAGTATGGTAAGAGGATTTGTCCATAAAGGTTTTGTATTTCATAGACAAAGTTGAGATTTTTGGGGTTTTGGCATGACCAAAACCAGTGTTTTGGACATTTTATGAAAATGGACTATTTTGTCAAGAGTTCGATTCAATTTGGTGAGAAATCAGATCGAAAACAAGTTCGAAGCCAAAATACGTCAAAATAGGGCTTTCAGAAATTAATAAATAAAAAGAAATTAAGCTTCTGACAAGCAGCTGAAGGTTTTTATATATATATATAACAAATGAATCAACTTTCATTTCAATAGAATGTTGAAATTGTTTGTTTCTCTAAACCCTCGATTTATCTTTTCCCTCGCGAAGCTCCTGACATCTGATTTTTACCTAGTCTATTTCCATAAAATCGTAGAGCATCGCGAGACGATCAATTTGAGCTAAAGTTACATGGTGGAAATGAGGTATTGAACCTGCAATTTGGTAAATTCTCAATTCAGGGCATTTTCCTCAATTCAACTTGAATTATCACAATTTTTTGATTTCTTTCACAGGATTAGGAAAGAAATTGGTAAGAATTGTTATTAATCGTTATATTGGATTGATTTGCGTCAGTTTGGGATAAATTCTACCGACGTGGGCTATGGTTTTATGAGTTGGATTAAAGCAATTTAGTCGATAATTATTTTGGAAATGTTTTTATACTTGATATTGATTTATATTGAGTTTTCGGATGAATTGATTATTGATGTTGATACAATTTGACTCCAAAAGCCCTTGAAAATATTTTGGTGTTGGTATCGAGTGATTTTGTGGCATTTATTATTCTGTTTTGAGGATTGAACTCCGAAAAATATTGATTTGGATACATTTTCTAGTTAAAAATAAATAAAGTTTGTGAAGTTGACATGCCATCTTAGAAAATTCATAACTTTTCTGTTTGTGATCTGATTTGAATATTCTTGGAGTCTTTGGAAATTATGTCATGAGTACTACAAGTTCCTTTTTGATTATCATGACAAATTACGAGGTTTTTAGAGTTAAAACCCATACAAGTGATTATAAATTACTGGTAAATGGTTATTGGTCATTTCGGACGATAAATTTGGATATCGGGAATTTTGAGGAGTCGAACTGGGGATTGGTTAGTGGGACACGGAGTGCAGATTAAAGTGTGTAGTATTTTAACTAAAACTACTTAAGCAATATTTATTTTTTCTTTTGAGTTCATATTCTGTCTTTCAATACTTTATTCCTGGACTGGTTTAAATGGACGGACATTGAGGCTCTCCCTCCATGCCATTTCTGTGTGCATGTCCATTAGGCCATAGCACGCGAGCCGCGAAATCTCGGTGATTCATGTTAGGGCAGGTGTAGGTGCATCGTTGGTTCCATGCTGACCACCTAGCGGATCTAGATACTGGCCTTACTTGAGTGCTACTCACTAGCAATAGTCTGTGGAAAGTTCGAAGTATGGCGCTAGTCTGACCCTATGCTCTCGGAGCACACACATTTAAGCTTGCACTATTATTTATGCATGCGATGATCATAGTTGGTTGTATTTATTTCTGCATGTTTATTTAATAGCTTTATTTCAATTCCAATATTTACTTTTCATTATTGCTCACTTAATTTCCTTGGGAATACTCACTGTGGACTCGTTATCTGTCTTTTTGTAATGGCTTGAGTTCAAATCCTAATACGAGTCAAGGAAAGGGCAAAGCTACCGAAATACCTGTGATACAGAGATTTGAGCCAGGTTTGTACGTTTATATTATATATATTTGTTTTGATCTTGGGATATTGGATTGTGAAACTCTTTAGGAACCTATATGATGATAATTTAAGACTTTGAGGTGTATACTTGATGTGTATATTGATATATGGGTTTTCCACATGAGGTTTTAGATATTCGAGTTAAATGCATGGCATGTACTGTTGTATCATATTTAGTGTGTCATGCTAAAGGTCTTCCGCTGTGTTTATTTATAGTTATAAGCGATTGAACAGATGATTTGAGTCCTTTAGCAAATTAAACCATAAGCTATGGTCTATTGAGGTTAAAAATGATTTAAAAGTGTATGGAAACTGCATGTGGGAACACAGCTAGTCTGGTAGGCCAGGTTGTGGGCCCGTATTGGCCCCCGTGGCGGCCACATGGAAAGTGGGCCATTACAAATGTAATTTTGTCCTTTTAGAGTATGAGGAAGGTATCGGTTCATCTTAGTTACCACCTAGGGCAAATGTTTTCATAGAGTTTAGTGTCGTTAGTTCGTTGAAAATCTATGGCATATCCGACAGGTTTCGTGGTCTAGTTATTATGTGGTTGTGTCATACTTCCTACTACTAAACTTGGAATACTGAGTGATTTTCACTTTAGCTCATCTATCATATTTCAATAAAGAAAAAGATATTTTTAGTGACCGATGATTAATTCAAATGTTTGCAAGATGTGAAAATATTCTCAATCCATACTTTCTTGACATTGTTCCGTTTATTATTTGTATTTCAAATGAGTTGATTTTTTAATATGTTGTATTTGGATACATTTTCTGGCTTGTGACCAAAAATCACATTTTTAAGAACTATAGATTGGGAGAAATAGATTTTCTAAATCTGCTGGTCGGATTAAATTCCAATTAGACCAATGTTTAGTAAAATTATGATATCTCCTTCATTTTAAATCATAATTTTGCAAACTAAACCTTTCTAGAAAGCTAAGAGAGAGACCAATAATAATTGTATTGATGGATGATTTTGATATTTTGACCATTTCATGCCTAAAACTGCGTTAAAATGTAGGACTAAAATTGAAACTTAATTTAGTCTTTAGGGGCTGTTTTATGAAGATTGATTTAAAGTCTATTGAACCAATTTGAATACACAATAAACACCACTAAATTGAGCTTAAACCCACTATATCTGAACTAATGAGATACCAAACTCAGGAAACTAGTAAAAGGGTACGGGAGAGCGAATACAAGATTTGGAGTATCGAGAGGCCGGTAAAGCTAGGACTTTACTTTGTTGTTGTGAGTATACCTAATGGCAACTTTACTTGACATTTCATTTCTATTAATTGCAGAACTTGCATAGTTCTTTTGACTATTTTGCCTTTTTATTCTTATATCATGTGTTCTTTGTGTCTATGCTCACTTAATGAGTCTAGTTTGCATGATATCCATTAATTTGATTTGATTCATTGATTATATCCCATGCTATGTCTATTCTTGTTGTTTTAAATGTGAATTGACTGATAAATAATATGCTATTAGGCTAGTGAATATCTTATAAATGTTTAAGAGGACTTGTATTCCTTATTTGTTTAGGTGCGTAGATATGTCTATGCCTTGACAATCCATACTTGGTATTTCTTGAAGTTTCAAAAGTAATTTTCGCATTTAGGTCCCGTTCTCGATCGATGTGTGCACGACTCACGGGGTTAGAGTCCCTGGGGATGTCGACACGTATTACCTGACACTGTATGACACTCGGGGTTAGAGTCCCTGGTAACACTTCGGTTAGAGTCCCTTGTGCTATATGATTATTGAGTCGGAGTGACACGTTTCACTGCTGACCGGACCTAAATCACCACTACTTAGCCTAATGTCAGTATCACTTGTTTAACTCTGGTATTTACTCGCATACGATTTATTTTCCAGTTTTCCCATTTATATGCTTTTAAATACCATTTGAATATTTGGAAATGCAAATTAAACTTATCATCGGGGATTACTATTTTATTCTCGTACCCACCGTCCTTTTTATGATGGTGGGTGCAGAGCCTTCTACCAGCAAGCCGGGCAAGGAGAAAATCGAAGATTATCCCTGAGCCTGCGATGTGTCACTGCATCGATTATAGATCTTCGTTTGGTATTTTGATTATATATGTTATATGTCTTTCAAATACTATTTGGGTTGTATATTGGGTTGAGTGTTAGTTTCCCCAACCTAACTTAGACTATTTTACGTTTAACAACATTTTGAGGACTTTATATATGTGATGTCATTTATTGGTTTTCCACACTTAGGATTTTATAAATGACTTCCGCATAATTATAAATGGCTTCCGCATAAACTACTAATTGCTTCCTCATAACCAATAACACTTCTGCTAAATAATTAATTTAATAAAAAGTTTTAATTAACTCTAAATTTTATAAAATAGTAGGACTAGTTTATTACATATCGTGAACAAGAGAAAAAAGGCATTTAGGTTGTAAAGGTTGACTAATACGTAATTAAGTCCTCTGTGGATAAGATTAGGGCTTAATTACGAGATTAGGCAAGGCGGTGCCCTAGATTAGGAGAGGGGTCGTCACAAGTTTCCCCTTAGAAGATTGTTCAGAGATTTTGGGTGAAAAGCAAGCTTGTATTGAGATTCATTGGGCCTTTAAGGATTAGGAAACGGGTCGGGAAAGTTGCATACTAGCTTGAACTGCCTCCATAGATGTCAAGGATTCATCTGGTTTTTCATATATCGATGCTACGACTAGCTGAGTCAAAGGTAAAAGTACGCTAGATAATTGACTTGAGTCAAATTGACTTGAGAAAAAACATTTCAAAGGAGGAGTAGCCAATATAGATCCTATAATGAAAGGTATAGCAATTAAGGAGCAAGTCTATCCAGAAGGTACTCATCAAGTAGCAGTTCTATGATGACTCGAAACTTACTTGAGAGCAGGAAGACTACATGCGAGATAGATTCTCGTACCTTTTCAAGTCAGATATAACCCTAACCTGAATTTTAATTTCAAGGACAATATTTCCATAAGTTGAATTGTCACGACCTAAATTTTTAATCCTAGTTTATTTCAAAATTAGGATCACCGACTCGTCATGTGAGACCTGCATTTAGATATGTGCACTGACCTAGGTACGTGGCCAAGGCACATTTTACATTTTACATTTTTGGTGATGTATTCCTAGTATTGTGTATATGTATTGATTAATAAGTCACTTTTATTTAGTATATATAGGCATCGAGATGAGAGCGTTGACGCACCTCGAAATGCTTGCAAGCGCGGGATGTGGATAATAGAGTTTTTGATTAGTACTTAAATATATTTGAATTTGCATATAATAAAAGTCCATACCTTGGTTAGTAGTTATATTTAGACTAAATGAATATTTTTTAACTTAAAATAAAATATGCCTATAGTTTGATTGTAAATATAGTGAAATTCAAGGGCAACTTTGAAGTTTGTGGAATCAAACTTACATGCAATTTATTTAAAAGGGCAAGGACAAAATGGGAAATGTCTCATGACATTTGTAGGTGGACCAATAAAAAATAAAGTGCATGTTAGGTGTCATGCAAAAAGGGACAAATGGTAGTTTGATTTTGTCTTAGTGGAATGTAATAGCTTAAATATGAGTCTTTGATTCACTTAAAGATTTCTGAGTGGGGTGAGTTTTAATGTCAATGATTATATAAGTTCTGTGGTCTCTTATTGAACATGCAAAATAAACTCCAACACCATTAGAGAGCTTGTGAGAAAATTAGGTGATCAAAGAAATTGTAGAAAATCTTGCATTTGTTGTTAGAATTTTTTAAGATCCAAAAAGGATTAAGCTAGAAAGTATGGATCTAACTTAGTGTAGCTCATAGAGTGAAAGGAGACAACTCCATTAGAGCTCTTGGTATGTTTTCTTCACCAAGTCTTTACCAAAAATTATGTTCCACTCTATTGTTATTGATAGGTTTTGGTACATGTGGGTTCATAAAAGTAGATCGGCCCTTTATTAGTGAAAATCCCTTGTTTGGATCATTCTAGAAATCTTTATGATTGTTGAGTTATGTTATGTGAAGAAGATAAATAGTAACTTTAATTAATCATTATTGGATATTTATTGCATGGAAGCTGAGTATAAATGATTGTATGATGATGTTAGAACTCAATGGAGTTTTTTAAGGTAAATGGACCAAGTTTGAGGTAATTTGAGTATTCTCAGACTCAAGAATCGAAATGCTTAGAGTTGCATAAAATTCATTATGTGCAGTTTGAGCAAACTCATAAGAGGATAAATTTTTAATGTGGTCGATGATATTTAAGACTGTTATAAGTTTTGAGCTTGCTCAATATAAATAATACTATTATGGATTTTCAAGCTTGCTTATTTGCATTAAGACTATTTGACTTAGTTTGAGTTTTCTCAAAGTTAAAATGTTAGGATTTTAGAGCATACTAAATGTTATAATTCAACAGACTTAAAGATATCTTGAAGCAACCTCAATAAAAGCATACGTTGGGTGTAGCGAATGCGACACGAGTTGTGAGACGATCGGTTTAAGATAGAAGATTTTTTGTTTTTAATATGAGTAATATTGTTGAGGTTTTTATTTACATTTCATTCCATTTTATCCTTGTTTTATAGTCTATCTTGATTATATTTGTCATTGTACTCTAATATCATGATTTTGTTTAGTATTCCTCACTCGTTGAGTTTGAATGTATTGATATTATGATGATTCAATACTCGTTGAATCTATTCATGCGCCATATGTTTTACCTTGTCGTTTTAATGGTATTTAATTTATAAATAGCATCCTATTAGGATTAGATGGATCATGAATTGATTAAAAGACTTTGAACTCTTGATTAGCGTGCTAGGCATAACACTTAAGCTTAATTTAGAATGTCAATTTCTAGGTTCTCTCCTTGAACTTATAAGGTGGTTTTAGCGTTTAAGCCCATTGCACTATAAAAGATGCACGACACACGAGGTTAGATACTAGGGGATGTTTGCATTCACCACTGTGGCATGACACACGGGGGTTGGATACATGTAGATGCTAACCCATTGGGGTTAAATTGATATTTTAAGTTAGGTTGACTATCAGACTGTGTGATAACATGCATGTCTTTTAAATAAATGTGGCTTTAAAGGATGAGGTGACGTAATGGACGAACGACCGAACCTAGACTACCATTGCTTAGTCTGAGTTAGTCTCTTTTGTTTGACTATGGTATTTTCTAGCATATTTCCATTTTAACACTTCTTCACCATATTTATTCTTTTCAATACCATTCAATTATGTTTGGAAATGTACATAAGAATATCTAGGAATTACTTTATTACATATTGTACTCACCGTCCTTTTTATGACGGTGGGTGCATATCTATCAAGCAGCAAGCCGGGCAAGGAGAAGATCGCGACTATCTTTGAGCATTCAACGATTTCCTACTTCCTATCTTGTAGGTTTCGACTTTTGATGTATTATCTACTTTATGTTTTTACTGTACTTTTGATGTATATATTGGGTAGAGCGTATAGTTTCCCGACTTGAGACTTGACTATCACACTATTACTCATTTTTTGATGTTTATATGCATGTGATGTTATTTCCTGATTTCCACACGTAGGACTCATTTGAATTGTTTCCAAATAGCTGTTAAAACTTTTGCTAATCAGTTTGAAAATTGTAAAAAAAAATTATTAACTATGAAATTTCGAATAATGAATGAATTAAGAAATATTTATCCTGAACACGAAAAAATGAGGCTAATAAGACAAAAGGCTGACTAATACGTCGCTAGGTCCTACGTGGTTGTGATTTGAGCTTAATGGCGAGATTAGGCAGGGTGATGCCCTAGATTAGGGAAGGGGCCGTCACAAAAACTAAAATTTAAACTGTCAAAAGATTTTCAAAAAACATGAAAGTAGCTTATACCGCACTTAAATTCATTTTCTTTTAATATGTTAAGTGCTCACCTTTTTTCTAACAACTTGGCTCCCTATTCCATTTCCTACAGATACCATTTTAGGTGGCACTCTCTAATAATGACTTAATTTTTTATCATAACTAATTTCTCCTTATTTTGGGTATATAAACAATTTTTCCTCTAATTATGTTTTCTCCTTTTTTCATGTCTCTTTTTCAAGATTTCAAGTCTAAGACTAGCTTCCAACTAGGTAAAGGATTATATCAAGCAATGGTTATGGGTTTAACATTAAGTTAGAAAGAATTAAAGGTTAGGTTGGCTCAAAATAGGTTAAATTGGGAAATTAATTTTAGGTATGCTTAAGGCTTAGGGTTTAACATTAAAAAATGGCCTAATATATTTCCCCAAAAGTTGTTTAGTCATAGGAATTTCGCCTCGAATAGGTTACACCCTCGTTCTAACACCCTAGAAATATGAATTTTTCTACTTGCACATTTTTTACCGTATGCCCCTTTTGGTATCTAGCACAAAGCTTAACCCTCATATTAAATCCATAATATGAAATAATAAAAATGTTGAGCTATGAGCTAGAGTGAGCGTTTCTCCTAATTTTTCATAAGTTTCAAGTCAAAAAGGCAACCATAGTTTACTCTTCTACAGCCAAAGGCACAAGAAGCGAAGTTTCGAGTGATTCTAAATAATAATAATAATAAAAAAACTATACTTAATACATCCATGAAAATGTGTCATTTCCTGGTGAAATGGAAAATATAAGTATGAATGGAAAGGAAAGTGAAATGGAAATACAAGAAAATGAGGTAGATAACATCGCCATTACAATCCTTCAACCGCATAATTAAAAAGAAATAACGATCATACTTGCGGTTTTTAGCAAAAAGATTCAGCCAATACTATCCACAATTTTTAAAAAATCCCCAAACTTATTCTAAACCTTGTCCCCAAGGCTCAAGACAAGTCAAGAGGTGCAGACATAAAAACAAATAAGATGGTGAAAAAAAATGCTAGATATAGATATAAGGAAATGATATGAGTTCATGCATAATAATATGGGTACTAAAATAAAGAAACAAAATGAAAGAAACCAAAATTTTGGCTTCCTCCTTATAGTGCCTTTGTTTACAGTCTTTGGCTCGACTCAAAAATGCGCATCCTAAGGGATGTTATCCCACTCGATTAGTTCATGAGTGGTTCTCATCCACGCAACTCCATAGAGAGAATAAGCAACCTCTTATTTCATAATTGTAGGTGAAGGAATCTCATTAACTTTTAGCACTTGGCGACCGTCCTGCTTCTTGAACCTAATCTCATCCTATAATAAAAATTTGGATACATGCATCACACATAAGCAAGATATATTAGTAGGAGGTTTCATGGTGTCAAAAATATTAAATTTAACAATCTCACCATCAAAGATGCCGAATTTGGTTCAATCAGTCCAAAGAAAAGACCAACCTAACAAAATTGGAGGTAAGAAATAAAAAGTCACATCCTCCATGTTTATCATGTAAAAGTATATAGGAAATACCAATTCCTGAACCTTTATCAAGACATCCTTTAAGACTCGTATAAGGCGTACAATCAACCTATCACCAATTTTGATAACAACCCGTGTGTCCAAAAGTAGACCTTCATGCAATGATTTATATAAGGAGAAAACATGACATTAATAAATGCACCTAAATCACATATGGCACCCTTAATGACAATATTACCTATTGTGCATGGAATAGTAAACATATCAGGGTCTTAACACTTAGGAGAAATCTTCTTTTGAGTTGTAGCTGAGACATACTCCCCAAACTTACCTTTATGGTACCTACAAACTTGCCTTTATTCGTGCAGAACTCTTTCAGTAGTTTAGCAAAATGAGGTACATGTTTAATCGCATCTAGTAACAAAATGTTGATGTCCACCTTTCAAAATATTTCGAAGATCTCATTCTCTTCCTCTAACTTTTTTACTTTCACCAACCGTCATAGAAATGAAGGTGGAAGTATTAACTCTTGAGGTCGATCATACCTCATTTCCTCGGGCTTTAAAACTTCTGATGAGACTTCAACTTTATTCTCTTGCTTCTGCCCTTGAGTCTTGAGTTCTTAATCAAGGGGGTCTTTGGAATTGATTACCCATGGCATTGGCTTATTGATTGTCTTCAAAGAGAGTGAGACATTCATTAGTTGGGTGAGTTGTGGCTACACATAAGCCATAAGCTAAGACTTGTACTTTTCGATAGGTAAGGAAATGCTCCATCATGGAGGTTGGTTAGTTAGTTTTTCAATCAGTAAAACTTGAAACTGCTCCTACAGTAAGACTTCAGTACACAATATCATCAAGATCTCCATAAAGTCGTAATTATTGTGTAATGTCCTTGTATAACTGACTCATCTGAGATAGTGTTTTATCTCAAATGTGACCCCCACATATGTTGTTAATCATGCACATATCTATGGGAATCATGCCAACATAGAAGAAACGGACAATGGCTTTTTTAGTTTGGCCATGCTGTAAGCAATTAGCAATCAATCACTTAAAGCGATCTTAATATGCACCAAATGATTCTTCCGCTTTCATTTAGATGTTGCATATGTTCTTGATGAGTTGAGAAACTCTATCTTCGGGAAAATACTCTTTTAGAAACTTTTCATCTCATTTAAGGAGTTAATGTAACCAGATGGAAGATAGAATAGCCATTCCTTGACTTTGTCTTGAAGGAAAAATAGGAAAGCCCTAAGATTAATCGTGCCTTCATCTACTGTAGAGGGTTTCATGGACTTGTAGTTAGTTTGATACTCATTTTGAATAGTAATTGGGTCTTCATTCTCGCTACCATGAAAGGAAGGAATGACATGAATAAACCCTAATCTCAACTTAAATTCTTCAGCGTTCTAAGGATAATTAATGCTAAATGGCTGCTATTTCAAAAAAGCTTCAAGGTCTTGATTGGCATGTCCCATAGTGACTTGGTGATTTTCAGCTTACGCCATATCTATAGGATTTTGGCCTTATGGTTGTCTAAGCTGGGGTTCTCTATTCAATCTTTGGAATGTTCTCTCGGGTTCAGAATCAAAAAGCAACAATAAACCAATCAATTGTGACTGACTGAGTCTAGGGATCATAAAACTAAGAAATAAAAAGAAACTAAATTGTAATTAGAATAAATGACTAAATCCCCAGCAACGACGGCAAAAATTTTCACATGTCGTTCATCAAGTTGCCATTAAACCACTTAAAATATAAAGAAAATAGAACTAATAAATAATAATAAGCATTGAGATCTAAAAAATATAAAATAACACCTAAAGTGTATTTTTTTTATATATTTATCACAACCCGAAGGTGATCTGGTAGTGTAGGACAAGTGCGGGGATATAAATGTCTTTACGACAACTTCAAGCCAGAAGTTCATGAGACTTAAAATGGAGTGATGAGGCTTCTAGACTACACCACCGAGTTCGATTTAAGACCGTCTCTAATTAACATGGTGCAAAATAGCTTATTCAATGGGCTAGCGATTGAAGACTCTGTTGCACATATAGAGAGTTTCTTGCAGAAGTGTGATGTCATGCACATTATCGGAGTTACAAAAGAGGTGATTAGGATGATACTTTTCCTATTCTCATTGGGTGGAAAAGCCAAATCCTCCATGGACTTAATGTAGGGAGTATGACCTTATGGGTAGAAATCAATAAAAGATTTCTAGATAAGTTCTTTCCCCAGTAAAGGTCAGTGAAAGGAAAACGGAAATAAATCAATTCAAGCTGGAAGATGTCGTGTTTCTTGGCAAGGCTTAGGAAAGATTCAAGAAGATGTTGAGTAGATGTACATGACATGGATACATGAAATGGGTACAACTACAGATTTTCTACTATGGGACGAATCACAACACTAGAACACTAATAGATGTCGCAGTAGGTGTTCCTTTACTAACTAAAGATGAGGTTGGAGCATTAGATCTCTTAGATCGTATGCCTTAGAACTCTACAGGCAATACTTATTCCACAATGCGAAAATCATCAAGCGTATATGACATTGATTCACAAGCTACAACTATGGAACAACTATCCAACCTAAGCAATCAAATGGCAAAGCTATAAATAGGACAACAATGTCCACAAGTGCAAGTTATACGACAACGCATCAATCACCAATCCATGGTGGTTGGTCAAATGGACATGCAGTAAAGAATGGAGTTTAAGGAGATATACTTCAAGAACAACCAAAGCTATATAAACAACTTTAGGCTGAAAGGATTGGCTCCTTCAAGGTTTTATCAAGGTTACAATAAAACCCCAACTTCTCATATGGAAATCCTAATAACAGACTGAAGTTACCTTTAGGCTTCGATCAAGAAGTCCAACAAGGGAAGCTGGGGTAGAGTGAAGATATAACTTTATTGAAGTCGATTGAGAATTTGTCGCACGCCATTGACATGACCAACATGGAACACCATGAGAAGCATGAGAAAGAGATGGTAAATGTGAAGCAAGCTATGAAGAGAATGGACGATGAGAGATCACAACCCATCAAGAACTTGGAGAGACATATTAGTTAGTTAGCCATTGCTTTGAATTCAAGGAAGAAAAGGACAACTTTCTAGTAACACTATCAAAAATCCTAAGGAGAATGTTATTGCTATTCACATGGTGAGCACTGCAGCAATGAATGAGCCAAGACAAGAGTAAGTGATGTACAAGCCAAAAAAGTGTCAACACTTTGGCTAGGAGAAAGTATGAACAATTGCATGAGTATGGAACGGAAGTGAGGTAAAATAAACTTGAAGAATTCGAGCAATAGCAGATCAATGCCTTGAAAAATCATAAGATGGAGAAGAAACAATGGAGAGCTAAATAACAAGATGAAGGACCTTTTAAAGAAGCACTTGTGACAACCTGAATTAATCAAATAAAGGGTATATTTTAATTAGGGATTAACGACCTATAATTCTAGTTGACATGTTAAACTCGATCGACGCCTCGTGCTCAAAATCTACACCAAGTCGTTATTTTTATGTGATGTGTGCTATTTTGTTGTATTGTTTATTTATAAATCGCATTGCATTAGTTAGTTTTCATTATCGAGTTTTGTTTTGTGTGTGTGTGTGTTGAGAGGGTTATTTGCGATAGCTTGAGGTTTCTAAAACTATTAGAGTTTCGGTTTTCATTCATTTATATCAATGTTTATTTCAACACTATATTTCTGCTATTATTTCTATCCACGTTGTATTCTCTTCCCGTGAGTGTTGTGTTACTTGTCGATGGGGTCGAGCACGGCATATCCTTCCACTCGAGGTTGCTACCCGAGGATTTGCTTGAGTAGTGTGCATATGATGGAAATTACGGTCGAGGTTACTCCTACAAATGGCATGTACGATTTAGAAAGATTGGCGATGAGTTTACTCTCGTCATTAACCCCTTCCAATAGGGATTGGATAGTAGTTTGAGTACCGACCGTCGGATAACTCACATCCAATCATGTGGAGCTGGTGTAAGTCACTTGCTAGTAGGGGCCCACTCAGTTTAGTGACTTTGACCCCTGATTCGATGCAATGTGACCCCACACTCTTGTTCTTTTACTTAAGTTGCGATTTATCTTCATGCGATTTACTTATTTCCAGTCCTTTAAATTACTAGCATGAATTGTAGCAGCTTTATTAAATATCTTAAATATTGAATGAACTTTTCTGGATTTTACTTACTAGAATTTCCCTCATCATTTTTGTTATGCGGCAATGACATTGATTGCAAATTCCAGATCTCTAGTCATGCTGGGGAAAGAGGTACTAAATGACTAACTTTGAGGCAGCAAGACCCCGTCAGATTTTATGTAGGTGGTTGTATATATTTATTTAATTTTTGTTTTATGGGTTTTGGGGAGGAATTATATACTCAATACGTGGATATTAACTTCTTTTGTATATTTTGTCGCTACTTATATGATATGCATGGTATCTTTGTTGGGTTTCCACACTGTAGGTTGCTTGTTGATGCATAAATCTTCTAAAGTTATTATATGCGTATTCTAAGACTTTCATGTAAATTAATCAACCGATATTAACTTATCAAGTTGTAGTAAATATCTAACTTGTAAATTTTGAACTAAATGACTTAATAACTAGAAAATCATTAAATTAGACACACTAAAGTTTTGGATGCAAGAGAAGCTCACGGGCCATCATCTATAAGTGTCTTAGTAACATGGAATCTTAGTGATGTGTTTGGCGATGTAGTGGTGGTCGGTTTACATTAGAATTTAGGGTCGTTACTGCATTTAAAGGAAATAGTATTAAGGTTGTTCTAAAGAAGTCATAACCGAAATTTAAGTTCACACCGAGACTTCAACCAATAAATAAAAGAGATCTTGGAGACATATGTATACCATTGAGAATTGATGGGCACTATTTTAGAATCATCTTGTGTGATACGAGAGCTTTAAATAATGTCATGCCAATAAAGGACATGTTACAAGCCGATTTGAAGATGAATTGTCTCGATACAAAAAATGTGCAAGTAGTTGATGATAACTTAGTACTAACAATCGAGAGAGTCTTGAATGTGCATATGAAATAGGGTAGATTCACATTCAACGATGATTTTGAGATTATGGATCATGATATAAATGATGATGTGTCTATGATACTTGGGAGGTCATTCTTGAACACTGCCAATGTGGTCTTACATACGAGGAAGAAAATGATCGCAATGAGTATCGATAAGGACGATGATGCCAAGAAGATTGTCTTTGTTGAAGAGCAAGAAGTACATCTAAATTTGAGAGATATCATTATCTCCAACCTACAAATGGAGTATCTCGATTTATACTCGACTAGACGAGCAAAAAGGCACCGGGCTAATGAAGTTAAACTTAGCACTATTGGGAGGCAGCTCGAGAGTTTTCGATTTCAAGTTTGTAAATTTTAGTCAATTAATTAGTTATTTAGTTTAGTTAGTGTAATCCAAACAATTTAGTTTTTTAACTTTTGAAAATTTATGCTAAATGTGCAGGAGAGACCATTTACTGGGTGACATTTCATCAGAATGCTCACTACAAAAAAACAGCCGATCAAAAACGGAAATTTTCATTGCTGATTAGCATAAATTTCGTCTCTAATTCAATTCTGCAACGGAACAGAGACAGAATCATTATGTCTCTAAAATTGTTGTCACTAATATAGTCAGCAACGAAAATGTATTTTCGTTGCTAATTAGAGACGGATTAGAGACGGATTAGAGAGAATTTAGAAACGAAACAAAAATGCACATTCTTCCAAATTGAATGGTTTTACTTGCATTCCGTTGCTAATCCGTCTCTAATTTGCAACGGATTAGCAACGGAATTTATGAATTCCGTTGCTAATCCGTTGCTAATTAGAGACGGATTGGCAATGGACTTTACGAATTTCGTTGCTAATCCGTCTCTATTCCGTTTCTAAACTCTGTTTACCCAGTTTTTTCATTCAATTTCTTCACAAATTAGAGACGGATTAGCAACGAAATTTATAAATTTTGTTGCTAATCCGTCTCTATTCCATTTCTATGCCCAATTTTTTTAAAAAAAATATTCACAAGAATCAAATTGGTTCTTCGAAACTACTAAAACTAAAAAATAACAACATGATCTGCTCCATCACCTGCACCCCCTCCAACAACTCCTTGGGGGTGCTAACATCCTCAAAAAAGAAAAATTTCACATACATACACTAATCAACATTATATATCAACAACAAAGACTCAAATGAGAAAAACATACAATTCAATATTAAAAAAGATTTATATATTCACGAAACGTAGTCAATTATAATAAATGTCTAAGATACCAAAGTATCCAAAAAAACTACAATTCTCATTGTTCTATAACAACCATAAAAATACCTAAGTATCATAAAGTTGCCCATCCCTCGTTGTGCTAGCACCTGGGATGTGCTAGCATCAGCATCTGCGTGTCTTCTCTTTTTTCTCCCTAACGACCCAAGACCGTAGACACGTCCTTTGGGACATTTACCCGCCTTCTTGTAGTACACCGCTGACGTCTCATTTGGAGCTTAGCATACATGGATCAACAATAAGCGACTAAAATGATATGCTTGCAAGATCAAACAATGGCAGCTACCACATACTTCATAATTTACACAAGTTGAAACAATTCTCTCCTACGCACATCTACGAGCCCTAAAAAACACTCAAATCAATTATAGCTTAGATTACATCTATTCACATTATTTAAGTCTTCTTTTCCACTATTGTTACCATGAATTGATGGTATTTGTTGTCTTTTACATTAATTCACTACCAATATTGAAAAGAAAAGAAAAAACACACAAACACACATAATGGTAACAATAAGATAGTAGCATTAAATTTGTTTTCTTAAGTAGGTGTACCTTAAGCTTTATTGCTCATTTTCATGATTTTAATAACTCTACTTTTCATATATGTCTTCCTGCATAGAAAGATCAAAGGTATAAGTAATTACTTACAAAAAAAATCATAAATGCACAGGGAAAAAGAAATAAAGATTTGAGGAATGCCCGCGTGACCCTTAGAAAGGCATTGCAGTACAAACAATCCAAAATAATTAAGTTACTAGATTGCAACTCGAGTGGGTGTTGACATGTGAAGCTTACAAATGATCAATAGCATCACTCAGTTAAACAATTCCATTATAGTTTTCTACCATGGGCAACCCTTGGCCAAAGCCCAATCTACACGGCCACCTAAACAACAAAATATAGGTATTTAACTAGTTATGAAACATGAAATTGAATCATACTATAAAAACATAACCAATAGATAAGACAACCAACATAATCAAGAGACATTGGATAATAGAAATGCATTTTGACTAAAATGATCGCACCCGAACGGTAAAATACAGATGTTCACAATCTCAATTTGTTGCAAGAATTTCACATGCCATTTATACAAATATGAATCATATAGATTGGTTCATGTACAGTAAAGAATGAAACATCCAACAAATATAGCATGAGGCATATCAATTTGAGTTTTTTTTTTCCTTTTCATCAATGTGCAGTAGATTAAGGTTAGAAAGTTGGTGTTCAGCAAGATCACGCCCATCTTCTTTGTCTTTGATAAGCTTTAAAAACTCTACTTAACACAAGCTTTTTTTGGTATACGTCTTCCTGCATAGAAAGATCAAAGGTATAAGAAATTACTTGCAAAGTGGATTAGTAGGTAGGTAAGATGCAAGGACGCTCTCTCAGGGAGGAATTATAACTAATAAATGGGAAGCTTAAAGGTTTTATTCCAACATAAAGCTTTAGAAACAAATCAAGCCATTTGGTATTAGTAGTGGTTGTTGTTTTGTCATTTTCTTAATTATCAGTCTCTAATTTTAAGAAGCCTTTTAAGTAAGGCAACACACTGCAACTCATTAAGTAAGGCCAAGCACCCAGTATTTCATTTCCAACAAATCATGAATAGATGTACCAACATTACTATCAGCTATAACACACTGCAACTCAATAAGTAAGGGCAAGTACAAAGGTTGGCTCCTTAAATCATTCCTATCGAAGACTTCATGTTTTAGAATTTACAAACAAGCATCACACCATAAACATATTGATATATGTGTGTACATTCACCAATAAATACAGTATCACAAATCGTAGTATGTTATTTAGAAAGAAATTCAATATCTCATAGATCAACGACATTAAAGGAATGAGAGCCATAGAACGAAGTCAAACAAAGAATGCTATGCGACAATTTTTAACACGATTATTTTAGCAAAGAAATCATAGATAGTAATACACAATGCATGGCATTACCAATATAAGATCGGTAGTCAAAAAAACCCAAATGATTTAATGTCAACTCAGAAATGGAAATGAAATAAAGAGAATTGCCTCAAAGGGTTTACTTACCTCAAATGCATGCAATTCGTAGCCTATACCGGCTCTCAGCCACTCCAAACTCGCGTTCCACACCTTGTAAGTCCTCTTCAAGCTCCAACGGTGTCCTAACAAATTTAATCTTAACTTTTTTTTAGGTTGGTCAAGTGGTTTTCAATACTAAATCTTAGCTCCAAACATGTAGTATCTTTATAGTTCATTTCATGATTCAAAATCCACTTCTTTAAGGCATTGAAGGTTTATGCTAGAACTTCAAATTGGAAAAATTGATCTTATTTTGGTTCTATTATTAGCGAAATTTATCGAAAAGGGTATATCAATGGAGAGATTACCTCACCTGGCAGTGACGAACATCGATGAACAGCGGTGACCAACGGCAGGGGCTGCACAGGCAGTGGCGGCAGAGGGCCCAGCCAACGATGATGGTTGTCGAGGTAGCGACGAAGAGCGGCGACCAGTGGCAAGGGCTGGACAGGCAGCTGCAGCAGAGGGCCCAACCAATGGCGATGGTTTTCGAAGCAGCGACGAAGAGCGGCGACCCGCGGTGGAGGCTGCATAGGCAGCGGCGGCAGAGGGCCCAGCCAAGGGCGATGGTTTCGAGGATGTGACGGCAGAGGGCGACGACGAAGAGAATTCGACGGTAGCGACGAAGACCGACGAATGGCGGCGGGGACAGCACAGCTAACAGCGGCAGAGTGTCGAGGCAGCGATGATCGAAGAGCGTTCCACGAAGCGACGAAGAGAGAGAACGGCGGCGGGGGCCGCACAGCCACCGGCGGCAGAGGGCCAAGGCAAACGACCTTGGTTTCCAACGCGGTGACGAACAACGATGACCAATGGTGGGGGCTGCACAGGCAGGGATGGCTGTTTGCACCACCTTCGGTAGACGCGATGTCCACTCGCAGTGATGGCAGAGGCCCCCACTTCGGCAGATGGCGGAGATTTCAGGGTTTGGGAAGCAGATTTCAGGGAAAGAGATACTCAGCGTTGACAGAGAATCGGTCGAGAGAGAGAGAGAGTTGACGGTCGCGAGAGAGAGACATCAGAGGGAGAGAGTGGTGAGAATGGCGGGTTGAGAGAGAGATTTGAGAAGGGAGAGAGTGGTGAGAATGGCGAGTTGAGCGACAGAGGCGAGACATCCGTCCCCTCTTTACAAATCTTCGAATCGAAGCACGCATGAATCTCGATATGTAATGGATGGTTACAAGAAATTCAACTTTTGGTGGGAACCTTGGCGCCATTATTTTGAGACGAAATTTAATTTCGTCTCTATTTCGTGTCTATTTCTGTCTCTGATCTTTCTATATTCCATCTCTGAATGATTCCGCCTCAAATTCGTCTCTAATTATTTATTTGTAGCAACGGAATAATTCGTTTCTAATTAACCATTTTTTTGTAGTGATGGAAAAGTCTCAACTAACTTAGTGAAAATCATAAAAAACGAAAGAGTTTAAGTGGTAAAGGTTAGATACATGGGAAACTCACGGGCAAGTTTTATGAAATTATTGTATTTACATTGTATTTCATGCTATCACGATGCCTTGTGCAATAATACACAAAGCCGGGAGAGTGACAATAGGGACTTAATAAGAAATATGCAATATTATGGAGACAGAGTGGTTAGCGTCATGTGTATACATATGACACTATAGGAACTAAGATACAACACCCTCAAGGTGTTAAGTTGTGATTAAAAATTGCTTATAACAGTCTCGACCTGGTGGCCATACTATGGCGAGGCCATGTCGTATAAGGGACGGCATCGCCATTGAGTTAGGGGTTTTAAACCTATTACAACCTATATTTTTCACATTTGAAACCTATTCCACGCACAATCAACCTAGCATACACCCCTCTAAAACACAAGATAATGCAATTTTAAGAGAGAAGAGAGTGTTCCTAGTTATCTGGAGTAAAAAGAGAGGGTGTATTGTAGATTTGCACAAGGAGGAGAAATAGGACATTGATTTGAAGAATAAATTGAAGTGGGCACTACAGTTTTAGTTTGTGAGCAAAGTGAGAGAGCTTTTGATTGATAGAGGCTTAGATAAACAATCTACAATGGAAAGTAGTCCAACATTAAGGTAAATTTACAATTTCAATAGTTATGATTTAAAGATTTTAGAAATTATTATAGAAATTCCATGAATTGTGGATAAGAGGTTTTTAGATAGGAATTTTAAGCTGTGTGGATTTTGAGCATCAATGTGGCTTATGGTAAACTAATATATAACTTTTGCATTATTTGGTATGTGAATGTCCTTTGTGGATAAAATATTGATTTTAGGTGATTTGAAGACCCATGTTGTGAGTTGTTGTGTTGTATGAATTTTTAAGAAAATGCTAAGAACAAGGAGGCAAACAAGTTAATTAGTGAAGTTAGAGCAAATGATTACGGGTATCATCCTCAAGAGATTTGAATAAGGATGAACCGAGACCTTTTAAGTATAAGTACTACGCTAGTAGAAAGGCTAAAGAGATATATGAGGTCATTGAGCATAAAGAGTTTATTTGCGAAAGAGGAATAAACCTAAGACTATAGAGAGAACAATGTTAGAGGAGTGAGTGAGATTGTTTATGAATTTTATACCAATGCAAAGTTTACCATGAAAGGTGACCCAGTGAAGGTGAGATGAGTATTGGTCGCCTTTTGTGAGCATTATATTAATTGCATCTATGGGTTATAGCATATACCCTTTTAAAGCCATAAAGAGAGTATTAGTTGTCCAAGGACAACAAGGATGGGTAATGGGAGCTGAGAATGTACCAAAGTACATTAAGAAGGAACATAATAAAAATTAATAGAATGTGGCAACACTTTCTAGTTGCTTCGTTGTACCTAACCACTCAGCAGGGCGAGATTGACAAGCTAATGGCGGCTTGTTTGTATGAGATTACAAATTACGGAATATCAACATGAGGGAGATTGTTTACAAAAACGTAAAGGGGTCCATCATGCCAAAGAGAGACAATAAATTGTTGTTTCCAATTTTGATCACCCATATGTCCTTGAATGTTAGAGTGTAATTGATTCAAGAAAAAAAGTACGATATTGAGGCCCAAGCAACCATAGATGAGGAGTTTATGCTCATATTAAAATCAGCTGTCGTTTACCAAGACTATGAGGATGAGAGATAAAGAGAGGGTCGAGAGGGACTGACTTGAGGTCGAGTTCTTGGCCAAAGAATAGGAGGATCATGCAACGACAGCAGCAGCAGAGTTAGCCGAAGAGTAAGAGAATGAAAGCAAAGATCATCAGTAGGGATTTTCCTAAGGCTACGAGTTTGTAGACCTATTGATAGGAGACAAAGACTTGGATGGTCCAGAGGTTTTTCCACCACTACAGGCACCAATACCACCACCAGAGGACTTGACTCTATGACAGAAGAGACAGTGGACTGCTGAGATGATGAGACATTATAGAGAATAGACATAGGAGAATTTAAGACTGACTGAATGGATAGTGAAACTTCATGTTATTTGCATATCATTATAGAGACATAGCTAGATATGAAAGGAGCAGACGGATGAGACCTACAGATAGGTCTAATAGCTTTCTAGCAGCACTGAACTACATGTTTAATCCAAATGTGGTACATAGCAGAACGATGGAGCATCATTTGATACCATCTTTTACCAGAGTTGATAATGCGAATGATGATGATGATGTGCAATCTTAAAGTCAGAGTCTTAGGATTTCTTTAAACCTTGAGAAGATGAGAGATACATTTTTACTGATTATTTTTACTTTTGGGATATTTTGTACCTTTATTAGTTTCTTAAATTTGTGTTTATTCATTATTATGTTTTGCGTTATTATTATATGTTTTTGTTTAGTGCTTTTATGTTTTAGACATATTTAAACCTTGAGGACAAGGTTTGGTTTAAGTTTGGGGGCATCAACACTACACTATGAGAAGTGGTAAGAAATGATAAAATAAGGATAAAAAATGCAGGTATGATCATAAAATTTATTTTTTTAGCAGTTAAATAGGAAAGCATGGTAGTGTACTCTTTTTCATTTATTTACTATTTGAATGTGTTTAGGTAGCATAGAGTAGGTTATATATAGTAATAAGTAATGAATATCTGATTCATTTGCAAAGTTTATGCCTTTAATTGAGGATGAGTAAGAATACAAGTGTCTTCTTGATATGAAACTCAAGAGAGTGTTATTAAGTTTTTGAAGAAAATGAGATATGTAGAAAATAATAGTATGATTTCATGATTAAAAACCTATAGTTAGGGAAGACCATAAATTTGGAACAAAAGCAAGAAGAATAGTAGAACACTTCTTGTGGAAAAATTTAGATCTCTATGGAACTCTATAATAAGTATGAATCTTACTTGAGTAAAAAAAGTAAATAAACACTTAGTAGTAAGAGGGGAAGAGATAGGTGCCATGTTCAATGAAATCGTTAGTGTAAAAACTTGCTTGATAAAGTGAATGTGAGAAGTGCTAACAAGAGTTTTAAATAAAAAATAGAGTGTCCCTCAAGTTCTACAAGAAAAGTAGCAAAGAACTTGATGGTTGAAAAAAGTAAGAAAACGAAATCTATAAGAAAAGGAGCAAGGACTGTGCGATTAGAAAATATGAGGAAAAAAGAAAAGAAAGAAGTATATAAAAATAAAGAAAAGAAAGGTGGAAATTAGTTTAATATTCCTTAAATAAAAGATTTAGCTCGAGTATAAGTACCTTAATTAAGTTTTCTTTCCAACTATTTTAAGTCCTATGAACTCTTGAATTGTTAAAGTCTACAAAACTAGTATGATCTATGCTTATTTGTGAATTCTTGAGATTCATAAGAAATCATGAGATTATACACTTGCTACTTGAGTGTCAAGGTGAAAAAAACTTATGAGTAGTGACATTTTTGGTTATGAACTACTTTGGTGTTTCAAAAGTGAATTGTATATGTTGGTAAAGCTACATGTTTTAAAAAATATAAGTTTTTGAAAAAGAAAAGCTCCTGAGTAGATTATTAACTTGAACTTATTTTGAATTAAAGGATACGCCATGAATGATGTGAAATGATTATGAACTTAAGTAGTAGTAGTAGTAGTAGTAGTAGTACTAGTACTAGTACTAGTACTAGTAAAAACACTTAATAAAATACAATTTTGCTCAAGACGTGTAAAATTCTAAGTTTGGGGGTATTTGATAATTGTTGATAATTGCGTAATTAAACTTATATATAGCACTAGTTTAGTAGTATATGTAGTATAAATATCCCGGAATGAGTTATAATTGATGATATTTATGTATTTTCAATTTTACAAGGTATAATTGAGATAATGGAGTGATTTCATGAAGAACCGGTGAAAAAATCCACAAAAGTAAGGTAAACGCCGTGGCACATATGCTTGACATCATGCGAGATGGCTGGACAGCATGGGCAAGGCGTGGAAGACCAAGAAGAGAAGAAAAATGGATAACAGTGTCGGTGCAGTGGCAGCACCATTGAATACAAGGGGCGGTGTCGGGGTAGTCTGCGTAGGGCGTTGAGTCTACTGAGAAGGGAAAATACATACAAAGTGTCTGAAAGTGTGGCGACGACGTGGCATTACACTCATAGTGACGCCTCACTTATGGACATCGCCGAGTTGTGAAAAAATAGAAAGTTGGAGTTTTATTTCGTGTGGAATTGTCTATTAGGACTTCTAATAGTTTTCTAAAGTTTCTTAGGAGTATAAATAGGTATTAGAACATGGTAAATATGTATACTACCACAGATTGGAACCAAATATCATAGTTCAACTTAGTTTTACTTTGTTCTTAAGTAATAAGAAAAGTTGTGGATGAGAAGACATTAAAGACTCATTTATGGTTGTTCGGTATTGTTTTCTTTGATTTAATTGAAGTTATTTCATTTAGTTTTTAATTTCAATGAATATTATGATGTGCATGTTTATTTCGATGAGGTGTGAGTAGTTCATTAATCTTAGGGATCAATGTATCATATAGTATGAATGTTATACTAAAGTATTTTGAATGGATTTAAAAGTTAAAAAGTGCAATTGTTAGAATTTATTTTGATTCTAGGCATAATGTTATGAACATCTTGATCACATGTTAGTTGATTATGGTTTTAAGGAATTATCATCGTCATTGGAGCTTTTAAGCTGGATTTGGATGATACAACCACAAAATACATAACATCGATAGATAGTTATTGATTAGGGTGGCACGGATATTAACTTAATTGGTTATAAATTTAAAGATTTGAAACTTAAAGCAATGTGGAACTTACATTATTCACATTGATAGATGGAGTTCTAGTTTGCACATTAGAATTTTTTTCATCATGACAGTGGGTTGAAGTGGATTTGAAGGAAATATATAAATTCTAATTAGGCATTGCACACACACATAACGAAGATGAAATAAATGAGTTGAAAAGCATAGTCATTCATTACCTAGGTTAAGTTGTGAACTAAGATCTTCTTAATATAAGAGTTTAAAAATAATTTACATTGTTTTGTTAGAATAGAATAGTTTAGCTTGAAAATCAAAATTAAAAAGGAATTTCCTTAGCAATAGAGTAAATACGACTAAGTATACTAAGTGCAATACACATTTTCTTAATGATGATATCCATAATCAACATAAGTTGATCACAATATTACTACAGTCGAGAATTTAGGATTAAAATAAAGAATTTTAGTTTGATTAGGTTATGTACTACTTATAATACTACATATATGAACCCTAAGCTTCAAATTTAAAAGCCTATGACGTCAATAAATTAGTTTTAGCCATTTTTAATTAGTTTTTTATCATTATTTATTGTTCTTGCTTTTGGAAACACTTTGGAGATCAAAGTATTCAATAAGAAGTATTTATTAATGCCTTTTATTTATTTTATTGCAATGTCTAGTAAGAGTATGTGTGATTAGTTTATTAATCTAAAAATAGTACGAACATGAACTTAATCCGTCTTGCAATGTTGTCATAATAAAGAAGAATTTGTATTTAATGCTTTAAACTTAATCGTATACATAAATTCGTGATTTTAATATATTTGTTTTTACATATTACAATCAAGAAACTTTTGTTGAGTGCATAGTGGTCAATGTGTATTGTGATATTTAGGTTCTACATCTAATCCAAAGTAGTAACTAGGATTAATCAAAAAGGTCTTTTACAAATTAGATGTCTTAGGTGAATTATGTTCTAAGCTTGATATTGACACGGCTACTTCCGATAATATTAGCTTAGTAGTAAGAAGTTTTCATAGCACTTAAGACTATTTTATTTCTATTAAGTATCTTTGAGCTTTCGAAAGATGAATGGTAATAAAATTAGAATGGACTTTTTCATGATATAAAGAAAATTGGTGGCTTGATAAAGCTTATCAATCTTACTTATGATTTATGGATACTTTATATTATGATGAAAGTATGATTATGACTATACTTTGATTAATATGTTTGGATTCAAAATGGGTTTATCTTTCATTATTCTAGATATTTTTTTAGATGTTTGCTTTATATTTATTTGATTTGATTTGACTTGAATTTAGTATTAATGAATTAGAATTGTGTTAGTTTAAATTATTATAATTAGTTTAATTGATTGTCATAGTTTAATTAGATAATTTTCATTTTCATTTTAATTAAATTATTTAAATAAAAGTAAAATGATAAAAAGAGTAAAATGATAAAAAAAAAGCCCTTGGAAAATCCTTTTTCTCAAGAATTTTGCAAAATTCATGTAGAGACGAAACCGCTTATCACTACTACAAATAATAAGGATATACGGGAGACCTATTGTATATGCACAACACGTGTCACTCACAAAACAAATTTCATCCATATATGATAGAAATATGCTACGTTTCTCATTGTATCCTGAAAGTACTATTATTGCTTCTATTCAAGTTATTAACGATCATCCGTCAGTACACTCCTATCAGATTTCTTCTCAAACATGTTATAACTATGCCTAACTTTATTCGTTCACTCATCATGTCCCACATGATTTTCATGAGAGGATTTGGCCTCAAAAGTAGAAATCAAATATATTTGGCGATACCATATAGTACATAAAATATACGACACACA
This sequence comes from Stephania yunnanensis, assembly GCA_039657365.1. Lineage (NCBI taxonomy): Eukaryota > Viridiplantae > Streptophyta > Magnoliopsida > Ranunculales > Menispermaceae > Stephania > Stephania yunnanensis. The sequence goes on from CM077583.1 coordinate 23,098,216, forward strand.
TATAGCTCCTAGTATTACCAGACTCACTTTTGCTTCCCAACTGAAATTCTAAGTTCTGATCTTTGGATTTTCACACTAAGTTCATTTACGTCCTACTCTAAGTTTGCATTTAAGTCGAGTTGTGGACTTATCATGAGTTAAGGTAAAAACATATGCTCTGATACTAACTATGACGGCCTTAGCCATGCCCTACGTGGACCCTTGGTCAACCTTCTTTTCTATGAAATCCCATTTTTATACAAAAAAAAGCCATGTTTGGGTGCATTAATAATAAGAAAATTGAGTTGAGAAAATGATTTTTTTATCTAGGGCTTGCTTGGCTTGTATCTTAATCTTTCCAAGCTTGAACCACCAAATTTTGGGTTTCAATCTCCCCAATTTCAACAAGATTTAGACCCTCCCAAGCCATTCTCATAAACTAAAAAAGCACCTGATTTATTTTCCTTGCATGAACCAAAAATGCCATTATATATAGATTGTTCCGCCGATTAGATCTACACCACTTATATTGACTTGATGTTAGTTAAGAATCAACTTAAATGTCTTAACGAATAATATAATTAAATCCGCAACACCTAGCTTATGAAAATTTCATACAATTTCATTTAATTTAAAATAAGCTAGTATTATGTCTTAGTTAAATCTCCATATATAACTTTTTTTTAGAATAGTTAAATATCCATAACTTAGTTTAAGATTTGGGTATAAATCTCAATTATCCTAAGTTAGAAATTTGTTTATGTAGCTTCTTTCCACACCTTAGGAAGATATTTTTCAACTCACAAGTTCAAGTAAGCTACTTGAGTAGTTTTCCCCAACAACCAACATACCCATTTAGGGTGACTTAGCTTAGGCACATCCATATAAAATTGATTCATTATTTCATTGAGGCCTGGCTAAAAAAAATCATTTTCATAGCTTCGAGAATATATTTCACCAACTATGCTAGCATAGGCATTAAATGAATAGATAGGTCACTTTATTTATTTATCTTAAGGAATTTTCTGTTAATTATATTCCATAGCTTAGTCTATTCATCTTAAATAAAATTTTGTGCTAATCCTAGGGACTTAATTAAAAAATCTATTTCTTTCACATTCCACATGCTTGTTTAATATTGAGTGCATTTCACTTAGCATAAGAGTTAATTTAATTTAATAAATTAACTCTAGTTTAGGGATAACCACATTTCGCATTTAAATTAGCTAATTTACTTATGACCTGTTTGGTTCGTGGGATTAGCTCGGATTAGCTACACCGGACTAGTTAATCCGCTGTTTGCTTGGAGGATTAACTAGGCCAGCGGACTAGTTAAGAGGCATGGTAGTAGATTAAATAATACCACCATTTTTTGTGGGATTAGCTAATCCATAGTGGGTGGTGGAGGAGATTACCACTTTAACCCTCCCATTAACACAAACACCAAACAACAATTCTCACAACTGAATCAATCGACCTCCCTCCCTGTTTTGCTCATCTTCTTCGCGAGACCTGGACCACCGCGACCGCGACCTGTTGCTCTTCTTCTTCGTTCTCCCTCCCTGTTTTGCATCGACGGCCAAAGAGGAAGTGAGGAAAATGATGACTCGAATCGATACGTCCGAGCAACCCAAAATCAAATCCACAAGTCGCATCAGTTCAAGCGATTCCGCGATCAGCGATCTTCTTTTTCACGCAAGTCGATCACGGATGTGTTCAAGCGATTCCGCGAGCAGCAACACCGATCTTCAGGAGGAGCAGCAACGCGATTTTCATGAGCAAAGAGATGATAAATGTGTGAAATGGGGGGTTTTGGTGTTTTTTATCTAAAGGGTATTTTGGTAAATGTACATGTACAACCTCATTTAATCCTAACCTTAAAACTCCCAACCAAACAAGATACACAAATGGGACTAAACTATCTAAACTCATGTGTTGTCCCATCACTAATTAATCACATGTGTTTGGATTCACTAAAATGTGAACCAAACAGGCCATTAGTATTCTTAACCATCAACTACCCAGTATCATCCTCCTGAACACGCACCTCGAGGTATCTTAAGCTTGTCAAACTCTTGTCAATTTTGCAACATGAATCTTAAGTAGTATCGCACAATACATATATTAGATCTTTACTCACAATATACATGCATTACACTAATATAATAAGTTTATATTGGCTTTCGAGTCCGAAGTGTCGACTGAGTTTACCACATCAGCCTAAATTATGAGTCACTAATCTATAATTGGGGTGTAAATCTACATTTAACGTCACAATAGCCTACATAACATTATATTATTATTACTTACTAATAAGTGAAGAATTATACAGTTTTTATAGTACTTTTTATGGTAATTTTAGATGTAAAATGCTATATTACACTAAGTTTTCTCTTGTTTTGTGATTTAAAGTTGTATTTAGATTATGTACAGAAAAGAAAGAAAAAAAGGGAAGAAAATGAAGAATGTAGTCAAGTGGAGAAAGTGCAGACCAAATAAAAAATAAACTAGAAATCACTATTAGCGAATCGAAAGTGAATCAATATTTAAAGAGGAGTCCCCAGACAAATAGGTGATGGATAGAGGCTTATTTCCACCAATTTGTTTAGCAAGTTAAGATTTAAGTGGAATCGATCAGGAATCGTTGGGGTCGATTTTGAGAATATCGGATAACAACTAGAGATTTTTATTTTGATTGGATATGTACCTACAATACTATATATATATATATATATGAATATTAGGCTTCAATATCAGTTACCATTGAGTACCCTAGATCATATTTCATTTCTCTTAGAGCCATATTATTATATTTTTATTGTTTCTATATTTAAGTTTAGTTTAAATTTATTGTTCATTGATTTTAGAGACGATTTGAACATTCAAAGTATTCAATAAGAGGTATTTATTTATGTCTTTTATTTATTTTATTATGATGTTTTATTATGAATATGAGTGAGTAGTTTATTAATCTAAATAAAGTCCAAATATGAACTAGATCTGTTTTGTGAGGTAGTCATAATGAAGATGGATTTGTACTTAATGCTTTAAACTAATCATGTTCTTTAATTAACTGATCTTATAGATTATTATTTGTGGATTATTTAAAGAGGTATTTTTATTGTTAGATGTCCCGGGTGAATTGAGATATTAGTTTAATATCGAAGTAGCTTTCTAAAGGTATCATGCTTAGTAGTTCGAAGTTTTCATTGAAGTAAATGTTGCTTTATTGTTTAATTAATTTATTTGAGCTTTTGAATGATTAATTCAATAAAATTAGGATGTGATTTTTTCTTTGATATATAGAGAACAGGTGGTTTGATAAGGACTATGTACTTACTCATGATTTAAGTTTAATTATTTAAAAATACTTTATAAAAGATTAAATATGACCATGACTATGATTTAAGGAATATATTTAGACACAAAATGGATTAATTTTTCATTGTTTTGGATGTTTGTTTAGTTGTTTTGTTTTCAATTGAATTGAATTGATTTGAATTTAATTTTAATGAATTTGATTTATGTTAGTTAAGTTAGTTTAATTAGTTTAACTAAGTGTTATATTTTGATTAAGTAATTTTCATTCCCATTTTAATTAAAGTAAAGTAAAAATAATAAAACCTTTGGAAAACCATTTCCTAAATCAAATTTGCTAAATCCATGCGGAAGCGATCCACTTATCACTACTACAAATAATAAGGATATATGAGAAACTTATTGTACACGATCGATACGTGTCAATTTTTAGCTTCATTGCTAGAGACTTTGACATAATTTCTCAAGAGTTTTAAATGTCGTATGGTCTACACATTTGGTCTTTCTAATTTTATAGGATCTTTACTTCCATTTGATCCCGAAGTAGATAAGATTTTCAATCGTAATTTAAGAATAAAACATAGGGTACACAAAGCTACCACAATGGAAGCCAATAATAATATTATTAATATTAATATTAATAGTAATGACAATAAAGAACTTACTTTTAGTCAAGCCAATCAAAATATTACAGCTTATGAACCAATGCATATTGCCTCTCTTGAGGGATTTTTTGAATTTGAACTAACATCTGGCGTCATTAGTACTCTACCTAACTTATATAGTAAAGATAATGAAACCCCTAAAAATTTATAAGGAATAACAACACAAAGTCGATGGGATGAAACCTAAAGATGGTATGCTTGAATAAGTCAAACTTAAAGATTTTCTTTTCCCATTGAAAGATCAAGAATGAGATTGAATATTTTATCTTCCTCAAGTATCAATAACTAAATGGGCTCAAATGTTAGAAGCTTTCCTAAACTAATACATGCATGCAAGAAAGACTAGTTCTTATAGAAGACATAACACAGTCGTAAAAATTAAAGATTATGAGAATTTAAATCAGTTTCGGGATAGATTTCAAAGGTTAATTTCACCTTGCCCACAACATGGATATACATAAAGAGTCTTACTAGAATACTTCTACGAAGGATTAAATCCTTCTGAAACCATACTTGGTGGATCACTATTAGATGTAACACCAACTTTAACAAAATAATATATTGATAAAATGGCTAAGCAATCTAAGCAATATGGCAAAAAGACTAAGACATTAAGTTAGAAACTTTACGAAGTTAATTATAAAAGAAGTAATACATTAGATGAAAAAGTTGATGAATTATATAGCATTGTCAAATTACTATTAAAATATAGATCAAACTATGTGAATTTCATAATGAAGTTACACATCCTACGGATGCGTGACCTACTTTACGTGAAGATAGTATTGAAAAAGTTATTGCGGTTATGAACTAATTTTATGGTCCTCCCAGGAATCAATATAATAACAATAGTTACTACACTGGGAAGCTAAATTCAAATCTTATCTATGGTCACAAAATCAAAATTATACCACTTATAGACCAAGAGCACCAATACAATCTACACCAATTCAGCAATCTCAACAAATGGTTTAACCTATGCAATCAAATTTAGAGAAGATTTTACATAATTTTATGACTCCAAGTCACCAAAGCTTTACCCAAATAACTCAAGATTAAGTAAAACAGATATGTCTAATAACGAGTTCAAAAATAAATTAAATTGAATGAACCTACAAATTAATAAGTTAAGTAATTAAACCAAATGACTTACTCAAACTACCAATCAAGAATAAGTCAACGCTTTATTTTGTGATAATGAAAAAGAACCACATACGCCAAAAAAGATACCTTATTAAAAAGAAAGAACATAAAACAATAGAAATAGAAGAAGAGATTATGGCCAATGTCATTCGCACTAGAGAATAGATAGCTAGACAATTAAAATATACACATTTTTATAAAAAATTGTACCCATGGTATTTATCCAGAGTTGAAGTTTATAAAAAATAGTTACAAACTTATGAAATAGTTAATAAAGAAAAATATGATAAGATTTCTTATGAATCAAATGAAAATATACATTTTATTTTTCCTATTCCACAATGATTAGCAGATGTTAGAAAGAAAGAAATTCATGAAGACATTCTTGGAATATTTAGGAAAATAAAATTCAATAAACCTTTAATAGGATCAATTATGCAATTATCAAATTATAATAAAGTTTTGAAAGAATATTCTAAATCTTAAGACAAATTTTTAGAAGAATCTAAAGAGAAATTAGGGCCAAAGGTGTCATCTTTGATAAAAACATATAAATTACCTGAGAAATGTTCCAACCCAGTAATGTTTACAATACCTATCACAATAAGAACATCTTCTATTGAATTTGCTATGTATGATCTCGATGCATCAATTACTAATATCACTTAAACTATATGAATCATTGAAAATAGTATCATTGACTAATACACCTACTAACCTTACTTTAGCCGATAATAAAACTATTAAACCAAATGGATTATTAGAAGACATTTTAGTAAAAATAAATGATTCAGTATTTCCAACTTACTTTTATGTCATGAAATGAGAGATTCAATATCACCTAATTCTTAACATATATTATTAGGTATACCTTTTCTTAAAACATCTAAAACTAAGTTAGATATTTTTACGGGATGTTGTCTATGGAATTTGAAAACAAAATTATCACGTTCAAAATTAACAATGAATACAATTATGATGAATATGATGAATTACTTGATAATGATTTTCTAGATTTAAACTATTATGATGATCTAAACGCTGAGATTTATACAATTAATGCAATAATAATAGAAACTAAAAATGAAGTTTCAAAAAAAGAAAAAGTTGAAGACACTTCAAATGAAAAGAAAGTAACTCAAGAATGGAGAGTTAAGCAACAGAAGAACGCGAACAATATTAACAAACTGAGAGATTTTAAAATTTAAAAGAATACGGAAAAGAAAAAACCACGTTTATATCCTGTGAAGCTTAAAGACCCTGAACGTATACATTTGAGCAAAAAATCAAATAAGCTTGGTACAATATAGCTCAAAATGATACGAGTTCTAATGCAAATCTCATGTCTATACATTTCTTTCTACATATTCAATCAGAGTTGGAAGTATTTGCTTCTGAACGAGTTTGTCTACCAGATGGTAATTCAATTCAACCAATAGAGTTGGTTTCGAATGAACCTGTTCAAGTGGACAAGAACATTTTACCTACGAATTTTATGTTCATGCCACGTTTTATTAATAAAGATCCTCCTTTAATTTTAGGACGACCTTTCTTAGCCACTTCTCAAGCTGTTAGGGATACTCTTAACAAAATAATCACTTTCATGATTAATGGTCAAGCGATTACTTTCTAGAATGGAACTAGAGTGGACAATACTATATTCAAGTATAGAGATCTGGACTAATTCTAGAATTGGTTCTATCAAGCCAATGACAGTAACAAAAGCCCTCTATGGGAGGTAGCCCACTTTATTTATTTTATTTGGAGTTTAGTATTTGTATAGTATTTTTTTATTCTCTCACTTTTTGACTATTGTATTGGAAATATTTTCAGAATTTAAACTTTGGAGTACTTTCAAATAAAGGGGTTGATCAATATATTTTAAGTCTATGGCCTTTATGTTGGGGCATGTGCCCTAGGTCAACCTACAAACATTGTTTATCTTATAATTTTAGTTAATAAAATCAAGGTTTTCATTTGATGTTTTATTATAAGTGATTGCATGTTTATCTTATAACATGATCTATGAGTATTTGTTGAAATATCCTAAATGTCCCTAGTTGGCCATTATACTGGGAACTATAATGAATTAAGACTAGTATGAATCTTGATTGATGGTCATGTGATGATCATGCGTATAGGGATACGAATCGAGATCATGGGTACTTGTTAGGGAATAAGTTATTGAACCGACACGCTTTAAGAGCACCACATGGATTAAGTCATAGGTGTTACACCACATGGATTAAGTCATAGGCGTTACTTATGATAGCTATATCATTTAGTCCTTCGACTTAAGTTACCATAGACTTCAATATTAGGAGAATAGTAATTTGACACAGTCAAACGCCGTCTTTAACCAGACGATTATAAAGATTATTATTGGTTACTATGTGAATAATACGTGAAGGTGTGTAATCAAGATAGAGTTTGTCTCTCTCCTATAAAGAGAGTTATCAGTGGATCCCTTGATATGTTAGACTGTTAAATGGCCAAGTCCAAGTGAATCAATATGATCAATATCATTTAGGTGTTTTCAGTCTACCTAAAGATCGAGACTAGTATGATTAAACATTAAGGGTGACTTTTCATGTCTTATAATTAATCAAAGGATATCGCATAACAAAAGGATATGATATATGTTATTCATTAGGTTCCATCGATTTTGATATTCATGCTACTTGGGTAGTCATAATGCATTGCTAGAGACCGCTTTTGACTTGTGTACCAATATGATTTTGGTTAACTGCCAATGTCGCATGAACCTATTAGGTCGCACACAAAGAATGGCTTTGCGCAATTTCAATTGATCATGACTAATGAGTTTTATATGAAAAAATTCATGACATGAAATCCCTTACAATTTATTTTATGATAACTTATTAATAGGGCGTATGTGTAATTTGCTTAAACTGCCTAAATACAATAGTTATATTACGAACAGGATATTAAGTAAGAGCTTATCTACACATATAAATAGAAGTTAAAACCCAAAACGAAATAAGATTTTTATTTTTTACTATTTTTTATTTCTCTGGATTTTTGGAAAAGAGAAAAATCATTTTCAATATTTCTTGGGGCTAGCACTCCAAATTATGGTCATCGTTTGTATGTGAATTTCTGAAAGAGAATATGCACTTGAACGTCTTAGAAATTGAACAATAAGAGATGGAAACCAAAAATTATGGTATGGTTTACTTTTGTAGATCTAGTTTAGCGGAACTTATTTTCAATCCTAATAGATTTTTCAAAATTGTTTTGAATTTTCCAACTGCATATGAACCCGAAAAACCCAACAATTTATGCAAGTTTACGTTATGCACTTGTTTGTTTATTTATTTAAATAAAGTAATAAAATTCATAGTTAGTTAGATATCCTAATAAGACTTTCGAACTTCAATCCAGTTCTCCTTTATATTGATTTACATGAATGATATACATGATAATTATTATATAAATTTGAAAAATAGTAAATTAAGTCTAGCTAATCGTGAGCAATTTAGCTTAACAATAGGAATCCTTGGGAAAAATTGATGACAATAACCAAGAATTTGCAAGTGAAAACTCATGTTTGGCAAATCAGCAATGATTCAACCCTATAACACAAATTACTGGCCAAATTAGTGAGGCACAGAGCCTAAATTCCACTAATCTCAGTAGCAATTTAGTAGCAAATACACTTAGAATAATGATTTACTGGGACCGAATTCGAGTTTTTAAAACAAAACAAATTCTCCACACAAATAATTTCACACACACCAACTATTACACCCATTAATCTGCACATCAAATTATTGCCTAGATTCAACTTTCTTAAGCTAGATTTTAGTGTATTTAAGTGATTACCACCTCAATCTAGTTTTGTTCAACCCAAAATAGTACGAATTTGAGAGAGTAAAACCCAACTAGGGTTTAAAGGAATTTCGAATATAAGCTTGGAAGATCAAGTAAGAGGTGTTCAAAAGCATATATCTAGAAGGATTCACTCTCAAGAAGGTAATCATGATAAAATCGTAGATTTTATATTGAAAAGTTTTGGTTGATAAAATTTTCCAAAATTGTAGATTGATTTCAAAATTGTTTTATTGGAATCCATTTTATTACCATTGATAAATGATTTCATTGATTTCAGTAGAATAGGCATTGTGATTAAAATGATCATTGGTTTACAATTTTGGTATTTATCGATTCAATGATTCTTGTATGAAATTGGTTTGAAATTGAGTTTCAAATGAGTTTAGGGTGTGTTTTGTTTTAAAAAATTATAATTTATTGCACAATTGTTTATATTTCAAAAGATTTAGAAAAATCGATTTTGAGTTTATAATTCCATACAACTTCGATTTCAAATTTAAATTTTCGATTGATTCTCAAACTAAATTTCCAAATTAAATTCTCCTTTTAAGTAGAGCTTTGAATTCTACCAAATTATTTTCGATAAAAGTTTTTTTTATGATCCATAGGTTGAAATTGTTATTTGGACTTCTGGTTATTTGGTTTGGAAAACTGGTCGGAAACGGGAAGGGTAGAAGTTCAAGAAAAGAAAAAGGAAAAGGAGTATTAGTAGAAAAATTCAAAACAAAACTCAAAGTTCTACATACACCAATTAGGCCTATGAGAATTTCAATAAACAATTCTAGAGTTAAAACACAAAGAGAACCTTTTCCACCATTAGATTTTAGTGATGAGTAGGAAGAAGAAGAAGTAGAGGAGACTCCATAAATTTATTTTTCGGTGAATAATTTAATCAATGCCAAGGCTCTTCCTAGAATAAAGAGCGACATTAAGAAGAATAGGAAAATAACTATGGAAAGTTGTTTTAATAGGAAGAATGAAATAAAGTGCGTGCCTAGGATTTTGAGCATAATAAGAGAAATGAATTAGGGATTGTTAACTATGGATTATAATGTCGATAATGACATGGAGATTCCTAAAAAGATCGGTTATGAGATTCTAGTTAGAGAATTTTACACTAATGGGCATGGGAGTGACAATAAAACGATATCCATTGTCTAAGGAAGACTAGTAGATTATTCACCTTAAAGAATAAATCGATAATACAGATTTCCGAAATTTCATAGGAGAGAAAATAACGAATACCAAAAACCATAATATAGATTCAAACATGAATTTTCCCATGAAACCATAAGGAAGTTTTTAGCAACAATTCTCGAAAGATGGACTCATTTTAAATAGATATGGTATCCAAAACTTATTTAAATAATGAATTTTAGAAAAACGTCAAAAACATGGAACTATTTCATTAATGCGAGCTTGCAACCATCTTTTCAATACTATGAGGGGTGAATTACAAGGCGACATTGTTATATCACATTGTTCAAGGGATAGGTTATATTGATGTTGGTAAGGTCATCTATGATTCGATTAAAAATTTCAAGACTACAAATAAGAATGAAGAGTAACATGTCGAAGATTTCACTGGCATGTACGCAGAAGAGACGAAGATGTCCATGATAGGGTCAATTCTATGAAACCAAATGCAAACTCAGAGGAATCAAGAGTGTAAGTTTCATAACCAATACGAAATTGCAAGGAGTTTACATGATTTTGAAATAAGAATGGTTGGGAGAATGCAAAAAATATGAGTTATAATTGTTAAGATTTAAATACCATCTACCCAATTGATATTAACTAATGAGAGAGTTTTTTCAGAAAGACTTTTAGAGGTTTAAGTGGACTACAGGCTATAGGATCTTACAGTGAGCTATGAATCTCAACAGCATGAGCAAAGGGATGGTGGTGATGATGCGACTTTGGGATGGTAGTTCTAATATATTTTCTTCTCTATTTTGTCTATTTCTGAGTGATCTTACGATACAATGATCTTTTACATGTGATATGATATTATGCTAATGATGAAGTTGGGTACTTGATTATGTTTGATGTGTTTGGGCTACATTAACGTTAGTAATGTTTTAGAAATTTTTAATTTGTCATGTTTTCTTTGTTTATGGAATTTAATTCTTGTGATAATTTATTCATTAATTACTTTTATTATATTTAGTTTCTTTTATGCTTCACAAGGTATATTTGTTTTGTTGAAAATCCAACTTAATTTTTAATCCTTGAGGACAAGGCTTAGAATGAGTTTATGGGTATTTAGGTGAAGTGGAATATAGAGAAGCGCAAGTATGAAAAATTTAAGAGGAATTATCTATTTATTCAGTATTTAAAGTTGACTGAATTTTTTCAAATTCTTGAAGATATATAATATTTATTCCTTTCATTTTACTTTATTTAGTTAGAAAATATGAATTTATTATAATTTGGATTTAAATAGGAGTGATATTTTTATTACCTATGAAAATAGAGAGTTTATGATAGAAAGGAATTGTTATACCATATTTGACTTACCTATATTTTGTATATACTAGAGGAGTTTAGAGGGATTGATTGCTTTATGTTAGACACTATAATGGGTAGAAGATCGAAACAAAAATACAAGATAAACAAGACATATTTTTAAGAATCTTGCTATACCAAGATTATTGATCAAGTATTTTATATTTATATATATAATGAAAATAATTTATGTCACAATTAAGGGAAAATATAGGAAATTAGATAATAAACTAACTTAGTTGGAAAGAATATATCCTTAACTATAGTGAATGTGAGAAGAGCTAACAAGAGTTGTTAAATGAAAAAATATAGAAACCCAAAGATTCTGAAAGAAATGGAGAAGGGAACCTAGTGGTTGGAGAAATGTGAGAAAGAAATCTTATAAAAAATAATGGTATATAAAGGAAATGGAATAGGAATCATAGGAACGAAAGAAGAAAAGAATATATAGAAGAAAAAAGAAAGAAAGAAAGAGAAATATAGAAAAAATGGAAGGATGCTTATGAAAAACTCTTCAAATAAAAGATTTAGATCGAGTGCTTATAGCTAAGTTAAGTGAAGTGTCTTCTTTTTCCAACATTTCAATAAATGAACATGATAATGACAATTATTAGTTATTAAAAATTACTATCGACTTTAATTGTGCTGACATTTTAAATATTATTTGAAATTGAGATTGGTTTAGTGATTTTTCTATCTTGAGATTCTTTATTATTCATCGTAAGCTTGATGCTTGTCAGTGAAGATTGAGAAAACCTATATAGTGGTTGGTTTGGCCTTGGTAATTAATTGAACTTAGAATTCTAAGGTGTATTGTATAAATAGAAGGTTGAGTTGTCAAATAAGGAGTTATTCGTTAAATCTTTGTATTCTATTATACTTTTATTTTTATGTGATTAATATGTTTTATTTAAGGATCACTTTTGTTTAAGAATAAGAGTAAGTAATTATGAAATCAGAATGAGGAATGTAAATAGAATATTATTGAGAGTATTCCTTTGATTGGAACAGCAGAGTGCTTAGTTCGGGGGTATTTGATTAGTTAAGATTTAGATAGTGTTTAATAGTATATTTCGTGGTGATTTTGGATGTAAAGGTCCATATTACACTAGTTTTTTTTATTGTTTTTGTAATTTCAAGATGTATTTAGATTATTTGAAGAAATTGAAGAAAATGAAAAACTTAGTCAAGTGGAAAAAGTGCTGCAAGCAAATCAATAATGAACTAAAAATGACTACTGGCGAATAAAGAACGAATCAGCAATTTTATATGAATCGCCAAACAAATCGATGACGGACATAGGCTCATTTCCACCGATTTGTCTAGTGAATCAGGATTATTAAGTGGAATCGTTCAAGATTTGTTGGGGTCGAGATCGAGAATATTGGATAACAATCAGAGATTTTGATTTTGATTGGATATATACTACCTAGAATACTATATATATATATATACATATGAACCTTGGGCTTCAAAATTAATTGTCCTTGAGTACCATCGATCATATTTCATTGCTTTTGGAGCCATATTATTCCATTTTATTATTTTTATATTTACGTTTTAGTTTAGATTTATTGTTCATTGCTTTTGGATACGATATGAAAATTCAAAGTATTCAATAAGAGGTATTTATTTATGTCTTTTAATTTGTTTATGTGATGTTTATTATGAATATGAGTGGGAAGTTTATTAATCAAAAAAAGTATGAACATGAACTTGATCCATTTTGAAATGTAGTCATAATAAAGATATATTTGTACCTAATGCTTTAAACTAATCGTATTCTTCAATTCACTAATTTAATAGATTATTGTTTACGGATTATTATCATGATACTTTGTATTGCATGCATAGTCTGGAATGTGTATTGTGATATTCGGATGCAATATCTAATTTAAAGTTGTAACTATGATTGTTTAAATAGGTATTTTATCATGTAAATGTCCTAGGTGAATTGATATCCAAGTTTAATATTGAAGTAGCAGTCCAAATGTATTAGGCTTAGTAGTTCAAAGTTTTCATAGAAGTTAATATTATTTTATTGTCTAATTAATTCCTTTGAGCTTTTGAATGATTAATTCAATAAAATTAGTATGTGGCTTTTCCAATGATACATGGAGAACAGGTGGTTTGATAAGGATCATCTACTTACATATGATTTAACTTAAATTATTGAAAAATACTTTATAATAAGATTAAAGTGTGATTATCACTAAGATTTAAGTAATAATTTATGGACACAAAACGGATTAATGTTTCATTGTTCTTGATGTTGTTTAGATATTTGTTTTCTATTGAATTGAATTGATTTTAATTTAATTTTAGTGATTTGATTTGTGTTTGTTAACTTAGTTTAATTAGTTTAATTAAGTTTCATAGTTTGGTTAAGTTATTTTGATTCTCATTTTAATTTAATTAATTAAATTAAAGTAAAATTAATAAAAAACCTTGGAAAACCTTTTTGCTAAAGAATCTTTTTAATCGATATGGAGATAATCACACTTATCATTACTACAAATAATAAGAATATGCAGGAAACTTATTGTACACGCATGGCACGTGTCAATTACACGTGTTGAGCTTGTATATGACTTATTATGTTATTGATACCTATTGGTAATGTGAAATTCGAGAATTTCACAAACTTGATTAGATCACTAATTAAGTATTTTCATATTTTAATTGGAATTTAAGTATCTGAGGTGGAACCAATGCATTACGGAATGAAGATCATAAGTTTAAATATTATTTTTGTGTGTAGTGTGACTAATTGGTGTAATATAATTTATTCAATGCAAAATAGAGTCGAGTTGAGGTGTAGATGCGGTGTTCGCATATTTCGGAGGGCAATGGGATTTTTTCTAATTTTTGACATAATTAGAGTGTTTTTTAGGGTTTAATTTGGGTATAAAATTAAGATAAACATGAAATTAAAAAAAATAAAAAATATAATAAATGGCAACTGAGGTGTTACACCATGGTTTAAAAGTGAAAAGCAAACTTGTCATTTCTTACCCTAAACTATTTTGATTTCAATGTGAAATTAAATGGGTTTAAGAACCTTTAATCAATGTTTCTTCTTCCTCTCATTCCTTATCTTTTTTGTTCTCTCTCTCTCTCTCTCTCTCTCTCTCTCTCTCTCTCTCTCTCTCTCTCTCTCTCTCTCTACTCTCAATTACTCACTAGTGTCTTGATCCCATGTTGTCTCTAAATTTCAATAGCGACAACGATGTACAAGGGGGTGAGGAGCTTAAGTGGATCAGCTCATGAGTCAAGGTGAGTTCTAAGCAATTTGAATCTTATTCATTTAATTTGGTTGATGGATTCATTTGGTGTGGAGTCGGTTTAGAGGGGGAAATAAAGATATGATTAGTGAAAATATAATAGTCATGTTATTGCGAGGGATGTTGTTTCATTTGGGGAGGGAGGACGAGATGTAGATGGCAGTGAAGGAGAGCAGTATAATAGTTTTTGTTGTTATTATGTTTTTATCGTTATTGGGTACATTTAGGAGAGGAGTTAGGGAGGTTGAGGACAATAAAGGGGAAGGATTGTCCAACTGTTGTAATGATGTTTTAGGTAAATGAGAAAAGGATTTAAAGATCAATTATTGACAAAATATTTTAGCAAAGCTCATATGATTGATGTTGTTGTAATTAGTAAATTCAATGAACTATTAGGTGGTTGTTGTTATTGTCGTTGATGATTTATGTTGATGTTGGTCTCGGTTGTTAGGGGAGAGTTGATGATGATAATGATGAAACAGGATAGAGGGTTTTCACTGTTGTTGTTGTTGTTGTTTTGATATATTGATGAGTTTGATTGATGAATTAAGCTTTGAATTCATGAGGTTTTGGTAATGATATGTGGATTGTAGTAATTTTTGATGGTTTAGACTAATTAGAATGAGTTTGGGATTGGTTTTATGTGATTTGATTAAGTTTAATAAAACTAGTTCATAATTTTGAGTGTAATGATGTATATTTTTATGCAATGTTCATTTGATGATTTGGGCAATCAAATAAGGGTTTTTGGAGAAATGTTTGATGGATTCTTGTGTTCGTATCTTAATCTAAGTCCCTTTTAAACATATTTGAGATCGGAATAGTTTTAGTGGGATTCTCAACTATAAGAATAAGGAGATAAACCTTGTTTTAAAATTTGTTGAGATTTAACCAAGTATTAGAAATAACTATTTTGAGTACGAAAGTTGGGGCCTCAATTTAAGACATCAAATAGAGTCTGATTTATTTTTGAATAGGTTCTTTTAAATCCCAGTATGACCTACTTTGATGACCAATAAAAAATTGTGGCCAATAGAAATTGATTGATAAATGAGAACATAGTAGAATATGGCATGTTAGTATGGTTCAAAATTGTCAAATTGTAATGGTTGTGACTTAAAAACTTCAAGGGATAAATTGAAAAGTTAGTTTTTAACCAAATTGACTAAGATTAGACTTTCTGTAATCCCTATATACCTTATTTCGAATAGCACCGAAGCATGGACCTTGATACAACCTCTAAGTTGGTGAAAAATAATTATAAAAATGGTTTGAACTTTGTAATGCCTTGAAAGTGGATTTTAAATCCTTATGTAATTTAGAAATGGTTTTGAAATGTTAAAATAAAGTTTATTACTCTAAAATATTGAATTTTATGTTTAATAGGACTTGTGAAAATACGTGAAAGACGAGGAACATCATGTAAGGTTTCACTAGCTACATTGATTTGGATTACCAGTAATTAAATCTCATAACTTTTACATAGTATGGTTAAAAATTTCATATAAATTGCATTGAAGCATGTTGTTGCATTATTTATAGTACATGCATACACGAGGGAAGGATAGGATCAACTCAAGTCTTATTATAGTGTTTACTATACTAGGATTATAGAGGAGAACATTATATTACACTTGAGGGGTTGGAATCATTAATTCCTTGCATCACATGGTTATCATGAGAACATATTGAATTAAATCATACTCCTATAGTCTAGAGGAATAAGACTCATTTGGCTATCTACTCATTACATGAGTCCTGGTTTTTGTTCCAGTATTACTTTCAGAAGTCAACGTATGTTTGTACTGAAGGAACATAAATAGGATGGATTCATTATTGTATATTTAATTTCCTTGAAATGTACTATTGTTTTAAGTATTTTCATTATGATGCATTTGGTTGTTACATATATATTGGATAGTATGGGATTTACTTATCTGAAGTTATTTATTTTGTGTACAATATTGTTTCGGTGTACTTGAAATGCCTTGGTCGGGTCCTAAAACAAACGAGGAACAGAAAAGAATGAAAATACTCTAAGAAACTTGGTGAATGTTTCAAGTTTAGCTTTCTTGTTGTAAATAAGGTTATATATTGTTTTACACTTCAAGGTGAGAATAAAGCATGAAAAATCTTAGTTAGTTGCTAAAATTAATATGAAATGGTTTAGAATAGTTTTGAGATTATAATGATTCAGTTTTAGTTCATTTTCAAGTTGTAAAGTTGTAAATGAGAATTTAACATTGAAAGTCATATATAATAATCCAAATTGATGTATATTATTAACTCCGCGGAGTTGTGAGTCCTTCTAAGCCACTTCCAAAATTTTGTAGTTTATTAGGTGAATTTTTCGGCAGACCACTTTTAAGAGGCACTAACAAAAGGTTTATAAAAATACAGAGGATGATCTGTATGATTTCCTAATTTGTTCCAATTGAATAAATTGAGAACTAAGGTTTACTAAGGATTTAGATTTAATTTGAAGCATTGTTAAGGATTGGAATGACAAGAATTTTTAGGTATAAAGGTAATTGTATGGTTTAAACTTTTAGAAAATATTAGAAATGCATAAAAATGAAATGAGATGCATTGTGAGGTTGTTCCTTTGTATAAGGATTTAATTAAGGTAGTTAAGTCAGAGCTAATTAAGATTGGCCGAACATTTGTATTATAAATCACTTCGATAAAATAAGGTTGACTAAAATATCATGGAGTTTAGCTAATATAGGCCGATAAGATGCCTTAATGATATGGGCCCTGACAATGTTGGTATCAGAGCTTTGGTCAGGCTCAATTAAGGATAACTTTATGATCACGTGTCGTGCGTAACAAATATAACCCGCAATCGAGTTACCAACCATTAGGGTGTAGTAGTGGTACCACAAGACTTGAATTTTACTCCAAGTTAACTAAAAATGGGGGTTTTTAGAAAGTTCAATGAAATAACTGATTAAACTAACACAAATAAAAAGTTTGCAAAAATAATATCAATGAGAAGAAATCACCTAACTCTACAGTTTCACAAGCAAGAATCAAGATTCAATGACATTTAATGGTCCTCAATCATCCCCAAAAATGATTATTTCAATTTCTTCTAGATTAGCTATAGAAAATCGACATCCGCCAGAAACTCCAAATTCCCCTAATTTTGGTAGTCAAGACGTCCGCCACTAACTATTTCCCTAATTAATGTATAAATTTAGATATCCGCCAATCGGGTTTAACATACTAACCGCAGTAATTTGGATATGTGGAAACACTAATCCTAAATAACCGGATCGCATCCGCTACCGATTTAACCTAGATTCAATTTTTGCACACTCAAGAACCGAAAGGGTTTGACGGCAAACGGGTGAGTGTTTGTCACTTTATTAGTTCAAAAGCATAATTACACGGATACTAATAGTCCAAATAATTGTAGATGGTTCACCTAAAAGCATGCATTGGCCATATACATACCCTAGATCTAAATTGTAATCATTAAAATCAACAACAATGAAATAGAAGAAATTAAATTAAATCAAATAAAAATAATAAATCTCACATAATATGCCATGAATCCATCATCCTGACTTGCTTCCCCTTCGACCTAGGCAAAGAGTTGATTAGTCGATCATCATCATCGAAGAAAGTCGATACTAAAAAATAAGAGTCGGTATTCTTCTCAATAATTCCTAAGTTCCTAATATATATAAAACTACTAAAAATTGGTCTCGGAGGTGACGGAAACTAATTTTGAGGGTTGGAGAGGTGACTTGTGTGCTGAGGAGCATCGTAGGGCTATTTTTGGCTTGAAAATAGGTGTCCGCGATGTGTCACAACGCCATTGGTCCATTCATGCCGCCGCGACTGATGTGTCACCATGTGATTGGCCGAGAAAGGTGTTGATGACACAGTACGTGAGTGGCTTCTGACACGTGGCGTACGCCGATTGAAGAAGACCCCACGATGACAGGTTGTGCGTGGGTCAATGAATGCCACGTGGCACGTATGTGACGGAGAGAAATCATGCGATTCATTTTGAAATTTTGGGAGTCTGTGCGAGCATGCATCCCGATGCAGATCGATGAACAGTAGTAGCGAGGAAAAATGTGCGTGCATGACGTGGCCTGTGATTGCTGACGTGGCGAGACACGATTGGTGGAACCAGTTGTTTGCGCTGATCCGGCGTTTGCTGATTGGAGGAAACAATATTGAATGATGTGATATTGTGCCTCTGGGTGACGCGTGGCGCTGACATGTCATCACTTGACTGTTGAACGCTGACGTGGCAGCTCCTTATTGGTTGAAATATGTTGTCTCATATTCTACCCACTGCGTAACGTGTAAATCGAGGCAACCTGTTTGGCATCCGATCAATGCATGTAAATACTCCATTTTGAGTATTTTTCCACCACGAATTCAACCGTGCACTCTGTTTTACCTAAAAACAACCGAAAATTATAATTAAATATATATATTAGATACTTTGCATATTTAAATATACTAAAATAAAGTACTAAATATATATAAATATTGACTTATCAAATACCCCCAAACTTAAGACTTTACACGTCCTGAGCAAAGTTGTAAATGACAACACAAACTAATCCTATACCTGACCCAAATTCATGGAGTTCCTTTGGTTTACATAGTTACCAAGTTAACAAGTAACTCAAAAAATTTCAGAGTTATGATATATCAAGATTCGCAACTCAAACACAATTAAGATCCCACTTTCAAGGCGTAGACTCGGTCAAGACAAAGGCCATCAACTACTCACAAGTTTTCTTGGTCTATACATTCAAGCATGCAAGTTCAAATTTCACTTAATATAGTGAAAGCACTCGAATTAAATCTTTTATTTGAGGAGTTTCACAATTCTGCCTTTATTCATTATTTTTATTTTCTTTTCACATTTTTTCTTCTCCAAGTTTTTTTAACAAATACGATCCCTGCTCCATTTCCTGTGGATTGATTTTCTCACTTTTTTCCCACCACGAGTTTCCCTGCTCCATTTCCTATTGAAACCTGTGGGACACTCTATTTTTTAGAAGAACTCTTGTTAGTCCTTCTCACTTTCACTATAATCAAGCAAATCCCCCATGTGGGTTAAAATAATATCACTTGTACATATCTGACCATCTACTTATTTTCGTTATTTAGCACAAAGTCCAACCATCAACCAAGTCCTTAATCATGAAATCATAAAAATGCCGAGCTACAAACTCGACGAAGTTTTTCTCCTAATTTTTCCTAAGTTTCAAGTCAAAAATGCAACTATAAATTACTTATCCACAGCAAAAGGCATGAACAAAGTTTCGGGTGACTCTAAATAACTAAAATAAGAAATATAATATATATATATATATATATATATATATATATATATAAAATATATTAAATACATATATGCATGAAAGCGTAGCAAATCCTAATGAAATGAGAAAGGAATATGAATGGATAAGAAATGAAAGAAATGGAAGAATTGATATAAAACACCACTATTACCATTCAATATCCGCATATAGCCGCATGAAAAATAAACGATCTCACCTACGATCTTTCACAAAAGAATCCATCCAAAACAATCCATAATCCTTAAAACACCCCCAAACTTATTCCAAACCTTGTCCTCAAGGTTCAAAACAAGTCAAGAGGTCCACACATAGAAAACAAACAAGATGGTGAAAGAACATGATAAATATAAAATGAAGGAAACAATACAAATTCATGCAAAATAATAAAAAATACGAAAATAAATAAACTAAATGAGACTTATTAAAGTTTGGGCTACCTCTCAATAGCGCTTTTGGTTAAAGTCGTTGGCTCGACTTGGTCTCAGTCTGTCAATCATCATAGACTGGCGTTGCAAGTGAGACGACCTCCACATTATGGTTCGGGAAGTCTTCATAGAAGCTCTTCAATCTATGGTCATTCACCTTAAACGTATTACCAGTCTCTAAACTCTGAATCTCCACTGCTCCGTGATCATACACTGCAATCACAACATATGGTCATATCCATCTCGATCTTAGCTTACCTGCAAAAATCTTAAGAAGTGGTAGAGATAAAAGCACTTTCTGGCCAACACGAAAAGATTTCCTAGACAGATTGCTATCATGGAATGCTTTTGGTTTTTCTTTATAAATATGCGCATTTTCATACGCGTCGTTCCTGATTTCCTCCAATTCTTGGAGAGTGAGCTTTCTCTTTTTTCCTACTTCATCGAGCTTCATATTAAGCTGTTTCACAGCCCAGTAGGATTTATGCTCGAACTCGACTGGCAGGTGGCAAGGTTTACCAAAAACAAGGCACTATGGAGACATCCCAATTGGTGTTTTAAACGTCGTTTGATAAGCCAAAACTGCATCATCATGACATGAACTCCAATCTTTACAAGTAGGATTCACCGTCTTTTCCAAGATGGATTTGATCTCCTTATTCGAGACCTCTACCTGGACACTCGTTTAGGGATGATGCACTGTAGACATTAGATGAGTGACTTTGCACCTTCTTAGAAGACTTTCAACCATACGATTGCAAAAGTGAGTGCCTTTATCACTGATCAAGGCACGTGGGGTACCAAATGTTGTGAAAATCCTCGATTTGAGGAATTCACATACCATTTTAGAGTCGTTAGTGCATGTAGCCTTGGCTTCCACCCACTTAGACATATAGTCCATTGCCAAGAGTACGTAAACATTACCAAATGACACTGGAAACGGTCCCATAAAGTCTATACCCCAAATGTCAAATATATCACAAATATGAATCAGGGTAAGTGGCATTTGGTCTCGATGACTAAGGTTACCAGTTTTCTAATAGTTAGGACAAGTCTTGGTAAACATGTATGAATCATGGAAAATGGTGGGACAGTAAAACCACTCTCAAGAACTTTCCTAGCTATCCGACGGGGATCGAAGTGGTCACCGCAAGCGTAAGTATGTCAAAAAGACAATATGGAGTAACTCTCAGTCTGAGGAACATAACGCCTAATAACCTGGTCGGAGCAAAATCTTCATAAGTACGCGTCATCATATACATAGTACTTAGCATCGCTCCTTAGTTTATTCTTCTGAGCTTTTGAAAGGTGACGAGATAGCTCGCCCGAGGTGATATAGTTCACCAAATTGGCGTACCAGGGGAGATCTTTCATAACGACATAGATGTACTCATCAGGGAAATCATCCAAAAGAGGGGTAGGACTCTCACCATTCTCAATTCTGTTGAGATGGTCTGTGACTAGATTATCTGCACCGCTTTTATCTTTGATTGTGATGTCAAACTCCTATAGTAAGAGTATCCATCTAATGAGCCTAGGTTTGGCTTCCTTTTTACTCATCAGGTACTTCAAGGCAGCATGATCAGAGTAAATGATAACTTTGGTTCCCAAAAATAAGGCCGAAATTTCTCAAGTGCGAAAATAACGACAAGGAGCTCCTTCTCAGTAGTGGTGTAGTTCATCTGAGTCGTGTCTAGAGTACGAGAAGCATAGTAAATGACATGTGAAGCTCTCCCGACTCTATGTCCTAAGACCGCACCCACTGCATAATTACTAGCATCACACATAATCTCAAATGGAAGCTCCCAATTAGGGGACCTGAATGACTAGTGTGCTAGTAAGTGCGTCTCTTAGTGCATCAAATGCACTCTTACATCCCTCATCAAACTCAAAAGGTACATCCTTTTGAAGTAGATGGCATAGGGGTTGTGTGATTTTTGAAAATTCCTTGATGAAAAGAAGGTAAAAACCGGCGTGTCCAAGGAAATATATAGTCTCCCGCACATTTCTAAGGGTAGGAAGTTCCTTAATAACATCAATTTTAGCTTGGTCTACCTCTATGCCCCTGGCTAAGACAATGTGTCCTAAGATAAGACCTTGGTCTACCATAAAATGACACTTTTCATAATTCAGAACCAGGTTCTTCTCTATACATCTGCGGTGTACCTTTGCCAGATTGTTGAGACAACTATCGAATGAATCACCGTAAACAACAAAGTCACCCATGAAGACCTCAATGAAATGCCTAACAAAATCTGAAAAGATACTCACCGTGCACTTTTGAAAGGTGCCATGTGCATTGCATAACCCAAAGGGCATGCGTCGATAGGTAAGAGTACCAAACGAACAGGTGAAGGTCATCTTTTCTTGGTCTTCAAGCGCTACCGGTATCTGATGAAAACTAGAAAACCCGTTAAGACAATAGTAATGAGAACGATCGGCTAGTCTCTCCAACATCTGATCGATGAATGGTAGGGACAAGTGATCCTTCCTGGTGGAAGCGTTTAAGTTCCTGAAGTCAATGCATACCTGCCATCCATTTTGAATACGGGGTTGGAACCAACTCACCATGTGAATTGGTGACTACCGTGACTCCCATTTTCTTAGGGACCACCTGGATAGTGCTTACCCATTTACTATCAGGGAAGGGGTAAATCATGCCAGCATCAAAGAGCTTCAGTATCTCCTTCTTCACGACATCCATCATGAGCGAATTGAGCCTCCTTTGGGCTTCTCTCGTAGGTTTTGACCCTTCTTCCATATATATATGATGCACGCAAGTGGAAGGGCTCAAACCATATCCGCTATAGTCCACCGAATAGCCTGTTTAAACTCCCGGAGTACTCGAAGGAGCCTCTTTCCTCCAAATGTGTAAGTTGAGCTAAGATGATCATAGGGAGTGTGTCATTATCTCCTAAAAACATATACTTTAGGTTCTCGAGTAATGGCTTCAGCTCAAGTATAGTAGCTTTAACCAAGGAGGGAGAAAGTCCGGAGTTAGAAGTAGGAAACTCTTAATGATATGCACTTGGGGGCAGGGGTTGGAATGAATCCAACTCAAAAACATCATCCTTGACATCAGTGTTGAAAGTCATATCACTCTCGGGGATTTGAGTTGTGTTGAAATGATGCTCTAACACTACTCTAACTTTATCATCGCTACTTATGAGCAAGGTTTGCTCAACGAGTGGATCCACACAGTCCATGGTACACACCACAGACAACACATCTCTGGGGTATCATATCGCGTCATAAATGTTAAACTTGATGACTTCACCATCAAACTCCGTGGTAAAAGATCCATTATCAACATCTATATTTTCTTCACCATTTTCGAAAACGGACGTCCAATGAGTACTGATGAAGCATTGGGGAATGGCTCCTCCTTCGTATCTACCATGTAGAAGTAAGCAAGAAACGCAAACTCGTTTACTCGGACTAGAACGTCCTCGAGAACACTAATAGGTCTAACGACGGAATGGTCTACCAACTAAATGACAATACCAATCTCCTCTAATGGGCATGCATGTAATGTCTCATAAATAGACAATGGCATGACATTAATGGAAGCGGCTAGGTCGCAGATAGCCCTTTGAATGTTTACATCACCTATAACACAAGGTATTGAGAACATCCCAGGATCCTTGCATTTAGGAGGCAATTTCTTCTGTAGGATAGCCGTGACTGTTTCTCCCATTCGGATTTTTTCGTTGCCTTTCAATTTCCCTTTGTTAGTACATAGTTCCTTAAGAAACTTTGCATACCAAGGGACTTGCTTCAAAGCTTCGAGGAATGGAATATTGATTTCCACTCACCGAAAGGTCTCAAGAATTTCTTTCTCTTCCTTATTTTCTTATCTAGGATGAGTCGTTGAGGAAAATGAGGTTTGACCTTAAATGTGGGAGGTGCTTCCTTTTGTGTAGTTGCCGTTTGTTTAGGGACAAATGGAGTCACCACTACCTCATGTTCTTCCTCATTTGCCTGGTCTTCGGCATCAAATGACCCATTGTTCATTTTGGGTCCCTCCAGCTCTTTACCACTTCGGAGTGTAACTGTGTTAGCACTCGCGTTAGGATTCGGGTAAGGTTGCAAACTCAACTTTCCTTTATCCTCAAGACGTCCATTATGCTATTTCATATGGTCCATTCGAGCTTGAAGAGTTCAGACCGCCGAATTGGTTTCGATGATGGATTTCTCTATGGTAGCCCTTAATTGGGCCATTTCACTCATAAATTGGCTTTGTTGATCTATTAAGGCTTTCATCATATACTCAAGTGAAGAGGAATTATTAGAGGGTGTACGCAACGGTTGACCTCTAGGGATGAAAGTCAAATAGTTCTGGTTTTGAGGCCCATAACTTAAGTTTAGGTCGTTCCTCGTCGTTGCATGATTATATGTATTCTCAGATTGGCCACGCTGCGGGCAACTAGCAATCAATCGCTAATAGCGATCCTAATATGCGCTAAATGATTTGCCTGACCTAATTTGATGCTGCGTATTTCCTTGATGAGCTGAGAAACTCTATCCTCAGGGAAGTATTCATTCAAAAACATGGTTATCATTTCATTTCAAGAGTTAATACATCCATGCGGATGGTAAAAAATCCATTCCTTCGCTTTGTCTTTAAGGCAAAATGGAAAAGATCTGAGCTTGACCATTTCCTCGTCTTCATTAGAGGGTTTCATTGATTTGCAAGTAGTATGAAACTCCTTCAGGAAAGTGATAGGATCATCATTCTTGCCACCATAGAAGGATGGTAGGAGATGAATGAACCTTGACCTCAACTCAAAATCTTCGGCTTTATCCAGATAGTTGATGCAGAGGGGTTGTTGCGCCAAAAGAGCTTGAAGCTCTTGATTGGCATAACCCATGGTGATTTGGCGATTTGCAGCCATATTCAGAGGATTTCGGCTTTCTTGTTGCCTAAGTTGGGTCTCTCTAATCCACCTATGAAATGTTCTCTCTGGTTCAGGATCAAAAGGTAACAATGAACCAGCCAATTTTGACCGAGTGAAGCGTGGTAGCATGAAATCAAAAAAAAGAAAAGAAAAGAAAAGAAACCTACACTCAGAGTAAGGACTAAGTCCCCGGCAACGACGTCAAAATTTGATCACGTGTCGTGCGTACCAAATATAACCCAAAATCGAGTTACCAACCACAAGGGTGTAGTAGTGGTAAATACAGGGTCGAATCCACAAGACTTATGTTTTACTCCAAGTTGACTAAAAATGGGGTTTTAAGAAAGCTCAATGAAATAATTGATTAAACTAATACAAATAAAAAGTTTGCAAAAATAATATCAATGAGAAGAAATCACCTAAGTCTACAATTCCACAAGCAAGAATCAAGATTCAATGACATTTAAAGGTCCTCAATCATCCACGAAATCATTAATTGAATTTCTCCTAGATTAGCTATGGAAAATCAACATCCGCCAGAAATCCTTAATTCCCCTAATTTCGATAGTCAGGACGTCCGCAACTAACTATTTCCCTAATTAATGTATAACTCTAGACATCCACCAATCGGGTTTAACACACTAACCGCAGTAATTTGGATCTGTGGAAACACTAATCCGAAATAATCGGATCGCATCCGTTACTGATTCAACCTAGATTCAATCGTTGCACACTCAAGAACCGAAAGGGTTTAACGACAAACAGGTGAGTGTTTGTCACTTTATTGGTCTAAAAACACAATTACACAGGAACCGATAGTCCGAATAATCGTAGATTATCCACCTAAAAGCACGCACTGGCCATATACATACTCCAAATCTAAATCGTAATCATTAAAATCAACAACAATGAAATAGAAAAAATTAAATTAAATTAAATAAAAATAATAGATTTCCCATCATATGCCATGAATTCATCATCCTAACTTGCTTCCCCTTCGACTTAGGCAAAGAGTTGATTAGCCGATCATCGTCATTGAAGAAAGTCGATAGTAAAAAATAAGAGTCGGTGTTCTTCTCAATAATACCTAAGTTCCTAATATATAAAACTGCTAAAAATTGTTTTCGGAAGGTAAGAGAAACTAATTTTGGGGGTTGGGGAGGTGACTCGTGCATCGAGGAGCATCGTAGGGCCATTTTTAGCTTGAAAAGAAGTGTCCGCCACGTGTCACAACGCCAATGGTCCATTCATGTCGCCACGCTGAAGTGTCACCATATGATTGGCCGAGAAAGGTGTCGATGACGCGGTACGTGAGTGACTTCTGACAAATGGCGCACGGCGATTGGAGAAGACCTAGCGATGATAGGCTATGCGTGGGTCAGTGAATGCCACATGGCACATATGTGACAAAGAGAAATCACGCGATTCATTCTGAAATTTTAGGAGTCCGTGCGAGCACGCATCCCGAGGAAGATCGATGAGAAGCTGTAGCAAGGAAAAATGTGTGGGCATGACGTGGCCTATGATTGCTGACATGGAAAGACGCGATTGGTGGAACCGGTTTGTTTGTGCTAACATGGCATTTGTTGATTGGAGGAAACAATAATGACCGACGTGTTGTTGTGCTGCTAGGTGATGCGTGGCGCTGACGAGCCATCACCTGACTGGTTGAACACTGATGTGGCAGCTCCCCATTGGTTGAAATATGTTGTCTCCTATTCTACCCACCGCATAATGTGTAAATCGAGGCAAACTCTCTGACATCCGATCACTGCATGTAAATACTCCATTTTGAGTATTTTCCGCCACGAATTCAAGCGCGCACTCTGCTTCACCTAAAAACATCCATAAAATATAATTAAATATATATTTTAGATACTTTGCATATCTAAATATACTAAAATAAAATACTAAATATATATAAATATTGACTTGTCACTTTACCTGATAACCAAATAGTAATTGAATGCGATTAGTTAGAAATTGATTGTGAGTTGGTGATACTTTTTATTGTGTTATGTTTATTATGTATTTATCTATTATCTCCAGATACGCGATAGAAAGTTTATTATGCTAATGTTTTTATGCTTAACTCATTAGATGTGATGAATTATATTAGTAACAAATAATAAAAGAGAGAATAGACTTATAAAATGATAACTGAGTGTAAATAGATGTTAAATAGGCTTTAGAAATGTAAATTCACAAAATAGTATTGTAAATAGTTCGAAACAAATATAACTTAAGAAATTTGTCAGTTAAAAAACTAATAGGTAATTGGTTGAGAAAGAAGTCTAAATGATTCAGGAACATAAGTACTAAAGATGGACTCCTTTAAAATCAAAATATCAAACTATTACAACTTGAAAGACTGACTAAAATGTCAGAAAAGACTTAAATTAAGTCTTAAACGATAAAAAAATCATTTGGTAACATGTAAAATGAAATTGAGATTTATGGGAAGCACAAGATATGGATATCTTGGGTGTTAGAATCAGGTTAGAACTGATTGAATTAGTAAATCGGGAAGTCTTATTCTATAAGTATTGGTTTAATTCATAACAAACTAAAAGCTGCTTCTGAAATAGTTTGAATAAATAAAAGAGACACGTGATTTCGATAATAGAACTTGATAAGACAAATTAAGTTTTGACTAGGAAATCACAAAGGGATTGTGATAAGACTAGTCAAGTAGTCTAAGTTGATGTTTTCGAATATAAAATACTTTGAAGCAAAGTATTGTTTCATTTCCAAAACAAAACAAAAAGTGAAATGAGAAATAGAACCACGATTTAAAACAATCAAATAACTTCTTAGCAGAAGTATTAAATGTTTTTTATTGTTTCATATTCAAGTTGCTTAATCTTAAGCAATGTTGAGTATAGTGGTTTATGAGTTAACCAAATTCTTGATAAAACTAATAGAAATACTTTAGCTAGGAGTGATCTTTGTTAACTCCAGGTTAGGTGTTGTTTAGAAACAAAGATCATCGAAAATTCTAAATTAAAACTTAAATGTGTAGCGACAAGATTAATCAGTTAGAAGTTAAGATATTGGGGAAATGGTATGATAATAGCTAGGATCAGCTCTTAAATAAAACATAAATGTTTGTGTTTTGAAGTTTAGAGTACCCAATAGTTACTTCTAATAATATTGAAATCATAATGCTCATTTTACGATCTAAAAATATAATAGATGAAGAGATAGATATACTAACTAAGTATTCGTGAGTTTTATAGGAGTTCAATAAGAACTCCTATTTAACGAGAATTTTCATTGATAAAACAAAGATTGAAGTTGCATCCTTTAAGAGTTTGATTAGTTGTTAAGTTGATCAAGAGTTTAATAATTCTAATTCTTTTATTTCTTTAGTTGAACAATAACGAAAAAGTGAAATCATCAAAAGTTAATTGATGAATAGTAACATAAAGTTGTTATCTTGTATAGTCTCTTAAAAGTACTAAAATTCTTTTAAAGAAAAAAGAAAAGTAGAGACATTTGAGACAAATAGAAACAACTTAAGGCAATAAAAAATATTAGAATTTTTTGAATTGCAAAATTTCTCTATTTCGAATAAAGGTTAGCTAAGGAAGACTTTAGTTGATTGAATGATCATAATAAGTCCTATTATCCTTAGCTATATTTTTGAAAAGATAAGAGAAATAAAATTATTTTTCTAAGTTGAGATGAATAAGTTGTAAGTGGACGAGGTGTTGAGCAAAGTTGTAATAAGTCTATAAAGGGACCATAAATGATATAAATATGAGAATATCTAAGATTGACAAAATGGAGCTAGGTAGACTATGTGTTATAATCACGATTTATTCATAGCGTAGAAGATTAGCGTGACACCCACTCGTCTTTGAATAATCTAATGAATAGTGATAGTTGGTATAAAAGAGACTATGAAGTGTCATTGGAGTCAATTGGAAGCCGAAATATAGGCAAATAAATAGTCAAGAAATTCTCACATAAGTATGAAAATGGGAATTTCAGGTCAACAAGTCCTGATAAGACTTAGGATATTAAACTATGAGTTTGATCGAATTTAATATATCTTTGACAAGAATTATACAAGGAATCAAGCTTTAGAAGTTAAAAGATCTGAACTAATGTAGTATACAACTGGTTTTAGCGAATACATTGTATATTAGTTCAAATGTAATGCTACACCATGAGATCAGTTAGTGTTGAGGTTTTGAAGCATTATCTTATTTTAAAATTAGAGTTAAATTAAGATATGTGTATAAATAGTGAAGATACAAATGAAAATGATAATAGGTGATTTACTTATAGCTTAGTTCGTCAGTATTATCCCTATTTGTCGGAAATACTAAATAGAGAATAGTTTATCTTGCTAAATAGGTTTGAAGAATTGAGTATTCTTCCATTATAATCTTGAGAAAGTGATTGTAACCTCAAGTATAACGGTTCCATTATAGTAATAATGTGATCAGCAAATATTGATTATGGATATCGTTCCTCTGGAAAAGTTATATTTGGACACACGTTACTTAGTTGAATTCACTATATTATTAAGAAGATCTATTTTATTTTTATTTAACTAAACTACTCTATTCTATAAAACAATGTAAATTAATTTGTATTCTAATATTTATAAAACTCTTAGTTCACAACTTCACTTAGGTAATAAATTAATATGCTTTTATATCATACTTCCTTCATCTTCATTACGTATGTGAAATGCTTAATTAGAATAGACAGATTTCCTTAATATTCACTTCAACCCATTATCGTGGTGAAAAAAATAATAATGTGAAAACTAGAACTCCACCTATCAGTGTTAATAACGTAATTTTCACAAAACATTAAGTTTCAAATCTTTAGACTCATAAACACTTAAATTTAATATTTGTTTCTTCCTTATCAACAACTATCTATTGATGTTATATATTTTATGTTTGTATTATTCATATTTGGATTAAAAGTTCCAATGGACATGAGAATCCCTAAAACCTCTAATCAACAAACTTGCGATCAAGATGTTCATAGCATTAAGCATAGAATCAACACAAATTCTAACCATTGCACTTTTAATTATTATAATTCATTCATACTTCCTTTAGCATAGTATTAATACAATAGGATCCATTGATCCTTAAGATAAATAAACTACTCACTCTTCATTGAAATCAATATACAAATCATGGTATTCTTTGCTTTCAAAGATTAAATCAAAGAATAATATTAAATAACCACAAGTGGAGTCTTCAATGCCTTCTCCTTCAAAACTCTTCTCAATACTCAAACCTAATGTAAAACTATGCTAATCTATAATTATCTATAATATTGGGTGATATTTTATAAGTTTATCGTCTTCTAATACTTAGTTATTGTCAAAGCTCGTCTCACTAAGCCCTGGCTTAGCCTAATTCCCGTAATTAGGCATCTAATCCATTCAATTAACTTCAACCTTAAAATAATTTTGATTTTAGTTCGTAATAATGCTCCAAATCATAATTTATATCCTCAATAAAACTTAATTCTTATTTTATTTTATTGGAGCAAATTAAGAAACCATATTAAATGTGCTTTATATTTTTGTAAAAAGTTATTCACCTTATAAACAACAGAATGGGGATAAGCCTGGACGGAATCACAACTCCCAGCCGTTCACAATATTCATCAATTTAAATTATTTAAACTAACTTAGTAAACTTTCATAACATGTTCGAAAGTATTTCACGTCCTACACTCACCCCGAATCCTAAAATAATATATATATATATATATAAACAATTTACAACAAGAATTAAACTTTTAATTTTAGAAATAAGCAACACAATCTTTGAGTCTTTTCCGTTCTTCCTTGTTTTCACTAAGAATTTGACATCATCAAAAACAACTCGAAGACGTCACGTAAGTAAACTCCTAAACTGCTATGTACTCTTACAAATGTTACTTTGAATACATGGAAACATGTAATTGCATTTCCAAATAACAAGAAATGTATATAACAACGTGAATCCTTCTCTTCATATTCCTTTACTATACTCGGACGTGGACTTCCAAATATAGTACAAAACGGAGTTCGTGAAATGCAAAGGCAATGTTTCATAGTAAGTTTTCGAGCTAGACGATTCAGCTCAGTAGTCCACATCTACTACTAAACTTAAAGAAATAGATGCTAAGTGCGGCTACTACTTGCTTAAGGAAATAGCTGACCAGGCTCCAACCACATCCCTTTCCATCAATTCATGCTCGCCGAAAAAACTTGCGTATCTTAGGTCTTCTAGGTTCCAGTCTATCTGGTTAGGAAACCTAGTCCCGAGTCTCAAAGACGAGCCGTAGCACTAACAAGCCATCGTCCGGAATGACAAGAATGCATGACCAAGAATGATGCAAAATGAAATGCAGACTAAACAGAAATGCAGGTATAAAGATAAATTTCATCAATAGTAAAAACCATTATAGGGTTTATTTACAACCAACCAACTTTGAACATAACTTTTAGGGTTCCCGAAGTAATGGATCACCTTGAAAATGGTTCCAATAGCTCCCATGCTTACCCAATTATATTATGGGTCAAGATTCAAGTGAAACCAAATCACGAAACCCAATGAAAACTGCGGCAAAATTACATTTGAGAATAGTTTCTAAAAATATTAATTTATATAATTGTTTCAACTGGCTTTTAAGTAGTCCACTTAGGGTAACTTTTTAACCTTTAAGATCTTAAAATTTGTCATGATGACCTTAAAGGAACTTTAGTACTCATATCCTACTTTCGATATACTCCAAGAACACTCAAACGGGATTACCGATAAAGTTTTTATTAATTTTCCCATATGGCCTGTCAACTAGACAAACTTTATTTATTTTGAACCAAAAAAACTTCTCTAAATAAATATTTTCGCAATTAAACCTCAAAACTCGAGAATAAACACGACGAAACCACTCGATACCAACATCTAAATATTTTCACAGCTCATGGAATCAAGTTGAATCAAAACCAATAATCAATTCATCCAAAAACCCAATGTAAATCAATATCAACTATAAAAACATCTTCAAAATTTATCAACTAAATCACATTAGTTCAATTCATCAAAACCCTAACCAACATCGATTAAATTTATTCCTAATTGGTACATATTAATCCAATATACCAATTCACGACAATCCTTACAAATTTCTATCAAAATCGCACAAAAGAAATTGACAAATTGCAAAAATTAAAATTGAATTGAGGAAAATGCACCGAATATTGAATTGCAGACTGTATACGTCATTTCGCCGTAGAAACTTAGCTCGAACTAACCATCTCATGATGGTTTACAATTTTGTAGAAAGAAACCGACCAAACATTTGATGGAAGATCGTGAAGCAAAAGACCAAAATGATAGGTTTAGGTGTCGAAGGAACAAAATTTTTTGTTTAACATTTATAATGAAATTGATTTCAATTGATTTCTTATATATTTATATATAAACCTTCAGCTGCTTGTCAGACGCTTAATTTACTTTTATTTATTAATTCTTAAAATCTCTATTTAGACGTGTTTTGGCTTCTGGCATTCGTTTTCAATCCGATTTTTCACTAAATTAAACCAGACTCTTGATAAAATAGTTCATATTCATAAAACATCAATACTGACCAAAACCCCAAAAATCTTAATTTTGTCTATGACATACTAAACCCTTATGAGCCAATTCTCTTGCCATACTAAACCTAACTTACACCACTATGGAACTAATCTCAACATTGACCACTGCCAATCAACATAAAGCTCGAAGTCAGGGCTTGCGCCAACTTTATTCTCATTTTACAATACCACTGATCCTGACTTTCACGCTACGAAGCACAACGAACGCGTCAATAAAATAAAATTCTTAAATCAACTATATTGTAAAATAGTGGCAAAGGGTCGATCCTACAAAGATTGGTTGTCTTTCTAAGGTTAAAAACAACGAAAAGGAAAAATCGGGGGTTTAAAATAAATAATTTAACTAACTAATCTAACTAAACTAAATAAACAAAATAATTAAAATAACCTTCAAAACAATTAATGAGCACCTAAGTAACACCTAGGTCTACAGTTCCACAAATCAGTATTAAGATTCAATGGCAATCACGCTCTCAATCTTTCACAAAAAGTTGTTAATTTAAGTTCTCCTAGATTTGCCATAGAAAATCGACATCTGGCAAAAATTCCTCATGCCCCTAATCTCGATAGCCAGCACGTCCAACACTAACTACTTCTCTAATTAATGCATAACCCTAGACATCCACCAATTGGGTTTAACATACTAACCACGGTAATATGGATCTATGGGAACATTAATCCTAAATAACCAGATCGCACTTGCTTCCAGATCGCATCCGCTTTCGGTTTAACCTAGATTCAATTACAGTACACTCAAGAATTGAATTACACCAAACGGGTGAGTGTTTGTCACTTTACTAGTCCAAAATTACAATTATACGGATACAATCAGTCCAAATAACTATAGATTGTCCACCTAAAGGCATGCATTGGTCACATACATATCCTAGATCTAAACTATAATCCTTAAAATCAACAAAAATGAAATATGAGAGTTTAAACTAAATTAAATAATAAAATAAAGATCTCACATAATATGTCATGAATCAATGATCCCGACTTGTTCCCCCTCCGACCTAGGCAATCGTCGAGAGAAGTCGATGCTAAAAATATAATAGTTGGTGTTCTAAATATAATACCTAAGGTTCTTAATATATAAAACTACTAAAACTTGGTCCTGGTATATGAGAGAAACTAATTTTGGTGGTATCTTTATTGACATGTGCATTGAGGAGCATTGTATGGTTGTTTTAGGGCTTGAAATCACGTTCTGTCCATGTGTCATAGCCGCATTGGTCATTTGGTGCAGACCAGCTGACGTGGCGCGTTCTGGTTGGTTGAATAACTGCTACTTGAAATGGTGGACAAGGGAGAGTGCGACACATATCGGCTACGCGTTAGGGGAAGTAACTTGCACAGAATCAGCAAAAACCTATGAGACTGCACAGGTACGAATCTCGAAAAGAACTGATGGCTGCTGGAACGAATGAGCTGCTATTGGTTTGTGACAACCAGCTGGACTAATAGAGATAAGACACGTAGCATTGCTGGCGTGCTGGACGAATCGGGCTCTGCCACATGGTGCTGGTGTGAAAAGAAAATCGTAGGAAAAGATGACAAAATTCGGGGAAAGTGCGGCAACATGTATCTCGAGGCATAATCACATGTCTCTAGTACACTGTGTACATGAAGGCGTGCCTCAATTGTGTCACTTGATCATTCCTGTACACCCAATCAACTATGCAAAGCGTATCTCGAGGCATATCCTCAGGTAATTATTCACTGCATATAAATACTCCATTTTAGCATTTTTCCACCACGAATTCAACCGCACTTCGTTTCACTTGAAAATGACCAATAAATATAATTAAATATATATATTTTAGAGACTTTCTATATTTAAATATATTAATATAAAGTACTAAATATATATAAATACTGACTTATCAAATACCCCCAAACTTAAGACTTTACACATCCCGAGCAAAGATGTAGATGACAACACAAACTAAACGACTAGACTCCTAATATAAATATGCAATGACCGAATTAATCTTATACCCGACTCAAATTCATGGAGTTCTTTTGGTTTACATAGTGACCAAGTTAACAAGCAACTCAAAGAAATTTCGGAGTTATGATACGTTAAGACTCGCAACCCAAACACAATTAAGATCCCACTTTGAAGACGTAGATTCGATCAAAACAAAGGTCATCAACTACTTACGATTTTTCTTGGTCTATACATTCAAGCACGCAAGTTTAGAAATCTCACCTAATTTAGTGAAAACACTCGAGCTAAATCTTTTATTTGAGGAGTAACACAACTTTCGCCTTTATTTTTATTTTTTCCACATTTTTTTCCTTCTTTTTCCAACAATTATTGTCCATACTCCATTTCCTGTGGAAACCTATGGGACTCTCTATATTAACAAAAAACTCATGTTAGCTCTTCTCACTTTCACTATAATCAAGCAAATTCCCAAATGTGGGTTAAAATAATATCACTTGCACAATTTTGACCATCTGCTCATTTTTGTTATCTAATACAAAACTTAGCCATCAAATAAGTCCCTAATCATGAAATCATAAAAATGTTGGGTACGGACTCGATTGAGTGTTTCTCCTATTTTTCCCTGAGTTTTAAGTCAAAAAGGCAACTATAATTTACTCATCCACAACTAAAGGCATGAAACAAAGTTTCGGGTGACTCTAAACAATAAAAAATAAAATAAAAAAACTATACTAAATACATGCATGAAAGTGTATTAACTACTAATGAAATGTGAAAGAAATATGAAGGGACAAGACAAGAAAGAAATGGAAGAAATAATATAAAACACCACAATTACCATCAGATAACCGCATAAAAAAATTAAATGATCTCACTTGTTGTCTTTCGCAATGAATATCCATCATGGTCAATTCACAGTCCCAAAAATACCCCAAAACTCATTCTAAACCTTGTCCTCAAGGTTTAAAACAATTCAAGGAAACCATGCAACAAAAGGAAAAAGAATAGTGAAGAAGAACATGGATAAATAAAGAAGGCGATACAAATGCATGCATAACAAAAGTCTCTAAAAACAAATGAATGCAGAAAATCTCTCATGTCTAGGAGACTAAGGAAACTACGAAAAAACAATCATAACATGAGCATGAACTAGAAAACATAGGAGTTAACTAAAATAATTTCAATCAAATCTTGCGAGCCCGAAGTCTTTCAACTAAGGGTGAAATCAACAAGATGTTGGAATGAAGTTTAAGGTTTTGGATCTACTTAAAGAACCGCTATTAATGTGGTGACTTAAGTTGGATGCATCCCAACCAAGTCTGAAAACACCTAAGATCCTATAAACATTTTAATTCCAATAAAATGTTCAAATTATGCTAAAAATGTAATCCAAAGTCAAACCTACAAAACTCACTGGGTGCACCAATTTATTAAAATAAATAAATAATATAAATATAAATAATAAAAAATAACAAAGAAAGAAAACCAATCCCTAGCAACGGTGCCAAAAATTGACGCGCGCCGAACGCATTAATAAAATAAAATTTTAAACCAACTATTTTGTAGAATAGTAGCAAAGGGTTGATCCCACAGAGATTGGTGGTTTTTCTAAGGTTAAAAACAACAAAAAGGAAAAATTTGGGTTTTAAATAAATAATTTCACTAACTAATCTAACTAAACTAAATAAATAAAATAATTAAAATAACTTTCAAAACAATTAATGGGCACCTAAGTAACACCTAGGTCTACAGTTCCACAAATCAGGATCGAGATTCAATGGCAATCATGGTCTTCAATCTTTCCCAAAAAGTTATTAATTTAAGTTCTCCTATATTAGCTATAGAAAATCGACATCCGCTAGAAATTCCTCATTTCCCTAATCTCGATAGCCAGAACTTCCGCCACTAACTACTTCCCTAATTAATACATAACCCTAGACACCCGCCAATCGGGTTTAAGACGCTAACTGCAGTAATATGGATTTGTGGGAACATTAATCCGAAATAACCACATTGCATCCGCTTCAGGATCGCATCAGCTTTCGGTTTAACCTAGATTCAATTATTGCACGTTAGACAACAGAAAGGGTTTTATGGCAAACGGGTTAGTGTTTGTCACTTTATTAGTCCAAATTTACAATTACACGGATACAATTAGTACCAATAACTATAGACCTAAAAGCATGAACTGGCCACATAAATACCTTAGATCTAAACCATAATCTTTAAAATCAACAATAATGAAATAGGAGAATTTAAACTAAATTAAATAATAAAATAAAAGATCTCACATAATATGTCATGAATCCATGATCCCGACTTGTTTCCCCTCCGACCTAGGCAATCGTCGAGAGAAGTCGATGCTAAAAATACAATAGTCAGTGTTCTAAGTATAATACCTAAGGTTCATAATATATAAAACTACTAAAAATTGGTCCAGGGAAGTGAGAGAAATTATTTTTGGTGGTATATTTATTGAGATGTATGCTAAGGAGCATCGTATGACTGTTTTTGGGCTTGGAATCACGTTCTGTGCACATGTCGCAGCTGCATTGGTCATTTGGTGCAGAGCTGTTGACTTGGCGAGTTCTAGTTGGCTGAAGAACTGCTACATGACGTGGTGGACAAGGGAGAGTGCGACACATGTCAGTTGCGCGTAAGGGGAAGAAACTCGCACAAAATTGATGAAAAATTGAGAGACCACATGGGCATGAGTCCCAAAGAAGAACTGATGGCTGTTGAAATGAATGAGCTACTATTTGTTTATGACGGCAAGCTATGGAGAGAAGACATGTAGCGCTGCTGGCGTACTGGACAAATCTGTCTCTGCCATGTGAAGTTGGTGTGAAGAGAAAATCGCAGGAAGAGACGGCGATTTTTTAGGAAAGTATGGCAATACACATCCCGAGGCATAATCAACTATCTCTGGTACGTTGTGTACATGAAGGCTGCCTCAATTGCATTACTTGATCGTTCCTCTACACCAATCAGCTTTGCAGTGCGTGTCTCGAGGCATATCTTCAAGTAACTATTCACTGCATATAAATACTCCATTCTGAGTAATTTTCTGTCATGAATTCAACCGCGCACTCTGCTTCACTTGAAAATGACCAATAAATATAATTAAATATATATTTTAGAGACTTTCTATATTTAAATATATTAATATAAAGTCCTAAATATATATAAATATTGACTTATCACACTAACCAAGGCAAAATTTTCACGTAAGAATTAACATTTTGTTAATTAGTTTTTGATAACTAATAATTAATTTTCACTTGTGCCCTACAAACACGCACTTGCAACCCCAAGTGTGACAAACTAAGGATAAACCTCAACAACCCCAACTTCGCGGTAAAATATCATATAATATACATTATAATCATACAACACACAAAAATAAAATATACCTTATGATCACTTGCCCATAATGCTAGGTCCTACTTCAGATAATTAAACTCCAAATAAAATTTGAAAATACTTAATTGGTTGCAAAATCAAGTTTATGAAGTTCTTGGATTTCACAATTCTTCCCAACTAATTAAAAATCTTATCCTTGAAATTTAAACATACAGGTTACTAAACTAAATGAGATATGAGAATATTATCCTTCATATATAGCAATTTTAATCTGAACTTGTGAAAACCATTTCCTAGGTGAAACGATTAACTGGACCCAATCACTTTCATTATGATCAACAACTCAGTGATAGAGATCATAAACATTTCAACTCTTCATTTCCAACTTCTTGGTTTAATGAAAAGTCATAACTTCACTGCTAATCCTAGCATTTTGTGAACTTTTGATAGTTAAATGATCAACTTTATGGAATATCCAAAAATCTTGTTTTTCTTCACTACTCATTTCATGTCTTGAATCTTATTCAAGCATCAATATTTAGCAAGATCTAGCCTATCTTGCTTTTCAATTAAACTATTTTCATTTTTAACTTAATACTATTCCAAAAGCCGTTGATAATTCTTTCCTTATCTACCAAACTCTAGTATACACATCTCATTTTGCTTTCCCATCACCGATCATTTCTAATTAGAATCATTGATCGATTAATTCTTAGACTAGCATTATTCTAAATATTTATATAGTAATGCAAATAATATTTGAGCACGACATTAGATACTAAAGCTGAGTTGCGTGTATATCTGATCCATAACCATTCCAACGTTTCTAAAAAAAGACTTAAAATTACATAAGTCATCACATGACTATAGAGCTCTAATTACATCTATCATCCCATGATAAGAGATCTCAAATTTAAATCCAATCAGAAAATAAAACCATACACATCATGCAACTTTCACTCATTCTATAAATGTATACTCACATTATCATTTAGATTTATAGATTAGAAATCAATTATCAATTCCAACTCGTTAGCCCATTCAGTTAACATTTAGTTTGACTGGTTAGAAAATTAATTACTTTTCGAACTTTGTTAAACTATTATCTATTCATAAGTTCATTAAGAACCCCATCATATTCACTTAACTGCCAATCTATTTAAGATTGACTTCTTCACTACTACTTCGGTTTCCACAATAACAAATTACTCATATTATTTTCTACAATTTCTCCAATTTATGAGATTTCCCATCATCTCGATCTTAATCACTAATTATTTGCCAGACTTTTTTCCTTACTTGAATAGAGACATTTATTCTTATCTTGAATAGATACATGCATTTTAATAGAGATCAGCATATTCCTCGATTATACTCTCAGGGTATAACTTTTAACTTGTATCACATACAAGTTTATAAATATGTTATCTCTTTTCCATCTCTACATTATACATACTTCTGACTTTTCTCAGATTACAGCGGAAGAGTATTCAATTCTTCAAACAAATCAAGTAAGATATATTGTACTTTATTTAATATTTCCAAACCAAGAAAATTGTACTTACTAGCCAAACCGTAAATCATACTTCTCTTTTCATTTCATTGGTATCTTCATCGTCATACATTTATCTTACAACAACTTTAATTTAATGTAACTGGTGCTTCAAAACTTCACCACTGACTAGCACGTGGTGTAGCAATACATTTGAACCAATATACAATATATTCCCCAATATCAATTGTATACTACTTTGGCTCAAAATTTCAACTTTTAGAGTTTGATTCCTTGTAAGATCCTTGTGAATATATAATAAGTTCCATCAAACTAATAGTTTGACATCCTAAGTCATATCGAGACTTGCTGACTTGAGATTTATTTTTCTTCCACACATATGTGAGAATTTATTAACCATTTATTTTCATATACTTAAGCTTCCAATTAACTCAATGAGACTTCATAGACTTTTTGTATTCTAAATGTCACCGACTCATTCGATTATTCAAATGTGAGTGGGGCCCCCACACCAGTCTTCTATGTTGTAAATGAATTGTGATTGTGAAATGGAGTTACTCAAACTTTTGGTTACGCACAACTACTCCAGTGCCTTACCTTGACTAAAGGAGTTCGTTCGTGTCACTTCCAGTAGTCACAAGTCATCTCAACGTCTCATTTTATCTTCTCCATAGATTCTATTATGTTTGATTTTTTCAAACTTGGCTATTCTCACATTTATCTCATTCTTTGTCCATTTTAAAACTTACAATGATTGTGCTCTACACCTAGGACACTTACAGCTTCTTAGTCTTATTTTGCGAAGTCAATTTATATCTCTTCTCTTTTCGAGAATTTAGCTAAGGATGGTGCGACTTCTTATGATCATTCAATTAACTCAAACAATTGAACTATTTGTTATTGTCTTAAGTTGTTTATATTAGTCTTAGATTTCTCGAATTTTCTTTTTCCCAAAAAGAAATTCGACACTTTTCAAGAGGCTATATAAAATATCAAAGTATCTTACTATTTGTCAATTCCTTTTTGATAAATTCATGTTTCCGTTATTGTTCAGCTGAAAAGATAGAAGAATTAGAATTTCCAAACTATCGATCAACTTATAACTAATCAAACTCTTTAAGGATGCAATTTCAATCCTACAAGTCTTATTAATGGGAGTTTTCACTATATAGGAGTTCTTACTGGTGTCCTATACATATCCCTTACTGATATTCAATCAGTACATTTATCTTTTCATTAGTTCTATTTTGGGTTGTACTGATAGGCATCGTGATTAAGTTTGGTTAGAAGTGACTATTAGGTACTTTAAGTTTCTAAACACAACTATTTTTTTATTTAATAACTAATCCTAGCAGTTTTCATAACATTTGCCCAATCTTAATTCCTAACACATTGATCTTATCAGTACACCTTTCGTTTTCAAGTTAGAAATTATATTGATCTTTTTTTCGTAACAATACCTAATCCGATTGAATTAGTGATAAATAGTCAAAAAAATCAATACTTATTTTTAGAAGTCATTTAATTGTTTTCAATTGTAGTTCTATTCCACATTTCACTTTGTTTCAGAAAGGAGACAATACTTTTCTTCAAACTATTATATGTTAATAAAAATCGACTTAGACAACTTGTATGATCGTTTCACTACCACATTGTGATTTACCAAGTCCAAACTTCAATTTTTTTTATTTTCGAAACCACGTGTGTCCTTTTTCCTTGTTGAGAGCAACTCGTAATTGGTTATAAATTACACCAATGCTTCATAGAATAGGTATTTTTGAGTTACTAATTCAATCGATATTGACCTTATTCTAAAACTCAAGATATTTTCGTATATTGTGCTTTCACAAGCCTTAATTTCATTTTTTCATGTTTTACCAAACGATTCTCAATCATTCGATACTTAAATTAAGTCCACTTAGCACTTTCATGAGCGTTTCATAATTGTAATAGTTCAATACTTTTAATTTTAAAGAAATTGATGCGCAGTACTAGAGTTCTTGAATCACTTAGACTTCTTTCTCAACCAATTTCTTATGGTTTATGTAACAAATAACTTTCATCAGTTATATTAGTACAGAACTACTTACAACACCTTTATGGATTTTAGACTTCATAAGTCTATTTCACCTCCATTTATGTTCAATTTTGTTTCACAAATCTATTCTCTTTCTTATTATCAGTTCCAAGTCTTACGCGTCATATCTCACGAGTTTAGTATCGAACAGACAAGAAGAATAAACTTCATATCGCATATCTTGTGATAATATATATAATACACAAGAAAAAATATAATAACAATGTATCCCAGCTCACGATCACTTACCAATTAATCGCGGACTCATTACTGAGTTTTGTTCCTTAAGACCATAACTTAAGTTCATGTAACTTAATGTAATCCAAGGGTCATAACCCAAACTTCCCGATCGAATCAATCATAAACTCAACGTCATTATCATTTTTTAATATTTCCTTGATTGAGCTTAACCATGGCTCTGATACCAAGTTTGTCAAGGTTTGTTTCATTAAGCCTTGACTTAGGCTAATTCCTATAATTAGGCATTTACTCCATTCAATTAACTTCAACCTCACAATAATTTTGATTTCAATCCGTAATAATGCTCTAAATCCTAATTCATATCCTTGATATATCTCAATTCTTGTTTTATTTTATTGAAGCAAATTAGGAAACCATATGGAAGGCCTTCTGTATTTTTATAAAAAAAATTCAACAGCACCTCCCCTAAAAGTGGTCTGCAGAAAAATTCACTAATAAACATCATAATATGGAGAAGCCTAGAAGAACTCATAACGTCTCATAGTTCATAATATGTTCGAGAGTATCTCATGTCCTACACTCACCCCAAAGCCGAAAACAATAAATATATATAAAAAATTTACAACAAGAATTAACCTTTTGATTTGAGAAACAAACACCATAATCTTCGAGTGATGTTCATTCTTCTTTCTCTTCAATGAAAATCTGACATCATTAAAAATGACTCAAAGATGTCAGTTAAATAAACTCCTACACTGCTTTGTACTCCTGCAAATGTTAGGGCGAATACATGGATACATGTAATTGTATTTCCAAATAACAAGAAATTTCTATATCAATGTAAATCCCTATTTTCCTGTTTCCTAACTATACTCGGATGTCAACTTCCACATATAGTATAGAAACGATATTAGGAGTTTTTAAATGCAAATGCAATCTGTCATAGTGGATTTCGAAGCCAGACGTGTTAGCTCAGTTGTTTGCATCTACTACTAAACTTAGGGAAATAGATGCTAATTATGGCTACTGCTAGCTTACAAAAATAGATGACCACATTCCAACCACATCCGTTTTCATCAATGCATGCTCGTTGCAAAACTTGGGTACTTAAGGTCTTTTGTTTCCAATCTATCTGGTCAAGAAACCTAGCCCTGAGTCTTGCTCGTGAGCCATAGCACTAACAAGCCGTCATCCGAAGTGACATGGATTTATGACTAAGAATGTTGCAAAATGAAATGCACACTAAACAAAAATGCAGGTACAAAGATAAATTCCATCAATTGTAAAAATCACTGTAGGTTTACTTACAACCAACCAGTTTTGAGCTTGATTTTTAAGGTTCCTTGAGTGAGGGACACCTTGAAAATGGTTCCAATAGCTTCCTTACATACCCAATTATATTAAGGTTCAAACTTCAAGTGAAACCAAATCACAAAATTCAACAAAAATTGCGGCCAAATTATGCTTGAGAACAATTTCTAAAAATATTAATGTACATAACTGTTTCAACTGGCTTTTAACTAGCCCACTTGGTGTAACTTTTTAGCCTTGAAAACCTCAAAATTTATCATAATGACCTAAAAGTAACTTGTAG
Source organism: Stephania yunnanensis (assembly GCA_039657365.1). Taxonomy (NCBI): domain Eukaryota; kingdom Viridiplantae; phylum Streptophyta; class Magnoliopsida; order Ranunculales; family Menispermaceae; genus Stephania; species Stephania yunnanensis. Next base: position 23,141,959 of record CM077583.1, read on the forward strand.
CACTCATGTCCTGCTTTCCATAGAATTTAAGAACACTCAAATTGGATAACTAATAGAGAAGTGATTAATTTTCCATTATGACATGTCAGCTAGGGAAACTTTATTTATTTTGAACTAAAAATCTCCAAATCAATATTTTTGCAATTAAATCCTCAAAACTCGACAAAAAACACCACAAAACAACTCGATACCAACATCAAAATATTTTCACAGTATATAAAGTCAAATTGGGTCAAAATCAATAATAGACTCATCCAGAAACCTAATGTAAATCAATATCAACTATAAAAACATCTCCAAAATAGTTATCAACCAAATCACATTAGTTCAATTCATCAAAACCCTAACCTACATCGGTAGGATTTATTCCAAATTGGTGCAAATTAATTTGATATAACAATCCTTACCAATTTCTATCAAAACCATATAAAAGAAATTGAGAAATTGCGAGAATTCAAATTAAATTGAGGAAAATGCCCTGAATTAAGAATTTACCAAATTGTGGGTTCAATACCTTGTTTCCACCACATAAACTTAGCTCGAACCGACCATTTCACGATTCTCTAAAGTTTAACAAAGACAAAGATTGGTCAAAAAATCAAACATCGAAAGATTGCTGAGCAAAAGACCAAATTGATATGGTTAGGTATCAGAGGAACAATACATTTTGTTGAGCGTTTCTAATGATTTCATTTTATGTTTTATATATATTTATATATAAACCCTCAGGTACTTGTTAGCTGTTTAATTTCTTTTTATTTATTAATCCCCAGATCCCTATTTTAACATGTTTTAGCTTTCGGCGCTCGTTTTCGATCCGATTTTTCAACGAATTGAACCAGACTCTTTACAAAATAGTCCATCATCATAAAACATCCATGACAGTAGTTTTAGTTACGCCAAAACCCCAAAAATTTTAACTTTGCCTACGACATACTAAACCCTTATGGACCAATTCTCTTGCCATACTAAACCTAACTTACACCAGTGTGGACCCAATCTCAATCGCAGCTACCGCCAATTAACATAAAGCTCAAGGTAAAATTTTGCATCAACTTCATTCTCATTTTATTATACTACCGATCCTGACTTTCATGCAAATCGATGCAAACTTTTCACGTGAGGATTAACATTTTGTTAATTAGTTTTCGAGCAACTCATAATTAATTTTTTATCGTGCCCTTCAAACACGCACTTGCAACCCTGAGTATGACTAACTGAAGATATGCCTCAACACCTTCAACTTCACGATAAAATACCATATAATACACAGACTAAGCACACAAAAAAATAAAAATAAAATATACCTTACAGTCTCTGGTCCATAATATATGGGTCCCTCCTTGGACACTTAAACTCCAAATTAAATCTGAGATTACTTAATTAGTCAAATAATCAAGTTTGTGAAATTCTCAGATTTCATATTTATGCTCCTAAGACTCCTAAGAATACAATTAGAAACCCTAATTAACAATTCCATACAAACTAGAATTCCAAAACTTTCTAGTTTTTATTTCTCGATGTGGTACGTAAGTGATCCACGCTCCCTGTTTAAATTCATAACACCACCACAACATCAACTTTTTATGTGTAATTTCTCCTCATAGTAGGCTGACGCCCATGTATACTTGCCTGGCGCCATGTTGGTTATCCCAGAGTGCCACCATTGCATCAAGTGTACTACATTTCTTCCTTGGTCTCCACGCCTTGTCAATGCTTTGCATTAATTTCCCACGGCATCAAGTGTGTTTGTCACGGCTTCAGGTGCGATTTTGTGCTTTTCTCCTTATTTCATCATGAAATCACTCCTTTGTCTCTTTTATGCCTTGTATGCCTGAAAACACATAAATGCCATCAATTAGAGCTCATTACATGATATTTAGTCCAATTATACAACTAAACTAGTCATATATATAAGTTTAATTAAGCACTTATTAAATACCCCAAACTTAAAATTTTGCATGTCCCGAGCAAAAATGATAGAGTTTTTCTTCATAAAAACTATATTTTCAAAACATGTAGCTTTAATAATACATATAACTCACTTTTAAAACTCAAAAGTAGTTCACAACCAAAACCAACACTAGTCACAAGTTTATTTCACCTCGACACTCAAACGGTAAGTGTACAATTTGATGATTTCTCATTAAGCCCAAGAATTCACAAATAAATATAGATCATATTATTTTTGTACACTTTCATATTTCAAAAGTCCATATGACTTCATATAGTTGGAAGGAAAACTTAACTCAACTAAGTTAAGGAAAACCTAACTCAACTAAGTTACTTACACTCGAGCTAAATCATTTCATTTGAAGAGTTTTAATTTGACTTCGTCCTTTCATTCTTTCTATATATCTTTTTTCTTTTCCTTTTTATATATATATATATATATATATATATATATATATATATGCATATTAGTCGTACGATCCTTGCTCATTTTCCTTTGGATGTTATTTTTTTCTTACTTTTTTCCTACCATCAAGTTCTGTATCATTGTGATGATCCATTTCCCCAAATAGGGTACCGCCTGGCCTAATCTCGTCATTAAGCCCTAATCCATGCCACATAGGACTTAATAATGTATTAGTCAGCCTTTTCTCATTCACCTTGTTATACATGTATAAAATCAGGATTATTCATTTTATCCTTATTTATGATTAAAGAGTTAATTAATATTTTTTATCATTTTAATATTATCAGCAAAAGACCTAGAAAATTTGTGAAAACACTGTAGAAACATCTACTATGGAAACCAGGTAAATAGACAATCACATAGTACTAAACAGAGTAACGCATGTATCAGTCAGGAAGTCTAGTCTTTCAATCAATTATACAACTCAAAATCATGCAAAAAAGTGTGGATATTAAATACTCCAAATGATCACCTACAAAATTAGCATAAACCCATCACCGAGGGCTCAAAAATAATCGTCGATCTTCTCCCTGGTATTTTACTTGAAGAATATGCTCCCACCGTCATAAAAAGGGCGATGGGTACAGTAATGTAGAAATTAAAACCTGAAGGCTATTCATTCATATTTCCAAAATATACAAAGAATGGTAACAAAAAGCATACAATAGTTATGAATTAGAATAAGTCAAAAGAAAATTATGTAAACAGTTGTCAAGCTTCTACAAGGAATGGCAGACATAATGATCATGCAAATCTAGGTTTGGTCAGCTGACATCCCCAGAGACTCTAACCACGTATGTCGCGCTAATAACATCAGCTGTGTAGAGTGTTGTCATCCTCAAGGTCTCTAACCCTTTGAGCCACACTACTCATGAAATAAGTAAAACATCAGCTTTATGTAGTCTCGACATCTCTAGGGACTCTAACCTTAAGTATCGTGCAACTCATAAAGTCAGGGAACCTACAAAGGTTGGCTCCTCAAGTCATGCTTATAGAAGAGTTCATGTTGAAGATTTTACAAACAAGTATCACACAATAAACATATTAACAGGGGTATGTACATACACCAATAACAAAGTCAAACAATTCATATCATGCTATTAAGAATATATTTCAATAGCTCAAATATCAACGACAATAAAGGAATTCAATTATTAAATGAAATCAAAACAAGGAATGGCATGCGACAAGTCATTACATGGCGATTAAACACGAAAGAATATTCAAGTCATGGAATTAAGAATATATGATCAACACTAAAATAGTCCAAATGACTATTGTATAAAGAGAAGTTTTTATAGCTCTGTCTTAGTTTTCCTGAACTATAAGGTTTGCGCAATTTCGATAAGAATCGAAGGAAATGTGAAATTTTTACCACAATGAGTCAAAATAGTTTTAGATTCGACCAGCATCTTTATAAATTTCATTTCTCCTAAACCATAACTTTAACACTCATGATTTTTTTATCGAGGCCTAAAAACATATCCTAGAATATCATACTAAAAGATGAGCTCAATCCAATAAGAAATGAGGGAGTTATATTGTAAATAGCATAAAGTTAGTAAACTATTGAACCAAGAAATTGCATATTCATCATCAAAGTTGCATATGATTTTTAAACATCAAAGCATTCAAATTTCGAAGTCTTTCAAGGTGAAAGTTGTTCCCCTTTGAGTTAACTTTCAAATACCACTAGAATGGGTCTATTTGAATTTGAAATAAGGAAGTTATGACCAAATTACAAAGGTCAATTTACAATAACAACGTGCATAAATTCCAATTTTGTTTTACAAGGTCATGAACATAAATATTTGTAACTTAAAGAAAACAAATCCAAATCTAGAACTTCTTTATAGTATAATTAGTGCAATTTCAAAAGGAATCCAAATATGGAATTAGATTTTAAAAATAAAGTCATTTGCCTACTAATATTGCTGAAAAATCAAAATTGAACCTAAACTTACAATTCTTTGTTGAATTTAACAAAGGGATGATGAAGATTGGCTTACCTAGTTGTAAAGCTTCTTTAATTTGATCAACCATCCTTCAATTCACCAGAATTTCCTAACAAATGTGTTGAACTTTCACTCAAGATCTCTCTCTCCTCTCCTCTTGCATGAAATGCAAATGGATTTTGCATGAAAACCACATTAACTTATTTATATAGTGGTGTTATTAAGTTGTCACCTTTGATCTAGTGTAAACACCCATCACTAGAACAATCTAATGACTCATACTTGGTCCTACAATCCACTAACTTAGTCATGTTAACACCCATTCATACACCAAGTTACATATTAATTGTGACAACATGCATCCCGACGCATATCAATGTTTAGTGTTTTATTTTCTTAACTTAGGCCTCATTTACATAAATTCAACTATAGGCACATTAGATTAGTTATATTAATCATATTAAACTAAATTAAAACTTATCATATCACTCTCTACTCCAGTCTCATGTGGACATGTATCTCAAGTCATATATCCACTTACGCGCCAAATTTACAAAATATAACACTAAATAAATATTTTCGGGTATAGTGTACACACATAATATCACACTAGGCATCCATCACTAAAAATTAATATATTTCTTGGTCCTCACACTGAGTATTATGATCGTGTACCCGCTCTCGGGTCACGTCATAGGTCGGCACCTGTGATTAGGTACTAATTTACTATTATTAGATTTCGGGATGTTACAATCTTCCCAACTAATAGAAATTCCTTCCTCAAAGTTTAAACTTAACTTAACCATACATTTCATAATTTAATCATATCCCTAAAAGTGGATTGACTTAGTAGCCGACTCTTATTTCTTCATCATTTAAAGAATACGTAATGATTTATTTCCATTTCATTCTCATTATAATTACCCTAGCCAAAATTTCAAATGATACTAGCCTTAAAACTCGTACTTCTCTATTACCGCAAGTAGATCCACTAACTATTTAACTTGGGTTTAAATATTACGGTGGGCTACCATCTATACATTATCACAATATATGGCACTCTGGTTATTGTACTTAAGAAGAATCTTACTAGGGATAAATTTTTTTTGAAAGTTTTGAGTGTGATTATAAGGCAATAATACTATTATTATCCCAATAATCCAACTCATGAAATATGGATTATGTTAGGTCTCTCTCGACCATTTAATCATCAACTTTCTTGTAAATCATTATGCGCAAGCTATTTTTGTGTTCAGATATGATAGTATGTGCATAATGCAGAAATAGATAGAAGCTTACTCTCGATACGATTGTGTGTCAACTTTTGTTCTTTTCAGCCATTATATGGGCTCTTTCTCTAGCTCGTGGTTGTATTGCAGGTTATTCCAAGCTTAGGAGTTGTAAACACTTTCTAACTTTATGTTAAGTCTTTCCACGCCTGTAACAAGTTGGTGTCCTTCTAGATGCTATCGAGACCTCTTGATTGTATATGAACCTTTGTCTATGTGATGACACATATAGATCTCCATTCTCTCTGCGTCACTATGAACTATTGTTGTTACCTCTAGCTCTGCTCTCAATCCCTAGCTGAGAGTAATCTGCAGGTTGTGGACAGTACTGACTAATGTGTCCAATCTAACAGCATCTAAAACAAGTTGGTTGTTTCCTCCATACTATAACCATATTCTAGCTCTGTATTAGGCTTTGTTCTCTAGTGTCTATCGAATCTGCAATGGCGATAGAGCATGTCTTGCTAGAATTGCCAAGGAAAACCTATTCACTAACTATGGGCAGCTGCGTATGTTAAATCCCTTTTGATCACCTCTAAAATATAATGCATGCCTTATCTATTATGTCATGGTGGTTGGTATCGCCAATCTAGATCCCATGGATCCCTCATTAATTATATTTCGTCCCTTGCCCATATTTCTCTTCCTATTGTTCTCTATCGGAGTTGGTAAAGCCAAGTGTACGTGCATCATCGCAAGGAGTTTCGTCAACTGATTTCCTTGAACAGCGATGTGTCATTGTAACGCCATAGGTCATCATTAATAATAGTATGAGGCTCAGACGCCAGAAGTACTGCAATCGAAGTAGTAGTGTGGTGGTAGCTTGTGTAAGAGTGGTAGTGCGTGCTTTTATAAAAGACATGAAATCAGCCAACTGCTGACCTTGTGCCACAACTCTATCGGATAGCCTCTGAAAATCCTCAGCCGATATTGCGTGCTGACTACTATAGCTGCTACCATGTCCACCTTCACATTATTATGCCATTGTATTCCGGATGCTAATAGCGATCGCGACATCAACTACTACGTAAATATCGCATATATATATATATATATATATATACATACAAAACATAGCATATACACATTGCAATTCCCTAACTCATTTTGCTCACTTCCCAACTAATAGTTTCTAGGTAAGGACCGTCTAGTTTCCACATCTAAGATTCATGTTTTATTAAATTTTCATTTTATACTTATCGAGAACATGGATTCTATTATCAATCGTGATGTTAGTATCATATTTTAAAATAAGCTTTACTCCATTGCTTAGGCTTTATATACATAGGCTCTGATACCAACTGTGTCGGTATCATAACCTCTTTGACGATAATGTTCGAGAATCTATTCTTTGATTCTAGCTATGATGGACCATTTCCCTAAACGAGGTACCGCCTAGCTTAACCCCGTTATTAAGCCCTAATCCATGCTATATAGGACTAAAGAAAGTATTAAGGGGTTTAATTGTGAAACATTAAAATTTAAGACCACGTAATCAACTTATAACAAGTTAAGTTAAATTTGTTAGGACACTTCAGGAGTATAAAAAGGACTTACGGGATGTAGAACATGAGTTTGGAGTTGTCTAGAACCGGTATAGGCTAGGAATTGCATGTATTTGAGGTTAGTAAACATGTTAAGGAAATTCTCTCCATTTATTCCATTATTCATTTAATATACAACCATTTAAATAGTTTCAATGTTGATTTAACATTCCTAATGTCAAGCCTTGTATATATTTTCGTGTTTATGATTTCTTTGGCTATAATCATCGTGTGATGAGTTATCGCTTGGCATTCTTTGTTTAAGTTTTGTTCTATGATAGGATTCCTTTATTGTTGTTGATATTGAAGCTATTGAAATGCCCTCTCAATAGCATGCTATGATTTGTTTTACTCTCTTATTGGTGAATGTACACATCTATGTCAATATGTTTGTTGTGTAACGCTTGTTTGTACAATTTACAACATGAACTCTTCAATAGGCATGACTTGAGGAGCCCACTGTTATAGGTGCCTTGACCTTATGAGTTGCACGATACCTGGAGTTAAAGTCCTTGGAGATGTCGGCGCTTCACAGAACTAATGTTTTACTTAATTCATGAGTAGCGTGGCTCACAGGGTTAGAGTCCTTGGGATGTTGTTACTCCACGCAAGTGATGTTATTAGTGCGACACATGAGGTTAAAGTCCCTAGGGATGTCGGCTGACCAAGCCTAGATTTGCATTATCATTTTGTCTATCATTCCTTGTAGATGCTTGGCAACTCTTTGCATACTTTCCTTTCAACTTCTTCTTATTCATTGCTATTATAGGCTTTCAGCTACAGTTCTTTGTATATTTTGGAAGTGTGGATGAATAGCCTTCAGGTTTTACTTTCTACTTTACCGTATTCACCATCCTTTTTTATGACAATAGTTATAGATCTATCAAGTAGCAGAATAAGGAAGAAGAAGATCAACAACAACCTCTAAACCCTCGGCGAATGGTTTATGCTACTAATGTAGATGATCATTTAGTGTATTTATTACCTATGTCTTTTGTATGATTTTGGGTTGTATATTGGGACGAGAGACTAGACTTCCTAACTGATGCATGTATTAATTGGTTTGATTTCATGTCATCGTCTATTTTACCTGGTTTCCACAATATGTGTTTTTATAATGCTTTCGCTAATTTTATTAAGTCTTCTATTGATAATTAAGATAATGATAACAACTTTTTAATTAACTTTGAAATCATGAATAAGGATAAAATGAATAATACTTATTTTATACAGTATAACGAGGTGAATGAGACAAAAATGCTTATTAATACGTTGTTAAGTCCTATATAGCATGGATTATGACTTAATAACATGATTAGGGTAGGTGGTATCCCATTTGGGGAAACATGCTGTCACACTCTTTTCTCGTAGAACTTTTGGGACTCTTTAACTTTTTATTTAAAACTATTGTTAATACTTCTCACTTTCACTTTATTAAGCAAGTTTTAAGTCCACATTAAACACCATGCATATCTCTTCCCTTTTTAGTACTAAATCATTATTTATATTATACTCAAGTAAGATTCATACTTATTATAGAATTCCTTACAGAACATCAAACATATCCTAGAACATCTTCATAGCTTTAAAACTCATGATTTTTTGACAAAAGCCTTCAAACATATCCTAAAACATCATAAGGGAATTATGCTCAAAATAGCAGGAAAATAGCAAAATTATGAACCTATAAATTCTAGATCTCCTCTCTCCCTTTGCATGTAAATCAAGATGATTTGTTTGATTTTTCTTTACAACGCATGTTTTTATAGTGATGAGACCCATTTATAGATCTTGATCTTGTGTGTATACCCATCACTACGAAGATCTAATAGCACCTAACTTGTTCCCACTAAACCAATCATGTTAACACACATATTAACCAAATTTACATAGTGATGGTGCCAACACTCATCTCGAGGCACATCAATGTCCCTTCTTTTATTAGCTTAGGTCATGTTAATATTAATTCAACTATAGCCACATCAAATTATCTATTCTAATTTCATTTAATTCAATTAGGACTTACCAAATCACTTTTTACCTTAGTCCCACGTCAACACAAATCCTGAGGTCCATCCTTGCTTGCATCTCAATGTTTATATACACATAGAAGCAACTTAATAAGTCTACACAATAGAATGCTCTAAGCATCCACCATACTAAAAATAATATATTACTAAATCTTCATGCCGAGTGTTGGGTTTGTGCACCTGCTCTTGGGTCACGCCATAGGTTGATGACCCTTAATTACAGACCAAATCCATTATTAGAAATTTAGGCCGTTACAGGTTCACCTTTACCTTTTGATTCAAAAATCAACAATACCTACTAGAGGTTGGCAAGGGAAGCTCAATTTTTCCTAACCTACTATGGCTAATGATATTCACCACTCTGGTGTTGATCGCTAGATTACCATGGGACGCATCAATTAAGATCTACAAAATCTTCTTGTTTAGCGTCCCTTTTACATAAACTTTCCACTAAATGGCAAAGCTTTTGAGATTAAGTCTGAGTTTATTCATTTCCTACATACATTCAATGGAATGGAGAGTAAAGTCCCAGTGGCATTCTTAAAGTAGTTTCAGACAAGTTGCTAGTTTATGAAACCTCCTCGAGTGGAAAATAATGTGGTAAAGCTTAGGGCTTTTCTATTTTGCTTAAAGGATAAGACCAAATAATGGCTCTTCTTTCTCCGCCCTGGCTGCATTAAATCATGGCACGACATGATAGATGAGTTCCTTAGGGAATATTTCCCTAAGGATAAGGTAGCCCAACTCATCTTTGAGATATGCAATATTAAGATGAAGATTGGTGAGTCTTTTGGTAATTATTGGGACCGCTATAAGCGCCTAATTGCTAATTGCCCATAACATGGCCAATTTAATAGGACATTTTCTAGTTCTTCTATGTCGGCATGTCCCCGCTAGAAAGATGTATGATTAATACCGCTTCTAGCGGCCACATTCGTGACAAAACCTCTGCATAGATGAAGCAAATCTATAAAGAAAAAGCACAATAGTCACGATTATACGGGGATATTGGTGTTGACGAGCTACTACTAGCTCCACTGACCTAAAAATTGATTACTTGACTACCCTGGTGGAACGTCTTCTAAGCAATGGTCAAGCACATGTTAAAGCTTGTGGATTATGCTCGGTCACAAGCTATGCGACTAATAAATGTCTTAGTATGTTTGAGGATCATCAGTAGGTCAATGTCATAGGTAACCAATTCTAAGGGAAAACCCAAGCGCCCTTTAAAAATACCAACAATTAAGTAACGGTGAGGAACAACCCTAACTTCAGTTATAGACCACGAAATAAAAGTACTCACCTTTTGTCCCCTAGAGGACAATCATTGCCTAAACTAGCGGCTAGTAATTCCTCACTAGAGGACATGATTAAAACTCTAGCGGCTCAACCAGAGCCAATTTTCTAGAAACATCAACCAGTTCCAAGTAAACACTAAGAAAACTCTCAATGACATATATGTTGTGGTCCAAAATTTAGAAGTTCAGGGAGGCTAAATTGCACAACAATAAGGAAGATTCAAGGAAAAAGGGAAATTGACTTCGCAATCATATCCCAAAATGAATACGCGTACTAACATGTTAAGCGTGTAAGTGAATGTTATTGTGTATGATAGCGTCACCTCAGAGAACGAGGTTTGCAAAACTATCACCTTAAGAGAAACCAAATTAGATGACCAACCCAAACCTCAGGGAAGTCTCAATGACACCCTGATTAAATGTGTCGATTCAGATGTAGTAGGTATCCCTTGCACAATATGAGGAATCTATTTGGAAACCATAATGCTTAATTTAGGAGCATTTATTAATATGATGTCCTCAAATTCCTATGATTATATTCGGATTGATGAGTTGATCGAGACAAAGACTCAAATCCATGCCATTAATGGCAATGAGATCTCTTTAAAAGGAGTAATCCAAGACTTAATGTTACATGTAGAGGGTTTGAAACTCCCTACAAACTTTCACATCATCGACATAATAGAGTCACAGTCCAAGCCATTCTCGATTCCTCTTGGTAGGCCCTTTATGCAAACGTGTAGAGCCAATATTAACTTAGTCAAGGGTTATGTGTCCATTGAACATAAAGGAAGAGTAGTCAATTTTAAAATTCCACATATCTTGAATTCTTTGACTAAAAACTTATTTGCTTGTTCCACTATTGTTCTGAATAGGATGTTTATGGATATGTAAGCATGGATTAAGGATACCCCAAGAGAGATCGAGCTAGTCATTATCCCAGGAGAAGAGCCTCCGCAAAGTGTTGCGCGTATCAGTACCAGGCCTCCACATAATCTGCAACTCGCCGAATGAGGGACCAAACGCATAAAGACGGATGATAGTATGGAGAAGAGGATTATACCCCCTTACATATTGCACTACCAAGCCCAATCCGACATAAACCCTAGGATGGTCGTACTCCTATGCAAGATTGGATACATGAGATTCCCTATGGTAGTATGTGATACAGGTGCTACAGTCATATCATCCAAAATATTCATCCTATGCGGATTATGTATCACATGTGATGTTGAGACCAATGTGATATATCCAAATGGGATGGTGGAGAAACCCAGAGGGATGGCGAAGAATGTATCCATCCATATAGGAGATTTTGTGTTTATTATGGACTTCTATGTGGTTAATGGAAGTAATACCCAATGTGAAACACTTAAGTTGGGATTACCATTTTTAGCAATAGTTGGAGCTTTGATCGGTATGCAGATACGATACATTATCATCCGGATAGGGAAGGAAAAAAAGCTCTTCTAAGATGGAAGTAAGATCTTACATAATGAAAAGCGAGTCATCACAAAATTCTTTGTACCGACGATTGACATCATTGATGTGGACCCTAACTAAGGGAGGTAAATTAGTTGATCTAATAAAGTTAAACAAAAGCACTACTGGGAGGTAGCCTATAAACAATTTTATAGTTAGTAATCGATCCTAATTTTTGTTTTCCCTCTTTCCTTAACCATACGTGAAGTATTGTATTATATATATTATCCATCTATTTCTGTCATTTCTTTTATGTTCGGTATGCCTAGCTTGTTTTAAGCCTTGAGGACAAGGTTCAGAATAAGTCTAAAGGTGCTTAGGTTAGTGGATCGTTAGGAAAATCATTAGTTGAAGACCTACACGTATAAGCATTACATTTTTTTTCAATTTACTTATAACTTCAGTGCAATCGTGGTGGTAGTTCTTCCCTTTCATCTCATTTCTTATCTTCCACCTTTTCATTACTTAGAAATTAGTACAATAATGCATGCATGTTTTAGGTAGTTTAGTATATTTACTATTTTATAGAGTCTCACCTATAACCAAGACTTTGCTTTTAATTTTTATAGTATAAACTCAGTCGAATTGTTTGTCTTTAATCTTAAAAGAAGTAGAAAGCTTTTACACCTACTTGACAACATAAATAGAAACTTGGAGTAAGAATGAGTCGTAACTTGATATCGAAGTAGGTAGGTGGTCAAATTAACGTTCTGGGAGTATCTGAAATCTCTAGGATTCTGAAACTATGACTAGTCCACTTGTAGTATAGTTGTTAAAGATTTAGCACTTGTAAGTGGAAGAAGTGGGTTTATTTATGTAAAATCCGAGAATTTATAAACTTGATTAGGTGACTAATTAAGTGTTTTGCGATTTTAATTGGAGTTTAAGTATTCGAGGTGGGACCCATGCATTATGGACTAGAGATCATAAGGTATATTTTATTTCTATGTATAGTGTGCATAGTGTGTTTATTATATGGTATTTTGTTGCGAAGTCAGGTTATGTTGAGGTGTATCCTCTATTTTTCATACTTAAGGTTACAAGTGTGTGTGTGTGTGTGTGTGTGTGTGTGTGTGTGTGTGTGTGTGTGTGTGTGTGTGTGTGTGTGTGTGTGTGTGTGTGTGTGTGTGTGTGTGTGTGTGTGTGTGTGTGTGTGTGTGTGTGTGTGTGTATGTGTGTTTGAAGGGCAAAAGTGCAATAAAAGTTATTGGTCGCTCAAAAACTAATTAACCAAGTGTTAATACTCACGTGATGATTTTTTCTTAGTTTACGTGCAAGTTGAGATCGGTGACAATGTAAAATGAGAATGAAGTTGGTGCAAAACCTTGCCTTGAGTTTCGTATCTGTTGGCAATGGTCGAGAATGAGATCGGGTTCAAATTAGTGTAAATTTTGTTAAGTATGGCAACAAAATTGGTTTGGATGATTATGAGCTGTCATGGACAAACTTGAGATTTTTAGGGTTTTGGCATGACCAAAACTAGTGTTATGGACATTTTATGGAATTGGATTGTTTAGTAGAGAGGTTGGCTCAATTTGGTGAAAACCTGGGACAAAAATGATTACCGAAAGCTAAAGCACGTGAAAAATAAGAATTTCAAAAATTAATAAATAAAAATAAATTAAGCCATTGATATGTAGCTGAGGGTTTATATATAAATAAACAAAAAATGAAAAAAAAACTAAACGATCCCATTTTTCATTTTCAACAACATAATGTTTAAAATGTTCTTCATTAAGCCTCTCAACTTAGGTTTTCACTCCACGGTCTCCCGGCATTCAATTTTTGCCCGGTGTCTTTTTGCAAAATAGTAGAGCATCGTGAAACGGTTAGTTCGAGCCAAGTTTTCGTAACGGAGATGAGGTATTCAGCTTGGAATTCGGTAAATTGTCGGTTTAGGGTATTTTTCCTCAATTCAATTTGAATTCTCGCAATTACTCAATTTCTAATGGGGTTTTGAAAGGACATGATAGGGATTGTTGAGAATTTATGTATTAGATTGATTTACCCCAGTTAGGGATAAATCCCACTAGCGTGGAATAGGTTTTTTGTGAAATAAATTGATGCATTTCAATAGATAACTATTTTAGAGATGTTTTACAGTTGATGTTGATTTACATTAGGTTTTTGGATGAATTGATTATTAGTCTTTATCCAATTTGACTCCATAGGCTGTGAAAATATTTTGATGTTGATATTGAGTGGTTTCTTGGTGTTTGTTATCGAGTTTTGAGGATTTAATTGTAAAAATATTGATTTTAGGAAGTTTTTCAATTCAAAATAAATAAAATTTGCCGAGTTGACTGGCCATAGTGGAAAATTCATAACTTCTTCGTCGGTAATCCGATTTGAGTGTTCTTAGAGTTTATAAAAATTAGGACATGAGTACTACAAGTTTCTTTAAGGTCATCATGACAAATGTTGGGGTTTTAAAGGTTAAGAAGTTACCCTAAGTTGGCTAGTTGGAAGCCAATTGAAACATATATATAAATTAATATTTTTGAAAAATGTTCTCAAGCGTATTTTGGTCGCAGTTTTCATTAGATTTCGTTATTTGTTTTCACTTAAAGCTTGACCCATAATTTAATTGGGTATGCATGAAAGCTATTGGAACCATTTTCAAGGTGATCCAACCCTCCAAGGACTAATTATTAAGCTCCAAATCAATTGGTTGTAAGTAAACTCTATAGTGGTATTTACTATTTATGGGATTTATCTTTGTATCTGCATTTGTGTTTAGTTTGCATTGCATTTCGCATAATTCTTGGTCATGCATACATGGAATTCAGATAGAGTTGCCCATGCTTCAGTCGTAAGAGTGTGAGGTGCTCTACTCCATACTAGACGTACTGCAGGCGTTTAAGGCGGGTAATGTCAACTCCAAGGTAGCATTCATTGAAATCATAGGACTGTTCAAGGTTTTATATGAGTGGGTCCGCTTGTTAAAAGCTTAGAACATGAAATGAGGGATCCATGTTTTTATATAAATTTGTTGTTATTTGGAAATGAAATTACATGTCTCCATATATTCAAACTAACATTTGCAAGAGTACAGAGCAATGTAGGACTTTATTTACCTGACATTTTTAAGTTTTTTTTATGATATCAGGTTTTCTATGAAGATCAGACAAAATGGGAAAAGCTCAAAGATCTTCGGAGAATGTTTTATGTTTAAAATTTTATTTTTCTTATTGTAATCACTTTATATATTGTTTTGGGCTTTGGGGTAAGTTTAGGTCGTGAAATACTTTTGAATAGGTTATGAGATTCTCCTAAATTAGTTTAAAGTAAGTTAGGTTTATGATTCAGTTTTGGTTATTTTGGGATTATAAAGTTGTAACTAAGGTATCAAAGGCTCTAAGTTAGTTTATAAATTTGAGTTTGATATATACTATGAACAGCGGGGTGTTGTGAGTCCTTCTAGGCCTCTCCAAAATTAGCTTAATAGGCAAATACATCCTAACGTTTCAAGATTTTTGCAAAAATATCCTAACCTTTCAATTTTTGCTAATATTGTTGGACTAAGTGGTTAGTCACTCACTTTCAGACCGAGATTTTGATGGAAACAAACAAGGTGAAAATGTACTAATAAACATCTAGTGTATTTCAGTTTGTGTTAAAGGATGCAAAACAACATATCAAGGGTTCTCAAGAAATACAAGTTCAAGACTCGGCATTAATGAAGAAATGAAGATGAAAGTTCAAGCCGCAATTTGTAATTTCAATGTAAGGTATACAAATTCTTTCACGCAAGCCAAATGCATTAGTCCATGCATACATCATGTTTCTTAAACCATTTTTCAAAGTTATAAAGTTTACTCCAAGTTTCAAAATGGAATTTAAACACATAACTAGGTCTATGAGTTTAAACAATGTGAAAACTTTGTGTGAATAGTCATTTGCATATTAGAGTTCATTATAAATGTTTTCGAAAAAGAAAAACTCGTTTTTCAAAGGTATTCAAAAAGAAAGCGCAAATTTGCGAGAAAAGCCCCTAATACATTATGAAATCGTGAATTTCCGTTTCGGGATTTGTAAAAATATCCGGACCACCCAATTAGGCTTAATGACTCATAATAAACGTGTATAACGTGTTATATAAGGGTTGGTTAGGTCCCGGACGAGTTTAAGGGTCGCTAACACAAAGGGACAAAATAATTATTTTGAGGTCCCTGCGATTAGCGCGCTAATGATTTCATTAGCGCGCTAAGTCCGTGTTAGCGCGCGCTAGGCCTCTGTATTAGCGCGCTAATTGCATATCGATGACTTTTTTTAAAAAGCTGGAAAACACACTTTAATTTGAATTCTTGATCTATTTTGGACCCTTGGATCCCTAGAACGGTCATAAAGCTGTCAAGATGGAATACCTAACATTATAAAACCACCAAGAACATGGTTTTAACAACAAGAAGAAGATACACACTCAAAAACCAAAAATCTACAAAGAAGAAATCGATTTTTGTGTAGAAGAAAAAGGGAGATCTTTGAAATTTGTTCTTTAGCTCACAAATCCAGCACATTTGAGGCTTTCAAAGGAGTTCAAGAATCACTCCAGAGCTGATCTCTTTTGTCATTCTTTTGGTTGTAAGAAATTTCTAGATCTACAATCTTACTTGTGCTCAATCTACATATTTTTGTGTGTTTGATTTGAAAATCAGTTTGGTGTGTGTTTGAACATCTTCTCTGGGTTTTTGTCTTGAAATATATTTTATCAAACCACTAAGATTGATTTGAACAAAAGTGTTGCACTTAAACTTGATTCTTGCTAAACTTTTGTTCTTAGACTCGAAATCGGTTTCACACAAATATATTAAGTTTTTGAAACGATTTCAGATTTGGAATTTGCAACAACATCGGTGACATATTTGCATATTCCATTTATACTCACACTTGCATGCATAAGAGTTGTTAGGCTCTAGGTGGCTTGCTAGTGTTTGAATTTGATACCACTTTGTATTGTAAAGTGTATCTCTGTTTTTCAGCAAATTTATTGTATTTGAATGATTGTAAGACTTAGTGGAATCTAAGTCGAAAAGGGAAAATCCTAGTTGAGGCTAGGTGGGAAAAATCCTAGTTGAGGCTAGGTGGGAAAAATCCTAGTTGAGGCTAGGTGGGAAAAATCCTAGTTGCGGCTAGGTGGGAAAATCCTAGTTGAGGCTAGGTGGGAAGTCCTAATTGTAATTAGGCATTCTAGGCTTGTAGGCTTAGGTTGTAACACTTATTGTTAATATAAGTGGGGTTTGAAATCTACTTAGGGAGGTTAGGTAGTGGATGTAGATCGTTGGATCGAACCACTATAAATCGTGTGTCATTTTATATTTCCTCCATTTCATTTACTTGCATAGCTTATATATATACATCATAGTTGTAAATTGCGCATAAAGTTTTTAAAAGGGCAATAACTACTCGGTAACCCAATTCACCCCCCCTCTTGGGTGACCTTCAATTGGTATCAAAGCGGGTTATTGCTCAAAGTATTACTAACGTATCTTTGAGTGTTTTTGTGCAAGGATGCAAACTTTAGATCCGGCTCGCCTTCGGGAAGGCACCACTTCGAGTAGGCCTCCATATTTCGATGGAACCAATTATGCTCATTGGAAAGTAAGAATGAAATTTTATATTAGAGCACAAAATAGATTTTTATGGGACGCAATTGAAAATGGTTACACTCCACCGGATAAGCCATTGAAAGAGTACACCACGAGAGGAGATAAAGCTTGAGCTTTCAAATGATCAAGCCGTAAATCACTTATTTTGTGCACTAAGTGAAAATGAATTCAACAGAGTAAGTGCTTGTCAAACGGCAAAGGAAGTATGGGAGAAGCTTGAGGTACATTATGAAGGTACCATGCAAGTAAAGAAGACCAAGTGAGAATTCTTGAGGAACACTATGAAACTTTCCGAGTTGGGGTGATGAAGACATAGCCTGACCATCACTAGATTCACAAAGCTATTAAATGAGATCAAGAATCTAGGAAAGAATTATGATCAAGAGACCTCGGTGTATAAATTCCTTAGAGGCTTGCCTAAGGAATGGGATGCCAAGAAATATGCTATTCAATCGGCACAAAATCTTGGAGACTACACATTTGATGCATTGTGTGGAGAGTTAACGGTCCATGAATTTGAACTCAAAGACCAGAGCAAGATTGGAAGCATCAAGTGGAGGGACTAAAAGCTCAAGAAAAGAAATCGCATTAAAGGCAAATAGCTCCCCTAGTACATCGGTAGAGATCATTGAAAGTGAAAAATCATGTTATGAAAATGATCTTGAGGAGGAAGTAGCCATGATCTCAAGAAAGCTAAATAGGGCCATGTACAAACGAGACAAGTACAAGAAGAAGTTTCGAAGTAGAAGCAAGGAAGGAAAATCAAATGAAATAATATGCTTCGGTTGCGGCAAAGCGGGACACGTCAAGACGGATTGCAAAACCAAGAAGGCGTTTGACAAAGGAAAGAAGAGTTTCAAAGCAACTTGGGATGACTCATCATCATCAAGTTCGGAATCGAATCGAGAAAATGAGAAGGCAATACTTTGTCTCATGGCACAAGGCGAGGTAAACTCTAATTTTTTTATTTACGATAATGTTGATGATTTGGATGATGTTCTAAATATTGATGAGCTTAGGAAAGAGTTGAAAAAGGAGGTCAAAAAGACCAAACAACTCAAAAAGAGCTTGACCATTGCAATTAGTGAATTAGAGTCACAAAATGAGACCATTGATGATCTCCAAAGTGACTTAAATGAAGTCATAAAGGAAAGAGATGCTTTGGTCAAGGAAGTAGAGGACTTGACTAGCACGGTGCATAAGTTTACAAATGGTAAACAAATGTTTGACATGATGTTAGGAGCACAACGACGTGCACTTAACAAAAGAGGCATAGGTTACGGAGCAAACTTATTAAGCTACAAGAAATTGCTAAATGATGATCGTAGATGCTCTAAATGTAACAAGACTCACATGGTCGGGAAATGTTTATTACAAAAGGCCAAAGTAGGTAAACTAGCATGGGTAGTTAAAAATGTTTATGACACTAACACTCTCGGACCCAAAGGTGTTTGGGTACCAAAATCCGATGTGTTTCCCATAGTGTAGGATGCGAGGGAGAGCACCCCATGGTACTTGGATAGTGGGTGCTCAAGACACATGACCGAAGATGCACATCAAGTTATTGAACTAAAGCGGCATGATGATGAAAAAGTTACGAGTTGGAGACAACAACAAAGGAAGAGTTATCGGTCTCGAAAGCTGTTGGTAACAATTTACTTTCTATTTCTAACGTTTATCTTGTTGATGGTTTGAAACATAATTTGCTTAGTAACTAGTCAATTGTGTGACAAAGGATTTCATGTTATATTTGAATCATCAAAATGCATTGTTAGGAATGAGAAGCATGAAACTTTATTTATTGCATATAGAGATAAAAATATTTATGCCATTAACTTTGATGAGATGAATACGCAAAATGCTTCATGTTTGAATGCACAAAGTGAATGTGATGCATGATTGGGGCACCATAGATTAGACACCATTCTCTGTGTGATCACATCCAAAAAGGGCAATGTTAAAACTCATCCATGTGCCCATATAGGATCAACTAGCCGATATACTCACTAAGCCTTTGCCTAGAAAACAAGTTTTTAAAATTCGGCGTGAGTTAGGCATGTCTCGAAAATTGGACCTTCTATATATGTTCTAGTTATTCCAAACCTTTTTATATGGTGTTAGTGAAGTGTCCATGAAGTTTGAGAAGAATCGGAGCTAAATTGCAAAAGTTCAAGATTTTGTGTCAAAAAATTCGAGAGAGGAATTAGCGCGCTAATAGTGAGAATTAGCGCGCTAACGCCCCAATGACTAGAAAAATTCGAGAGAGGAATTAGCGCGCTAACAAACCTTATTAGCGCGCTAATGTCGATCGACAGGGGTTTTATAACCTAACTTTTATTCAAAAACTTACCTCACACACACAAGTTTCTCTTCTCCTCTTCCAAATCCACTCTCCGTGTGCAATTCCCACGCGCGATGCCCAGCGCACTAGGCTCCCACATGTTAGTCTTAGGTGTTTCGATTTTTTAACTTATGTTATGCAACACTTATGCTATCTCATTACTTTTTGCTATTTATATCATGATTTTTTGCGTATCTACGAGTTTTCTTTATGGCTATTTTGTGCTTCACTATGTTTTCTAGTCTATGCATGTGTATCGCTTAGTATAATTATTGATATGCATAAAGTGAGGGGAGAATATTTTTATCATGGTATCTTGTGTTATTTATTGATATACATAAAGTAAGGGGAGAATTTTATTGATATGCATAAAGTAAGGGGAGAATTTTATTCTTATGCCTAAAATGAGGGGAAGAATGCTTTTATCTTGGTATATTGTTTAAATCATGTCTATCTTTGCGAGATACTTGACCCCATTTTCTTAATAATATCAAACGGGGAGAAAAGGTTGAACTTGAAAGGGTGATATTGTGATATCTTTGATATTGTGATATTTTTGAAAGAATAATATTGTGATATCTTTGATATTGTGATATTTTTGAAAGGATGATATGAAAGGGTGATATTTTCCTTGGTATATATTGGTATCGGGTTAATAATTCTCATTTTTTTGGTATCGAGGTTGATACGTTAATATTATTGATTTTTGTAAGCGATATCAAGTTGACAATTTTAACTTTGCATATATTGGTATACTTGAAAAAGTTGTTGGTTTTTATTGGTATCTTGTTTAAATCGTGTTTATCTTTGTGGGTGCTTGACCCAGCTTTTTGATAATATCAAAAGGGGAGAAAAATGTGATGTTGAACTTGAAAGGTGGTGTTGAACTTGAAAGGATTGATGTGTTGAATGCGATATACATTTAGATTGTGTTTTTACACCTTTAAAGTTCACATTGTTTGTTATCATCAAAAGGGGAGATTGTTGGACTAAGTGGTTAGTCACTCACTTTAAATAGAGATTTTGATGGAAACAAACAAGGTGAAAATGTACTAATAAACATCTAGTGTATTTCGGTTTGTGTTAAAGGATGCAAAACAACATATCAAGGGTTCTCAAGAAATACAAGTTCAAGACTCGGCATTAATGAAGAAATGAAGATGAAAGTTCAAGCCGCAATTTGTAATTTCAATGTAAGGTATACAAATTCTTTCACGCAAGCCAAATGCATTAGTCCATGCATACATCATGTTTCTTAAACCATTTTTCAAAGTTATAAAGTTTACTCCAAGTTTCAAAATGGAATTTAAACACATAACTAGGTCTATGAGTTTAAACAATGTGAAAACTTTGTGTGAATAGTCATTTGCATATTAGAGTTCATTATAAATGTTTTCGAAAAAGAAAAACTCGTTTTTCAAAGGTATTCAAAAAGAAAGCGCAAATTTGCGAGAAAAGCCCCTAATACATTATGAAATCGTGAATTTCCGTTTTCGGGATTTGTAAAAATATCCAGGACCACCCAATTAGGCTTAATGACTCATAATAAACGTGTATAACGTGTTATATAAGGGTTGGTTAGGTCCAGGACGAGTTTAAGGGTCGCTAACACAAAGGGACAAAATAATTATTTTGAGGTCCCTGCGATTAGCGCGCTAATGATTTCATTAGCGCGCTAAGTCAGTGTTAGCGCGCTAGGCCTCTGTATTAGCGCGCTAATTGCATATCGACGACTTTTTTAAAAAGCTGGAAAACACACTTTAATTTGAATTCTTGATCTATTTTGGACCCTTGGATCCCTAGAACGGTCATAAAGCTGTCAAGATGGAATACCTAACATTATAAAACCACCAAGAACATGGTTTTAACAACAAGAAGAAGATACACACTCAAAAACCAAAAATCTACAAAAGAAGAAATCGATTTTTGTGTAGAAGAAAAAGGGAGATCTTTGAATTTGTTCTTTAGCTCACAAATCCAAAGCACATTTGAGGCTTTCAAAGGAGTTCAAGAATCACTCCGAGCTGATCTCTTTTGTCATTCTTTTGGTTGTAAGAAATTTCTAGATCTACAATCTTACTTGTGCTCAATCTACATATTTTTGTGTGTTTGATTTGAAAATCAGTTTGGTGTGTGTTTGAACATCTTCTCTGGGTTTTTGTCTTGAAATATATTTTATCAAACCCTAAGATTGATTTGAACAAAAGTGTTGCACTTAAACTTGATTCTTGCTAAACTTTTGTTCTTAGACTCGAAATCGGTTTCACACAAATATATTAAGTTTTGAAACGATTTCAGATTTGGAATTTGCAACAACATCGGTGACATATTTGCATATTCCATTTATACTCACACTTGCATGCATAAGAGTTGTTAGGCTCTAGGTGGCTTGCTAGTGTTTGAATTTGATACCACTTTGTATTGTAAAGTGTATCTCTGTTTTTCAAGCAAATTTATTGTATTTGAATGATTGTAAGACTTAGTGGAATCTAAGTCGAAAGGGAAAATCCTAGTTGAGGCTAGGTGGGAAAAATCCTAGTTGAGGCTAGGTGGGAAAAATCCTAGTTGAGGCTAGGTGGGAAAAATCCTAGTTGCGGCTAGGTGGGAAAATCCTAGTTGAGGCTAGGTGGGAAGTCCTAATTGTAATTAGGCATTCTAGGCTTGTAGGCTTAGGTTGTAACACTTATTGTTAATATAAGTGGGGTTTGAAATCCTAAGCTAGGGAGGTTAGGTAGTGGATGTAGATCGTTGGATCGAACCACTATAAATCGTGTGTCATTTTATATTTCCTCCATTTCATTTACTTGCATAGCTTATATATATACATCATAGTTGTAAATTGCGCATAAAGTTTTTAAAAGGGCAATAACTACTCGGTAACCCAATTCACCCCCCCTCTTGGGTGACCTTCAAATATATCTTAACCTTCTAGATTCATGCAAATTGTATCCTTGTTTGTAATTATTACGTATAAAACCACAATCAAAGTGATGAATGGTCACTAGATTACATACCAATTCCATTTATATGATATAATATTCTCAATTGTACGCATAATCTATTACATTTTTAAGTGTTATTCACTAAAAATAGGAAGTGAGGGTACAATTTACAAGAAATCAAAAGGTTAGGATATTTTTGCCAAAATTCAAACGTTATGATATTTTTGCAAAAACTTTGAAACATTAGGATATATTTGCATATTAAGCCTCCAAAATTTTGTTGTCTATTAGGTGGATTCTCGACTGGCTAGCATTTAAAGGAGGTGCACCAAGAATTTTTAGAAAATATGGAGAACAATCCGTATGATTTTTCTAATTTGCTCCAAAATAAGCAAATCATGAATTGAGTTTTATTGAGGATAGAAATTTAGTTTGAAGCATTATTAAGGATTAAAATGGAAACTATTTTAAGGGATATAGTAAATTGTATAGTTTAGGTGCCTAATTAGAATAATTAGGTTAAGTCGGGACTTAATGAGACCGATCATGACAATTTGCTATAAAAAAGTTATGGGCTTGATAATTCTACATTGGAAAACTAACCTAACTTTAGCAAGAGTAAGAAATACTAACATGATATTTTTAATTAAAATCGAGAGTCCCACAAGTTCAGTGGGAAATGGAGCAGGGAATTTGATGGATGGAAAAATAATAGAAAATCGTTATCCACAGGAAATGGATAAGGGACTATACAAAAAAACCATAAAGAGGGAGAAAGTAAGGATTTCTAGATGAATAAAATGTGAAAGTTCATAAAATGAAGCTCTCATTAAGAAATTAAGATTCAGCACAAGTGCTCGTAGCTAGGTTAAGTAACTTCAACCAATGACGTGAACCAAATAATAGCCTACCATTAAATAAGCCATAGGACTCTTAAAGGTGTGAAAATATGCAAATAAGCAAAAAGTGGTGATAAAGCCTGTTTAAAAGAATCCACTCAATAAAGGGATCAATTTGGGTCTACTGTTTTGATGAAGAGACCTAGAAAACCTATAAGTAACTTGAAGGTTATGGTTTGTAAATACCATAAGCTTAGAAAAAATAATGTTGTATTGGCAAGTGACCATGTTTGACCAGCCTTCAAAAATTCCAAGTCTTTTGTTAAACAGATTGACCAAGTTTCAATTGTAAGGACTCCATTATTTTGCAAAGTAGGTATAAAGTTTTAGGAAAACATCACTAAATTTTTCATAATGTATTTAGTCATTGTAGTCAAATAAGACTTTGCTAAGGACGTGCAAAGTTCCAAGTTTGGGGGCATTTGGAAGTCATTATTGGTGCACTCTTTCATAGGTGTTTTGTTATGTAAATCAAGTCCAAAGTCGTGTTTTACGGCTCTATATATTTACTTTTGAAATTTACAAGGCATTTAAGTGTTTGTGTGTGAATTAGAAAAATTCGAGAAAGAAGTCAAAGTTTGGTAAAAAGAAACCAGAAAACTTGACGCCTCGAGAATGGACAAATGGTGTCAGGGAAGACCTGCGGCGCCAAGTAAGGTGTCATAGAAGAACAACAGATGATCCCAGAAAGGAACTGACGGCATCAACTCTACAAGGGACGGTGCCAACAGCGGTGCCAAGTTCAGAAACAGAAGTTCAACCGACTTGCTACCCAAGAGTTTCTATGTATTGTCACGCTACGACTCGGTGTCATTCCCACATAATTTCGGCGCCACTGACGGCTCTAGAATCGTAGAATATAAGTATTGTATTTTTAGAAGGTTCTCGTTTCTTGGGTTGTCCTATTCTTATACCTAGGCTCATTTTTATAAAGAAATGACCTCTATAAACGAAAATACATTGTATTCATAGTGATTTATGAGTACAGCAAAGTAGAGTAGCCATATCTGACTAGGTTCTTTAATACCTAGGTTAGGGATAAAGCTCTCTAGCCAGCAGTAGGTTGTTTTATATGTCTTGTTGAGATTTTCTATAATAATAGTGTTTTGTTTCATTTCTCTATCTTTATGTTGCTATTTTTGACGATGTCTCAATGGTAGTTTAGAGTTTGTATATTCATTGCAAGTTTTTAGGCATTAACCCATTGACGTGTTATCAATCAGGTAGAGTTTGTGATACCAACCGAGTTGAGAAGTGACAATCTCCTATAGCAAGAAACCTGACACACTTGTTGTTCTAGGTAAGTAACATCAAGAACTAGGTTAAATCTTGAGAGCACTTACCTAAAGTTATTTAGGCGTAGGTGTTCCCACATAGCTGTTAATGAAGTTCACGTGTTAAATCTTGAGAGCGGTTGCTCAAGGTTGTACGGTAGAGTAAAAGAAAAACTCAGAGAGAGGTTGCACTATCTATCAATAATAGGGGGACTAGTGTGTTGGTGACCCTAACACCTAAAGCCTAACTATTGAAATTGTTTTAAAACCTATTTTTTAAAGTCGATGATACAAGACATGGAAACAACATAGTGGTAGATTGTGGATTCCTAGACTTAGGTATGTTTTTATTCTCTGATTTACAACTTATTTTACTTTCTTATTTAGTAGTATTTTAGATAAGACTTTTTCAATTCCCCCTATTTACTTTTCTATTTGTTGAACTCAGTTTTATTGAATCATGTGGATTCAACCCCATTCGTGACTCTACTACATTCCAGTAGGATTAGGAATAGATTACGGGTTATATTTGACACGCGCGACATGTGATCAATATACTTTCCTTACACTCCCCTTCTTAATGTGCTTTAGCACATTCTCAGCTCACATTATCCATCCCTATTGACATGAGACAACTAATGCTCTCTCTACGGTTCTAAAAAGATATAAGTTAGAAGGTCTCTCATATAAATCATCTAGGAAGGTTTGTGGATCTTCATTCATGCTCAGGTGTTTTAACCCATAGATGTCATTTATGTAATGCCCATTAAATGGGACCATTGCTCCTCTCACCTTAAATGGATCTCTTTTCTTTGTGAACTTCGCATTGGCATAGAACTCATAAAAATATCACGCACTCCATAAACCTTATTCTTCCTATAGTCTTGCATGAATTGCTCCCAACTTCATTGCCTAATGAAGTTGTTGACTCTCTTATCACACTTGGCCGGGAGGTTAATTCCTCTTTCACGAATAAACTATTTGTTAAAGTTTCGGAAAAGCAGAGGAACTAATGAGATTAATGAATCAGTGATGAACTAATATACACACATAAAAACTAAACAAGAATAGATATTGCAGTATGACTTGAATGTCTTCCTCTATGTAAGCTCGACCTAAACAATCAATTAATCAAATCGACAATGCGTACAACCACTATAATGATCTTTCATTCTCAAAAAACTCAATTATGAATGAGGATCCACATAATGACGATTTTGAGTATTTACAGACTTAGTCTATCCACTCTATCTAGGGATTTAGACCTAAATAAAATAGAACTCGGAAAATATCCTCGGTATCCAATTGTAAATCTTATTTGAATCATCTAACGTTCGATAACTAAGTCTTATATTCCTTTAATAGTCTTAAATCATCATTTCCATAAAGTTCTCCAGTCTTTTATGTACCTTTCTCTAAGATTTTATAGTTGTAATCAATCTTGAAGTTCTTCGCTTACAGTATTGGATTTCTTCACTAATGTAAACTAATACTGACAGTTGCTTTGTTTTAGTATTCAACTCGTATTCAATTCTTGTTTCAACTTTAGATATGTCTTCATTTTTGAATCTGACTTTGATACTCTAATTTTCACTGGAATTTGCATTGTAGTCTATCTCCGAGTTGTATCTACACTCAAACATCTTGCTTAGTCAAGCTTCTATCTACATCACAATATTTACCTAAATAACTTAACTCATGTTTTGACAATATAAAGTGAACAAGGATAGAATGAACCAAACACAGTAAACTAGGGTCTAACAATCTCCCCTTTTATCATCGATTGGTTAAAAGCAATAACTAGCAAGACAACCAAAATTTTGAGGAACTTCATAAAATGTATTGTTACCGATGGGTTAAAGTAACAGCATACAAAATTAAAACCCCAAAAAAATTATAGTCACTAGTCAGTAAGTACAACTATGAAATGCAGTTTTAAAAACATAAATTTCAGGTACTTACAATCATAAAATACCAAAAACAATTTAACTTTCTCATGCTCAATACCCCATTTTGACTAAACAACATCAAAAAGATTATAGCTAAGTTCTAACCAGCCATTTCAATTTGTGAAGCTCGGCACTAGTAATGTATAACTCTTCTTAAAATGGTCGCATTTGTATCAGCTACAGCTCTCTGTAGACTATCAGATAGGAAATGCCATCTAACAAGTAATCAAATAGCGATGGATGCGATCTCATCACCAACGGAGAACTTGGTTTTCAAAAAAGCTCATCCTAAGTTTGAACATAGTCATCTTCAGCAGCTTATGTCAGTAATGTAGCAGTAATAAGAGAAGAAAGGCATGTTCAACAGCAATATCATCAACCGAAGTTGTTGGCTCAGCTGAAGTGGTAGGAATGGCCGATTGACGTCAAAATCCATGTGCTCAAAGTGAATAGGAAGATGGAATGACATACTTGGATCTTGTTGCATAGCTTTATTTACTAGAGCCTCAACAGTATGTCCCATGGTTGTGATAACCAAAGGCAGCATAATGACCTCAAGGTTAACATCAGTCAAGTCCTCAACATGAGGAATCTCTGATGTTGCTAGAGACTCAGCTTGTGTAGTAAAGTTCTCACAAAGAACATCACTTTGTATTACAATATCTTCATCTTCAGTTCCATAATTCATTTTAAAGGACTCAAGTGTACTTGTCCTAACAATAGTAACAGGAGTAATAGCACTTAGATCAAAGTGTAAATCGGTGAAAGTACATTGATCATCTCCGATTTCTTAAAACTCACCAGGTGAGGTGACTTCCTCTAGTCTATTAAGAAGAGGGGCAGATTAGCTCGCACCTTATGGTAAAACCAGTAGCAGCCTAATCTTTCCAGTAGTAAGAAAAGTATCTTTCACTCTTGCAATTTCTTTTCTTAAAGATTTCACTTTGATAGGACTTGTGTCATCATTCTTAAAATATCAAAAATCTTTCATTTCTTAATTCTTCTAGACTTTCCTATTGGCTTTGTAGTAGGAGTTAGAATAGAAGCATCAGCAGTAGCCTTGACGGTAGTAAAAATTAGAGCAACTGATAATTTTTTTATAAGCATGAGAAGTCAATATCAACAATTATGTTGTTAAAATTCATTTGATGATTCGGTCTAACTTCCTCCACCACAATTTCTAACTTTTCATTATTCTTCTCAATGACAGAGTATCTTCCAAACAGCGATGTTAAGAAGCATGATAGATATAGCACGTTTTGCTTCTTCCTTTAGCGCACCACGGAGTCATAGATCTCATTTCAATGTTGAACTTCTTCCTTAAGGAGAAAGCATATAGCAGCAGCACTCTCTCCTTAAACACATGTGTCTGTGAGAAATGGCTACTACACTTATAGTTAAGAACTTCCAAAGCATGTAGGCCTTACAAGTTAGCTTGGTAGCTGGTTGCCCAAAAGCGTTGTTAGAGGGCCATGTTGTAAGTACCCTTCCAGTCAACATCAAGACAACATCATCAAGTTTGAGCATCAAACCCAACTTGTTAGTAGACTTCTCCAATCCAGAAAGTCCTAGCATATAGTCGATTAAAGCATGACTAAATGGAATGTGGTACCCATGACCAAATACCTTATCACAGTAGTGTCCCCAAAACTGTCGGGAAGATTGTTGTAGAATTATTTGATAATAGAATCATTATGGAAGCATTTATGATTCACCAGACCATTGATACCAGTCTATACCGAAAACGTATCCAAACCAGTTTCATGAAAATGTGACAAATTGATTGGTTAATCAAAATAGTATTTCCTCTGCACGATATCTTTAAATTTCTCCATACACTTCAGCAACTAAAAAGGACCAAATGCAGAGGGAGTAGGTACAATAAAGTATAGGGAAATGAGTATGATCTTTATTAGATCAAAGGCCTTGCTGATGGCATCATCTTCATCAACAAGAGTCGAGAAACCATTCCATCAAGACAATGAAGACCAATTTATCCAACTAATTGATGTCATCAGATAACCCCTAAGAAATTCGAGGAATGGCATACTAATGTAGAGCTTATTGAATGGAGCATGATAGTAGATGCCCTTTGTCTCCAATATCAAAAGAGCAAGCATTGAATTAGAGTCACCATGCGAGGTTGAAGAAAATGCTTGAGACATTTTTATAATAACTCGAAGTAAGAAGACAAGAAAATGGCAGAGAAAGAAGGCAGGTCACGGAAAAGAGAAAAACTTGAATTGGGAATACCTAATTGTAAGAATAAGGTATAATCCCAAAATCAGCAAAGAGTAACCCAAATCATAACATAAATCTATCTTAAACCCCCTAAAACTAATTCGTTGTGTCTAAAGTTTACTCCCCCTCAACCAGATGTAACGGCTAGTTTTTACAACTGATTTAATAGGAGCGACACGCGTTGTTGTGAAATCCAAATGGAATTTTCTAGATTAAACATGAAAGCAGTTTGCAACAAAATTTCAAACACATAGATATTTGCGTAAATGCATATACTTGCTAGGTTGCAATAAGAACTCATGCTAGTGAGAGCCAATAGTGTAACCTCTAAAAAGTCTATGTGTCAAGAACCTTTGTAAATATATCAGCTAACTATTTTTCAGTAGGAGTGTGTTAAATACAAATTCATCATTTTTCCATTAGATCCCTAATATAATAATGACAAAGATCAATATGTTTCATCGTAAGGTATTAAACTGGATTCTTCGAAATATTTATGGCAGTTACAGTGAATTGTTAACTGAGATAAAGCATTACCATAGTATTTAAGCATTTGATGCGTCAATATTAATTGCATACAACAACTGCCAGCAACAATATATTTGGTTCTAGAAGTAGATGACAAAATGTAGTTTCGTTTCTTGTTATTCCAAGCAATAAGATTAGAACCCATGTAGTAACATACACCTATAGTACTCTTTTGATCATCAATATTTCTAGTACAATCAGCATCATTATACTGATTAAGTCACTAGCACCTTCCTTAGTAAATAGTATAGCAAAGTCTGTTGTTCTGTGCACATAGCGCAAAATCATTTTTACAACAACCAGATGAGACTCTTTTAGACATGCCTAATAGAGAGCACGAAAACCCAACACTAAATGCAATATTTTGTCTACTTACAGTATGGTATAATAAACTACCAATCATGCCTCTATATAATGTAGGATTGACATCAACACCTTTGTAATTCTTAAGAACTTTCTTACTGGAGCTCATAGGTGTTTGAATGGACTTAGCAGTGTCAAATTCAAAATGATTAACGAGAGATTTAGGATGTTTATTATGAGATATAAATATAATGTCTTGAGATTTTCTAATATGCAAACCCAAGAAGTAAGCCTCCAACTATGCTCATCTCAAATTCGTTATTCATCAAATCAATAAATTTTGAAGCTAGCTTTGCAAATGTAGCCTCAAAAATAATATCATCGATATAAATTTGGGCAACTACAAACTGTTTATTCTGTCTTTTTAAGAAATAAAGTCTTATTAGTAGACACCCTATATTGAAACCTTTTTACAACAAATAGGTAGTCAATTTTTCATATCATTCTCATGGTGGTTAGTTTAGTCCATAAAGTGCCTTTTCTGATGACACGCATCATTTGGTTCACCATGAACCGCAAATCCTTTAAGTTGTGCAACATAGACTTCTTGCAAATACCCATTTAGGAAAGCACTTTTAACATCCTTTTGTTGTAACTTGAACCCTTTGTTACAAGCAAAAAATAGATGAATAGATTGCAATCTGGCAACTGGAGTAAACATCTCATCAAAATCAATACCTTAAACATGTGTGTATCCTTATGCAATTAATATGAGTTTGTTGTGAATAATAACACCATTCTTATATGTTTGTTGTGGAATATCCATTTAGTACTAATGATATTATTAATAGTAGGTCGCGGAACAAGCTCCCACATATCATGTCTAACAAACTCATTGAGTTCCTCATGCATGGCATTTACCCAATGTTCATCCATTACAGCCTCCTTGAGATTTTTAGGCTCAATTTAAGATGTAAAACAAGCAAAACGAACTATGTTCCTATAGTTAACAGAAGGAATATCTTTAGTTTGCATTGGATCATTAACTGAGCTAATAATTTGCTTAATTAGATGTTCTTTCAGCATCCTTGACTGTACAGTAGTAGATGTAGAAGTAGAACAAGGTTCTGTAATAGTAGGTGATTTTGAATCATCATAATCATTATCATCTTCATTATCAGATAGAGTAGCGATATCTAAATCATAAGGTTTAGTAGTAGGCTAAGTAATAGGGGCTGAGAAAATTGGTGTTGGCAGCTCATCATCCTTTTAAAAGGACAAATGTTTTGTTCTTTTACAATCATCAACTATAACCTTCATAGGTTCCATCACAATCATAGTTTTCTTATTGTAGACTCTATAAGCTTTACTATTCTGAGAATATCCAAGAAAAATCCCAACATCACTTTTGGAATCAAACTTTCTTAGATGATCTTTACCATTCAATATGAAGCAAGTACTGCTAAAAACATCAAGATGTTTGAGAGATGGTTTTCTACCTTTCCATATTTCATACGGAGTTTTTGTAGTCAATAGCCTAAAATAAACTCTTTGATAATATAAGTAGCAGTATTTACTAATTTTCACTAATGATTCTTAGGTAGATTTTTCTCAGCTAACATGAACCTGGTAATCTCCTGAGTTTTGCGATTTTTCCTTTCAATAACACCATTCTATTTTGGTGTCTTAGGAGCAGCAAATTCATGCTTAATCCCAAATTCGGTATCATAATCAGCAAACTACCAATTCTTAAACTCTATCTATGATCACTATGAATTCGATCAATAGATACATCCTTATCCCTTTTCTCATTTAGAAGTTGAATAGTTAACTTCTTAAACCCATCAAATGTTTATGCTTTATCATGCAGCAAACGGATCCGAGTAAACCTTAAGTGGTCATCAACAATGACAAAAATATACTTCTTTCTCCCTAAGACTTTCAACTTGCATAGACCAAATAAGTCCATGTGCAGTAACTCTAATACACGTAAGGTCAATATTTCATTGAGGCTAGCATGTGAAACTAAACATTGTTCGCCGATTTGACATGGCTCACAAATAGAATCGAGCTTAGAGGATAGTTTAGGAATACCTCTTACAGCATCATGAGAGAGCAATTTCTTAAGTTGCATGAAATTAAAATGACCTAGTCTTCTATGCTAAAGCTCTATGTTAGTTATGGAAATAAAGTTGTGCATAACTTGCAGCTTGTGAGGTGATACGAAACATTAAAGCAGCTTATAACAAATGTCTGATTGCGGATCCTATACTTGATGCATTGTATTTCTTCATTAATTATCTGACAATGATCTTTAGTGAAGTTGACAAACAGTTCCTGATCACACAGCTGACTGCTACTGATCAGATTAGATTTCAACCCATCAACATGTAGAATTCATTTAAGATTAAGCAATCCCACCACATTAAGAGTTCATTTGCCAACAACCATGCCTTTTTTCCATCGCCAAATGTAACAATACCTTCCTTAAAAGATTTATAATTTTTAAGAAAGCTTTTTTACCAGTATTATGTCTAGAACACCCATTATCCAAATACCATAACTTAATTGTAGTTTATGAGAGTTGCAAATGTGTTGCCATTGCCTTATAAGATTTAACTCTCCAAACCTTCTTAAATGTTTTTCTTTTGAAGTGTATTCAGATCTTTAAACATTCGATAGAAACGCGATCGAATATGACAAACAATCCCGTAATAATGACATGTAGGATAAGTATATTGTTAGCTGATAAGTCAATTTTTATAGGTTTTTGGTTAGTTTATTTTAAAATATTTAGTATGGAAAGTCTCTAAATTATATATTTAATTATATTTATTAGTTTTTTTAGGTGCAACGAAGTGCGCAGCTGAATCCGGGGTGAAAAAATACTCAAATGGAGTATTAACATGCAGTGATCAGATGCCAGATGAGTTGCCTCGAGTTATGTACTGCGCAGTTGGTGTATTAATGGACAGCAGGCCGAGTGACACACCAGAGTGACAAACTTAAGACATGCATGCTTTAGAGCCGTGGAGATCTCCTCAGGAAACGCACAATTCGATTTCCTACAATTTCGCATAATGTGTGCGATTTTTCCATCTCCCAGCATGTTGCCATGTGTCTGCTTATCATTAGTCTAGCTCGCCACAGCTACGCCAAACGTCGTCCGAAATTCATCAACATACACTGCAGTCGGCACGTAGTAGCAGATTACTTGATCATTCGACCAGCATACCAGCAGTCTTCTCACGCTTCAGCTGTCTTAAGATGTGCCTCGGGATGCGCATCTGCACATTCTCCCACTTTTCCCGAGTTTTAGAGCGAGCAAACCAACTCTCAAGCAACGAAACGTGGTGGCTCCTCATTCATCTCCAACACATTACAAATGCTCTTCTCTTCAATGAGACACTCCCATATGGCGCGTTCATAGTACCTGAGCCAATCAAGCGTCGCCATGTGTTCAGAACCCCATTTTCAAGCAAAAAATAGACATAAATGCTCCTCAAGCACGTATTACGAGACCAACCCGATAGGGCATGTGCCCTAGGTCAATCCATTAACTGTCTTTATGAATACTTTTAGTTAATAAAATAGAGGATTTATTTGTTGTTTATTATAATTAATTTGCATGTTTACATTATAATAAGATCCATGGGTATTTACATAAATATCCTAAATGTCCCTAGTCGATCATTATACCGGGAACTATAATGAATTAAGACTAGTGTGAGTCTTGATTGATGATCATATGATGATTATACGTATAGGGATACGAATCAAGATCACGAGTACTTGTTAGGGAACAAAGTCTTTGGACCAGACCCGCTATGAGAACATCACATGGATTAAGTCATAGTTGTTTCTCATGATAGGTATATTTTTCGGTCCTCGACTTGATATTGCAGAGACTTCAACATTAGGAACACATTAATTTGACACAATCAAACGTTGTCTTTAACCTAGGACGATTATAAAGGTTGTGATTGGTTCTTGTGTGAGCAATGTGATGAAGTTGTGTAATCGAGATAGAATTTGTCCCTCTCATATAAAGAGAGATATCTAGTGGATCCCTCGATGTGTTAGACTGTTAAAAGGCCTAGTCTAAGTGAATTGATATTGACCAATGTCACTTGAATGTTTTCAGTCTACCTAGAGATCGAGACTAGTACGATTGAACATGTTGGATGACAATTCCATGCCTTATGTTTGATCAAAAGGATATCGTGTGACAAAAGGATGTTATATACACTATTGATTAGGTTGTATCGATTTGATATTCGTACAACTTGGGTAGTCATAATGTCTTGCTATAGACTGCTTATGACTTGTATACCAAAATGTGTTTTGGTACACTGCCAACGTTGTATGAGCCTATTGGGTCGCACACTAAGAATGGTTTTGCGAGATTTTATGATGATTCAGAAAAATGAATTTTATGTGATAAAATTCATGACATAAACGTCCTTGTAGTGTATTACACTTATACTTCTTTAAGTAAGGGTATATGTGTAATTTACTTAACCATCTATATACAAGGGTTGTATAAATGACTCTTTAAGTTAGAACACAGGTACGAAAGAAAAAAAGGCTGAAACTCTATTTTCGTTTTAGAAACGACTTAGGGTTTTTGGTATGCTCTGGATCGTTTTGGAGAGAAACAAAATGTTTGGTATTCTCTCGAAGCTAGCACTTCAAATCTCGGTCGCCGTTCGTGTGTGGACTACTGGTAGAGGGCGTTCGTCGTTGGCAGCACCTTAGAGATCGATCAACCTTCAGAAAGGTATATTGCGACTGAGGTATGATTAAGTTTTCATGGTTTAAACATTTTTAATAGAATTAGATTCGGATCCTTTTCGGGTTTTTGTCAAAATTGTTTTGTAATCTCCGCTGCGTATAAACCCTAAAACCCAACAGTGGTATCATAGCCTTCGAGTTTGATTCCATTAAATTCATTGCATGTTTTCTTCTGATATATACATGATATATGATTGAAAGCATGTTAATAGTTGATGTATATGTGATATACATAAGTTTCCTGTGAGATTTATTATCATGTTTTGTGTATATGATACATATATTCGTGATTTAATTAAAATCAGTTTATAACATGCTAGTGTTGGACTAAGTGGTTAGTCATTCACATTCCGACCGAGATTTTGATGGAAACAAACAAGGTGAAAATGTACTAATCAAGTATTTCGGTTTGTGTTAAAGGATGCAATGCAACACATCGGGAGTACTCAAGAAATATGAGGAGATTGTTGGAACAAGTGTTCGTGTTGAAGGATGCAATACAACACCTCAAGAGTACTAAGTACAAGTTCAAGACTTGGCATAAATGAAGAAATGAAGAAGAAAGTTCAAACCGCAATTTGTAAAATCAATGTAAGGTATACAAATTCTTTCACGCAAGCCAAATGCATTAGTTCATGCATACATCAAGTTTTCGAAACCATTTCTCAAAGTCATAAGTTGATTTCAAAGTTTAAAAGTGGATTTTAAACACTTAACTAGGTAAACGAGGTTAAACAATGTGAAACCTTGTGTGAACGGTCATTTACATATTTAAAAGATCATTATAAATGTTTTTGAAAAAGGAAAACTTGTTTTTGAAATGTATTTAAAAAGAAAGCTGAAAATTTGCAGGAAAGCCCCTAATAAGTTGTGAAACTTTGAATTTCCATTTTCGGGGTTTATAAAATTATCCGGACCACCCAAGTAAAGCTTAATGAATCATATTAAACATGTATAACATGTTATATAAGGGTTGGTTAGGTCCCGGACAAGTTTAAGGGTTGCTAACACAAAGGAACAAATTAGATATTCGAAGTTCGCGCTAAGAAGCTGAGTTAGCGCTAATACTTTCGTGGAAATAGCTAAGCTAGAACGGTCATAAATGTTAGCGCGCTAACCCACATTATTAGCGCGCTAGTTGCTTACTGCATCTACATATTTTGAGTATTTGATTGGAAAATCATTGTTGTATGTGTTTGAACATAATTTCGACTTTTGGAAATCAAGCTTGAAATTTGAATTTTCGATCGAGATTTTCTGGATTCCTAGAACGGTCATAAACGGCTATATTGGAATTCCTACCACTATAAAACCACCTCAAACTTGGTTTTAAACAAGAAGAGCAAACACACTCAAAATCAATAGATCTACAAGGTAGAAATGGGAGATTTTTGTGAAGAAACAAGAGAGATCTTAGTTGTTGTTCTTTAGTTCACATATCCGTTGGATCGAACCACATTTGAGGCTTTCATAATTGTAAAGGAGTTCAAGAATCACTCCATTTTGATGGAACCCATTGGAAAGTAAGAATGAAATTTTACATTCGAGCACAAAATAGATTTTTATGGGACGCAATTGAAAATGGCTACACTCCAGGATAAGCCATTGAAAGAGTACACCACGGAGGAGATAAAGCTTGAGCTTTCAAATGATGATCTCTTGAGGAACATTATGTCAGGCTTTCTTCATTGTGTGGAGAGCTAACAGTTCATGAATTTGGTTGTAAGAAATTTCTAAATCTACAATCTTACTTGTGCTTAATCTACATATTTTGAGTATCTTGGTATATTGTTTAAATTGTGTCTATCTTTGCAGATACTTGACCCCATTTTTTTAATAATATCAAACGGGGGAGAAAAGGTTGAACTTGAAAGGGTGATATGTGATATTGTGATATCTTTGATATTGTGATATTTTTTAAGGATGATATGAAAGGGTGATATTTTCATTGGCATATATTGGTATCGGGTTAATAATTCTCATTTTTACTGGTATCAGGTTGATACGTTAATATTATTGATTTTTGTAACTGATATCAAGTTGATAATTTTAACCTACATATATTGGTATACTTGAAAAAGTTGTTGGTTTTTTATTGGTATACTTGAAAGGGGGAGAAAAATTGTGGATGCTTGACCCGACTTTTTGATAATATCAAAAGGGGGAGAAAAATGTGGTGTTGAACTTGAAAGGTTTGGTTGTTGGTTTTGAACTTGCATATTTGAAGCTAAATGTTGTTAAACTTGAAAAGATTGATGTGTTGAATGTGATATACATTTAGATTGTGTCTTTACACCTTTAAAGTTCACATTGTTTGTTATCATCAAAAAGGGGGAGATTGTTGGACTAAGTGGTTAGTCATTCACATTCCGACCGAGATTTTGATGGAAACAAACAAGGTGAAAATGTACTAATCAAGTATTTCAGTTTGTGTTAAAGGATGCAATGCAACACATCAGAGTTTGCAATTTGTAAAATCAATGTAAGGTATACAAATTCTTTCACGCAAGCCAAATGCATTAGTTCATGCATACATCAAGTTTTCGAAACCATTTCTCAAAGTCATAAGTTGATTTCAAAGTTTAAAAGTGGATTTTAAACACTTAACTAGGTAAACGAGGTTAAACAATGTGAAACCTTGTGTGAACGGTCATTTACATATTTAAAAAATCATTATAAATGTTTTTGAAAAAGGAAAACTTGTTTTTGAAATGTATTTAAAAAGAAAGCTGAAAATTTGCAGGAAAGCCCCTAATAAGTTGTGAAACTTTGAATTTCCGTTTTCGGGGTTTATAAAATTATCTGGACCACCCAATTGGAAATTTGAATTTTCGATTTTCGGATTCCTAGAACGGTCATAAACGGCTATATTGGAATTCCTACCACTATAAAACCACCTCAAACTTGGTTTTAAACAAGAAGAGCAAACACACTCAAAATCAATAGATCAAGAGAGATCTTAGTTGTTTGTTCTTTAGTTCACATATCCGACACATTTGAGGCTTTCAAAAGGAGTTCAAGAATCACTCGTAGCCGATCAGTGATCTCTTTCATCAATTGTTGTATGTGGAAAATCATTGTTGTGTGTGTTTGAACATATTCTCTCGAGTTTTTGTACTTAAACTTTATATTATCAAACTCGAGATTGATTAGAACAAAAGTGTTGCACTTAAACTTGATTCTTGTTAAACTTTTGTTCTTGAAATTCAAATGTATTGTTTTAAAGTTCTTTTTTGTACAAATGTATTAAGTTTTGAAACGATTTCAGATTTGGAATTTGACATATTTTCATATTCCATTTAATTTGCAATATATCTTAGTTTTTGCACTTAAATTCAAATTCATTTGAACAAAAGTATTGCACTTAAACTTGATCCTTACTAAACTTTTGTTCTTAGACTCTAGGTGGGAAAAATCGGTTTCACACAAATATATTAAGTTTTTGAAACGATTTCGTTGGATCGATTTGGAATTTGCAACAACATCATAATTGTGACATATTTTCATATTCCATTTATACTTACACTTGCATGCATAAGAGTTGTTAGGCTCTAGGTGGCTTGCTTGTGTTTGAATTTGATACCACTTTTGTTGTAAATGTATCTTTGTAACAAAATTGTTGTATTCGAATGATTGTAAGACTTAGTGGAATCTAATCGAAAGGAAAAATCCTGTTAGCTAACGGCATGAATTTGGGAAAACAATGAAAAATACCTATCGAGATAATATGCTAGGTTGGAGGTATTTGACAAAGGAAAGAAGAGTTTCAAAGCAACTTGGGATGACTCAAAATCGGACTCTAGGGAAAATCTTTCTAGTTGATGGCTAGGTGAAAAGGGGATCTCAAAATGAGTTTGGCTAGGTGGGAAAAATCCTAGCTCTAGTTGCATAGGAACAAACTTGTTAAGCTACAAGAAATTACTATGATGTGGGCAACAAGACTCAAAAATCCGTAGGTGGGAAAATCCTAAGGTGACTTAGGTTGAGATAAGAAATCCTACGATGGTTTGGAGGTTAGGTAGTGGATGTAGATCGTTGGAGAACCACTATAAATCGCGTGTCATTTTATATTTCTGCATTTCTTTTACTTGCATAGCAAGTTTTTTTTATATATATATATACATCATAATTGTAAAGCATAAAATTTCAAAAAGGGAAGCAAGGAATTGGAAATCGGGTTACCTAAAACAAGGAGCAAATAGATATGCCCGCCGTTTCGGGAAGGCACCACGGCGTGGGGTGGATTAGTAGGCCTCCATATTTTGATGGAACCAATTATGCTCATTGGAAAGTAAGAATGAAATTTTACAAGCACAAAATAGATTTTTATGGGACGCAATTGAAAATGGGTCACGATAAGCCATTGGTATACTTGAAAGAGTAACGAGAGGAGATAAAGCTTGAGCAAAACAGATTGTGTCTTTACACCTTTAAAGTAAATCACTTATTTTGTGCACTTAGTGAAACAAAAATGAATTTAACAGTTTGTGTTTGTCAACAAGGGAAAGAGAAAGGTACAATGAAGTTTCAAAGAACATTATGAAACTTGATGGATAGACTCATCTAGATTCACAAAGCTATTGAACGAGATCAAGAATCTTGGAAAGAACTATGATCAAGAAACCTCTTGGTTTTGTATAAATTCCTTAGAGGCTTCTAAGGAATGGGATGCCAAGAAATATGCTATCCAATCTCGGCACAAAAGAGCAATGCATTTGTGTCGAAGTTTTTGCACTTAAATTCATATTATCAAAGTTCATGAATTTGAACTTAAAAGAGCAAGATTGGAAGCATCAAGTGGAGGTGGCTTGCTTGTGGGACTAAGAGTTCAATTGAAAAGAAATTCTGGGAAAAAATCCTAGTTGAGCTAGGTGAATCCTAGTTGCGGCTAGGTAAGATCATTGAAAATGAAAAATCATGTTATGACAATGATTTGATAATGTTAATACAAACGAGATTGCTCAAGTGGAAGCAAGGAAGGAAAACCAAACGAGAATGATGTTGCAAAACCAAATCAAAGCAACTTGGGATGATCTTGAGACTCAAGAAAAGAATTAGGCAATAAAAGTAAATTCTAACTCTTTCAATTTTGATAAAATGATTTGAATGATGTTCCAAATATTGATGAGCTTAGTTCCAAAAGAATTGAATTGAAAAAGGAGGTCAAAAACACCAAACAACTCAAAAGAGTTTGACCATTGCAATTAGCGAAATAGAGTCACAAAATGAGATCATTGATGATCTCCAAAATGACTTGAATGAAGTCGTAAAGGAAAGAGATGCTTTGGTCAAGGAAGTATAGGACTTGACTAGCACGGTGCATAAGTTTACAAATGGTAAACAAATGTTTGACATGATGTTAGGAGCACAACGGCGTGCACTTAACAAAAGAGGCATAGGTTACGGAACAAACTTGTTAAGCTACAAGAAATTACTAAATGATGATCGTAGATGCTCTAAATGCAACAAGACTCACATGGTTGGGAAATGTTCATTACAAAAGGTAAAAATGGGTAAACTAGCATGGGTAGCTAAAAATGTTTATGACACTAACACTCTCGGACCCAAAGGTGTTTGGGTACCAAAATCTAGTGTGTTTCCCATAGTATAGGATGCGAGGAAAAGCACCCCATGGTACTTGGACAGTGGGTGCTCAAGTCACATGACCGAAGATGCACATCAAGTTATTAAACTAAAGCGGCATGATGGTGAAAAGGTTACAGTTGGAGACAACAACAAAGGAAGAGTTATTGGTCTCAGAACTGTCGGTAACAATTTATTTTCTATTTCTAACGTTTATCTTGTTGATGGTTTGAAACTTAATTTGCTAAGTGTTAGTCAATTGTGTGACAAAGGATTTTATGTTATGTTTGAATCATCAAAATGCATTGTTAGAAATGAGAAGCATGAAACCTTAGTTATTTGCATATAGAGATAAAAACGTTTATGCCATTAACTTTGATGAGATAAATATGCAAAATGGTTCATGTTTGAATGCACAAAGTTATTGTGATGCATGATTGTGGCACCATAGTTTAGACACCATTCTTTGCGTGATCACATCCAAAAAGGGGAAATGTTAAAACTCATCCATGTGCCCATATAGGATCAATTAGCCGATATACTCACTAAGCCTTTGCCTAGAAAACAAGTTTTTTTAAATTCGGCGTGAGTTAGGCATGTTTCGAGAATTGGACCTTCTACATATGTTTTAGCCGTTCCAAACCTTTTTATATGGTGTTAGTGAAGTGTCCATGAAGTTTGAGAAGAATCGGAGCTAAATTGCAAAAATTCAAAATTTTTGTCAAAAACATTCCAGAGAGGAATTAGCGCGCTAACAGCCCTGCGACCGAAAAT
This sequence comes from Stephania yunnanensis, assembly GCA_039657365.1. NCBI lineage: Eukaryota > Viridiplantae > Streptophyta > Magnoliopsida > Ranunculales > Menispermaceae > Stephania > Stephania yunnanensis. The sequence continues at coordinate 23,183,213 of CM077583.1, forward strand.
TTCCAGAGGGGAATTAGCGCGCTAACGACCCTCATTAGCGCGCTAATGTCGTTCGGTCAGGGTTTTATAACCTAACTTTTGTTCAAAAACTTACCTCACACACACAAGTATCTCGTCTCCTCTTGCCAAATCCACTCTCCGTGTACTCTCCACCGTGATCTCCACTCTTCCAAGGTACAAATCTTCCCTACTCTTTGTTGATTCCTTCCATTTTCATTTCAATATGTCAACACGTCGCCATTCAAACCGTCCTTCTTCTCGATCGGGTGCACCTACCGCTCCCACTCCATCACGTCCTACCCAAGCCACGTCCTCACGACGTCCCTCTAGCCGACGTGTGGTTCAATCCTCTTCATCTAGTGATGAATCCACTCACCTTGTTTCACCTCCGGCAAATGCCCCACTACGTGAGGGTCGTGCCAAAGCCATCCATGAGTCTTCATCCATACTAGAATTGGTAGCTCCACGACTAACGGACGCCAAAATTATTCGACCCGTCGTTGTCGATGTCGCCTTCTTTGATAAGGCTCATCTCCCAATTCGGGAAATTCTTGATGCGGCGGGGTGGATTACTTTTTGTACATATATGGCTATTTTGTGCTTCACTATGTTTTATAGTCTATGCATGTGTATCGCTTCCGTATGTTATTTATTGATATGCATAAAGTAAGGGGGAGAATTTTATTGATATGCATAAAGTAAGGGGGAGAATTTTATTATGCATAAAGCGAGGGGGAGAATGCTTTTATCTTGGTATATTGTTTAAATTGTGTCTATCTTTGCAGATACTTGACCCCATTTTTTTAATAATATCAAACGGGGGAGAAAAGGTTGAACTTGAAAGGGTGATATGTGATATTGTGATATCTTTGATATTGTGATATTTTTTGAAAGGATGATATGAAAGGGTGATATTTTCATTGGCATATATTGGTATCGGGTTAATAATTCTCATTTTTTGGTATCGAGGTTGATACGTTAATATTATTGATTTTTGTAAGCGATATCAAGTTGATAATTTTAACCTACATATATTGGTATACTTGAAAAAGTTGTTGGTTTTTTATTGGTATACTTGAAAGGGGAGAAAAATTGTGGATGCTTGACCCCGCTTTTTGATAATATCAAAAGGGGGAGAAAAATGTGGTGTTGAACTTGAAAGGTTTGGTTGTTGGTTTTGAACTTGCATATTTGAAGCTAAATGTTGTTAAACTTGAAAAGATTGATGTGTTGAATGTGATATACATTTAGATTGTGTCTTTACACCTTTAAAGTTCACATTGTTTGTTATCATCAAAAAGGGGGAGATTGTTGGACTAAGTGGTTAGTCATTCACATTCCGACCGAGATTTTGATGGAAACAAACAAGGTGAAAATGTACTAATCAAGTATTTCAGTTTGTGTTAAAGGATGCAATGCAACACATCAGGAGTACTCAAGAAATATGAGGAGATTGTTGGAACAAGTGTTCGTGTTGAAGGATGCAATACAACACCTCAAGAGTACTCAAGAAGTACAAGTTCAAGACTTGGCATAAATGAAGAAATGAAGAAGAAAGTTCAAACCGCAATTTGTAAAATCAATGTAAGGTATACAAATTCTTTCACGCAAGCCAAATGCATTAGTTCATGCATACATCAAGTTTTCGAAACCATTTCTCAAAGTCATAAGTTGATTTCAAAGTTTAAAAGTGGATTTTAAACACTTAACTAGGTAAACGAGGTTAAACAATGTGAAACCTTGTGTGAACGGTCATTTACATATTTAAAAAATCATTATAAATGTTTTTGAAAAAGGAAAACTTGTTTTTGAAATGTATTTAAAAAGAAAGCTGAAAATTTGCAGGAAAGCCCCTAATAAGTTGTGAAACTTTGAATTTCCGTTTTCGGGGTTTATAAAATTATCTGGACCACCCAAGTAAAGCTTAATGAATCATATTAAACATGTATAACATGTTATATAAGGGTTGGTTAGGTCCCGGACAAGTTTAAGGGTTGCTAACACAAAGGAACAAATTAGATATTCGAAGTTCTATGAGTTAGCGCTATCTAATCGTTAGCGCGCTAAGAGCGATGTTAGCGCGCTAACCCACATTATTAGCGCGCTAGTTGCACTCTTTGCAATTTCGACTTTTGGAAATCAAGCTTGAAATTTGAATTTTCGATTTTACGGATTCCTAGAACGGTCATAAACGGCTATATTGGAATTCCTACCACTATAAAACCACCTCAAACTTGGTTTTAAACAAGAAGAGCAAACACACTCAAAATCAATAGATCTACAAGGTAGAAATCAGATTTTTGTGAAGAAACAAGAGAGATCTTAGTTCTTTGTTCTTTAGTTCACATATCCAAGACATTTGAGGCTTTCAAAGGAGTTCAAGAATCACTCAGAAGCTGATCTCTTCGTCATTCTTCTGGTTGTAAGAAATTTCTAAATCTACAATCTTACTTGTGCTTAATCTACATATTTTGAGTATTTGATTGGAAAATCATTGTTGTGTGTGTTTGAACATATTCTCTGAGTTTTTGTACTTAAAATTTATATTATCAAACTTTGAGATTGATTAGAACAAAAGTGTTGCACTTAAACTTGATTCTTGTTAAACTTTTGTTCTTAGCCTTGAAATCGGTTTTCATACAAATGTATTAAGTTTTTGAAACGATTTCAGATTTGGAATTTGCAACAATATCTTCTCTGAGTTTTTGCACTTAAATTCATATTATCAAACTCTGAGATTCATTTGAACAAAAGTATTGCACTTAAACTTGATCCTTACTAAACTTTTGTTCTTAGACTCGAAATCGGTTTCACACAAATATATTAAGTTTTTGAAACGATTTCAGATTTGGAATTTGCAACAACATCAGTGACATATTTTCATATTCCATTTATACTTACACTTGCATGCATAAGAGTTGTTAGGCTCTAGGTGGCTTGCTTGTGTTTGAATTTGATACCACTTTTGTTGTAAAGTGTATCTTTGTATTTCCAGCAAAATTGTTGTATTCGAATGATTGTAAGACTTAGTGGAATCTAAGTCGAAAGGAAAAATCCTAGTGGAGTCTAGGTGGGAAAATCCTAGTTGCGGCTAGGTGGGAAAAATCCTAGTTGAGTCTAGGTGGGAAAATCCTAGTTGCGGCTAGGTGGGAAAAATCCTAGTTGAGGCTAGGTGGGAAAATCCTAGTTGCGGCTAGGTGGGAAAAATCCTAGTTGAGGCTAGGTGGGAAAAATCCTAGTTGCGGCTAGGTGGGAAAATCCTAGGTGATGCTTAGGTTGTAACACTTATTGGTAATATAAGTGGGGTTGAAATCCTAAGCGAGGAGGTTAGGTAGTGGATGTAGATCGTTGGATCGAACCACTATAAATCGCGTGTCATTTTATATTTCTGCATTTCTTTTACTTGCATAGCTTATATATATATACATCATAATTGTAAATTGCGCATAAAATTTCAAAAAGGGCAATAACTACTTCTAATTCACCCCCCCCTCTTGGGTGACCTTCAGCTAGTAACCATGTTAGGTTAATTCAAATAATTTCAATGAATTGAATTTCGTGTTCTGCGATCCATGACACCATTAGGTATAATCTTTATTTTTCGTGTATTGATGCATGGATGAAATCTCTGTAATTCAGTATTCATATTTAGGTTACATTGTCTTATGTTTCTTGAATTGTATAAGGCTGAATATTAATTCGAAACTAATATGATTAGGTTCGATTGGGATAGTAGTTCATGATTCAATGACATATTTGTGATTATCTGAATGAGGACCGAAATTGCAAATAATTAATTTTCGAAATTGTTTATTTATCTCGTTATATCTATTTTGTTATGAACATTCTATTTGATAAAGATAGATAACAAATTAGATTAGGAGATATAATCAAAATCGGTTTCATTATCCGTATTGGATTGGAGATAAATATGGAGAAGTTTGTTATTGGTGATATGCTAGGATTCAAATATCTAAAGTCCTAATTGGATTAGGATAAGATGATTAGTTAGATATGGCCTCGGGTTAATTAAAAATGTTTTAATTGACTTAATTTTGGATTAATTAAGGGGTAAATTTAGTATAGTAAAATCAGCGAAAAATATGATTTTCTATAGCGAATTTCAATTTTCGGAATTGAGATTCGTCTTCTAAAAAAATGAGGGCGCGCCCCTGTATTTCGTCCATTGACCGGTCAATGGTAACTGGAATCCACCGCCCGCTGACCGGCCAGCGGGACCGTCGTTTAACTAATCCTAGCGCACGGAAATTCTTTTATTAGTGTATAGTATAAAAATTTCCAAATTATTTAGTGATTGAACAAATCAATAAAATATATGATATTTCAGTGTTTACATAAAAATCACTAAAACTGAATAAAATCTCTCTATTAAATTTTAAGTCTCATGTCATCCATTTTAAACACTTGTCAAAGGCCTCGATCACACTAATATAGTTTCAGCCATAGTTGGGTGTATTGTGTAATCTTGGTGAGACGATTTGGGTAAGAGTTACCTAAATGTTTAAAATGGTCCGACTTAATAAAGCCATCAAAATAGTTTTGAGCTTTAGGCAAATGATGAGATAAAAACATGCTAAGACATAAGATGTCCCGTATCTCATAAAAGGATCTAAAAATTACATAAGATGTAATTGGTAACTGTTACCTACCTAAATAATCTAGTTTTGTGTTTCATGCCATATTTGTCATAGAATTAGGTGAAATATGGATTTTAGTCCCCTAAATAAACAAGATGCGTTTTAGGAGGGTTGTTAATTTAGTGGGAGTCTATTCCTCTATACTAAAATAAACTTTGCATAATCTTTATTGTAGATCAATGGCCTCTTCAAGTAACAATAATCCCCTGTCACTGCGATCCATCTTTGAGAAGGATAAGCTATTTGGGACTAACTTTCTTGACTGGTTTAGAAACTTAAGAATTGTTCTTAAGCATGAACGCAAGTTGTATGTCCTGGATGCTCCAATCCCCGAGGACCCCACCGACCAATGCTACGAAAATTTGTGAAGGATGCGCATAGTAAGCATGTCAACGATTCTGCGATGTTGCATGTATTATGCCGGCAACTATGGTTTCTGAACTTCAGAAAGACATGGAACTAATGGAAGCCTACGACATGGCTATAACGCTGAAGAAAATGTTCCAACAGCAAGCTAGGCAAGAAAGGTTCGAGACAGTCAAAAACCTACATTCTTGCAGGATGACTGAGGGTGCATCAGTTAGTCCTCATGTTCTGAAAATGAAGGGCTATGTTGACCAGCTTGATAGACTCGGATTCCCCATAAGCCAAGAGTTGGCTACGGATTTGATCTTGAATTCATTACCAGAGAGTTACTCACAATTTGCGATGAACTACAATATGAATAATATGGAGAAATCGATTTCAGAGTTGCATTTGATGCTCAAAACTGCTGAACAAAATATCAAGAAACCCTCTAGTAATGTGTTGATGGTCCAAAAGGGAAAGGGAATGAAGAAGGAAGGCAAAGGCAAGGCTAGAGTTGCCAAGGCTGTTCCTGCACCTGTCGCAAAGCCCGGGGAACAAGTCAAGCCCCAGCCTGTTCCTGCTTCAAAACACCCAAAAGAAAAAGAAGGAAATTGTCATTTCGTCATGCACCTAGATATTGGTTCAGAAATTGCAAACTCTATCTTGAAGATCTAAGGAAGAAAAAGGGTAGTGCGACTACCACTACAGGTATTTATGTTACTGAAATTAATTTATCTACTAGCGATTCCTGGGTATTAGATACGGGATGTGGATCTCACATTTGTATAAATGTGCGGGGACTCACCGAAGTAGAAAGTTGAAGAAAGGAGAAGTCATCCTCCGCGTAGGGAATGGAGGAAGAGTTGCTGCCCTGGCTGTTGGATCATATGACTTAGTTTTATCTAGTGGACTTATTTTTACTTTAAATAATTGTTATTTTGTGTCTGCCTTGAGCAAAAACATCATTTCTGTTTCATGTTTGGATATGGATGGTTTTGATTTTATTATTGCAAATAACAGATGTTCCATTTCTCGTAAAGGCATATTTTATGCAAATACTGATTTGTATGATGGTCTTTATATTCTAAGCATGAAAAGGTCCACTGATACTCCATTCTTTAACATAAATACAAAGAGATTCAAGTCAAATGATTTGAATCAAACCTATCTTTGGCATCGTCGTCTCGGGCACATAAATGAGAAACGCATAACGAAGCTCCATAAAGATGGATTTCTAGATTCATTTGATTTAGAAACATATGAAACGTGCGTATCTTGTTTATTGGGCAAGATGACTAAAAGTCCCTTTACTGGATACAGTGAAAGGGCAAGTGATTTATTGGGTCTAATACATATTGATGTATGCGATCCTATAAACACAATGGCTAGAGGAGGTTATCAGTACTTCATTACATTTGCGATGATTTCAAGAGATATGGTTATGTATATCTTATGAAACATAAAACTGAATCATTTGTGATGTTTCGAACGTTTCAAAATGAAGTGCAGAATCAACTTGGTAAAACTATCAAAACACTTTGATCAGATCGAGGTGGTGAGTATTTAAGCCAAGAATTTGATGATCATCTTAGAAATTGTGGGATTGTCTCCCAATTGACTCCACCAGCAACTCCACAATGGAATGGAGTTTCGAAAGGAGAAATCGAACCTTATTAGATATGGTTTGATCTATGATGAGTCATGCAGATCTTCCATTATCCTTTTGGGGTTATGCATTACAAACTGCGGCTTTCACTCTAAATCGAGTTCCTTTTAAAGCGGTTGATAAAACACCATATGAGATATGGTACGGGAAGATACCTAGTTTGTCTTTTCTTAAGATTTGGGGTTGTGAGGCTTACGTAAAGCGGCAAGTCTCGGAAAAACTAGCACCTAAATCGACAAGTGTTTATTTGTGGGGTATCCTAAGGAAACAAAAGGATATTACTTTTATAATCCCACTTTGAGAACAAAGTGTTTGTTGCTCGGTATGGTGCCTTTATGGAAAAAGCAGTTTATTTCAAAAGACACTAGTGGGAGAGAAATAAATCTTGAAGAAGTTCAAGAATCACGGGTAAACACTGAATCTTTCGGAAGTTCAACAACGTTCGAACCAGTTGAACCTCCACAAGTGACACAAGGCCCACGTAAATCTAGTAGGGTAAGACATGAGCCGAGAGAGATTCAGATTTCTCATTGCGATAGTCGTGATGTGTTGCTTATAGACCAAAATGAGCCCACCACTTATCGGGAGGCTATGTGTGGACCAGACTCGGATAAATGGCTAAGTGCCATGAACTCGAGATGCAATCCATGTATGATAACCAAGTTTGGAACTTGGTTGATTTACCTGAAGGTGGTAAGACCATTGGATGTAAATGGGTTTTCAAGAAGAAAAGCCGACATGGATGGCAAAGTGCATACTTTTAAAGCAAGACTTGTAGCAAAAGGTTTGAAGCAGACTCAAGATGTTAATTATGATGAAACTTTTTCGCCGGTTGCCATGCTTAAATCCATAAGAATTTTAATTGCCATTCTTTGCATATTATGACTATGAAATATGGCAAATGGATGTAAAAACATCATTTCTTAATGGAAAGTTGCTTGAGGATGTGTATATGACACAACCTGAAGGTTTTGTACATCCTGAGAATTAGGAAGGTATGCAAGCTTCAAAGATCTATTTATGGATTAAAGCAAGCTTCTCGGAGTTGGAATCTTCGTTTTGATGAAGCAATCAAAGATTTTGGTTTTATTAAGAACGAAGATGAGCCTTGTGTATACAAGATGGTCAGTGGGAGTGTAGTTTTTTTTCTGGTACTGTATGTTGATGATATATTACTCATTGAAAATGACATCCCAACATTGCAGAACGTCAAGTCTTGGTTAGGGAAGTGTTTCTCAACGAAAGACTTAGGAGATGCAGCCTATATCCTAGGGATAAAGATCTATAGGGATGGATCTAAGAGGCTAATCGGTCTAAGTCAGAGTGCTTACATAGACAAGGTGCTGAATAGGTTAAGTTTGCAAGACTCTAAAAGATGATTGTTGTCAATGTCTCATGGCATAAGTCTCAGCAAGACTCAATGTCCTAAGACAAATGATGAGTGAGACCGTATGAATAAGATTCCATATGCATCAGCTATTGGATATATCATTTATGCCATGTTATGCACTCAACCCGATGTATCATATGCTTTGAGCACTACAAGCAGATATCAATCGAGATCCAGCGAGAGTCTTTGGATAGCAATAAAGAACATCCTTAAGTACTTAAGAAGGACTAAGGAAGTGTTCTTGGTCATTGAGGTTTTGAAAATGATCTAGTTGTAAATGGTTACACAGATGCAAGTTTTCAAACTGATATAGATGATTTTAGATCGCGATCTGGATATGTGTTTACTTTGAATGGGGGTGCAAGAAGTGGAAAAGTTCGAAGCACGAGAGCGTAGCGCAGATTCTACAACGAAGTGAGTATATTGCGGCGTCCGATGCAAAGAAAGGAGGCGATTTGGATCAAAAAGTTCATTTATGAACTAGGTGTGGTTCCAAGTATTGCTAACCCTATTTGTTTGTATTGTGACAATAACGGGGCAATTGCTCGGGCCAAGGAACCTAGATCACACCACAGATCCAAACATATACTCAGTCATTTTCATCTCATCATAGAAATTATTGAGAGGGGAGACGTAAAGATTTGCAGAGTACCTACTGAAGACAACGTTGCGGATCCATTGACAAAAGCTCTTCCACAAGCAAAACATGATGGTCATGTTAGATCATTAGGCATTAGATGCATGTATGATAGGCCCTAGTGCAAGTGGGAGATGATGGGGCATGTGCCCTAGGTCAATCCATTAACTGTCTTTATGAATGCTTTTAGTTAAAAATATAGAGGATTTCATTTGTTGTTTATTATAAATAATTTGCATGTTTACATTATAATAAGATCCATGGGTATTTACATAAATATCCTAAATGTCCCTAGTCGATCATTATACTGGGAACTATAATGAATTAAGACTAGTGTGAGTCTTTATTGATGATCATATGATGATTATACGTATAGGGATACGAATCAAGATCACGAGTACTTGTTAGGGAACAAAGTACTGGACCGACCCGCTATGAGAACATCACATGGATTAAGTCATAGTTGTTTCTCATGATAGGTATATTTTTCAGTCCTCTGACTTGATATTGCCAGAGACTTCAACATTAGGAACACATTAATTTGACACAATCAAACGTTGTCTTTAACCGGACGATTATAAAGGTTGTGATTGGTTACTGTGTGAGCAATGTGATGAAGTTGTGTAATCGAGATAGAATTTGTCCCTCTCATATAAAGAGAGATATCTAGTGGATCCCTCGATGTGTTAGACTGTTAAAAGGCCTAGTCTAAGTGAATTGATATTGACCAATGTCACTTGAATGTTTTCAGTCTACCTAGAGATCGAGACTAGTACGATTGAACATGTTGGATGACAATTCCATGCCTTATGTTTGATCAAATGGATATCGTGTGACAAAAGGATGTTATATACACTATTGATTAGGTTGTATCGATTTGATATTCGTACAACTTGGGTAGTCATAATGTCTTGCTATAGACTGCTTATGACTTATATACCAAAATGTGTTTTGGTACACTGCCAACGTTGTATGAGCCTATTGGGTCGCACACTAAGAATGGTTTTGCAAGATTTTATGATGATTGGAAAAATGAATTTTATGTGATAAAATTCTTTGAGTAAACGTCCTTGTGGTGTATTACACTTATACTTCTTTAAGTAAGGGTATATGTGTAATTTACTTAACCATCTATATACAAGGGTTGTATAAATAGACGCTTTAAGTTAGAACACAGGTACGAAAGAAAAAAAAGGCCGAAACTCTATTTTCGTTTTAGAAACGACTTAGGGTTTTTTGTATGCTCTGGATCGTTTTGGAGAGAAACAAAAGGTTTGGTATTTTCTCGAAGTTAGCACTTCAAATCTCGGCCGCCGTTCGTGTGCGGACTACTAGTAGAGGGCATTCGTCGTTGGCAGCGCTTTAGAGATCAATCAACCTTCGAAAGGTATATTGCGACTGAGGTATGATTAAGTTTTCATGGTTTAAACATTTTTAATGGAATTATATTCAGATCCTGTTGGGGTTTTTGTCAAAATTGTTTTGTAATCTCCGCTGCGTATAAACCCCCAAAACCCAACACAACCCCAAAAATTAGTTTCTATCACCTCTAGAGAGTAATTTTTAGTGGTATTTCATATTAGGAACTAGGGTATTCATACGAGGAGTCGACATTGGAGCCGCCACACACAATTTTTCACACTTGGTGATTGTAAAGACCATGCCGGCTAAACCAATCTTCACCTAGGTCGAAGGAAAAACAAGTGGGATTCATGATTCATGGCGTATACTATGTGAGATCTATGATTTTTATTTAATTTAATTTAATTTATCATATTTAATTGTTATTGATTTTAAAGTATATGGTTTGGATCTAAGGTATGTATGTGGCAGTGCATGCTTTTAGGTGGGCAACCTATAGTTATTTGGACCGATAGTATCCGTATAATTGTACTTTTAGACCAATAAAGTGATGAACACTCACCCATTTGCCGTAAAACCTTTTCGGTTCTTGAGTGTGCAACAATTGAATCTAGGTTAAACCGAAAGTGGACGTGATTCAGTTATTTAGGATTAGTATTCCCACGGATCCAAATTAATGTGGTTAATGTGTTAAATCTGATTGGTAGGTTATGCATTAATTAGGGAAGTAGTTAATGACAGACGTCTTGAATATCGAGATTAGGGGAACTAGGAGTTTCTGGCGTACGTTGATTTTTTATAGCTAATCTAAGAGAACTTAAATTAATAACTTTCTTGGAAGGATTAAAGGCCAGGCCATGATGTGCCATTAAATCTTGATTCTTGGTTGTAGAACCATAGACTTAGGTGATTTCTATCATTGATATTATCTTTTGCGAACTTTTCATTTTTGCTAGTTTAGTTAATTATTCGTTGAACTTTCTTAAAACCCTCATTTTTAGTTAACTTAGAGTAAAACTCAAGTCCTATGGATTAGACCCTGTATTTACCACTACTACACCTTTGCGGCTGGTAACACCATTGCGGGTTATATTTCGCACGCATGACATGGACCAAATTTTAGCGCCATTGCTGGGGACTTGATCCTTACTCTGAGTTTAGTTTTTCTTTTTCTTTTTCTTTTCTCAATTTTATGCTACCACACCTCACTCGGTCAAAATCGGCTGGTTCACTGTTACCTTTCAATCTTGAATCGGAGAGAACATTTCATAGGTGGATTAAATAGACCCAACTTAGGCGGCAAGAAGGCCAAAATCCTCCGAACATGGCTGCAAATCGCCAAATCATTACGGGTCACGCCAATCGAGAGGTTCAAGCTCTCTCGACACAACAACCCCTCTGTATCAACCATCCTTTCATGGTGGCAAGAATGAAGACCTCATTACTTTCCTGAAGGAGTTTCAGACTAACTGCAATTCAATGAAACCTTCCAATGCGAATGAGGACACGGTTAAGCATAGATATTTTCCATTTTGCCTTAAGGATAAAGTCAAGGAATGGCTTTTCTACCTTCTGCCTGGCTGCATTGACTCTTAGAATGAGATGATAATCGCATTTTTAAATGAATACTTCCCTAATGATAAAGTTGCTCAGCTCATCAAAGATATATGTAGCATTAAATTGAAGTCGAGTAAATCATTTGGTGCATATTAGGATCGCTATAAGTGATTGATTGCTAGTTGCTCGCAGTATGGCTAGTATGAGAAGGTCATAGCCCGTTTCTTCTATGTTGGAATGTCACCAATAGAACAACGCATGATTGATCATGCATGTGGGGGTCATATTTGAGATAAAACTCCAACCCAAATGAAGAACCTGTATAAGGACATCACACAACAATCACGCTTTTATGGTGATTTTGATGCTACTACTTACTGAAGTCTGACTCTAAGGACTGTCTCGAGTTTTACTGACCAGAAAATTGACCAACTAACCTCTATGATGGAGCATCTCCTCTCCTCTGGCAAAGTGCAAGTCAAAGCTTGTGGCTTTTATACCGCCACAAATCATGCAATTGATGAATTTCCTACTCTCTTCGAGGACAATCAACAGGCCAATGCCATGGATAATTAGTTCCAGGGACCAACTAGAGTCCCATTTGGGAATACTTACAATCATGCAATAGCGAGGAATAACCCAAACTTTAGTTACGAGCCTAAAAATTAGAACTACCAGACCTTCATCCCTAGAGGTCAACCTTTGCCCGTAGCCTCCAATAATTCTTTTCACTTGAGGGTATGTTCAAAGCTTTTATGGGTTAACAAAGCCAATTTATAAGTGAGATGGCCCAATTCAAGGCTACCATTGAGAAACCCATAAGTAAAACCAAATCAATGGTCCAAATTCTTCAAGTTCGAATGGACCAAATAACACAGCAGAATGGACATCTCAAAGATAAGGGAAAGTTGCCTTCATAACCTTACCTGAATCCTAACGCGAGTGCTAAAGCAGTTACACTCCAAAGTGGTAAAGATCTGGAGGGACCCAAAAGGAACAATGGGTCGTCTGATGCCAAACACATGCAAATGAGAAAGAACACGAGTTAGTAGTGACTTCTTTTGACCCTAAACAGGTTGTAACTACTCAAAAGGAAACAACGCCCACATTCAAGGTTAAACCTCATTTTCCATAATTAATCATCTTAAATAAGAAAGATGACGAAGTAAAAGAAATTCTTAAGACCTTTTGGCGAGTGGAAATCAATATTCCACTCCTCGACGCTCTGAAGCAAGTCCCTAAGTACGCAAAGTTTCTTAAGGAACTATGCACTAACAAAGGGAAACTCAGAGGCAACGAAAAAAATCTAAATGGGAGAAACTGTCACGGCTATCCTACAGAAGAAGTTGCCTCCTAAATATTGGGGCATGTGCCCTAGGTCAATCCATTAACTGTCTTTACGAATACTTTTAGTTAATAAAATAGAGGATTTCATTTGTTGTTTATTATAATTAATTTGCATGTTTACAATATAATAAGATCCATGGGTATTTATAGAAATATCATAAATGTCCCTAGTCAATCATTATATTGGGAACTATAATGAATTACGACTAGTGTGAGTCTTGATTGATGATCATATGATGATTATACGTATAGGGATACGAATCAAGATCACGAGTACTTGTTAGGGAACGAAGTACAGGATCGACCGCTATGAAAACATCACATGGATTAAGTTACAGTTGTTTCTCATAATAGGTATATTATTTCAGTCCTCTAACTCGAGATTACCAGAGACTTCAACATTAGGAACACAGTGATTTGACACAACCAAACGTTGTCTTCAACCAGACGATTATAAAGGTTGTGATTGGTTACTGTGTGAGCATTGTGATGAAGTTGTGTAATCAAGATAGAATTTATCCCTCTCATATAAAGACAGATATCCAGTGGATCCCTCGATGTGTTAGACTGTTAAAAGGCCTAGTCTAAGTGAATTGATATTGATCAATGTCACTTGGATGTTTTCAGTCTAACTAGAGACCGAGACTAGTACGATTGAACATGTAGGATGACAATTTCATGCCTTACGTTTGATCAAAAGGATATCGTGTGATAAAAGGATGTTATATACACTATTGATTAGGTTGTATCGATTTGATATTCATACAACTTGGGTAGTCATAATGTCTTACTAGAGGCCGCTTATAACTTGTATACCAAAATGTGTTTTGGTACACTGCCAACGTTGTATGAGCCTATTGGGTCGCTCGCTAAAAATGGTTTTGCAAGATTTTAAGATGGTTCAGAAAAATGAATTTTATATGATAAAATTCATGACAGAAACGTCCTCGTGGTGTATTACACTTATACTTTTTTAAGTAAGGTATATGTGTAATTTACTTAACCGTCTATATACAAGGGTTTATAAATAAACGTTTTAAGTTAGAACACACGTATGAAAGATTAAGGGCTGAAACTCTATTTTCGTTTCAAAAATGAATTAGGGTTTTTGGTACGCTCTGGATCATTTTGGAGAGAAACAAAAAGTTTGGTATTCTCTCGAAGCTAGCACTTCGAATCTCGGTCGTCATTCGTGTGTGGACTGCTGGTAGAGGGCGTTCATCGTTGGCAGTGCCTTAGAGATCGATCAACCTTAAGAATGGTATATTGCGACTGAGGTATGATTAAGTTTTCATGGTTTAAACTTTTTAAATGGAATTAGATTCGGATCCTGTCGGGGTTTTTGTCAAAATTGTTTTGTAATTTCCGCTGCGTATGAACCCCAAAACCCAACAGTGGTATCAAAGCCTTCGAGTTTGATTCCATTAAATTCATTGCATGTTTTCTTCTGATATATACATGATATATGATTGAAAGCATGTTAATAGTTGATGTATATGTGATATACAAAAGTTTTCTATGAGATTTATTATCATGTTTTGTGTATATGATGCACATATTCATGATTTAATTGAAATCAGTTTCGCACATGCTAGTAACCATGTTAGGTTAATTCGAATAATTTTAATGAATTGAATTTCGTGTTATGTGATCCATGACACCATTAGGTATAATCTTTATTTTTCGTGTATTGATGCTTAGATGAAATCTCTGTAATTCGGTATGCATATTTAGGTTACATTGTTTTAAGTTTCTTAAATCGTGCAAGTCTGAATATTAATTGAAACTAATATGATTAGGTTCGATTGGGATAGTAGTTCATGATTCAATTACATGTTTGTGATTATTTGGATGAGGACTGAAATTGAAAATAATTATTTTTTGAAATTATTTATTTATCTCGTTATATCTATTCTATTATGAAATTTCTATTTGATAAGAGATAGATAACAAATTAGATTAAATGATATTAGAAAAATCGGTTTCGTTATCCCTATTGGATAGGAGATAAATATCGAGAATTTGTTATTTGAGATATGCTAGAATTCAAATATCTTAAGTCCTAATTGGATTAGGATAAGATGATTAGTTATATGTGGGCCGGGGATAATTAAAAATGTTTCAATTGACTTAATTTCGGATAAATTAAGGGGTTAATTTAGGATAAAATCAGCGAAAAATATGATTTTCTGTAGCGAATTTTAATTTTTGGAATTGAGATTCGTCTCCTAAAAAAAAGGGCGCTACCCCCTGTACTCTCGTCCGCTCGCTGACTGGCCAGCGGGACCGCCGTCTAACTAATCCTAGTGCACGGAAGTTCTTTTATTAGTGAACAGTATAAAAAATTTCCAAAATTGTTTAGTGATTGAACAAATCAATAAAATATATGATATTTCATTGTTTACATAAAATCACTAAAACTGAATAAAATCTCTCTATTAAATTTTAAGTCTCGTGTCATCCATTTTAAACACTTGTCAAGGCCTCGATCACACCGATATAGTTTCGGCCATAGCTGGGTGTATTGTGTTATCTTGGTGAGACAAGTTGGGTAAGAGTTACCTAGATATTTAAAATGGTCCGACTTAATAAAGCTATCAAAATAGTTTTGAGCTTTAGGCATATGATGAGATAAAAAACAAGCTAAGACAAGATGTCTCGTATCTCATAAAAGTATCTAAAATTACATAAGATGTAATTGGTAACTGTTACCTACCTAAATAATCTAGTTTTGTGTTTCACGTCATAGCTGTCACAGAATTAGGTGAAATATGGATTTTAGTCCCCTAAATAAACAGTATGTTTTAGGAGGGTTGTTAATTTAGTGGGATTCTATTCCTCTATACTAAAATAAACTTTGCATAATCTTTATTGTAGATCAATGGCCTCTTCAAGTAACAATAATCCCCTGTCATTACGATCCATCCTTGAGAAGGATAAACTATCTGGGACTAGCTTTCTTGACTGGTTCAGAAACTTGAGAATCGTTCTCAAGCATGAACGCAAGTGGTATGTCCTAGATGCTCCAATCCTTAAGGACCCACCAGCCGATGCTATGAAAGCCGTGAAGGATGCGCATAATAAGCATGTCAACGATTTTACTGATGTTGCATGTATTATGCTGGCAACTATGGTTCTTGAACTTCAGAAGGACATGGAACTAATGGAAACCTACGACATGGTCGTAACGCTGAAGGAAATGTTCCGATAGCAAGCTAGGCAAGAAAGGTTCGAGACAGTCAAGAACCTACATTCTTGCAAGATGAATTAGGGTGCGTCAGTTAGTCCTCATGTTCTGAAAATGAAGGGTTATGTTGACCAGCTTAATAGACTCGCATTTCCCTTAAGCCAAGAGTTGGCTACGAATTTGATCCTGAATTCATTACAGGAGAGTTACTCACAATTTGTGATCAACTACAATATGAATAATATGGAGAAATCAATTTCAGAGTTGCATTTGATGCTAAAGACTACTGAACAAAATATCGAGAAACCCTCTAGTAATGTGTTGATGGTCCAAAAGGGAAAGGGAATGAGAAAGAAAGGCAAAGGCAAAGCTAAAGTTGCCAAGGCTGCTGTTGCACCTATCGCAAAGCCTATGGAACAAGTCGAGCCCTAGCATGTTCCTGCTTCAAAACACCCAAAAGAAAAGGAAGGAAATTGTCATTTATGCCATGCACTTGGACATTGGTTCATAAAATGCAAACTCTACCTGGAAGATCTAAAGAAGAATAAGGGTAGTGCGACTTCCACTGCAAGTATTTATGTTATTGAAATTAATTTATCTACTAGTGATTCTTGGGTATTAGATACCAGATGTGGATCTCACATTTGTATAAATGCGTAGGGACTCATCAGAAGTAGAAAGTTGAAGAAAATAGAAGTCATCATCCGCTTAAGGAATGGAGCAAGAGTTGCTGCCCTGGCTGTTGGATCATATAACTTAGTCTAAGCTAGTGGACTTATTTTAACTTTAAATAATTATTATTTTGTGCCTGCCTTGAGCAGATACATCATTTTTGTTTCATGTTTGGATATGGATGGTTTTGATTTTATTATTACGAATAATAGGTGTTCCATTTCTCATAAAGGCATATTTTATGCAAATGTTGATTTGTGTGATGGTCTTTATATTCTAAGCATGAAAAGGCCCACTGATACTCCAGTCTTTAACATAAATTCAAAGAGATTCAAGTCAAATGATTTGAATCAAATATATCTTTGGCATTATCGTCTCGGGCACATAAATGAGAAATGCATAATGAAGCTCCATAAAGATGAACTTCTAGATTCACTTGATTTAGAAACATATGAAACGTGCGTATCTTGTTTACGATGCAAGATTACTAAAAGCCCATTTACTGGACACAGTGAAAGGGCAAGTGAGTTATTGGGTCTAATACATACTTATTTATGCGATCCTATAAACACAATGGCTAGAGGAGGTTATCAGTACTTCATTACATTTATTAATGATTTCGGCAAATATTGTTATGTATATCTTATGAAACATAAAGCTGAATCATTTGAGATGTTTCGAACGTTTCAAAATGAAGTGTAGAATCAACTAGGTAAAACTATCAAAACACTTCGGTCAGATTGAGGTGGTCAATATTTGAGCCAAGAATTTGATGATCATCTTATAAATTGTGGGATTGTCTCCCAATTGACTCCACCAACAACTCCACAATGGAATGGAGTTTCTGAAAGGAGAAATCGAACGTTATTAGATATGGTTCGAACTATGATTAGTCATGCAGATCTTCCTTTATCCTTTTGGGGTTATGCATTACAAACTGCAGCTTTCAGTCTAAATCAAATTCCATCTAAAGTGGTTGGTAAAACACCATATGAGATATGATACGAGAAGATACCTAGTTTGTCATTCCTTGATATTTGGGGTTGTGAAGCTTACATAAAGCGACAAGTCTCAGAAAAACTAGCACCTAAATCTGACAAGTGTTTATTTGTGGGGTATCCTAAGGAAACAAAAGGATATTACTTTTATAATCCCGCTGAGAACAAAGTGTTTGTTGCTCGGTATGGTACCTTTATGGAAAAATAGTTTATTTCAAAAGACACTAGTGGGAGAGAAATAAATCTTGAAGAAGTTCAAAAATCACAGATAAACACTGAACTGCTACTGGAAGTTCAATAATGTTCTGAACCAGTTGAACCTCCACAAGTAATACAATGCCCACGTAAATCATGTAGGGTAAGACAAGAACCAGAGAGATTCAGATTTCTCATTACTAATAGTCGTGATGTGTTGCTTATGGATCAAAATGAGCCCACCACTTATCAAGAGGCTATGTCCGGACCAGACTCAGATAAATGGCTAAGTGCCATGAACTCTAAGATGCAATCCATGTATGATAACCAAGTTTGAAACTTGGTTGATTTACCTGAAGGTGGTAAGACCATTGGATGTAAATGGGTTTTCAAGAAGAAAACTGACATGGATGGCAAAGTGCATACTTATAAAGTAAGACTTATAGCAAAAGGTTTCAAGCAGACTCAAGGTGTTGATTATGATGAAACTTTTTCGCCAATAGCCATGCTTAAATCCATAAGAATTTTAATTGTCATTGATGCATACTGTGACTATGAGATATCAAAAATGGATGTAAAAATAGCATTTCTTAACGAAAAGCTACTTGAGGACGTGTATATGACACAACCTAAAGGTTTTGTACATCCTGAGAATTCTAGGAAGGTATGCAAGCTTCAAAGATCCATTTATGGATTAAAGCAAGCTTCTCGGAGTTGGAGTCTTCGTTTTAATGAAGCAATCAAGGATTTTGGTTTTATTAAGAACGAAGATGAGCCTCGTGTATACAAGAAGGTCAGTGGGAGTGTAGTTGTTTTTTTGGTATTGTATGTTGATGATATATTACTCATTGGAAATGACATCCCAACAATGCAGATTGTCAAGTCTTGGTTATGGAAGTGTTTCTCAATGAAAGACTTAGGAGATGCAGCCTATATCCTAAGGATAAGGATCTATAGGGATAGATCTAAAAGGCTAATCGGTCTAAGTCAGAGTGCTTACATAAACAATATGCTGAATCGGTTCAGTTTGCAAGACTCTAAAAGTGGATTGTTGCTAATGTCTCATGGCATAAGTCTCTTCAAGACTCAATGTCCTAAGACAAATGATGAGCGAGACCGTATGAAAAAGATTCCATATGCATCAGCTATTGGATCTATTATGTATGTCATGTTATGCACTCGACTTGATGTATCATATGTTTTGAGCACTACAAGCAGATATCAGTCAGATCCTAGTGAGAGTCATTGGATAGCAGTAAAGAACATTCTTAAATACTTAAGAAGGACTAAGGAAGTGTTCTTGGTCTATGGAGGTTTTGAAAATGATCTAGTTGTAAATGGTTACACAGATGCAAGTTTTCAAACTGATATAGATGATTTGAGATCATAGTCCGGATATGTGTTTACTTTAGATGGGGGTGCGGTAAGCTGGAAAAGTTCGAAACAAGGGACTATGGCAGATTCTACAACAGAAGCTGAGTATATTGCAGCGTCCGATGCAGCAAAAGAAGCGGTTTGGATCAAAAAGTTCATTTCTGAACTAGGTGTGGTTCCAAGTATTGTTAACCCTATTTTTTGTATTGTGATAATAACGGGGCAATAGCACAGGCCAAGGAACCTAGATCATACCACAGATCCAAACATATACTTAGGCGTTTTCATCTCATCGGAGAAATTATTGAGAGGGGAGACGTGAAGATTTGCAGAGTACCTACTGAAGACAACGTTGCGGATCAATTGACGAAAGCTCTTCCACAAGCAAAACATGATGGTCATGTTAGATCATTAGGCATTAGATGCATGTATGATTGGCCCTAGTGCAAGTGGGAGATGTTGGGGCATGTTCCATAGGTCAATCCATTAACTGTCTTTATGAATACTTTTAGTTAATAAAATAGAGGATTTCGTTTGTCGTTTATTATAATTAATTTGCATGTTTACAATATAATAAGATCCATGGGTATTTATTGAAATATCCTAAATGTGCCTAGTCGATCTTTATACTAGAAACTATAACGAATTAAGACTAGTGTGAGTCTTGATTGATGATCATATGATGATTATACGTATAGGGATACGAATCAAGATCACGAGTACTTATTAGGGAACAAAGTACTAGATCGACCAGCTATGAGAACATCACACGGATTAAGTCATAGTTGTTTCTCATGATAGGTATATTATTTCAGTCCTCTGACTTGAGATTACCAGAGACTTCAATATTATGAACACAGTAATTTACAAAACCAAATGTTGTCTTTAACCAAACGATTATAAAGGTTTTGATTGGTTATTGTGTGAGCAATGTGATGAAGTTGTGTAATCGAGATAGAATTTGTCCCTGTTATATAAAGAGAGATATCCAGTGGATCCCTCGATGTGTTAGACTGTTAAAAGGCCTATTCTAAGTGAATTGATATTGATCAATGTCACTTGGATGTTTTCAGTCTACCTAGAGATCCAGACTAGTACGATTGAACATGTTGGATGATAATTCCATGCCTTACGTTTGATCAAAAGGATATCGTTTGACAAAAGAATGTTATATACACTATTGATTAGGTTGTATCGATTTGATATTCGTACAACTTGGGTAGTTATAATGTCTTGCTTGAGGTCGCTTATGACTTGTATACCAAAATGTGTTTTGGTACACTGCCAACGTTGTATGAGCCTATTGGGTCGCATACTAAGAATGGTTTTGCAAGATTTTAAGATGGTTCAGATAAATGAATTTTATATGATAAAATTCATGACAGTGACGTTCTTGTGGTGTATTACACTGATACTTCTTTAAGTAGGGGTATATGTGTAATTTACTTAACCATCTATATACAAGGGTTGTATAAATAGACGCTTTAAGTTAGAACACATGTACGAAAGATTAAGGGCCGAAACTCTATTTTCATTTTAGAAATGACTTAGGGTTTTATGGTACGCTCTGGATCTTTTTGGAGAGAAACAAAAAGGTTCGGTATTCTCTCGAAGCTAGCACTTCGAATCTCGGCCGTCGTTCGTGTGTGGACTACTGGTAGAGGGCATTCGTCGTTGGCAGCGCCTTAGAGATCAATCAACCTTAAGAAAGATATATTGCGACTGTGGTATGATTAAGTTTTCATGGTTTAAACATTTTAATGGAATTAGATTCGGATCTTGTTGGGGTTTTTGTCGAAATTGTTTTGTAATTTCCACTGTGTATGATCCCTTAAACCCAACACTAAATGCAAGGATCTTGTGATGTTCTCAGTACCTTGTGTTATAGGTGATGTAAGCATTCAGAGGGCTATGTGTGACCTTGGCACTTCTGTTAATGTCATGCCATTATGAGACATTGCATGCAGGTCTATTAGAGGTGACCGATATTGACATTCGGTTGGCAGACCATTCAATTGTCAGACCCGTAGATGTTCTCTAGGGCGTTCGAGTCCGAGTGAACGAGTTTTTGTTTCCTACTAACTTCTAAGTGGTAGATACGAAGGAGGAACCATTCCTCAATGCTTCGTCAGTACTCTTTGGACATCCTTTTTGAAAATAGCAAAAACCAAGATAGATGTTGATGATGGATCTCTTAACATGGAGTTTGACGGTGAAGTCATCAAGTTTAACATTTATGACGGGATGCGATACCCTAGTGATGTGTCGTCTATGGTGTGTACTATGGACCGTGTGGATCCATTCATTAAGCAAACCTTATTCACGAGTGGCGATGATGAAGTTAAAGTAGTGTTACAGAATCATCTCGACACTACTCATATCCACAAAAGTGTTCTGACCCTTTGATATCGAGGATGTTGTTTTAGAGTTGGATTCATTCCAACCCCTACCCCCAAGTGTATGTTATTTGGAGTTGCCTACTTCTGACTCCAAACTTTCTCCCTCCTTGATTAAAGCTCTCACACACGAGCTGAAGCCATTACCTGAGTACCTAAAGTAAATGTTTTTGGGTAAGAATGACACATTCCCTATGATCATCTCGGGTAAACTTACACATTTGGAGGAAGAGACATTTTGCGAGTACTCCGAGAGTTTAAGCAGGCTGTTGGGTGGACCATAGCAGATATCAAAGGTTTGAGCCCTTCCACTTGCATGCATCATATATATATATGGAAGAGGGGTCAAAACCTAAAAGAGAAGCCCAGATGAGGCTCAATCCGCCTATGATGGATGTCGTAAAGAATGAGATATTGAAGCTCCTTGATGTTGGCATGATTTACCCCATCTCTGATAGTAAATGAGTAAGCCATATCCAGGTGGTTCCTAAGAAAACGGAGTCACGGTAGTCACCAATTCACATGTTGATTTGGTTCTGACCCGCATTCAAAATGAATTGTGGGTATGCATTGACTATAGGAAATTAAATGCTTCCACCAGGAAGGATCATTTCCTTATTCCATTCATTAATCATATGTTAGAGAGACTAGTCAGTTGTTCTCATTACTGCTATCATGACGGTTATTTCAATTTTCATCAGATATCGATAGCACCTGAAGACCAAGAAAAGATGACCTTCACTTGTCCATTTGGCACTTTTACCTACCGGCGCATGCCTTTTGGGTTATGCAATGCACCTGCCACCTTTCAAATGTGCAAGTTGAGTATCTTATTAGATTTTGTTAAGCATTTCATTGAGTCTTCATAGATGACTTTACTGTTTATGGTGATTCATTTGATAGTTGTGTCATCGATCCGACGAAGGTACTCAATAGGTGTATTGAAAAGAACCTGGTTCCGAACTATGAAAAGTGTCATTTTATAGTGGACCAAGGTCTTATTTTGGGACACATTGTCTCAGCCAGGGGTGTAGAGGTAGACTAAGCTAAAATTGATGTTATCAAGAAACTTCCCTACTCTACGAACGGACAGGAGATTAGATCTTTCCTTGGACGCGCTAATTTTTACTGTCGTTTCATCAAGGACTTTTCGAAGATCACACAACCCCTATGCCATTTACTTCAAAAGAACGTACCTTTTAAGTTTGATAAGGCGTGTAAAAGTGCATTTGATGCACTAAAAGACTCACTTACTAGCACACCAGTGATTCAAGCCCCTAATTGGGAGCTTCCATTTGAAATTATGTGTGATGCTAGTAATCATGCAGTGGGTACAGTCTTACGACATAGAGTCGGGAAAGCTTCGCATGCATTTACTATATTTCTCGTACTCTAGATGCTGCTCGGATGAACTACACCACTACTAAGAAGGATCTCCTTGTTATCTTCGCACTTGAGAAATTTCTGCCTTATCTTTTGGGAACCAAGGTTATGATTTACTCTGATCATGCTGCCTTGAAGTACTTGATGAGTAAAAAGGATGCTAAACCTATACTCATTATATGGATACGCCTACTATAGGAGTTTGACGTCACAATCAAAGATAAAAGTGGTGCAAAGAATCTAGTTGCAGATCATCTCAGTAGGATTGAGAATGGTAAGCGTCCTACCCCTCTTATGGATGATTTCCCTGACGAGTACATCTATGTTGTTATGGAAGATCTCCCCTGGTACGCCAATTTGGTTAATTATATCAACTCTGGTGAGCTATCTCCTCATCTTTCGAAGTTTCGGAAAAATAAAGTTAGGAGCGATGCTAAGTACTATGTATAGGATGACCCGTACTTATGGAAATTCTACCCCAACCAGGTTATCAAGCGTTATATACCTTAAATTGGGAGTCACTCCATCTTGGCTTTTTGTCATACTTACAACTGCGGTGGCCACTTCGATCCCGGTCAGATAGCTAGGAAAGTTCTTGAGAGTGGGTTTTACTGGCCCACTATTTTCCATGATTCATACTTGTTTACTAAGACTTGTCCTAACTGTCAGAAAATCGGTAACCTTGGTCATCAAGACCAAATGGCACTTACCCCGATTCATATTTTTGAGATATTTGACGTATGAGGTATACATTTCATTGGCAATTTCTAGTGTCATTTAGTAATGTTTATATACTCTTGGCAGTAGACAAAATGTCTAAGTGGGGGAAGCTAAGGCTACACGCACTAACGACTCTAAAGTGGTACGTGAATTCCTTAAATCGAGGATTTTCACAACATATGGTACCCCACGTGCCTTGATCAGTGATAGGGGCACTCACTTCTGGAACCGTATGGTTGAAAGTCTTCTAAGGAAGTACAATGTCACTAATAGAATATCTACAGCAAATCATCCCCAAACGAGTGGCCAGATAGAGGTCTCTAATAGGAAGATCAAATCCATCTTGGAAAAAACAGTGAATCCTACTTGTAAAGATTGGAGTACATGTCTTGATGATGCGGTTTGGGCTCATCGAACTGCATTTAAAATGCTAATTGGAATGTCCCCATATCGCATTATGTTTAGTAAAGCTTGCCACCTGCCAGTCATGCTCAAGCATAAATCCTACTGGGCTGTGAAACAGCTTAATATAAAGCTTGATGAAGCTGGAAAAAAGAAAAAGGTCACTCTTCAAGAATTGGAGGAAATCAGGAATGACACATATGAAAATGTGCGGATTTACAAAGAAAAAATGAAAGCGTTCCATGATCGCAATCTCTCTAGGAAATCTTTTCGTGTTGGTCAGAAAACATTGTTATTTCAATCAAGTCTTAAGATTTTTGTAGGTAACTTGAAATCGAGGTGGACAGTACCGTATGTAGTGATTATAGTGTATGGTCACGGTGCAGTAGAGATTCAGAGTTTGGAGACTGGTAATGCTTTTAAAGTGAATGGAAACAGATTGAACATCTTCTATGAAGACTTCCCAAGCCATAATATGGAGGACGTCTCACTTGCAATACCAGTCTACACTGATTGACAGACTCAGATCAAGTCGAGCCTACGACTTTAACTAAAAGCGTTATTGGGAAGCGGCCCAAATTTTGCTTCTTCCTGTTTTCTATGTGTGGACATCTTGACTTATTTTGAACCTTATAGACTAGGTTCGGAATAAGTCCGAGGGTATTTTAGGGATTTTAAATTGTGTTGGAAGGATTTTCTTGCTATACGCCGCAGGTATGATCGTTAATTTTTTTAAAATTTTGTTGTTATCGGATGGTAATTGTTATGTTATTCTTATTCTCGTATCTTCATATTCCTCTTTTCTTATCATTGATACTTTTATCCTCCATTTCACTAGGATATGATACATTTTCATGCATGCATTTAGTATAGTTTTTTTATTATTAGTGGTAGACATGTGTCTATCTATGTTTATTCTTGCATTTAGACCTTACATAGTGTCATATGTTGCATATGTTGCATTTAGAGTCACCCAAAACTTTGTTCATGCCTTTGGTTGTGGATGAGTAAATTACAATTGCCTTTTTGACTTGAAACTTAGAGAAAACTAGGAGAAACATTCAATCGAGTCCGTAGCTCAACATTTTTATGATGTCATGATTAAGGACTTAGTTGATGGTTGGACTTTGTGCTAGATAACAAAAGGGATTAGGCTGTCAAACTTATGCAAGTATTGATATTTTGACCCACACTTGGGGGATTTGTTTGATCATAGTGGAAGTGAGAAGGACTAATAGGAGTTTTTCAAAAAAATAGAGAGTCCCATATGTTTCCATAGGAAATAGAGCATGGAATCTTGTGGTGGAAAAAGTGAGAAAAGCGGTCCATAGGAAATGTATCAGGGACCATATTCCTTGAAAACAATGTGAGAAAAATAGAGAAAATAAAATGAATAAAGGTGGAAGTTGTGAAACTCCTCAAATAAAATATTAAGCTCGAGTGTTTTCACTTGATTAAGTGAGATTTTAAACTTGCACGCTTGAATGTTTAGACTAAGAAAACTCGTGAGTAGTTGATGGCCTTTATCTTGACCAAATCTATGTCTTTAAAGTGTGATCTTAATTGTGTTTGGGTTGCGAGTTTTGACATATCATAACTTCAAAATTTCTTGAGTTGCTTGTTAATTTGGTGGCTATGTAAATCAAAGCGACTCCATGAGTTTTGAATCAGGTATAGGTTTAGTTTAGTTTGTGTTGTCATTTATACATTCGCTCGGGATGTGCAAAGTCTTAAGTTTGGGGTATTTGATAAGTCGATGTTTATAGGTTTTATATTAGTTTATTTTAAAATATTTAATATGGAAAGTCTCTAAAATATATATTTAATTATATTTATTGGTCATTTTCAGGTGTAACGGAGTGTGCGGTTGAATCTGGAGCAAAAAAATACTCAAAATGGAGTATTTACATGCAGTGATCCTATGCCAGACAATTTGCTTCTAGTTCAGTGCTGCACAATTGGTGTATTAATGAACAGTAGGCCGAATGACGCACCAGAGTGACATATTTAAGACACGCATGCTTCAGAGCCGTGGTGATCTCCTCGGGAAACACATAGTTCAGTTTTCCATAATTTCGCAAAATGTGGGCGATTTTTCCATCTCCCAACATGTTGCCACGTGTCTGTTTATGATTGGTCCAGCTCGCCACAGCTACGCTACGCGTCATCCAGCAATTTGTCCATACATAGTGTAGTCGCCATGTGGTAGCAAATAACTTGATCATTCGACCAGCTCACCAGTAGTCTTCTCATGCTTCAGTTGTCTTAGGATGTGCCTTAGGATGTGCATCAACACATTCTCCTACTTTTTTGCCGAGTTTTTGAGCGAGCAAACCAACTCTCAAGCAGCGACACACGACCCGTCCTCATTTGTCTCCAGCACGTTACAGATGATATTCTCTCCAATGAGACGCTCCCATGTGGCACGTTCACAGCAGCGGAGCCAATCAAGCGCCACCATGTGTTCAAAACCCTATTTTTAAGCCGAAAACAGCTATAGATGCTCCTCAGCACACGTGTTATGAGACCGACCTCCAAAATTAGTTTCTTTCACCTCTATAGAGCAATTTTTAGTCGTTTTTCATATTAGGAACAAGGGCATTCATACAAGGAGTGACATTGGAGCTGCCACACATAATTTTTCACACTTGGTGATTGTAAAGACCATGTCCGGCTAACCAATCTTCACCTAGGTCGAAGGGGTAACAAGTGGGATTCATGATTTATGGCATATACTATGTAAGATCTATGATTTTAATTTAATTTAATTTAATTTATCCTGTTTCATTGTTGTTGATCTTAAAGTATATGGTTAGATCTAGGGTATGTATGTAGCCAGTGCATGTTTTTAAGTGGACAACCTATAGTTATTTGGACCGATAGTATCCATGTAATTGTACTTTTTGACCAATAAAGTGACGAACATTCACCCGTTTGCTGTAAAACCCTTTCGGTTCTTGAGTGTGCAATAATCGAATATAGATTAAACAGGAAGCAAACGTGATTCGGTTGTTTAGGATTAGTATTCCTACGGATCCAATTTACTGCGGTTAGTGTGTTAAACCCAATTGGCGGATGTCTAGGGTTATGCATTGAGTAGGGAAGTAGTTAGTGGCTAACGTCCTGACTATCTAGATTAGGGGAATTAGGAATTTCTAGCTGACATCGATTTTCTATAGCTAATCTAGGAGAACTTAAATTAATAACTTTTTAGGAAGGATTGAAGACCTTAATGTGCCATTAAATCTTGATTCTTGCTTGTGGAACCATAGACTTAGGTGATTTATGTCATTAATATTATCTTTTGCGAACTTTTCATTTTTGCTAGTTTAGTTAATTGTTTCCTTGAACTTTCTAAAAATCCCCCATTTTTAGTCCACTTAGAGTAAAACTCAAGTCATATGGATTCGACCCTATATTTACCACTACTACACCTTTGTGGTTGGTAACTCCACTGCGGGTTATATGTGGCACGCACGACACGTGACCATCAGCAACACCAATCACCTCTTTCTTTGCGCTTGCAACAAACTTTTTTGGTAGAATATTCTTCGTCGTTGTTGTATCAACTTTAGTCTTACTTGATTGACCCTTATTGATTATTGTTCTTTCGACAAAGACAATAGGAGCATTGGCAGATCCCTCAGTATAGCCAAGACCATGCTTAACTTGCGGAGATAGACCAGTTTGCAACATTATGTTTAATTTCTGATAACTAGTATGGAACTTTGCATTAACGGCCTCAGAATCATAAAGAGCTTTCTTCAATATAGAGATTTCAGTCCCACACTCCTTTAACAGTGCATGACAAGTCCCGTGTTCTTTTTCAAGAGACTTGTAGTCCAATTTGACATTGAAGAATTTCATCTTCAAGTGAAAATTCTAATCATAAAGAGATGTACATGTTGGGTTTCGAGGATCATGCGTAGCGGAAGTTTTTGAAACCGTTTCGAACATCCCCGAACCAAGATCCTATTGATTCCATTAAATTTATGTGCTAATAAAAAAATCATACCCACGCAAGAATAACACCATGTCTGCCTTATTTCGTGTTGATTGATTCCTTTAAAACGCTTCTAGAGACGAACATCCTCTTTCAAAAATCTACACACGAACGGACGATCACAATCGGGAGTGCTAGCCCCAAAAATCCTAGGCCAAAGATTCTCACAAAAAACTCTATAGGAAAAATCTCTCTCGGGAATTCTCTACAACTACCGTGACGCTAATGTCTTATTTATAGTACACTAGGTCGAGTTGTAAAAGAACTTCATCTCCTGGTCACACTCCAAATAGAGTCCTAGATAAAGTCTAACTCTAAAAAGGATATAGTCATATAGAATCTACAATTACCAATCCATTAAGAATTGTAATGTATCTAAAACTCAAATAAGAATTAAAGTCATAGTATAATTCCAATTAGAGTCCTATTCAAAATAAGATTTACTAAAAGACAAAGTTTCTAGTCACACTAGAAATGTATGAGAATCTTGAATCCTATTCAAACTAGGACGTTTAATGAGAATCTTCAAAATGAGTTTTATCAAATAAAATTCATTAATCTAGACAATATTAAATCGCGCAAATCCGTTCTTTGTGTGCGACAATAGGTTCATACAATGTTGGTAGTGAACCAAAACCATTTTGGTATTTAAGTCATAAGCAATCTCTAGCAAGGCATTATGAATAACCAAGTAGCATGAAGATCAATAAATCGATACAACCTAATAGATAGAGTATATCATATCCCTTTGTCACACGATATCTTTGATTGAACGTAAGACATGGAATATCACCCTTATAGTTCAATCTACTAGTCTCGATCTTCGAGTAGACTAAAATTGTCAAGTGACATCGATCCAATTAATTCATTAGACACAGCCATTTATCAGTCTAACATATCGAGGGGCCCAATAGATATCTCTCTCTAAAGAGATGGACAAATTCCATCTTGATCACACAACATCCACACAATAGTCGAACAATGACCAATCACAATCTTTATAATAATGCGGTTAAAGACAAAGTTTGATTGTATCAAATCATTGTGCTCCTAATGTTGGAGTCTCTGGTGATCTCAAGTCAAATGACTAAATGATATAACTCTCATAAGAATCACTTATGACATTGACCATGTAGTGTTCTCATAGCGGGTCAGTCTAGCATTTGTTCCCAACAGATACCTATTATCTTGATCCGTATCTGTATACGCATAATCATCACATGATTATTAATTAAGACTCAAACTAATCTTAATTTATTATTGGTCCCACAATAATAACTGACTATGGACGTTTAGAGTAATACAATAATTATCCATGGATACTATTATAAAAGAAATATGCATCTACTTATAATAGTTAAACAATATTTACATAATTGGCCTAGGGCACATCCCTCAACATCTCTCACTTGCACTAAGTCTAATCCTACATGTATCCAATACTGAGTAAACATAATGCATTCTTAGTAGATGAAGTTTGTTTATGTATATGCTACATTATTTGTTATTGATGTTCTGCAAATCTTTATGTTCTCTCTTTTATAAGACAAAAGCACTCAAGTGATTGTTTAGATCTATAGTGTGATTTAGGTTCCATAACCTAAATCTGTCCATTGGTTTTACAATAAAAACCAACATTATTTTCAACACTTGGAACCACACCTTATTCAACCATGAACCTTATGATCTAAACATTTTCTTTGGTGCATTAAATGCCACTAAAAACTCAGTTTATGTTATAGAACTTATCATAGTGAGTTTAGAACATTTTCAACTCATTCCTATGAAGTTAACACATGTCCATATTGCGATCATTAATCTTTTACATTAATTTGAAAGTTTGCATCGTGTAGCCATTTACAAGACACGTATCTTTCAAACCTTTGCAAATCTAATAACATCTCTCAAGTGCTTCTGAATTACTTAAGAATGTTAAATATTTAGTGACCTTCACTGGGACCTATGAGATGTATGCATGTTTTGCCCAAAGCATATGACATATTAAGCTGAGTGCAAAGTATAACATATATGATGATTCTCACAACTCAGGCATATGAAGTCTTATTCACATTGTCTCGCTCATCATTTTTCTTAAGACGTTGAGTCTTGCAAAGACTTATGTTATAAGACATAAGTACAAATTCTTTTAAGAATCTCATAAACTAAAACTTTTTCAGTTATTTGTCTATATAAGCACTCTTATTTAAAGTAATTAGTCTCTTAGATCTATCTCCATAGATCTATATCACAAGGATATAGGCCTAATTAGCTAAGAATCTCATTTAGAAATTTTCCTTAACTAAGACTTGACATTCTGCAAGGTTAAGACATCGTTTCCAATGAATAATATATTATTAACATACAGATTCAGAAAGATAATTGCGCTCCCACTAACCTTTATCTATGCACAAGATTTTTCTTCGATTCAATGAATGTATTTCATTAATTATTTCATCAAAACAATGATCCCGACTCTGATAAGTTTACTATAATCCATAAATGGATCCTTTAAGCTTGTATACCTTTCTCAAATTCTTAAAATAATCAAAAAACTCTTAAGTTGTATTATACACATCTTTATGGAGAATATAGCAATGTTATTTTTTACATCTATTTGTCATATCTTATAGTCAAACTATGAAGTAATGACACTAGAATTTTAGAACTTGAGCTTAGCTACCAGTGAAGAACTTATCATAATCAACACCTTAATTTAGATTGGAATTTTCGATAAGCTATGCTTTTAAGTATGCATCTTTTCTTTTTCATGCCACTTTAACTCATATACATCCAATGGTCATATCATCTTCAGGTAAATAATTCAAGTTCCAAACTTGATAAACATTCATGAATTAAAATTCAGAGTTAATAACACTAAGTTTCTTTGTTCAATCTAGACAAGACATGTCCTTAATAAGTAGTGATTCATTCTGATCCAGTATCGAAAATACATCACAACTATCAATAATAAGAAATTCCAAATTTCTCTGGCCAATTTCTAATTATTCTAGATTTTCAAGAGATATATGTTATTTATGTATACTCAACTAGTTCAAAACTTTGTTGATCTTCTTAAAGTGGTTCAATTCTCATTTGTGGCACTTGAACATTTCAAGATTTACTTTATTCCCAATAGTCTATTTAAAATAAACACTTTACTTAGAAAGACATCATTTTTTAGCAACAAACAATTTTTTCTCAATTGTATAAAATAGTATCATAGTGTTCAACCATAATTAGACACAAAAACTTGGGCATCAAACTTTATGTAACTTAACATCTTACGCAAGTCTCGCCTCCTCAAATCTCAAGAAAAGAAAAACTAGGTCTTTTTATTCGATATCATGTATGGAGTTTTATCAACCACTTTAACGAAAATAAGGTTTAGTGCGAGTGTCTTGGTTTATAAAATATAGCCTCAATATGACATCTTAAGAAGGTCTATGTGACACATCATAAATCAAATTATATCATATATAGTTCGATTTATCTTCTTAAAACATCATTTCTCAATTGACGTTCCTAGTGGAGTTAATTGCAAAACAATCTCATAATTTCAAAGATGATCACTTAAACTCTTGGCTCAAATATTATCTACCTTAATCTCATCAAAGTATGTTAATAGTTTCCAAGTGATTTTTTATACTCATTTTGAAATGTTCATAATAATTCAAAATTATGTCTTCCTGATAGGGTTTGTAATTCATTATAAAATAAACAATTTCATAAATTCTAGTTCACAACTAAGGTTTTTATGTCTGATACAAGCACCTTTTGTAGCTTTTACCTTCCCTTTATCTTTCTTTATTAAAATTCTTTATGTTACAAACCATATATATATATATATATATATATCTAAGGCCCATTTGTATAATTTTGTCTTACAATTTTAAACATCATATGCAACTGTAAACAATGTTCTCCATGTCTTTCAAATTATGTAGTTCAAAACTATTTTAATGAATTATAGATCAAATCTACTGTCAACTTTTGGCACATGAAAACTCAAGCCTTTTGAGATAATTAATATAGTTCTTTCATGTTCCAAACATAAAGACATATTAATAGGTTCTCAACCATTTTACAAGAATCTAGGAATTTTGCAATCTTATGCCCTTCCCGTGTGACTTATTGTTGGAGCATTTCCCGCAGTGTCACTATCATGTCATTAGTTTTCATGGCCCAAATCTTTCTTAAAGTCCAGTTTTATATTTGCTAACATGATATATAATCCTTGTACTAATAGATGGTACTTTAAAAGAGTCATTAATCTAAGATATACATCATTGTTTATATGGTTGATAACATTTATCAATTTTTTAATCACTTAGAAATTATTTTATCCTTACCAAGGATTGATCGCAATTACTCTGGATTAGTGTTACTAGAAGTTTAACATCTACACTTAGAATGTCATGTAGAATAATTTATTAGTGAGTAATTAAACTCCCACTAAATCAATAACCCTCATAAATATTAATTTAGTGGTCTAAGATCTATATTTCGCTTAATTTTGAGACAGCTAAGGCATGACACTCAAAATCAAGTTATTTAGGTAGGTAACCATTACCAATTGCATCATATGCAACTCTTAGGTTCTTTATGAGACCTAAACATCATATGTCACAACATGTTACATATCATATATGCCTAAAAACCAAAACCATTTTGATGGCTTTATTAAGTCAAACCAATTTAAAACATCCAGATAACTGTTACCCAGCTTGCCTCACCAAGATAACACAATACACCATTTGAAGGAAGACCCATATTGATGTGATCGAGGCCTTGACAAGTGTTTAAAATGGGTGGCATTAACTTAAAATCCTAATCGAGAGATTTTTATCAAGTTTTATGATCCATGTAGTGTTTTTACAATGATTAATTCCAGCATCTATTTAATTATGGAATATCATATATATACCCAATATACATGGAATAAAGATCATTAAAATAAAACAAGAATAAACATCTTCATATATTAATAAGGCATCATAAAACAAATCAAGGAAATTAAATACCTTAAAATTTTTCAAGTGCATGAAAGATTATATTTTCATTAATCTCATTAATTAAATATATCTCAATATAATTCTTATCGAACTCTATTTAATTAAAACCCCTTTTAATTAAATATTTTAATCAATATTAATAATAGTCCCACTAATTTAAATTGATATTAATTCAATTAAAACACCTTTCAATTAAATTAATTCAATCCAATTAATGAACAATAACCTCATTTAATTAATGGTAATTAATCAATTAAAACTTCTTTCAATTAATATATATAACTCAATTAATATAAATAGAGTTGTAATCCTATTACAACTTGGAATGGATAGCCTGATGGCTAAGTCATTCCAACGAGTCGGTTGATGAGGGATCGAATCCTACTATCAACAAAAGGCCACCTATTTATTTAGTTTTTGTAATCATATTACAAATAGACTTACTTCTAATTTTATTTTTTAATCTTGTTACAAGTTGAATTGCTAGCTAGGATGGCAAAAGCATTCCAGAAAGAGTTGATTGGCTAGGGATCGAATCCCACCTTAGCAAAATTCTTTTTATTTTTTATCAGTATCATGACTTTCATATCCCATAAAACCACCAACATATTAAATTACACATATCTATATATACAAATAGTGAGATCTTATCTGCCAAATTTGATGCGTGCCCATTTTGCGCATGTATGTGCGTGACGGTGCGACTACATCAACAACACCATGTTGATACTTTCACACTTTTGCATATAGATTAATTCTATTAAACGCAATGATGCAACCATATATAAAATATTATGATTGACTTATATATATCATGTATATCAAAAATAAGGGCACATTACAATTTAATTAAATCATGCCTATTGGCTCTGATACCACTATTGGGTTTCGGGGATCATGCAAAGTGGAAGTTTTTGAAACCTTTTCGAACATCCCTGAACCAAGATCCTATTGATTCCATTAAATTTTGTGCCAATAAAAAAAATTATACTTTATCAAGAATAACACCATGTTTGCCTTGTTTCGTGTTGATAGATTCCTTGAAGACGTTGTCAAATATGAACGTCCTCTATCAGAAATTAACACACGAACGGACGATCACAATCCGGCGTGCAAGCCTCAAAAATCCTCGGCCAAAAATTCTCACAAAAAATTATCTAAGAAAAATCTCTCTCGGGAATTCTCTACAACAACTGTGACGTTATTGTCTTATTTATAGTACACTAGGTCGAGTTGTAAAAGAACTCCATCTCCTAGTCACATTCCAAATAGAGTCCTAGATAAAGTCCAACTCTAAAAAGGATAGAGTCATAGAGAATCTACAATTAATAATCCAATAAGAGTTATAATTTATCTAAAACTCAAAAAAGAATTAAATTCATACTATAATTTCAATTAGAGTCCTATTCAAAATAAGATTTACTAAGAGACAAAATTTCTAGTCGCACTAGAAATGTATGAGAATCTTGAATCCTACTCAAACTAGGACACTTAATGAGAATCTTCAAAATGAGTTTTATCAAATAAAATTCATTAACCCAAACAATATTAAATCGAGCAAATTCGTTTTTTGTGTGCGACTCAATAGGTTCATACAACGTTGGTAGTGAACTAAAACCATTTTGGTATATAAGTCATAAGCGGTCTCTAGCAAGGCATTATGTCTACCCAAGTAGCATGAAGATCAATAAATCGATACAACCTAACAGACAATGTATATCATATCCTTTTGTTATATGATATCTTTTGATTGAACATAAGACATGGAATGTCACCCTTATAGTTCAATCTACCGGTCTCAATCTCCGAGTAGACTAAAATTGTCAAGTGACATTGATCCAATCAATTCACTAGACATGTCCATTTATCAGTCTCACATATCGAGGGGCCCAATAGATATCTCTCTCTAAAAAGAGGGATAAATTCCATTTTGATCACACAACATCCACACAATAGTCGAACAATAACTAATCACAATCTTTATGATCATCCAGTTAAAGACAACGTTTGATTGTATCAAATAATTGTGTTCCAAATGTTAGAGTCTCTGGCGATCTCAAGTCAAATGACTAAATGATATAACTCTCATGAGAATTACTTATGACATTGACCATGTAGTGTTCTCATAGTGGGTCTGTCCAGCATTTGTTCCTAACAGATACCCATTATCTTGATCCATATCCGTATACGCATAATCATCACATGATTATCAATCAAGACTCATACTAGTCTCAATTTATTATTGTTCCTGCAATAATAACTGACTAGGGTCATTTAGAATAATACAATAATTATCCATGGATACTATTATAAAAGAAACATGCGTCTACTTATGAAGTTTGTTTATGTATCTGCTACATTATTTGTTATTGATGTTCTACAATCCTACACGAATCCAATACTGAGTAATCACTTTGTAAAATTAAAATAAAATTTGTAAGTTCTAGTTTTTTAGCAATTTCAGTGAGAAAATGACTATTTTTTAAATCTAATTTCATATTTAGATTTCTTGTGAAATCCCACTAATTTTACTATAATGAAGTTCTGGATTTGGATTTGTTTTTATAAAGTTATGAATTGTTTAAATTGTAGGACTAAAAATGAAATTCTGCATATTATTGTTATGAACTAGCCTCTGTAATTTGGTCATAAATTCATTATGTTAAATCGAAATGGACTCATTGTGGTGGCAATTAAAATCTAACTCAAAAGGTAACAACTTTCGCCTACTGAAATATTTTGAAATTTGAATGTTTTCATGTCTACAAATCCTCTCCAACTTTGATGATGAATCTGAGATTTTGGGGTTTTCCTAATGTCCTATTTTTTTAGCATAACTCCCTCATTTCTTATTAAATATAGCTCAT
Source organism: Stephania yunnanensis (assembly GCA_039657365.1). Classification (NCBI taxonomy): domain Eukaryota; kingdom Viridiplantae; phylum Streptophyta; class Magnoliopsida; order Ranunculales; family Menispermaceae; genus Stephania; species Stephania yunnanensis. Next base: position 23,219,387 of record CM077583.1, read on the forward strand.
TTTTAGTATTATGTTCTAGGATATGTTTCTTAGGCTTTAATAAGAAATCATAAATTTTGAAGCTATGGTTTAAAAGAAATGAAATTTACAATGTTGGTTTGAATCTAAAACTGTTTTAAGTAATTTTGGTAAAACTTTCGTATATCCTTTTATTCTTATCGAGATTGCACAAACCTTATAGTTCTAGAAAACTAAAACATAGGCCAACAACTTTGTCCTATGGGAAGGTCTTAGGATTTGAATGTTTTCATGCCCAAAAATCTGCTGCAACACATGAGTGAAATTGAAACTTTATTTGGTAATTAGGAGCTGATTTGCGAAGATCAACTTAAAACTCATTCAACCAATTCTAATACATAATAAACACGCTTAGTTGACTTCAGGGACTAAGGGAACATAACTCGGGTACTAGGAGCAAGTCAAGCAGATTCAGAAGTTCGTATACTAGTTTGGAGTGTTTGAAAGCCTGTTTAAGCTAAGAATTGTGTGAATTGTAAGTAAACTGATTGAGATATTTCTCTTTGTTTCATTTCTCGTTATTGCTTCGTAATTATAGTTATTCGTGCTGCTACACTTCTTTTATTCTTGGTGCCCTGATTTATATGCATTATCTCATTATATGATTGTGAAATTAGAATATGTTTTTAGGTTCATGGTTTAATTTATGGTGTACGCGACCCACTATGTATGGGACCCGGTGATGTCGGTATTTAGACTAGTATGTGAAATGGGCATACTATATGAGGTTGATTAAATGATTAAGTGGCGACCAACGAAGTGCTATGTGTGCTGACCTATTACATAAGGTCAATATGTTGTGTTTCACAACCAATCAACATTATAACAGGAAATCGCTAAGTAAATCGGTGGGGGTACAGAACCTTATTTCCATCGATTTAAATAATGAATTACCAGCGAATCCACTTAAATCCTTGATTCGCTAGGCCATAATCCAAGTTTTTAAAAGAAAACCCCCAATTCACAATACATAGCTTGTTTCACATACATAAACCATTGCACCTACTCGATTCAAATACCAAATTTTTGCTTAGATTCAACCTTCCTAAGCTATAGTTTAGTGTATTTAAGTGTTTCCTACTTCAATGTTGTTTCGTTCCACTAAAAAGAAGGCAAGTTTGAGAGTGTAGAGCCATAATAGGGCTTGAGCAAGGGAATTTTGAGTAGAAGCTTGGAAAAGAGATTTAGAGGAGTTCAAGATTTTATAACTTGAGGGATTCACTCTCAAGAAGGTAATCACAAAAAAACCTAGCTTTAAAAATTGAGAATTTTATTTTTGATGAATTTTTAAAATTTTAGATGAAGAATTGATTTCAAAAATTGTTTATTGGAATTCATTTTACTACTATTGATAAATGATTTCATTTATATAAATAGAATAGAAATAGTGAATATGATGATTCTTGATTTACAAAGCAAAAATTCTTGAGATTTTGATATTTATTGATTCAAAGATTTTGCTATGCTATTGGTTTGAAATTAAGCTTCAAATAAGTTTGGGGTCTGTTTTGTTTTAGAAAGACTTGAATTTATCATGTTGTATGTTTGATTTTATTATTATTAATATTAATATTAATATTATTATTATTATTATTATTATTATTATTATTATTATTATTATTATTATTATTATTATTATTATTATTATTATTATTATTATTATTATTATTATTATTATTATTGATGATACTTGGTATTTATTTCTATCTTGATTTCTTTCTTTATGGAGAATTTATCCATATGATAATTTGTTCATTAATTAATTTATTTTATATAATTCGTTAATGTTTCATGAGGTACATTTCTTTTGTCAAAAACCCGACTTAATCTTTAAACTTTAAGGACATGATTTGGGATGAGTTTTTGGGTATTTAGGTGAAGTGAAGTATGAAGAAGCAAAGTATGGAAGATTCAAAATTCATAATCTATTTATTCAATATTTAAAGTTAACTGAAGTTTTCAAATTTTTGAAGAAGATACAGATAATATTTCTTCATTTTATTTTATTTAGTAAAAAACTATGAATTGAATATAATTTGGATATAAATAGAAGTGATATTTTTATCACCCTTATGATAGAAAGGAATTGTTATACTCTATTTGACTTAACTAGATTGTGTATGCATTAGAAGAGTTTAGAGAGATTGATTGTTTTGTGTTAGACATGAAATATGGGTAGAAGATGGAAACAAAAGTGCAAGACAAACGATACAAATCTCTAAGAATCTAGTTATACAAAGATTGTTGGTTAAGTATTTTGTATATATAATATAATGAAAAAAAAACTTATGTCACAATTAAGGGAAGAAATAGGAAATTAGCCGATAAAGCTTTGCTTAGTAGGAAAGAATATTTCTTTAACTATAGTAAAAGTAAGAAGTGCTAATGGGAGTTCTTAAATGAAAAAATAGAGAGAACCATAGGTTCTAAAGGAAATGAAGCAGAGAATCTAGTGGTGAGACAAATATGAGAACGAATTCCTATAAAAATAATAATGGTATCCAAACGAAATGGAGTAGGGAGCCGTATGAGTAAAAAAGAAAAAAGATATGGGATGAAAAATGAGAGATATTTATATATATATAGAAAAATGGAAGAATATTTATTAAAAATAAACTCTTAAAATAAAAGATTTAGCTCAAGTACTTATAGCTAAGTTGAATGAAGTATTTCTTTTTCCAACATTTCAACAATTGAACATGATAATAATATTTATTGGTGTCTTAAAATTTTCTATCGACTTTGGTTGTGGTGGTATTTTTAAATATTATTTGAAATTGAGATTGGTTTAATGATTCTTTTTTCTTGAAATTTTATATTAGTCATTGTAAGCTTGATGCTTGTTAGTGGAGCTAGAGAATGCCAATATAGTGTTCTGCCCTCGGTATTGATTGAACTTTAAGTTCTGAGGTGTTTTGTGTAAAGATGGTTAAGTTGTCATTTAAGGGGTTATTCTTTAAATCATTCTATTCTATCATAGTTTTTATTTACATGAGCTTAATATGTTTCTATTTAATAATCACTTCTCTTTAAGAATCCGAGTAAGTATATATGAAATTAGAATAAGAAATGAAAAAAGAATATAATTGAGAGTATTCTTTGGCTTGTGATAGCAAAGTGTTAAGTTTGGGGGTATTTGATAAGCCAATAATTAGAAGTGTTTTATAGTATATATTAGGGTGATTTTAAATGTAAAAGGCTATATTACACTAGTTTCTTATTATTTTTTGTGATTTCAAGTTATATTAAGGTTATATGAATATATGAAGAAAAATGAAGAAAAGAAAAGAATTCGGTCAATTGAAGAAAATAGACAACGATTCCATATCGATTCAGGAAATACACTGGGATTCGCTGGGTAAATCGGTAGCATAGAAGTCCAACAATTCATCAGCAGTTCAAAAAACAAACTAGGATTTGCTACAAAATAAGTGAACCACATAGTCATTATTCTACTAGTTATCCCATCGATTTAGCTGAGAAAGATGATTCAGTCAGGGTTTGTTGATGTCGGCGACGAGAATATTGGATTAAAATTAGGGATTTGAGTTTGATTTGGATATGTACTACTTAGTATACTATATATATGACCCTAGGGCTTCGAAATTAAATGCCTTGATTAGCCTTGATTAACCTTGAGTGCCATTGAAAGTCATTGATTAGTTTTATATTGTTTTCAATTGAATGTGGTTTTAGTTTTATTGTTCTTGCTTTCTAAGATTCTTTGGAGATTCGAGTATTCGATAAAAGCGTATTTTTCATTAATGTCTTTTATTTGTTTTATTGCAATGTTTATTTTGAATATGTGTGAGTAGTTTATTAATCTAAACAAAGTCCACACATGAACTTAAACTGTTTTGCAATGTAGTCATAACGAACAAGAATTTGTGTTTAATGCTTTAAACTTAATCATATACTTCAATTCACGATTTCAATAGATATGTTAATGTGTATTACAGTCAAGGAACTTTGTATTGCATACATAGTCTAGAATATGTATTGTGATGTTTAGTTTCTAAATCTAATGTAAAGTCGTAACTAGGATTATTTTAAAAGGTCTTTTAATGTTTGTATATCTTAGGTGAATTGTGTTCAAAGTTTGATATTAATTTAGAAAATTCCGATAATATTGTCTTAGTAGTAAGAAGTTTTCATAGAGTGTAATGCGATGAGTCGCTAATTATGCTATGTTTTGATACACTTTTGTTATGAATTCCTAGACTTTTATCTCCTTTTATACTCATAAATTGTTTTTTGTGTTTTCGAAGTAAATACATGCTATTGAACAAAAGGAGTGATTCCCCACTAAAATCTAGTTAAAGAGCTAAATAAAGGCTCAACGAGCACTTTTGGTTGTGATGAGATATCTAAGGAGTCGTTGGACAAGATTTGATTGGATTGGAGGAAACTCATCGGTCACATTGCGTATTAAGCCTTGCGAAGATCCAGGAGAAAAATGGAGCTCAAATTCCTTTGGGGGAGAGAGATTTGATTTGATTAAATTTTTTATTCATGCATGTTAAGAAAGAAAAAGATTCATCACTACTTTGGGAGAGAAGGAGATTTTTTGCTAAAAATCAAGGAAATTGAGATCCAGGAAATTTAGATCCAAGTTGAAGAATCAAGCCAACACAAGTTGGGGTTCCAAATAGATTGAAACAAACAAACCCTAGGTATGAACATCTCCACTATTTTGCTCAATTGAATGCACGTTTGGGGCATTTAGGGCTGAAATCTTGAAATGGAAGTGAACCCGTCAATCATATAATGATTTTGAAACTAAATTTGTGAGTTCAAATGCTTTTTAAATAAGCTCAATCATGGTTGTTGAATTTTGATTAAAATGTATAAGTTTGAGTTCAACGATTTGGGCTTTGGAATTGATTCTAATTGGGACTAAAATTTTTATTTATATGATTGTTAAGTGCATGAGTTTTAATGTCTTTAGGTGTATTTTAGTATGGTTTTAGTGTTGGACAGGATTGAGTTATAATTTGGTTAATGATGATCAATGTGCTCTTAGTGATAATGGTGGTAATGCATGAATGCTATGTATTTGAAGAAATGTCACAATGTAAAGTTGCAAGAGTATATGTAGATTATGAACTCTCTAACTTATTTGGATTCATTTAGACTCCTTAGAACTTAATTTTATTAGGAAAATCATTTATGTGTTGTCATAACACATTGGTATGTTTTGTTTCAAAAAAATGAATTGTGTTGTAGTTTGATAATATGAATTAGTTGAAAGTGTTGAGAATTCATGAGTTCTGACTCTTTGAACTATTTTATTGATTTGAAGGGATTATTAGGACCAAAGTGGAGTATAAAAACAGATGGGATTACTGTCATGAATGCTATTAAATTGAAATGAGATGATTGGATGATTTGGAATCTTTAATTAAGCTAAAATTATAGTTGAAATACTATGTATCATAAATTCCTCATTTCTTTCCAAAATTGGTTGATTTGTTTATGTAATATTTTTGGGTGTTTGCACAATCTTCTCATAAAAAATCACATTTTTTGGATATGTGGTTTGAGAGTTATGAGTTTTCCAACACTGTTGATCTGCAAATCTCTCAAGTTGAATTGTTTTGGTATTTTAAGCATAACTCTCACAATTTTCATCGGATTTCAGTGTGCTTTAGCATTTTGTAAAGCTAATACATAGAAAGAAACTTGAGTTCATTATTTCTTAAATATTTATTCATTATTTTATCGAAAATGGGTTGAAAATCAGTGCTAATCCATTTAGATATCCCTTTTGCAAGTATTTGGATGTCGGGGCCTCTTTCGAGGGCCTCAACTAGTCTAAAAATAACGAAAAACTCCAGAATAGTTTGAAGTACTATAAATTAAGTTCCTTAAAAGTTTCAAGTGATTTTGAGGTGTTTTGAATGATTTTCCAAATGAGTTTTGAAATAGGAAAAACTTAGTTACTTAATGAGCTAGTTTTTTACTTAAGGTGCGAGGGTATCAAATGATGTTGGAATTGAACCAAAGTCTCCATAACATGTTATTGTATCATAGTAAAGGTTTTCACCTAGTTTCATAATTTTTTGGTGTGTCTAACTCAGTTTTCAAGTCATGCTTCGAATAAGAAATTGATAATTACAAATAAGGACTTAAAATTTTACTTAAAGTCTCAAATTTGGATTTTGATCAAATTGATGAGATTTTATCACTAACAACCTTGGTTTAAAGATAATAGACTTCAATGAACCAACAACTAGAATTTTGAAAATTTTTATGAGTGTTTTAGCCGCTTTTCAAGTTGCATAAAAACCAAGTTCTTAGAAATTATTTTAAGGTCCTTGAGGGACTATTTTGCAAAACAACGCATTAAACCAATTTGAAATGATTGTCAACGAACTTTGATGATTCAATAATGATTAGAGAATGTTTACAACGTTGCAACACCTAGTTTGGGTATTTTGGTCGAGTTAAGGGCCAAAAGGGTATTTAATATGATTAAAAGAGACCTCTCGGGGTTATTCATTTACATCAAGACTTTGTACATAGTAAGAATAAGTGACTAAGGACTCCCGAGGATATAGCATAAACTTTTTTAAAATACATTAAAGTTGTGATTTGGTCTAAGTTAAATAGAAAAGACATTGAGAAAAATAGTAGACTGCTTTGCAATGAACTGAGATAATCAAACTTAAATAAGCTTTAACGCATACCAAATGAACTCTAATATATACGAGGGGCCTAGAGCGTCAATACCGAGTATCAGGAGTGTTGTACGGACATGTGGGAGTCGTGTTTATTTCGGATATTATTGCAGTTTAAGGTAAGTAAACCAGTAAGAGCGTCGACTTGATTTCTTTTCAACTTTTTATTTTTAATCTCTTGAAAAACATGTTATACTTGTATTTCATTCATATTTCAAATGGTATAGGGTCTAGATAGTCCACCAGTTGTTTCATCTTATAGGTTAAGCATCTAGAGTTACTATAGCTTCTCGTTGAGGACTATTCAAGGGATAAAGCATCTAAGGTCATCGTGGCTTACGTTGATAGTTAAGGGGCTCTTGGAAGTGACTCAATGAGTCTGTAGTGCCAGGAAAATCACGTCGAGGCAGTTAGAAGTGGCCTTGGGCCCGTTGTGTCAACTTCAAGTTGTATTATGGTTTAAGGACCCAAAGTTTGGACTGGATTACCTATTTTCCTATCTTTCGCTTCCTTACCACTTTATTTTCACTGCCTACTCGATTAGTCTGTTTATCATGCACTTTGTTATTTTATTTATAGCTTTCTTTAAATACCGACATGATTTAAAGACTATTATTACTCAAAAATAATGTTGAATCTCTTCTGGTTTTACTTACTGGAATTATCTATGTTGTTGGTAACAATTGCAAGTCCCTTGATTAGTAAGGGGAATGAGTCTGTACTTTGTGATTTCCTCTTAACTACCCTCGGAGTCAGCTCCATTACTTTTACTTCGTAGTTTCTTTTGCTATTTTGTTATATATATGACTATGTATTCATGATGTTTTAATATATTTGCGTACTTGGGGATGTGAGATACACTTGATGATATATGTATATGCGTATTGTACTCTTTATCACAAATTATATGTATGATATCACACCGTTTAGTGGATTTCCACATATAGGTTGTCCTGACTTTAATTCTAATTATCAACAATCTTGTTTAAATTGTTTTAAATTGCTTATAATGTTGTAATTGACATTAAAGTTATCATCATGAACTTTGTAACACTAATAAGGGCAATAAGGAAAATCGATTTGAAATAGAGGTTGACTAGGCATGCGTTGGCTGAATGAAAGTTGACTAGGGGTCTATGTAAGTCTAGTGCTAGGGGAGCCAGTTTGTGGCGACTAGGGTCGTCACATATACATATGACTCTGGAGAGATCAAAAGATTTATAGTTTTGAATTATGTGGATTCGCAAGATTCTTACTATCTAGTTCGTTGTATTTATAGTTCAAAATTCAGTGGATTCTCATTCATTAACTTAGAAATTGAGTAAAGTTTGAGAAGAAGATCAGAGGAGGTCAGCAAGAACTATTGTGGAAATCTTATGGATTTGGAAAGGAGTTGATCAAGCTAGGTGTGGTGTACAACTAGGTAATTCTACTTACACTAATAATTTAGTTTTAATTTGATGAATTTATGATATAATTGAGATGTGGCTATTGAAATGGTCATGGTGGGTGTTTTAGGGTCTTTGGAAGGTGAGAGCAGGGATTTCAAGGTGTTGGAATCTTGAGAAAACTCTGAATTGAAAGTGCATAATTTTAGGGTTTTCCAGCACATAGCGTGCTAGCCGTGCTAGCTAGCATGCTACCTACATGTGGCGCACTAATAAGGTTGACTAGCACGCTAATAAGGTCACTGGCATGCTAGAAAAGTCACCCAGGGCGCTTGGTGCTCTAACAGCAGCAAAATCTATAGTTTTCTAAGTTAAAATTAAACATTTTAAACAAGTCAAATATCCAAATTTAAGGTCTAAACACATTCTAAAACGTATGAAATGATATAAGGAGATTATGGAAGAGTCTCGAGGGCTCCGATTATGTTTTGAGGTGTCGGGAGGTCGGATTAGCTAAGAAGTTTGCGTTGATTGTATGTAAATTGATTGAGATATTTATTTACATTTCATTCTTGCTTTATCATTCATTACCAGTCATTTGGACCAATTTTTCTATTGTATTTTAAATGTCATGACTTGTTTCTTATCTCATTTCATGAGTTCATTATCATGGTATTGGTTGTTGGTTAAATAGTTTCATTGACTCTAAATCGTGTGCTATGTCATTCTTGATAGTCGAGATATTTGTTCAAATGAAATAGCATGCTATTTGGTAGGTGTTTAATGGTATTGTAAATCTATTTTACTTTGTGCATTAGCTATGCAATTACATTGTTGGATTCCCAAACCATTTCATTTATTGGGTTATGAACGTAGTTCTTATATCTAGAACCATGATATGATGAGATAGCAGCGGCACACGGGGTCATTAGATTTTTGGAGTTGTCGAGATCTTACCACTAACTTGTGCAGGACACGGGGTATGAGACCCGGGGTTGTTGGCAAGTATACATCACATGTGAGGGGCACTTATGAGTATATATATATATGAGATGAGCATTTGTAAGGATGTGAAAGCATTCATGGTATTGTTTACACTCTAAATAGTGGAATAAGGTTGATGTGGCGTAACTTACGGCCGACCAACCGTAGATCATTACTCCTTAGCTTGCGTCACTTGCATATTGTTTAACTAGGGTATCTTATAGCATGATTTCTTTTCGGCATAGTTGCTATTATTGTGCTTTCAGATACTTGTTACATATTTGGAAATGTGAACAAACTTCTCTCAGCATTACATTCTATTTTCTTGTACTCACCGTCTTTTTTATGACGGTAGGTGCAGATCCATTGAGTAGTAAACTAGGTAAAGAAAAGATTGGCAATTACCTTTGAGCCAGTAGAGTGCTGCTATATTAGATTTTGTAGGTTTATGGTTTTGTTGTATGACTTCTATACACATCTTTCATATACTTTGAGTCCGACTATACACACCGCGGTGTTAACTTAGTGCACCTCAATTCTGAGTGCACCCCCGATTTGAATTTGATTCATAAGGGACCCCAATTTTTGGGATAAATGCCTCGAAATATCCTCCATCCTTTTCCAACACATTCCATCGCACCCCACAAGCAAAACTAAAGAAATCTTGATTTTTGACACCCTAATATCTAGATTCATTTGAAAGCATCATTCTCGAAATTGGCATCATTGCCACCATCTTCAATTGATTTGATTTTGATATATTAGTCGTGTTTTAGGTGGATCAGAACTATCCGAAGAACTGAGTAATAAGGATCGACTATTACAGTGTGTTTCCCTTTAAATTTAATGAAATTGATGTTTATATGGTGGTTGTGTTGTTGTATTTTGTTTATATTACACTTTCGTAGCACTTTCCATCGATCTCTGGGTTAGGTTTTGTGTTCGTCGATGTTCGGTGGTTTAGGGCCAAGGGTACACTTTGTTATTATGTGACTAGGTACTGAATTGGAAGGCTAAATTTGCATACATATTGTTCGATGTAAGGGTACCAAGTTTGTAGTCTTTCACTCATTTAGTAACCCCCGAGTTTAAGTGATAGGTTCGGTTAAAGCATACTGAACCATTTGTTTGAATTCTTAAACTTATAGTTTAGTTTGAGGTAACCAATTATACGATAACACACTCGATTTGTAAACACCAAAATGTTCATAAAAGTTTGTATGTGAGTCTCGAAGTAATTAGTCAGGTGGAAATGACTTAGTTCGGTAACATGGAACTGAGTACAATACCATAAACTCGTCATTATAGTACCGACATCAAGTGATTCACCTCGATATTGTGGTACCTTACATATACTAAAACACAATTTTAATATATTTTTCATTTAATTTCCATATATATGATGATGAAATCTCAAGTGTTTAATCATTCAGTAAGGTATGGCCTAGAATAATACCACTATTACACATGAGCAAGCCGGTGCCAATGAGAGTAGACGAGCAAAGGGAGGTGTTTCCCATGAGGGTGGTGGTAGGATTGCCCAAACAACATCTCATAGGAATAGGAAAGCAATAGAGCATGTTGTCAAGCATGCTTGTAATGTGAAGGCAAAAGATGTCGATGATGATAATTCACGTGTAGGTGAGGCCCCAGAAAAAAACTTACGTTAGCTTATGTAGAAGATACATAGTCTGATTCGGAATGAGCAGAGTCTAGTGGAGAAGAAGACTAGGATGTTGATGAATTTTAAAGTGAGTCTAGCAGTAATGTCAGTGGGGAAAATGGTGACGACGATGGCGATGAGCATGTTGGTGATGATGCCAATAAGGATGGTGACGATGTTGGTGAGTTTGATGGTGAAGGTGATGGCCAGTCTAATGGTGAAAGTGATGGCGAGGGGTGCTGGTAGGAAATGTGATAAAACCAATCGTGGCAAGAAAGACATTGGCAGCACAGTCAATGCCAAGACAAACAGTCCCAGCATAGTGAAGGGCAAGACAGTTGGTGGCAAGATAGTGCAAAAAGATCACTGGTAAGATAGTTAGTTAACAAGAACTAAGAAGGATGTTCCTAAAAAGGTTCATTGGAAGAAGAAGACATGTTAACTCCTTTCCTAAGTGGGTCATCTGAACGATCCCTATTACTAAGCATCAAAGACCATGTGGTTAAAGCGATTTGGAGGAACGAGGTAAAACTTTGTTTCCAATTTGGTATTTTATTTATGTCATCAGTAGTTATTGAATAGTATTACTAATGCATTTACTTAATGATTTTTCAGCATTGACTGTTGTTGAAGTGCATAAACCACGGTGCCCAATTAGCGGATTGGGATTTGCAGCGTTGCCACACTAACATTGCTACCTTATAGAGGATCATTCGGAAGTCAGAGTTCCAGTTGCTTCCTCAAGAATTTAGACAATGTTGGGTTGTATGCATGGGTGTAGTTGCTCTTACCTACTTATATCATGAACTTGGTGCGGCGTCACGAGTTGAAGTCTCTCAGATTGCCAGCTACTTGACATTGCTTGAGGTAAAATGATTTGGGACTTACGTTTATGACTAGTAGTTCAATCCACTATTGTTAACTGATCCAATATTGCTTACCATAATGTGGGGGTGGATCCACAATCATCTCAATCCGAGACTTGCGTGGTCAAGTGCAAAGTACGTGGATACTCTCCTTCGTGTTTGTAGGTGACTCCCTAAACTAAACCAGGGTTAGGCGATGAGTATATTCATACTATTCGCAGAAGCTTGAATGCCTTACAACCAAATGAGGTTTAACTTACATTTGAAATTTCTCACGGTATGTTAATGTTGTGAACAAATTTTAATATAATATACTTGGTGCCTTCTTCGAATAGGTGACATAGGACCCTTACTTTAAGTTAAGGTCTAATGGCATTCCTATCTTCGAGTTCTGCACTAGTTGCATTATGTACATGGATGTGATCAATCCTTATCACCCAGACAGGTTACTACGATAATTTGGTCACGTGCAAGGGATTTTGAACCCTCCTTATAATATTTTCAAGTATATTTTCAAGTACAACTTTCAAGCCAAGATGAGGGATAGGTGTCATAATCATGTGCTTGCACCCGAAAGTAGATAAGAGAAGGTTGTGTTAGAGTGGGACTGTATAGCAAGTTATCTTGACTCGTTCATTGAACGATCACATAATAATGTTGAGAACCCTATATATCGCGATGACAGCTTCATTAGTGATTTCTTAGTTGATGGAAGTACAGTGGAGGTAAAATCTATATACTACTTAGAAAATTTTGTTAGTAGATTCAAATATATGGCATACTAATTCTTTTATTCAAATGTTTTTTTTTTCAACGAGTCAGATTAACATTAGATATCGCGTTGGCCTGGCTCCACTTGCTTGAAAAAGAGCTTATCGTTAAGTCCGCGAAGTGAGTGGCAAACAATATCATGAAGTACTCGTCTAGGAAAGGTCCCGTCACTATTGCCACTACAACTACAACCACTACATCTGCGAGAACAGGAACAATTAGATCATCCCAACACGACAGTACAAGAACAATTAGAACATCCCAACATGATAGTACCAGTTATGCTTGGGGTTCAAAATATGTTTGGTATGGCAAGAAAGGGAACAAGTGATTGTGTTCATTGTTGCAAACTTTGTTGATTGATGGTTATTTGATAATGTGTTATTAGTTTGGTATTTGATACTGTGTTTTATGGTTTGGTATTCGATACTTTATTGTTGTATGGAATGTTATTTGATTGTGTTGTTAGGCATAGATGGTTACTTGATATCGTGTTAATTTTTGGCTTGTTGTTAGTATGATTCTAGATTTGGTATTTGCTTCCTCATGTATGCTCCGTAGACTCGGTGTTATATTACTGAAAGCAAAGTGTCTAGCTTGGTACCTATACGCCGAGTTTGAGGTGTCAATGCTTGGTCTCGTACGAAGGAAACAAAGTTGCACCCCCAACGAAACTCTTAGTGCACCTCAAACCATTATGTTGGACAACCAATTCGGTACCTAGTAACCAACTGAAAATGTAGACAACAAAAAGAAATTACAAATATTGAAAAATAACAGACATGAAATGAACATTAATAGCAAGTAACCATAGGAACAAGGTTCATATAACATTGTCAGACACGACTACAACACATACATTGCTCAAGTTTTCATTCAAAAAGCCAAAAACAAGAATCTCGAACACATAAAATTGTTCAACTAAGTAAGCATATGAATGTTGGGTTTTGGGGTTCATGCGCAGCGAAGATTACAAAATAGTTTTGACAAAACCCCAACAAGATCCGAATCTAATTCCATTAAAAAAGTTTAAACCATGAAAAACTTAATCATACCTCAATCGCGATATACATTTCTGAAGGTTGATTGATCTCTAAGGCGTTGCCAACGACGAACGCCCTCTATCAGCAGTCTACACACGAACGGCGGCCGATATTTGAAGTGCTAGCTTCGAGAGAATACCAAACATTTTTGTTTCTCTCCAAAACGATCCAGAGCATACCAAAAACCCTAAGTCGTTTCTAAAACGAAAATAGAGTTTCGACCTTTTTCTTTTTGTACCTATGTTCTAACTTAAAGCGTCTATTTATACAACCCTTGTATATAGACGGTTAAGTAAATTACACATATACCCTAACTTAAAGAAGTATAAGTGTAATACAACATAAGGACGTTTCTGTCATGAATTTTATCACATAAAATTCATTTTTCTGAATCATCTTAAAATCTCGCAAAACCATTCTTAGTGTGCGACCCAATAGGCTCATACAACGTTGGCAGTGTACCAAAATACATTTTGGTATACAAGTCATAAGCAGTCTCTAGCAAGACATTATGACTACCCAAGTTGTACGAATATCAAATCGATACAACCTAATCAATAGTGTATATAACATCCTTTTGTCACACGATATCCTTTTGATCAAACATAAGACATGGAATTGTCATCCAACATGTTCAATCGTACTAGTCTCGATCTCTAGGTAGATTGAAAACATCCAAGTGACATTGATCAATATCAATTCACTTAGACTAGGCATTTTAACAGTCTAACACATCGAGGGATCCACTAGATATCTCTCTTTATATTAGATGGACAAATTCTATCTCGATTACACAATTTCGTCACATTGCTCACACAATAACCAATCACAACCTTTATAATCATCCGGTTAAAGACAACGTTTGATTGTGTCAAATTACTGTGTTCCTAATGTTGAAGTCTCTGGCAATCTCAAGTCAGAGGACTGAAAAAATATACCTATCATGAGAAACAACTATGACTTAATCCATGTGATGTTCTCATAGCGGGTCGGTCCAGTACTTTGTTCCCTAACAAGTACTCGTGATCTTGATTCGTATCCCTATACGTATAATCATCATATGATCATCAATCAAGACTCACACTAGTCTTAATTCATTATAGTTCCCAAGTATAATGATCGACTAGGGACATTTAGGATATTTCGTAAATACCCATGGATCTTATTATAATGTAAACATGCAAATTAATTATAATAAACAGCAAATGAAATCCTCTATTTTATTAACTAAAAGTATTCATAAAGACAGTTAATGGATTGACCTAGGGCACATGCCCCATCAATGAAATCCAAGTGACATTCATAAACAAAAAACTTCAAAATATTTTCAACAACTATCATCTGCTAAAAAAAGGTCAATAAGTCCATAGTTCATTCAAGACAACTATAGATGGTGTCCCTAATTGATCTCCATCCTTCATTGATGGGGTTTCTAATATGATGAAGCCTTCTCTCCACTAACGCGAACCTTTATTTACATGTGTCCCATAATGCAAATATTGGAGGTAATCGGGAACTCGGTTTCAACCTTACCTATTAAATAATGAGCATACATAGCAATGACATAATTAAAAGTTAGTACAACAAGGAAAATAGCAATAAAAGTGGAATGACTAAATGACATAGACAATGATGAGATTATTACCCCAATGAAGTGAATGGCGTCTACAATGGAGATTCCAACTATTACACGACAACTAAATTCTGGAGGTGGCTTGCTTTTGGATGGAGAGAATGTCAAACACAACGTATTGGATATAAGAACAACCATCACATTCAATGAGGTGGATATAATGAGTCCCATATCAGGAAGTGACACCCAATTTTCCACTGATGTCGCATTCTTATCACATTGAGTCACAACAACTAATTGGGTAAAGTCCTATTTCCCATAAATATTGACCCACGAATCTCGATTCGCCATCAACTCCTCTACCATTCGTCCCTTACACTCATTCATTCATTTTTATCAGGCAAACCTAAGCACTTTGCTACAACCTGAAACCCGCAGTGACCATATTCATCAACATTAAATATCCCATCAACATGGGGCTCCCATATTTTCGGATAGTGAGATGATAATCTGGAAGAAGAGGCAGACGTGCCCTTAAAGAAACTAGATGTCTTATGAACTTTTATTGGGACGACCCAGTACCGATGGACGAGTCTCAACTGATGGATGGATATGAACTAATGGACGGATCTCAACTGATGTTATCTTAACTGATGGAACCTCAAAAGATGGAAACTCGGATGATGCTATCTCAAATGATGGATGAATCTAAACGAATGGAACCTCAATTGATGGAACCTTAAATGATGATATCTCAACTGATATTGTAGATGAAGAATTCTTCCATTTCACTGATGCTGCAGAAAAAGACCTCAATGGTCTGAATAACTTCTTTTTAGCAGAAGTAGTCTCCACCTATATAAGTACATACTCAAATCCAGACGACTCTCTCTTTGTGGAATTATCATAATCCACATCAGTCTTTTTTGGCTCCTTTCCTGTCTTCTTTCTTTTTCTTTTGAGCTTTTTTTTCCCTTTTCTTTTTGCAACAGGTTGCCTCCCCTTTGTCTTGACTTTCTCTCAAGGAATGACGACAGGTGTAGACGAATGAACACTAATCTCCTTAAGCTGTTCGATGATCCTAATGCGTGCATCCTTCTCATTACAACATTCAAACTTTTCGATAACTCGTTGAATCTTAGCATGAAAGTCGCACTGCGACTAACCAACAACAACATCAAGAATAAGGCTCAACTTATGTCAATACATGTCGATGTCCTCAAGTGTAATCAATGAGCTAGCTAATAAATGAATTCCAATCTTATGCATACAAGAAAGCCATTGTATCCTGCGTAAGTGACATCCATACATCTTCTCATCAATTCCTACCCTCTCAACCATTGGGAACTCATTTTTAATTAATTATAATGCCTTAATAGTCGCGTGTTGGTTGCCAAACATGCCATGAATGATTTTCCATAAAGTTTCAAAATTTGTCGCTGAGTTCTCTAGATGACGTTTAAGGGTAGAGTGTGCATATTCAACCCTTTGAGTAGTCGTGATACCAAGGTGCTTAACTTCATTCATCAATGAGGAGAAAAAATAGTCCTTGTGAAGGCTCACCCCTGTGTTGTTCAAGTAAGCAAGCAAACCACGCTTACTACCATACTCATTTGAGTTTCCTGCAATGTAATTTAAATCGCCCCTCGGATTTGGCGTACATCAATAAGTTCCATCTCTTAATGAAAATACTAAAATCCTCATCCCTTGCCTACATCTTCTTGGTTTTGGTCAAAATATTTTTATTGATGTGCCAAGTACACAGAAGATGTCTAGTATCCAAAAAGACTTCACTAATTAGCCACAACTCCCTATTGGTAACAATGATAGTTGGTGTCCTCACCTATATAACAATCCATTGACAATTTGCAATGCCCTACTATAGCTATCATTGCTCTCATTTGATAAGAATCCAAACCCAACTGAGAATGTAATAGTTGTAGATGTAACCCCAACAATCTCCTAAAAAGGCATGTGGTACATATTCGTCTTATAAGTACAATTCATCAAGAGAACATTCGTGAAGTACCGCAACAACATAATGGATTTCGGATGAGCCTAGAACAAGTCATTAACCACATTCTCTGTATCTTTTCTATGCTAAGACATATAATTGTGTGTCTCAATTAAGTGCATCAGCTGATGCATTTGTAATCTTCACACTGACTCTAATCCCGTTGTTTTTGCATTTCATTGAGATTGTGCGAATGGTTGAAGAATTCAATTTTTCTCTTTCCTTAAAAGTAGTTAGAATCTCACGGGGCTTAACATTACCTTTAGTCATCTGTTGCAACACCATTTTCTCATCTAGGTTCAATATACCAATATATAAGTGGCATTCCAAGTAGATGCCAGTGTCATGGTTGTGCTGGCCATGTACAAGATTCACATGCCATAATGAATCAGGGAGTTCTTTTGCATTAATGGTAAAAGGTCAATTACATTTCTTTGTCCCAGTTTTGTATCTTGAATTGTCTTCTTCTTCCAACCTCATCTTGGCAAGGAGTTTTGACTTCGCATTCTTTTTCTTTGCATCTCTCTCCACTTATTGAGCTCTCGCTTTACCTAATTTCTGGGCAAGCCCCTATATATTCCACCCCTATCACAACACAAAGAAACCCTTCCCCTATAACCACCATCACCGTCAGATTTCTTGGTGACCAATATAAATTGAAGATTGAGAACAACTCTTTAAAGCTAAGTAATGGCTTCTTCCTTCGTTCAGAATAGCCCTTCCAGGACAAAATTACTAGAATAGTCAGGATTTCGACTAGAAGATGATAATGATTGCAAAATAATATAAGATCCATTCAGTTCAACCTTGTAAAACATTTGAAAATATATAAAAAAACATTACTTCGGTTGGTAAAGACCGACTGTCTCATTGATAAATCGGTATGTACACACTAACTTAACCATCAAGTCTTGATTACCTCACTCCGAAACTGAAGTTGAGCCTCGATTACCTCACTCCGAAACTAACGTTGTCCGAATCATAATATAAAAATTTTGGGTTCAGTTTTCAAGTGTCGAGCATAAACTTTACTGCTCGGTTGGTAAGAGTCGAACCTTAAAAGTAATATTCGATACCATTCCTCCAAACCAGATTTTTTCAAAATTTGAACAACAACTAGTATATTTCGTTGGGACATGACCGAAGGTACATACTTTTGTTGCGTACCATTTACACAAACAAAAGGTTCCAACTTCGGCCCTATACCACCGAACCACTTCAAAAACCAAAAAAATAGTTCTACGCCGAGAAAAAGTAAAGTAAAAGTTAATATTACCTCTATTTATGATATATCGTCTTCCATACTATGGTCCTCGACCATTTCAACAAACAAACAGATTTCAAATCACGATGATGCAAAAACCCTAGAAAATGAAATAAAAACAAACATTACAAACCCAAACAAAGACATCTCCGCTGATTCTAACCCAATAAACGTGAACAAGTTGACACTTACAACACTCGACTACGTCTTTTGCTCCAAAAATGGACGTGGTTCGGGAGTTGAGTGATGGAGAAGACGATTGTGTGTGGGGTGGGGTGTGATCGATGGTGAGAGGGTTGGGGACAAGTTGGGAAATCAGGTACTTGTTGGGGGCAAATAAGTTATTTCCATCAGGGGCATATATGGTATATAGGTAAAAGGGGGTGCTAGGGTGCACTAAGTAAACACTGGGGGTTGTATGTACGATATAAAAGATAATACCTTAACCATATATATGTTGATATATTACCATTGTCGTTTTCTTCTATATATATGCATGTGATATTTGTTTCCTAGTTTTCCACATATTTAGGATTTATATTAAAAACTTCTGCTAAATTGTTAAGACTTCTGTTGAATAACCTTTTAAGTTTTAAACTTTTAATTAACTCTGACTTATTAATTGACATAAGATGAGAAAATGCTTATTTCAAAAATTAATTGGTGAGAAAAAAAGTTTTGGAAAGGCAAACTAATTCGTTATTAAGTCCTACGTAGTGAGATTAGGGCTTAATGACGAGATTATGCAACGTGGTGGTGCCCTAATTTGAAAAGTGGTCGTCATATATCACATGGAGGGATAACCACTTGAGTCCACTAGGTGCCCAAAGTGGTTTTCAAGGTTAGTCACACAAATACAAAGCATCACAAAATCCACACACACACTAAACACAACACACCGAGCCTTACCAAAAGCCTAACTCGGGTTATTTATTGTGCGGATTATGGTTAATCACCTGCTTAGGGACACATGGCGTTACAATGCACACACCATATGTGACTATTTGGGATCCCTGGTAGTCCATTCATTTCCACATTCATTTCAATACTAAGACGACCTATTTCGGCACAATCAAAACATCTTTGTTGTCGATGGCCATTCATTGCAGCTTTACCCCTATTTTCTCAAAAAATTTCATCACCGTCTTTCGAATTAGGAAATGCTAGAGTAACCCACTTTGGGCACATAGTGGCCCCAAATGAATATCCGGCAATGTGATTCACCTTGAGGTGTGCGTTTAGCACTATGAGATTTGCACTTACAAGTGGTGTTTTAAATGGATGGACATACTTGGACTCACTAGGTGCCCAAAGTGGTTGTGGAAAGTAGGGTGGTTACATAAACATTTTCCTATAAAGAGATAAAGCCACTCTTTCCCTATTCCTCTGCTCTCTCTCTTAATGGCGAAGTTGGTTGCGCAACACATAATGCCTGCCCTAGGCCTTCCTCTGAGAACAACTGCGCTTTCTTTCAATCGCAGAAGCCTCCAAGATGGTTCCTTTTTCTCCTTGTGTAGGCGGTTCGCCTCTTCGCCTTCGAAGATAAGCATGAGCTTGAAAGCTGGCATCGTCGGCCTCCCAAATGTCGGAAAATCCACTCTCTTCAACGCTGTTGTAAGCTGCTTCTCTCTCTCTGCGTTTGTTTTTTTTCTTCCCTTCCATTGGTTACTAGCGGTCTTGATATAAGCATGAGCTTTCCTTTTTCTTTCTGATTAACATACCCTTTGAACCAATGGTAGGCTGTAGTAGTTCTTCCCGACAACCCCATAGTATCTATTTATATTTTTCTTGCTCTCATGGCCTTGATATAAGCATAGTATTCTTCACTAGAGAAAATGTGAAAACATAATAATATACTTGCATTTGGGCGATTGATGAATTATCCACCATCATCAGGTTGAAAATGGGAAAGCTCAAGCTGCCAATTTTCCATTTTGCACAATAGAGCCCAATGTTGGTGTTGTTGCCGTACCGGATCCACGCCTTTATGTGCTTTCTGACCTTAGCAAATCTCAACGTGCTGTGCCTGCCTCTATAGAACTTGTTGATATTGCTGGGCTTGTTAAAGGCGCCAGCCATGGAGAAGTATGTTCCTATAATTCTTGTACTTAAATAGGCTTCTTCTGCATTGTTCAACTTGTTTGATACTTGGTTTTTTCCCTTTTAGGGATTGGGAAATAAATTCTTGTCACACATTCGGGAAGTTGATTCCATATTGCAGGTATGTTTTTCTTGATAGAGTATTTTTTTGCTTTAGTAGAATCTAAAAATAGCTTTCGTTGTTTCCTGGAAATTCTGCCAGAAAAGTTGAAAAACTTGAAAAACAATTAAAAGTTGTTAGAGTTGTTCAAATGATTTAAAAACACAAATTGGTTTTATTCTTCTCATGCGATTTATATTTGAAATTTTAGTTGTGTTGGCATTGCATTGAGTCAAGCTTATGGAAGAATTTGATCCACTTAGCCAACCCCAACAAATTTGGGATAGAGCCTTTGTTGTTCGTGTTTGAAATTGCGTGTTTTATTGGCTCTGGAATTATGTT
The DNA here is from genome assembly GCA_039657365.1 of Stephania yunnanensis. Taxonomy (NCBI): domain Eukaryota; kingdom Viridiplantae; phylum Streptophyta; class Magnoliopsida; order Ranunculales; family Menispermaceae; genus Stephania; species Stephania yunnanensis. The sequence continues at coordinate 23,240,193 of CM077583.1, forward strand.
TATTACTATTCATAAGTGTACTGCTATTTGGGTTTTTGATGCCTTTTGTTCTCTTGATTCATATTTTATTAGTTTTTTTTTATTTTTTTCCTACTAGCTATTGTAACTGTTTTTATCATCTATTTTATCATTTGCATAGCATACTCAAAATTATCTCTTTTATTATTTAAGTTTATGTCGCTCTTCAAGAATCAGGGCCATTGATTTTAAAACAATCTGCCTAAAATTGAACCTTTCTAACTTTGTGTGTGGTTATGCAAAATGCTATCATCATTCCAAGATAACTCATGTAATTCATTTAAGCTGATGTAATTTTCTGATTTTATATTTAACGATATAATTTTAATTAACACCAAGATTTGTTTGTTTGAAATTAAGGGTTAGTAGTATCTACATTCGAATGGGGTTTTTCTTGTGAGGAATTAGGTATCATTAGCATCTAGGCATATAAAAAGAAAACCATTAGGTTTTAGTACTGCTTTGTGCTTGCATCCACAATGTCTCGTATTTTTTTGACCCATCAATGATCCATAGTCTTAGTTCCATTCATAGTGAAGTTGCATGTGCTCTCCAATTGTTTCGCTTGTTTTGCCATAATCGAATGTCTATACGGTCCTTGTTGCATATTATTATGACAAGTATGTTTATTCCTTCATTCCGAGTGGTAGCTTTTGCAGCCAGCTTAGTATCAAATCCTTGATCTTATTCTTATACATTGTTTTTGAACTTTCTAGAGCGAAATCTATTCAATTTCCCTTTTGAATGTAAGTTTTCTCTACTGCTTCGAATCTTTGGTTGCTTTATTACGCAAAACAAGTGAAGGTATGGTGTTTGGATAGATGTAGGATTTTGATTGGTTATCGAAACATGTGGCTCTCGTACATTGTAGAGCACATAAAAGCTTTTAGAACCCATTTGGCTCGTTGTAAATGAGAAAAAGAAGAAACTTGTAAGAGAAGCCAAGATAGGGATAAAAGGGTTTCTTCTCCAACTATCCGCCAAAATGGCCATAACTCTCATAATGGTAGAAATGACATGAAATTTTAGTATGTTCTTGACTCCCCTGAAGAGGTTGGTTGAGTCATATCCAAATTTGGTGGTCGTTTGAACTCTGAGCTAGGAGTATATGACACGTTTCACTAACCAAACAGAGGAGCCTTTATTGGCACAGTCGTAGGAGAATGACAAGATCTCTTTCTTGCTTTGTCTAAACAAGTTAAAACTTGGACATGTGAATACCTTTAGATCTACGATATTTGGGGTCATAGACGTAAAACATATATCTAGTTTGTGAGATATGATGCTTTGACTGAGCTAATGTGCATAGAACGTAATCCAATGATTGCTTTTAGGTGTCTTAAATAGGTAGTTGTATCTCTTAATGTTCACGAAATTTTATGAAATTTGTGCTGTAGATCTACGAGATATCAATTTGCTTACTGACCTAAGTAATCTTTGAATTGAATATACTTAAATCGCCTTTAGACTGTTGAACAGAGCATGATTTTAAGGTTTTGTCAACTTGTGTGGCAAGAGATGAAGGATATTTGGTTCTTCTCCTTGGCCGCGTTAACATTGACTCCTCCATGACTTTTTTTAGTGAAACGCATTGTTCTCCTACCTCAAAGCTCATATGACCACCAAATTGAGTCAAATTGAAAGAAAAACTAAATATCAAACAAAAGAGTAAAGAGATGAATGGTGAAATAAAAAAGAGTAGAAATACATACGAAATGTAATTTCAGAAGTCAAATAGAGGAAGACAGAACATGAAAGAGAGAGATGTAGTAATTTAATAGGTACTAGAAAGAAATCGACTAATTAATATAGGTAATACAAATAAAGAAAGAAATATGCTAATTAATAGGTAATTAAGGCGGTAAAAATGACAATTCTAGTGATGAATGAATCTTTTGCTATTTGTGCTTTTATATATTAATTATATATATAGATTGGGTTGTACTGCCATCAGCATTAGAGCTAAAAGAAGTTCCCATGGCATAGGAACAGGTTTTCGAACCATTGGATTAAATTCCAATGGTGTATAAACTAGTAAACTCCACTTATGAGAACATTATATGCGCTACATAGCCCATCCCAAGTGTAGATAATGGAGAACGTCTTCAAAGCCCATTTTCCATACCGAAAAATTGGGGAGCGTAGTTCCAAAACCATTTTTCATACCAAAAAAATGGGGAGGGAGGTCCTAAGCCCATTTTCCAACAACAACATAGCCTCAGTCCCAAATTAACTGGGGTCGGCTACATGGATCAAACTTTTCCATTGTGCTCGATTAAGTGCAATTGGTGGTGAGCTTTGCAAACCATTCAAATCCCTTCTAATTAATGCATCCCATGTAAACTTTGGTCTGCCCCTACCTCGTCGAATTTCTACAGTTTCTATTGAGTTAAGTTTTCTAGTTGGAGCATTTGTAGGCCGTCTTTGCAGGTGACCAAACCATCGCAACCGCCCTTCCCTAATCTTTGTATCAATTGGTGCTACTCCTACTTGTCTTTGAATTTCTATATTTCTTATTTTATCTTTACGAGTTTTACCACACATCCACCTAAACATCCTCATTTCTGCTACGTTAATTTTATGTAATTGTTGTTGCTTTACCGCCCAACATTCACTTCTTCATAGAGCATAGCTAGCCTAATCGCGGTCCTATAAAATTTTTCTTTTAACTTAGTAGGAACATTTCGATCACAAATCACCCCTGTTGCACTCCGCCATTTTTTCCATCCAGCTTGAATTCTATGTATGACATCATTCTCAATGTTACCATCATTTTGTATGATTGATCATAGATATCTAAAGTGGTTTACCTTAGGAACTTTTATTTCCCCTAATTTTTTCACTCCGTCATCTCGATGTCTAGTGTTTCTAAACTCACTGTGCATGTATTCGATTTTCGTCCTACTCAACTTAAAGCCTTTAGATTCCAATGTATTCCTCCAGAGTTCTAATTTCCTATTCACTCCATCTTTAGTTTCATCCACAAAGATAATATCATCTGCAAATAGCATACACCATGTTATATCCTCTTGAATATGTCTAGTTAGTTCATCCATAACTAAAGTAAATAGATATGGGCTTAAAGCTTATCCTTGATGTAGTCCTATCGTAATGAGAAATTCTTTTGTAGCTCCTTCAAATGTCTTTATACTCGTTACTACTCTATCATACATATCCTTAATAGTGTCTATGTATCTAGCATGCACTTTTTTCTTTCTAGAACCCACCAAAGAACATCTCTAGGGACCTTATCATATGTTTTTTCTAAATCTACGAATACCATATGAAGATCTTTTTTCTTTTCTCTATTTTTTTCCTAACAATCGTCTTACAAGGAAAATCGCCTCCATAGTTGACCTCCTAGGCATGAAACCAAATTGGTTCTCTGATATTGGTTTTTCTCTCCTTAGCCTATTGTCAATTATCCTCTCCCAAAGTTTCATAGTGTGACTCATAAGTTTAATTCTCCGGTAGTTTGAGCAACTTTGAATGTCTCTTTTGTTTTTGAAGATTGGCGCAAGCGTGCTTCTTCTCAAATCCATTGGCATCCGTTTTGATTTTAAAATTTTATTGAAAAGTTTTGTTAACCAAGTCAATCCAATTTCTCCTAAACATTTCCAAACCTCTATGGGTATTTCATGTGGGCCACATGCTTTCCCTATTTTCATTCTTTTCAATGCCTCTTTATCTTCTACAATTCTAATATTGCGTGTAGAATTGTAGAAGTTAAAGAGGCACAATTCTACACGCAATATTAAAGAGGCACAATTCCTAAGCCCATTTTTCATTCTCAAAAATTTGGGGAGGGTTGCGATATGTTGATAGACAATGTAAAACTTTGTCACTCTTATTAAATGGATCAAACATATATAGACTTTGGGGCATTCCCACCTAGTGATGCTATATTGAAGCCCGGGTGTAGTGGAAAATGAACAAGGGTGTGTTAGAGTTGACGCCAAGATTATGGAAGGGCGGTTGCGGTGGTTTAGACACCTGTCAAAACGGTCTACAAATGCCCTCTCTAGAAAACTCGACTCAATAGAAACTGAAGAAATTCGATGAGATATGAGTAGATCGAAGCTAATTTGAGGCACATATGGATTAGGAGGGATTTAAATAATTTTGGAAGCACACCATCAATTGCACTAAATCGAGTGCAATGGAAGAGATTGATCCATGTAGCTGAAACTAACTAATTCGGGATTGAGGTTGTGTTATTGTTGTTGTTGCTGCTCTTGTATACACTAGTTTATTTATGCTTAACAAGGGTCATTAGTGTTAACAACATTAAATACACAATACAAAAAATTCCATGACATGGAAACTTAGTTCCCATGTCATGCGTACTATGCGTTTTGACCATTGGATCTTAATCCAATGGTGAGTAATGTTGTGCATTTCATGTACTATGCATTTAATGATTATTTAATGCATTCAAATTTTGAATTTTTATTTCGCATGGTAGTTCTACCCATATATATATATTTATACATAAACACAAAATAATGTGTTGTAGAGCCATCTTATGTCGAGTTGCAGTCAATGATAAATATACATGCGTTTGGTTATTGGTGCGCATAAGTTCAATTTCTCTTTCAATAGTATTGATGGAATTTGTTGAAGAAGAGCTAAGACTAGGAAAGGATTGGGACTATGTTGTGTTGGGTTTTGGGGTTCATACGCAGCGGAAATTACAACACAATTTTGACAAAAACCCCAACAAGATCCGAATCTAATTCCATTAAAAACATTTAAACCACGAAAATTTAATCATACCTTAGTCGCAATATATCTTTCCGAAGATTGATCCAGCTCTAAGGCGCTGCCAACGACGAACGCCCTCTACCATCAGCCCACACACGAACGACGGCCGAGATTCGAAGTGCTAGCTTCGAGAGAATACCGAACCTTTTTATTTCTCTCCAAAACGATCCAGAGCGTACCAAAAAACCCTAAGTCGTTTCTAAAACGAAAATAGAGTTTCGGCCCTTAATCTTTCGTACATGTGTTCTAACTTTAAGCGTCTATTTATACAACCCTTGTATATAGTTAAGTAAATTACACATATACCCCTACTTAAAGAAGTATAAGTTTAATACACCACAAGGACCTTTTTGTCATGAATTTTATCATATAAAATTCATTTTTCTGAACCATCTTAAAATCTCGCAAAACCATTCTTAGTGTGCGACCCAATAGGCTCATACAACGTTGGCAGTGTACCAAAACACATTTTTGGTATACAAGTCATAAGCGGCCTCTAGCAAGACATTATGACTACCCAAGTTGTACGAATATCAAATCGATACAACCTAATCAATAGTGTATATAACATTCTTTTGTCAAACGATATCCTTTTGATCAAACGTAAGGCATGGAATTGTCATCCAACATGTTCAATCGTACTAGTCTCGATCTCTAGGTAGACTGAAAACATCCAAGTGACATTGATCAATATCAATTCACTTAGACTAGGCCTTTTAATTGTCTAACACATCGAGGGATCCACTGGATATCTCTCTTTATATGAGAGGGACAAATTCTATCTTGATTACACAACTTCATCACATTGCTCACACAGTAACCAATCACAACCTTTATAATCGTCCGGTTAAAGACAACGTTTGATTGTGTCGATCACTGTGTTCCTAATGTTGAAGTCTTTGGTAATCTCAAGTCAGAGGACTGAAAAAATATACCTATCATGAGAAACAACTATGACTTAATCCATGTGATGTTCTCATAGTGGGTCGATCCAGTACTTTGTTCCCTAACAAGTACTCGTGATCTTGATTCGTATCCCTATACGTATAATCATCATATGATCATCAATCAAGACTCACACTAGTCTTAATTCATTATAGTTCCCAGTATAATGATCGACTAGGGACATTTATGATATTTCCGTAAATACCCATGGATCTTATTATAATGTAAACATGCAAATTAATTATAATAAACAGCAAACGAAATCCTCTATTTTATTAACCAAAAGTATTCATAAAGACAGTTAATGGATTGACCTAGGGCACATGCCCCAACATGTTGTCCATTACCACCCAATCAATGCTTTTAGTTGATTTTTTGACAAGCCTTGTGTTCTGGTTAATTTATAATTTGGGAAAAAATTGGTAAGGGAGGTCCCAAATCCATTTTCCATTCTTGAAAAATAGATGAGGGTTGCGATAGGTTGATAGCCGGCGTAAAACTTTTGTCACTCTTAATGAAATGGATCAAACACATATAAACGTTGGGGCGTTCCTACCTAGCGACGCGCTGCATCGGAGCCCGGGTGTAGTGAGAAATGAGCAAGGGTGTGTTTCTCTGTTTCGAAAGCTCACCATCAATTGCACTTAATCAAACATAATGGAAGAGTTTGATACATGTAGCCGATCCCAATTAATTTGAGACTGAGGCTATGTTGTTGTTGCATCATTCGAGCAAAACAACAAGAAATTTTAAGATCAAACGTCAAAAGTGCCTCTCCTTAGGAAGGTTGGTTGGTAAGAACTTCCCTTTAGTTATCTTTCTTAAAAGAAACTTGTAGATATGTATTTCAGAAATAGTGAGAGAATGGTCCATTATTATACTAGTTTGTGTTTATAAGGTGGTGTATTGTCTTAGTTTAAAGAACAAAGAGAACTATTGAAATTATATTGATAATGGAGAAGAAATCTTATAAGAGCAATCCTAAACCCTAAACCCATATCTATCCGAGAGTCTGGACTTTCTCCAACTACTAACCAGAGTAGAACCCAAATTCTAATCACTTTTCTCATATGCCCACATATGATCCTACATTCGTTATTTATACATTGCATTGCTTATCACACTTAACTAACTAGAATACTTGAAATGACTAACCGCCCCCTTCAAAAAGTACTTTATAAGTGATAACAAAAAGAAAAGTACTGTAAGAACATATTTTGTTACTTTATTTTGGTCATTATGGAAACGTTTCAGGTTGTCCGTTGCTTTGAAGATAAAGACATTATTCATGTGAATGGAAAGGTTGATCCAAAGTCAGACATTGATGTAATCAATTTGGAACTAGTTTTCTCAGATTTGGACCAGGTATATAATTTTGGTGTTTTATATTGGGTCATAATGGTTGAGTTTAGTTTCACGACACAATCCTTCTTTTTGTAAATGGATGAAACACGAACAGTTCTACTTACCTTGGCAAGTGGCAAGGCATGGTGTTATGTACACCTACATTATTGGTTTTTTCATGATATTTTCAAAATGAAAAATTCTTGATTTTTGTTGTTGCAGACGTTTCGTTATTCGATTCATTTATTTATTTTATTTTCAAATGAGTAAACCATTTAAATGGCTTGACAAGGGCAAACTTCTCATTAGCTTGAGCTTTGTAGGTGTTGCTCGTTTGAATATCCATTACTCTATCTCCATGAAATACTCATGCTTAATCATTGGGACAGATTATTGCCATGGAAAATGATTTGGTGATCCGTTTTGGGACACCCGATTATTGGTGTCCATTGATTCACTCATCGATGTTTGTGCGCACACAAATCGATGTGCATAGAATGGACACCAATAACCGGGTGTCCATTCTAGGTGTCCCCGAAAGGTCACCTTAGCATTGTCCTATTGCCATTTATGCTTCTTTTGTGCTTAGAGTTGTTTCTTCCTTTCCAAAAATATTGAAGTTAATACTTGTTACTAGTGAGAATCAATGCCAATGGTATATACACATTAGCCTAGCTACCAGGCGAGGATTAGGTAAACTAACAAAACTAAGTTGTTCCTTTTTCAAGAAATGCAGATTGAGAAAAGACTGGAGAAACTGAAGAAAGGGAAGGCAAAATACTCGCATTCAAAATCGAAGGTAGAACTAGAACCTCTTTTGTTGGTTTCCATCATGTTCAGCACTCATCATGAGGGGTTGATTTCTATTTAGCATGGTTCAATCCATTATGAGGAATTAAACTACATCTATGTTGGTCCTTGACTGAATCCAATTGTTTATATTTCTAAGGAGGAAGCAGAAAGGTCCGCGTTGCAAAGAATTCAGCAAGCACTAATGGATGGAAAACCAGCTCGATCTGTGCCTTTGTCAGATTTTGAAAAGGAATCTATAAAACACCTTTGTTTACTCACAATGAAGCCAATTATATATGTGGCTAATGTAGCAGAATTTGATCTTGCTGAGCCAGCCAATAATTCTTATGTTAAAGAAGTGATGGATGTTGCATCTGTTTTGCAATCTGGATTGGTAACAATATCAGCACAGGTACGATATTTGTGGATGGTGCTCAATTCCTTCATTTCTTGATTGTGATTCTCAATTGCTTCCATGATTAATGACTGGTTAACTACTTTTTTCTTATCTGTTGTGTGCGGATTCATTTTATTGTTAAAAAAATTACTATTGTCTTATTCTCAATTGCATTGTATAATTAGGATCCCTGCACTTCTTTCTTGTAATGACTTATACTGCAACCACGTTGGTTGTTTTGCCCAGCTGCAATGAAAATCTTCAAGCTATACATTTGATAAAGTCACCATTCGGATTTGCCTTATCATCTAATTAAAATTGTAGAGTTTATTGAAATCTCCCTTGCTTGTTTTTCAAGTTGTGTTTGCCTGCTTCAAGATCACCTTTTATAAGGTATTTTATTTTTAGCTATATCATGGTAGGTATTGAACTTACAAGCAACACACAGTAGAATTATGACCGAGTATGACGGAAGTATGTGCCTATAAATAGAATTGTCATAATGGGAAATATGTTTTTTTGTGTTCTATTTTACTTAAATTTTTAAATATTGCTATTAATAAAGTTTCTTACCCATGGGCAGAGCAAAGCGGTGAATTTGAGACTTGAAGAGGAGTTGGGTGAGATTTCTATGGATTATTGGTTACTAAGGATATGTTAAGGCTCAGATTAAAAAGGTGCTTGCTAAACACACACACCCAATGCCCATATTCGCACAACTCTAAAATCTTTTGACAAACTACCCTTCCTCTCACACAGCTCTCACTTCACATACATCACTTTCCTCCCTAAGAACCACACCCTCAAAGGCGTTGTCGTCAACACCCCTGCTGGCATTGCCGCTACCACCTCTCGCCGTCGCCGCTCCGCCACCACCGCCACTGCTCTCGTCGCCATCGTCATCGGCGCCCTTGCCACCTCTCTCTCTCTATATATATATCCGACCACCATCACTCTCTCTAGATACGACCACCATCACTCACTCTCTCTCTAGATTCGACCACCATCACATAAAGAGTTTATGGTGTCATCGTGTCCGACAACGCTGGCCGAAGACGATGACCATGTTCAGCCACATAGGCCGAACATGTGTTGAATGTTCAACCAACAACATATGTTCGGTCAGCGTGGTCGAACATATCTTGAATGTTTGGCCAACATGGCCGAACACGGTGATTAGAGTTGGCTGCCAAATCTGGTGGGGAGAGAGAAAGACAGAAGCGGCGACGGCTGCGGCAACGATGGACGAGAGAGAGGTCAACCACAGTGAGTGACGACGATGATAGTGGCGCCAACGACGATGGTGGAAGGTGGTGAGTGAGGGCGGTGGGTAAGGAAGGTGGTGTGCGTGTGAGAGGTGAGAGTAATTTGGTCAAGAAATTGAAATAGTAGTGTGCATGGTGTGTGTAAGGGCATTGGGTGTGTGTGTGTTTAGCAAGCCCCTTAAAAATGATATTATTAACGCTAATGTTAGAACTAGGGATGCAAATGGGGAGGGTAGGGGATGGGGACCTCATCTCTATCTCAATCCCCGCTTAAGAATTCATCCCTCCACTTCATAGCCATCTCCATGCAGGGATGAATTTTCATTTTCGTCCTCGTCTCCATCTAATGCCCGCAGGGATGGAGAATCTCTGTGGAGAAAATTTTTTCCCCATTTAATTCCTCACTAGATATTCCCGAGGGGATGATCTCGCAAAAAATTATTACGGGGAAAATTTTCTCTCCACATAATTTTTCTCAAAAAAGAATTATATGAAGGTGTCAAAGACACGTACACATGTGTGTGTCTTGGTATTTTTAAATGGTATTTATACACGTAATATACATGTCTATTGCTAGCATAAGCATATATATATATATTGTAATATGATATATAGATTTTTAACATATGTGAAAGTGTGTGTACTATATATTTATTAGAAACCATGGAATATTATATATACATATAATATATACTTATATATAATATATTGTATGGTATAATTGATATATGTATATATATAATTGATATATGGAGATCCCCAATGAGGTTACCCATTGGGATCCCCGAGGGGATTATGATAGAACCCCTGACTTTAATGGACCGAACTAACAAAGAAGATAAAGAACAGGAGAAATGTGAGAGAAGAAGAATATATATTCTTTGAACCGAACCACGAACAAGCAATCCCACACAAAGACATTCAAGAGGTGGACTCTCCAAAAACTCAAATGAGTTTCTAAGCCAAGACAAATGTCTTGAATGCCTTACAATATTTCTCTACCCCTATTTATATAGTATTCCCCACTAACTAACTCTACAAAACTCTATGCGGGACCTTATCATTACTCCCCCCTTTAAAATCCACCTTGTCCTCAAGGTGGTAGCTAAAGAAGTGATCACCGAAGAAGATGGATATGCCCGAACGTGAACCCTCGTGGTGGAAGGTATGTGAATGAGTGCGATGAAATGACCATGCCGGGATCCATATGAACCTTGCAACTAAATAACAACCTACACCATTCATCAACCCGATGCTCAACCAAGCCATGCGATAGTTACATCGGTCAAAAGTGAAGAAGCACGACCAACCAGAATGCAAGCTGTCTTAAGCGTGCAAGCCAAACCCCACTCCCCTTGGACCATATCATCATCAAGAATGAATAGCAGACTAACCCACTTCAATGTCAAAGAGGAATCCACAAGCTGCTCGAACAAAGTATGACCCATGTTGATGAAGATCCCCATCACTAGTAATAGGAAAAATGAGAGGAAAAGACTTCATAGAATGACTAATCGCACTACTCAAGTTCGTAGACATTTCTTCAAACACATTGAAGGCAACATGAAAAACTCCTCCAGATGTAGACCACAACAAGGTTGTCATAAAAAATGAAGTAGTGATTGGATGTAAGTGATGAGGAAGAACTATTGTAGGATCAAAGATAACATACTCAATCGCTTTCTCCATAGTGTAAGTGGTAAACACAATGAGCATTGTTGTGAATACCAAATGCTGGCAGATTTACCGAAGGCGTCTTCATGTACGCCTTACTGTCTTGAAAGTGATTGTATACTCCAAGGAGACACCCAAAATTGTGCTAGGAAATACAGTAAAGCCACAAGTAAAAGAAGAGGAAGCAAGTTGCGAGAGGATGGAGTACCCACAAAGTATCAAAGACATCTCCCCAAGCAAAAGTAAAAAATGAGAAAAAGCCCATCACTAAAGTGCATGGTTGCACAATAAGGAAACAGTGAAGAAGTGCAGAGCTACCACAAATGGAAGACAGAACAACGACCATTTGACTCTCCTTGAATGTTGAGTTAGTCGATCGAACTAGCAACTTCCATTGAGAATTGTAAAATGGAGTGTGCATCCAACTAGAAAAATCAAAGGCCACAACATGATATTGTGGTGTAAATATCGTCTTACAGTCAATGATCCCACCACCCATACTCTTATGTGCTGTCAATGATCCCACCATGAAAGCACCTTGAGAATGCCATTCTCTAAACAAAATCATCTCCAAACGAGCCCTTGTTTCAAAAAACTTGCGCGTACCAGAGAGAACAAAAATGCAGATCGCTAGTGAAAGAAAAGACAGCAAATAAAGAGGGCAAGGCGGTGGCCATGGCGGTGGATCGATTTCAAAGAACCAGTCATCCATACTTACAAATCTTTGATATGTAGACGCGTCTTCGAGAATGGAAACCGTGAGGATCGTGGTGAGATTTGGTGACTCGTAGCTAGATCTAGACAAAAATTTGGTTGACGAGTGCAATTCGATCTCAACCCGCAGCACCAACCCTTGGATCTCTGAATTTGCCTTGGATTTGAGGTTGGGTGACTGTTTTTTCACCAGATTTGAAGCGTCGACAGTTGGAAACACCTCAATCGCCATTAGATCTGAATCTCCAACTACCTGAATCAACTCAAACGTCATCGGATCTGGTGCTTTCGTATCGCAAAACTCTTCGATTTGATGCTCTCTTGTGCCGCTTGATTCGATCCCGCGATGACGAAGAAGTTCGTCAAGCTTCTGATGCAACCCTCTAAACATAAACCTCATCTCATATCTAAGCTCCCCCATCGACACTTCAATGGTTGAAATTTTCTTCGGCTCCTCGATAGAACCCCCGACTTTAATGGACCGAACTAACAAAGAAGATAAAGAACGGGGAGAAATGTGAGAGAAGAAGAATATATATTGCCGAACCGAACCACGAACAAGCAATCCCACAAACATTCAAGAGGTGGACTCTCCAAAAACTCAAATGAGTTTCTAAGCCAAGACAAATGTACTGAATGCCTTACAATATTTCTCTACCCCTATTTATATAGTATTCCCCACTAACTAACTCTACAAAACTCTATGTGGGACCTTATCAGATTACTAATGGGGATTCTCCACAGGGATCCCCGCGGATATATTTTTTTCTCCATCCTACCCGTAGCCGCGTGGGTGTGGCATTTTCTCTCCATCCCCATTTAAATTCCCCCATACGTCTTACCCATCCCTGTTGTGAGGAGTCCCCGCCCCCTGTGGGGATTCCCCGCACCACTTGCATCCCTAGTTAGAACCAAAGTTTGCAAGCATTTAGTTCATAGGTAAAAAAAGTATTGTTACACTTAGGCCAAAGAACCAAACAACCCAACACGACAATGATATATGTTTATACATGGAAAAAAATGCAAAGGCTCTAACTTGACCTGTTCATTGGGCTAGGGGTCCGCTAGGCCCGCTTGACTTGCGCCGAGTTTGGTCTTACAAATTCAAGACAAGCCCGATCTAGGCTTGAGCCCGTCTATTTAATGGGCGGGCTTGGGTTTGTGCTTTTAGCCCAGGCCCGACCCACTTTGAATAATAATGATATTTTTTATATGCACCTTGTATAAAAATAATGTTAGATGTTAGTTTGTGAGGTTCGAAGCTAGACCTTTACACTCATTTGAGTAAGTTCGAACCACTTCACCACCTACTTTTTTTTGTCTAACTCTTAAAACTTAATAAATATATTTGGTTTTTTAAAAATAATAACAAACCTAATTAGGCCCGCCCAAGCCCAACCAATATTGGGCTTGGCCCCGCCTCATTAAAAGTCGGGCTTGGACAAGTCCTTGAAAAATAACCCCGGCCCGGGCTTGCCAGTTGAACTGGTCTAGCTCTAACTATTCCATGTCATTGAGTGAGACAGCTGAAGGAACTCAATGCAATAAGGCTACATATGGCATTACAAGAAAAACCAGAAATTCTTTGTATAGTTGAAGAAACTTAATGTTTCTAGGAATTGCATATACTAACTTACTAAGTAATCGTCCAACCTAAAATTCCTTTTGGAATGGGTAAAATTCTATACCTAATATAATTAAAGGGCAATACATAATTCTTGATGCAAAGGCTGTTTCATCATTTTGCATACAATCGTTAAAAGGAGATCTCTCGTAAGTCATCTTAATTAAAATGATAAAAAAAATAATTCTAGCAATCGTTTTATGCAAAAGGAATTATGCCTTCAGGACATCAACTAGTTTGAGTCATTTATGCTTTCACATTCAAATGAAGTTCAAATTTAATGAAGCCTTGCCTTTTGGCCAAAGTAATTTATAAATAAATTGGAAAATTTCTAATGATTCCGACGACATTATATATGCTACCTTTTGCTAAGCTTGCAAATTATTTTGTGAATTATGATCAAATCTTTTCTTTTTATGCTTTATTACAAGTTCTATATATTGTCTTATTGTGGTGGAAGTAATATAAACTAAGAGTTAAAAGGTTCAAGATTTGGTGATACGCATATGGGTGGTTTGTGTGTGTTGTAACATTTAAATGAACTAGACGTCCAGAAATGTAGAATGGAATCGGAACCTTAATTAGTCCTTGACTCCATTTGGCTTGCAAGCCAATCGACAAAGCTTATTTCTTTCTCTCTATGCTGATGAATGGACATCTAATATTGCCCCATCAAAACCTAATGGGACCAGGACTGATAGGTCACCAATTGAACCATAGTTTGAGATCAATCCCTGTACTAACGGTACTAAAAAGGAATTTTGGAGAATTATATGCAACAATCAAGGATTGACGGCCCTTTATTTAGAACTAAGCTTCACATGCCAAGTCTCAGAATGCCATTGCAATGAAAAGAAACTGCCATTCTGCACAACTGAACCATAGCCCAGGGCAAATCTGATGGAGGATTAGAGGAGATAAATCAATTAGAAGAAGAGAGAAGGAATTTTAGCAAATATCAATCTTGTTCAATATTCTATATCATAACATTTGACCTAAACACCTCTATATAGGACCAATGTTCTAAAACTCCTAATGATCTTTTAAATTTACATTAAATAAAGTGACAAAAATAATTAAAACTTACTAATTCTAATAAAATAGAAACTTCTAATTCTAATTAAATCAGAAACTAAACTTCTAATCTTACGAGGATTCCAACAAAGAAACTCCTAATCTAAATCAATCTTGAATAAGGCTTCACACGTCGGCTTGAAAAAACTCGACTCTGATGAGTTAGCAACAATGTAGTTCTCCAAAAGATCACGATCAAGACGTATAAACTCATCCTCAGAAATCCATGAAGCATCTGAAGTTGGACGATTCCTCCAAGTCACCAAATATCGACAATATCCACCATTAAAAGAAGACACTATCTCATCATCAAATATATTAACAATATGCTCAAAAATGCAGAACTAGGTGGAAGGCGTGGCTCTGAAGCTTACTAGGTTACTTCTTGCACAAATGAGTTAAGTTTGGCCGCACCAAGAAAGTTTAGTAGGACAACGGATAAAACACCTTATTAGTGCGCAACAACAATATCAAAACAACACTGTAACAACCCCTAAACAACACCAAACAATGCCAAAACCTGCAATACTGCAGCAACACCACTAGTAGAATTTTGCAACACTACGCAGAATTTTAACCACCAAGAAAGTAGAACGGTAGCACAACATAACAAAAAGAGAAAGAAAGGAAATAATATGAGGGAGAAAGAAAGAAAGAATGCAAGGACCTCTTGCTTAAGAGAGAGAAAAAGAAAGGGAAGAAGGAGGAGCACTGGAACCTAGGCTTTGATACCAAATTAATGGAGGATTAGAGGAGAGAAATCAAGTAGAAGAAAAGAGAAGGAATTTCAACAAATATCATTCTTATTCAATGTTCTATATCATAACATTTAACCTTAACACCTATATATTGGACAAATGTCCAAAACTCCTAATACAATTAGGAATTTGAAGTCCTAATGACCTTCTAAATTTACATTAAATAAAGTGACGAAAATAATTGAAACTTACTAATTCTAATAACACAAAATTTCTAATGAAAATAGAAACTTGTAATCCTAATGAAAATAGAAACTTCTAATCCTAATCAAAATAGAAACTAAACTTCTAATCTTACAAAGACTCCAACAAAGAAACTCCTAATCTAAATCAATCTTGGATAAGGCTTCACACGTGCTACATCAAATCCCTCTGACCAAATATGGGGCTTCAATTGACTAAAGGTGACTCCTTCAATTTTGATTTAGTGTCTCATTCAATCAACTCAATGCTTTTTGAAATTTATATGAAAATGGTAGTTGCGTTAGAAAAAAGGTTTTATCTAGAAAAGAAGAGGAAGCTGAATTGCTGTGCACAAAAACTACAATGAAAACTACCATGCTACACAAAAATGAGGTGCTATAGCCCTTCGTCTAAGGGTGGCGATTTGGGTCATGAAACGATTAAAGAATAATGTATAAATAATAAATATGGTATAAAAAATAGATTAGTACAAAATTACCCATTCGAATACATGTTAATAACATGATTTTTTATTTTTATTTGTAGACATCTTAAATCATATTTTATTTTATTTTTAGAGGATATATTTATTTTACTTTTAATATATTATTTATGTTTTAGATTTTATTAATAATTATTTATTAAGAAAAAAATAAACCATTTCACGAAAGTAAAATTAGATATTTTTTAGACGATTCTTATAATTTTGTATATATTATTATTACGAGTCATTTTTCCTCTATTATTAAGCGTAATAAACACTTGAATGAAAAAGTAAAGTAAAACTTAAAACTATAAACAACCACATTATATTTTATTGACTATTTAATTATGTTTGTTTAAATTTACTCATGTACATATATTTAAAAAGTGATAAACAAATAATAAAAGTTTAAATAAATTAAAAGGTTTAAATAAAATATTTAATAAATGGGTGACACGAATACACGACATGTTTAACACTATCCACTTGGACACAAAAATGATTAACACTATTAATAAGCATGTCATATAATGAGTTTACATTATATGGGTCATGACTTGTTTATGGCACGATACGTTTACGACTCGCCGACATGAATTGCCACCCTTGCCTTCGTCATCCTAGAATCTTCTCATCCAACAAAATCACAATCCCTACTCCAGCCATCATAGGAAAGACCCGAGCTTGTATTTTCCATTAGCCATAAGATGGCTTCGTGCCGTACACCATCCCACTTGACTTTTAGGAGAAGGAAAAGTCAATCCTTCAGGAAAATCTAATGGTTCCGATTTATTTGTCGCAAGGAAAAGATTATATGTGAAAGTGGAAAGAATATGCTCTTATTTGCTAGAGTGCCTTAGCAGGGAATCATGGATTGAACTTTAGCTTGAGTGAGCACGAAGGCAAACATCTCTTTTTGGATGGGACAACTTCTACAGTTCTTTTCCCCTGCTCGCATTCATCTTGAAAGACTTTTGCATTTCCATCGATCCATAGAAGCCATGTAATTCATGAAACTGCTGCATTCCATGCAAATCTGAATTTTTAAGATGATCTTAGTGTGCCTCTTCTTTTCAGCAGTACCACCAAGCTCCAGGTTCCAGGCTATCAACTTTCCACCCCCATATGAGCAATGCCAAAGTTGCTAAGCATTGATCTTTAAACTCCTCAGGGATAAGCACCGTCAATAAATTAATGACCAAGATACAAGTACTTGAGGGTAGGCGTTTTGAATGTTCTCGCAAGTGCTTATCTTTCCAATGGCCTTGCACCATGAGAAAACCTTGGGTCCTTGACAAGCCTACCTGATGAAACACTCCAGATTTGCACATTGACCAAACATGAAAAACTAAGGCGTGGAAAACTATCCTCAGCAGTATAACTTGTTCATTGAGCTTGAAGAAACTTATTGTGATTCACTTGTGTGGACTTTCTAGCTAGTCGCCAATTACATTTTTCAGTGACATTTTGACCAATCGAAATTTGTTTGATGTCAACAATCACAAGCAAGCCATATTCATTGCAATCTGATACCAACCAAGTGTTAATTCAATGGTTTGGTATGTGATCTCTTATACACGTGATTGTGGGTTCGAGTTTCCTCATGTGCGACTATGACGGTGATAAGTTGGTTTCTTATTAAAAAATATTCATTGCAATCTGATAATTGCCCAACCCCAACTACATAACTAATTTGTAACTGATTCACTATGGCTTGGTATTTGTTGTTGCTTAGAGTTTTTAGTATTAAAGTTCTCATCTCTTACATATGAAAGTAAGATGATAAAAGACTAAGGATCACTACATGGTAAAACTTAAAGAAGAGTTCATGATATAAGGAGTCTGAATTCGATGTTCATAAATTTGGTGGAATTGATTGTTAGTTATGGACAAATTCAAATTCAAATTTGAATCTAAGATAGACTAGAATGACTTGAAGATGCTGAAGGGCTGTCTCTGATGTAAATTTGTTACATTCTTGAGGGCAGGAGAAGTCTATGATTTGTTTAAAAGTTGCTAAAATGTCTTATAATTGTAGGTTGAATCAGAGCTCACTGAACTTCCATCTGAAGAGCGAAAAGAATTCTTGAAGTCCCTTGGTGTTTCTGAAAGTGGCCTTGGAAATCTTATTAGAGCTACGTATCACCTTCTTGGATTGCGAACTTACTTTACATCGGGAGAAAAGGTGAAGTTTCCATCTTTGCCATAAGGGTAGTACTAAATTTTGAGGTCATTTTAATTGACAAAACGACTTTCATGCTTACCACAGGAAACAAAAGCATGGACAATATTGTCAGGTTAGCTTTTCCTCCTCGATAATTATGTCTTTGGGTATGATAAGATTTGTAGTAAACAAAGTAGCACAGATTGAAACAATTCAGCTGAAGTCAAAGGTATATACATGCCGCCTGACTGATTTAGTAACTAATTTAACATATTGTATTGATGAAATATAATATGAAACCTTTTGTAAATGTTCTTTCAGATTTTGGTTTGATTCATTTATTTGTGTATTTTTTGATGTCATTTATTCTTCTATTTTGATTACTTAGGAATGACTGCACCACAAGCTGCTGGTGCTATACATTCAGACTTTGAAAAGGGCTTCATTCGAGCTGAGACGGTGAGACTTTTCTGCTGTTGGAAGCATAAAATATATGCCTGCACCAATTCTCTCGCTCATTGTGATCAACCTTTTTCTTTTTCTTATATACCACACAATATAATGTTGATATTATTTAGTTGCAAGTTTGTGGATATTTTATTCTCTTGATTTTTAGCAAATTATTAGATGGTTTTAAGGGATACAAAGGTTTTGATGTATTTCTAGCTGTTAATTAGAGTAAGTTAAAACCAAAATTTCAATTGTTGGCACTCATAAATTTGTAACCGGAGTCTTGTTTTGTGTTACAAATACATAATGTCCCACATGACAATAAGTCAGTAAATTGGCTGAATGCCTTTCCTTTAGGATCTTGATATCAACCCGGGTTCGAATAATAAAGACATCAAGGCCACACCAAAAGATTTCTCCAAGGTGTACCATAAGCAACGCATGAGGGGCACAACAATACGTCATGTGCAGATGGTTCAGGGCTAGTCAGAGGGCCCCACTGAAGGTCTACTGTAGTAATTACTTGAGGTGCATGTTATTTGCGTGTGAGAGCAATAGGAAGTGTGTGTTTGTGGGGGGTATATAAGATGGGGACATTCCATTTTTAACCGATGACTGGTATTTGTATTTATGGCTAGACTTTTGGTCTTAAGGGAGTAGAGTGAGTCTCTCTATCTCTGGTTGTTAGTTTGCTCTCCGCATTGTATCTTTTTTTTTGAATCATCAATAAAACTAGTGAGGCGGCCCCCTCTTTTCATCCAGATCTGTGGGTTCCTAACATTGGTATCAGAGCACTCCAATGTCCATGGCTCCTAAAACAGACGCGCATGGATACTCTATAGTCGGGGATGAAAAAGACAGAGGCATCAGTGGGTGAGTTGAGGTCTGTTATGGAATCGCAAAGATCCGCGATGGATGGTCAATTCCAGGCTGTGTTGCAAAAACTGGAGGCCTTGTTGGGGCATCAGAGATCAACGGCGAGTGGTACGCAGCAGATCAACGAAGCTGGAGGTAGCAAGTCTCCAAACCTGATTTAGGATTGGTTTTTGGGTCCTCGGTGACAGAGAGCTAGATTGGAGTTCGCCACCGTATCGCGCTGGTCCAGTGGTACGTTGAATTAAGATTCCTACTTGTGACGGGGATGAATTGCTTGTTTGGTTAAATCAAGCTGATCACTATTTTGCTTTGCATGACGTGCGAGATATTGAAACTTCGTGCAACGAGGATCTGTTTGGTGGGGGCTACCCAGATTTGGCTTCAGACAGAGGAGAAGACACATCCATTCGAAAGTTGGGAGGAGTTGAAGATCCAGTTACGTCTGTTGTTCACAAAGGCCGACCCCCTTTACCTCTGTCAAAAGTTCTTTTCCCTTAAACATGAATGGGCTATTCGAGAGTACAGGAAGCGCTACGAGTTGTTGTTGTTACAATGGGCTTTCAGATCGCTTACGTATGGAGATGATGGTCGATCCACGACCGTCATCGCCGAAGGCGGTGTATGCTAAAGCAGGTCGACTGGAGACGAAACTGGGCAAGAGTGCTTCGCTTGGGCTGAGTAGGATGTCCGTCCCAACTGCTTTGTTCGGGTCAGGCCTCAAGGGGGAGTCCAAACCACCTAGGTGGGTTACTCACACATTACAAAGCCCACCTTGTGAGGGCCTTTCAACCCAACCCAAAGCTCTGTTGCCTTTGGGCCCAACATCACGATCCAGTTTCGTTTCATCTGGCTCAATAAGCCCAAACTACTCGAGCCCACCCACACCGAAGGTATCTCCACCCAAGCACAAAAGACTCTTTGAGTCCGAGGCCCAAGCTCGACGCAAAAAGGCTATGTTACAGATGTGATGAGAAATAGTTTGTGGGGCACATATGTGCTAAGAAGATCTTGAATGTTTTGTTGGTGGGGGATAATCAACAAGATGCCACTGGAGAGGCACCTTCGGATAGTTCAGAGGACCACACCAACTCGAGGGCAGGTGAGTGTGCAGTGTTGGGGATATCGATACATGTTGTTGAAGGCGTACCAGATTCGCATACCCTCAAAGTTTGAGGAGAGATTTGGGCACGCTAGTCGTGATCTTAATCGATTGTGGTGCCTCCCACAATTTTGTCTCACCAACTCTTGTTGAAGCCTTGTCCCTTCCCCTATCTCCTATGGCGGACTACGACGTCTTTGTGGGAGGAGGAGCTAATTTACCAGGGTAAGGAGTGTGTAGGAATGTTTCCGTATCGTTTCAGGGGTTGTCTTTTGCGATTGATCTGTACCTTATTGGCATGCGACACCGTGATCTTATCCTCGACATGGCTTGGCTTAAGTCTTTGGGAGTGACGAAGAATGATTGGCCAAATCTTGCCATGCCTTTTGAATTGAATGGGAGGCCTGGCATGGTTCAAAGGGATCCAACTCTTCTCCGTACCTTAGTCTCATGTAAAACAGTCCAACAAACAATCGATGATTTGCCGGGTTGTTTGTTGATTGAATACTTTAATGTGGCTCCAGTGGGTTGCCCTTCCCGTACATTGGACATGTATCCTTGTATTCAGACCATATTGGATTCATTCACAGCTCTGTTCATTGCCCCAACGAGTTTACCACCGCAGCGTGATTGCGACCATTCCATTTTTTTGAAGGAGGGGTTCGATTCAGTCCGCGTGCGACCCTACCGTTATCCTCATTCAGAAATCCGAGATTGAGAAGATGGTAGCTGAGATGTTGCAGTCTGGCATTATCTAACATAGCACAAGCCACTTCTCTAGTCCAGTCCGTTTGGTTAAAAAGAAAGATGGTAGTTGGCGGTTTTGTGTAAATTACAGAGCCTTGAACAAGAATATCGTGCCTAATTGGTTCCCAATTCCGAACATTGATGAGTTTCTCGATGAACTTCACGGGGCCTCTTTCTTTTCTAAGCTTGACCTTCGCTCCGGTTACCATCAAATCCGAGTGCGCTCGGATGATGTCCACAAAACAGCTTTCAAAACACATGAAGGTCACTATGAATTTTTAGTCATGTTGTTCGGTCTTTCGAACGCCCCGGCTCCCTTCCAAGCACTCATGAACTCCATTTTCAAAGGTTTGTTGTGTCGATTGGTTCTCGTTTTTTTGACGTTATCTTGGTGTATAGTCAGTCCTTAGGTGACCACTGCCAGCACTTGCATTAGGTTCTCTCCATTCTTTCTACACATTCCCTTTCTCTTAACCTCAAAAAGTGTTGTTTTGCAAGGTTTCATTTGGAATACTTGGGCATATCTTTTCCGGTGAAGGTGTCACGGCTGACCCTGAGAAAATTCGAGCCATGGAGATATGGTCGCATCCATCTTCGGCCAAGGAATTGAGGAGATTCTTGGGGCTTACGGGTCATTATTGCCACTTCGTTCGAGATTATGGGAAGATTGTTGCTCCCTTGACACAATTATTACATTAAGATGCTTTTGATTGGGACCATGCCGCCTCCTTCGTCTTCTCCAAGTTGAAGCAAGCTATGTAGGTAGTTTCTATCCTAGCCCTCCCTAATTTTGATACACCATTTGTGATTGAGACTGACGCCTCAGGGATTGGGGTGTGAGCTGTCCTCTCGCATTTGGAGAGGCCCATTGCTTTCTTCAGTCAAGCTTTGTCACTAAGAGCCCGCAGCAAGTCAGCTTATGAGAGGGAATTGATGGCAATTGTTTCGGCCATACAAAAATGGTGTCATTATTTACTAGGACGACGCTTTGTAGCCAATACGGATCAGCGCAGCCTTAAGTTCTTGTTGGAGCAATGTGAAGTAACCCCCAAATATCATAAATGATCGATCAAATTACTCGGCTTCCATTTTGACATACACTATAAGCTTGGTCACTCAAATGTGGTCGCCGTCTCTCTCTCAGTACCCCATCTTGATCAATTTGTAGACATTGTCCTTGATTTCTTTTGGGGAGGACTCCGTTATCGCTAGTTAGGTGGTTGCTGACCCAGTTTTGGGGCCTATCTTGCAGGCTCTCATGATCGATTCCACAGCCAAGGAGCATTGACAGTGGTCCATGGCCAGCTGCGCTACATGAACCGTGTGGTTTTGTCTTCGCCGTCCTCTTTGAAACAACGCATCCTCTCTGAGTTTCACTCCAGTCCCATCAAGGTTTGAAACATCGATTTCGCCTATGACTTAGCTCACTTAAAATTCGGAATTAATTCGAGGAAGTTAACTTTGACGATGGAAGTTTGAAAAAAATTCGCCGGTGTACGAGAATTTATGGAATTTCACTTTAAATGCTAGAAAACTCAAGTTTCTTCGTAGAGATGCTAGAACTATGTTTTATTCGAATTTAGGCGAAGTTTAAGTATATTTCTAGTATAGTCAAAGTTTCAGTTGAAGTTCGCTCAACTTCCACGAAACATAACAATTTTTCTTTATATTTTATTAACAATTTTTCTACTGCCTATGAACTTCGCTTCGCTCACCTCAAAATCGACAAACTTCGCTCGAACTTCGCCGAAGTTTGTCGATTTTTTAAACCTTGAGCCCCATAGGCCGCCATGGGGGCTTCTTGAAGACTTATTCCTGTATCTTGGTTGAGTTTTATTGGAAAGATATGAAGCGGGACATCAAATCCTTTGTGGCTGAGTGTGAGACATGTCGACGCTGCAAGTATGAAACGCTTGCGCCTGCTGAGCTTTTACGGCCTCTTCCGGTGCCTGTTGCCATTTGGGACGACATTTCAATGGCTTCATTGAAGGACTGTCGGGCTCACATGGTTTCAACTCCATTTTGGTAGTGGTCGACCGTTTGAGCAAGTTCACACATTTCCTCCCACTCAAGCACCCTTACATAGCCAAGACCGTGGGAGAGCTGTTCTTCAAGGGAGTTGTGTGACTGCGTGGTTTCCCTTGTTCAATTGTTTTGATTGTGACGATTTTTTTCAGACATTACTGGTGTGAGCTGTTTCGTCTCCAACACACCGAGCTCAACCGCTGCACGACCTACCCTCCTCAAAGCGATGGTCAAACCGAAGTGGTGAACCGTTGTCTTGAGACTTACCTTCGGTGCTTTATTTCTCAGTGGCCATGCGTGTGCGGGTTGATCAACAAGCCTCAATTTGTTTGTAAGGAAGTGATGCCGTTGTATGGAAAGAGCCTTAGTAAACACATCAACAATCTGGAGATCAGCAGTGACATGTGGAAGAGAGAAAACATTAGTGTCATATGCATCACGAATAGAGTAACAATCTAGTTAAATATGTTTAATACGTTCATGAAACACTGGATTGGCAGCGATTTGAATAGCACTAGCGTTATTTGCATGAAGCGGAGTGGACTCAGTTTGTGGAAACCCAAGTTCCACGCAACCGACTAATTTCTGAACATGCAGATTGGTACTCATATTCGGTAAAGGACTTAGAAACCCGATCTTGTTTCTTGCTTTTCCAAGAAATAAGAGAAGTACCAAGAAACATGCACCAACGAGTAACTGAACGTCTTGTATTAGGACAACCAGCCCAATCAGCATCTCTGTATGCAACTAAACTCGTAGGAGAGGCTGCTGGAAAGAAAAGTCTCCGAGCATAAGTCCCTTGCAAATAACGAGTAATCCAACGAACAACTGTGAGTTGAAGGTGCCTAGGCGCTTGCATAAATTGACTAACTTGTTGAACAACAAAAAAGATATCATGCCTAGTAATAGTAAGAAAGTTGAGGCAGCCAACAAGTTGTCTATATAAGGAAGGATTAGATAGAAAATTGCCTACATCATGACGATATTTGACATTCACTTCTAAGGAAGTGTCACTAGAACGACCATCTTGAAGACTAGACAAAGAAATTAAGTCTTAAATGTACGACCATCTTGAAGACTAGACAAAGAAATTAAGTCTTAAATGTGTTTGTGCTGGTGTAAGAAAATGCCACTAGAGGTAGAATATACCTCAAGGCCTAATAAATATCGCAAGGGACCCAGATCTTTCATACGAAATGAGTTTTGCAGATGATCTTGAAGTTGAGAGATCAATTCAAAATCAGTCCCTGTAATAACAATGTCATCAACGTATACCAAAAGCATCACAATTCTATTAGGTCTCTTGCAAAGAAACAAGGAAGAATTATATTGACTTTGAACAAATGGAAAGTTAGTTAGTGTGGAACGAAACTTGTCAAACCATGCATGTGGAGCCTGTTTCAAGCCATAAGCACAACACCAACAACAACAACCCATAAGCACATGTTTACAAAATTAATGCAATACAATAAAAAATAAACAACTACTTATCTACAGATTACTCATATTTAAATAATTAATGTAATACTGAACCATATTTAAACAGTTAATATAATACAATGAAATTATTATTGGTTAGATGGCTATATTTGTATATATTTATATCTTTTGTCTTATCCAAGTACCTGTGTCCAAATATTGGACACGAACTAGCCGAGTCCTCGTATCTTTTAATTTAGAGAATTGTAGGTCCGACCACTAGATATGTACCTGTGTCGGATACTCGTACCCGAGTCCAGGTAACCTAGACATTAGCTAAAGTGGCAGAGAAACCATACCTCTGACTAGGTTGAGTGACACGATTAGATCTTCGAAGAAATGCTTGAGTAGGCTTTGGATCAGGGTCGGGAAGAGTTTCTGATGTTGGGGGCCTCCGTCATTGGAATAGACAATGCCAAGCTTAAAACGCTCAATTGATGGAGAGACATCATGAAAACTAGGAAGAAAAACACTATCAGAAGAGAGAATATGTTGCTCAAATAGTATTACTGCTCAAAGAAAATTATGTTTCTAGAAATGCGCCAACAATTAGCAACCACATCATAGCATAAAAATCCTTTTCGAGTGGTGCTATTACCTATAAAAGCACACCAAACTGATTGAGCTGTATGTTTATGACGCTTATGAGGTGGCAAATGAACAAAACAAACACAACCAAATGTGTGTAGCATGTGATACTCAGGATGCACGCCAAAAAGACGATAATAGGGAGAGTCAAAATCCAATTGTTGAGAAGGTTGACGATTAATTAGATACAATGCATTTGACACGCTTCAACCCAAAATTTAGAAGGCACTGAAGATAGTAAAAGTAGTGTTCGAACCATGTCTAACATGTGACAATTTTTACGCTCAACCACCCCATTATGTTGAGAGCTATTAGGACATGATCGCAGAGATAAAATACCTTTATGTTGAAAGAAGGTCTGAAAGTCACGTGACATATATTCTCCTCCATTATCAGACTGTAAAACCTTAATACAAGTGGAAAATTGTGTCTCGATGTACGCGCACAAAAGCTTGAAAAACCGAAAACACTTAGGCTTTGGTGCGCAAAAAATATATCCATGTGAAACAACTATAATCATCAATGAAAGTCACAAAATATTTATACTGCGCATGTGAAATGACAGGAGTAATACCCCAAACATCACTGTGTATGACCTCAAAACATGCACTGATACGATCACCAGAAGTAGGAAAAGGTAAAGGTTTACTCTTTCCTAATTTACAAGTAGAACAATTAAGAGACAATGCAAGAGCTAAACATTGATCTTTGTCACCAAGAAAACCACGCATCATTAAGTTAGACAAAATCGCATTATTTGGATGGCCTAATCGTCTATGCCAGACTTCAACCTTATTTTCAACAATCATAGAAGCTAAAGATGGAGTTCTAGGAACAGTAAACTGCAGCAGAAATAATCATCCTACTTTAGGCCCCCTTACGATCAGCTTCCCCGTCACCTGGTCGTGACAACCAACACGAAAAAAAATGTACATCACAATTATTCTCCACTAGTTGACCAACAGAAATCAAACTAGTAGACAACTAGGAGCTACAAAAACATGAACACCAATGGCTGTAATTGGAAGATTACTACCATTAGCAACCTGAATATGTTGTCTACCAGGATAATGCCGTAGATTTTGTAAAGAACCTGATGAGCTGGTCATGTGATTGGATGCACCAGAATTAACAAACCAAGTAGAAGAGGTTGCCTTACCCTGCCCCTGAATTCCCAGGGCAGAAAACACAGTGAGAAGCATATGTTGGATAATTTCTGGAGTAATGACAGCCTGTTTGGTGGTTGTAGAATCTGAAACAGCTGCTTGAAAAGCTTGAGTTCGCTTGTTTTCCGGACGTGTAGGACATTCCTTGATGATATGGCCACAGTAATTGCAGAATTTCTTAGCACAATTGCGGGCAATATGTCCAAACTCCTTGCAACTATAACACTGCATTTTTCCCTTTCATTTATTCCTTCCTTGTGCAGCATAAGCGACATTGATGTCCTACCAGATCCCTAAAACAGATTGTGTGGCCAATCTCTGTTCTTCTGCAACAATTCACCAAGACATACATCCAAAGAAGGAGCTGGATCTCTATTGAGCAATCCACTTTGAGTTACTTCAAATTCTGATCTCAGTTTCATCAAGAACTGATCACGCATGCTAACTTCATGAACCTTTTGATGGCTAGTTAATGCCTCCTTAGGTACCTTAGAGTAGATTAGACCAGTATATTTGCTCCATAGATTAATAAATCCAGAATAATATTGTTCAATAGAGAGATTACCTTGACTGAAATTACTGATCTCATGGAGCAGTATATTCGCTCCATAGATTAATAAATCCAAAATAATTTAATAATCCCACACCTCCTTGGCTGTACCAAATGATCGCCGATTGTTCACCTTATGAGCTTCAATTGTGGAAAAAATCCAAGTGATAATCTGAGCATCCTTTGCCTCCCATTGACTAAGTTCCTTTTCATTCGTTGGAGCAGAAGACCCATGAATGTGATTCCAAAGCTCTTTTCCTTTCAGAAACATTCTGAATTGAAAGTCCCATGCCACATAATTCTTTCCTGTAATTTTGTGCACCAAAGTCTTTGTAGGTGATCTTCCAAAAGCATTCTCAATAGCCATTCTAAAAAAAATGAATGCAAGCCTGAAACCACAAAGTTGTGTGACCAAGAAATCTCAACTCCAAAATGTTGAGTGTAAGTTAATCAACCCAGAAAACAAAAAGCTCAAATATTCATCTAAGAATTCAAGAGACTAGCTATGATACTATGGCAATAATTCAGTAAATCGTCTAAATGCCTTTCTTTTAGGATCCTTTCTCATAAATAAGAATTTCTGCACAATCTATATTTCGCAATAACAATAGTTAACACACTAATTAGCAACTGATTATCCTAATATACAAATAATACACTAATTACTAATATTCTATCCTAGATAAGAATATATACAAAATATACACAGATCTTGAGCATAAATTATGCCATAATCTTTGCCGGCGATACCACATACACGTTATTGACGTCAAAGAGAAAGAAGGGGGGTGAGGAAGGGAGTTTGGATTTTCATGATTATATCTCGGTGTTGTCATTTATCATGATTGAAATTAATGGGAGTTGTATGCTCACTGTTCCACTTTCGAGAATCCTGTTATATAAAGAACTTAGATTATGGGAAGTGTTTTTCCATATGTGTTTTCCTTTTGAATTGTGCCATATATCAATTATTTTATTTTAGTTAAAATCCCTTGTTTTAAACTGAGGAAAATTTATTATGTCATTTGAATTTGATGTTTTTAAGGGTCTGATTTGCATTCACTGTTGAACCTTTGCCTGTATTTGATAACCAGGTGTCCTATAATGATTTCGTTGCATCTGGTTCACTTGCAGCGGCTAGAGAGAAAGGACTGGTGAGTTGAAATTATTTTTAAAATCCTGTTGTTATGCACACAATATTTGACTGTAGCTAATTGTACACCTATGTCAATTTATCTGATGATAATTTATTTGAAAGCTCTAAAATTGTGAAATATGATCCTTTGGTTAAGATGACTTAAAGGTTCCTATTTCTAATGTCAATAAATATCCGATTTATTTCATCTCGTTTAGTTTTATCGAGTCGTAATTCACTGCTAGGCATTGGGCCTTCTTTTTATCTAATTATTCTGTGAGATAGGTTTTCAAACATTGGTTCAGCTCTAAAGATGATACTCCCTCGATCCATGCATATAAGTCGTTTTGGGCTTTAATACACTAATTAAGGTGATACTAATATCATGTTTACTTACCCTTTAACACAAAAAAAGAAAGTGTTTTGATTATGAGTTTACTTTCCCAATTTGACCCTTAACATCCATGTTTGATTGGTTGAAGAATTGAAGTGCTTTAATGACAATTAATGTTCAAGTTCCAAGAGAGGGGTGAAAGGGGCATATAAGATGTCAAAATATGGAAACGACTTATAATCTTGGAAATGGTCTTTCGTCCAAAACGATCTATATTAACGGATGGAAGGAGTATTCAAACTTAAGAGGTTGGCTAACAACTGTTGATAATAGTTTGTTGTAGTCCTTTGTTAAGTCTTTACATCATACGGTAATGGTAATGGTGTGTTGCAACCCATTGTTGTAAATCCAATGCATCACTAGTTTTGTTGTAAACAAAACATTAATTTTTTACTAGAATACTAATGTAGTGAGGATTTCGAGAAATTTCTTGCTACAAAAATAACTTATTCTTTCTCAATTCGTTGATTTTGCGAATACTCGAATTGAAGTAAAGCCACATTTCTTACTTGTTAATCCATGATACACCAAGTACCAAAACAAACACTCAAAAAAGAGCTCTCTTTCTCTCTCTCTCTCTCAAAACCAAAAACACATTTTTTATTAATTACATCAACCCCCTAAAATTGTAGACATAATGCCTTTATATAGAACTATCATAACTAGACTCCTAAGACAAATATAACTTCTAATTGGACGATTATAAGAATTCCTATTTAGATTCAACTTACTCTACAACAACAACATAGCCTCAGTCCCAAATAGATTCAACTTACTCTATAACTTCTAATTTAACTCTATCTAAAAGTTTCTAAAAATAGGACATCTAATAATCCTATTACACTTACAAACAAATAATTAAATAAATTAAATAATAACAAACTCTTTTCCCGTTCTTCATCAAATGCCCTCATGTATACTCACGAGAATTCACTAAGGTTAGAAACATCGCATGATACATGTTAAAAACAACCAATATTTTCTTTGATTATTTTTGTTGTCAGCTAGAGCAATGTTTCCAAGTAACAGCCTCATCCAATTGTAACTTGGCTTGAGACTTTCGAGTATGTGCTTAATTGCAAAATCTCTTTCTTTTGGATGACTTGCAAGTTGTTTCCGTTACTAGCTATGCGAAAATATCTTTTCATTTTTATATCACATAAAAAAAAGAAAGAAGAAGATTGATGTGGAACGAAATGCTTAACGCAGCTAACCCATGGTCTTCTCCAAGTTTAAATAACCAAAAAGCTGAAGAAAAGGAATGGAACCCCATGGGCGAAGGATTATCCTATAAGTTTGATGTAGAGATCGGCATAAGCTATGACGCTTGATTAGATCTTGAATGTCACATATCTACAATGAATTTGATAAGTTCGAACATAAACAATAGTAACTAACTAGTAAATTGTAATTCCTATCTAAGAGAAAATTCTAATTCGGTGAACGTATCATAAAATCGAAATAAAGACTTTAAGAAACCTCCTAAATTCATCCTAAAATAATTTAGTAATAATCCTTATTCAAAACCTATTAGAACTAAGTATTAAAACTCGACCAAAGTAGCAACTAGACTATTAGGAAACTTCGCTGACACTATGAAAAGTTGTAGGATGTCCCAGACTTCACATTATTCTAAAATTATGTACTTTTCACAAAGTTCGTTTGAATCAGGACCAGTTGTTGAGCTCCTCGATCTTCAAACCGAATCATATCAAAGATTGAACGATTGATGCAACTTATTTTAGAGAGAGGAGAGTTGTAGAATTAAGAGCACTTTATCAACTGTTATTTTGCTTCAATATTCAGATGTAGAACATAGTTTCTTAAGGCTTTATTATGGTATTGTATGAGAAGATAATGTCTCTGACCAAAAAAAGAGAAGATAATTTCAAAAACTGTATAAGAGAACAAAATTGAAGAAAAAAGAAAAAAACTCAATAACCTTTTAGAGAATTATTTTATTTCTCCTAAACTAGACCTTATCGAAGACATGGCCCCGTATTACGTCAGAAGACACCTTTTAAGTACTCACTGAAGCATTCTTTGGGACTGCCTGTTTAACAAACTGCATCTGCAACTACTACTGCTCCAAGGCCGGATTAGTAAGCAACTAAGGACCAAAGAGAATTAATGGAGTTTCATGTCCGTACCAAGCCCAAAAGGGTGTCATGTTGGTGGATGCATAAAAAGCAGTGTTGTACAAATGTGTGGCCCATGGCCACTGATGATACCATTGGTGAGGTTTGCCACTCTAAATAATGTAAAAAATGTATCTTTGATCTGCTGATTACTTTTCGTTCTTCGTTTGGGCACTGTGTGACATACTTTTTACGGCACCTTTCATATCAACCCAATATACATCTTGAGCAGTTGAGCCAACCTCTTGGAAGTGCAAAGAAACCCGGATTGTCAGTAGACCTGATCATTGGGTTGGTACCCGCCCATCCCAGCCCAGGCCCGGTCAACATGGGCCAGGCTTGGGCCTTAAAAACCTTAATAGGGCTCGACCTGGCCCAAGCTCGTGAAGGCCCGCTATTTTTTGGGCCGAGCTTGGGTTTGCACTTATCAACCTAAGCCCGGTTAAGCCTGCCCTTATAGACTTGTCTTCAAAATGTAGAAATATGTGTATATTAAAAAGTGAGGAAGTAAGGTTTGATCCCAAGTTGCTCAAATGCTATACTAGAGTATTAACCAATGTGCTAATCTTTTGTTCTTGTCATCTAATTACATATTTATATATTTATTATAATATTTTTTGGTTTACTAATCAATTTTCAAAAAAGTTTTTATTGTTAATACTTTTTTAAAAAGGCTCATTTAGGCTCGGCCCAAGCTTGGCCCGTGGCGGGCTTAGGCGGGCTTGGGCTCGCAATACTTAGAAGTGGGCTTGGGCGGGCCTGGACATGGCTTTCAAAAAAAGGCTCACCTGGGCCCGGCCCGAGCCCGCCCGATGATTAGGTCTAATTGTCGGTACTCTCAAAGGAGAGTGGGAAGCCGATCATTATAAAAGAGATGACCATGGCGCAAGTTGATGCAAATCAGGTGCAAGCTCCAAATTATAAATTAATTGTTGTAGGTCTTCATTTGCCAATATTTTAAGATTGATAACTTCCATATCCAACAAAGCGAGACTGAAATAGCGTCCAAGGCTGCTTTAAGATGATTAGGATGGTGCAAAATAGCAAAAACCTTTTGTTTGTAGCTACTGGTTCGCACACTAAGTCAAAAGTCCAAACTCTACAATCTAAGTAAGACACTTTTGATATTCCAGTTGGATGATCATTAAACCAAGATGTTCTAAAGACTCCTTTGATCCGTGTGACTGATGAAGTGTCTCATTAAATAAGGTCACAATTATTGAATTGAAAGCACGATCATCAACAACTGCTGATAACTAGCTTTAACTTATTCTTTGGAGACAATGTTTGGTTGTAGAAAGAAATTGGACAGCCATGTTGCATGCGAACAACCCCAAATCCATGATGCGTCTATCTCAAGAATGAAGGGATCGGAGAAGTTTTGGTATGCAAGGACCGAACTAGAAGTCATGGCAGATTTCAGATCTTCTAAAGCCACAGTAGCCTCATGTCTCTAATGAAATGCATTTTTCTTTGTAGCTTAGTTAGAGGTCAATTCTGCCCATTGTTGTTCAAACCATCTGTAATAGCTTGTTAAGCTAAGGAATCACTTTAGACCAGTTATGAACTTTGGGTTTTTCAAATAAGACTAGTCCATGAGTAAGTCTTATATAGAATTCAGTCTGTGACTGCTTCTCTTCCGACTAATTTCTTGATAAGTAAAAGCTTATTTCATTAATTTAAGTACTTCAATCTCTTACAACACCACCACCACCACCACCATAGCCTCAATCCCTTGTTAGTTGGGGTTGGCTACACGGATCAAACTTTTTCATTGTGCTCGATTCAGTGCAATTGATGGTGAGCTTTTCAAACAATTTAAATCTCTCATAACTACGGCGTCCCAAGTTAGCTTCGGTCTACTCCTATGTCGTCGAATTTCTTTTGTTTCTATTTAGTCGAGTTTTCTAGTGGGGCATTTGTAGGCCCCATTGACACCCCTAGGTGCATGTTTTGAAAATTTTTAGAACTTGTCTGAATTCCTTAGATTTTTTTATGCACACAATTAAGAATTAGATGTAAACGAAGTTTTACAAAACTTCCATCAAAGTTAGAGAAAAAACGAAAACATTTCCATGTTTGATACTTACTTTTAAGAAACGTGAAATGCAATTGGTGTTAATTTTTGTGATAAGACACTAAAGAATGATACTATGTTAGAAGAAACAATACCCCCAACTCAATCTCTCTTATTAGAAATGGAATCTAATTTATTGCCTAATGAAGAAAAAATACCATCGAAAATCATAAATCCCTTCAAATTGAAATTTTGAAAACTTAATATTAAATATAGAGAGATAGGATACGAAATATTACAAAAAATATGCTTTTTAATGCCTTTTGAGGAAACTTGGATGTTCTCTAGCTCTTACATGAAATTATTTATACTTTTTTGCAATGTCAAAGTTTTACTGAAATCCCCTACATCGAATTACCCTTCCTCGGACTAATTTCGAATTTCAAGCGGGTGAGATTATATGTGAAATCTAAGTTTTGATCCTTG
The DNA here is from genome assembly GCA_039657365.1 of Stephania yunnanensis. NCBI lineage: Eukaryota > Viridiplantae > Streptophyta > Magnoliopsida > Ranunculales > Menispermaceae > Stephania > Stephania yunnanensis. The sequence goes on from CM077583.1 coordinate 23,273,543, forward strand.
ATATGGAGATAAATTTACTTCAAATATATCTTGGAAAAGAAGGCCACTTTATGCAACTCGTCAAGAAGTTCATCTATCACTTAAATAGGAAATATTCCTAAATTGTAACTTTTGTGAGAGCACTGTAGTCTACACATGAACTCCTACTCCCATCTTTCTTTCTTAGGAGTAACTGAATAGAAAATGGGCTGCTAAATGGTCCCTGCTGGGAACATCTCTTTGTTCATGCATTTGATCTCATTTTTCTGAATTTGGGTTATTAAGATGGTTGTACATTGAACACGACAACATTAGGTTGCAAATAAATGGCATGATTAGTTGCTATTTCCAGTAAATGGGTGGTGGAAGACTCAAAAATAGAAGGAAATTGTTCACACAACATCTCCAATTGTCCAAGGGTGATCAGTTATCAAAGTACAAAGCTCAACCAATAGCTTGGCCTCGATTCTTTATATTTTTAATTAAGGTCACCTTGTAAAGTAATAACTGAATTGCGAGATTGAACTCTCGTCACTAATGTTCTCCAATTGATCTCTATGACTCTTATGACATGTTTGTTTGGTGTGGTTGCCCGGCGAAGCCTTTCTTAGAATCAAAAAACCATGTTTGATTTGGTTTTCCGCAAAATGCACGGGCTCGACCACCCCTTAGACATTGACGTCATCAAAGGGACCTCCTCATCATTGGCCAAGCCTGAGCGTAAATGACCAAATCGCGATACCACTTTAATACACACAAGACTCGCGAATTAGGCAAAACTAAACTTGCAAGTCCTTTCGCGGTGTGGTCATCTTCAATCTCACCATTGCCTATGTTACCTGGACTCGAACGCGGGTGTCGGATACGGATACGTTTCTAGAGGTCGGATTTGCCTATACTCAATTTTAAGACTCGAGGACTCGGATATAAGTGTCCAAATATTTGGACACGGGTACTTGGATACGGGACAACCTAAATAAAAAAATCAAGAATTGCAAAACATTTGGTTGGTAAAAAGAAGTTACTATTAAAGTTACTACTTTATTCATTACTTGGTACACAACCTAAATAAAAAAAATCAAATACAAAGTTGACCAAAGTTTGGCACCAAACAAATCTAGTGTCATTCTAGCACAAGGCTCAAGACCATCTATCCCATCCACTATTTATCGCATCCCTAAATTTGGAGTCATTCTAGCACGTGGCTCAAGACCATCAATCCCATCCACTATTTATTGCATCCATTGTTCATCATCTTCAAAACTTCAACTTTTCCATCATTTATGCAACTCGTTTCTTTTGTGTAAACCAATGCTATCGATTCGTCATGAGCAACCCTATTTATCCCTGAAAACCAAATGGAAGGTATGTGATTTTCGTTGTATTGATTGAAATCGAAATCCTTAGAACCATGGCCGCGTCCATAGTCATTTGTGGGGGATCCGACACATATCCTGTGTCCGAGTCCGAGCCGCGTCGCGTCGACACGGGTGCTCCACCCTGAACTACTGAGTCCAGGTAACACAGGCCATTGCTAATCTCTTCACTCCTCCCTCTCCTCTCGCGTTGTGGACATCTTCAACCTTGTCATCGCTAGTCTCCTTACTCCCTTCTCCTCTCGTTGGTCCTCTCACTGGTACAATTTTTTTAAGGTTTGTACTATGCCTTAATAATCTCAAGAACTTTGGGTTTCCTCAAATTCTCCTCTCTCTCTCTCTCTCTCTCTCTCTCTCTTTGTGTGGAGACCCCAAACTCCAAGGCAAACTGGACATCGCCACGTTGTCGGGCACGTCGCTAAGCCCGACACGTCGTTGCAGCTATCCTCTCTCTCTCTCTCTTTGTGTGGAGGCCCCAAACTCCAAGGCAAACTGGACATCGCCACGTTGTCGGGCACGTCGCTAAGCCCGACACGTCGTTGCAGCTATCCATGACGGCCCGCGACCTAAACCTTTTTCTTTAACTTTTACAGCTAACCTAACCAATTAATTAGCATTTTATTGTGAATTATGCTCAATGGTTAAGTTAGGTAAAGTTTTCATTGACTTAGTCTAATTCAAGTCTTAAATGGTTATTTTTATGAATTTTCTCTAAGTTAACTGTTTATCAACTTATTAGGTTATGTGAGTTCATTTAAGTTAATTTAACAGTGAGGAAGTCTTTAAATGGCATAAATGAAAGTAAATAAATAAGTTTTTCATTTATAACAAACCTACTGGGTGGAAACCCGACAAAAGGGATATCGTGTATATGATTTAAGGCGACAATGTTCAAAAAGCGTCAATATACATGTATTAGGTCATAAGTCTCCCAAAAGGTCCCACAAAACAGTAAATAATAATTACAAACTTCATAAATAATCGCCAAATATTTTCTTCCCTCAGCACGTCGTAAAATCTGCTACTTGCCAGGAAGACAAGTTCTAGTGAGTAAATTCCAGAGAAATTCACACAGTATTTAAAGGAAATCCAACAATGGCGGCTACAAGTCATGCAACTTAAATAAAGGACAAAAATATAAAGTGCGTGAAAATAAGTAGCAAATAAAGCGAAGAAACTGGACACGAATATGACCGGGAGGAAACTCATGACGAAAAAGCCTTCATCGAACATCTCCCAATGGACTGAGAGGAAACCCATGACGGAAGTCATCCTTCGCCAAACATATCGAGAGGATGGAAACCCATGACGGAGATGTAAATCTCCGTCAAACATCTCTCATTATTCGGACACGAACGTAGTGCTAAAAACCTTGTCGACTTAAGGGACAGCTTCGCTAAGCTGAAAGGAAACCCATGATGAAAATCCTCGCCAAACATCTCACGGTCGACTGAAAGGAAAGCCATTAACGAAATTCCATTTCGCCCAAACATATCTTCAAAGGAAACGCATGACGAAAACTTGCATCTTCGTCGAACATCTCTCATTCCTATCGGGCCTTGTAGGAGTAACTCATTGCAGTCACCAACATGTGCAAGTGCTCAAACTGCACCCGTGGTAGCTAGCCCCGTGGTGTGATATTGTGCCATGCCCTGACCCCCGTCGACAAAACTAGCATGTACATGTGGCATTGGAACAGTAGCCTAAACAATTCAATTTGATAGGTTTAAAACAAGAATTTAAACACACGACACTAATAGATGTTACATTCTCATGGGTTTACTTACCTTGATGCAAACCAAAGCTCGCTCAAAACGCTCGCTCTCACCTCAAAACTCGAACACGACACTTGCCTAAGTTTCCCTAGGTCACTGTTGTCCTACACGTCGAACTTTAGGGGATTTAGAGTTCATTAAGTGGGTTAAAACTAAGTTAATCAAGTTCAGCCCCAACTGTTCAAAACTAGAAAAAAATTGAGTTCGGTAACTAGGTAATGCGCTATTGGGGCCAGGTAGCATGCTAAAACGGTCGGGAACCCATAATTCCCAAGCCTGGAATTCTGGTTTCCCTCCCCTTTTGTGCAACCATGGCCGTCTCCATTCGCCGTCGACCCTATCCTCACCTTATAGGGGAACTTCGACACTCCAACAACAACAATTTACTAATATAATCATCAAGTTTCCATCAATTAACATGCATTTCTATGAAAATGTCAAGAACATCAAAACCGATTAACCCGAAAATAACTCAATTTGCAAACTCAAGAGCTGAATGTTGCCTTAATTGGTCTCCTAGCACATCAGGTTACATGAAAAAGACATTTTTACATACTCTTGGTCATCAAAACAACAACTTAAGATTGCATCTTGATATCATTGAACACCAAGGACACCCAAATGGTTTTGAAAACTCAAATTCTTGTAAAATAGAGTTGAAATCATACTTAATAGCTTAAATCCATTGCTTGGATATCATTTACAGATTGAAACTAAGCACTTCTTTTGAAATCAATTTATCATTAAAGGAACTTAACACCCCAAAACATGAACTTTGTCTAAAAATGCCTTCTCAAAACCTATGAATGCATGAATTGATAAAAATCAGACCTAAGATTTCAATGTTTTGATCAAAACCATGAGTCCAAAACAAAGAACTTAACTAATTACTCCTCAAAATTGCATTTGCTTAATCTACAACTCATGCATTTATTCATTTTCAAGAGGTATTCGAAGCATTGAATCAAATTGGGGAAATTCATACCTTCAACTGGAACCCTATAGCTTGATTTCTCCTAAATTTATTTCAATCCCTCCTTTACTGACTCCCAATTTGCAGGTTTACAGCTCTAAGCTTCCTCTCCTCTTGAACGTGAAGCTCCAAAGCTCTCTTTGCATGAAAATAAAAGCCTTAAAGCTTTTTATGTGTTCTTATTCTAAGATCCAACCCTTTATCTATCTTGAGGCACTAATCTAGGTGCACATCCATGGTTGAGATCCAACCATCAACGGTCCATTAATTTACTATATGATTCTAGGATTTCAACAAGGTGTACATCCCTAAGATAATCAAAAGTCCCAATGAAAGTACACCAACATAGACTTTTATTTTAACTTAGCCTAAGGTATGTACTTTTGGCACATTTAATTTAATAAATTCGCTTAGTTTATGGATTTCATTATTAAATAAACTCCATACTTCAACTAAGCACTTGCTAATTCTTAACCCTCGACGCCTTGCGCCATCACGTATCATGAGGCGAAATCTAAGGCTTTATTTATTTATTATTATTATTGTTTGCAACTTTGGTGGGGCCTTCCTCTTTATTGACTATATCCAATTCAGTCAGTAGATGCAGCTTATGCCTGAGCGTTCGCTAAAGAACTTTAACGAGTGAATGCACTCTCGAGCACCTCTTCCATGAGCTTGACCATGGATGCCAAGATCAACTCAAACTCTCATTGATATTCCGCCTTCGATTTAGTTTATCGTATACTGAGAAGGAATTTGGTGAGTTGTGCATCTTCTTCATAATTGACACTAACGGTTTTGTTCTACCTCTATATTGGCTAGTGGTTGATTTTATTGTGCAGTAATGCTCCAATGATCCAAAGATTGACATTTTGATCCTTTTAGCTAAACTGTATCCATCAACTTTGGATCGAACATGAACAACTTGACTGCCAATTTGCATGGAAAAACCAATGTTAGGTGGTTAAGTTTCATACAAGGGCTTGTCACCTTCCTCAACTTTGGAGCACCCTTTCTCCATGGCTTATGATAGAAATGAATTGGTCTTTATGTTTCATAGATATCATCATACAACACATGTTCTGCACCATCAGTTCCATCAAATTATTTTGATTAGTAGTTTCTTTCCAAAAATCTTGATAGGGAAAAAAAATTGTTGTGCTACAACATAGATGATACTGTTTTTTTATTTTTCTTTTTCTTTTCATTGAGAATGGTCTCAAAATTAAGTCCTTTGTTCTGTGGATAAATATTGTTCATTTATTTGGTTTTTCTTTCCATCTGTTCCTTTCTTGTTTCATGGTGCTTTATCTACATCAGTTTAGTCATTTTTCATTAATATCAGTGAACGATTTGTCTTCTTCAACCTATTTACTCGGAAAATTTTGCCATCTGTGAAACAACTTGATAACATCAATTTAGTCATATTCATTAATATCAATGTTTTGTGTGCATTTCTTTTCCTTATGTTTAATTAGTAAAATTGTTTCTAAAGTGAGTTTTGGTGGGTTCTAGAAAGAAAAAGAGTGCACGCTAGATACATAGACACTATTAAAGATATGTACGATGGAGTAGTAACGAGTGTAAAGACATTTGGAGGAGCTACAAAAGAATTTCCCATTACGATAGGACTACATCAAGGATCGGCTTTAAGCCCATATCTATTTACTTTAGTTATGGATGAATTAACTAGACATATTCAAGAGGATATACCATGGTGTATGCTATTTGCAGATGATATTGTCTTAGTGGATGAAACTAAAGATGGAGTGAATAGGAAATTAGAACTCGGAGAAATACATTAGAATCTAAAGGCTTTAAGTTGAGTAGGACGAAAATCGAATACATGCATCTTGTGAGTTTGGAAACACTAGACATCGAGATGACTGAGTGGTAAAATTAGGGGAAGTAGAAGTGCCTAGGGTAAACCACTTTAGATACCTAGGTTCAATCATACAAAATGATGGTAACATTGAAAATGATGTCACACATAGAATCCAAGTGGATGGAAGAAATGGCTGAGTGCAACAGGGGTGATTTGTGATCGACATGTTCCCACTAAGTTAAAAGGAAAATTTTATAGGACAGCAATTAGGCCAGCTATGCTCTATGGAAGTGAATGTTGGGCAAGTAAAGCAACAACAATTACATAAAGTGAATGTAGCAGAAATGAGGATGCTTAGGTGGATGTGTGGTAAAACCCGTAAAGATAGAATAAGAAATATAGAAATTCAAAGACAAGTAGGAGTAGCACCAATTGATACAAAGATTAGGGGAAGGGCGGTTGCGATGGTTTGGTCACCGCAAAGACGGCCTACAAATGCCCAACTAGAAAACTTGACTCAATAGAAACGTAGAAATTCGACGAGGTAGGGGTAGACCAAAGTTAACATGGGATGCATTAATTAAGAGAGATTTGAATGGTTTGCAAAGCTCACCATCAACTGCACTGAATCGAGCACAATGGAAAAGTTTGATCCATGTAGCCGACCCCAGTTAATTTGGGACTGAGGCTATGTTGTTGTTGTTGTTGTTGTTTCTAAAGTGAGTTTTGCTATCGATTAGACAACTTGCCATATGGTATTCTTTTTTCATTATTTTTACAATGGGAAATCATCTAAACGAGCTCTTGATGTGTTGCAGTTGAGGTCTGCGGGAAAAGATTATGTTGTAAAAGAAGGAGATGTGATGCTATTTCGTTTCAACGTGTGATATTAGATTAGAGCTCTTCCTGTGTTTTTCACTAGGTGGAAGGGATCCTGCTTGAACGTTGATTTCAACATATAAAGATGGAGTTTTTTTGAAGAATGGTTTAGGTAAGATTAGATTAAATTGTATTCTTTCTTGTATACTAATTTATGTTAAAAAAACTTTAATGTTTATTTTTGGATTATGTTCTATTTTTATCAAAAACAATTATGGAGTAACCCAAATATATATCGAAATTCTAGGTGATTCATTTTGTTTCTTCAACCAAGATCGTATCCATGGGAAGCAAGGTGTAATCTTTTAGATTTTTTGATATTCTTGTTGTCGTCATAATTTTTCTTAAATGTTCCATTGGTCAAGTAGAATATATAATGATAAAAATATTTTTCCAATTTTTATGCTGTGGTAATAAGGCTTAACCATGTTTTTAGTTTTCTTCCCACGCTTTACATGTTTCATTTTTTATTTTTCAAGTGGTAATTCTCTGCATGAAATAAATGGAAACAATGTTGTGGAGTACCAGCTATTGTTTGGATCAATTAATACTGGAATCAAATACTTCTTTTAATTTCAACTTTGTTTCAGTTTTCTTTAATTTCTTTTTCCTTTTGTCGTTAATGGGTTTTAATCTTCTTTGAAAAAGAGAAATGAAAAAAAAAAAAAAAACATGTGGATGAGACATAATTCCTATAGAAGTTTGGAACTGTTTTGGACAATTTGGATTGACTTGGTTCGAATGCCTATGAACAAACTAATAATAATGATTTTCTAGAACAAAGGTGACGCGAAGTTCAAACTCGCTCGAACTATTTACGGATTTACTTACAAGTCCGCTGATAAATTATGGTTGAAAATTTAAAACGGTCGAGAAAGGAAACCGCAATTTTGATTAATCAGTTTGGCTTCATGCTAGGAAGGTTTATGTTGAAGGCAATTTTATTTTTAAGAAGATTAATGAAACAATATAAGAAAAGAAAAAACACCACCAACAATTGGTTGGTCCGAGTGGTAATGAACTTCGTCCCCTTTAAGCAAGGTTTCGATTTGGATCTCGTGAATGAAAAAATATGGGTTTGGAGGCCCCCCCCCCCCCCCGTATGGGGCCTCAACAGTGCACGAGCGTGGGTTAGTTGAACATCGCGTGGGAAACCAAAAAACTAATAATAAAAAGAGAAAAAGGACTCCCGTATAATATTTATAGGTTGTTGGAGACAAGGTTTAAAAAATCGACAAACTTCACCAAAGTTCAGGCGAAGTTTGACGATTTTGAGGTGAGCGAAGCGAAATTCAGAGGCAGTATAAAAATTGCAAAAACTCGACTCAACTTCGCCTAATTTCAATTGAACTTCGAAAACATCGATGGAAGTTAATAAAACATGAAATGCAATTCTTATGTTTCGTGAAAGTTGAGCAAACTTCGTCTATGCTAGAAATATACTTAAAATTCAGAATATCCTTCGGTGGCATGAGTTTCATGCATTATTGTTGTATGATTAAAGTATATTTCTAGCATCACTATGAAGAAACTTGAGTTTTGTAGCATTTGAAGTGAAATTCGTAAACTTCTGTACACGAACAAATTTTTGTGAAACTTCTATCATCGAATTTAACTTCTTCGAATTAATTCTGAATTTTGAACCATGGTTGGAGATAAATGCAAATAGCAAAAAAATTATAAGGTTTTTTTGCAAATCTAGAACAAACTTTGAGATTTTTTAAATACATCACAAACTTTACTTTTTCTTTTTTTGCAAATCTATCACAATTCCTATTTTGGTTTCAACCTCTCATGAAACATCATAAAAACCCGCAAAACTCCAACCAGTTGTATACCACGTTCATCATATCAATTATTATTTTTATTTACTTAGAGATATTTCATTGGGTCCATGGTCGCACGATCACTATTCGACCAAGTCACATTTTCTTAATTTCAAAATCATGGAGCGCATCATGGTTCAAAAATGTCCTCATCTGGAGTCTAAATTAAGTTGAAGAAAGCATGAAATCCCTTTATTGAGTCATCTAGATCTTTAGTTATATATAGTGATATGGGAAAATGCTGAAAATGAGATGAAATACAAGCAACAAAATATGGTGAAGTGGATCGCAAAGTTGAAGCAACTATAGGGTTTGTGATAGATTTGCAAAAATAAAATAAAGTTTATGATATATTTGAAAAATATCAAAGTTTGTTCTAGATTTGGAAAAAATCCAATAGTTTGTGTCTTTTTTAGATATTAATCCAAAACATTAACACATTGGTATTTTTGTTTTTAGATTTACTTAAGGTTACCTTATGTAGAACTTAATGTTTTCTTACATTGTAGTGCGCTAACGCACTCTTGAGTTTTTCGGTAGGGTCTGCTTTGGTCGCGGAAACTGTTAAAATTAGTGCTTTAGGCAACTGTTTCTAATTTTTGTTGTCGAGTTTTAGGCACTTAATGTGCACAGTTCAGTTTTTATGTAGAACTTATTTGTTTTTTTTAGTAAGTTTACATTTCATACATATTTTGTTTAGGAAAGTTAGAATTTGGTAAGCACTAATTATGTATGAAATTGGATGCTATCTTCCTATCTTTTATTAGTCTTCAAAAACAACAATTGGTATCAGAGCTATCTTCTTAAGGGATCTGTGGAATGGATTCTAAAAAAGTTTTGACAAAATTGCTCCTCCAATCTTTGATGGAGAAAACTACAAACTTTGGACGGTGAAGATGAAGACTTACTTGGATGCTTTGGATTTGTGGGAAGCGGTAGAAGAAGATAATGAAATCCCTCCGTTGCCGCACACCTACAACAACACAAACCAAAAGCCATAAAGAAAGAAAAACCAAGAAGTGAAAGGAAAAAGCTTATTTGTTTGCTATCGTCTCAACAACCCTTTTTACTAACAGTATGTCTCAAATCCGCGAAGGAGATTTGAGATTACTTGAAGAAAGAGTATGAAGGAGACGAAAAGATTTGAGGCATGCAAGTTCTCAATCTAATTAGAGAATTCCAATTGGAAAAATGGAAGAATGAGACTATCAAAGAGTACTCAAATGGATTACTAGTTGTCAAAAAGGTACGGCTACTTGGCACAAATTTTCCTGATTCAAGATTTGTAGAAAAGATTCTCGACACAGTGCTAGAAAGATATGAAACATCTATCACCAGTTGAGAGAACACGAAAGAACTTTCCAAGATCACGTTGTTGGAGTTGTTGAATACCATGCAAGCACAAGACCAAAGAAGGTTTATGAGGGAAGATCGTGTTGTTGAAGGTGCTCTACAAGCCATGCATGAAGATCACAAGAAATCGTACAAAAAAGGTCCAACAAGTGGAGAAAACATGGGTATAAACTCTAGGAGAAACTATCCACCATGTTACCACTGTGGGAAAAAAGGTCATCCACCATACAAGTATTGGGATAGATCGGATGCTAAGTGCATCAAGTGTGATAAGCTTGGACATGAAGCTGTGATTTGCAAAAGTGAATCTCAAAGTAATGAAGTTGAGGCCAAAGTTGTTGATCTATATGATGAAGATCAGATTTTTGTTGCAAGTTGTGAAATAATTGAAGATTCCAACAAAAGTTGGTTGATTGATAGTGGTTGCACAAACCACATGTGTCGTGACATAACCTTATTTAGAGATATGAAGCCAGTTCAAATCGAGAAAGTCAGAATTGAAAACGGTGGTTACATCCTAGCAAAAGGAAAAGGCACCGTCACAATCACAACAAGTTCGGGTATAAAATTTATTTCGGATGTTCTTTACATACCTGATATTGATCAAAATTTACTTAGTGTGGGTCAAGTGATTGAAAAAGGATATAAAATATCCTTTGAAGATTTGCATTGTGTTATTTTTTTATGCTATTGGTCATAAGGATTTAAGGGTTAAAATGAGGGGTAAAAGCTTCTCATTCGATCCAATATAAGTGGAGCAGAAGATCGACAACAGTGAAGTCAATACTGTTGAAGTTAGTGACAAGAAACTCGACTCTTGTCACCTACCAAAAATTGTGAATATGAAGAAGAAATATGTTGCAAGACCACAAAAAGGTCATCATTGCATGGAAGAATGACATTATTATTTAAGCTCCAACTGAAGATGTTTCAGAATGTAAGGTACTTAGTTGATACTCCACTAAAAACAAAGAAGCTTAATTTCAACAAAGGAAATTCTCAAGTTCATGATGTTACCGGTTCTTTTGTACCCGTTGTTCTTACAACAAGTGTTAACGGAGTTGGAAAAATCACCTCATCGAATGTTCCGTCTAAAAGAATGATTGGTGGTTCAATTAAAGGAGGAGATATAAGAATTGACAGCTATCCTAAAATTCAAGATTCATTGGTACATTCTCCACAAATCAATGTGGAAAGTTCGATGTTATAGTCAGATTGGTTGCGTCATCCTCCTAATATAATTCAAGTCAACAAGTTCAAGCTCTTCAATGATTGTGAAGTTTGTGGATCCTAAAGCAAGGAGGAGTGTTAAAATTAGTGCTCTAGGCAACAGTTTCTAATTTTCATTGTTTGAGTTTTAGGCACTTAATGTGCACAGTTCAGTTTTTAGAAATTGCTTAGTTGTGTAGAACTTATTTGTTTTTTAGTATGTTTATATATTTTGTATAGGAAAGTTAGAATTTGGTAAGTCTTAGGAGTTTTTTTAGTTCAGTTCCTTGACTATTTAATGAACTGCTGTTTTGTGGAAATTAAGAGAATTGAAAATTCAGTTTTCTCTACTGTTGTGTGCTGCTGAATATTTTGAGAGCCTAAAACAAATATTTTGGGACTCCATTGTTGATTTTCTCCCAGTGAAAAACTTGTCAATTGTTCTTCCTATCTTTTATTGGTCTTCAAAACCAAAAGAAACATTTGTTTCTTCCATATTTTTTTTTACCTTAGATACATGGCACTTTATCTGCTAGGTCACTGGCGAGCATTTTACCAGAAGTCAATTAGTAAATACTATGTACAAGAGGCAGTTGCTTCTTCATCATAAAATACTTGCACAAATAGATGCCTGGGTTTGACATGTTGTGAATCCTCTTGAAAGAGAGGGTTGCCTTCGGGTTTGTGGATACAAGTGGTGCATGGCTCTTGTCAGCTCGTGCCTTAAGATGTTTAGTTAAGGCCTCGATTCACCTTTGGTCTTAACACCTACAAAAAACCATTACAGGAATCGAGTTTGCATTTTGACACTAAGGCCCTTGAAACGAGTTATTTTTATTTTTTATTTTTTTTTTCAACTTCTTTCACTTGGGCTTTTAAGATCTCAAAACTCTAAAGGAAGATGCTTGGATTTCCTTGCCCTTGTTAGTTTTTGTAGCTAGTTTTTCTCCAATAGAATGTTAACACATAACAATGAGTTAACTTAATCATGTCACCTTTTTGTTGCACATCATGCACTTCACTTACATCTCATATCAATAACACACCCATATGTGTTATTCCAGCTACCTTTCAAGAGTCTAACCACCAGTTTCAAAGTAAAGATCTTCCACTTTAGACTTTAAAGAATACATCTTTTGTTCTCAAAATCTCCATATTGATTGAATTATTGCAATTATCAATGGTTTTGTTCAACTTTATTATGAGTATTAAAACTTTCATTGTATTAGATTTTAGCATTTTGTTTTGTTTAGAAGTTAGAACCTTATGAATTTTGATGTTTCCTTGCTTCATAAATTTGTTTGGACTTTGAAATATAGGTTTTCATAAAAAGTTACGATTTATGGTGAATGTGTAATGATGTTGAGTTTGGTGATTAGTTTATTTTATTGTAGAATATTTGATATATTTTGTGTTTTATTTACTGATTTACATATATTTGTTTTCATTAAAAAAAAGTTGTAATACATGGGGATTATTCCTGGGAAATTAAATAAAGGAAATGTCTTCAATGAGATTCCCCGCGGGAAAAAATAATAGAAATTCCTTGTAGAAAATTAATTGGGGAAAGATTTCCAGACGGGGAATCCCCACCCCCACCTATTCATATAGCCCTATAGGAATGAGGATGGGGACCCCCTTTCTTGCCCCACCCAGCTTGCCCTCACTCTGTTTATATCCCTAGTTATTGTTGTGGTAGTAGTAGAAATATTATACGGTTTTAATCTCTAAAAGTAAATCATTCGTCTAAACTGCATATTTTGTCTTTTGTTCTTTCCCATTTAATGTGACATGCTTATATTTTACATTATATATCAATATCAAATGTCTATTATATCGACATGGTCCATTGTTTGATCAATTTAATGACGTAAGTGTATAAGTTGTGGAATTTCAAGTTTATTTATACAGTGCCAAGACATTCAATAAATGTGCAGGGTAAGTAAGGCTTTTTATCTTGTGTACGCGTGGTAAGGCAACCCATCTGTTGTATTGTTGCCTTACCAAAGAATGTTGCTTGATTGAAGCTTTCTTTGTCAATCTTTCTAGTACGCTGCCCTGCAACTCATACAATTATCAGTTGTGCTCATCGTTGTCAAATCAGAATCGAATTGTAAAATCAGTAGGGACGTATTGTGAATCGAATAGTAAACGGAATCGTAAATGGTAAGAGTTATTCAAATTCTTTTAAAATGCTTCTAAATACTTTTAATTTGTGTGTTTATTTATGATTTTTCAATTTTTAATGATATATAACTGTTTTAATAAAAAGTTAAATGAGAGCGATTATTTTTTTAGGAAAAATTATTTTTTTACTAATATGCCAAACATATCTTATTTTGTGTACAATTGTGTGTGGGAAGGGTACTTATTTATTAGCCAACAAAGAATAGGGCTTTTGTGCGAACGAGATTTGGTGAGAAGTTAAGTTGGGAGAGACGCGAAAGATGAGGGAACAAAGGATGAGAAGATGAAGGGATTGGTTTTGATCTTTTGCCTTTGATACTCATCTCTCTCTCTCTCTCTCTCTCTCTCTCTCTCTCTCATCTCGAATTGATGCCCCTTCTTTGCATTAAAAATCAAGATGACAAATTTTTTTTTTTTTTTTTTTTCTGATTGTCGGGGTGTCGCTGGACATTTGTGAATTGTTTGATTCGAATCGAATCGTCCAATTCGCCAATAACTCGTTTGATTTTTTTGAAAATCAAATGAGTTTGACAACATTGGTTGTACTTATTTACTTACTATTTATTTTCTTTTGATTATTGCGAGTGTCCAAGCCTTTTTAGGCTCATACTATTCTTAGGAGAGCGAGTCGGGTGTCCAACCCCTTGACTTAGGAGAAATCAACATATTTGGAGTTGGATAGCAAGATTTAATCCGATAACCTATTGGCCATCAAACCTTTTTTGCCAAGTCATTGGCTTATACAGCAGATAGCATGTGCTCGTATCTGCTTGAGAGACATTAGGAAATGGAAAATGCTTGCGTGACCTACTTTTCACATGCCATTTCCACACACTTGATTTTGAGTCTTGATTTTACATCGATGGGTGTGTGCACAAAAATTAATGTTCATCTAAGGGACATATAGTGAGAGTTAGGCCTTTATCTGTTTGTTTTTGCCAACTTACAGTGTGAGCGGAGTTAACTCATTGGAGTTAACTCACAGTGAAAGATTATATTTTCATGTTTGACTCGACTTTACATTTGTAGAGAAGTTGTAAATTTTTAAATAATAAAAGATATGAATTGAAATAAATATTTTTCAAACAAAAAAGATGGATGTGGATAATAAAAGGTAATTAATGAGATGTAATTGTATCCACAAACTCTTGAGTGATAATTTTTCATGGGGAGATATTTCTCACATTTGGGTGTGAATTAAGAGATAATTTGAAGAGAAGTTGGGCAACTAAATAAGATTAGTCCCAACTCTTTTCTAAATTATCTCTCGGGAGTTAACTCCACCCTTAACCAAATAAGGCCTTAATATCGGGTTGGATTAGTGAGACTCTTGCCCCTTGTGAAAACTTTTGTTTTATTGTATCAATTATGAATAGACATAATGTTTGTTGATTTGGATCTGAGTTGAACTCTCATTTTCGTGATTTAATATACGCAAGTTGCTTCAGTTAACATAAATTTGTTGATTACTTACAGCTGGCTGATGACCCATATTCAACAATGATTTACTATCTGCTTCCAAGTACGAAATTCTTTGGTTCTAGTCCAATCATCAAATAAGGTCCCAGCTTTTGATTTCACACATTATTCACACAATTAATCCTTCCAAATTTATAAATCTCTAAGATGTACGACGTTGATGAGTCTATGATACTATGACAATAATAATTAAAAAATAATACAAGGACAAGCTTGAGCCGAAAAAATATTAGAGTTAGATTCATCGTGTGATTAGTATTAGCTAGTGAGGATTAACGGTGTCATCTTTCTAGGATGTCTTGACTTTACTAGTCTCTCTCACCAATTAAGTGGTAGCACAATAGTTTGGTATGTATTTTATCAATAGATGACGTTGAGGGTTTGAGTCTCACCGTTGCAAGTTTGAGTTTGAGGGTAATTAGCTGAAAAAAACAAAAAAAAAAACTACTGGTCTCTCTCCAGCGCAACTAGTCATTTCAACATCTTCCTATCACACCCATTTTGTCACATTTCAGCATTTCTCCCACTGAAAATGATTCGTTCGATCTCAAGAATATATGGGACAATCTAACTAATCTAACTAATGAAGAATAACCCATATGATATACTAAAGTAACAGATTCAAAGCATGAAAGGTGGCAACAAACGCTTAACTTCTAGGTCAATTAAGAACACCTGGTAGAATCACCATCTCACCCTCATTGATATATGTTTATTTATAATATAATCCATATATAATTAGCAAGATATATGAAAGCATGACAACATACAATAATTGGTGCTTTTCTTTGTACGCTTCGACCAGACACAAGCACATATTCTTGGGACTAATATGTTTGTTTCAACCCAATCGTCATTAATATAAACGTAGAGTCCCACTCCTCCCCTATTCTCTTCATCAAGAAAAAACGATTGTACACCCACCAAAACATGCTTTCCCATCTAATCCATCCACCCAATGCTTCGCACCTAGTGTATGTACTACTAAGATCTCGATCATTTTCTTCTGATCTGAGATCTGTTATGATCGGTGCGTGAGATGGTTAGTATTGATCAAGCATTATGAAGAAGATTAATTTGATAGTGAAGAAGTGCAAGAGCTTGTCAAGGCAACTACGCAGGTCTTCATCTTATACTAGTCTCAGCAGGTCCAAGTCTACAAGAGAGGAGGATATATGGGGAGATGCAATGGAAGACGGAAGTGAACAAAGGGAGATAATACTTGTGGGAAGCACTCGAAGACGTTACGTGATCAGGGCTAAGTATTTGAGTCACCCGTTACTGAACGCGCTCATTGACAACTCGAATGAGAGTGCCGGAGGGCTTATTTCCATCAAATGCGAAGTGGTTCTCTTGGACCATTTGCTATGGATGCTTGAGAATGCTGGTCCAACCCTCTCATCTGAGTCTTTAGAGGAACTAACTCAACTCTACGCCTTTTAGTTGATTATAATTGATTACTCTGAAGTAATAAAGCGTATAGAATTATGGGTGTGATCGTTTAGCTAATTAATAGAGTAAACATGTCATCATATGTGAAGTTATAATTTTTTTTTTTTTTTGAATAAATGGAGGCGAGACTCCTATTGATAGTATATATGTATATACAAATGAAGATTACGAGTATAGAGAAATAAACAGTTCCCCCAAAAAAAACACAACTCCAGTCAAAATTAGAGCCTACTGTGCTCAAAACCACCACCGACGCCACCGCTCATAATAGCACAATTTCAGATGTTTAAGCCCTCCCTTGCCAACGCACAAACCAAAACATTTCGTGGGAATGCTATGTTGCCGTGAGCAGAAAACTGCAGCATTACACATTTGCCTAAAAAAACCGCCCCTCAAAATAACCGGATCAGCTCACACTCCCGTATGGCATCATGCAAAGCAAACAAACAACAGCCAGTGGAAAGAAAACGAGATTGGGCGCACTACCCTCCGAAAGCTATAAAACAAAGGCAATGTCCAGTTGACCCCCAACCTCAAAATCACCTCAAAGAACAAAACAGTGAGTCCATACACCCTTAAACACTGCATATGCAAATCGAAAAGCTTCTATCCTCTGAAACTCTCGGTGTTTCATCCAAGAAAAGTGGACCGGTGCCCATGCCAATGTTGCCACAACCAATCCGTGAATTCTTTATGTCCATGCATTACCAATGCTACATTTCTCTTCGTAGAGTCCCACACCTCCTCCCATGTATTGTCTTTTTCCTCGAATATTTGGTGATTTATTTCCCCCCATAGGGTCCAAATAAGAAGCGCCAAGAGACCAGCATTCCACAACAACTCCCTTTTGCAGCAGCGAAAGTTGGACGCCACACATGTCATCCAAGCTCTTAACGATTGGGGGTATTGCCAAGTAATGTCCACCGCCTCCCTCGATAATTCTTCCTACATGCAACCTGTATGAGAAAGAGCAAGCCAACAATTAATGGTCAATAGATTCCGAATGGGAGAAACAAAAACAACACCTTGAGGGTAACAATGTTAAGTGGGGTAGTTGTCTTTGGAGTACATCGGTTGTATTGATCTTCCCCAGCCATGCCATCCAAGCAAAGACCCTGACCTTCATAGCTGCACAAGATTTCCATATTAGATTATACACCGGAAAAGAACTCAACGAATGTTCAAGTCCAAATCTTGTATTCGCACTCTCGTACCCTTTTCCTAGGTTTCCTGAGTTTGGTGTCTCATTAGTTCAAGTATAGTGGGTTTAAGCTCAATTTAGTGGTGTTTCTTGCGTATTCAAATTGGTTCAATAGACTTTAAATCAATCTTCCTAAACCAGCCCCTAAAGACTAAATTAAGTTTCAATTTCAGTCCTACACTTTAAAGCAGTTTTTAGGCATGAAATGGTCAAAATATCGAAACATGATTTTTCCGAATTTTCCCGAATTTCTCCAAATTTTTCCCTCATGTTTTTATTCTTTTTTTTTTTAATTCTGTTTGGGTCGGACCCGACTCGGCCCTAGACCAGAACAGGTCCAGGCTTGGCCCATGGGTAGTGCCTGGCCCGTTCTGGGCCCGGCCCACTGAGGGGGATGAATACGCGCGCGCACGCGTGTGCATCTTCCTCAGCTGATCGAACCAGTTTCACTGGTCTGATCATTTTTTTATGTTCTTTCGGTGATGGGTTGGGGTGGCTCTCCGTCCCAACCCCGGTTGAACCGATTGCAGGGGAGACACCCCTGCCATCACCACCTCGGTCGGCCATGGGGTTCGGCCAGGCCGAACCCCACTCTCGGCCACCTACCGGCAACCACTCGAAACCCACAACCACAACGAGGACTCATCATACTTTTGAAGTCTCCTTTCCTTCCCGACGCATCCCTGCTTCTCCTCATCCTCCTTTCTTCTTCTTCATGCTCGCTCTCGGCCTCCCTGTGTCTCTGTGTCACAGCGTGTGCGTGAGTGTGTTTGTGTGTTTGTGGTGTAAGTGGGTAGGTGGGTGGATGGACACTTGTATGGAAATTGACAGGTGTGGTGTAGTTTGGACAAGTGTGATGTCAAGTGTCTTGACACCTAATTGTGACACAGCTAAGACATTCGCCGTGTTTCCAGGCGTTTCGACATCCGATTTCACGTCTGAACCGTGATATCCGCGTACCGCCACGTCGTTAGTCACCCAATACCTATTCCATTTTTTTTACTCAACTATAGGCCTTTAATTTGATTTACATTAACAAACACAACCATAGGCTTATAAGTAATTCCTTATTTCATATTAGTATTAAATAAGACTTACCAAAATGCTAACTACCCGGTTCCCCGACTCGCACGCTACTCGAGGCGTGTCCCCGCTCTCGTCTCGACGCTTACAACTGTACAAACCGACTTAGTAAGTCTACATAATACATAACACTAGGCACACATCAATACAAACATACGATATACCTCGACCACGTGCCTCGGTCGGTGCACGTATCACAGTGTAGGTCCCACGTCAAGGGTCGGTTATCCTGATTAAAGAAATAAAACGGGGTTAGAGATTTGGGCTGTGAAAAATATTCCCAACAAAATGGGAATTTCGTCCTTGAAATTAAGTTTAAGTTACGGTTCTACCTGACTCGAACAGGTACGAGAATCTATCTCGCATCTAGTCCTCCCGCTCCCCAGTGAGTTCCGTGTCATCGTGGAACCGCAACTTGACGAGTACCTTTGGGATGGAATTGCTCCTCAACTGTTGTACCTTACGATCTAGGATCAGAAGGGGCTGCTCCTAGTAAAAGATGTATTCGCTCAGGTCGATCTGACTCAAGTCAACTATCAGTCGCACGCCTGCCTTCGACTCGGCTAGTCGAAACATCGAAATGTGGAACATTGGATGGACCCCTGACATCTGTGGAGGCAATTCAAGCTCGTATGCCACTTTCCCGACCCGTTTCTTCATCATGAAAGGCTCGATGTACCTCGGTGCAAGCTTGCCATTCACCCCAAATCTCTGAAAACCCTTCCGAGAGGAAACCTTTAAATAGACAAAGGCTTCCTCGGAATACGCGAGATCACCGCGATACTTATATGCATATCTCTTCTGTCTCTCATGTGCTCCTCTGAGTCTCTGACGGGTCAGTTTGACCTTTTCCGTTTGGTCAACAACAATTTCAGGCCCCACTATCTCCCGGTCCTCTAGCTCAGCCCAACACGATGGCGAGCGACACGGTCTGCCATACAAAGCCTCAAATCGCGCCATCTCAATGCTAGCCTAATAACTGTTGTTATAAGCGAACTCACACAACGGTAGGTACTCCGCCCAAGATCCGCCAAACTCCAACACGCATACCCGCAACATGTCCTCGAGGACCTGAATCAATCTCTTAGTCTACCCGTCAGTCTGAGGCTGGAAAGTCGTACTAAACTGTAGGTGTGTACCATACTGCTCTTGCATACTCTGCCACATCCTAGACGTATACGTAGTATCTCGATCTGACGTGATCGTTAATGGTATCTTGTGCAGCCTAATAATGTCTCTCTCGAACAGTACGCTCAGCTGATCGAACGTGTAATGCGATGCCACTGGCAGGAAATGAGCAGACTTCATCAATCTGTCAACTATAACCCAGATTGAATCATGTCTCCTTACGGTCCTCGGCAATCGTCTGACAAAATTCATAGAGATGTCTTCCCACTTCCATCAAGGAATGGGAAGCGGCTGTAGTAATCCCCCGGGTCTGCGATGCTCGGACTTCACTTGCTGACATATACCACAATTTTTGATGAATCTAGACACGTCTGCCTTCATCCCAGGCCACCAGAAATGTCTCCTCATGTCATGGTACATCTTAGTCCTGCCTAGATGTACGGTAAATCTGGAACGGTGCGACTCTTGAAGGATCTCGTCTCTCAGCTCCGGTACTTCTAGTATCTACATTCTGCCCCGGTATTTCAGACACTGATCTGTCGTCTCTGCCCAATCTGTACACTCTGCACTCTGCGCTAACTCGCTGAATCTCGAGTACAATCGGTCGGTCCTCTGACCCTCTAGACACTCGTTGTGTAGACACGGTCTGTAGTCTCATATGTGCGCAAATCATCACCTGAGTATCGGTAGGAATCTCTGTCTGACATGCTGTCGCCGCTGCCTCGAGTAATCCATACTCATGCATCATGTGACATCTGACCACCTCAGCATCTCTACTTGGTCTCCTACTCAGCGCATCTGCGACTACGTTTGCTTTTCCTGGGTGATACTCTAAGGAAAATTCGTAGTCCTTCAAGAACTCCAACCATCTGCGCTGTATCATGTTCAGCTCTTTCTATGTGAAGAGATATTTCAGACTCTTGTGATCAGTGAAAAGTGTGAATCTCTCTCCATACAGAAGGTGTTTCCAAGTCTTCACGTAAATACACCCGCTGCAAACTCTAGATGGTGCGTGGGGTAGTTCTTCTCATGTATCTTTAACTGTCTCTATGCGTATGTCATGACACCACTGCGTTACATCAATACACAACCCAAACCCGTATGAGAAGCATCTGTGTACACTAGAAATCCCTGTCCAGCCTCTTGTAATACTAAAACTGGCGCAGTAGTTATTGACCTCTTCAACTGAGTAAATGCAGCCTCACACTTCTCAGTTTACTCATAAGTAACATCCTTCTATCTTAGCCTCGTCATCCGTGAAGCGATCTTTGAGAAATCATTCACAAATCTACGGTAATATCCTGCTAACCCCAGAAAGCTCCTGATCTCCGGTACTGATGTAGGTGTTGACCAATCCGTGATCGTTTGAATCTTAGCCGGATCTACCGCAATCCCTGCTGCTCCAACAACGTGCCCCAAGAACTTGACCTTTGCAAGCCAGAATTCACACTTGCTGAGCTTAGCGAAAAGTCGGTGTTCCCTCAATGTCTGCAACGTCTCATTGAGGTGCTGCTCGTGATCCTTACGTGTCCTCGAGTATATTAAGATGTCGTCGATGAAAACTATCATGAAGCGGTCGAGATATGGTATAAGTACTCGGTGCATCAAATCCATGAATACGACGGGGACGTTGGTTAGCCCGAATGGCATGACCGTGAACTAGTAGTGTCCGTATCTGCTGCTGAATGTTGTCTTGGACCTATCCTCATCCCTGATCCTAAGCTGATGATACCCCGATCTCAAGTCTATCTTGGAGGAAAACTATGCTCATTTCAGCTGATCAAATAAATCTTCTATTCGCGGAAGTGGGTACTTATTTCTGATTGTCACTTTGTTCAACTGCCTGTAGTCGATACATAGTCTTAGACTGCAATCCTTCTTCTTCACAAACAGAAGTGGCGCTCCTCACGGTGACATCGAAGGTGTGATCAATCCCTTCTCCCTCAAATCCTTAAGTTGAGTCCTTAACTCCTCCAGCTCCTTCGGAGCCATACGGTATGGCGGTATCGTGATTGATCTGGTACTCGGTACTAGGTCTATGATGAAGTCTACCTCTCGTGGTGGAGCTAATCCAGGTAAATCCTCTGGCAAAATATCTGGGAAGTCTCGAACAATCGGTATCTCCTCTAGTCTGGTTCCCTGACTCTGTGCTACAGCGTACAATGCTACCATAGTCTTCATCTCTTCGCTGGATGTAAGTTGACCTCTCGCGATGTTGAGTCTCGGTGTACTACCTCGGTGAACGAACATCGAACGTCCCAGAATCTCAAATATGACAGACTTACTGAAGTAGTTGATATGTGCGTGGTAGGCTGACAACTAATCCATCGCTAGCAGCGCGTTGAACTATAACATCTCGAGGACTTTAAAATCTGTCGGTAACTCTACCCCATCTATTTCTACCGGACATTCCCGAACTAGACTATTAGGGTAAATCCTATCCTTGGCTGCGGTGCTCAAAATCAGGTATACACTAAGCCTAACAGGTGTCAATCCTAATATGTCTAACATGTGACTAGTAATAAAAGAAACAGTGGATCCGAGAGTCAAACAATGCATATAAGTCTCTACCATAAATGGAAACCGTACCCTCGATGAGGCTGCGTGTCGCTCCAACATCTGGCTGTGCGATCATGTGAACTCTCTCTGCCCTGCTATGGGGATATGCTGTCGACTGTGTGCACTCTCTAGACATGTGTCCCACCTAACCACATCTCCAGCAAGTGGTCTGACGACGCTGCCCTGCCTATTGCGCTTGTCCCTGTAATTGTCGATGACCCTGTCGTGGTCGATCCCTACCTCTACCTCTGTCTCGGTCACCCTGTAGCTATTACTGTCGCGGTGCCGGTGGAAGTGGCAATACATGTCTAGTGGAAGGTGGTAAGGGAGCTTTGTCATATGTCTGTGTGGGTGCAGGGTGAGGTGCATAGGCCACTGCTAAAATAGGGACAACAGGTGCCCCACCCCTCCGTAGACCCCTATCCCATCTCCTCTTTCCCTTACCCCTCCGCCTCCTGTCGTAGTCCGAACCCTGATCATAACCCTTTGCCCAACTCATAAGTCTCTTGGGTGGTGCCCTCTCATAGATCTCTTACAGAGTGCGGGCCTCGGTGCCAATGACGTGTCTAGCTATATTTAGCCTTAGTCCATCTCCAAAATAGAAGACGTCATTTGCGTCATCCTTCACTAAGTCTCCCGCGAACTGCCTCATGTAACCATATCGATCGCGATACATTATCACTGTCTCCCCCTCGGCCTGTCTCAAGCTCATAAACTTCTTTAACCAGCGGAAAATCGAAACTGGAAAAATACTGCTTGTAGAACTCCACTTTGAAGTCTGACCATGATGTGAAACTGCCTCGTCTCGCCATTATGGTGCGCCACCAAACATCAACACCCTTATCCAAGGTGTAGTATGAAAGAACTGGTTGGAGTATGTCCTCAATACTTAGTAGTAGATGCAGCTTCTCCTGCGATATGATCCATTTCTCGATCTTGTCGTGGTCCCTCTCTCCCGAAAAATACGCCGGCCTGAGTCTAATGAACTCATTTACTAGCTTGGCATCCCTTGACAAGCCAGTGATCTCAGATATAGCGGGTGTGGGCGTGTCTACTACTGCTTCTGTTGTCGATACCGCGACGACCAATAGTGTAGGTGGGCATGGTGTCGCTGGCTTTGCAGGTGGTACTGGTGTTTTTGCCTCTGCGGTAGTAGTAGTGGCTGGTGCAGTAGGAGTCTCTGTGGTTGGGGGTGATGTAGTAGTAGCTGTGGTGACGGGGGCGGTTGAAACCAGTGCAGTCAGCTGTGCCGACATGCAGGCGGTGAACTCGATGATCTGTCTCTCCTGAGCGGTCATCCGGTCAGACAACCTCTGAAAATCGTCAACTAATACGGTGGAAGGTTGACTGTCGCTAGCTCCAATGTCTCCGGCATCGCGCGAATCCGCCATCGATGTCTGCATGTTGACAATTGTATGCGAAGCAACTACTATGAGACTTATCTTGTATTCCTATACATATAGCAATTAACATGTACATAAAGAAAACACCCCGGCTCACCTTCACTCAATTCCTAACAAAATAGTTTTTAGGCAAGGATCATCCGATTTCCACTTCTAAGATTTGTCTTTTTTTATTTATTTATCCCTAAGGTTCTAATAACCGGTCTCTGACACCAACTGTGACGGCCCCTCTCCAAATCTAGGGCACTGCCCGGTCTAATCCCATAGTTAAGCCCTAATCATATCCACACAGGACTTAACTACATATTATTCAACATTTACAACCTAGACGTTTCTTTTCTCGTGTTCATGATAAGTAATACACTAGTCTACCAGTTTATAAAATTTAAAGTTAATTACAACTTTTTATTAAATTAATTAATTAGTGGAAGTCTTATTGATTATGCAGATGCAATTAGTAACTTATGCGAAAGCCATTTACAAAATTCTAACACTACAAGAAAAATGAGGAATAGCATCAAAAAACTATGACAGACAGAATCTATTGCTAAACAACAACAAATAAGCAACGGTTCTGCATCAAATAGTCCGTTTGACTCGGTTGACCGAAAAACAACAATTCAGTGACAGATTTGTGACAAAAATTGTGACAAATTGTATATTGTCACAGATTTGTCGTTGATTTCTCCCGCCATAAATTTTCTACCAAAGCTGTGACTGATCTGCGACAGATCAGCGATAGAAACATGTCTGTCGCTGATCTGTAGCAAACTCTGTGACAGATCTGCTACAGATCAGCGACAAATCAATGTCTATCACTGATCTGCGACATATCAGCGACGTACTTGATCTGTCGTTGATCTGTCGCTACCCAAAAAAGGGTAAGAACTAGCAACCCATCCTCCATGACCCCTCTCTCTGCAAACCGAGATTTCGGTCTCTGCTGCCGCCGAACAATCCCCGCCGCCGCACAAGCCTCACCACCACCGTCGTCATCATCGTCGACGTCGACCGCGACTCGCCGGCTCTGTCCTTCCTCTGCAACGCACGCTGACGACACCCCGGTCTCGCGCCGCCCCTACGCGAGATTGTTGTTCTGCGCCGCTGCCACTACGCGGTCTTCTCCTCCGGCGCCGCCGTTCGCCCCTCTTTTTCGCCGCCGCGGGTTCCGTCTTATTTCGCCACCGCCCCTACATTTTTTCCGCCGCTAGCCACCAACACGGCTCAGCGGCCCCGTGTTTCGCCTACTCTGCGACCCCTTGTTCGTTGTGATTTGCTCGCCTCCGCGATCATCCACCGCCGCTGCTCACCCCCGGCTCCTCCTTTGTTAAGTTTCGGGTCTCTTCTGCGACGACTCCGCAACTCGCACATCGACACGACCGTCGGTCGAGCTTCACCTCGGTGGACAAGCACGAAGGCATAACAACTCATGGATTGCCTCGCGACTAGGCGGTGGACCTTCGAATCACAATCCTGATTTGCGTTTTCTCAAACTTCTAATTTGGAATTTTGGTTGAATTTTGTTTTCATTACTACTGAAATTACGAAATCTAAGTTTTCACTTTTATATATCAACAAAATCATAAGCGTGTTATGCTTAGCCTTCAAAAATAGCGACAACCTGCTAAACAACAACACAACATTGTGTTGCTAAACAACAACAAATCAACGACTCAACCATCTGTTGCTAAACAACAACAAATCAACAACTCAACCATCTATTGCTAAACAGCAACAAATTAACATCAGAACAATCTGTCGCTAAACAACAATAAATCAACAACCGAACAATCTGTCGCTAAACAACAACAAATCAACAAGTAGAACGAATTGAATTTGCATTTAGGTAGTTTAAATTCTCACTTAGCTTGTCATACGACAATCATCATTTAATATTGTTAAATTTATTTCATATATAGTATGTTCATTGAATAATAATACAATAAATTAGTTAATCTGTACATTGTTATTATTGCTTGGCAGTGCATTTCCAACTAAAAATGATATCTTATTGAGTTATAACTTATATATATTCTTATAATGTTTACTAATTGTGATTGTCATTTAGTTGGTACGTATATATATTTGAAATCTCAATGTAGTGTCTATATCTGTTGAATTGAAGAATAATTAGATTTATTTGTAAAATAAAGAAAAGTATATTAATTTATATACTTCATTAGTAAGAATTGATAAGAAATGTCGAGAGTATATGGAGATTTTGGAAAAATAACTTGGGCAATTCATGATGGTGAGGAAAAAATTATATAATGTTTGTACATAACATATTTGTAGGGAAAACACACCTGAAGAAACTTAATTGTATTTCCCTTTAAACTTTTAAATTAGATATTGTTTATTAATTGTGATTGTCATTTATTTGATACTTACTATAGATACGCATCTATATTATAAATCTCAAGATTTTTCCAATTATCGGCTGAAAAAACTTAGGATTGAGATGTCTACTTATCAAGAATGGATGTATAGTCGTGTTGAAAATGGTTTTACTCGATGAGAGTTCATAAACGGCGTGAACGAGTTCATCACATACGCGAAGACGCACTGCAGGACATTCGCCACTGAGGGAAAAATTAGGTGTCCATACAACCATACGAAGTGTCGTAATCGTTCATACTATGATGTTGACACTGTAAAACTTCATATTCTTCGTCGGGGCTTTGTTCCAGGATATCAATGTAGGTTGGAACACGGGGAAGAAGATTATATGTACACTCAAAATATACCTGATAAACCTAGTAATACGATGAGAAATGATGGCCACGAAGGAACACAAACAACCAATTATTGTACATCGTATCATGAGATGGTGCATGACTTGGCTGGTCTGAGTTTCAATTGGTGTCGTGTGGAACAACGACCAAATCCTGAAACGAGAAATTCATATGATATGTTAGACGCAGCAAGTCAACCGCTATGGCAAGGGTGCGAGAACATGACGAAATTGTCGGCAGTCGCGAGACTCCTAAAAATCGAATCGGAACATCATAATTCTGAAAAGGCGTTCGATGAAATTCTTCAATTTTGTAAAGATGCATCGCCGAGTAACAATTGTTTAGTCGATAGCTTTTACGACACGAAACGGCTAATGCAAGGGATGGGCTACTAGTCCAGAGAATTGATTATTGCAAGTCCATGTGCATGATTTACTGGGGCGAGGATTCAGAGTTGACAACGTGTAAGTTTTGCGGTGAATCAAGGTATGAACAAACTAGAAGTGAAAGACGGAGTGGCGTGCCGCGGGCTCGAAAACAATGTATTACTTCCCCTAGCACCTCGATTACAACGTTTATTTGTGTCTGAAGTGACTGCGAGGCACATGCGTTGGCACGGGGAACACGTTTCAGATGACATCGTTATGCAACATTCTTCCGATTCTATTTCATGGGAACATTTCAATGATGTGAACATCGAATTCAGCGCCGAAATTCGTAATGTTCATTTAGCTTTATGTACAGATGGTTTCCAACCATTTGGCTAATCCGAAAAATAATACTCATCGTGGCCTGTAATTCTCACTCCTTACAACCTACCCCCCTGAATGTGCATGAAGAAGGAGTTCATGTTCTTAACAATCATCGTACCGGACCTGACTAATCCTTCAAATCAGATTGACGTGTTCCTATAACCTTTGATAAAAGAGTTGCAAGATTTATGGCATGATGGGGTACTTACCTACGACATTTCCACCAAGACCAACTTCCAACTCCGAGCTGCACTAATGTGGATTGTTAGCGACTACCCTGCTTATGGTATGTTGTCTGGCTGGAGCACACATGGAAAGAGAGCTTGTCCTTATTGTATGGATGACACGGATGCATTCCAATTAAAACATGGTGCAAGAACTTCTTGGTTTGATTGCCATCGTCGATTCGTACTGCGTGGCTCCACTTTAAGAAGTGATAAGAACGACTTCAGATGCGATACAACTTGTCAAAAAGGACCACCTAGACTAAAATCGGGGGAACAAATTTTGGCTGAAATTAAAGCTTTGGAACCGATGAAAGTAAATGAAATCGAAGCTGTTCATGTGAACAAAGAGATTGCCAAGTATTCAGGGTGGAGGAAATGAAGCATATTCTGGGACTTACCATATTGGAAGAGGAATCTCATTAGGCACAATTTGGATGTCATGCACATTGAAAAAATGTTTTCGACAACATTTTTAATACAATTATGAATGTTCTTGGGAAGAGTAAGGACAATGCCAAGTTGAGACTAGATGTAAAAGATATTTGCAACTGACCTTTCCTCAAATATGACCCTGCGTCCAATTCATATCCCAGAACGTCTTATACATTCGATAAACGTAAGAAAGAAGTCTTGTGTGATTGGGTAATACAGTTACGCTTCCCTGATGGATATGCTTCAAATATTAGTCAATGTGTGGACTCCAACAAATTGAGGATGTTTGGGTTGAAAAGTCATGACTGTCATGTGTTCATGCAAGGATTGATTCCTATTCCCACCCAGTTTTTTTGACTCAATGGAGCATCTTCTCGTACACTTAGCATACGAGGCCCATATCGCTGAACCAGTACAGTTCCGGTGGATGTATCCATTCAAAAGGTAAATTTTGTAATCAATATACATTTATTGTATGAAATAACTAATATCTTAGGTTATATTGGTTATTTCTACCTAATTTGACGAACATAACGTCCCAATGTCTCCTCTCATCATATAGGTATCTCAAGCATTTGAAGAACAACGTTAGAAATAAGACGAAAGTTGAAGGGTCGATATGTAATGCTTACTTAGTTGAGGAATCAACTTCTTTTTGTTCCTTCTACTTCGAGGATCATATCAGTACTGTGCACGAAAGAATCCAACGAAATGGTGCTGGTGGAGTAGGTCCTAGTGTTGCTAACAATGGTGAATTCTCGATTTTCATTCATCTGGGATGACTATTGGGCAAAGCAAGGAAACGATACCTCACGTCAGAGGAGTATGTTGCAGCTCATCAATATGTGTTACTAATTTGCCCATAAGTAGTTCTGTTCATAAGGTATTACAATTCAAGGTGACTTTTGCTCTGGCATTTTTTCTATGCAGTGTCTAATCTCATATCATTTTTCGTAGCATTTTCAAGTCAATCATTCGTTTGCAAGAACCAAACATCACCGATCAAGCTATTGAGATCAAAATTGAGCAGAAATTTGCAGCCTGGTTCTTGCAATATGTATGTAATAGTTTATATACGTCTATTTCTTATCAGTTTAGAAGTAGAACGTCTCATTACGTTTCTTGGTTTGATTTTAATATCGTAATTTTACATCTCTTAGGCTGAACAAACCAATGTGCCAGATGCGATTTGTCAAATTTCTCAACGACCAATGTGTTCATGTATGAGTTATCCTGCGTACCTCGTTAATGGATATAAGTTTGACACACTTTCATATGGTACGAACAAAACAACACAAAATAGTAGTGTACGCGTCAAAGGTGGGAACGATACCGATTATTACGGTGTACTCCGATATGTAATTCGAATTGATTACCATGATGGGTCACTTCGAACAATGTTGTTTAAATGTGATTGGTTTGATCCTACTCAAAATGGTACACGACTTCTTCGTAAATTGGGTTTGGTAGAAGTTCATAAAAATCGTCGGTTCAATAGGTATGAGCCTTTCATATTGGCAATGCAAGCACATCAAGTATACTATCTTCCTTACTCTGTGCACGGAAGAATGGAACGTAGTGATTGGATAGCTATATGCAAGCTTCAACCAAAGTTCGTTGATGAAACCAATGTCATTAGTTCAGAAATGGCCATCTCGGACAATGCTTTTCAAGCATATCAAAATGAGAATATGGACATCGTGGAAGTAGATGTAGATCCATTAGCGTCGGATGCTGTTGATCCGACAAGTGAAGTTATGTCTAACAACGACGAATTTGAGACGAATGCGGACGATGAAGAAGATGATGAGTTCACATCGTCATCTGACAGTGGTAGCGAGCATGAGTTTGAGTGATTTATGTGAGTTTTTAGTGCAATCTATCAATTTGCTTGAAATATGATGTTTACGTTATATGAAATATATCTCTATAAATGTTATTTTTATGACTCAACTGAATTATTTGTTTATGAGATAGATATATATACCATTATATATGACGAGAGACGTGGTAATCCAGAGGATGAGGACATGGAGGACATCAATAGACATCCGGATGAGACTAGCACCAGTGGACGAGGATCTTTGTTGCACCATGCTACACATGCCCTTTCAGATGGTCGATACTCATTACATTATACCCACGGATGGTCACATGTGACTCGTCCATACTTGACTTATGCCCCTGGACCATCGTCATAACATTATACCTCCTCGTCGCCTCCTGGTCATCCATATCCATATCACCATGGCACACCATCTCCTCTAGTTCATGCACTCCCAGCTCAGCATGGTATCATTCCCTCCTTGTCACACCACTCCACACCATCACCTCCAACAGATGGATACCCACATGACCATGGGATCATTGTTGCACCATGCTACACATGCCCTTTCGGATGGTCGATACTCATTACATTATACCCACGGATGGTCACATGTGACTCGTCCATACCCGACTTATGCCCCCGGACCGTCGTCATCACATTATACCTCCTCATCGCCTCCTGGTCATCCATATCCATATCAGCATGGCACACCATCTCCACCAGTTCATGCACTCCCAGCGCAGCATGGTATCATTCCTTCCTCGCCACACCACTCCACACCATCACCTCCAGCAGATGGATACCCACATGACCATGGCATCAGGCCGTCTTCGTCACATTACGCCACACCATCACCTTCAGCTCATCCAGCTCATTCTTCTGGAGTTGGCGACGAGCACACTTCTACATCTCGTAGACCCCCAACACTACATCGTCATTCATCCACGAGGTCATATAGTAACAGGTTGCACTCATCGATACCACATGCGATTGAGGAGATCCCTGACTTTTTTTAGACCTCCGACAGCCCATACGGAAGGCGAAAACCCACTTATTTATCTCATTATTGAGCATGGCTTGTATGTTACTTTCCACAATATATACCGCTAATTTATAAAAATATTATTTTTTTAGACTAAATTAAATGTCAAAATGGTAGGTTACACCCTTCGTCCGTGGTAGCAGGGAAGATGAGTTTAGTTTTTAAGAGCGATATTTGAAAAAGGGATGGAAATGGGACTATGTTCCACGATCCCAACGAGATATATACTGGTTTAGATGGAAGGTCAATAACTTCACATCAACCATTGAAGTGAATTTGTTGAAACTAGTATCTGATTATAGAAATGAGGATGTGTCTATCACTTGTTCATCTGTAGGTGTTCTTCACTTGGAACTTGCAAATGTCCTTCGCAATATATGATGCGTGGTGTTGGAAGGCAGCCATCCGGTACACGAGCAATATATATCTCATCGCGAAGAAAAGAATAACACCTATTTACTTGACAGATGAGGTGTTTGAGCATTACAAGCGAATGCGAGCAACATATGAAGCATTCAAGAAGAAGTCCGAGCAGATGAGCATGAATAGAAAGTCTGAGGTGGGAGAGCCGGGCACAGGTATTTCGTTGCATAGCGCTGGAAGTATATGCGCTAGGCAGCATGGTGATACGTTGGTACGTATACATACATAAATAGTTTCATAAGTAGAAGAACGGAAATAAAAACTATTAATCATGTAACTCGCTTGTAGGAGAAGAAGCTTCAACGTCGTCCCACACGGAATGAGATGTTTCGACACCTCCACACTCATAGCCATAACAGCTAAACTTTCGTAGATCAGAGATCTGCGAAGATTGATGTAAGTAATAAGAATTGCATATATATAACTAGTTCGAAACAACACATGTAGCCCATCAATTTAAAATAAACCGGTAGAGTTAACTATTAGTTTATTAATTTAATGCAGGCTGAACTCACTTGGAGATTGGAGGAGATGTCCACCCAGACCCCCGACACATCGATTGACGAAGATGTCGTTTATCTTGAGGTGGTGCCAGAGGTCAAGGGACGTGTCTACGGATTAACAAGGTTATGATCGCAACATATCTTTAAGGGAAACAAGCTCATCTTGGGACCAGCGTATGGACATCATGAGTTGGAAGAGATCCAGCGGGACCACCAAAGGTTGCAAGAAACATTGCTGAAGGAGTGAATGGAAAGACAAGAACAAATGCAAAGAGACAAGATGGAATGCCAAGAAGAAAATCGAGAGATGCAGGACCGGTTAGCATGTATGGAGGCATTGTTGATGCAACACCTTGGGATTAGGCCCCACGTACCTCCGACACCGCGGACTCCACCATCACCAATAATAGAGCGTTCTGGTCCTCAGAGTGATGACCAGCCTGGTCATTTGACAACGGAGATAGCACCTTCTCAGACTGCGCACCTAGATGACCACCAGCTTGGACATTGGATCGACCCACATAGAAGGATGCCTAAGGATCAACGTCATCTTTTGGATGATCATGATGAGTTCATGTCGCAACTTATACCGCCTCCGCAACCACCGCCACGACAATAGTGATTGGATGTCCTATCTTTTTTCTTGGTAAACTGTTAATTACGAGTAATGTATATCTTCGAATTTTTTCCCTTATAATGTAGTCGATGTGATTCTTCATTTGCGGGTATGTGCACCGGTGGCATTTTATATGAGTGTTGCATAGGGAGGCATCTCCAGCGCCAGAGGCGATGATTAGGACACACGAAGTCCTCTATGCCCATGGAGTTCTTGATGAGGATGCCAAACTTACATCACCAATTGGGTTTCAAGTTTCAGAGATTCCTTAGGTATGCAGCCTTCTGCCATCTATTTTATTCACAAAATCTCTCGTTGAACTCAGTCTTTTCTTGATCTTAAACATTTTACTATGTATACTGCAGTGTTTATTATGAACTTTTGAACATTAGGATAGTTGCAATGAGTGGTAGAATGGTCTTATAACATATGTTACAATACATTCTTTTGTCATGCTTTGGTATTTTAAATTCTTTAATATAATATTTAATACTAGTTTCTTCAGCATTTTCCATTTGTCATTTCATGAATAAACTTATTTTTTGAACTTGTTCTTTGTTGTATATGAAGGGAACATACATTTTTCGCTTTGTCGCTATTGGACAATATGATTGAATATGTATTCTATACCCTCTAATAGTTTACCGTTATATAAATATGTCCATTTGCTAGTTTATTGTTGAAGTCAAGATTACTTGTGTACATTGTTCATTGATAAAACACGCAATTTCTCCTTAAATGAATGAAACTTGCCTACATTTTAAGTTTTTGAACCATTTATTGATGCACTAGTTGAAGCTGGTAACTTATTTTATGAGTAGTCTTGTCCCCTTCTAATCCTTCTGTGCAACAAATTGTTCATCTTATTAAAACACTTGAATATTTATATTCGTAATTTTATGTCATTTGTGTGTCCTTTCTTAAGTTGCTTAAAACGTGTAAGTTTTGTAAGAAGATTCTCCGAGTGTAGAATGATTTTTTTTCTTGACAACAGTATGGAAGGATTTCTTGTTCTACTTATTACTACATTTTTTGATATATGCTTGATAATTAAAGATTGGGTAACATCCAATATAATGGTTCTCGTTAGGGGCAATGGTTTTGTTTCGAATCTTCTCTAGTTATTTTATTAATGAGCCTTAATTAGGCAGCATGGGACATGCATGAAGTTATTGGAATTTTTGGAATAGTCATCGCTTCATTTATATGTACCTCAAAGCAGTTATATTGACATTAATTTCTAAGCTTTTTGTACCAAAAAGCTTAAAAGCTTGCACGTGTTCACATAACCTTTAGTACAATTAAAATGTATGGGTTTATCATTTGTAATGGTTTCTAAGTTCATGGCCTATTGAAACTTGGGGTTGATATATGACATCGCTGTATTGATGATAATATTTTTAAGTAAGGTCTTAGTTTCTGTTCTATGTTATTTTCTCCATGTTTTTCTTAAGGAAACTTCTTTTTCCATGTTAAATAACGTTCGTTTGTTCAATCAATTCAATTTTGTTTATCAATTGGTTGCTTTTAATTCTTAAGTCAAATGACTTCATATACCTCTTTTATTTTAGAAAGTTATTTAATTCAAAGAGTTGGATCTCCTATTTATAAAGTTGATTGATTTCATTGATGTCTTTGTATTTAAATTTTAGAGTTTACATTTGCGAGTGAATGAAATACATGTATTGTGACTTATTAGTCAAGTCTAGTACATATAAAGATAATTAGAGTAGTAAATTTAGAATCAATTTTATATATTTAAGATCAATGATACAAAAAAGTGGTCCGAATGAGAATGACATTACAAATATTTTAGTTGGAATACATGGATTGTGACTTGTTATTTTCATTTGTGTTGGAATATTTTGATTGCATGTCGAATATTGTTCAAGTTATTCCTTTTAATTTTCAGGATTTGGATGAGAAACGCTCCCTACCTAAAGAACTTGTATGGTGCCTATCTTGTATTGGTGAAACAATGTTATAGAGTGTGGGATTGACATTGTATATATATATATATGTAAATTAATTTGTGTAGCCATCTTAATTTGTGTAGTATTTTGTTGAATAATGTTCATCTAGTACTATATAGTATACTGCTAGTTAATTATGAAATGTTAATCTCATCCTTTTGTACACATCGTTTGTTAAATTTTGATAATATACAAACATTTCTCCAATTTTCGCATTATTTTCAGCAAGAACAAATTTATTGTTGCAGATTTTACTGTAGGTTTTTATTTTACTATTTACTGTGTACTGTTTTTTTTTTAAATCACCATTCCAAATTCAGCGACAGACTTGATCTGTCGCCGAATAGCAATATATCAGCGATAGTTTACTCAGAGTCCGGATCATCTAGATTGGAGTCAGTCGACAGACTCGTGTCTGAGGTTTAGAGGTCGACTGTAGATTATATTAGTGGCTGAGTTACGTAATGAGATACTTGATGAGGCTCACCGCTCACGTTTTGCGGTTCATCCAGGTTGGACCAAGATGTACGCTGATGTGCGTCGTCTTTTTTGGTGGCCGAGGATGAAGATCGATGTTTCTGATTACGTTAGAGAGTGTGAGGTATGCCAGCGAGTTAAGGCTAAGCATCGGAGACTAGGTGGGTTATTACAACCACTTCCCATTCCTCGGTGGAAGTGGGAGCATATTGTCATGGATTTCATGAGTGGGCTACCTCGATCTCAGCACGGACATGACATTATCTGGGTGATAGTGGACAGATTGGCGAAGTCTGTGCACTTCTTACGTATATCTACCACACATCGGGTTGATAGGTTAGCGAGTTTGTACAAAAGGGAAATCGTGCGATTACGTGGCGTTCCTTTATCGATTGTGTCTGACAGAGGGCCACAGTTTACATCTCAGATTTGCCGGAGCATGCAGGCACAATTTGGCACGCGTTTGGACCTCGGTACAGCTTATCATCCACAGACTGACGAACAGTCAGAGAGATTGATTCAAATTCTCGAGGATATGCTGAGGATGTGTGTATTAGAGTATGGTGGATCTTGGGGAAAGTATCTTCATTTGTGTGAGTTCGCCTACAATAACAATTATTATGCCGGTATTGGTATGGCACCTTTTGAAGCACTCTATGGTAGACCGTGCAGATCTCCATCATGTTGGGCGGAGCCCGATGATATGGCAGTGATTGGGCCCGAGATTGTAGTGGATCACACATAGAAGATACGACTGATTAGATTGAGACTGAAAGGTGCGCAGGGGAGGCAGAAAAGATATTATGACATGTATCACGGCGAGCTAGCATACGATGTTGGAGACTATGTGTATTTGAAAGTTTCACTGATAAAGGGTCACAAGAGGTTTGGGATTAGAGGAAAGCTTGCGCCGAGGTTCATTGGTCCTTTCGAGGTGAAAAAACGAATAGGCAAGGTTGTGTACGAGCTGGAGTTGCCATCTCAGTTGTCCGGTATCCACCCTGTATTTCATGTTTCTATGCTTCTACTGTATTGGTCGAGAGAGGGCGAACGACCAACAGTGGATTTGAGTCGGATAGACTTGAGGGAGGACATTACTTATGATGAACAACCTATTCAAATTCTGGACCGTAAGGTAAAGATTTTGAGGAACAAAGAAATCTCACCAGTCCTCGTTAAATGGCAGCATCACGTAAATGAGGAGCTGACGTGGAGCTCGAGTCGT
The DNA here is from genome assembly GCA_039657365.1 of Stephania yunnanensis. NCBI lineage: Eukaryota > Viridiplantae > Streptophyta > Magnoliopsida > Ranunculales > Menispermaceae > Stephania > Stephania yunnanensis. Next base: position 23,309,463 of record CM077583.1, read on the forward strand.
ACATGCTCGAGTACTTTCCTTATCTCTTCTGAATCTCGGTATGTCTTTCCTTTATATTTTGTCAATTTCGAGGACGAAATTGTAATTAGTTGGGAAGATTGTAATGATCCTAAAATTTTATCTCGTGCCACGTGTATTTCAAGGTCGTGCGTGGGACCCATTTGTCGTGATACAAAAATCTAAACTTCGGGAGTCGACATCGAGATATGTTATTTTTGGTTTGATGCTTGTATTAAAATCTTATACCAAAGGTTGAACAAATTAAAGTAATGCATGACATAACGGTGTGGAGACGAGCGGGGACACGCCTCGAGTTGCGTGTCAACGTGGAACAGAGGTAGCAGCATATGGGGTACGCTTAGTATAATTGAGTTAAAAAAATGAATTGAGTGGCTAGCATTAATCCACATATTATAGAAAAAAATAAATATATATATATATATATATATGAAAGGATAAGGTGGGTAAGTGGATAAGGTGAAAAAAAGGGAAACTGTGGCGAAGAGGAACCAGAGGAATAAGGAAAAAAATCGAAGGAGGAGGAAGAGAGAAAGAAGAAGAGACCGGGGGAGAGAGAGAGATCAAGCTTGAGCAAGGCGAGTGAAATCCCCTTGTTGTTGTGTTGTTTGCTGTTGTTGATGTGTGGGTTGTCGTTGGGTTTGGGTGGTTGGCGAAATCGGACGAACTGCCATGGCAGTTCGTCCGAGCTGAGGAAGGTAGGGGAGTGAGCTCCCCTGCATACGAGCCCCGCCTGGGGTTGGAGATGGAAGCCCAACCTCAGCGCCAAAAAAAAAATTAATAAAAAAATCGAACCAGAGCACGAGTGCTCTAGTAGGGAAGACGACCCCGTGGGGGTCGGGTCAAACCGACCCGGGTCCGCTTGGACCGGGTCTGGTCAACCCGACCCACCCTAATAAAATAATATATTTAATTATTAAATTAAATTAAACTGATTTTTATTAAAAACTAAATTACATAAAATAGACTAAAATAGATAAAAATTATGGAAAAATGCGGTAAATCCTCGAAAAATATGAAAAATTAGGGAAAGCTAGAAAATATGAGTTCGAGGCTTTTCGGGCGTTTGGCACCCCGGTATAATTAGAAAAAAGGGTGCTAAGAATTGAATTTTCTTGGAAATAAAAATGACAAATCTATAATCACATACAATAATTGCACGTAATGCGACCCTAAAATTGTAAAATGGTATAAATGGACACCAAGGGCTTAGGATGCTATAGTCGGGTGTCGGGTGCGCATATCGAAGCCTGAGAAGGATGGATTTGCGATTTGTCGAGGTAAGTAAACCAGCTAGGGAATTATACAGTATTTCATTTCTCTCCATTGGTTGTTGTTGTTTACTGTTTTGTGATAGCTTTATTGTTGTTCACTGCTTTGTGATGATAGCTATTTTTGAAATTGTTGTCGATTGAGTGGGTCCATTGGCAAGTGAGTCATGGTTACAGTTTATCTGCGATATGAGAGGGTTAGGACCGGGAGGCAGAGGTCTCGTCCTAAACCCGAGGTTTTTCATGGTCGCCCGTCGATATCTCCCAATTGAGTGTACGTTGGGGGCTCTTATCCGGGTCTGTGGATGTTTCTTAGTCGTACGGGCTAGGGCTGGGATGCTGGGGTCTCGTCCTAGATCCGAGCCCGTGAATGTCTCATAGTCGTAAGGGTTAGGGCTGGGAGGCTGGAGTCTCGTCCTAAACCCGAGTCTGCTGGGCTTTTACCGCGACTCAACGACCTTTTGGTCGGGACTCCTTGTTATTTGGCATCACTCATCGATTGAATTGTTTACAGTCTTTTACATCCATGTGTTCCTTTTTCTTTTCGGCCTTTTTGCATGAATTTGACTGCTTTGGATATTTTGAAATGTGGTGTATATGTCCTACTAGCTTTACTTACCTAGGCTCATCATTTTGGGTTTGAGTGAGTGCAGATCTACGGTCCAGCAAGGGGAATGCTCCATAGCTATGTTAGTTTTTGAATATCTTGTATTACTCTTCTCTGATGGTAATATCTTTACTGGGTTCCACAATTAGGTTGCCAAACTTTTTACATTATTGTTGAGTTATTTATTTGTAGTAATTGATTCCGCTAAACTGTAAAACTTGCAAAATATTAATAACTTAACTTAAAATTGTAAAATTGCGTATAATGAGGGATTGGAAGGCTGACTAAGTCTGCGTTGACCTTGTGAGACTGGCTCGGGGGTCCACGTGGGCTTAGGCCGGGCGGGGCCCAGTTTTTGGGAAGTTGGGGCCATCACATATCTAGAGCATACCAGAAAACTTTAATTCGTTTATGAAACAAAAATAGAGTTTCATCCCTTAATCTTTCGTACGTGTGTTCTACCTTAAAGCGTCTATTTATACAACCCTTGTATATAGACGATTAAGTAAATTACACATATAGCCCTACTTAAAGAAGTATAAGTGTAATACACCACAAGAACGTTTATGTCATGAATTTTATCATATAAAATTTATTTTTCTAAACCATCTTAAAATCTCGCAAAATCATTCTTAGTGGGTGATCCAATAGGCTCATACAACGTTGGCAGTGTACCAAAACACATTTTGGTATACAAGTCATAAGCGGCCTCTAGCAAGACATTTTGACTACCCAAGTTGTACGAATATCAAATCGACACAACCTAATTAGTGTATATAACATCTTTTGTCACACGATATCCTTTTAATCAAACATAAGGCATGGAATTGTCATCCAATATTTTCAATCGTACTAGTCTCGATCTCTAGGTAGACCGAAAACATCTAAGTGACATTGATCAATATCAATTCACTTAGATTAGGCTTTTTAACAGTCTAACTCATCGAGGGATCCACTGTATATCTCTCTTTATATGAGAGGGACAAATTCTATCTTGATTACACAACTTCATCACGTTGCTCACACAGTAAACAATCACAACCTTTATAATCGTCCGGTTAAAGACAACATTTGATTGTGTCAAATCATTGTGTTCCTAATGTTGAAGTCTCTGGTAATTTCAAGTCAGATGACTGAAAAATATGCCTATCATGAGAAACAACTATGACTTAATCCATGCGATGTTCTCGTAGTGGGTCGATCCAGTACTTTGTTCCCTAACAAGTACTCGTGATCTTGATTCGTATCCCTATACGTATAATAATCATATGAACATTAATCAAGACTCACACTAGTCTTAATTCATTATAGTTCCCAATATAATGATCGACTTGGGACATTTAGGATATTTCTGTAAATACCCATGGATCTTATTATAATGTAAACATGCAAATTAATTATAATAAACATCAAATGAAATCCTCTATTTTATTAACTAAAAGTATTCATAAAGATAGTTAATGGATTGACCTATGGCACATGCCCCGACACGTGCCTCGGTCGGTGCACGTATCATAGTGTAGGTCTCACGTCAAGGGTCGATGATCCTGATTAAGGAATTAAAACGGGGTTAAAGATTTGGGCGTGACAGGTTGGGGTTGAGAGCCAACCCCAACCTAACAGAGAACAAAAAAATAATAATTTGCGATCGAACCAGGGATCCCTGGTTCGATTGTGTAGAGGGGATGCACGGGCGCGCGCGTGCACCCACCCACCTGGGTCAGGCCCCGAATTGGCCAGGCTTGGCCCATAGGGCGAGTCTGGACCAATTCTGGTCCAGGGTCGACCCGACCCAAACTAATATAAAAGAGAAAAGAAAAGAAAGGAAAAATTTGGAAAATATTATGAAAAATTCTTATTTCCTTAAAATAAATAGAAAGTGATGAATTTCCATAGAAAATAAAATATTTTGGAATTTTGGAATTGACTTTTACGGGATTTTTGCCCCGAAAAGCGCGAAATGGGCAATTTGGCCTAAAATTTTAGAAATTAGTCGTAAATTGTCATGCTAAATCGGAATTATTGATAAATGGACATAGATGGACATGTGTGATCAATTGGCGACCAAGGACTCAATGGACTTGGACTCGGGGATTGATTACGGGGTATTGGAGTGTGTTGTGAGGTTTGTAAAACCCAATTGAAAAACTGAGTATTTATTTCGCTTTGTATTTCCATTAAGTTCCAGTATTCCTTGTGGTTTTTATTACATCTATATCTTGTCATTGTTTGGATGGTTGGTTTTGGTTGAGTTATTCCCACCCAATTTTCCATTGTGTGTCTACGCATTCTAAACCATAACATGTGTATCGAGAGTTCTCGGTGCATAACGATCCGAGCTAATTAACTGCTACATGTGTCGATGCGTCATAGGTCTACGCCGGCCATCGAGAGGGACCAGGTGATAGCTAGTTGGGTGCGCCCACTAGTGAGATCCTGGAAGGGTATTCCGAAGTATGGTTTAGTATGACTGGAACAGGCACATACATTTGCACTTTGTTGTTATCTATGCATGCGATGCTCTAATTACAGTTGATTATTTACATTCCGCATGTTTATTTAACAGTATTTATTAAATTCCAATTGTTTATGTGAATGTTCAGAGGAGCTCCTTGGGATTTTACTTACCGGACTCATCATCCATTTTCTTCTGTGAAGATCGAGTGCAGATCCGAGTACAAGTAAGGGCAAGGGGATCTTAGGCGACTACCTCTGACTGCCTGCTGTCGAAGACTACTTGTACGTGTGTTTGTTTTTTATCTTTTGATTTATTTTGAGAACCGGGGAGTATCATGACATTGTACATGTAAATACCTTATATGGTATATTCTTCTATCTTTATACCGAGTTTTTTCAGGTTTTTTTCCACAATAGGATGTGTTTATTTGATTATTAATATTTCTTGAACTAATGGTATAAAGTACGACTTCCGCTGCAAATGTCACTTATGCGCTGTACACACAAGTAGATATGAATTTTGAGACAGAAAAAAGACGAGTAGGTGTCATATACGTATAGTTGGGTCAGCTGGCAAGGAGTAAACAGAGGCGTCACCCGGAGGCGGTGAGGGCCGCTACAGTTGGTATCGAGAAAAGAGGAAGTCCTAAGACAATAAAACTTAATCAATGAACTTAGATGTGGAAACCCAAAGTTATTGACTTAGAACTTTAATTGGGAAGTGATGTGAGGCGGGAAGAGTTAGAACGTATATGCGTGTTGTATTTTCACTTTATTATAAGACATGTGTATATACCTCGAGACTGGGCCGGAGCACATTCTCGTTGCAGATTATGGACGGACAGTCTGGTACGCCTTTTGAGACCGAACAGACTAGCGGTGAGGCTAGGGATGTCCCAGTTATGGCGAATGTGGAGGATAGACTCTCGGCCCAGAAGACACAGATGGTCGAGGTATTATGGCTATTACAAGAGCAGACCGTAGTACTAGCGGCACTCACTTCAATTGACAGTTCCGGCGGGGACAATTGTTGTTCAGGTGGTACCCCAGACACTAGTTCAGGGGGTAGCGGTAAAGGCAACCACAAAGACAGTTACCGCAGTTGTTGTTCCTTTGGAGATGAAGTTCCAGCCTGGATTCTTTGAGGGGGCGGTGACCCTGAGGCTACTGGGAGATGGGTAGTATCCCATCAGCGTTTCCATAAGCTGATGAGGAATGACAAGACAATACAGGCACGACTTTTCGAAGCCTGTTTGAGAGGGCATGCGACAGTCTGGTGGACGAAATATACGGATACTCATCCAGAACCGACGACATGGGCTGAGTTTAGGGAACTGTTTTACGATCAGTACATACCTATGGAGGTTAGGTTGAGACTAAAGGAGGAGTTCCTGACCTTGAGACTGGGTAATCAGACCTTGATGCAGTATATGGAGAGGTTCCGACATTTGCTTTAGTTCTCTCTAGATGTCGTCGGGACAGAGCACTTATAGATCTATTATTTCACCATAGGGGTCGATAATAGGATTGCGTCAGCAGTTGTCTCGACTGGAGCCACGACTCTGCAGGAGATCTTTGACAGGGCATTGGCTCATGAGAAATACATGCTGCAGAAGGTTGGCGGACGTGTGACTGGTAGGGAGGTACAATTAGGGCTGAGTTCTTGGTAAAATCAGAGGCACAAGAGACTGAGGGATCGTCCGGATAGAGGCCGGAGACGAGAGAGAGGCCGCCGGGATGATTTTCAAGGCAGTCAGTTCCTTTACGAGGAGCCACAGCCAGTTCATGCCATCACCTTAGTACAAGTGGATCGGCAGAGGTCATAGCCACATGAGTACTGTTAGGGTCGAAATCATGGGAGACATGACAGGGGCCAAGTAGATCGGGGTCAGGGTCCGAGATCTGGAGACGGACAGACGGGTAGACAGGAGAGCCGTAGATGTCACCGGTGTAGTCAGAGGGGACACTTAAAGGCTGACCGTCGGATACCACTATCGCCACGGCAAGAGTCAGGCTAGGCAAAAGATAGAGCGCATGCGTTAGCACAGCCATATAGCGGGGCGACTAGGCAGCTCGTTGAAGGTACGTTACTTATAAGTGGTCGCCCTATGCATGTTATGTTTGATTCTAGTAGCACTTTATCGTTTCTTGCTGAACGTATTATTGGATTGTTAGGATTAGTTACATAGACATTAGACCCACATCTTGTCCTCAGTACGACTATTGGGGATAATGTAACGGCCCAAAAATTTGACTTGTAACACGTGTCAGGTCAGGGTCGTATATGGGATCCATTCGTCGGAATACGTATATCCGAGTCTCAGGTAGAGACATCGAGAATATCCAATTTGAGATCTGAATGCTAATTGTTGAGCCGTTTTACGAGTGAGTATATGCGGAGAATTCGGTTAGCCACAACATGAACGGGGGTGTGCTTCGAGTCGCGTGCCGACGTGGGACCGAGATAGTGGCTTAATGTGGCCATAATGGATTTATGTGGTTTTAATGTGGTCACGTTAATACCATATACATTTGATACGCCTCGTGATGTGTGTAGCGCGAGTATCGATATTTTAAAATGAGGCGGGTTGGAGCTTCAAGATGCGTGCTGCTCAATTTTTAAGGAAAACATAAAAAAACTATATTTTTTTATGTGCCTCAATTTTCGCTCCGCATGAATCTCGAGGACACAATAGTTTACTTAATCAAGAAGAAAAAAATATAATAAAATAATAAAAAAGAAAGAGATCAGATAAGAAGAGAGAAAAAAAAGAGGAGAGAGAGACGAAAAGATAGGGAGAGACAGAGCAAGTGGTGGCGGAGAGGGAGAAGACGATGGTGACGGTCGCTAGTGGCTCGGCCGGCAGCAACGTGACCGCATCAGCTGTTCGCGGAGGCCGCGGACAGCGGCAGCAGCGGTACCTGCGAGACGCGGTGGCGGAGGCTTGGACGGTCAATGGCTCGCGGTCACGGTAGTGGTCGACGTGGAGATGCGAGCAGCGCTGGAGATTGTAGCGACTCGCGAACCAACCGCGGACGCCGGCGGACAGCGAACAGACAGCAAACCAGCAGCGGTGCATCACTGCAGCGGTGCGACGTGGAAGGGCAGCGGGATGCTGGCGGCAGCGACGCGGACGTTGGCGAGGAACTGGACAGTTGTTCATGCAAGAGCAGATGAGGCGGCGGCACATCGACACCAGCGAGCGACAGCGACGGCGCTGGAGAAGGACAGCGACGACGCCGACGAGTGGCAGCGACAGTGGAGTTGGCACGACAGCGACGTCGGCTCGGCAACGGTGATGTGAACTGCGCGATTGTGTATTGTCGACCGATCGGAGGCGCGACTTTGACGAAGCTCGACGACGCGGTTGATTCCAATGATTTTAGGTGAAGACCTCCATTGAAGGCCATGAGACATAGGAGTCGGGTGTCAGGTGCGCGGATCGAGGCATGAGCGGGACATTCTTGAGGTAAGTAAATCAGTGAGGAACTGTACGGTAATTTCATTGCCGTGATATTGTTGTTCATTGCTTTGATATTGTTATTCATTGCTTTGATATTATCCTTGAAAGTGCTATAGCATGGAGCGGTCCATTTGGCAAGTGAGTCATGGTAACTGTTATCTGCGACATGAGAGTGTTAGGGCTGGGAGGCAGGGGTCTCGTCTAAAACACGAGGTCTTACCTGGACGTCCGTCGATATCTCATAATTAAGTGTACGTTGGGGGCTCTTATTCGGGTCTGTGGTTATTTCATAGTCGCACGGGCTAGGGCTGGGAGGCAGGTGTCTCGTCCTAGATCCAGGTCTGTGGATGTTTCGTAGTCGTACGGGCTAGGGCTGTGAGGCTGGTCTCGTCCTAGATCCGGGTCTGTGAATGTCTCATAGTCGTAAGGGTTAGGGTTGGGAGGCTGGGGTCTCGTCCTACACCCGAGTCTGCTGAGCTTTTATCGCGACTCAACGACCTTTTGGTCGGGACTCCTTGTTATTCGGCCTCACTGATCGATTGATTTATTTAGAGTCTTTTATATTCATGCGTTACTTGTTTCCTTTCTTTCTAATTGCATGAATTCGACTATTTTAGTTATGTTTTGAAATGTTGTATATGTCCTACTGGCTTTACTTACCTGGGCTCATCCTTTTGGGTTTGACTGAGTGCAGATCTACGGTCCAGCAGGGGAAGGCTCCATAGCTAGGTGAATTTTTGTATATCTTGTATTACTCTCCTCCGATGATAACATCTTTACTGGGTTCCACAATTAGGTTGCCTAACTTTTTACATTATTGTTGAGTTATTTATTTGTAGTAATTGCTTCCGCTAAACTGTAAAACTTGCAAAATATTAATAACTCAACTTAAAATGGTGAGATTGCGTATAATGAGGGATCGGAAGGTTGACTAAGTTTGCGTTGACCTTACGAGACTGGCTCGGGGGGTCGACGTAGGCTTAGGTCAGGCGGGGCCCTGTTTGTGGGAAATTGGGACCGTCACAGATAAGATATAGCCTAGCCGAATATAATGAGACATAATGATAGAGGTGGAGGGGCATCAGCTACCAGCTAATCTTTGAGTATTGGAGTACTTAGAGTTTAACACACTACTCGGGATGGATTGGTTAGCATTCTATCATGCACGGATATACTGTTACGATAAGAGGATATAGTTTCTTATTCCTCAAATATCGAAGTTTGTAATACTTGGATCGACAACTGACTTACCCATCAAAAGAGGCCGACTAGCTACAATGCAGGAGATGGAGGCGTTTGCGACGATAGTTGAGTCGGAGGTTCGGACGGAGGTTCGAATTAAGGAGTTTCGGTAGTTAGGAGTTTTGTCGATGTATTTCCAGATGATTTACCCAGATTGCCACCGTCACGAGCTGTTGAGTTCATAATCGAGCTGATACCAGGGGCACAGCCGATTGTCAGTTGACCTTATCAAATGGCATCAGTGGAGCATGAGGAGGTGAGACGACAATTGGATGAGTTGTTGGGTAAGGGTTTCATTCACCCTAGTATGTCACCTTAGGGAGCTCCAATACTGTTTGTGAAAGAGAAAGATGGTCCGATGACGATGTGCATCGACTATAGGAAGCTGAATCAGGTAAGTATGATGAACTGTTACCACTTCCTAAGATCGACGATCTGTTTGATCAACTGACGGGTGTCAGGTTCTTCTCGAAGACTGACCTTTGTTTAGGTTATCACCAGTTGAGGATTCGAGAAGAGGACATCCAAAAAACCACTTTCAGCACGAGATACGTGTTATTTGAGTTCACAATCATGTCGTTTGGGCTGACGAATGCTCCGGCGATTTTCATGGACCTAATGCATAGGGTCATGAGGTCGTATTTGGACAGATTTGTCATCGTTTTCATCGACGATATCTTGATATATAGCAGGACTCGTAAGGATCACGAGGACATCTTAGGACAATTTTGACGACACCGAAAGAACACCGACTATACGCCAAGTTAGCAAGTGTGAATTTTGGCTAAGTGCACTGAGATTCTTAGGCCATGTCATCAGTGAGCAGGGTATTTTAGTAGATTCAGAAAAGATTAGGGCAATCATTCGATTGAAAGACGCCTAAGTCTGTGGCTGACATACGGAGTTTCTTTGGACTGGCCAAATACTACCGGCGATTTGTGCAAGATTTTCCTCGATTGTAGTGCCGATGACGAGACTGACTAAGAAAGATGTCAGATTTGACTGGTTAGATGAGTGTAAGCAAGCCTTTGTTGAATTGAAGCAAAGATTGATATCTACGCCAGTATTGACATTGCTGGAGCCGGGTAAGACCATGAGAGTATATACAGATGCGTCAGGCATTGGTCTTAGATGTGTGTTGATGCGGGATGGTAGACCAGTTGCCTATCTTTTTAGACGGTTAAGATCCCACGAGGAGAATTATCCAGTGCACGACTTGGAGCTTGCAGCAGCCGTCTTTGCACTGAAGGCTTGGAGGCTCTATCTCTATGGAGAGCGATTCGTGTTATATACAGATCACCAGAGTTTACTTTACATCTTCACTCAAAGAGATCTGAATATGCACCAACGGAGATGACGCGAGTTGTTGAAGGACTACGACTTGCTATTGAGTATCACCCTGGCAAAGCGAACATCGTAGCGGACGCATTGAGCAAGAGTGGACTCGACAGTCAGACTGTTCTACAGCAGATGCCACATGAGCATGGATTATTATAGGGAACATCAGTTATGTGCATGGTCGAGTTGTCGACTACGGCGAAACAACACATTTTTGTCATATGAGGATACCGACCGTATCGATTGAATGGGTTGTCGAGTGTCAGAGGGCTGATGGGCTTTATAAGCGGGTTAGTGAACATTCACAAAATCCGAAATGCACTGAATGGACAGAAACCACAGATCAGTGATTGAGATACCGAGGGAGATTGTGGATACCTGCGGATCAGGAGATACGGGACGAGATTTCGGAGGATGCACACCGGTCTCGTTACATGGTTCATCCTGGTCGGACCAAGTTGTACCATGATTTGAGGCAACTATTCTGGTGGTCAGGGATGAAAGCTGACGTAGGTGCGTACGTTAGGAGTTGTCACATTTGCCAGCAGGTGAAGGCTGAGCATAGGCGACCGGTGGATTATTACAGTCATTATCCATTCCACAGTGGAAATGGGAACATGTCACTGTGGATTTCGTTAGTAGGCTACCGCAGACATCGAGGCGTCACGATGCAGTTTGGGTAGTGATTGATAGACTGACGAAGTCGGCTCACTTCATTCCAATCTCGATGAAATACACGTTTCCCCAACTGAGCATATTATTCGAGCGGGAGATTATTAGTGTACCAGCCCAAAATTCTTAATAGTGTTATTGTCTTTACATAGGCTCAACGACCCATACTATGGGACTCACACCATGATATGTCCATTTACCGAGGCGAGTGTCACAGCTCAAATCCGTTTTAATTCCTTAATTAGGATCATCGACCCTTGACGTGGGACCTACACTATGATACGTGCACCAACCGAGGCACGTGGCCGATGTATATTATGTTTTTATATTGATGTATAGAAAGCCAATTTCATAGAGAAAAGACGGGATGGGTCCCACCCCCATCCTCAGAGTTTGGGGTGAGGGATACTTCTTGAAGTCGCTGTGTAAGAGCTGCGTATTCTGCGAGTTCCACTTCTCCTAGTCTACATGTGAAGTTATTATTTCATTTGCATGAATATTTTGTTGTGCTTTCACAATTTCGTTTTGTTTGTTATGGGATCATAGCGTTGTACTTGATAATCAGTGATTTAATCGCATGCTTTTTGAGAAAATTTCGTTCGTTGATTCAACACTCCAAAAGCTTTCACAAGTGGGGTTGCTTCAAATTTTAATGGCTTGGTTTGTGGTCGCCTATACAAAGATGAGATTGACGGTTCAAGTTCAAGTCTTTTCCAGGGCATGGTATATGATAACATTGGTTTCTTTTAGAAAAAAAAAGAAAAAGAAAGAAATAAACAATGAGTCGAGCTATAGACACCCCATCATTTTGAGTGCTTGCTATGAAGTGTCTGGGGTTCGTTGTTTTAGGATCAGCTGTTCAATATTGTCAACTCCAAGCTGTCTGTCAGTGTTCGTCAGTTGAGATACATTGTCACTGTTTCATTGAAACCAAGTTTGTATTAAAGATGGACTGATGGGTAGTTGTGACTGCCCCAGGCACACAACCTGGCCGTGCACGGCATAGACCTACATGTACCCTTGCGGAGTCAAGGCATGCTTAGTCAGTCTCTTGTCCAAGTTACTCGTTCATTAGTTTCTTATTAAGTTCAATAGTTAGTTAACAACTATTAATGTATTGCACGTAAGAAATTAGCAATTTAGAAGCAACTTAATAAAGTAAACAAAAGTCGGGATTCCTACCTGTAGAAATCTCGCACACCATATATCTCATGTATATATCAAGTGACAAACAAAGTGAAATATGATCATATACATGTATCATGTGTTTAAGGTTGCAAGTGAGGCGGAGCATCCCCGTTCCTCGCGATGCCCCATCCTGATGGGGCAAGGAATCCCCGCTTTTTTCCCTGAGGGGCGGGGCAAGGCGCAAGGCAAAGACGATAATTGTTCTCGCCCCGCGGAGATTCCCTATAACGACCCTAAAATCTAACTCGTGTTACGTGTCATTTCAGGGTCATACGTGGGACCCACTCATCGTGTTACATATGTCCAAGCCTCTGGAGTCGACACCAAGGTATGCTATTTTTGTTTGATGCCTGGATTATAAGTTATGTATTATACGTGATTGAACAATTTAAACTAATTAACTTCGGAAATGTGCGGGTAAGGTATATGCGGGCATATCGATGTTGAGACGAGTGAATACGTACTTCGAGTCGCGTATCGACGTGGGACCGAGGTAGCGGCTTATGGGGTAAGTTTTATGTGGATTAATTAAGGTCTTAACTAGCTTTAATGTGACCACATTTAATGTGAAATTAAGTGGGCCTAAAGTATTGAAATTATTTAATTGTCACATGATGTGCATCATGATACGTGTCAACCAAATAAAGAGATTGATGAGTTCATTTGTAGAGTCACTCATGCATGACTTGGTAAATGATTAAATGAAGGTGGACCACTAGACAAGCCTCGAGATACGTGCGTACATAAGATCAATGGCTAAGATTTAAACTCATCCCATACATATAAGTCAACCAATTGATCAATCTTCTCTCACTCATCGATTTGGAGAGCAAAAGAGAGGATATTACCGGAGAAAATAGAAGAGGAGGTTGGGCAATTCAGTGAGGTTGGAAAAGTGTTGGTGATCAAGCTTAGAAGAACACCAAGAAAGGTAACTCCATTAACATAGCTTGGTAAAATTCTTTAATTTGACGTTGTTGTTGTTGATTTATGTCATGTTGGGATATGACTTTGAGGGATTAAACGTTGGTTTTTTATCGAATTCACACATTGGTTTTGATGTTTATATATTAGGTCCCTTAGAATCATCTTGAGGTTTTGAAATGGTTTCGTAGGTTAATTAGAGTCAAAATAGTTGCATAAAAACTAGTTTTGTAGAACTAGTACTGTGCAGTCCAGTTTTTGGGCTACTTTGAGGTAATAATCCAAGCAATCAGATGAAGGCTTTTGAGCGATTTTTTTATTGGTTTTCATGTTTATATATCAAACTTAATCCGTGTAAATCAGATTTTGATTTGGAGAAGGTTCGATAGTGTTTTAAAGGCTGGAAAAGAGGTTAAAAATTAAGACTGCATCGTCATATGTTTAACCGTTTTGAGTAGGCATGTTGATGAATTGATTTGAGACATCAAATGAGGTCTGATTGACTTGTGAATAGGTTCTTTTGAATCTTAATATAACCTACTTAGATGATCAATAAAGATTGTAGCCATAAGATTTTTTTTTATCAATGAAAAACAAGGTAGAACATAGCATGTTCATATGATCCAAAATGTCCACATATGACAGTTGCAACTTAGCGAATTTGAGGAATGATTTAAATGAGTATTTGTTATCCAAAATAACTAAGTTTGGACTTTTTGAAATCCTTGTATATCCTACTTTGAGTGACACTTAAACTCGGACCTTTGTACAACTTTTAAATTGGTGAAAAATAGTTGTGAAAATGGCCAAAAATAATGAACTAAATTAATTAGTTAATGAAATGAATTGATGATCAAATGGAGGTGAATGAGATTGTTAGTAATACAATGAGTAAAATTGAGACTCTAATTGAGAGGTCGAAACATGGAAATGAGCTCTAAAAAAAGGTGTTAGAGTTATTGAGTGGTTTGAACTCTGTTATGAGATTGAAAATGAGTTTTAATCTCATCGTAAGTTGTAATATGAGTTTTTAGTATTCAAGTGGAGTTGTAACTCTTAAAAATGTGAATTCGTGATTTAATAGGACTTGTTGAAGTACGTGAAAGCCCGAGGAACATTATGTAAGGCTTCGTAACCAACATTGGGTTGGTTTGGTTATAAGTAAACCAGCTAGGAAGTGCACAATATTTCATTTTAACCTATTGAATATTGTTGTTCCTTGCTTTGTTATTGTTTTGTTATCCATCCTTGGAATTTCATTCTAATTGAGTTGTCTGCAAGTGAGTCAACGGTGATCCTTGGAAGGAATGGCTGGCTGAGGTAACATACCAGAGTCATGACCTCGGGATGCATTGCACTGGATATTGATTTTGATGTGATGTGAGTTCTTAGTGTGGTTGTTCCAGGAAGTCTCACTATCTCATGAGTTTAGGGTTTGTGAGTGTACCAAGTCCTAGAACCTAAGTCTTGATATTTTGCCAAGACTCAACGACCTATTGGTCAGGACTACTTGCGCCTCTTTGTTTGTATTTCTGGACACTCATGTATCGATTGCTTTTGGTTTATTTACAGTCTTTTATTTATTCATGCGTTCTTTATACCTTTCTTTCTATCTGCATGAATATAGATTGATTTATTTATTTTGAAATTATGTTTAGTATCCTACTGACGTTACATACCTGGGCTCGTTATTCTTGTGTTTAACCGAGTGCATATCCGCAATCGAGTAAGGGAAAAAGATCAGTACTAGGAGATTTATTGTGAGGAATTTCGAGCGGCTTTCCCTCTCACATTTTTGTGTAGGTTTTGTATTATTTATGTATATTGTTTTGACATATGGGATATATAGGTTTTGTGAGATATTTACATGGAGTAAATACGGGTTTCCGCACTCTAGACTGTCCTAATTGATTTGTGTAGAGTTGTTTAGATTTGTTTAAGTTGAAATTGATTCCTTATAAAGTTTGATAACTTACAAATTTGAATAACTCACTAAAAATGTAATGATAAATGGTTAGAAACGCTGACTAGGCTTGCGTTTCGGGGTCCATGTAAGTCTAGATCGGGCGGGGCCCAGGTTAGGTTGTGGAACTGGGGCCATCACATTCCCTGTCCTGCATCCCTTGCATAGAATTCTCCATTTTTCATGTTTTCACAAAAAAAATTTATATAACTTTATTATTTAAAACATATGTAATACATGGAATGAAACTCAAGATCTCCGACAATAAAATTTATTTTTACCATTAAATTAATTCCATAATATATATTATATCTTAATGATATATAAAATTATATTTGGAACATCATTAAAATATATTTGTCATACTAGATTCTGAACTCAATCAACAAAACAAATCTTCATTAATCCTTCAATTTGAGAAAAATAGTTTCTTAAAAAAATTGAGAAAGTAGTACTTAAGTGCCAAAATGACCAATGAATGAAGATCAAAATAGATTTTTTTTTACAAAGGGATTCTCCGCCCCCACGAGGATCCCCGCGGGGTGGGGTGTGGGGCGGCAAAGTTCGCTCCATGGGGAATTTGTGAGAATAAGTCCCCGCTCCGCACCCCGCGGGGACTGAGACGATAATTATGATCCCCGCCCCGCCCTGCCCTACTTGCAACCCTACATGTGTCTCATAACCCATACAAAATCTAAAAGTACCCAAAACAACAATATAACGTATAAATACATCACAAAATATCCAAAATAACATGTGGTAGTAACAGATAGAATCTGGCTCTGAGGGCTCAGAGGAAGTTATCGATCACAAGCTTCTTGCCTCTACTACTAGTGGGACATGCAATTGTCACAAAAAACGAAGACAATTCTAGTAAGTAAATCCAGAAAAGATTCAACAGTAATTTAAGAATTCAATAAATAAGTCTATAAATCATGCTAGAGAGTAAACCAAAAAGAACAGTAAAATTCATGATAAAAAGACCACTACGATCAGCGGCATAGATCAAGTGAACTGAAAACAGAAGATAATTAAGGTGTTAGCGGTCCTGACAACTCTCAACTCCAAGATTTGTGTCCAAGCTAAGATTTACACTCTTTCAACATTGGGAACCATTTCTTTGCATTTTTCTTTCTTTTGTCCCTTTCTCAGTATTTCTTATCGTGAACTAAAATCGTCGACAACCACGATAAAGTCTCCGCCACCACCGCGTCAGAGTCATCGTCGTCATCGTTGTTGTCAATTGTGTCTCTTTCTCACGATTTCGGCGAGCTCGACACCCTTCCTTTGCATTGTGCACAAATAGGGTTCAACCACTTTTGTTTACGTGTTCAATGTATTTCTCTTTTTTCTTCTTTTTTATTTGTGAGGATTGATCTCATTCATTTTTTTTCTCTCACATAGCACAACATTATAATCTATGGTCTTTATTTCTTAATTAAAATTTCATCTTAGGGTCTTTATTCCTCTCGATCAATTTGTGACTCGAATACAATTAACACGCATATACATAGTCTTTTCAATATTTCCTTAGTTATTTTCAATTAATTAATAGCTTAAGGCATGCAAATTGCGCGTACTTAATATAATTTAGTCAAACTATTCACGATATCAGATAACACAAACATTAACACACCAAACACAAATAAATTATTTGATCTTATTATTTGTGTATGTTAACATTTTGCAACTTGCAATTAAATTAGTATCACTAATGGTTCAATATTAGTGATAATTATTATTAATATTAATTTTTGGGTTGTTCCAACTTCTGTGAAGAGTAGAAATGACGAACAAGACTGAAGAATTTTGGTGATATCTTTGAAGTTCATATTTTGTTGTATATTGTTTGTATAATATCATTTTAGTTAATGAGTTGATAGTAGGTCGTGGTTTGGCACTTGATAAGTTGGTTTTTATATGCTTTTAGTAGGCTATTTTAGTATATTTAATGTGAAAAGTTTTTGAAATATATATTTAATTATATTTATTGGTTGTTTTCAGGTGAAACAGAGTGCGCCGTTGAATTCATGGTGAAAAATACTCAAAATGGAGAATTTACATGCACTGATCAGACACCGGACAGTTTGCCTTGAGTTACACGTTGCGCGGCGGGTAGAATAAGAGACAACAGACCAAATGACGCAGGGAGTGACACAGTTCGGTTCCTTGAGTTGAGCTGCTGTCGAATTGCCTCGAGATATGCATTACACTCTCTCCCACACATTTGCACAATGTATGCGATTTCTAGCTCGCTGCCACGTGGCAGTTGTTGATTCGCCCAGCTCGCCAAGCACGTACACGAGGCACCAACCGATTCGTCCACATGTCGTCGATTCGTCCAACTCACTAGCAGTTTTCTCACGCTTTAGCTGCCTTAGGATGTGCCTCGGGATGCGCGTCAGCACATTCTCCCATTTTTCGCTGACTTTTCGAGCGACAAACCAACAAAACCAATTCTCAAGCTCGCCACGTGTCGCCTACCAGTTCGTCCAGAGCTTCAACAGCACCTCTTCTCCTCCAATCCGCTTTTGTCACGTCTCCATCTCATCAGAGACGCCAATAAAGCAACCATCAGACATTCCTCGTGATACGTAAGTACACGTTCGTCTCATGAAGTTTGCTCGAGCGAACCAAACAGCTCCCCCCCCCCTCCTGCCACGTGTCGTCATGCGGTAGGCCAAACCACTTGACACAGTCGTTCTTTACTAATAACGTGCGGGTTTTTTCCTTGATTAATACATTTTTAGGAGTAAAAATTATCAACCCAACACAACAACCAAATTATTTCCCCATCTAACACACTTTTATCCACGTCAGCGCCACATCACGTGTGATTGGTTTGGTCACTGGAAAACGTGAGTTCTCAACAATAGCACTACTAGTGTGCTTACAAACATCAACATATGAGTGGTTCTCATACTAGTTAATTCACTTGAACTGCAAAAAAGTGACATAGCACATCAACATTGAATATAACTAATAACTATACAAAACTTAGTTCAATCCAAAACCATAAAAAATGCAACAATAAACAAAAAGGGACAACAAGAAATACAAAACATAACAAGTACAGAACACAAAATTCAGTAGGTTTTTAATTTTTTTTGTTCAATTTTTGGGAGTATCTTTAGAAACCCATCTCACAAAACATCCCAAAATTCATTCTTTATGCATTAATCAATACAAACAACACAGAAAAGCGGTAAAAACTGGATCTTTGTAACAGTGAGCCCAAATTACTTAACAGTTCAATGAAGGGCATTTGCATGTTAAAATGAAAAGAAAGCAAAAACAAGACTACCCAGTGAGCTTGAATACTAAAAACACATCACCAAAATAAACAATGAACCCCAAAATCAAAATAGTTGATCTTTGCCCACTCTCCCAAATGACAATCTCAAGGTCCCCACACCAAAGTCGTAAGTTTCTCAATAATATGAAATAACTCTCCTCACTTACGTTATAAATAATGAAATGTAGGTGATCAACTACAAAGAAAAAATGAATAAAGGAAATGACTTATCAAGATAGAAAAAGTCCTAGTCTGACCCCAAATAATGACTTCAAGTCCCACACCGTGTTCTCTTGACGACTCGGACATTACGATTTAACGCAAGTGGAATATCCGTATGACCCACATCAGCCGGATTTTGAGCATCTTCTGGTTGAATATCATCGTTGTCCCGCATTCCGCCATCATGAGTACTTGTACTCCCAGATAAATTCATCATTATTGGACTTGCATGAAAATGGCGCGAAGATGTAGGTGCCGTGTCAAATGGAAAGGCTTCCATAGCCTCGAATGTCATGTTGGGAGGAACTGAAGGAGTATGTGGAGTCCCAAACTCGTTGAGAGGCACCGATGGAGTATACAATGGAGTGTCATGCCTCGAAGGTGTATCAGCATGGGAAGAATGATGAGAAGCTTGAAATGAATTGGGCATATTATGCATCCGATAATCTGCGTATCTGTCAAAGTCAAAGTCGATGTAGCTACATCTCTAATACGTGCAATAGATACATCATCACCCAGTGTCAACTGATGAATTGAAGTAATGCCATGTGCCTACATATGAAATATTGATGAAGTTTTATGCGAAAGTACAAGGAAAACAACTATTTGGCAAGGATTCATGACTGAAAAAAATCAAATTGTACTTACCAAGGCCTCAGCAATAGCTCCACGGGGAGACATGAATCGTCGTGTAATGCGACGATACCATAGCATATACGGGTTGTAAAAGTCCATTGGCTCCTCTAAGCTTTCATCAGTTGCAATATTGGAGGCACGTTCGTTCCACATGCAAGACTAAGCACTATGTTCTGCGCTCCAATCCTTATCCGTCTTCCCTCTCAAGTCAATCCTATGTATTTGAATGTTTGTGCTCTGTAAAGGTGGTATCATTTGTCCGAGACCGAATTGGCGCATGACTCTATCGGGATGATACATTTTGACTACACGAAGAAAATCAAAGGTGCCCTCGTTCGTCAAATAGCACGACCACTGCTATAGTACGCAGGTAGGTCCATTATCACTGCGTCAGGATACGGTTCCCATATTACCCGTAGTCAACAAAAACGTTTTGATATGAATAAGAAACGCATTTTAGATGATGTTTCCAAAGCACTACGTGGAGAAGTAATTATGTATATATCTTACTTCATCGGGTGTTTGCATGTCAATCATTTCTCTCGTACTTTGTCGGGACGTGCATTGATGCTCCCGTTTTCTCCAAAGCATGTTTCCACCTTCACAAATGAAAAAGAAAAACGCAATGCATGTATGTCGGCACATGTACATAGATATGAAGAAATTGAAATTATAATGTGAGAAAATAGTAATTACCTATGACCAAATGGAGGAGGTGGAAATAATTCTTCGTTTTCTAATAGGGTCTCGAAGAACGTCACCCATTATTGGTGCAAGAAACGGCAACCTATCCCATGCCCATAATTGCAATAAGATGATCTGGACTCGCTATCTCGGCTCCATCAATGTGGTACGCAAGACATAATTGTCTATATAAGTGAGCGAGTTGCACTACCCCAATTTGTATCGTCCCTGCCGCCTCGAAATCTTCCAAAAATTGCAAATATGTGATGTGAACGAGGTTGTTCGACTTGTCTCGCAAATAGTGTTCCCCCTAGAAGTTGCGGGATGTATGCTCTCGCATAGCGTTGCACTTCCACATCATTAGCATTGTCCGGGAGGTTTGGAAACCACCTCGAAAAGTGGAGAGAATTTGAATCCGCCCTCCATCCTGTTATTTTTGGGAAAGGGAATCCGAGTTGTGTCAAGCACAAGGCATCGTAATCTTGGTCGACGTGGCCGTAATTGGTAATCCATCGGCCAGGCAACCCCAATATGATTTGTACATCTTGGAGGGTTATAGTCATCTCGCCGATTGGGAAATGGAACGTGTGAGTTTCGGCCTCCACCTCTCTACAAGGCGGTTATGAGATGCCAATCAATTGAAATGAAGCCTACTCGCGCAGATCCGTAAAATCCATCTTCCCGAAGATGCCCAACTATGCGTGGATCCAGTTGGACCAACCTAGGTGAAGTGCATTTGAATTCGCGCGATAGTCAATATCAATATACCAGGCTCCTATGAAGATATGAGATTTAAGTGAAATTAGTTAAAACGTGGCTATGCAGCTAAAAAAGTAGAGAAACATGCGAAAAGAAGTATTACCGGGCCATTCCAAACGCGGGTAGATCTATGGAGAGCTTGCATAGTCAAAACCGAGTCATCTATAGGGCCAGGATCCATATCGCGCTTAAACCCAAAATCATTACCAATGTTGTCATTAATTCCATTGTGCAATTGATATGAATAAGTAGAAATACTTCATGTACTAACTATAAAGAGATGGATTAATACAATATACGTAGCATACTACAACGCAGTTTATGATGCATATAATGCAATTTGACTTCATTTGCATCATTGCAGATCATGTAAGAACTTTAATAAAGTACATGTTAAAAATACAATTAAGAAATTGAAAAGTTTATGTTTCATGCAAGACCACAAAAGCACATCTATCTCTCATCAAACAAATGATACAAATAAGCAAAGACCTCAAATACAAGGAAAATATAGGTTCGTTCAAGACATAAGACTTGAAAGAGTCTTTCACTATGAAGCATTAGACGGTTGTCCTTGCGACGGACGACTGCAAGTGCGCCTATTGTGTCCATCCTGCTTACACTTACTACATCACAGCGTTGTTGGGGTTTCTCTCCATTCCTTCTCTCGCTGCATATGCCGTGGCTGTTTCTGATTGCCTCTCCAATCCATCTCAGTGCGCAAACGGCTTGATTGAGGACGATCTTTTTTGACTCGCTTCCGATATGGATCAGCCAGCAACGTGTGTGGAAGTCTTGCGTTAGGCCAATAATCTTCGTGCGGAATAGGTTGGAAATTTGCAGCATAACATTGACTGGACACAGACCATTTGTAGTATGGCTCGATGTACTGACTGTGATCTATGGCAACACTAGCACAAACTGCTTGAACATGGGAACATGGAATGCCATAACACTGCCACTTCATACAAGTGCAGCCTCCAATTTCACGACTTGCTTGTTACACCTTTTCTCAAATGATAGCCACGTGGTGCAGTGATTACTTCAAATGTACCATTCTCACGATTTACTAATGTCACATTGTGCCCTCCAACCACCTTTCCCCATATGGTGTAGAATGAGTCACCACAAAGCGCCTGTGTCCTTTGATGCTATACAATTTCACGGCATGTTGGATATCTAGTTTACACATGAACCGCATGTCTTTCTCGAATTTTGATGCCTCATTCCATAAAGACCTAGAAGGGATCATTGCATTCTCATGGAGGGGTTGCATTGCATCACTACTCAATTCCATAAATACAGCTGAAGGAACGACAAATTCACCTACACCCACTGGCGCACCATCAATTCCAGCAGCCTCTTCATCGAAGAAATCATCGTTCCCAATTTCGTTCGAAATTGGAGGACAAGATAATGAGCCATCATCTGCTATGACTCGATTTAACGCATATCGAATCATGCCATCATCAACATGATGACCATCATCCCCTTCATCGTCTGTATCATCTTCGCTACTATCTTCACTACTATCCCCGTCACTGCCGCAATAGTCATCATCTTCGCTAGTATTCAAATCATCACAGGAACGAGGATCCTCGTCCATTTCGGGATTTGCGATCGTCAAAGGCGATGCACAATGGCTATGTTCATAAATTGGTTGAGTGCTAGGTCCAACTCCAGAATGTAACACTACATTGCAATTGGAACTATTGTATTGTTGCCTCGGAACTAAATCGATATAAAGCTCCATGCAATGTGGTGGTGGTAATTCTGACAAAAAGTCCCAAACATCTTTGAGACTCGACTCATCATCTATTTGCAACGGGACGTAGTTGGCCGATCCACTTCCAATGTACGCTGGATATCGATATGTCATGTTTAATCTCTGTAAGTCATTGTCTATCTGCAATGAATTACATATATAACGCACAAGTTCATCGTACCCTAACCCCATCTTCGATCTGAGATGTCGAATGGGCGGTTTAGTGTACGAAATCCCCGATGGTCCATCAACAATGTCTCCATTCATATAACACAACATTGATACTCTTCGATCAACCATTCTTCAATCTATATATGTAGAATATAATTGTTACTAAGTGATGATAAAGACCTTCTAATTAAAGTTACGACTATGCGATATAAATCTCGCAATCATCCAATCACTCATATAAAATTAATCATTTTAGAAATAATTCAAATAAATATGACCTTAATAGAATTGGTTATGCACCCTAATAGAATTGGTGTAGTGGTATAGTTATTATATATATATATATATATGGTAACTAAATAGCCTAGTGATCAAATTAAGTACCTTATTTTGCTACAAAGAAACTATTATATGCAAATAACTATTATATATTATAAACAACTTCCCTAGCTAGCTTAGAATATCACAGCCCCTAAAGCAACCTTAGATAGTTACCACCACCAATGTCTCATCTCTTAAGCGCACGCCTAATGTTCTTCCAAATTTTTCTACTAAACTATTGACATGTATATGGGATTTTTTGCTTAATTAATACCATACCCCTAAAACAAATAAAAACAACCCCTAAATCAAATAAAACAGCCCCTAAAACAAATAAAAAAACATCCCCGGAGACAACAAAACTAACAAAAAAAATATCATACAACATAACATGAACCAACTTTAACATACAACATAACATGAACCACATGAAGCATAAACACAAAAATCTCCAAACAAATTGATCTTACGAGTTGTTGAAATCGGGTGGGTTGCGGTTCGGATCTGAAGTTGATGATGGAGATAAGATATGCACCAATGGAGCCGATCTTGTGGAGTTGGATGAAGAGTGGAGCTGAAGGAATGAAAAGTGGAGCTGTTCGTTGGGGGAGTTGAAGGAAGGGATCATTGGGGGAGTTGAAGGAAGAAGGAAGGCAAGTGAGAGAAACAGATCTGGATCGATCTGCTCTCTGTTTTGTTCCAGATAAGTCGTGACCTCGGGTCACGATTTCACTTTAATGGAAATCGTGACCCGAGCTCACGATTTCCTTATTTTCCAACAGTGAGGAAATCGTGATCTCGGGTCACGATTTCCATTAAAGTGAAATCGTGACCCGAGGTCACGACTTCTCTTGACGGGACAAAAAATTGACGTGGCGCTGACGTGGATAAAAGTGTGTTAGATGGGGAAATAGTTTGGTGGGTGTGTTGGGTTGATAATTTTTACAGCCAAATGTACTAATCAAGGAAAAAGCCTTGTTGCTTTTAAAGATTATGGTTTAGATCTAGGATATGTTAAGGCCAATGCATGCTTTTAGATGGATAACCTATAGTTATTTGGACCATTAGTATCTGTGTAATTGTGCTTTTAGACCAATAAAGTGTTGAACACTCACTCGTTTGTCTTCAAACCCTTTTAGTTCTTGAATGTGCAACAATTGAATCTAGGTTAAATCGGAAGTGGATGCGATTTGGTTATATAAGATTAGTGTCCCTACGGACCCAAATTATTGCTGTCAGTGTGTTAAATTCAATTAGCAGATGTCTAGGGTTATTTGATTGGGGAAGTAGTTAGTAGCGGACGTCCTAGCTATCGAGATTAGGGGAACTAGGAATTTCTGGCAGACGTCGATTTTCCATAGCTAATCTAGGAGAAATTGAATTAATAACTTTTGGAATGATTGAGGACCATTAAATGTTATTGAATCATGATTCGTGTTTGTGGAACCGTAGACTTAGGTGATTTCTTCTCATTGATATTATTTTTGCAAGCTTTTTATTTGTGCTAGTTTAGTTAATTATTTCCTTGAACTTTCTGAAAACCCCCACATTTTTAGTTAACTTGGAGTAAAACTCAAGTTCGGTGGATTTGACCTCGTATTTACCACTACTACATTGTTGTGGTTAGTAACTCGATTGCGGGTTATATTTGTCATCCACGACACATGACCAACTCTAAAATGAATATGAGACCTTTATGTGATGGTTGAGAGGACTTAGAGGTAGTTTGTAGTTTATTTTGATGTTAATATGTATTTTGGAGAAGTTAAGATTTGTATTAGGACTTAAGATTTTGAAACTTGAGGATTTAATCTAATAAGATCACTAAATTTCATTTTTGATATTATTGTGACATGCGGGATGATGTGAGTCCTTCTAGGCTTTCTTCCTAAATTGTTTTATCAGGTTTGGATTTTTGACAGCTCTATTTACAGGGGAAACTTTATCGAGATTTATATAAAATTTAGAAGTCTAAGGAAACGATTTTCTAATTTGCTCCATTTACATCAAATATATCTTTTGACGATTTTAAATTGGTTAAAAAATTAGAAGCCTAATCAGGGTAATTAGGATTAAGTCAGAGCTTAATGAAACAAACACTCACCATAAATCGCTATAAAACCATGATAATGAGGTGCCAAAAAAGATTTAGAAACTCTTTTGGGCAACAATTCAACCCCATGAATTTATTTTCATCGAAAACCCCCAAAACTCCCAATTAGAGCAATAAGGCATGGATTTAAAAGAAATCAGGATTTTTTTGCTCCTTAATATTAGAAACATTAAATCTTGGCTAAAAATCTCATGTTTTTAGAGAAAATTGAAGTACCCAAGATTTCAGAACTCAATTTGATGTTCAACATTACACAAATTTTTAACCTTTGTTTTATCCTTAATTAGGATTACCGACCGGAGATGTGGAGCCCGGTGACCAATATACACACTAACCAAGGCATGTGGTCGTGGTATATTTTATATTTGTATGATGATTTCGTAGCTAGTGTGTTGTATGTGTGTAGATTTACTAAAACGATTTACTTTATTTAATGTCGGGGTCAAGACGCAAGCATAGACGCGCCTCGAATGACATGTACGCATGAGACCCTAGGTTTAGATGATGTGGTAAGTTCTAGATAAAATTAATGCTATTGACGAAATTATGTCTTAAATAATAAATAAAAAGTCTAAGTTAAGATTGTTTAAAATAAACTTTGGGATTGGCTTGAGATTTAGGAAGAAATCCAAGGAGCTAAGTACTTTTGTAATAGATGGAGAGAGAATTAGTGGGAAATGTTGAATCAAATGAGAGCCTTTGATTCACATCTAAATGGACAAAAATCATGAGATGAATAGTTGCGATGCAAACTATGAACACATAAATAGGTGTGTTGATACCAAAAACAAATTCCGAAGAGGGCTGGTGTAGTAAGGAATTAAAGTTTGACATAAGGATTAGAACCCAATTAATGGTTGTTTGAAGCAATAAGACTAAAAACCAAGGCCTAGGTATAATTCTTTATGTTTCATTAAAAAATTGATGTAATACTTGCATAAATCCCTTAAAAAGGTATCGAGGTTTTGATACAATGGTTTTCCATCAAGTTTATGCATTCAATGTGAATTCAAGACTTTAGTGGTCTCATTCAATCAAGTGCATGATTTTCAACATTTGAGCTCACAAAATGGATTTTTTCATGAACTAAGTTTTCTAGAATCCTGAAACGAATGAAGTTTTGCTTT
This sequence comes from Stephania yunnanensis, assembly GCA_039657365.1. Classification (NCBI taxonomy): domain Eukaryota; kingdom Viridiplantae; phylum Streptophyta; class Magnoliopsida; order Ranunculales; family Menispermaceae; genus Stephania; species Stephania yunnanensis. The sequence goes on from CM077583.1 coordinate 23,335,700, forward strand.
TGAAAACTAATTGTAAATCTCAATTCCTCGTGATCTTCCATTAAACTTGTTCATTATGTGCATGCACTAAAAATGGAGTTTGATGATAAAATGCAACTTGAATTGATATAAATTGTTATTGTAGATGATTATCTGATGTTTTCGGTAGATGTTGACACCCCTTTCGAACTAAAGGGAGGGGTGTTTGGGGGGTGGAGATGAGCCCTAACGTTTTCAAAGAGAAAGAGGGAAAATGGAGTGTAGCCCAAGCCTAGCACCGAGCACGGCATGCCATGACGCCACAGTGCAGATGGGCTGAAGCACAATGCTATCGTGGCGCTGTGCCACTTAAATACATAGTGCCAACGATGCCGTGCCTTATCCCCTCTATAATGGCAGTGTCGTTTGTGGCGCTGTGAGATTGTACGTATGGTGCCACTCCCCAAAAATCTAAAAACTTTTAAATGAAAATTCTGATTTCTCTCACACTAACTTTTATCGATATATAACAAGCAATCCGAATAGGTCTTAAATAAGTCTAAAAACAACTAGGATTTAGGATACATTATTCGGGTGTGGGATACGAGATTCGGGGTGTATAACGCTCAGTTTTGCTAGGATTTGGTGTGGTATGAGGTAAGTAAACTTGTTGTAGGACACTTGTCTCCATTTCATTCCATTCATTCAACTTGTTACAGTTGCTCGAACTATTTTGATGTTCGAAACTCATACTTACTATGAATGGTGTTCATTTTTCACTCTAATGGCAACTTTGGGGATGGTTATGTGGGGGGAAATAATGGTTGGGGGGCCAACTGAGCATTGCCCTTGTAAACAGGGTAGTGCGCCCAATCATGTTTCCTCCTAGTTTCCTTTTAGCCTAACATTTTGAATTGATGGGGATGCAAATGGCTTCGACGCTGCTGCCAAAGTACCAATTTTTTATGTTTAAGGATAAGCTGATGGGTTGGATGGATAGGAAATAGTTTGCACCCAATTACTTGATTGTTTGGTGATTACATATGAATAGCCAAAGGGACTAATGGTTTGAATGGAATTGAAAAGGCTGGCAATTTTTTGATCCAAGGATGATTTACATTTACATAAACATTGGGCCATTTTTGGGAAGGGATACAACCCATTCTTTTGTTGAACTATGTTTTTTGTAATTATTTCTTGTATATATTATTAACGATATTGCTTCTAACTGCTGCAACGTATTAGGGACATCAACATTCAATTATCTATTTCTCGTTATTATGTTTCTTGCTCTTTAAGTTATCCTTTAGTTGTTGATAAGTTAGATTAGGATACACGTTTCTATTTTTTAGGATAAGAGTTTTATTCTAACTTTAGTTCTTGTTAGTTAAGAAGTGTATTAAAATACACGTGCAAATCAGTTTTTATAGAGATTGCAGCATCAAGAAATAATAGAACCATATTTTAGTTCTTATTTTTCTTCCTTTTATATAGATCAATTTTTCTCCTCTCATTTATTCAATTTTACTTCTCTTTGATTTTCTCCAACAAATTGGTATTAGAGCCCTTATTTTCTTAAGGGACTTGTGGTTGAGAGAAACTTTTTTTTCTGCATCCAAGAACTTTCATGGATTCAGATTCAATTCTTGAAAAGCCTTTCACCTCACTTGCACCACCGGTGTTCGATGGTGAGGGTTATCATATATGGGCAGCCAGGATGGAGGCACATCTGGAGGCTAATGATCTTTGGGAAGTTGTTGAGGAAGACTACGAAGTTCTTCCCTTACCCGTAAATCCAACAATGGCACAAATCAAGTATTACAAATAGAGAAAGTCAAGAAAATCTAAGGCAAGAGCTATCTTATTTGCTGCAGTCTCTTCTGAAGTCTTCGTAAGGATTATGTTGTTAAAGTCGACCTTTAAAGTATGGAACTACCCAAAGAAGGAGTATGAAGGAGATGAAAACATCAAAGGAATGTAGGTTCTTAACTTAATCAGAGAATTTGAGCTTCAGAGAATGAAGGACTCAGAGACAGTGACGGAGTATTATGATAGATTACTTGGAATCGCGAATGAAGTGAGATTACTCGGTTCTGAATTTTCAGACTCTCGGATTGTGCAAAAAATCCTTGTAACCACCCCAGCAAGGTTTGATGCTACTATTTCATCACTTTAAAATACAAAAAATTTGGCCAACGTTAGTTTGGCGGAATTGTTGAGTGCTATGCAAGCGCAGGAACAAAGAAACCTCGTTAAATCTAAAGGGTTTGTTGAAGGTGCATTAGCTGCGAGAGCTAAGTTCAGTCAAGGAAAAAAAGGGAAGAAAGTTGAGAAGAACAAGAAAGGAAATTCATGTTTTGATTCTCCTAACACTAATAAGGGAACAAAATATGATTTTCCTCTTTGTAAGCACTATAGAAGAAAGGGTCATCACCCTATTAAATGTTGGAAGCGACCTGATCAACAATGTGAGAAATGTCAAAAGATGGGACATCATAAAAAAATATGTAGAAGCAATGCACAACAAAGACAAGTGACTCAAATCAACCTTCGACAAAAGAATGTTGCACAAGTTGTAGATCAATAAGAGGATGAGCATCTTTATGTTGCATCTTGTTTTGCAACAAGTAGTACAAGTGATAAGTGGCTTGTAGATAGTGGTTGCACAAACCACGTGACTTTCGATTGAGACCTTTTCAGAGAATTAGACACTTATATAACCTCCAAAGTTCGAATTAGCAATGGCGAGTACCTTGCGCTAAAGGAAAAGACACAGTTGAAATTGAAAGTATTTCGGGTACAAAACTAATTAAAGATGTATTATATAATCTAAAACTTGTTAAGTGTTGGCCAACTTCTTGAGAGAGGTTTCAAAATAATCTTTGAAAACAATCAATGTTTTATCAAAGATTCGAAAGGTGAAGATGTGTTTAAAGTTAACATGAAGGGGAAAAACTTTGCATTAGATCCTTTGGAGGAGGAAAATGCAGCCTATTCAGCCATGAAAACTAATGGAGAATTATGGCATAAAAGGCTTGGACACTTCAATCATAAAGATGTGATGACTTTGCAGAAGAAGAATATGGTTCAAGGACTTCCTCATCTTGAACTAGATATTCGAGAGTACATTGCTTGTCAACAAGAAAAGCAAACACGACTTCCCTTTAAACAGGCAACCTGGAGAGCCACTGAGAAGCTGAAGCGGATTCATACTGATGTGTCTGGAACTTATAATACTCCATCTTTAAATGGGAGTAAGTATTTCTTGATTTTCATTGATGACTACTCAAGAATGTGTTGGGTCTATTTTCTTGAATTCAAATCAGAAGTTGTTGGTGTGTTCTGAAAATTCAAGCAATGGATTGAAACATAAAGTGGTCACAAAATTCAAGTCTTGAGATTAGACAATGGCAAGGAATATACCTCAAATCAGTTCAATCTATTTTGTGAAGAAGCAAGAATTGAACATCAACTTACTGCTCCATATACTCCACAACAAAATGGAGTTAGTGAGAGGAAAAATCGTACCATAATGGAGATGGCCAGATGCTTGATGTTTGAGAAGAATTTTCCGAGAGAGTATTGGGTAGAAGCATCACATACTACAGTCTTTCTTCTAAATAGGCTGCCTCCAAAAGCGGTAGTTGGAAGAAGTCCATATGAAGTATGGTTTGGATTCAAACCTTTTTTGAAAAATCTCAAAGTATTTGGATGTCTTTGTTTTGTTTATGTTCCTCAAATTAAAAGGGACAAACTAAACAAAAAGGCGGAAGAATGGATTTTTATAGGTTATAACCTAACTTCTAAAGCATACAAAATTCTTCAACCAAACACCAAGAAAATTTTGATCAACAGAGATGTGTATTTCGTGGAAAATGATGAGTGGGATTGGAAAAGAAAGCATCCAATTTTAGAACCTATCCATGTTTCAAAATTACAACTTAATCCAGATGAGTTGGTTGATGATGTACCAGTTAGAGGTATGAGATCACTTTTTAAAATTTATCAATCATGCAATGTAGCTTTACTTGAACCTTCAACTTCTGGGAAGTTGTAAAAAATTCAAGATGGGTTGTTGCCATGGAGGAGGAGATAAGCATGATTGAGGAAAATCAAACTTGGTAACTGGTGAAAAGGCCTGAAGATAGAAAAGTGATAGGCGTAAAATGAGTGTTTAAAACTAAGCTGAATCTTGATGGTTCAATCAGCAAGCATAAAGCTAGGCTTGTTGTGAAAGGCTATGCTCATATTTTTGGTGTTGATTTTTCTAATACTTTCGCTCCTGTTGCTAGATTGGAGACAATCAGGTTGTTGCTTGCAATAGCCGCACAAAAGAGCTGGAAAGTTTATCAACTTGATGTCAAATCAACTTTCTTGAATGGCTTATTTGAGGAAGAGATCTATGTAGAGCAACCTGAAGGATTTGTTGCAAAAGGAAAATAAGATGATGTGTACCTTCTTAAGAATGCCTTGTATGGCCTGAAACAAGCTCCAAAAAAGCCTGGTATAGTAGAATTGATGAGCCCTTGAGGGAGTTGGGTTTTAACAAAAGCCTTAACGAATCGACTCTCTACATCAAAGGTGATGAAATCGGTTTTGTGGTTGTTTCACTTTATGTTGACGACTTGTTGATTACAGGAAGTAATGAAGAACTTGTGAGAAAGTTCAAAGAAAAAATTATGCAAACTTTCGAGATGACAAATCTTGGAGAGATGTCTTACTTTCTAGGGATGGAAACAAAACAAAAGAAAGGAGAAGTCTTCATTTGTCAAAGAAAGTATGCCAAGGAGATTTTGAAGAAATTTAGAATGGATGAATGCAAGAGTGTTGATACTCCCATGTGTCAAAAAGAGAAGTTATGCAAAGAAGACGAAGCCGAAAAGGTTGATGAAACCTACTATAGAAGCTTAGTAGGTTGTCTTATGTATCTAACTGCTATAAGGCATGATATCCTATATTTCGTAAGTCTATTATCTAGATTTACAAATTATGCGACTGAAACACATCTCAGAGCTGCTAAAAGAGTCCTTAGATATGTGAAGGGGAGATTGAATTATGGAATCAGATTTTGTGCAAGTCAGAATTATGTGTTGCATGGCTACTCTAACGGTGATTGGGCAGGCTCACTTGATGATATGAAAAGTACATCTAGTTATTGTTTCAAGTTTGATTCAGGAGTTTTCTCTTGGAGTTCTAAAAAGCAAAGTACAGTGGCTCAATCAACAACAGAAGCTGAATTTATCATAGCAACAACAGCGCAAAATCGGGCTTTATGGTTAATGAAAATGTTATAAGATTTACATTTGAAGCAAAAAGAATGCATAGAGTTGTTTGTTTACAATCAAGGTGCCATTGCTATCTCTAATAATCTTATTTTTCATGGGAAAACAAAGCACTTCAACATCAAATTATTCTTTCTTAAAGAAGTGCAGAAGGAAGGTTCAGTTAATTTGAAGTATTGCAAGTCTGATCTTCAACTAGCCGATATATTAACAAAACCTATATCAAGAAGCAAATTCGAATTTCTTAGAGAAAAGCTTGAAGTTTGCAGCAACCAAAGAAAGGAGGAGTATTAACGATATTGCTTTTAACTGCTGCAACGTATTAGGGACATCAACATTCAATTATCTATTTTTAGTTATTATGTTTCTTACTCTTTAAGTTATCCTTTAATTGTGGATAAGTTAGATTAGGATACAAGTTTCTATTTTTTAGGATAAGAGTTTTATTCAAACTTTAGTTCTTGTTACTTAAGTGTATTAAAATACATGTGCAAATATGTTTTTATACAGATCGCAGCATCAAGAAATAATAGAACCAGATTTTAGTTCTTGTTTTTCTTCCTTTTATGTAGATCAGTTTTTCTTCTCTCCTCTATTCAATTTTACTTCTCTTTGATTTTTTCCAACATATATATAGATATATAAAAGTAGTATTGTCTCCATTTACATAAAAAAAAATTGCCCTGTCTCATGCTCTGCTTTTATGTTCATTTGGTGGCTGAATTACCTCTTATTGTTAACCTTGTCTATTTTGTGTTGTTACATAGCATGCCATCATGTTGTTGATTTATATCAAGTTGCCTTGCTTATAAATGACTTGTATAATTCCATGAATACTACTTTATAGCCTTGTTTTGCTTGATCTCATTACATATACACGTGTTGTCATGAAAGCACTAGTAAGTAGTCCATAAGCATATGTTAACTTATGATACAGAGGGCAAAAGGTTTAGAGTCTCTGGGGTTATCGGCCTCCACTAGTTGATTTGATGCAACTCACGGCTAGTTGTAGAAGTCCCCAAACAACGAATGTGATGTAACTTATGACCAATATGCTTATGCTAAGTTGATATGATGTAACTCACGGCCGATGCCTGTGAACTTACCATTTAATGTGATGTAACTCATGACTAATAAGCTACTCATGACTGATAAGCTTCACCTGAGCTGACATGATGAAACTCATGACTCATTGAACCTATAATTATGTGGCTAATTTCTTAAGTTTTCCTTACCTTATTCATTTAGTGTGCCTATTGTAACTTCTTGCATAATTATTTTCAGCTCTATTTCTCGCCATATGTTCTTTTAGTTACATGTCTTTGTATATTAAGAAATGTGGATAAGTGAATTTAGGATTTACTCACTGGAATGTCATCTTTGGTGACAATCGCAGGTAAGCCGAGTAGTAGACAATGGAAGGAGAACATCGGGGATTATCTCTGAGCCCTAGACAACGCACCACTACTCATTTTGTAGGTTTTTGGATATTGTGATGTATTTATTTAATTATTATGTCTTTTACACTTTTTGGGTTGTATATTTGGGTTGAGAGAATAGACTCCCCGACTTGATGCATGTTATTCCTCGGTCAATCGCCACTTTTATATATACATGTGATCTATTTCTTATTATCCATATATAGGTGTTCTTATTAGCATTTGCAGTTAAAGTAAGACTTTCGCTAAATTATTAAACTGTTAAAAAAAGTTTTAGTTAATTCCGAAAATGACACGTAATGAGACATAAGAAATACTTATCTTAAACAAGAGTAATGAGACGAATAGACAAAAGGCTGTTTAATACATCGTTAAGTTCTAAGTGGCGTGGATTAAGGCTTAATGATGGGATTAGGCTGGGTGGTGCCCTGTTTTAAGAGAAACACCCACTTTTTTGATTTAATTCCTTTAGTTTGAAACTTGTAAATAGAGAAAAAAGGAGAATAACCTAAGCTTGGTTCATGAAACTAGCTTATTTGTCCACCATTTAGCTTCTAATCCCCACTTTAACTTCCAATTGAATTTGCTCCAATCCCTCTTCTCCTTCGAGCCATCTCTTTCTCTCCAAATGTGAAGTTCAGGGGGTTTCTTGAATGAAACAAGAGAAGTCTTTCTTTTAAGCCCATGAACTTTAAAGTAGGGCAATTAAATACACCTCTTATATCACATTTACTAGATCTTTAAACAAATCAAAGGTCCTTATATTTTGGAGCATTTATAGCATGGATCTCTATTTATTAACTTGGGATTTCATAAACGGTGCGGCTATGCATAACCCACAATTCAATGTGGGCAAACCACTAGATGAGGGCACCCCAAATAAGGATGAGGGCACCCTAAAAAGAACTCTTAGTTCCTTAAATGCCTCTGTGCACTCCAATTGTGAATTCGGAAAGAAATTGAAAGAGATGAGGAGAACAAGGGTAAACCACTACGTTCGATCGATCTTTACGTGATGTGGGTTGATCTTTACGTGATGTGCAATGGGGTGTTGTTCATTTTCGCATCAACTCGAGCTTTAAATTTTCCTTAGAAGAAGTGGTCAGACGTGCGGGTATTGCTTCGAAGCTGAGTTCGTGGTCTAGGTTTTGGAATCAACTTGAATTTCTATGGTGAGATTTTGTGTATTTGTTCAAATTCATGTTTTTATTAATCGATTTTAGTTGTTATGCATGTGTTCTTTTTTGTGGTTGAATTCGATGGGTGAATTGTACATAAATCAGTGGTTTAAAACTTGGTGATTTATGTTTCTTTAAATCTGGATATATTTTCTACCTTTTAGTTTCTGAGCAATTTTGAATGTTCTCTATGTGTTTTGTAGTTTATGACCGAATTGGGTGGTCGTTATGTGTTTTTGTGTGTCGAGGCTTGATCGATCATACATGACCGAACGACATTTTGCTGATCGATCGAATGTGAGTGGGTTACTAAAAATCAATCGGTTTATGTAGATCGATCAATCCATGTTGGTGCAATTTTAATTTTATTTATGGCTGTTAGTGTCATTTGAAAAGAAAGGATCAAAGTCTGATTTGGTGTAATGTAATTTGATGATCAATTAAAAGTATGGTCAGATAGTCTAACTTAGTCGATTTATATTTGTTTCCTTGAATCTAGATGTTTATTAAATTTTTTAATGTTTTTGAGTTATTTTGGTTGTTCTATTGTGTGACCAAATGAAATCATGTTGTTCGGTTGTAGGAAACTGTGACGGCCCGATTCCCCAAACTAGGTATCGCCTGGCCTAATCCCATCATTAAGCGTTAACTCATGCCACATAGGACTTAACAACGTATTAGTCAACCTTTTCATCTTATTAACCTCTTTACATATAATCAACATAGTTACTAATCATTTTGATATCATCAAAGTTAATTAGGATATCGTTATCATTATCTTAATTATAAGTAGCCGAAGCATTAATAAGTTACCTACAGTGGAAACTATGTAAACAGACGATCATATAATACCATTCAAAAGTAATATATGAAACATTGTGGAAGTCTGGTCTTTCAATCTGACATACAACCCAGAATTATACAAAAGGAGTAAGTAATAGATACATAAAATGATCACCTACAAAAGTAGCAAGAACTATAAGTCAACGACTCAGGACTACATGTTGATCCTCTCCTTCCCTAGTCTACTTTTCAAAGTATCTGCATCCATCGTCATAAAAAATGGTGAGTATATTAATGTAGACACTAAAACTGAGAGACATTTATCTACATTTCCAAATATACAACAAGTATCTAAAAGCATAACAACAGAAAATAAAGCTAAACAAAAATCATGCTAAAAGATACTTAAGTTAAACAATGTGAAACTGACACTCGACTAAGAAATAATGATCTAAGGCCAGTTGACTATGAAATTACATCACATCAACTCTATTTCACTATCTTAGGATGGAAATGTGCTCCACATCTTCGTTAGAGGTCGGAGCTGAGCTCTAGGCCTCCATAATTACTCATTTATATATTTACTTGCTGACAACCCCAAGTCCCATACCCAGCGTGCCGCACAAGCTAGAGGTGGGATCCCGACATCACAAAAAATCTAGTGACCCCTGTGTGTCACACCCATCTCTATAATGGTCCTAAATACAAGAACTACTTTTACAAATCAAGAAGTAACATAATAAGGAATCTAAAATAGAATAGCTCAATCGATCACAAAGAATATGGTTTACAACACTATAACTCATTCACCTAATAGTATACTTTTCTATTAATACTATTAACAATCAAGAATGACATAGCACGTGATTAAGAGTCAATGAATACCATTTAAACAACAACCAATGCCATGATAACAAACTCATGAAATGAGAGAAGACAACAAAGTCATAACATATAAAGTACAATAGCACGTCAGTCCAAATGACTATAAAGAAGAAGCATAATGGAAAGAAATATAATTAAATATCTAAATTAACTTACTTACAATTGATGTCAAGACCCTATGCTAATCCGGCCTCTCGACACTTTAAACTCATACCCGAACCTTCGAGACTCCTCCCTAGGCTCTTGGTATCATTTGACACATTTTATAATGTGTTTAGACCCTCAGTTAGAGTATTAAGCTTGTTTAAGGTGTTTAAGTTTAAGTTTAGAAACTTAGATTTTATGCTATTAAAGCACGGAATGTCTAGCGTGCTATGTGCAGGAAAACCTAGAATTCTGTACTTAGAATGTTGAGTTCTCTCCACATATAGACCACTCCAACACCTTGGATCTCTTTCCTCACCTACTAGAGACCCCAAGATACCCTCCAAATATATAAGAACAACCATACATCATTTATTTCATAAATTCATCCAATTAAGCTAAGTTACTAGTGTATGTAAAATTACCTAGTTAATGAACATGAACAACTTGATCTACACTTTTAATTCTCCAAGATCTTCTTCATCGAATTGCTAATTTCTCCTTCAATCTTTCTTCTCTCCAACTTTCCTTCTTCAGCAAGTTTAATTTGTAAATGAAATGAATTGCATGAGTTGATCTTTTGAGTCTTATATATTAAGATAAAGTTGATTAATAGCCATTGACCATTATGTGTATGCGTATCTCGAGACTAATCAAATGGTCTACACCTTGACACAAGTTCACTAACTCTATCTCACTAAAACCAATTATATACTCAATTGGTTTCTTAATGTGTCAACACATATCTCGAAGATTATCAAATGGATATTGTTTTAATTTTCCAACCTAGGTTACATTTAATATAAAATCAAATACAGCCACATTAATACTACCATTTAAGCTACACTAAGCTTAAATCAACTTACAACATCACTCTCTACCTCGGTCTCACACCGACATGCATCGTGAGGCGTGTCCTTACTCACATCTCGAAATCTATATAATAGTAGGAGTGACTTAGTAGTCTACAAATATACATCACACTAGGCATCTATCACTCAAAAATATTATACTACTTAGTCCTCACACGAGTATTCATATCATGTATCCACTCTCAGGCCACGTTACGGGTCAATAACCCTAATTAGAGACTAATTTACTATTAGTAAATCTTGGGCCATTACAGCAATCGAGCATAAGTGATTGACTCGGATGACTACCATCGAACAATAAAAGATCATTCGGTCATGTATGATCGACCAAAAGCATTATTATGAGAATAATGTTATTAGTTTCTAAATTCTTGTAGTAATTATTGAATATTGTTATTCGTCTTATATTTGTGTCATTCTTATAGGTATAGCTCGCACTAAAAACATTGTTAGTGTGACGACACTTCCCTTAATTTAGGGCACTGCCTGGCCTAATCCCGTTATTTAGTCCTAATCATAGTCACGTAGAACTTAACAATGTATTAGTCAGCCTTTCTAATAAACTTTCCACCATTCTTATAATTAAATAGAATTTCAAAGTTAATTAAAATTTAATACAGTGTAAATATTATTCGGCGGAACTCTTGATAATTTAGCGGAAGCCATTCATATGAACCTAACTGTATGGAAAACGAGGTAACAACGATCAAGTACCTATATATAACAAAATGACGATAACTATATATCTGCATGTGTTTGATCATCTCTTGTCCCACACATACAACCCCAAAAGTATATAGAAGACATATAAGTTGTACAACAAAATAAAAAAACCTATGAAGACAGAAGTAACGGTAACTCCAAAGGCTTAGATGTTGTCACAAATCTATTTCTTGCCCAGTTTTCTACTCGATGAATCTGCACCCACCATCATAAAAAGAACAGTGAGTACAGGAAAATAGAACCTAATGCTGAGAGACATTTATCCACATTTACAAACACAACAAGATAACAACTCACAATACATACTTTCATTTCATCACAAAAATAATTAAAATACAAATGCATTACAAAACAATGTAGCATCAATAGACTATTCAAATGAACCACCCATTTTAGATTTTGTACCTAGCACATTAGCCCAGTAATACCCTATTGATCACATAGACCATGAGTATAGATCACATATACCTTGAGTAGTCATTTAGCATGGCATATCGACCTCATGTAATAGGTTTGCATACATAGTACTTCGGTATTACCCTTGTTGGTCGCCGCTTATCATTAGGCATTTTCCTTATTAGTTGTGAAAAATAGCATATCGATATCATGTAATAGGTTGCATACATAGTACTTCGGTATTACCCTTATTGGTCGCCGCTTAATCATTTCACACATTAGCCTAAATATTACCCTTTAAGTAATAGCTTATATATCTTATCCTTGTTAGTTGTGATACACGATTTATCGACCTCATGTAATAAGTCGGCACATATAATACTTTATATTACCCTCATTAGTCACCACTTATACATCTTATCAACCTTGTATAGTAGGTCCGTGACATTAACTAGTCAGCTATACCGACATCCCCGAGTCTACCTAATGTGCCGCCTATACCCCGAGCTACGTCATGAAACCTAAACACACATATTCTAATTCAACTACAATACATAATTAAGTAAACACACAAGTCATGGCATAAGAGTTTGACTAAGTATAACAATATAAACAACTGTCAACCATCAGCAACATCAAGACATGAAAATGGAGATAAATGCCTCAATCAGTATAGTTACCTCTACCCAAATTCCTAGCTAATTTGGCCTAGCTAATTTGGCCTCTCGATACCTCAAAACATGTACCTAAACCTCAAAAACTATTCTCTAGGCTCCTAGTACCATTAGACATATTTTACAATGTGTTTAGACCCCTAGCTAGGGTGTTAAACTTGTTTAAGGTGTGTAAGTTCTAGTTGGGAAATTGCAGATTTTTGTGTTGTAAGAGCACTAAACGCGTTGGGTGGAATGTCTTGTGTGCTAATGATCTCATTAGCATGCTAGTCAACCTGATTAGCACGCTACATACAGGTAGCGCGCTAGCAAGCACATTTAGTGCTCTAATTGCAGGAAAACCAAGAACTCTACACTTTGAATTCTGAGTTTTCTTCACACATGGCTAATTATATTAACTTGGGATCTTTTGTACTACACCTCCAGAGACCTCAAAACACCTACAACAATAGCCATTCTCAAATTATATAACAAATTAATTCTCTAATCATAAAGCTAATAGTGTAGCAAAGCTTACCAAGTTGTTGAGTACTCTTAGCTTGATCAACACCTTTACATGACCAACTCATCTTCATTACCTTGCTAACCTTCTCCGATATCCCTCTCCACTTTGCGTCTCCAACAAGTTTTCAATTGAAATTAAACGAAATAGTTTACATGAGTTGATCCTTCCAATCTTATATATATATATATATATATATATATATATATATATGAATGGGATAAGGTTGATTTATAGCCATTAATCTCTACGTACTCACGTATCTCGAGAATAATCTAGTAGCTTACACCTTGCAACAATTCCAACTAACTCTCCTCTATCTCCATCTAGCTAACACCAATTTGAAACTCAATTGGTATCATGATCTGTCAACATGTATCTCAAGGAACATCAAGTGTTTATTGTTTTAACTTGCTAACTTTTACATTTAATGTAAATCAACTATAACCTTATCAAATTTAACTATTTAAGCCATATCAACTTAAATTAGCTTACCACATCATTCTCTACTCTGGTCTTATGTTGGCACGCATCTCAAGGCACATCCCCGCTTACGTCACGACCTCTATACACAAGTAGGAGTGGCTTACTATGTCTACACATTTACAATGCACCGAGCACACATCATACAACATACCAAGCACACATCATACAACAAACAATACGTTGCTTGGTCTTCGTGCTGAGTGTTGAGTTTGTGTGCCCGCTCTCGAGCCACGTCATGGGTTTGGTGGCTCTTAATTATGGACTAAATCTACTATAAGAAATTTAGGATCTTCCCAAATAATAAAAATTTTGTCCCGAAATTTACTTATTCCCAATTCTCATTCTTAATTTCATTCACTTTGTTATTATAATTACCTTAGCCAAAACATCAATTGATCTTAGCCCTAAAGCCTACCTTTCACAACTACTATAAGTGGATCCATTGGCCATTTTAATCTTTGGTTCACACATCTCAACAAGTAAGTCCACACATAGCAAACTCCTCTATATCATCACCTATACGCAATACTTTGGTCATATTACTCAAAGGAAATTCTGCTAAGCGTAATTTTCTAAGGAGTTTTAGATATTTCTTCTTCAAATAACCCTACTCCTATTTATTAACGGTTTAATTTAATATCATGCACAAAGCAAACAATACACACACATAGTGCATATATAAATAAACTCACTTACCCTTAGTATGGTCGTATACTATCTCTGGATCCGATCTAGTCACTACTGGAGCTTGGTCTCTAGCATATGACTGTAATGTTGCCAGCTGATAATCCGCTGGCTATGGAAACTGATGAACAATATGTCTAACTCACGACATGTGTAACATGTCAGAGGTCTCCTCCATCCTGTGGATACAATTTGGGTCTGCCCCTGTATCGGTGCATATCGGCCTCTGCCATCCGATACCTACTGTGTCTGAGGAGCCGGTAATGTTATCCTTACTTGAGCTGGCAAGGTAGGTGCACTCGAACCATGCTCCGTCGAGATAGCAGATGCTGGTGTCCCTACACTCTGAGATCCCTCAGTCCAACTCATTTTTCCTTTACATTCTTGTTTCCTCATCTCGAGATCAGTACTCAAATTTGTCATCACTCAAGGACCTCGTGCTATCTATCAGCAATCCTACCTCTAAATGATATGTCTAGTGGGAGATATCACTTCATATATCTCATTAAGTATCCTAGCTCTGGTACTGATAACATAATATCCGATGTTAGGCCTCAGCCTATCTCCAAAATGGTATACATCCTTAGAGTCGTCTCTTACCAAGTCTTCAGTAAACTGCCTCAAATAGCTGTATTTATCTCGATACTACATCACCGACTCATCAGCTCTCTGTCTCAGGTCCATAAATTCCTTCTTCAACCTCTTCATCACTATAGGTGGAAAGTATTGTTGATAGGAATTTTTCTTAAATGCATCCCAAGACTCAAAGTCACCATCTAAAGCTATCGTTGCATGCCACCAAACATCAATGTCTCTCTGCAGTGCATATGATGAGATATTAGCCTGAAGTCTATCCTTGATTTTTAAGACTTTATGTAACTTCTCCTGAGACAACACCCACTTCTCAATCTTCTCAAAGTCTCGCTAACCATCCAAATACATTGGCTTTAGTTTGATGAAATGTTTCACTAATTGAGCCTCTGCTAACATGCTAGAAGATGTGGGAGTGAGAGATGGTGTATCAACTGTCTCTACAGCTAGTACTATCACTGCTGGTTTAGTCTGTACCCTAGGAACTACTGGTGTTGTAGTAGGAAACTCTAACGACGAAAGAGTAGGCGTAGTGGTAACAGTAGGAACCAGTGTCCGTGGCTGTGGAGCAAAACGATCTGTCATCATAGTGATGAAATCAGTTCAACTGTTGCCTTTAAGCTGATACACGGTCAAACAACCTCTATAGATCATCCACATAAATAAGAGGTTGAATGCCGCTAGCACCCGTATCCTTACTATCGCGTGAATCAACCATAGCTATCTGCAAATTGATAGCAAACGTGAAATTAGCTACTACATGACATAACTATATATTTATCCACATATAAAATATAACACATACATATAAAATTCCCAACTCACACCCACTCACTTTCCAACTAATAGTTTCTAAGTAAGGATCATCTGATTTTCGCATCTAAAGTTTGTATCTTATTCACCTTTCATTTCATACTTATTGAATCAACCAATACTCTATTGCCTAGGCTTTACGAACCTAGGCTCTGATACCAATTATGATGGCCCTCCCTTAATTTAGGCCACTGCTCGGCCCAATCTCGTTACTAAGCCCTAATCATAGCCACATAGAATTTAACACAATATTAGTCAACCTTTCTAATAAACTTTACACAATTCTTATATTTAAATAGAATTTTAGAGTTAATTAAATTTTAATACAATTTAAAGATCAGCATAAGTCTTTACAATTTAGTGGAAACCATTCATATAAACCTAAGTGTGTGGAAAACCAGGTAATAATGATTACATGCATATATATAAAAAATGACGATAACTATATATCAACATGTGTGTGGTCAGTATACTATCTCTCATCCCATACATACAACCCAAAATGTATATAAAAGATATATAAGTTGTACAATAAAATAAAAAACTTACGAAATCAGAAGTAACAATAACTCCAAAGGCTCAGAGGTAGTTGCCAATCTTCTCCTTGCTCTGTCTGCGACTTGATGAATCTACACCTATCGTCATAAAAAGAATGGTAAATACAAGAAAGTAGAAAGTAATATTGAGAGACATTTATCCACATTTCTAAATACAACAAGATAACAACTCACATACATTCATTTCATCATAATAATCATTGAAACACAAATGCATTACCAAACAATGTAACATCAATATACTATTCAAATGATCCACCAATTTTAGATTTTGTATCTAACACATTAGCCCAATAATACCCTATTGATCATATAGACCTAAAGTATTGATCACATAAACCTTGGGTAGGTATTTATTTAGCACGACATATCAACCTCATGTAATAGGTCCGTACACATAGTACTTTGATATTACCATTGTTGTTCACCGCTTATCATTAGTCA
The DNA here is from genome assembly GCA_039657365.1 of Stephania yunnanensis. Classification (NCBI taxonomy): domain Eukaryota; kingdom Viridiplantae; phylum Streptophyta; class Magnoliopsida; order Ranunculales; family Menispermaceae; genus Stephania; species Stephania yunnanensis. Next base: position 23,352,111 of record CM077583.1, read on the forward strand.
TTCTCTTTATTAGTTGTGAAACATGGATATTGACCTCATGTAATAGGTCCATACAAATAGTACTTTTGTATTACCCTTATTGGTTGTCGCTTAATCATTTCACGCATTAGCCTAAATATTACCCTTCAGGTAATAGCTTATATATGCTATTTTTGTTAGTTATGAAACACGATTTATCGACCTCATGTAATAGGTCGGGACACATAGTACTTTGTATTACCCTCATTGGTCACCGCTTATACATTTCGTCAACTTTGTATGGTAGGTTTGTGACACTAACTAGTTGGCTAAATCAACATCCCCGAGTCCCATACCCCGTGAGCCGCGTATACCCCAAGCTACATCATGAAACCTAAACACACATATTTTAACTTAATTACAATACATAATTAAGTAAACACACAACTCATGGCATAAGAATTTGAGTAAGTATAACAATATAAACAACTGTCAACAATCAGCAACATTAAGACATGAAATAGAGAGAAATATTTCAATTAGTTTACCTATCTCTGCGCCAATTTCCTAGCTAATCCGACCTTCCGATACCTCGAAACATGTATCCGAACCTCTGAGACACTTCCATAGGCTCTTGGTATCGTTAGAAATTTTACAATGTGTTTAGACCCTCAGTTAGGGTGTTAAACTTATTTAATGTGCATAATTTCTAGTTAGGAAATTGCAAATTCTTGTATTATTAAAGCACCAAGCGTGTTGGGTGGAATGTCTAGCGTGACCTCATTAGCGCGCTAGTCAACCTAATTAGTGCGCTACGCATAGGTAGCAAACTAGCAAGCACACTTAGCGCGCTAATTGTAGGAAAACCCAAAACTCTGCACTTTGAATTTTGAGTTTTCTCTACACATGGCTAACTCTAATACCCTAGGATATCTTGTACTACACCTCCAGAGCCCTAAAACACCTACAAGAATAGCCATACTCAAATTATATCACAAACTCACTAACTAATCATAAAGCTAATAGTGTAGTAAGACTTACTAAGTTGTTGAGTAATCCTTGCATGATCAACACCTTCAAATCGCTAACTCATCTTCATCACCTTGCTAACCTTCTCTGAACTCCTTCTCCGCTTTGCTTCTCCAGTAAGTTTTTAATTGAAATTAAATGAAATGGTTTGCATAAATTGATCTTTTCAATCTTACATATATGAATGGGATAAGGTTGATTTATAGCCATTGATCTCCACGCATACATGTATTTCGAGAATAATACAATGAATTACACATTTCCACAATTCCCACTAACTCTCCACTATCTCCATATAGCTAACACCAATTTGAAACTCAATTGGTCTCTTGATGTGTCAACACGTATCTCGAGGAACATCAAGTGGTTATTGTTTTAACTTGCTAGCTTAGGTACATTTAATGTAAATTAACTATAACCTTATCAAACTTAACTATTTAAGCCATATCAACTTCAATTAGCTTACCACATCACTCTTTACCCTGATCCCACGCTGGCACACATCTCAAGTCACGTCTTCGCTCATGTATCAACCTCTATACACAAGTAGGAGTGACTTACTATGTCTACACATTTGCAATGCACCAAGCACACATCATAACATAAATAATACATTACTTGGTATTCATGACGAGTGATGAGTTCGTGTGCCTGCTCTCAAGCCAGTCATGGGTCGGTGACCCTTAATTACGAACCAAATCCACTATTAGAAATTTGAGCCATTACTAGTGCCCAAGAATTGAAGGGAGTGTGTGGTGCCTAGATAGCTAAAATCACATCTTACAGAAAACCGAAAGAGTTGATATGGGGTAAGGAGGCTAGAGAGGTTGGTGATTTACCCGACAAAGTAGCCATAACACCAACCTCGGATGTGGTGGGCAAAGAATTGGCGATTCATATGAGCCAAGTCAATGCAGTCGAACGATCTTCATTTGAGTCAACTGAAGAAGTTAGGCAAGAAGTGCAACAACAAGAAGATAGCAAAGAAGAAAGTGAAGAAAATGGTGAAGAAAAAAGTGATAAAGGTTATGAGGGAGAAGAAAGTGATAGTGAGAAAAACGAAGAAGAAGATGATGAAAAAGGGAAAAGTGGATAAAAAGAGGGAGATGAAGGTGAAAGTGATAATGGAGATGAGGAAGAAGGTCAAAGTGGAGTTAAAGAAAGGGTAGGAGGTATAAGTGAATATGAAGAAGAAAGTGGAGAAGAAGAGGAAAAGAAGACAATGGGGAGGAAGATGTTGAAAAGAAGTTGTGGAAGAAAAGGTCAGTGCAAAGGGCTGCGGTAAAGCCAAAACGGGAACAAAAAAAAAGAAGCCAACTAATGTCCCATCTACACCCTTTCTAAGTGGGCCCAACAATCAGACTTTGTCGAAGAGTTTCAACATTCATGTCATCGCCACCACCATATGGAATAACGAGGTACATATTTAACTAATGTAAATATTTAACTAGTTTTGAGTTATTATTTCTTGAGGCTCGATCAGTCACACTAGATTGCCTTCAACTGAATAGGGGGAGTTAATTCAGTCTATTCTCTTCGAATGAACCATTAATTATTGAATGTCGATGTTTGCCATATATTTGTGTCATTCATATATGTATTACTCTTACTAAATTTTGCGATATTGTCAAGAGCGACCCTTGCTCAAATAAATTAATTATAAGTCTCAATTGGTGTAGTGGGATTTGGCAAAATGTTGCCCAAACAAAGTTTGGCTTCAGAGCATCTTTCAGACATCTGGGCTGAGTGCAATGACTAAGTGCATATATTAAAAGGCACACAAAACTCTAATATCAGCTTTTGTGGAGAAGTGGCAACCCGAGACCAACACATTTCCCCTACCTTTCGGTGAAATGTTTATTACACTAAAGGATGTCAGCATGTTGTTGAAGACTCCCATGATGGGAAACGTTGTAAATTGTCTCACCATGTCTAGGGATGAATATAATGAGTTGGTGAGTAGGGCTCTTCAAGTGTTGGAGAAAGAATCGGATAAACATTTGAATAAAGATCTCAAAGTTCTCAAATTCTGGCTGAAGTCACAATAGGAAGATTTGCCAATGCATTTGAAGAAAGGCAAGGAGAAGCAAGTTTTTTCTTCTGTTGAGTGCCCAACCTGATCATACTTGTGGTACTTATTAGGGTGCAGTCTGTTTGTTGACAAGGCATCCACATTAGTCCCCATTCTACTTCTACAGCTGGTGGAGAAATTGGATGAGATCTATAAGTATGTTTGGGGTGCTGCAGTTATAGCTTACTTGTATTGACTACTCGGATTGGCTACTCAGGTCAAAGTATGTCAGATTGCTGGGTATCTTACATTACTAGAGGAGCATTTAACATAAGTCGGTTTAATGTGAAATTTGTATCTTTTACTTGAAATAACTTATTTTGTTTTTCGATTGCAGGGATAGGTGTACGACCACTTTGATGTTCTTCTTCATGAAGCATGCCCGAACACAAGTTGTGTTGGGACCTCCCCCGTGTGTCTAGATGGTATGTGGAGTCAAAGTAGGGCATTAACAGAGATCATGTATATAAGTTTTGCATAGCACTTGATAGTGTTCGATCAAACGAAGTATGTTCACTCATGTTAGTTATTAGTTTGGTTAGTTTGTTAAGTTGTTATTACTATTCATTGATGGACTTAATTGCGAATTCGTTTATGTTATTTTGTTTGTTACGTTACGTGGGACTCATATTCGAGTATGAGGATAGATGAGGATCTTTTGAGCTCACATTCTACGTAGGAACCATCAAATGTTTCAGGATTGTTGAGCCATATCCCTTGAATTGATTATAGAGGCAATAGGGTCACTTGCAATGGATCCCCTTAACTCCATATAGTCCTTCCAAAGCCCAAAGATGGAAGGTGGCAGCAAGTTAAGTGGTGAAGTACGATTTTCAAATCGAGCTTTGGGAGAGGTGGCAAGATCATGTAATGTCCATACGACAGAGAGGACAACGTGCAACCATCCCATGGGCTACGATCGAGGATTAAATAGGGGTGGTTCAATGATGTCTCCCACCCAATTGTTGAAAATCCAGAAGGGATCAAGGTCAGGATCAAAAAGAGTGATGACATCTATGATGTGAGTTGGACAACACATTCCATGTTTCATATTTGTTTTTTCCTCTAATTTATCGCTTGGTAGATGCCTCGTCCTTGTCTTCCTTAGTCACTTTCCTCTTATTGGCCTCCCTGACACTTTTCCCTTCCCAGCTTGTGATGCCTTTCTTCCCCTTGTCATATTTTTCTTCTTTGGTACCTCTAACGATGCGCATGAGGGACAACTAATCTTTTGAAGCTATTACACAATCTGCAAGTGCAAATCCTCCGTATGGATAGTTTCAAACCTTTCAATCACCCTTTGAACTTATGCCTTTAAATTGTACTCTATATGATTCACTGCTTGTTCGGGATTCATACTCAACTTTTGCCAATGTATATGAACATTTTTTAGAAGTATTAGTGAACCAGACAATTGATGAGTTGCAACTTTGTGGTCAGAAGGAAGGTCAAAGTCCTACACAAAACACAACCACATCTCATTGAATCCGTCCAATATTTTCTATGCGATCCACCTCTTTGCGAGTTTTCTTTAACGCATATTGCAACATAAATCCTTGTGACATATGGTACAAGTCAAGCTCGTGTTGCACAACATTCAAACTCATCTCAAAAGAAGCCTTGATATAAGTACATTGCCTTCTACCATACTATGAATAACCCGCTACAAATCATCAAAGTTTCCTTAAGAGTGTGCAAAATAGTTTTTCAAGATGTTATGTGCACTTCTAACTCTATCGGTCATACCATGTCTAAGATGCAATGTCTAGTCTGTCTATACTTTAACAAAGCGTTCTTTGTAATCCCTAACCCATATATCCATCAAATAATAAACCAATCCATGTACATAACCATAATCGACAGCCAAATTCGACATGTTTGTGTGGAACACACTTTCAAAAGTGGCACTTGTCAAATCATTTCACATACTCAAAAAAGGTTGAAGTCTTACGTGCAAACTATTTCTCCATGTTTTCTGCCACGCCCGGATTAATGTGCCAAGTATATAGAAGGTGAATCGACATGGGAAAGACCAACTTAATTGCTTTCATCAATCTCAACTCCCTATCAGTAATTATCACATGTGATTTAAACCACCCATCCATCAGGTTATGGAAATTCTTCAACTCCCAAATTTAGTTATCTTTATTTTTTGATGATAAAAATGCAAAATCGACAGCAAAGGATAATCCAGTCGACATCACACCAACGATCTTTAGCAAAGGCATGAGATATTTGTTGGTCTTGTACGTGCAATTCATAAACAAAGCCAACGGAAAACATCATAGTAACTTGATGGAGTCGGGATGAGCCCAAAACAAGTCTGTTACAACATTTTTTTCCTCGTGTTTCAATGCAATGAGAGATAAGCATATGTGTCAAGGAAATGCATGAGCTTTTTGTATTTGTGATCTCCCTCTAACCTCTTCAAACTTGTGTTTTTGCCTAGCATTGTATATCGTGAGCATGGTTGATGAATTTTTTGCATCCCTCTCCTTTAACATGTCCAAAATATCTCACGGCTTGACGTTTCCTTCCATCATTTGTACCAACACTATGTTCTCATCCAGATCTAGCGTATGAGTGACCCTCCATATAACACCCAATATCAGGGTTATGCCGCAAAAACACCACTGTCACATGCCATTTGAGATCTATATGTTCCTTGATATTTATTTAAAATGGACAACCACATTTTTTGGTGCTACATTTGCACCTGGATGTCCCCTTCAAAACCTCCCCTTTATCATCCATCGCAACTTTTTTCCTTAACAACATCTTTACTAGCTTTTATTTTTTCGACTCGTTAAGGCGTAACCTCTATAAGAACCAAACTTCTCACGTGCCATATTCACCCTTCCTCGACGATGGCTATCACTCCCTGCATCAGAGCTCTTTGTGAAAATAACGAGCCCTTTACTATATCCATGACTTTAAACATTTGACTACCTCTGCAGTGCTTTCAAATGGCGTGTTAGGAGTGAAGTCCTTAGTGTAGTCAAGATAGATAGTAGAACACAAATTTCTTTACAAAATGATAAATCACAACATTAAAATTAACCTTCAGTCAATAACCATAAAAATATAAAATCTACACAAAATATTTCATTTGGTTGATACATACCGATTGAAACTTTACTGTTCGACTATATATAACTGAACAAAATGATCATGTTTTGTCACCTATGACCAAACATATAGTTTTCAATCAGATTCTCCAGATCGAGCTAAACCCCTTATTCGGCCTTGCAAGGCTGAACAAGTGGCGGGGTTTGGGCACTAACATGAAAACAAAAATACAAAAATGCCCTCAAAACTCAAGTAATACCTCCCCATCTTGCACGTAGTAACTCCTACGCGTCCATCCTCAATTTCTTATGGTAAATAGCCACCGAACAATGCATACAAAGAATGCCCTAGGAAGATGAAAGGAATTTGTTCGAACTTTATATAATGCATAGGAAAACACGCAAAGTCAATATTTTCAAGTTACAATAAAGACGAAATCGACACTTATGATGGTGGTGGGCTCTAAAATCGCAACTTCGGGTTTCCATGGTTAGAAGAGATCGTCGGATTTGAAGGGCGGCGATTTATGTGGGGTGCATAACGTGAAAAAGAAAGAAGGGCATATGAGTCATTGTAGGACTTGTAGGTGTAAATATGTCATTTCATTTTAGGGCATTTTTGGAAGTGGAGAGCAAAAAAAGTGGTTTCCTATAGTAAATTAAGGAGTGCACATAGCAACTCTGTTTCATAAATGGTTATCCCTTTCTATGGTTTTGTCCATTAGATCATTTGCTACTCCTTTCCGTGATTAGATCATAGGATTTCGCAACAAACACAACTCAAGGCGAATCCGTTGTCTCTAACATTTCAACTGAACATACAACATTATTTATTTTCATAACAACTTTGGGCTAATTTAAATTAATGATCTACATTAAATAACTTAGGCATTACTTATTACATCATGTCTTTAATTAACTTAGCCTATTTACTTAACTTAAGCTGATAGAAGGGTTCCAATCCATAACATAGGTATTTACATTAAATTAGGAATTTACCCCTAAGTCTCTAAAATACACCAACCTACTCGTTCGCCCACACATACGCATCTCGAAAACATTCTCTTGCAGGTTTGATAACAACGAAACTAAATAAATTATGCACTCATATAGAAAGGTTAATACATGATGTCAAACATATGAAATAATTTAAATAGTTACATCAGTGTTAACACCCGAGTACCGATTAAGTTGTCATGTAGGCCTAGCTGCTAGGTCATGGTCCTATAAGGCAAATGAAACTAAAATGAAACTCTTACCAGAATCAGAATAGGAATGGGAAACTCTGTCACATATAGGACTAGATTATTTGCATCATTGCAACCTTCCCAACTAATACGAATCTTATTCTCGAAATTGAAATAACTAAAATGAAACTCTTACTAAAATCAGAATAGGAATAGGAAACTTTGTCACATATAGGAATCCTATGCCCACGACAACTCATGTCTTCGTGATGCTGCCACTTGGAAAGGACTAATGGGATATTCTTTATTCCTCAAAATATATACCTTGTTAAAAATTTTGCACATGATATGACACGTGTCGAGCGTACATAATAATTTCTCATATTTTCCTAGTATTTGTACTAGTAGTAAATATGATATCATCTCCATAAGGATTTTGCAAATCTCTTTAGCAATTAAAGCTACCCTAAAGTTTTATTGGATTTCAATTTGCTTTAATTTAACTAATCTAATTAAAACGAGAATTAAACACTATCAATCTAAAAACAAAACAATCAATTAATTAAAACAATTAAACTATAAACAATTTTAATTCAATAAACTAATTTAATGCAATTCAAACAAATAATCAAATAAGCAATATAAATTAAATATCTAACATTAAATCTTAGACAATGATATGTAAAATGTCATATCTGGACATTTTCATTAAAGCATAGTCATAATCAAATTATCATATTTATATAATAATCTAAATCATTAAACTCTAATCACAATAGGTTGATAGCCTTTAGCAAACTATCGACTTTTCTATATTCAATGAAAATAAGTCATATCCTTATCTTTGTAACTCCACTTATTGGATAAAATGCAATAAACTAGAAATTACGATAACATTAACACTCAATAAAAGTCATACCTAATCCGGACTAAATAAAAACTAGAATTATGCTAGTCATTAAATAACCTAGAACACGTTTACTTAGAACATCCATACGGGTAATTTTTCGCCTTATAGATTAATCCAAGTTACTACTTATATAATTGTTGTTAATAATCATAGACATAGATTTAGGTACTCTATATTAAGAAACATATTGGCCACTATGCACTAAATACTAAGAATCATTAGTTGTAATACGCAAAAACAACTTATTAAAACTATGATTAACGTGTATGATTTGTTTAAAGCATTAAGCACATAAATTCTATTACGATTAAATTAATGAACGGTTTACAATCATGTCCAAAGTATTGTTTTGAATAATAATCTCCAAAGAATCCCAAAAGTAATAAATAATGAACTAAACTAAAACCTAAATGAAAAGACTTTAAAACTAATAATGGCTAATTGAAGGCCTGTAAAGAGTTTAATTTCAAAGCCTTAAGGTCTTATTTATAGTTTCACTAAGTATATATATCATAGATAAACTCAAATTCCTTCTTCTTATCTAAAATACTTGTCACCGGCCTCAGCTATTCGTCAGCTAATCTAATATTATATGCAAATCGCTGATTTAATCATTGAAAAATAGCTCTCTGTGCTCCAATTATTCATCTAGCGATTCATGTGCATTTTTCAATTTGCTGATGATTAGCTGGCTCTTTTTTGCTACCAATTTTGATAGCGATTCATGTGTAATTTCATATCGATGGTTAATCGCTAGCTTTGTTCTCTAGTTGACCATTTCGCTCTTCATCATTTTTTCCCATTTCTTCATTTTTCCTAATTAAATCCTAAAATCACAAAAACAAAAGAATACCTGGTGTAATATCATCGTTGATATCTAAAATCAACCTAAATTACACTATAAAAATATGTCAAATTATTGACTTTTCATTTGCTCCTTGTAGTTGAAGTCTCTGCAATCTCGAATTTATTGATCCTTGATTTAGGCCCGATTCATTGGATTAATGACCTAATCTTGGTCAAGACCAATCACAATGATTTAGACTTATGGAAAAATCAAATTGAGGTAAATGTAATATTTTTTGGCTGCGTATTATATCTTATATAGTGTATTATAGGGAGGAATATCTTTGAATTTTTGTGTGAGTTAATGTTACTCGGAGTTGGAAATTGAAAAAAAAATGTTGACGTAAAGTATAATTTAAATTTTTTTTTTAATTTACAATTAATTTGAATGATAAACGAAAATTATGCCATCTCAGGTTTTATTTTGACTTACATGCATGTAAGTGACATTTTAGTTGTTAGACGCATGTACAATGATTTTCCAAAGGTTAGAGATTCAATTTTAGGTATGAAATAATGAAATTTAAGGCTCAAAACTTACTTTTAGCCTTAGAATAATGACGTAGGCTCACGCCTCGATTTATTGTAAGTCATGGTTTAAGGTAGTTAGGTGTATTTAAAGATTCAATGTGAACCTCCACATTAAATCTTATGTCAATCGGAGGTTATGGGGTCGAAATTTGGTGTTAAATTATTTAAAGGGCTTGCTTAACGCACACCCCTAATGCTTTTATACACACCAATTTTGACATGCACCTTTATATTTTGTTGACTTTGTGTAAAATTTCTTAGAATACCCCTGTTTTCACATACACACACATAACACATGGAACACCACTTTCAACAATATACACCATTTTCAATAAAAACACCATCTTCATCAAGCATTCAAGTTTGATGTTAGTTTGATAACATCAAAGACAAAGTTTTGAATAAAAAGAACAAGTACATTGTTCATGGTGTGTTGATTGTTCTTTTAGTTATTCTTTTCAAAGGTGTACATCACAACCATCTTGTTTTGGATTCACTAATTACCACATTAATATTTTGTTTAGGGCATCTTGATGTTCATGATTCTTAAGTAACATGAAGTCGGAATTGAGTGTAAGGAGCAAATTTTGACCAAACAATGTAATTTTTAAAGCAAAAAATCAAAGAAATGGCACTCCACTTACCTAATTTTTAGGGTTATATTCGGTCATGTGTGGTCGAGCATGAGTAATATGTTCGGTTTAACAATGTCAAACATGAGACCTATGCTTGGTGTCCATAGCTGACCATCAGCTAGATGTTCAGTATTAATAGATGAACATGATCATGATAATTGTCTCTATGCCTAATATGTTCATCCATCCAAACTGGACTTATGGATTATGCTCGGCCACCCAAACCAAACATATGGATTATGTTCGGCTTGCATGGCCAAACATTATGCTTATGTTCACTTAGCACCACCGAATAGTAATAGAGAATTTTAAATTTTATGGAACAAATTTCTTTTGTTTTATTTCAGGGTACACATGCATGCATTCTCATCAAAGTAGACTACGGTGGCATGCTCACTAATGAATATTAATTTAAGACGGGGATGAGCTAGTACATTAGGCTCAAAAACTTGGAAAGGAAAATGGATTTGTTTTTATTATCAAGCATTCTAATAAAGGTGGTAATAGGAGTTGGGAAAAAGGGTTTTCCTTTCATGTGAGAGATCTGGGAATTACTGGGGATCTAAGATCCAAAAAGGAAATGATGTCGAGGTATTTGCTTCACTGGTGCGAAATGGAATGGATGGCAAGAAAAGGAAGGATTGATCACATATAAGTACAAAGAAATGTGAATGCCCACTTCTATTAATCGAAAAAAATTCTAAAGATGATGTGTCGATCCTTACCATTTCATGCGGCACATATGGTTGACATCGCAAAATTCATGGAAGGTCTTTCAATTGTAGGGAGGCTAAAAAAGGATGAGTGTTGAGTTCATTTTGTACCTTATTTGTGTGTGTGTTTAATATATTATAATGCGCTAAAGTCTCCAATTTTAGTTAATAAATACTTATTATTGGTTGTTTTAATGTTTTTAGGCTATTTTGATGAAAAATAATAAGAGTGGGGCACTTTGGAGTATTCTTGGTGTTACCTAGAAAAACACGCTAGCACATATCTCGAGATAGTCGTATGGGTCTCACATAAGGTTAGGATGGTGGTTGGTTGATGTGCCAAAGGATTTAAGTGCTCAAATTTGAAAAAAAAAACCATAAAAATATTGGGTAAGTCCTTGTTGATTCACAGGCTAGTTCAGCAGCAACACAGATGGGCCTCGTGACACGTTATTCACTACAGATTAAAGTAAATGAGGCAGGTCAAAGACACAAAAAATCACAGATTTATATCACTTTTGAGTGCAGATTCCATGCAGACCATCCTTGAGATGCGAGCCAAAAGTTGGATGAAGAAAAAGAAAGAAAAAATCAAATCGATACAGTCGACTCCCCCACTTTTCATGCGTCTTTATCCTCCTTCAGACTACCCTCGAATGAAGCCTTAACATCCCCAATAGCAACCACCAATGTTGATATTCCTAGGTGCATGAGTTAGTCCCTCACACATTTCATGATCTTATCGTACGATTCTGTGAACCGCATAGATTAGCCTCGAATGATGTGCAGGTATCTAGTCTCATAATCAATCATCATAGATACTCCTAGGCACATGAGTCACATCCCTTACTTATTCTCATCATCATGCGTGCGTCTCCTCCAAACCTTAGATCCTACCTTAGATCCTCTTATTCATCATCAACCACAAATGCTCCTCGGACGATGCAATGTTTCACACTCTCACTAGATTACATGGGCAGAAACATGATTTCACTAGGAATTAAGGTTATCACCCACTTAACCGCCACCTCATCCTCTTTCACTAATAAAATCAAGGGGCATCTTCATATATTGGGGAGTCGATCCTTTCTCGTCTAAAAAGCACAAGACGCACAAAACATTGGTCTCTCCTTAATTTTTTGATCAACATACTCTCACTTTCTCCCCCAATACATTTTTAATTAGTCACATTTTATCTCTCCTAGACTAATATATCTCTATTTATTTATTTCTCTTCATTATTTAACTTTGTATTTGAGTTTTTAAGGCCTTAAGGCATTAAGCCTCGTGGCCTAGGCTTGGGATATTTCAAGAGAAGCTCAACATCACCATGGAATTTATAAGGTTCTACACAGTTTAGTTTTGAATTTGGTTTATGTTTTGATATCACTCTTATTATTGTTTAATTACCATGGTTTGGATAATCGATTATGTAGTTGCAAATGCATTCTCTTTTATTTTAATCTATTGCTAGTTTGATCGTTTTGCATCTATAATTTTGTGGAGCGTTGAACACCACGTAGCAAATGGATAGCTCTATTGGTTCGCTCCCTTGTGGTCTATCTCGCATAACAAGATGGTTTAAGCTAAATTGAGTGCAATCATGACTTGGTTGTCTAGGGCTAGTGGTTTCGTGAATTTTAATGTAGTGAATTTGTCAAATTCAATGGTTGCTCTACTTAAAATTGTACATTCGTTAGATAGTCTCTTACCAAAAATAGGAAACAGAGAAGTGTTAGGTGTTTTCTCAAGCTCTATTGAGTCTATTGAAACTAAACCAAACAATTCTTTGTAGAATTAACGACCAAATCCTTGATATTAAGTTGAACTTAATTTTCCCAACCTAAGAATTTACATTACTTACGTTACTTTCACGCAAATTAGATTAGTTATTTCATTTTTCTCTTATCGTTGTTGTTAGTTTATTATTTTTTCTCTCGTTAGTTTAATTAGTTAATTAGTTTTGTTAGTCAATTCTTTCTTATTAAACCCCGTCTTAGACTTAATCACTACTACAAACCAATTGTAGTTAGCATTTGGTAGCAACTTGAGTTTGAATTTATTATTGAAGCATTCGACATGCATTAGCGGTGATTGTCATCATCTTACCGATGCTTGTCCTTACCATTTTTATAATTGGAGTAATGCATTGCCACAACCCGAATTATATGAATTTATGTGAAGTCCTATAATTCCTCAACAAAAAAAAAATATAATAGATATGATGGCAACTCTCATTTCTAGAAATGAATAATTCATCCAATGATCTGAACAAAGGGCCCAACTATATCATTAAGAGGTGAATTCGAAGTTGCAAATAGAGGAGTTCAAAAGTGGTGAGTACTCAATCAGTGAGGAGAATTTAAGTTGTCATCAAGAGGAAACTTCTAATGATGTCACATAGAAGAGTGTTGAGGAGAATGAGCATGCCATGGAGGAACACTTTGCTATTGATGGACTTACACAAACAAAGATTTTGAGGAGAATGAGCTTTCAATTGAAGAGAATTATGAATTTTCTCCTCACAAATTAGACACTAGCATTGCACAAGTTCACGAAGAGGCTAAGAAAGATATTAAAGTCATTTTGGAAAGGTCGGAGGTGACACAATAAAAGGGAAAAGAAGACAAAACCTTTGCATTAGTGAACCCACCCACCTTCCCACATATATTTGTAGATTCTTACATGAAGGTGGAAGACAAAGAGCAATCGAAGACTTTCTGCATCGCTAAAACCTTTGTGTTGGATAGTCAAGAAACGATAGATTTTTATATGTTAAAGGTCCCAATTAAACTCCTAATTCTAAAAGAGGGTGTGCCTATCGCATTGCCTAAAGCTAAAAGAGAGAGTATCATTCTTGAATACTCTTTATTAGAGCACATCAATACGCCAAGTCTAACCAAAGACTTTAAAGAAAGGCGCTTATTGGGAGGCAACCAACCTTATCTTCCATTTCACTCATTTCACTTTAGTTTAGTTCTTGTTTGTTAATAAACTCCTGAAATCAATTTTCTTTGTTTTTTGCAGGAACTTAATTTTGATGTTTTGTGAGTTTGGAGATGAGAAAGAAAGTACCTAAATAAGTGTTGAGAGTTCTATGGATTGGCGTAAGCTTGATTGAGAGTGAGACTATCTAAGTGTACATCTGTCGGGTATACTTTAAATTAGCATATACGATTCACTCATACGGATCCCTTTCCGTAGTTTTAATTAGACAGATAATGACATGCAAGGCATTAGCCTACCACACATTTTTCTTATTGCTACTCATGCTCATTTCACACATTCTACTTGAAAATTGATTGTTAATGAGTTCATGTTTGTGAATGATGCTTCTATGAGTTTCAAAAGTTATGTGGATCCGTTACTAATATGAATGGGGTTTAATGCGACTTTTTTGGAATTGCATGAATAAAAATATTTTTTGAGCTCCAAATGATTATACTTAATGTGTTTGTAACACTTATAGTCTCTTGTGGCTATTTTCCTTGGTTGTGTGCTATGGGTTGCTTTTCAACATGATTTGAGCATTCTATTAAGGAAATTGACTAATTCTTTTAGGATTCTTGATGTTTTGAGATTTAGTCGTAACTTCTTAAGTCAATTCTTTATTTGTTTGTTCTTGCTCTTATAATGTCATAATTTTAACTTGTCCCAAAAGTCCCTTAGTTAGTTGATAAAAAAAACAAAAACCAAAATAAAAATAAAAAGGAAAAAATCACTTAAATAAGACTTGTTTTTGTCAATTCACTAGTTTTGGAGATTTTGTTGCATTTTAATTAGTTTATTTTGTCTTTTTTTCGTTCCATGGTATATCACTTGTTCTCGTTCACCCTCTTTTGTTGTCTATGTTTTTTTTACCCCCAAATTTATTTTGAACCTTGAGGACAAGGTTAGGACTAAGTTTAGGGGTATATTTAGGTTTGTGGGAGGTTGGTTTTAATGGTTTAGAATGCCAATTTTGATAGGTATAATCGTTTCAATTTTTTTATGAGCCAACGCTTGCTATGTATAGTAATGGAGATGTAACTTTCTTCTAATCTTGTTCATTTCACCTCTTAATCCATCACTTTCTTCTCGATTACTCATCACTCCTTCTCAAAATCTTATTCATTCATATATTCATTTATTTTGTTCATATCATGTTTACAAGTAGTTTTTTTATTATTCCAATAAAAATAATTTTTTGAGAATAAATATGCTTTGTTCACTGCATGTAAAGCCTTAGCAACAATTTTGTTGCATATAGAGTTGCCCAAACTTAATTTTAATGTCAATTGGTTGTGGATTTTGTTCATGCCTACCTTTGAGATATAGACTTAGGATGATGTAAGAGACTCCACTTTTTCATGTCTTTGAATCGGTTTGATCAGTGTTGCGTTGTAGGGTCTACTGCGAGGGATGGGTCATGTGTTTGACACCAAAGTGAGAATAAATTCAGAAATGTGTGAGTGTAATAAGTTAGATCTCTATGGTCTTAGAACGAGGTTGCACTATACTCGAGGCAAAATTTTAAAGATCGAAGCATGTGTAAGAGAATGATTTTAGGCCAAAGTTGTGTTAAATAAATAGATTCATAGCCCACCTATCATCTATTTCCACTAGTTAGCCATGTTTGAGCCTATTTTACAATGTTTTTATTGGTCCCTATCATGAAACCCAATATAACTACTTAGCCTTTATATCCTTATTACCTAGTTGTTGGAAAGCCTAGTTTAGACCAAAAGTTTAAAAAAGAGCTTACGAGATTCAATGTAAGAAAAACTCAAGTTTGGGGTTGTTTATTATTTCTAAGTGTCAACCATACGAAAAGTTGTGAAAAAAATGTTATGTGTGCAAAACACTTGAAAATAAAAGAAGTTAGTGAAGAAACAAATAGTGAAGTGATTGTGCATGAAAGTTCAAAATGTATGTTGTTATTCACTTTGTATAGCTCTATGTTGTGTATGTATAGTCTACGCTAGTGTTTTCCAACATATTTTTAATCTATGTATATCCATTTTCATTGTTACCCTAGCCAATCCCCATTACAAACAATGAAAATGGATAACCTTCATTAGTGGAGAGTTTGATGCCTATGAGATTCCTTACATTTTTAATGCCTAATAAAGAGATCGCAAACTTGCGACTTGAGTGTATAGGCTAATAATACTCATGATTAATTGATAACCTTGGTTTTTGACCGAGTTTTAGTTTTGAAAATGTGATATTTGATGAGATCGAGCCCAAGTTCTTGACAACTTATAGTCTCCTAAGTTTCTTGAATTTTATGTTGATTTGGTATCTAGTGAAAGCAAATGAGTCACACTTCTGTTAAAACTTGGGCTTAAGGTCATTTAGATCATATTTAGTTGTGTTTTTAATAAATTTGTTATGTTTATAATTGTATTTAGAGTCTATAGGTTTGCATTAATTTAGGAGTCTAGTTTAGTTTGCAGTAGTTAGAGTAAATAATAAATTTGGGGGTGTTTATTGAGTTCATTTTGCACCCTATTAGTGTGTATTTTTAATATATTATAATGCGCCAAAGTCTCCAATTTTAGTTAATAAATACTTATTATTGTTTGTTTTAATGTTTTTAGGCTATTTTGATGAAAAAGAATAAAACGAGGCACTTTGGAGTATTCTTGGTGTTTCACCTCAAAAAGCGCGCTAGTATGCATCTCGAGACAACCGTATAGGTCCTACATTTAGTTAGAGTGGTGTTTGGTTGATGTGCCAAAGGATTCAAGTGCTTAAAGTTAAAGAAAAACCATAAAAATTGGCTAAGCCCTTGTTGATTCTTGGGCTAGTTCAACATCCACACAGATGGGCCTCAAGACACTTTATTCACTACAGATTAGACTTAATGAAGCAGGTCAGAGACATGAAAAACCATACACTAATATCATTTCTGAATGCATGAGCTACACAGATCTTCCTTGAGACACAAGCTATAAGTCGAAAGAAGAAAAAGAATGATAAAATCAAATTGATACAGTCGACTCCCCTACTTCCCGTGCATATTTCTCCTCCTTCAAACTAGCCTCGAATGACGCATGAGCATCCCTAACAACAACCACCAATGTTGGATTTGCTAGGCGCATGACTTGGTCCATCACACATTTTGTGATCTTACCGTATGATTCTGTGAACCGTATAGATCATCATCGAATGACGGGCAGGTCTTCAGTCCCATGATCAACCACTGTAGATGCTCTTAGGTACACGAGCACATCCCTCACTCGTTCTCATCACCATGCATGCGTGTGTCTTCTCCAACCCTTAGATCCTACCTCGAGTAATGCATCAACCACTTTTTCTTCATCCTCAGCTATAGATGCTCCTTGAACGACATAATGTTCCACACTCTCACTAGATTGCATGGGTAGAAATGTGATTTCACTAGGAATTAGGGTTCTCATCCACTTGACTGCCACCTCATTCTCTCTCACCAACAAATCAAATGGCCTCCTCGTAGATTGAGGAGTCGTTCTTTCTCATCCAGAGAGCAAAATACGGACAAAATAAGGGTCTCTCCATAATGTTTTGATCAACATACTCTCTCTCCTAATGCACTAATCACCTTTTATCTCTCCTAGATTAATTTATCTCTATTTTCTTTATTTCTCTTCATTATTTAGCTTTGTATTTGGACTTTTTAAGGCCATGAGGCAGTAAGCCTCATGGCCTAGGCTTGGGATATTTCAAGGGAAGCTCAACATCACCATGGAATTTATGAGGTTCTACGCATTTTAATTTTGAGTTTGGTTTATGTTTTGGTACCACTCTTGTCATTGTTTGATTACAATAGTTTTGGTAATTGATTGTATAGTTGCAAATACATTTTCTTTTATTTTAATCTATTACTAGTTTGATTGTTTTGCATCCGTAATTGTATGGAGCATTGAACACCACGTAGCAAACCGATAGACCAATTGGTTCGCTCTCTTTTGATCTATCACGTATAATAAAATGGTCTACGCTAGATTTAGCGCACTTCGTGACTTTGTTGTCTAGGGCTAGTAGTTTCACAAATCTTAATGCAGCGAATGTGTCAAATTCAATGGTTGCACTACTTAGGTTGTACATTCATTGGATAGTCTCTTACCAGAAATAGGAAACCGATGAGTGTTAGGTGCTCTTCGTAGCTCTATAGCTAGTTTATTGAAACTAAACCAAACAATTCTTTGTAGAATCGACGGGCTAGTCTTTGATGTTGAGTTGAACTTGATTTTCCTAACTTAGGAATTTACATTACTTATGTTACCAAATTAGATTAGTTATTTCATTATTATTTTGTCATTGTAGTTAGTTTATTGTTTGTTCTATCGTTAGTGTAATTAGTTAATTAGTTTGTTAGTTATTTCTTTCTTCTTAAACCCTGACCAAAATTTAGATTATCAATCCCCGTTAATCAACACTCATGCTTATCACTACTACAAACCAATTGTAGTTAACATTAGGTAGCAAATTGATTTTGAATATATTATTATTGTGTATGACACACATTAATGAGATTAAATTCATGAATATGATGTCAAAAGGACATAAAAAGCCTTACGATATCTTGACAGCCCTTAAATTTCACAATAAAGAAAATTTTTAGCTAGGAAGCAAATCTCCAATGAAAGATAAAGGTAGAAAAGGAAAGAGTATGGGGGGATGTCAGAGATGCATCACTTATTAAGTCTGCTAAATGATGCACAGTATTTTGAGGGAAATCGAGTCTTTTTGGGTTTAAACATACTTCAGGATATTTTAGGCCCATCCCCTGTCTATCGATTTGCTCAAGTCTTTTCCCTATGCATTTTTCATGGACTGTACTTTTAAGATAAATAAGTAAAAATATTCTCCTTCAAATCATTGGTCTAACTAGTACAAAGCATTTGGCTACATATCCATGTACTACAGGTGTCTTGCTGATTTTGATTCAAAGTACTCTTCATTGTTGGATTTATTAGTGTACTTGATGACTATTTGTTAAATTTGCATAAGGAATGGTTTGTTACTGCTTGGATAAACCATGTATTACACTTCAGCTACACCACCACAAATAGGGTAGAGAGTGATCACTGTAGAAAAAATCTTATGTAAGAACTAGTCAGGGGGTTTTTGTTAGTTTTTAAAAGAGTGTAGGTATTTATATTTGCAGTCAACAGACAAGAATAAATGATTCATTCGAAAGAAGCAAGTTTCACGCTATGTATGAGTTCCAACACCTTACTTTTATTGCATGAGATTGTATCAAGGGAGGCTTTGATAAAGATTACTAAGGAAATAAAGCTTGTGCAAGAAATGGTTTTGGATGCAAATTCGCGTGTTTATGCACTATGCAAAACACGTGGTCTTCTCTATGCTCACGGGATCGCATTACTTTAGCAATCCCATTCCCCTATCCTAATTAATAATGCGCACTCACAATGGTTTAAGTTGAGCATGGTTCTGGACAAGGAAGCAGTGTCACCTGAAATTACATATATGGAGGTTGTAAAAAAGTCAGTTGAGAAGTTATAAAATAGTGATGATGTTGCACGAGCATTTATAGTGCAGAAGGTTCATGAAATCATCACTCCGTCTGAAACAATTATATCTACACCCAAAGAAAGAGTGATGACAAAGAGTTAACCTAACAACAAAAAAGTCAAAATCTCTAGCACTTATACTAAGCTTGATCCTTCACAACACAAGTACTCCTTTCATAGTATGCATATGAGATTGTGATATGTTCTAAGAAGAAGAATGTACAATCATTATGAAGGCCCAAGACAGGATCCCGAGTAGCTCGTTTGAAGATCATTTGCAACGTAGATAGCATTTTTACATTAAAGAATTGAATGATGTGAAAGCTTATGGCAATTGCAGACTTCATGTCATTGCGTTAGCCATGGGATTTACCGATGATGAGTGGAAACAAGTAAGGGCAAACGTGATTAAGGTGATGTCATTACATTCCATGCAATACAATACTTTACTTGGACAAAAGAAATTCGAGGAAGTAATGACTACTCTTTCATATGATGATGCTTAAATACCTCATTTAGTATAATATTTTTTATATTTTTATCTTTAACTTAATGTACTAAGCATATTGTACTAAATGCTTGTTGTTTTATGTTTAGATTTTTCATCTTGTCGAAACATTGGTTTAGCCTACCCGATATAATCATTTTGGCAACTACCACTTTTAATGTCATAATCATTCAAATGTCGATCGTCCAATGCATTACTTATTTACCATTGAGAGGTGTTCCTTGCAAACGCCCTAATAATCATTGACTGTCTACCACATCATAAGCATTACTCCCTCCATCCATTTATATAGGTCGTTTTAGACCAATTCTACTTTCTAAAATTACAAGTCATTTAGCTCTTTGCACACCTTAAATACTCATTTCACCCCTCTTTTCACACCAAAATTTTAATGCCCTTAAATGCACTTCCTTCTTTGTGTTGAAGGGTAAAAATGGAAAGTAAACACAACATTAATATCACCTTAATTAGTTTGCTAAAGCCTAAAACGACCTATATATGGAAGTTTACGGAATTTCACTTTAAATGCTAGAAAACTCAAGTTTTTTCTTAGAGATGCTAGAAATATATTCTTAATCATACAACATAAAACTCATGTCACCGGAGGATATTCCGAATTTTAAGTATATTTTTGGCATATGCGAAGTTTTAGTCGAAGTTTGCTCAACTTCCACTAAACATAATAATTTTTACTTTATGTTTTATTAATTTCCATCAATGTTTTCAAAGTTCGGTCGAATTTAGACTAAGTTGAGTCAAGTTTTTGCAATTTTTTTTATTGCCTTTGAACTTCGCTTCGCTCACCTCAAAATCGACAAACTTCGACGAAGTTTGTCGATTTTTTAAACCTTGCTTGTTTTTCTCGCCATAAATCATCAATCTATCTAAGGTTGAGAATGGAGCCCTCTTCTTTTGATTGTTAGGAAAGCCGTTTTTGTTGATGCCGTAATTTTGTTGAATGCATCTTATTTGCAAGTTGTTATTTGTAGAGAAACTTCAAATGAGTCCTTGCTTTTATCATTGGTATTGAACTCTTCTCCATTGAATGTCATAAGGTCCTTATTTTTACTATGTCACCTACTTTCCATGAAACTTTTTTTCGGGTAGCCTCAAGTTTCCTCCCTTCCACTCTTCATTAATAGTCGGAGCCGGAATTCGCACAATTAAAACCATTGGCTGTTGACTAGTGGGTTATAAGCCCACTTAACTAGATGTTGCTTCTCTTTGCCTTGTGGAGCCTGTACGGTGATCATCTTCCATTACATTGTGGTTCCACCAACTGCGTTTTATGCAACTTCTTGCCTATAAAAATCTCCCGTCGGAGGATCTGCATAATTGGAGTGCAATAAATGATCTCCCGATCTTAATTAAGATGTTTTTTGGTCTTTTTTGAGGATGAGAAAATATTTGGTCTTAATTAGCACTGTTCCCAACTACTTTGAGCCTTTCCCGTTTTAGGGTTCCTAGCATTCGTGTCCCCTCCGTCTTCTTCCTAGCATTCTTGTCCCCTCCATCTTCAACAGCTGTTAGTGACCTTAGCATACAACAACAACATAGCCTCAGCCTCAAATTAACCCATCACCTTATCGTACTCTACTAATATTAAACTTTGAACTTAGGAAAGGAATGAGAAAAATATACAGTAGTTCTTCAACATGGTTGTTATTGTATAACTTATTATATATGTCTATGTTATAGAGGTTTGGAAATGGTTAGCGGAAATTTGATTGACTTGGTTAACAAAACTTCTTAACAAAACTTTAAGATTTAAACGAATGCCAATGGATTGGAAAAGCACTCTTGTACCAATCTTCAAAAATGAAGGAGTCATTTAAAGTTGTTCAAACTATTGAAGAATTCGACTTATGAGTCATACTATGAAACTTTGAGAGATGATACTTGACAAAAGGCTTAGAAGGAAACAACAATAGTAGAAAAACAATTTGGCTTCATGCTAGCAAGGTCTACTATTGAGGCGATTTTCCTTTTAAGAAGATTGATAGAAAAATATAAAGAAAAGAAAAAAGTACATTCATACAAGGTTCGAAACTTCGACTTTGCCTATGACTTCGCTCACAAAATTCAGAATTAATTCGAAAAAGTTAACTTCGACAATGGAAGTTTGACAAAAATTCGTCGGTGTACGAAAGCTTACGAAATTTGTCTTTAAATGCTTGAAAAGTTTCTTCGTAGATATGCTAGAAATATACTTAATCATACAACAATGCATAAAACTCATGTAACCAGAGGATATTCCGAATTGTAAGTATATTTCTAGCATAGGCTAAGTTTTAGTCGAAGATTTCATCGAAGTTTGCTCAACTTCCACGAAACATAACAATTTTACTTCATGTTTTGTTAACTTCCATCGATGTTTTCGAAGTTCGGTTGAAGTTAAGCCAAAATTGAATCGAATTTTTGCAATTTTTCTACGACCTCGAAACTTTGCTTCGCTCACCCCAAAATCGACAAACTTCGCTCGAACTTTGGTGAAGTTTGTCGATTTTTTTAAACCTTGCGTTCATATAATATTTGTAGATTTAGAAAAAGTATATGTTCGGGTTTTTAGAGATGTTCTTTAGTAGATTCTAGAAAGAAAATGAGTGCATGCTAAGTACGTTGACACAATTAAAGATATCTACAAAGGGGTAGTAACAAGTATACAGACGTTTGGATGAACCACAAAAAATATCCCATTACAACATGACTAATCAAGAGGATATACCATGGTGTATATTATTTGCAGATGATATTGTTCTAGTGGACGAAAAAAAGATGAAATAATAGAAAATTAGAACTTTGAAGAAATAAGTGAGAATCTAAATGCTTTAAGTTAAGTAGGACGAAAACTGAATACATGCATTGTGAGTTTATAAATACTAGGCATCAAGATGGAGTAGTAAATTAGGGGAAGTAGAAGTTCTAAAGGTGAACTACTTTAGATATCTAGGATCAATCATACGAAATGACGGTAACATTGACAATGACATCATGCATAGAATTCAAGCTGGATGGAAGAAGCGAAGGAATGCAACATGTAATATCCCTACCAAGGTAAAAGGAAATTTTTCTTAGAGCTGCAACTTGACCTGCTATGCTTTATGGAAGTGAATGTCGGGCGGTAACGAAGCAACTACATAAAATTAAAACACAGAATTTTGGAATATACTTTTCTACTTATTTCGTTGACTGGTTTGTACGTATATATATACAACTAGAATATGGAACAACTATGGAAATATACATAAAATCTTCCTTGAAATTAAGATCTAAAATACAAAAGGAAACAAATCAAGACAACAACAACATAGCCTCAGTCCCAACTTAATTGGGGTCGGCTACATGGATCAAACTTTTTCATTGTGCTCGATTAAGTGCAATTGATGGTGAGCTTTTCGGACCATTCAAATCGCTCCTAATCAATGCATCCCATGTTAATTTTGGTCTACCCCTACCTCAAGAATAACTGAAAATTAGAAACTAATCTAAATCCCACCGATTTAGGTAATTATTTCCTACTTTCCAACACTCCCTCTCAAGCTGGCGAATGTATGTCAAACATTCCTAGCTTGCATAGATTTGACTCAAAACCAGCCTTAAGTAGTGCTTTTGTGAGAATATCAGCTTCTTGTGATCCAGTTGGCACATATGATAAACTAATCTTCCCATTTTCTAGCTCATTCTTGATGAAGTGCCTATCAATTCGAACATGCTTCATTCGATCATGTTGTATGGGGTTATGAACATTTGCAATGGCAGGCTTACTATCACTATATAACTTCATAGGATGTTGCAATTGAATATTCAAATCTGATAGTAGCCTTTCTAGCCAAATTAACTCACAAATACCTTGTGCAATGGCCCTATATTATGCTTCTGCACTACTTCTAGCCACAACTGTTTGTTTTTTATTTCGCCATGTGACAAGATTTCCCTAAAGCTTGGTGTAATAACCAGTGGTGGACTTACTATCTGTTAGGACTCTAACTCATAAGAAGGAACGAGGGCGATGTCTCGGTGATTTTATTGATAAAGGGGAATGACAACCCCAAGTGAGAACTACACACACAAGAGGGATGGGCCAGAGATCCTAGACCCTACTCAGAGAAAGAGTCACAGCTCCTCTCACCAGATGTGAACGTCAATCGACATTACTCAAGATACCCCTTGCTGTGAACAGTCACCTATAAGTACCTACATCACACCCACACACACACACCCCTTTTACACACCTAACAATTGTTTACATAGTGGGGCCCATTCGTACAACCGATGTCCCTTTTGGAATAGGAGATGATCTGGTAGTCTTCCGGTTCTTCCTAACGTACACCTTAGTGATAGGGGGTCTGCCCCTAGTGCTAACATTACTCCCCTCCAAGACAGCCACCTTGTTCTCAAGGTGGAAAGATGGGACGGAACGCCGAAACTGCTTGACTAACTCCCAGGTGGTCGCAGATTCGGGAAGATGGAATCATTGGACCAAGAATTCAAGGCCAACAGAAAGGTGACGATAAGCTAGTATGTATTCAGTTTCAGTCGGGATAACCATGGAGTCAAGAGACACGAGGGGAAGCACTGAGGAACTAGAAAATGATCCAATCACGCACCGAAGCTAAGTAACATGGGAAATTGGGTGGATGGAGGCGTCTGGAGGTAATGCCAGGCGATAAGCCACAGGACCAATCCGTTCCAACACACGGAAAGGGCCATAGAACCGTGGACTCAATTTGGAATTGCTCTGGCGGGCGACCGTTTGTTGGCGATAGGGGCGAAGTTTAACATAAGCCCAGTCACCCACAGCAAAGGAAAGCTCGCGTCGATGAGCATCAACCAATTGTTTCATCCTATTATGGGCAGCCAAGCCTGGTAGGACAGTATTCGGGGCAGTGTTGCAGCGCACCAAAGGTGGAGGGTCCTGACTGTAGACAATCTTGAAGGGGGAGCAATTGATGGCGAAGTGGAAGGAACTGTTGTAGAAAAATTCTGCCCAATGAAGCCATAAATACTATTCCTTGGGGCGTTGATGGACGAAACACCGCAGATAGGTCTTAACCACACGGTTGACGATCTCGGTCTGACCATCAGATTGGGGGTGATAGGCCAAGTTGTGACGAAGGTGCGTATGTTGGAGCCGAAAGTGCTTAGACCAAAAACGGCTGTTGAAGATTTTGTCCTGATTTGAGACGATATTGTCGGGAAAACCATGGAAATGCACAATCTCCTTCAAAAAGACTTCAACAACTGTTTTGGCAGTGTAGTGGTGTTTGAGAGGAATGAAATGAGCGAACTTGCTTAGGCGATCGACCACCACAAATATTGAGTTAAACTCGTGAAGTAACGACAACCTTTCAATGAAATCCATTGAAATATCCTCCCACACAGACGTTGGAATTGGTAAGGGTTGCATTAAGGCCCCTAGGGACAAAGTCTCATACTTGTTCCTTTGGCAAGTGTCACAAGAAGCCACAAAATTTTGCACATCCAGTCGCATACTCAACCAGTAAAATTTGGCTCCCAGCCGCTTATAAGTTTTCAAGAACCCCTCGTGACCCCCCATTGGGCTTGAGTGAAATTCGGACAACAGCTTAGACCGCCAGGCAGATGAGGAAGAAATGGCTAGTTGATTATGGTAACGCAATTGGCCATGGACCAATGACCAACTTGGTTTGGACTCACGGCCCGCCACAAGATCATCCCGAATTTTGGCCAAAAAAGGATTAGCTCTAACG
This sequence comes from Stephania yunnanensis, assembly GCA_039657365.1. NCBI lineage: Eukaryota > Viridiplantae > Streptophyta > Magnoliopsida > Ranunculales > Menispermaceae > Stephania > Stephania yunnanensis. The sequence goes on from CM077583.1 coordinate 23,377,800, forward strand.
TCTGCGTCGATGGCTTCTAAATCCCACATTAAAGAGAAGGACAACAAATTAAGCTCGCCCGAAAACAAAAAACGTGAAAGAGCATCAGCAGCAAGGTTAGAGGCCCTCGGCTTGAAGTGTATGTCAAACAAGAACCCCATTAGTTTTAAGAGCCACCTCTGATATTCCAGCGCCACCACCCGCTGCTTAAGAAAAAAGTTGGGACTTCTTTGATTGGTATGAACTAAAAACTTGCGCCCCAACGAATAGTGCCGCCACTTCTGTACTGCAAGCACAATCGCCATCAGTTCACTTTTGTAAGCCAACTTACAGTGAGCACGGGGGAAAGAGCTTCATTAAAGAAGGCAATTGGGCGCTCAAATTGAGACAACACTGCACTAATGCCGACCTCGAAGGTGTCAGTTTCCACGACAAAAAGGGCGTCGAAATCGGGAAGGGCAAGTATAGGAACTTCTTTCATGGCTTGCTTGAGTTGATGGACAGCCCAAGTAGCCTCGTCACTCCAAGTAAAGGCGTCTTTCCGTAACAACTGGGTTAAGGGGGCGGCCAACTTCCCGTAATTGCGGACGAAACTGTGATAATAGCCCGTCAAGCCTAAGAATCCTCGAAGTTCCTTGGTTGATGAAGGTAAAGGATAAGCGTCCATAGCTCGAACTTTGTCAGGGTCGGTTGTCACACCTGATCCCGAAATAATGTGGCCTAAATACTCAAGACTGGATCTAGCAAAACAAGGAGAATGTAGCTTGAGGATAGAAAGCACCTGGCGAAGGTGAGCACAGTGATCCGAGAGGGATGTGCTATACACCAAAATATCGTCGAAGAACACCAGCACACAACGATGAATAAGACCTTTGAAGATAGAGTTCATAAGAGCTTGGAATGTAGCCGGAGCATTTGATGGACCAAAAGGCATAACCAAAAATTTATAGTGCCCCTCATGTGTACGGAAAGCAGTCTTATGGATATCCCTCACTTGGATGCGAATCTGATGGTACCTGGCACAAAGGTCTAATTTAGAGGAAACGCAGGTCACGTGCAACTCATTGAGCAGTTCGTCGATATTGGGAATTGGAAACCCGTCTGGAATAGTAACCTTGTTTAACAACCAATAGTCGACGCAGAAGCGCCAACTGCCATCCTTCTTTTTAACCAAGAGCACCGGATTGGAAAACGGACCGGTGCTTGGTTGGATAATCCCCGAATGCAGCATCTCGTTTACCATTTTCTCGATTTCAGTCTTTTGAATATAGGGTAGTGATAAGGCCGTACCCGAACCGGATCCGTCTCCTCTTTCAACACAATGCAATGGTCACAATCCCTTAGTGTGGGGGGGGGGGGGGTAGAGAAGAAGACATTTGAAATAATGAAGGAAATTCATCCAACATTAACTGGGTGCACGGCTCGACCACTGGTAAGGAGGAAGCAGGCTTAGCAAATTCCACAGTACAACTCTCAATGAAGAAGCACCCCAATCCCGAATCAAGTGAACGTTGAATGGATTTGCAGGAAACCAAGGCACGATGGAGATTAGGATCGCTAGTCAGCATGATCCATTTCTCGTGATAGAGGAAGGAGATAGAGAGATTGGGACAGTCGGCTGTCGTGACTCCGATTGATTGTAACCATGACATTCCAAGAATCAAATCATGACCCATCATTGCATTGGAAAGAAATCCGCCTACACCATATACCCCTGGAAACAGACGACGACATCGTGGCATACCCCTGACCCCGGAAGTCACCACCACCCACGAAGACACCATAATCAGGGGTGGGGGACAAGGTATAGCCCAACGCCTCCACCAAGGCAGGGAAGATGAAGTTGTGGGAAGCCCACAGTCAATCAGGATGACCACATCTTTGTTTTGAACAACCCCTTGTACCTTAATGGTGTGAGGATCTGGAGACCCATCCACAGCATGGGATGTCAGCTCCAATTTCAATAACTTGGCTCGATCCACAGCCGGTTCTGGGGATTGCTCACCACGGTCCTCGTCTGGTTCATCCCTAACTAACAACATGTTTCACACCTTATTAGCACATCGGTGGCCCACAAACCACTTATCATCACAACGGTAACATAAACCCTGCTTCCGACGAGCTTGAGCCTCGGCCTCTGTCAAGCGTTTGGCCTTTGGAGGAGAAACGTTCTGTGTGACCAGTCGAGACGAGCTTGGAGTAGATGAATTAGAAGTCGATGGACTAACAACGGTACTTGGGCTCCCAGTGCCACTGGATTTGGACTGGGCCGACTGTTGGTCACGAGTGGGCCCTGATAACGTGTGTTAAACCCAACTACTGGGCATGTAGTCAGACTTAGTAGAGGAGCCCACGGAGTTGGAATGGGCTTTGGTTCCTGAGCCTGCTCCGAGCCCAAGTACATCACCTTCGGTGAACTTCTTCTCGAATCGCATTGCACGAGCGATCACCGCCTTCAAGGACGACGGCGCATCAACCATCATCTCGACCCGGAGTCGGTCTTTCAGTTCATTGATGAACACTACTACCTTTTGTTGCAAAGACAAGCCTTCCTGGTGCAATGAGAGGAGCTCGAAACGCTTGCGATAGTCGTCGAAAGTCGTTTTCTGTTTGATGGCAAGGAACTGGAGGGCGAGATAGAGGGGATCTGCTTCCGTGAATCGGAGTGAGAGTTAGGTCTTCAAATCATCCGCACATTCAAAAGGCTGAGCATGTTCCTCCGATTGCAGCGAGATCTTGGCGGCACTAACAAGTCAGATCCGGGAGGCTCGTAGTTTAGACACCTCTTACATATCATGCAAAGCAAAATATTGCTCTGCCTGATTCAACCATAGGACAATATCGTCTCCATCGCACGTTGGCATTTTGATCTTCCTCACCTCAAGACCAGATCTGTAAGGATTCGTACCTCGAGAGGCCTTATCCAGGATCTCCGAACTCATCTGGAGCTCTGGATCATGTAGATCTGGCTGTTTCTCACAGCTGGGCTCCCCAATCTGTTGTACCTCGCTCGACGTTGACCTCTACTACTCACACAGGAACTCCAACTTCTGGGTTAGTGCTTGAAACTGGGACTTGATGGTCGATCGATGCACCTCCATCGCAGATCGAAGTTCATTCACTGACGATTCGGTATTCTTCATCTCAGCTTCCATTGCATCGATCAGGGAATCGCCTTTGGGAGCCATCAACCTTGGTGAAGCTCTGATACCAATGTTAGGACTCTAACTCACAAGAAGGAATGAGGACGATGCCTCGGAGATTTTATTGATAAAGGGGGATGAAAACCCCAAGTGTGAACTATACACATAAGAGGGATGAGCCAGAGATCCTACCCAGAGAAAAAGTCTCAGCTCCTCTCCCCAGACGTGAAAGTCAATCAATAGTACTTAAGATACCCTTCTTGCTGTGAACAGTCACCTATAAGTACCTACATCACACCCACACACACTCTCTCTCTCGCTCAGTCCTATCTGTGCCTCATCTCATACACATACACCCCTCTAACACCACTAACAACTGTCTACATAGTGGGGCCCATTCGTACAATTGAAGACCCTTCTGGAATAGGTGATGATCCGGTAGTCTTCTTGTTCTTCTTAACGTACACCTTGGTGATTAGGGGTTTGCCCCTAATGCTAACACTATCTTCTGTCAAACCCGCCCAATTTGCCCTTCTACTTCTCGGCTATTATTCTTTTTAAACAAAAGGCTCTTACCAGGTGTTCCCTTCAAATATCTAAGAATTTGGTCAACTGCATCTTGATGCCTTTTGGTGGGAGCATGCATGAACTGATTGACCACGCTAACACTATACGCAATGTCAGACCTCATAAGTGATAGATAGATCAGTTTGCCAACCAAGCGTTGATAGCGTTCTTTGTTTGCTAGAGGATCATCCTCATAAATGTTGTGCTTCCAATTCTTTTCAAGTGGTGTATTTGCAGGTCTACTACTCAATTTACATGTCTCCTCAATAGATCATGGGTGTATTTTCTTTGAGAAATGAAAATGCCCAAATTTACTGTGAGCAATTTCCATTCCAAGGAAATACTGAAGTTGTCCCAGATCTTTGATCTTGAAATTGGATTTCAACAAGTTATTGAGATTGGCCATCTCTTCATTGTCATCACCTGTGATAACAATATCATCAACATACACTATTAAGATCGACTTCTTCCCATCCTTGGACTGTTTTATGAACAAAGTATGGTCAGCTTGCCCTCGCTTGTAACCAAATTGTTTCATAACTGTGTTGAATCGGGTAAACCAAGCTCTAAGAGATTGTTTTAATCCATTAAGAGACTTTTTTAGTTTACATACAAAACAGGGTGTACTTGCCTCCTCAAAACCTGGCGGTAGCTTCATGTAAACTTCTTCTTCAAGTGTTCCATTCGAGAAGGCATTAGATACATCCATTTGGTGTAGTTCCCAATTTGAATTTGCTGCCATAAATTAGAGAACTTGGATAGAATTCAGTTTTGCAACTTGCTCAAAAGTCTCCTCATAATTAAGGCCATAAGTTTGTGTATATCCTCGAGCAACAAAATGAGCATCTCTCTACGCTCCTATCTGAGGCAATTTTCATAGTGAAAATCCATTTGCAGCCTACTAGTTTCTTTCCTTTTGGCATGTCAACATTTTCCAATGTGTCATTTTCTTTTGGGGCCTTGATTTCCTCCATGAATGTCGCTTGCCATCTTGAGTCCTTCAAGGCTTCGCGTATATTGGTAGGGATTATTGCATTATCAAGTTTATAGATGAATGCCCTGTAATGGTTAGATAAATGACAATATGAAAAATGATTGGAAATTGGATGTTGAGTACAAGATCTAACCCATTTTCTGAGAGCAATGGGAATGTCTGAATCATCTATTTGACCTGCACCTTCAACCGAACCTTGTGGTAGATCCTCTTCTGGTTCAGATGCTTGGTTTTGATGAGCAACTTGTGGTCTCCTTGAGTAAACAAATAATTCACCTTATTAAGTTTTCTGATTTGGTTCTGCCCCTTGGCCTAAGTCGCTTACAGATTTGTGACAGTTAGGACGATGGGGGAGATGAAGATGATAAAATGGGCAAGGAAATTTGAAGGGAGATAGAAGTGTCCCAATAGTTACCTCTTAAATCCCCCCTCTTAAAAGTATCATGAGTAAAAAGGTTGATTTTCAAGGAAGGTGACATCATAGGATACGTATAATTTTTTTTAAGTGTGGATTATAACATTTATAGCCCTTACGGGTAGGAGAATATCCTATGAAAATGCATTTAATAGCCTTCGGATCAAGTTTACTTTGAGTAGGAATAGTATTATGAACAAAAACAGAACATCCAAACACTTTTAGGTTAGAGCGAATTGAACAATAACTCGAGGAAAATATTTTTTGAGGCAACTAATAGGAGTTTGAATGGAAGCCTATTAATTAAATAAGAAGTTGTTAACGCAGAATCTCCCAATATTGACGAGGTACAAAATTCTCAAGCATGATTGATCGAGCAACCTCCAGTAAGTGACGATTTTTCTTTTTGCTACCCCATTTTGTTGGGGTGTATAGGAACATGAACTTTGGCGGAAAATTCCATTATCCATGAAATAATTTCTTAGATCATGATTGAACTATTCTCCTCCATTATCTGTGCGAAGTATGTGAATATCAGATTGAAATACATTTTTTATCATTTTATGAAATTGTTGAAATACAATCCAACATCATATTTATTTTTTAATAGGTAGACCCAGGAGGTTCGCGTGTGGTCATTTATGAAAGTAACGAACCACCTTTTCCATTCAAGTCAATGACTCGCAATGCCCCCACGTATCACTATGAATAAGGTGAAAAGGTTTTGACTTAGTCATGGACATGATCATTTTTCTTAGGTTGTTTTGCTAGAATGCCCCAACTAGAAAACTTGACTCAATAGAAACTGTAGAAATTCGACGAGGTAGGGGCATACCAAAGTTAACATGGGATGCATTAATTAGGAGGGATTTGAATGGTTTGAAAAGCTCACCATCAATTGCACTTAATCGAGCACAATGGAAAAGTTTGATCCATGTAGCCGACCCCAGTTAATTTGGGACTGAGGCTATGTTGTTGTTGTTGTTTTGCTAGAATGCATGATTCACAAGAAAATGAAGAAGGATCTTTATTGATGAAACTTAGGAAACAAGTGTTTCATATAGGAAAAACTATGGTGACCTTAACGTTTGTGCCATAAAAACACATCTGAACTTGATGAACTAGAAACCGAAAGAGATCTAGGTTCTTTTGGTGGTTGAGAACCCTTAAGATAGTAAAGACCATTTTGTTCAACATTGCCAATCATCTTCCCCCGAAAATGGATCCTGAAAAATACAACGATCACAAGAAAAGGTTATTGCACAATTTAGATCTTTAGTTAACTTACTAATAGAAAGAATGGTATATCTTAAACTAGGAACATTAAGCACATTTTTCAAATGAAATCCATTGCAAACAACATCTCCGATCCTGGCTATTATAGAAGTGTTTCCATCAGCCACTGAGACTTTCATGTTATCAGCACATTTTAAATAACAAGAGAAAATACTATGTGAACCTGTCATATAATCTGATTCCCCGGTGTCAATAATCCACCCATCCATGACATCCTTTTATGACAAGTAAAAAGATGAAATAATACCTTGTTAAATCATGGCAGCCATGGGTGTGGAAGTTGATGATGAAGGATCTGAATTTCTTTGTTAGCTGAGAAGAGTCTTTAAGACCTCCGTTTGTGCCGGAGTAAATGCTGCAGTATTTGTCTTTGTCTTTGCAACAGATTCAGCTACATGGACAGTTGGAATTTTTCTTGCCTTACCGTGTGGTTTCCAATCTTGTGGCTTTCCACGGAGGTCCCAACAAGTATCCTTTGTGTGAAAAGGTTTTTTACAATGGTCACACCATAATTTGTTGTCATTTGGCTTAGAGAAAGAACGATTAGCAGCACGAGCAGAACTTTGTGAATGATCTTCGTTGCTAAGGATAACTGATGAATGCAACATTACCTTTTTTCTGCTTTCTTCTTGTCGAACTTCAAAGTAGGCTTCTCGGAGTGAGAGCAGGGGTTTTGTTCCAAAAATTCTCCCACGTACTTCATCTAAATCTCGGTTCAGACCTTGAAAACAAATCAAATAATCGATCTTTCTCAATTACTTGATTGTAAAGTAGCCCATCATCTGCACAATTGCATGGAATCAAATAATCGATCTTTATCAATTTGTTGTAGTACTCCGTGACATATTTTGTTCCTTGTTTTGTGTTTTGAAGTGTTGCCCGGATTTGAAAACACTGAGAAGTATTTTCAAAATCTGAATACAGCTCTTGTGTCGCGTTCCAAATTCCATGTGTTGTTTTGTAGAAAAGAAATGTGCATCAGATTTGAGGTTCTATTGAGTTGATCAACCAGGCCATGACACCGGAGTTTTCAGCTTCCCATGTCTTATAGCCGGCATCACTCATGGTTGGTAAGATAGTTTAACCAGTAAGATAACCTTCCTTCCCTCTCCCTCGAATAACCAACAAAACATATTGGAAACATTCACGAAAATTTGATCCCTTCAGTTCGTGTTGGATAATTTTGAATGAGTGGTTTACGTCTGATGTAGGAAAAAGGGTTGTACCACTAGTATTCTTTGAAGAAGCTTTTGTAGTTTCTTCAATAGAACATGGTAGACTAACTTCAGACATGATTTAGGTTTTCTTGGCCAACAAGAAAGTCCGTCTCTGATACCATAAAACACATAATTTTGGAATATACTTTTCTGCTTATTTCATTGACTGGTTTGTACATATATATACAACTAGAATGTGGAACAACTATGGAAATATACATAAAATATTCCTAGAAATCAAGATCTAAAATATAAAAAGAAACAAATCAAGACAAAAGGAAACAAATCAAGAATAATTGAAAATTAGAAACTAATCTAAATCCCACTAATTTGGGTGATTCTTTCATACTTTCCAACAAAAATAAATGTAGCGAAATTAGGTGGATGTGTGGCAAAACTCAGAAAGATAGAATTATAAATGCAGAAATTCAAAAACTCATAGGCGTGACGACCCAAAACCCAAAAACCCGCCCCAGAGGCAATTTGGTAACCATGCAAACCTTAGACTTATTCAACCTAGATAACCCTAAGTATAAAACTTAAGCTAAGAAACCCTAACCACTTTTGGGCTCAAATCACAAAATGAAGAGATGAGAGTGTAGGAGTACACAAGTGGTGAATTTGGGTGGATTTGGTGTTATACAACCAAGGAGAGCTCCTTTGAAGGTAAACCCAACATCCATACCATCTATTTTCTTGACTTAGTGAGTTACAAACATGGATTTGATTCAATAATGATGGAGAAATTTGTTATGGGCGTTTTGTTGTTGATTTGAGAGAGTTTTGGACCCTTTAGTGGTGTTTATTAGGTTGGAGAACCCCAAAAAGGGGAGCGGCGACGACGCGGCGCCGTCGGAAAGAGACGGCGGCGACTCGCCATCATCGCTGGAGGGAGGGCGACGGACCACTGCCGCCGTCGAATAGTCGCGGAGGGAGGGGCCACCCCCACCAACACCTTGAGCCATAGCAGGATGCTTTGCCCAACGCAATACCAGGGGTCAAATCGAAACCTGGTCCTTAAACGAGGGGTCAGTTTGGCCCCTGGCCACCCCATCTAGGGGCCGAACCGGCCTGACCCTAGCTCAGGTGAGGGTCGTAACAGTTGGAATTAGATTATAGGGAAAACGGTTAGGTTAGTGAAACCTAAGTTGTAGAGCTTTTAAAGTTTAAAGGTCAAGTTTAAATCAGACAAATCAATGGTATGAGACATTGGTTTAAAGTCAACTTAACATACAAAAATGATAAATCCTAGGATGTGATGGGTTAAAAGAAATTTGACAAAAGATATTCTTTCACGATTATTTGCTACCTTATATATATAATATATCGTTAAATATAAAGTGAATTGTCTTTCCCCACTAGTTTGATTGTCTCTGACGATATCCGCGACCGGATGAGGAACTCGAGTTCCACATGACGAGAGAATGACAATGAATGACGCAAGAAAATCGAGGCTCACTCTTTTTGAGATTCCTTATGCGCTTCAAAGATGTCTGCAACTACTGCTGCGAGAATGAGTAAGCTACGAATGGAAACTACGTGGTGTGATGTGCCTATACTTAACGGTAGTGTTGCAAATAAAAAGTTTTAAACAAGAATCATGAAACTTGAAAGGCAGCGAGTCGCCACGCTACATACGTAAATGGAAGTAGTGATGTGGTAACACTTTGAGAAGTAAGTCACACACTTGAAATTGTAATAAAACGATTAAAATTGATGATACCTTGTTGAAAAGGAAGTTATTGATCTTAGCAAAGGTACCAATAAATCTTGGTCACAAACATTAAAAAATAAACTAGTTTAGCTATAAAGCTAAACTTGAGAACTTAATTCAAGTTAGGAAAGACACGTGTACTCTTAAACGTCTAACTCTTGATTAGAGATTCGAACTATTAATCTATAATTCGACTAGAAGGTCATTACTATGATATGACTTCTGTTGTTATGTGTAATCTATTCTCCTCGAAAAAAATGAGTCTTTCAACTATATTGGACCATGATTTTTGTGGTGTTTTGAGTTGATGTTTATCGTACTTCATGAAAATTTTTCAGGAAGAAGTCTACTTGTTTTAATAGATTTGAAAACATAATCAAGTATAAAAGGAAATGACTTATTTTTCTTGGTGTTCAAAAAACGAAGTGAATAGACTTCTACGTATTTCAAAGATTTGTCGTTATAACTTCACTTTGGTCTTTACAAAATGAGTTTTACTCTGATTCGACAAACATGGTTGAAATTTTTTGAATGATTGATCTTATGATGGTTTAGGATCAATTCGGGTTGTGTGGAAGAGTTTTACTGATTTTGAAGGTCTTTTACTTAATGAAAATGCAAAGTATAAGTTTGGACCTAATTTATTGTCTTATGGATGGAAATAAAAACCTTTGTGTGGTTATGATTTACTCTTTAAGTCGCATCGACCAAATTGATTTGAAAAGACATTTACGGTCGCTCGAAACCCAAGGATGGATTTAGATTTTTCCTCTGAAAATGAGTTTAATTCGATCTGAAATTGAGTTTTTGATGAAAACACAAAACTTTAGAAGAGTTTCGATTCAAAATCTACTTCTTGATAATAGAAGCACGTTGTGACGGCCCTACTCCTAATCTAGGGCATCACCCGGCCTATTCCCCTAATTAAGCCCTAATCCTATCAACGTAGGACTTAACTACGTATTAGTCAGCCTTTACAACCTAAACGCCTCTTTTCTCGTGTTCAAGATAAGTAATACACTAGTCCTACCAGTTTATAAAATTTAGAGTTAATTAAAACTTTTATTAAATTAATTATTTAGCGGCAGTCTTATTGATTATGCAGAAGCAATTAGTAATTTATGCGGAAGCCATTTAAAAAATCCTAAGTGTGGAAAACCATGAAACGACATCACATTTATAATTTATGCAGTATCTGTAAAATAGTCAGGTCAGTTCTCCTTGCTCGGACTGCTGGTAGACGACTCTGCACCCACCGTCATAAAAAGGACGGTGAGTACAAGAATAAAACGGTAATCCCCGACGAAAAGTTTAATTTGCATTTCCAAATATTCAAATGGTATTTAAAAGCAATAAATGGGAAAGCTGAAAAATAAATCATATGCGAGTAAATACCAGAGTTAAACAAGTGATACTGACACTAGGCTAAGTAGTGGTGATTTAGGTTCGGTCGGTAGTGAACCGTGTCAGTCCGACTCAATAATCATATAGCACAAGGGACTTTAACCCAAGTGTTACTAGGGACTCTAACCCTGGTGTGTAGACCACCTCAGGGACTCTAACCCCAAGTGTCATACAGTGTCAGGTAACATGTGCCGACATCCCCAGGGACTCTAACCCCGTGAGTCGCGCACACCTCGATCAAGTACGGGACCTAAATGCGAAAACTACTTTTAATTTCAAGAAATACCAAGTATGGATTGCCAAGGCATATGCACATCTGCACACCTAAACAAATAAGGAATACAAGTCCACTTAAACATTTATAAGATATTCACTAGCCTAATAACATACTATTTATCATTCAATTCACATTTAAAACAACAAGAATAAACATAGCATGAGATAGGATCAATGAACCGATCAAATCAATGGATATCATGCGAAGTAGACTCATCAAGTGAGCATAGACATAAAGAACACATGATATACGAATACAAAGGCAAAATAGTCAAAATGACTATGAAAGGACAACAATTAATAGAAATGAAATGCCAAGTAAAGTTGCCATTGGGTATACTCAGTTATCATTCAAATCCCCTAGCCAAATCCAACCTCCCGACACTTCAATTCGTGCACCCGGACTCCCAAGTACCTTCCTTAAGTTCCTGGTATGATTAAGTATGTCTTAGAGTGTATTTAGACTGTTTAGTGTGAGTTTAGGTCGAGTTAAGGTGTTAGACTTAGTTAATGGGTCTAAGTTAGGTTTTGTGTTTTACAGTGAAACTGCAATTAGAATTGCAGAATTTTGCAATTCTGCAGGCCATAATTTTGCAGGCAAAATTCTGCAGTGAAACTGCAATTCAAAATATCAAAATTCTTCAATTCTGCAGGTCAGAATTTTGTTGCAGTGAAACTGCAATTCAAAATATTAGACTTCTTCAATTCTGGAGGCCAAAATTTTGCAATTCTGCAGGCCAGAATTTTGCAGGCAAAATTCTGCAGTGAAACTGCAATTCATCAAAATAATGGGTTTCAACATGCATGCCATGCATTTGTTCAAGAACATACAAATTTGGGAAAATTTATAACTTTGATTTTTGAAACTGAAATTCAAAGGCACTAGTGCTATCCCTGGTGTTTTTCGACAAGGATTTTGAAAATGGGCTTAGATTTTGCAAATAAACACCTTAACATGGCTGATTTTCACAAGACCAGTTTCATTCCTTGAAAACCCCATTTTTGAGCAAAAACGTGTAAAATCCGAAAAGGATACTTGAGATTTGATTTGAATGTGTTAAATGCTTAAAATCAGTGAAACTAGACTTAGAAATAGTTTACAATTGAAAACCTCATGATTTAAAACCTAAAAACCCCTAATTTAGATGTATGTAATTGAAGAACACATTACCTAGGTTGTAGTTATTGTTGGGTGTTTGATTCTCCAACTCTTGATGATGAAAACACCCCTTCAAACTCCCAACTTTCCAGCAATTACTAGATTTCCAGCAGCTTTGTATTTTATTTCCTTTGTTTCCAACATGCGAAATGAGAAGAATGCACTAAGGTGGGTTTATATATGTTTGAGTTTTCATCTAATGTGTACGGCCCATCTCCATGACATCTTGTGGCTCTCATTCACTCCTACTAACCCACTAATTCCATCTCACTAACACAACATATTGACACACATATCATGGGAATGTGTGCTAGCGTGTATCTTGTGGTAAGTGTAAGTGTCGTAGATTTTTAAACCAAAACTATAGGGCTTAAATTTGATTTACATTAATAAACACAAACATAGGCTTATAAATAATTCATTAATTCATATTAATATTAAATAAGACTTACCAAAATGCTAACTACCTAGTTCCCCGGCTTGCACGCAACTCGAGGCGCGTCCCCATTCTCGTCTCAACGCCTACAACTGTACAAACCGACTTAGTAAGTCTACACAATACATAACACTACGCATACATCAATACAAAAATACAATATACCTCGGCCACGTGCCTTGATGGTTGTGCGTTTCACGGTGTGGGTCCCACGTCACAGGTCGGTGATCTTGATTAAGGAATTAAAATGGGGATTAGAGATTTGGGTCATGACACACGTTTCCTCGAGTTTCGATCAATCTTCTACAAAAGAAAGAATACCTCGAGGGGTGGGACCTGCTCAACTCTTCCCCTGGCATGCAGTAGCGCGGCCTGTTTGAATGTAGGATTTTTTTTCCTTAAAATTTCATATATCCGTGCGTGCTTGGGGTCCTATGCGATATAAACAATTCAAGACACATTCACATCATCGACAAGTTATATATTAATTCCAATTTATTTTTAAATTTATTTCGAGGTCCACTAGTGTAGGTCTCGCTAGTCGTCGCTCAGCATGAGGGTCGAGGGGTGGGACTTGCCCAATTCTTCCTTTGGGGACGCGGTAGCGTGCCCCGTTTCAAGGTATGATTTATTTTTATTTTATTTCATATGTATATATATAGAAATATACATATATATTATTTATATATACATATATAATTCATTATTAATACTATTTTTATTTTTTAAAGATTTAGAGGCCAAATTGGCCCCTGAAACCCGGTCTAGTACGGCCGGTGGATGGGGTGGCCAGGAGTCAAACCGACCCCCTGGTTTAAGGACTACGGGTTGATTTTACCCTTGGTCATTCGCTAGTGAGGAGGTGGCCCCTCCCTTCGCCACTTTTTGTCGGCGCCGCCCTCCTTCCAGCGACGATGACGAGTCGCCGCCGTTTCTTTCCGACGGCGCCATGTCGGCGCCTCTTTTTGGAGTTCTCCAATCTCATAAACACCATTAAAAGGTCCTAAATCTCTCAAATCAACAACAAAATGCCCAAAACAAAGTTTTCCATCATTATTGAATCAAATCCAAGTTTGTAACTCACTAAATCAAGAAAATAGATGGTGTGGATGTTGGGTTTACCTTCAAAGGAGCTCTCCTTGGTTTTATGACACCAAATCCACCAAAATTCACCACTCGTGCATTCCTACTCTCTCTTCTCTTCATTTTGTGATTTGAGCCCAAAAGAGACTGGGGTTTTTCTTAGCTTAAGTTTTATACTTAGGGTTATTTAGGTTGAATTAGTGTAGGGTTTGCATTATTACCAAATTGCCTGTGGGGCGGATGTTTTAGGTTTTAAGTCATAGTAGGGGTACCACCAGTTGGCTCAAAGATTAGGGAAAGACGGTTGCGGTGGTTTGGACACTTCCAAAGACGGCCTACAAATGTCTTCACTAGAAAACTCGACACATTAGAGCTGAAGAAATTGGATGATGCAGGGGTCTATCGAAGCTAACTTGGGACGCATTGATTAAGAGGGATTTAAAGGGCTTGGAAAGCACACCATCAATTGCATTCAAATGCGTGCAATGGAACAGTTTGATCCGTGTAGCCAACCCCATTTAATTTGGAATTGTATATGACTATGTTATAGATTCTATATAAATCGCCTATAAACGTCACATCTACCAGTAGATCGAGGCATGTCTTTTTTTTTAATAAATTATGAGGAAATACTTAAAGCTTTTGTTAGTACTTGTTGCAAGATGTTCATTGGGTGAAGACATGATGGATTAAGAGGCTATGCTCTTATTTTACTACAATAATGAACACTAGTGAGATACGAGGGTTTAAGTAACTTGTTGGAAAGTCTTTTTGGCTTATATTGTGGTCCGACTTTCCAAACAAGAGGAACACAAACAACTTGTAGCCAGTGGAAGAATTTTGAAACAACTCATTATCACTTACCATATTTCAAGTTTATCTATGTTTAGGGAAACCACATTGAAACTTGTAGAAACCAATATGACTAGAAAGTTCCTTTAGCAACAAAAGAATTCCGTTGGATATGAGAATAATGACTGGTTGCTTTGTTGGAAAAAGATAAGAACAACGACTGATTGAGACTAAAGTGAGAAATATATGTCTCTTGATAATTTATTAGAAGGATGTACTTCAATAAAATTTCAATCATTTTTGAAATCAATGTGCTTTTCAAGTCAATTGTATCTTTAAAGTTTGAATAATCTAAATTTTATGGTAGATAGTTGTTCCTTGAAAAGATTGTTAGTTTTCAAGTTAATGATGTTTGTTCTTTTGATTAGAAAATTAATGAGGCTTGTTGGATAGTTGTGCAACATTTTCAAGTGGAAAATTGAGTGAATTGGGTTAAATTTTTGGCATGTTTTGTTGGTCCATTGTCCATACTAGTTAAAAGGACTCGCTAAAGTGCTTCAGAAATGTTGCGGCAGAGTTCTATCTTTGGAACGCTTAATAGAATCATTCTTCCATTCATTTTCTTTTCCAATTTTTTTGTTCCATTTTTCTTTATCCTAGTATGAAGTTTATGTCACTTTCTTATGTTAGATTCATATGGAAGAAGGTCCAGATGATATACTTGTATTTTTGACTGCATAAGAAGAGATAGAATCTGTAGAAAATATTATTGAAGAAAGATTCTTGAAATTACCTGGACGGGATCCGAAACTAAAAGTTCTTCCAATATTTTCTTCCTTTCCTTCTGAGCAACAAATTGAAGTCTTTAAGCCATCTCCACCAGGGCATCGAAAGGTACTCTCTGCGTATTATTATTTTCCTTGTGCATATTAATGGGTGTGGAGAGTGGTATTAATTTGTTATAATGCAAGTTAGTGGGTATTCCTTAATGAAAAAGAGAGATAAAGGCCGCATTTCAAAGGAATAGTTTTATAGACTTTTATTTTGTCTTAGAAGCATGAAACCACATTTTTCTTCCTATAAACAAACCCATGTTACATTCTCTTAACTTACACCATTTCTCTTGGTGCACTGTCCAAATGTTCTTTTTATTGCGTAACAATACATAGGCAAGACAACAATTATTCATATGCAGTGAGAGTTGCATAAAACAAAATACTAGTAGATTATGGAACTTCATAGACATGTTAGTCATTCAAATTCTCTTTTATAGGCTTTTTTGTTTCATATTGAGCTTTCTTTGTCTCCTCTCCTCCTTTGAAAGCTTTCTTGGCCGGAAGCAACTTCAAATTAATCAAGCTTTTGGTAATGGTTCAAAACTACCAATGCATTAATACCCAAAACTTGTTCCAGCTAACCTGTGCATTAATTATGTTTCTTAATGCTTTATTGTCTTGGCAGGTCATATTGGCAACAAATATTGCTGAGACATCAATTACAATTCCCGGAATTAACTATGTAATAGACCCGGGACTGGTAAAAGTGCGCTCATACAACCCACGCACATGGATAGAGTCATTAAATATTGTTCCAATATCAAAAGCTCAGGCACTTCAAAGGAGGTAGGCTTCTTGGATATTGATCTCTGATATTTTGGTTGATTCCCTCTTGATTATGACTTCTTTAAAATTCAACTTTGTTTAGAAGTCCTCATCATGGAGTTCGAAGGTTCTATTTTTTTAATTCTTGGTCGAGACGGACGACGTTGACACTAGTTAATTCTAAAGGAAAAAGAAGTCAACTCCAAAGAAACAACAACATCAATAACATCAATTCCAAATTAGTTGGGAACCGGTTACATGAATTAAACTTCTCCATTTCGCTTGATTTGATGCAGTTGATGGTGTTCTTTCAAAATTCTTTAAATTTTTCCTAATCAGTAATCAATGCGTCCTAACTCCTAAGTTATCTTAGGTCTACCCTTACTCCGTTGAATTTCTTTAGTTTCAATCGTCTCGAGTTTTTTCTAACTGGGGTATTTGTAGGCCGTCTTTGGATGCATCCAAACCATAGGTCCATAGCAAACACCCTTCCCTAATTTTTCGCGTCGATTAGTTTTACTCCTACTTTTTTTTGAATCTTCGTATTTCTTATTCTATCTTGGCGAGTTTTACCAGACATCTATGTAAGCATCATCATTTCTACTGCTCATTTTATGTGGTATTGTTTCTTTATCGCCCAACATTCTCTTCCATAACGCTCATAGTTGACCTAATTGCAATTTGTAGTAATATAAAGTTATCCTCAATCTCATATTACACCTATTGTACTCCTCCACTTCTTTCATCCAACTTAAATTATATGTGTTACATCATCCTCAATATGACCATCTTTTTGTATCATTGATCTTAAATATCTAAAAATGGCTCACCTAAGGAATTTTTACTTCTAATTTTACAACTCTATGATCTTAATGTCTAGTATTTGTAAACTTAGAATGTTGAATGCATGTATTCAGTTTTAATCCTACTCAACTTAAAGCCTTTATTTTCTAATTTATACATCCAAAGTTCTAATTTCTTATTTACTCCATCTCTTGTTTAGTCTACTAAAGCATTATCGTCTGCAAATAAAATACACCATGTCCTATCCTCAATAATATGCCTATTTAGTTGATCTATAACCAAAGTAAATAGATATGGGCCTTGATGTAGATCTATTGTGATAAGAAATCCTTTTGTGGTTCCTCCAATTGTTTTTGTACTTATTAACCCTCCTTCGGACATCTTTAATAGTGTCTATGAACCTAATATGCACACATTTTCTTTCTGAAACCCTCCCTAGAATATCTTTGGAATCTTATCGTATGCTTTTTGGTAGAATGCGCTCCTTTTTCTTTAGAGTCTTACTTATTAAAGTAGAAAGCTGTAGTATAAGAACAAGTTTCTAACTGCATGGTGATTAGGGGAATGGTTGGCCACATTTCAATATTCAAGTCCTTATCCTTACCCTTTTGAAATATACTTGGGTTGAAGCTTAACCATTTTTTTTTCCTGATCTTTTTTGACGTTGAGCCTCATGGAACTTTGTTCCTATGTGTTCAAAACAACTTTGGTCATACAAACGAATCAAAAGAATTAAAATTTCCTTAGAAACAAATCCAAAGAATTTAAATTTCCTTCATGTGCTCTAGCCAATATCTTATTTAAAGAATGCTCTGGAGTAGAGTATAAGGTCAAGACCTCTCTTGGCCCCAAAAGGGCCAAAACCAACAAGAAGAGATCAACTTGAGGTTTTCATTCAAGTTAGCTAAGTTATTTTATCCTAATTCAACCAAAGTCATACCATATGCAGGGAAACATCTTGTTGATCCACTGTTAATTGAACGAAATCGAACTGACCTGGTTGATGCTCCCAATGGTTTATTCAGTAAGAACTATAAATTTGGAGGATTCATCCCGAGTCTTTGATGTGTTTATAACAACACCAAAGCCTTAATCCCAAATTAGTTGGGGTCAGCTACATGAATCTAACTTTTCCATTGTGCTTGATTTAGTGCACTTGATGGTGTGCCTTCTAAGTCCTTTAAACTCCTCTTAATTAATGTGTTCTAAGTTAGCTTCGGTCTACCCTTGCATCGTCTAATTTCTTCAATTTCTATTTAGTCAAGTTTTCTAACAAAGGCATTTGTAGGTCGCCTTTAGAGGTGTCCAAACCACCGTAACTGCCCTTCCTTAATTTTTGGGCCAATTGATGCACCTGCTTTTCTTTGAATTTAGTTTACATTCTATCGTTACGAGTTTTAATAAATCTTGAGGGCCGCTAAGGGCACCCTACCATTTAGTGAAGGCACCCAAATTATTTGTAAAAATTCCAGCAAAACCGGAAAAGACCCTTTTGCTCCTGTATATATAATGATTCAAACCTCACAAATCATTTTGATAAAGAAAAAGGGCACCCCACCACAAGGTTGAACCACAAAGTCACATAACGTTTGTCGAGCGTTTATCAATTCTTCCGGATTGACATCATCCGACAACGAGGTAACAATGTTTGACAACCATACGATGGTTTATTAGAACTGTTTAGTTGTGAAAAACTGTGAAAATGATGATTTGTTTGTCAACGTAGGGTTTAGTAATTTCCTCAAATCCGAACTTGTTTCCACTATATAATGGAGGATTGTACTGCTACGGTGCAAGAGGAGGTCGAACTTGAGGTAATTTTGCAAATTTATTGTGTTTTTTTGCGGTTATCTGAAGTTTCTGTCGATGTGCGCGATTGTATCGGCCTCGCAGGACCGAGATGTATGGTGATGTCTCGGTCATAGAGGACCGATAGGTGTACTTAGGTCACCGCGTGGTACGACCGAGAGTACTTTGTAACTCTCGATCGTACGTGAGCGATACGCGGAAGAAAGTATCAGAGCTGTACAACTGAGAACCTATTTTTTGGGGTTTTTTGTGATTGTGCTGTACATTTTGGTTGATTATAATGTTACACCGTTTGTATTGCAGGTAATGGCGGTTTCTACCTTATTTCCAGACTACAAGGACACGATTACACCTTGTAGGCCATTCCCCTCTAGAGAAGTGATTGTTTCATGGCTTCAAATGATAGGCCGTGAGAACATGTTTGTGCTAGTGACAAAGCACTCTGATGCCGGGGGCATTAAGTGCAGGGGAAGGGTGAAACTTGCCTGTGAGAGGTCTGGGACATATAGGGGAATGTCTCAGAGAGTAGGAAAGGGGAAAGCGGCCAAAATTTCTTTGAAATCAAGAAATGATGAAGAAGAGGAAAAGACGAGGACTCAAACTGGTACGAAGAAATGTGGATGCCCTTTCCTTATCAACGTAAAGGAAAATGTTAACTCCTTGTGGTATGTCACTGTTATATGTGGGAGGCACAATCACGAGCCCGCAAAAAACTTGGACGACCATTCATTTGCCAGAAGATTGGATAAGGGGGAGCGGGAAGTTGTGGTGCAAATGACAAAGGGGAATGTGAAGCGAAGAGACATCTTAAATACGTTGAAGCAAAGAGATGTTAGAAATGTATCAACAATGAGGACAATATATAATGCAAGACAAAGAGTCCAAAATGAGGATGCTGGTGGGAGGACTCAAATGCAACAAATGTTGCACATATTGGAGAAGAATAAGTGGATGTCATGGCATAGGAAGCATCCCATTACGAATGTTGTCACCGACTTATTTTGGTCACATCCCAACTCAATAAAGTTGCTAAAGTGTTTCTCATCGGTAATTTTGATGGATTGCACGTACAAGACAAATAGGTACCGAATGCCTTTGTTGGAGATTGTTGGCATCACTTCTACGCACTTGACGTTCTCCGTCGAGTTTGCATTCATATCATCAGAGAGTCATGAGAATTATGTTTGGGCACTTGAGAACTTGAGATCCATATTGGATGGGTTGCCTAAACCTGTCGTGTTTGTTACCGATAGGGACTTAGCCCTTATTAGTGCCACAGAAAAAGTTTTTCCATCATCGTCTCACCTCCTTTGCTCTTGGCACATCAACAAAGTAGTATTGGCCAATACTAAGAAGATGTTTGGGGAAAACGATGGTTTTGCGTGTTTTATGGATAGGTGGTCGAGCGTGATGTATGCCAACTCGGAGGCCTTATTTGAAGTTAGGATGAATGACCTGCGTTGTGAGTTTGGGAATGTCAAGGGTCTTACTGAGTACTTGGACAACACATGGTTAAAGAACTACAAGGAGAAATTTGTCTCCGCTTGGACAAATAGAATTATGCACTTTGGGGAAACGACAACGCAGAGGGTGGAGTCTGCGCATTCTATTCTGAAGCTACACCTTGGGAATAGTCATGCCAATTTTGAGACTTTGTGGAATGTGGTTGATGGCCACCTTAGAATCCAACACAACAATATCAAGGCATCGTTTGAGCTAAGTTTGAATGTGGTCCAACATGAGTACATTGATGAGTTGTATCGACAATTGCGTGGTTATGTCTCTCAACGGGCGCTTAGGCTAATTAGAGATGAATTGACACGTGGAGAGGATGTTGGTCACGACTCCACTCGTTGTGGTTGCGAGATACGCACCACACATGGCCTTCCTTGTGCACATGAGCTAAACCATCATATATTTGTTCGGTCGCCCATCCCTCTCGAGGACATTCATGTTTACTGGCGAAAGTTGAGTATGATACCTGAGAATCCAGTGGACCCGCCTGGGTACAACGTGCACGATGAGATTGAACGGGTGTTGGAAAAGTTTCATGCTTGCACTGATGAGGGCGATCGACTCAGGATTATTCAGCAACTCAAGGAGATTAGTCGACTTTCGTCTACACCGAGTGTTGTGCCGCCGGCAAAAATTAAGACAAAGGGAAGGACACCAGGGTCTTCAATCGGAGGCAAGACAGTATTGAAGAGAAAATACGATGATGACGATTCTTTGAAGAGACGGTTGCCGAGCGGATTTGAGTACGTGCTATCCACAAAGGAGGCCTCCACTTCTAGGCAGAAGAAAAGTAAAGTTGTTCCTAAAATGCGTCGTGCCAGTCGACGAACGCAAAGTGCAACTAACATGGCTTACGGTCATTGCGTAGAACCGGATTGGTTGCCACATGTTGAGGGCATTATCGATGTGGTTGCCGATGGAAATTGTGGATATCGGTGTGTTGCGTCTGGGCTTGGACTTGCCGATGTAGACTGGTGGAGGATTGTTCGTACAAGGATGTATGATGAGATTATCGGGTATGAAAACCTTTGGCGGGAAGTGCTTGGCTCGAGTTACGAGAATGTTAAGATTGCGGTGCATTGCCCAGAGAATCAAGTTGGTGCATCTTTCAAAGAATGGTTGACACTTCCAGACATGGGATTGTTAGTATCCACTACATTCAATGTCATTCTTGTCAACCTCTCGCATGGGAGTGCCTCCACATTTCTACCTCTATGTAGTGCTCCACCGTCGTCGTTGCACAATAGATTTGTCATTGCCATCATAAATGACAGGAATATCCATTGGGTTAGGGTAAGTGCTATTAATTTTGTTGAATTGTTATGTTTTCCCCCTGAGCGGGGTTGTGACAATATCTTTATGTTATAATGTTCACTTTGACTGGTGAAGTTGCGTGTGAATGCACCGTTGCCATCCTTATATCCTTCGTGGGACCGATATGTTGAGGACTCCGTGAAAGGTTGGCGAGATGGATTCGTATTTCGAGACATCGCGCCTATTGCAACTATTGATGAAGCCACCATATCCGTTGTAGATTTAGGTACACCGTAGTGTTAAAATTGTTCCTAAAAATCTTGATGGCTCTACATTTAGCAATTTTGAAAGTTACTTCGAATGTTGTATGCATATACAATGTTGTATTATATTGATATATAATTAATTACGTTTTGGTTCATACAGTCGTGAGAACATTTTCATTCGTGTAAAGTTAGTTGGAAAGTTAGTTGTATAGTTAGTTGGAAATGTTCGCTGGAATAGACGTGTCGGCCCTGAATGACCGAGACATACTATATAGTCTCGGCCATACACCACCGAGAACTAACGTTAAGTCTCGGTCGCACAATGCCGAAATTGCCTCTTCTCGTCGACCTATGCCCAACCATACTCATGGCTTCTTGGCCATGAGTAACAGCGAGTTGTTCCACCACGTTCATCAAATGCGCCGGCTTATCTGGTCGAGCACTTGTCGAACTCCCTCGTATGATGTCGGTGACGAGTCACCGACAGTCTTCGAAAAGATTCGTCCTTCAGTGACCGACACATATTTAAATAAAGGAACCAGCAACATTCTCGGACGGGTAACACCGTGAATCCTGCATTTGCGTCGGTTGTTCAGTATCGACAATCTCATATGAGTTTCGGCTCTGCTTGACCGAGACAAACTCAGAATAAAAAAAAAAAAGTACCCTAGAACAAAATAAGACCAAAATACATCATATACGCGCAATGTAAAACAGCAACTAAAGTAGCACAATGGCCGAACAGTGACATGTACTCATAAAGAATCATAAACCAATCATGAACCAACAAGTACTCATCAACCAACATGTAGTAATCAACCAACAAGTACGCATAAAACATTACAAAACTGTCATAAAACCGTCTCCACAAACATCATAAAACTCATACGGAATGTCTATGTTCCCCATCCTCGCTTGGTCATTGCTTCGGTTTCTTCAAATTCTTCCTTTGATACTCCTTCCCAATCATTCTCTTCGGAGGGCGAGCATCGACCGTGGCGGGCTGAGCCGTGGCCGGGGTGGAGTGTGTGGAAGTGCTACCATGTTGGGACTGCAGCGGGCCTGCTTCGGTAAGGCCGGATGTGGCGGTTGTGGCGGTTGTGCCGGTTGCGGTCGCCGGAGTTGTACTCGTGGTGGTGGGACCTAGACTCCTCCCTGAAAGAAAAATAACGATGTCACTCGCCATTGTCCTCGCAGACTCAATCGTACACAACTCCGGCGGGAGGTCCATCCATCGCAATGCCGCGTCCAACGCATGCCTATTACGCTGATGAAATAATCGGGTTAGTATTAATGTAAAATATATTGGGATGAATAAGACATGCATAATACATATAACCATTTCAATACCTCCAGTATCTCATTTTCTGCGATGGTTGTGGCGAGCATGTCTTCGTCCTCATGGCTCGGATTGGTGATCACGGGATGAGACACCTTGTGGAACCAAGGCAGGTAGTCTAGTGTAGCAAAGAACTCAAATTCTGCCTTGTCGCCACGAACTTCAGGAGCCAACAAATGGTTCCTCCAGTGCTCCCAATTGTCTTGCTGGAACCCATACTTAACCGAGTACTTGTTCGCAGATGGCCCTCGGTGTGCTTCCAATGGACGGTACGGAGGATCTGGTATAGATTGCATATGACCAAACTATCTCAAAATCCTCTCCGGGTGGTAGGGCTCCACCACATCCATGTACTTGATCATCCCACTATAAAAGGACATCGCGTGCACAACTCCATTTTCCCTGATATTCACATATGGGTCCCAAGTGACCTAATAAAAAAGCAACAACCATTGTTAGGAAAAAAAAATTACTAAAACATCAATCATCAGAGGATATGGATAACCATCTCACCTCACTTGGGCGCAACCTATCCAAGGTTCTCCTAATGGACCCGAGCTTGTCAACATTCGCCACCGTCTCGTGCTTTTGAATCCATCTGCAGACACGAGGTTGCACGTAGTCCATGTACTTCGCATTGGGTGTGGCGAGACCAAGTTTGAAATGGTCGTACACCCATCCCTGCAAATACGTACAATGTTAGTTAGTCCACAATTGCTAGTTGCCCTAATTATTATACAAAAAGAAAATTAAGTCTAATTTATGACAAACCTCAAGCAATGTGAGGTAGCCAGCAATCTGAGACAGTCGCACTCTCGTGGCGGACCCCAAGTGTCGATACAAGTAGGCCAACGCAGCCGCACCCCATGCGTACTTTCCTACGTCGTCCAAGTCCTCAAGAAGCTTCAGCAGCGCGATCGACACCCGAGACCCACTCTTTTCAGCAAATAGAGTGCAGGACAAAAGGTACAACGGGTACGCTCGGGCGATCATTCCACAGGAGGATAATTTCTGGGTCTCGAACCAGCTTTGGGGCACCAGCGACTCTTCAACCAACATTTGCGCACTTTGTGAGCCCCCCCCTCATTGATATTCACCTCCTCCTCAGCCTCCTCGACGCTAACCCCAAGTAGGTTCGAGACCATCTTAATAGCGTCCGAGCGAGATTCCTCCTTGTACCTCGCAAAGTTCTCCACTGCCACAACTTTGCCCGTCACAGGAATCTTCAGGAGGAAGCTCACATCCTCTAATAAGATAGACATTTCACCAAAAGGTAGGTGAAATGTGTTCGTCTCCGGTTGCCACCGCTCCATAAATGTAGAGATCACCTCCTTGTTGGCCTTGCGGTATGAGCAGTCTATCAGCGTATTCAACCCGGAACGCTGAATAATCCTTTGCAGTCCCGCCGTGGCCGGGTGGCACGACTGTAAATCTCATTCTTGTATCCGAGCTCCGTGATTGATACACTTGAGAACGGGACGTTCCCGCAACAAATAAATATATCTCGTCATTTTGTGAAAACCATGAGTATTAAGTTACTCCGTTCAATGAAATTGAAATTACCTCATTCCTCCAAATCGCTAACGCGACATGATCCTTGAAGCTCTTCAACAACTCCCCGTCTATAGGACCTCCGGGGAATGGAGCACGCACTTCAACGGGCACTTCTGGCTCTCCTTCATTATGGCCGGCTCCACCAGTACTACTCCCGCCCACATTACGATCAGTTTATGTCGTGTTCCCCGCCTCTGAAGAGTCACTGCTACTCCGATGCATTCCCCTCCTCTTCCCCTCGGGCAACAACAAGATCCTCAGGTCGCTCAGCATCGATGTTCAAACCCTCATCCTGCAAATGTAACCTTCCACGATGACCATCTACCTTGGCCTTTCCCTTAACATCCTCATTCTCCTTCTCTTTCTTTTTTCGGTACAATGCTGTCGGAGGTCTCCGACCACCTCGCCCCCGGTTAGGCCTCGGCACCTCAATACCAGCCTCCTCCCTAGTCACCGATGCCTTCGGACGAGCCATACCCGAAAACAGTACAACATATAAGCGCATGGAACAGAACCCAAAAAAAATTTACAAAAAAAAAGTTCAAATTCATCCATTTCTGATGTCTCAGTCAAGCAGGTTCGTGAAACAACCCATATTTTCGGTCGCCCATGACCGACAAGGCCTCTGATATATCGGCAGTGTACAACCGAGTCCAATAGAAAGGTCTCAGTTGTATAGCACCGAGATGGATTGACCATTTCAATTCGCCTAGCTCTCATCCTATCACGACCGAGCCTAGTGTAACCCTCTCGCCAGTGTAAAACCGAGAGTAGGAGCAAATTCTCGGTTGCACACCACCGACACCACATTACCTAGCACTAATTCTAGCTCTCGTCATGTCTCGGCCGAGATAACTGAAGTATTCTCGGCCATGCGTAACCGAGACACTGTGAACTCTTCCGGCCTTTGTGGCCGAGACTTCGAGTTCCCAAAAATTTAGCTTCTGTCTCGACAGTGCTTGACCGAGACAATAAGCACAGTCTCTGGCCTGTGTGGCCGAGAATCGCGAATTCCCATTTTTTTAACCATTCAACAAACCGCCACACACACATTACAACTACTCTACCAAATGTAACTTAATTATACTAAAAACGTACCTTCAAACGATCGATTTCGCGCAAAATATGTGTGTTCGACGATCTTCAACCGAGCCCTAACTTGGAGACGAAATCGGCTCACACCCCGACCCTACGAACTGCAAAAAACTCGTACAACGAAGGAGAAACACAAGGGGGGACACGGGAAACACGATTTCGGGGATTCCTCTCACGGGTCGATTCAAAAGAAATGGATTCTTCCACAAGATTTCGGTGAAGGTGGTGGTGGGGGTGGTGGGGTGCGAGAGTTTTTTGCACGAGGGGTATTTTGGATATTTCGGGTTTAATTTTCGGGTGCCCCTGGTAAATTGGTTTGTGCCCATATCAACTGGGTGCCTTCATGAAAAGGTAGGGTACCCTTAGCGGCACTCTAAATCTTTGATGTGTTTATGGATGAAACACCGACAACCCCACCAACGACAACAACAACATAGCCTAAGTCCCGAATTAATCGGGGCTAGCTACGTGGATCATACTCTTTCGTTCTGCTCAATTTAGTGCAATTGAAGATGAGCTTTCCAAACCATTTAAATCCCTCCTAATTAATGCATCACAAGTTAACTTCGGCATACCCTACATCGTCGAATTTCTTCAGTTTCTATTGAGTCAAGTTTTTTAGTGGAGGCATTTGTAGGGGTTGTCTTTGCAAGTGTCCAAATCATCGTAACCGCCATTCCCTAATCTTCGTGTCAATTGGTGGTACTCCTACTTTTCCTTGAATTTATGTATTTCTTATTCTATCTTTATGAGTTTTATCACACATCCACCTAAGCATCCTCATTTATGTTACGTTCATTTTATGTAATTGTTATTGCTTTACCACCCAACATTCACTTACATAGAGCATAACTGGCCTAATTGTGGTCCTTTAAAATTTTCCTCTTAACTTGTTAGGAATATTCCAATCATAGATCACACCTGTTGCACTCCTCCATTGCTTCCATCTTTCTTGAATTCTATGTGTGACATCATTCTCAATATTACCATCACTTTGTATGATTGATCCTAGATATCTAAAGTGGTTCACCTTAGAAACTTCTACTTCCTCTACTTTTATCACTCTATCATCTCGATGTATAGTATCTCTAGATTCTAATGTATTCCTCGAAAGTTCTAATTTTCTATTCACCCGATCTCTTGTTTCATCCACTAGGACAATATCATCAGCAAATAACATACATTATGGTATATCCTCTTGAATATGCCTAGTTAGTTCATCCATAACTAGAGTAAAGAAATATGCGCTTAAAGCCGATCCTTGATGTAGTCCTATTGTAATGGAAATTTCTTTAGTGATTCTTCCAAATGTTTGTATACTCGTTACTACTCCTTCATACATATTTTCAATAGTGTCTATGTATTTAGCATGCTCTCATTTTCTTTCTAGAACCCATCAAAGAACATCTCTAAGAATTCATCATATGTTTTTTTTTTCCTAAATCTACAATATCATATGAAGGTCTTTTTTCTTTGAGCACCGCTATGTGCACCTCAATTGTTTATGAAGGCACCCCAAAATGCATGCAAATTAGTACACTTTTGGGGTGCCCTCATAAATAATTGGGGTGCACATAGCGCCACTCTTTTCTTTTCTCTATATTTTTCCATCAATCTTCTTATAAGGAAAATCGCCTCTAAAGTAGTAAAATCTGTGAATAATTAGTAAAACATTTCAAGATTCAGTTAGTTGGCAGCAATTCACTCGTACATAGTGCAGTTTCTTCTGTTTTCCAAATCTTGAAGTTTATTTTACTTAATTCTTGTCTTATCCTTGTAATATTGGATTAAATAAAATGTAGACTGTAGTGCCAATAGTTGGAATGGACGTAGTAGAGATAGCGAGGCATATATTCATTTGTAGCTGCTACTCTTCTTATATTCGAATCACCTTTCTCCTACTTTCTTTATAATTTTGAGTGAAAAAAAGTAGAAAAAATTGTGCTCTCAGTGGTGCCAAAATAGAAAGTTGACTTATATTTGATTCAGTGGTCGTGCAGGGCGTGAAGGACCTGGGAAATGCTACCGTTTGTACCCTGAAATTGAATTTGGTAAACTTCCAAATTCTACTGTGCCTGAGATCAAGCGATGCAACCTCTCTAATATTATACTACAGCTCAAGGCTCTAGGTTTCGATGATATTATTGGGTTTGACTTTATGGAAAAACCATCAAGGTAATCAAGGAACTAAACCGTGTGTAGTTATTTTAGTTGGACCAGTTGTTTACGTAGTTTGACCAGTTAGTGATATAGTTGTCACTGTCACTGTTGTCGCAATAAGCTTATGCTAATTCTTCTACTTTCTCGTTTGTCATCAGTGTTAGTAAGACACGGGCAATTACTTTAGAATGTGATGGGATTCCATTGGATGGTTAGCGAGCACATAGTATCATTTTTTTGTATGAATAGATACAAAAATACATACATGTATGTTTATTATGCGTGTGTGTGCACACATCCCTTACTAATTCATGATTGAGGGTTTATCGTTTTGATTTATGTATCTCTATAAATCAAAATTTTCTATCACAAGATTCATATGGGTGAGAAGTCTCATTTTTCTGATAGTGTCAAATTGTAATGTAAACATGGAAATTGAAATTGTGCTTGCGTATCTTCCTCCTGATTTTAAATATTAACTTTTACAGCAATCCTGTTTTAACATTTCATATGCCTTCAATTTTTTCTTAGAATCTGGTTGTGTCAAAGTGTTTATGACTTCTGTTTATTGAGTAGGGCAAGTATTGTGAAATCATTGGAACAATTGTTTTTGTTGGGTGCTTTCACAGATGATTACAAACTCTTAGATTCATTCGGGAACCAAATGGCTAGTTTACCCTTGCACCCGATTTATTCAAAAGCTCTAATCTTAGCCAGTGATTTCAACTGCATGGAAGAGATGCTGATAACTGTTGCAATGCTTTCAGTAGAATCAATATTCTATAGTCCTCGAGATAAGTTGGAAGAGGTACGTACGGATTGTATAGTGAATTTGCATTTTGTTTTTGTTTGACTTCAAGTATTCTTTTTTCCTGCTAATAAAGAGTTTCTCATTGTATATTGCTTGAAACAATTGACTGCAACCATGATCGCATAAATCAAGTGTGTTCTGAAGCATTATATGTTGAGCTGATATCTTTGTTTTATGCAAGACAATTGCCAGATTCAAATGCTGTAGTATGTCTTAAAACTTCTGATTTCACTGATTGTGCAGAAGTCAATGCAAACCTTTAAGCATTTGAAAGCATTTTAAGCATGAAACTGGTGAAGGAATTAGAGAAAAAGTTGCTTTTTAGTTTGTTACCATTTGCTGTCGTTTTTCATTATGATAGAGACCTTGCATTATGTTGGTATTTTTCTTTTTACTTGTTTGGTGACTTGGGGAGAAAACAAGGTAATTATGAAGCATTTGCTAGTGTTCTAGATAGGCCAGCACATTTTTTCTTTTTCTTGAATGGCATACTTCTAGACCCTGGCTATTACATTTCCTTTTTTGTAGGCAACAAATGCAAGGAAAAGGTTTTGAACGTTTATCGGGCTTCTTCTGAATTTGTGGAGAAGAGGAAATTCAATGGCTATAAAGGAAAAATAGCTGGAAAAAGCTTGCTCAAGTGGTGCAGGGACAATTTTATCAATAGCCGTTCTTTGCAGCATGCTCAAGACATTCATAGGTTAAACTATATCTGTTTATGTTTAATTCACTCATGTGGACGTGGATGAGATGGTCTTTTGGCATCAAGTCATTGTTTCCTGCTTCAATGACTAGACATAGAATTGTTGCAGATAAAATTAATTTTGTTCCCCTCCCATGCCCCCTTTTTTTCGTTCCTGTCTTTGTCTTTACTATTTGTTCATTTTTTTCACAAATTTCTTGTAAATAAATGGGAATAAGTGTAGTGAGTCCACACTTCAAATTCATAAGTATGATTAAGATGTGTAGATGAAATTGGGGGACTAGATTATGTCTAGCACATTTGAAAGTTCTTAGGTTAGATCCACTTATTAATTATTTTAGTAATTATGGAATCTAACAAATACTTTTTGGGTCCAATTTTTCAGCCAAATACGTGGTCGGATTGAAAACATGGGCCTCCGCATTGCTTCATGCGGTGAGGATATGATCCAGTTCCAAAGGTGCCTTGCTGCTTCATTTTTCCTTAATGCAGCTCTGAAGCAACCTGACGATTCATACAGGTTTGTACCTCATTCTGATGGAATATTAGGTAGTTTTAGTGGGAATAACGTGTTTGCTAAACCTTCACGTGTCATTCCTTTTATATGGTATTCCTTCCTTATTGAGATATTAGCTCGTCGCAGAAATGATGAAGTCCAAGAATTAGCTTGTAAATTCTTGGAAAAATATGATGAAAAATATGAGAGGATGGCAATTTAGTAATTTCCGCAAATGGCGAAGTTTGGGCGTTTGAGTTTTGGTGTTCCGGGGGTATGGGTTTATTGGAAACGGCATGGAGATCACAACTCACGGCTACGCTGTGACTACGACGTTTTTCGGCGAAATTTCATCGTTTTGCCATTCGAAACGGCAATTTTGCTATTTTAAGAAACTTTTGTTTCACTTATAACTTTCATTAGGAATTTCCGTTTTTATTTCCTTTTGCGGCGTTTGTTTCTATTTCTCGTCTATTTTCAGTTTAGGGCTTTTTAGAATTTTTACTATTTTTGGCAAATTTTAGGGTTTCGCTATTTAAGCGATATGTTTGGGTGTAATTCGTAGTTTTTGGCTGAAATAAAAGAATATTTGAACTTTGACTTAAGTTCTGACCTAGATCGAGTTGTTCGTGGATTCGTTCAACTGGTTTAGAAGATCTCCGCTGCGACAGTTGGTATCAAAGCCTGCTTCAGCGTGATTGGAGAAATCATGCCACCGAAATGGAACCAGCAGCGTATCGAGGAGGTGTATGACCGTGACAATCTGAATCGACAAATTGGCCAATTGATTGACCGACGCATGGACGCGGTGGTAGAACGATTAACTGCCAGAATCGATCAGTTGTTGGGTCAAAATATTGATCGTGTCCGTAACCATCGAAGGGAACCTGTTGGTGATGAACCAGTAGGAGATTCTTCTATCGAAGGGGAGGATGAGTATGTTGAGGCACTGAGGAGGCGCTACAGGCCGCGTGCAGTTGAGGATGATCGCAGGCGGTGGGAGTCTGCGATGAAGACGGATGTCCCAGAATTTCATGGCACCATTCAACTGGAAGAATTCTTGGAGTGGCTGGTGTCAGTTGAAGAAGTCCTAGAATTCAAAGGTGTGTCCGACGACAAGCGTGTGCAACTGGTTGCGACCAGATTCGCAACAGGCCATTAGCTTGGTGGCAACAACAGAAGTTGATGCGGAATAGGAATGGAAAGACGAAGATCACCTCGTGGGAGAAGATGAAAAAATACTTACGGGCTGAGTTCTAGCCTTACAACTTCCAACGCCTTATGTATCAGAGGTTGCAGAATATGAGACAAGTGGCAAAGTCAGTAGATGATTACACTACTGAGTTTTATCAGTTAGTCGCTAGAAACAAACTGCAGGAGACTAACGACCAATTAGTGGCGCGATATATTGGTGGACTGAGGGTGCAGATCCAAGATGTCGTCAACGTGTTTGATCCGGCTTCCTTATCTGCAGCGCACCAGCGAGCATTGTTGGTGGAGAAATAACTGCGTCGGGGTGTGAGTAATGCTTCCAGTAATGTTAGTATTCGGACAGCCAATACTGGAGGTAATATTGCCGCAATTAACCCTGCTAGTCGCACAAACAGACCTAGCACTAGTGGGATTAAATGTTTCGATTGTGGCGAAGTTGGTGACAGGAAGTCAGAATGTAAAGGGAAGAAGGCTCTCTTTGTTGAGAACGAAGAGGAAGACGAAGGGGATGAGGCCAACATCACTGCAGAACCGGCGTTTGATACTTCTGACAACACATAAGAGGAGGTCGTGACTGGAGATGTGGGTACTGCCTTAGTTGTAAGGCGTTCTTGTATGACTCCTAGAGCTGTCGCTGATGATGAGTGGCTGCGGAATAACATCTTTCAGTCCAAGTGTACCATCTTACGCAAGGTGTGTAGGTTCATGATTGATGCAGGCAGTTGCGAGAATATCGTCTCAGTTGAAGCGGTTCAGAAGTTGGGCCTTGCAACTGAACAACACCCCAGGCTCTACAAGCTAGCTAGGCTGAAGAAGGGTGGTGAGGTGAAGGTGTCGAATCGCGCTTTGGTGATTTTTTCTATTGGTGCTAACTACAAGGATTCAGTCATGTGTGATGTTGTGGCTATGGATGCTTGCCACTTGTTACTGGGACGTCCTTGGCAGTTTGATAGGGTAGTTGTGCATGATGGCAGAACCAATAAATACACCCTTATGTTCGAGGGAGTGAAGATTGTGCTAGTACCCGCCAAGGACCCCGAGGAAGTTAAGCCTACTAAAGAATCTAGCAGTTTGCTGTCTTTGGCAAGATTTGAAGATGATTTACAAGATTCAGAGGTAGTTTACATCTTGATGGGAAAGGAGGTAGATGGAGATGTTGATGTTCCTGAAGCTGCAATTCCTATTGCGAAGGTGTTTTTTGATGTTTTCCCTTATGAGATGCCAGAAGGACTGCCACCATTCTGTGATATTCAGCATCAGATTGACCTTGAACCTGGTGCGTCACTACATAATAGACCGCACTACCGAATGAGTCTCAGTGAGCATGAGAAGTTGCGCAGACAGGTTGAAGACGAGTACAAACAATATGCAGATCAGAAGAAGCGTCACGTGGAGTTTGAAGTGGGTGACTTTATGTGGACAGTTCTCACTAAAGACCGATTCTCTGTGGTTGATTACAACAAATTGTCAGTTCGGAAGATTGGTCCTGTGGAGGTTCTTGAGAAAATTAATCCTAATGCTTACAGATTGAAATTGCCAAGTCACATTCGCACGGCTGATGTATTTAATGCCAAGCATCTTGTTACCTATTATGGGGATACGTCTGATGATGACAATTCGAGGGCGAATTCTGTCCACCATGGGGAGAATGATGAAGTCCAATACTTAGCTTGTAAATTCTTCGAAAAATATGATGGAAAATATGAAAGGATGGCATTTTAGTAATTTCCGCATGTGGCGAAGTTTGGGCATTTGAGTTTTGGCGTTCCGGGGGTATGGGTTTATTGGAAACGGCGTGGAGATCACAACTCACGGCTATGCCGTGACTACGACGTTTTTCGGCGAAATTCCATCGTTTCGCCCTCCGAAACGGCAATTTTGCTATTTTAAGAAACTTTTGTTTCACTTATAACTTTCGTTGGGAATTTTCATTTTTGTTTTCGTTTGCGGCGTTTGTTTCTATTTCTCGTCTAGTTTTCAGTTTAGGGCTTTTTAGACTTTTTACTATTTTTGGCAAATTTTAGGGTTTCACTATTTAAGCGATCTATTTGGTGTAATTCGTAGTTTTTGGCTGAAATAAAAGAATTTTTAAACTTTAGCTTAAGTTCTGACCTTGATCGAGTTATTCGTGGATTCGTTAAACTAGTTTAGAAGATCTCCACTGCGTCATTTGGTATCAGAGCCTTCTTCAGCGTGATTGAAGAAATCATGCCGCCGAAGAGGAACCAGCAGCGTATCGAGGAGGTGTATGACCGTGACAATCTGAACCGACAAATTGGCCAATTGATTGACCAACGCATGGACGCGGTGGTAGAACGATTAACTCCCAGAATAGATCAGTTGTTGGGTCAAAATATTGATCGTGTCTATAACCATCGAAGGGAACCTGTTGGTGATGAACCGGTAGGAGATTCTTCTACCGAAGGGGAGGATGAGTATGTTGAGGCACTGAGGAGGCGCTACAGGCCGCGCGCAGTTGAGGATGATCGTAGGCGGTGGGAGTCTGGGATGAAGACGGATGTCCAAGAATTTCATGGCACCATTCAACAGGAAGAATTCTTGGAGTGGCTGACGTCAGTTGAAGAAGTCCTAGAATTCAATGGTGTGCCCGTCGACAAGCGTATGCAACTGGTTGCGACCAGATTCCGCAACAGGGCCACAGCTTTGTGGCAACAGAAGAAGTAGATGCGAAATAGGAATAGAAAGGCGAAGATCGCCTCGTGGGAGAAGATGAAAAAATACTTACGGGCTGAGTTCTTGCCTTACCACTTCCAACGCCTTATGTATCAGAGGTTGCAGAATCTGAGACAAGGTGCAAAGTCTGTATATGATTACATTACTGAGTTTTATCAATTAGTCGCTAGAAATGAACTGTAGGAGGCTAACGACCAATTAGTGGCGCGATATATTGGTGGACTGAGGGTGCAGATCCAAGATGTCGTCAACGTGTTTGATCCGGCTTCCTTATCTGCAGCGCACCAACGAGCATTGTTGGTGGAAAAATAACGGCGTCGGGGTGTGAGTAATGCTTCCAGTAATGTTAGTATTGGGACCGCCAATACTGGAGGTAATATCGCTGCAATTAACCCTGCTAGTCGCACAAACAAACCTAGCACTAGTGGGATTAAATGCTTCGATTGTTGCGAAGTCGGTCACAGGAAGTCAGAATGTAAAGGGAAGAAGGCTCTCTTTATTTAGAACAAAGAGGAAGACGAAAGGGAAGAGGCCAACATCACTGCAGAACCAGCGTTTGATACTTCTGACAACACAGAAGAGGAGGTCGTGACTGGAGATGTGGGTACTGCCTTAGTTGTAAGGCGTTCTTGTATAACTCCTATAGTTGTCAAAGATGATAATTGGCTGCGAAATAACATCTTTCAGTCCAAGTGTACCATCTTAGGCAAGGTGTGCAGGTTCATAATTGATGCAGGCGGTTGCGAGAATATCGCCTCAGTTGAAGTGGTTCAGATGTTGGGCCTTGCAACTGAACAACACCCCAGGCCCTACAAGCTAGCTTGGCCGAAGAAGGGTGGTGAAGTGAAGGTGTCGAATCGCGCCTTGTTGACTTTTTCTAATGGTGCTAACTTCAAGGATTCAGTTTGGTTTGATGTTATGGCTATGGATGCTTGCCACTTGTTACTGGGACGTCCTTGGCAGTTTGAAAGGGAAGTTGTGCATGATGGCAGAACCAATTAATACACCCTTATGTTCAAGGGAGAGAAGCTTGTGCTAGTACCCGCCAAGGACCCGGAGGAAGTTAAGCCTACTAAAGAATCTAGCAGTTTGTTGTATTTAGCAAGATTTGAAAATGAATTACAAGATTCAGAGGTAGTTTACATCTTGATGGGAAAGGAGGTAAATAGAGATGTTGATGTTCCTGAAGCTGCAATTCCTATTGTAAAGGAGTTTTGTAATGTTTTCCCTTATGAGATGCCATAAGGACTGCTACCATTGCGTGAAATTCAGCATCAGATTGACCTTGAACCTGGTGCGTCACTACATAATAGACCACACTACCGAATGAGTCTCAGTGAGCATGAGGAGTTGCGCAGACAGGTTGAAGACCAGTACTAACAATATGTAGATCAGAAGAAGCGTCACGTGGAGTTTGAAGTGGGTGACTTTATGTGGACAGTTCTCACTAAAGACCGATTCTCTGTGGGTGATTACAACAAATTGTCAGTTCGGAAGATTGGTCATGTGTGGGTTCTTGAGAAATGTAATCCTAATGCTTACAGATTGAAGTTGCCATGTCACATTCGCACGGCTGATGTATTTAATGTTAAGCATCTTGTTCCCTATTATAGGGATACGTCTGATGATGAAAATTCGAGGTCGAATTCTGTCCACCATAGGGAGAATGATGAATTCCAATAATTAGCTGGAAAATTTTTGTAAAAATATGAAGGAAAATATTAGAGGATGACATTTTAGTAATTTCCGCAAATGGCGAAGTTTGGGCGTTTGAGTTTTGGCGTTCCGGGGGTATGGGTTTATTGGAAACGGCGTGGAGATCACAACTCACGGCTATGCCTTGACTACGTCATTTTTCAGCGAAATTCCATCGTTTCGCCTTCCGAAACGGCAATTTTGCTATTTTAAGAAACTTTTGTTTCACTTATAACTTTCATTAGGAATTTCCGTTTTTATTTCCGTTTGCGGCGTTTGTTTCTATTTCTCGTTTAGTTTTCAGTTTAGTGCTTTTTAGAATTTGTACTATTTTTGACAAATTTTAGGGTTTCGCTATTTAAGCGATCTATTTGGTGTAATTTGTAATTTTTGGCTGAAATAAAAGAATATTTGAACTTTGGCTTATGTTCTGACCTATATCGAGTTGTTCGTGGATTCGTTCAACTGGTTTAGAAGATCTCCGCTGCGTCGGTTGGTATCAGAGCCTGTTTCGGCGTGATTGGAGAAATCATGTCGCCGAAGAGTAACCAGCAGCGTATCGAGGAGGTGTATGACCATGACAATCTGAATCGACAAATTGGCCAATTGATTGACCAACGTATTGACGCGGTGGTAGAACGATTAACTCCCAGAATCGATCAGTTGTTGGGTCAAAATATTGATCGTGTCTGTAACCATCGAAGGGAACATGTTGGTGATGAACCAGTATGAGATTTTTCTACCGATGGGGAGGATGAGTATGTTGAGGCACTGAGGAGGCGCTACAGGCCGCGTGCAGTTGAGGATGATAGCAGGCGGTGGGAGTCTGGGATGAAGACAGATGTCCCAGAATTTCATGGCACTTTTCAACCGGAAGAATTCTTGGACTAGCTGGCGTCAGTTGAAGAAGTCATAGAATTCAAAGGTGTGCTAGACGACAAGCATGTGCAACTGGTTGCGACCAGATTCCGCAACTGGGCCATAGCTTGGTGGCAACAGCAGAAGTTGATGCGGAATAGGAATGGAAAGGCGAAGATCGCTTCGTGGGAGAGGATAAAAAAATACTTACGGGCTCAGTTCTTGCCTTACAACTTCCAACGCCTTATGTATCAGAGGTTGCAGAATCCGAGACAAGGGGCAAAGTCAGTAGTTGATTACACTACTGAGTTTTATCAGTTAGTCGCTAGAAACGAACTGCAGAAGACTAACGACCAATTAGTGGCGCGATATATTAGTGGACTGAGGGTGCAGATCCAAGATGTCGTCAACATGTTTGATCCAGCTTCCTTATCTGCAGCGCACCAGCGAGCATTGTTGGTGGAGAAACAACAGCGTCGGGGTGTGAGTAATGCTTCCAGTAATGTTAGTATTTAGACAGCCAATACTGGAGGGAATATCGCTGCAATTAACCGTGCTAGTCACACAAACAGACCTAGCACTATCGGGATTAAATGCTTTGATTGTGGCAAAGTTGGTCACATGAAGTCAGAATGTAAAGGGAAGAAGGTTCTCTTTATTGAGAACGAAGAGGAAGACGAAGGGGAAGAGGCCAACATCACTGCAGAACCAGCGTTTGATACTTCTGACAACACAGAAGAGGAGGTCGTGACTAGAGATGTGGGTACGCCTTAGTTGTAAGGCGTTCTTGTATAACTCCTACAGTTGTCGCTGATGATAATTGGCTGCGAAATAACATCTTTCAGTCCAAGTGTACCATCTTAGGCAAGGTGTGCAGGTTCATGATTGATGCAGGCAGTTGCGAGAATATCGTCTCAGTTGAAGCGGTTCAGAAGTTGGGCCTTACAACTGAACAACACCCCAGGCCCTACAAGCTAGCTTAGCTGAAGAAGGGTGGTGAGGTGAAGGTGTCGAAACGCGCCTTGGTGACTTTTTCTATTGTTGCTAACTATAAGGATTCAGTCTGGTGTGATGTTATGGCTATAGATGTTTGCCACTTGTTACGGGGACGTCCTTTGCAGTTTGATAGGGAAGTTGTACATTTTGGCAGAACCAATAAATACACCCTAATGTTCAAAGGAGTGAAGCTTGTGCTAGTACCCGCCAAGGACCCGGAGGAAGTTAAGCCTACTAAAGAATCTAGCAGTTTTTTGTCTTTAGCAAGATTTGAAAAAGAATTACAAGATTCAGAGGTAGTTTACATCTTGATGGGAAAGGAGGTAGATAGAGATGTTGATGTTCCTGAAGCTGCAATTCCTATTGTGAAGGAGTTTTGTGATATTTTCCCTGATGAGATGCCAGAAGGACTGCCACCATTGTGTGATATTCAGCATCAGATTGACCTTGAACCTGGTGCGTCACTACATAATAGACCACACTACCGAATGAGTCTCAATGAGCATAAGGAGTTGCGCAGACAGGTTGAAGACAAGTACAAACAATATGCAGATCGGAAGAAGCGTCACGTGGAGTTTGAAGTGGGTGACTTTATGTGGACAGTTCTCACTAAAGTCCTATTCTCTTTAGGTGATTACAACAAATTGTCAGTTCGGAAGATCGGTCCCGTGGAGGTTCTTGAGAAAATTAATCCTAATGCTTACAGATTGAAGTTGCCAAGTCACATTCGCACGGCTGATGTATTTAATGTCAAGTATTTTGTTCCCTATTATAGGGATACGTCTGATTATGACAATTTGAGGGTGAATTCTGTCCACCATGTGGAGAATGATGAAGTCCAAGAATTATCTTGTAAATTCTAGGAAAAATATGATGGAAAATATGAGAGGATAACATTTTAGTAATTTCCGCAAATAGCGAAGTTTGGGCTTTTGAGTTTTGGCGTTCCGGGGTATGGGTTTATTGGAAACGGCGTGGAGATCACAACTCACGGCTACGCCGTGACTACGGCGTTTTTCGGCGAAATTCCATCGTTTCACCCTCCGAAAAGGCAATTTTGCTATTTTAAGAAACTTTTGTTTCACTTATAACTTTTATTAGAAATTTCCGTTTTTATTTCCATTTGCGGCGTTTGTTTCTTTTTCTCGTCAAGTTTTCATTTTAGGGCTTTTTAGACTTTTTACTATTTTTGACAAATTTTAGGGTTTCGCTATTTATGCGATCTATTGGGTGTAATTCGTAGTTTTTGGTTGAAATAAAAGAATTTTTTAACTTTGGCTTAAGTTCTGACCTAGATCGAGTTGTTTGTAGATTCGTTCAACTGGTTTAGAAGATCTCCGCTGCGTTAGTTGGTATCAGAGCCTGCTTCGGCGTGATTGGAGAAATCAAGCCGCCGAAGAGGAACCAGCAGCGTATCGAGGAGGTGTATGACCGTGACAATCTGAATCGACAAATTGGTCAATTTATTGACCAACGCATGGACGCGGTGGTAGAACGATTAACTGCCAGAATCGATCGATTGTTGGGTCAAAATATTGATCGTGTCCGTAACCATCGAAGGGAACCTATTGGTGATGAACGAGTAGGAGATTCTTCTACCGAAGGGGAAGATGAGTATGTTGAGGCACTGAGGAGGCGCTACATGCCGCGTGTAGTTGAGGATGATCGCAGGCGGTGGGAGTCTGAGATAAAGACGGATGTCCAGAATTTCATGACAACCTTCAACCGGAAGAATTCTTGGACTGGCTGACGTCAGTTCAAGAAGTCCTAGAATTCAAAGGTGTGCCTGACGACGAGCGTGTGCAACTGGTTGCGACCAGATTCCGCAACAGGGCCACAGCTTGGTGGCAACAGCAGAAGTTGATGCGGAATAGGAAAGGAAAGGCGAAGATCACCGCGTGGGAGAAAATGAAAAAATACTTACGGGCTGAGTTCTTGCCTTACAACTTTCAACGCCTTATGTATCAGAGGTTGCAGAATCTGAAACAAGGAGCAAAGTCAGTAGATAATTACGCTACTGAGTTTTATCAGTTAGTCACTACAAACGAACTGCAGGAGACTAACGACCAATTAGTGAGGCGATAAATTGGTAGACTGAGGGTGCAGATCCAAGATTTCGTCAACATGTTTGATCCGGCTTCTTTATCTGCAGCGCACCAGCAAGCATTGTTGGTATAGAAACAACAGCGTCGGGGTGTGAGTAATGCTTCCAGTAATGTTAGTATTGGGACTGCCAATTCTGGAGGTAATATCACTGCAATTAACCTTGCTAGTCGCACAAACAGACCTAACACTAGTGGGATTAAATGCTTCGGTTGTAGCGAAGTTGGTCACAGGAAGTCAGAATGTAAAGGGAAGAAGGCTCTATTTATTTAGAACGAAGAGGGAGACGAAGGGGAAGAGGCCAACATCACTGCTGAACCAGCGTTTGATACTTCCGACAACACAGAAGAAGAGGTCGTGACTGGAGATGTGGGTACTGCCTTAGTTGTAAGGCGTTCTTGAATGACTTTTAGAGCTTTCGCTGATGATAAGTGGCTGTGGAATAACATCTTTCAGTCCAAGTGTACAATTTTAGGCAAGGTGTGCAGGTTCATGATTGATGCAGGCAGTTGCGAGAATATCGTCTCGGCAGAAGCGGTTCAGAAGTTGGGCCTTGCAACTGAACAACACCCCAGACCCTACAAGCTAGCTTAGCTGAAGAAGGGTGGTGAGGTGAATGTATCGAAGCGCGCCTTGGTGACTTTTTCTATTAGTACTAACTACAATGATTCAGTTTGGTGTGATGTTGTGGTTATGGATGCTTGCCACTTGTTACTGCGACGTCCTTAGCAGTTTGATAGGGGAGTTGTGCATGATGGCAGAACCAATAAATACACCCTTATGTTCAAGGGAGTGAAGATTGTGCTAGTACCCGCCAAGTACCCGGAGGAAGTTAAGCCTACTAAAGAATCTAGCAGTTTGCTGTCTTTAGCAAGATTTGAAGATGAATTACAAGATTCAGAGGTAGTTTACATCTTGATGGGAAATGAGGTAGATAGAGATGTTGATGTTCCTGAATCTGCAATTCCTATTGCGAATGTGTATTGTGATATTTTCCCTGATGAGATGCCAGAAGGACTACCACCATTACGTGATATTCAGTATCAGATTAACTTTGAACCTGGTGCATCAGTACATAATAAACCACACTACCGAATGAGTCTCTGTGAGAATTAGGAGTTGCGCAGAGAGGTTGAAGACAAGTATAAACAATATGCAGATCGGAAGAAGCGTCACGTGAAGGTTGAAGTGGGTGACTTTATGTGGAAAATTCTCACTAAAGACTGATTCTTTGTGGGTGATTACAACAAATTGTCAGTTCGAAAGATTGGTCCTGTGCAGGTTTTTGAGAAAATAAATCCTAATGCTCAAAGATTGAAGTTGGCAAGTTACATTCGCACGGCTGATGTATTTAATGTTAAGCATCTTGTTCCCTATTATATGGATACGTCTGATGATGACAATTTGAGGGCGAATTATGTCCACCATGTGGAGAATGATGAAGTCCAAGAATTAGCTTTTAAATTCTTGGAAAAATATGATGGAAAATATGAGAGGATGACATTTTAGTAATTTCCGCAAATGGCGAAGTTTGGGCGTTTAAGTTTTGGCATTCCGGGGGTATGGGTTTATTGGAAACGGCGTGGAGATTACAACTCACAGCTATGCTGTGACTACAGCGTTTTTCGGCGAAATTCCATCGTTTCGCCCTCCGAAACGTCAATTTTGCTATTTTAAGAAACTTTATTTTCACTTATAACTTTCATTAGGAATTTCCGTTTTTATTTCCGTTTGCGGCGTTTGTTTCTATTTCTCGTCAAGTTTTCACTTTAGGGTTTTTAGACTTTTTACTATTTTTGGCAAATTTTAGGGTTTCGCTATTTAAGCGATCTATTGGGTGTAATTCGTAGTTTTTGGCTGAAATAAAAGAATTTTCGAACTTTGGCTTAAGTTCTGACCTAAATCGAGTTGTTTGTGGATTCGTTCAACTGGTTTAGAAGATCTCCGCTGCGTCAGTTGGTATCAGAGCCTGCTTCAGCGTGATTCGAGAAATCATACCGCCGAAGAGGAACCAGCAGCGTATCGAGGAGGTGTATAACCGTGACAATCTGAATCGACAAATTGGCCAATTGATTGACCAACGCATGGACGCGGTTGTAGAACGATTAATTGCTAGAATCGATTAGTTGTTGGGTCAAAATATTGATCGTGTCCGTAACCATCGAAGGGAACCTGTTGGTGATAAACCAGTAGGAGATTCTTCTACAGAAGGGGAGGATGAGTATGTAGAGGCACTGAGGAGGCGCTACAGGCCGCGTGCAGTTGAGGATGATCGCAGGCGGTGGGAGTCTAGGATGAAGACGGATGTCCTAGAATTTCATGACACCCTTCGATCGGAAGAATTCTTGGACAGGCTGACGTCAGTTCAAGAAGTCATAGAATTCAAAGGTGTGCCCGACGACAAGCGTGTGCAACTGGTCGCGACCAGATTCCGCAACATGGCCACAGCTTGGTGGCAACAGCAGAAGTTGATGCGGAATAGGAATGGGAAGTCGAAGATCACCTTGTGGGAGAAGATGAAAAAATACTTACGGGCTGAGTTCTTGCATTGCAACTTCCAACGCCTTATGTATCAGAGGTTGTAGAATCTGAGACAAGGGGCAAAGTCAGTAGATGATTACGCTACTGAGTTTTATCTGTTAGTCGCTAGAAACGAACTCCAAGAGACTAACGACCAATTAGTGACGTGATATATTGGTGGACTGAGGGTGCAGATCCAAGA
Organism: Stephania yunnanensis; assembly: GCA_039657365.1. NCBI lineage: Eukaryota > Viridiplantae > Streptophyta > Magnoliopsida > Ranunculales > Menispermaceae > Stephania > Stephania yunnanensis. The sequence continues at coordinate 23,419,962 of CM077583.1, forward strand.
TGTCGTCAACATGTTTGATCCGGCTTCCTTATCTGCAGCGCACCAGCGAGCATTGTTGGTTGAGAAACAACAGCGTCGGTGTGTGAGTAATGCTTCCAGTAATATTAGTTTTGGGACCGCCAATACTGGAGGTAATATCGCAGCAATTAACGCTGCTAGTCGCACAAACAGACCTAATAATAGTGGGATTAAATGCTTCGGTTGTTGCGAAGTTAGTCACAGGAAGTCAGAATGTAAAGGGAAGAAGGCTCTCTTTATTTAGAACGAAGAGGAAGACGAAGGGGAAGATGCCAACATCACCGCAGAACCAGCGTTTGATACTTCTGACAAAACAGAACAGAAGCTCGTGACTGGAGATGTGGGTACAGCCTTAGTTGTAAGGCGTTCTTATATGACTCCTACAGCTGTCGCTGATGATAAGTGGCTGCGGAATAAAATCTTTCAATCCAAGTGTACCATTTTAGGCAAGGTGTGCAGGTTCATGATTGATGGAGGCAGTTGCGATAATATCATCTCAGTTGAAGCGGTTCAGAAGTTGGGCCTTGCAACTTAACAACACCCCAGGCCCTACAAGCTAACTTGGCTGAAAAAGGGTGGTGAGGTTAAGGTGTCGAAGCGCGCCTTGGTGACTTTTTCTATTGGTGCTAACTACAAGGATTCAGTCTGGTGTGATGTTGTGGCTATGATTGCTTGCCGCTTGTTACTGGGACGTCCTTGGCAGTTTGATAGGGGAGTTGTGGATGATGGCAGAACCAATAAATACACCCTTTTGTTCAAGGGAGTGAAGATTGTGCTAGTACCCGCCAAGGACCCGGAGGAAGTTAAGCCTATTAAAGAATCTAGCAGTTTGCTGTCTTTAGCAAGATTTGAAGATGAATTACAAGATTCAGAGGTAGTTTACATCTTGATGGGAAAGGAGGTAAATAGAGATGTTGATGTTCCTGAAGCTGCAATTCCTATTGTGAAGGAGTTTTGTGATATTTTCCCTGATGAGATGCCAGAAGGACTGCCACCATTGCGTGATATTCAGCATCAGATTGACCTTGAACCTAGTGCGTCATTAAATAATAGACCACACTACCGAATGAGTCTCGGTGAGCATGAGGAGTTGCGCGGACAGGTTGAAGACAAGTACAAACAATATGCAGATCGGAAGAAGCGTCACGAGGAGTTTGAAGTGGGTGACTTTATGTGGACAGTTCTCACTAAAGACCTATTCTCTTTGGGTGATTACAACAAATTGTCGGTTCGGAAGATTGGTCCTGCGGAGGTTCTTAAGAAAATTAATCCTAATGCTTACAGATTGAAGTTGCTAAGTCACATTCGCACGGCTGATGTATTTAATGTCAAGCATATTGTTCCCTATTATGGGGATACGTTTGATGATGACAATTCGACGGCGAATTCTGTCCACCATGGGGAGAATGATGAAGTCCAAGAATTAGCTTGTAAATTCTTGAAAAAATATGATGGAAAATATGAGAGGATGGCATTTTAGTAATTTCCGCAAATGGCGAAGTTTGGGCGTTTGAGTTTTGGCGTTCCGGGGGTATGGGTTTATTGGAAACGGCGTGGAGATCACAACTCACTGCCGCGCAGTGACTACGACATTTTTCGGCGAAATTCCATCGTTTCGTCCTCCGAAACGACAATTTTGCTATTTTAATAAACTTTTGTTTCACTTATAACTTTCATTAGGAATTTTTATTTTTATTTCCGTTTGCGGCGTTTGTTTCGATTTCTCGTTTAGTTTTCAGTTTAGGGCTTTTTAGACTTTTTACAATTATTGGCAAATTTTATGGTTTCGCTATTTAAGCGATCTATAGGGTGTAATTCGTAGTTTTTTGCTGAAATAAAAGAATTTTTAAACTTTGGCCTAAGTTCTGACTTAGATCGAGTTGTTCGTGGATTCGTTTAACTGGTTTAGAAGATCTCCGCAGCGTTAGTTGGTATCAGAGTCTGCTTCAGCGTGATTGGAGAAATCATGTCGCCGAAGAGGAACCAGCAGCGTATTGAGGATGTGTATGACCGTGACAATCTGAATCGACAAATTGGCCAATTGATTGACCAACGCATGGACGCGGTGGTAGAACAATTAACAACCAGAATCGATCAGTTGTTGGGTCAAAATATTGATCGTGTCCGTAACCATCGAAGGGAACCTGTTGGTGATGAACCAGTAGGAGATTCTTCTACCGAAGGGGAGGATGAGTATATTGAGGCACTGAGGAGGCGCTACAGGTCGCGTGCAGTTGAGGATGATCTCAAGCGGTGGGAGTTTGGGATGAAGACGGATGTCCCAGAATTTCATGGCACCATTCAACTGGAAGAATTCTTGGAATGGAAGCCGTCAGTTGAATAAGTCTTATAATTCAAAGGTGTGCCCGACGACAAGCGTGTGCAACTGATTGCAACCAAATCCCGCAACAGTGCCATAGCTTGGTGGCAACAACAGAAGTTGATGGGGAATAGGAATGGAAAGGCGAAGATCACCTCGTGGGAGAAGATGAAAAAATACTTACGGCCGAGTTCTTGCCTTACAACTTCCGACGCCTTATTTATCGAGAGGTTGCGAGAATCTGAGACAAGGGGCAAAGTCAGTAGATGATTACACTACTGAGTTTTATCAGTTAGTTGCTAGAAACGAACTGCAGTAGACTAACGACCAATTAGTGGCGTGATATATTGGTGGACTGAGGGTGCAGATCCAAGATGTCGTCAACATATTTTGTAACGGCCTGAAAAATTGGCTTGTGTCACGTGTCAAGTCAAGGTCATATGTGGGACCCACTCGTCAAAATACGTATGTCCGAATCCTATTTGGGAGGAAAAGGCAAATTATGCGAGGGAATTCGGTGAGTCGAAACATGAACAAGGACGCGCATCGAGTCGCGTGCCGACGTGTGACCGAAATAGTGGCTCTATGTGTTGTTAAAATATACATTGGATGTCTCATGATGCGTGTAGCGCGAGTATTAAGATTTCGAAATGAGGTGGGTTGGTGCCTCGAGATGTGCGTTGCACGAATCTCGAGGAAAATGAAAGAGATATGGATAAGGAGAAAAGAAATAATATATATATTATATGATATATATATATATTATATTATATTATATTATATATAAAGGAGAAGAGATAAGATTGAAAGAAAAAAAAAAAAAAAAAGAAAAAAAAAAAGATCGGGGAGAGCACGAACGAGCAGAAGAGAAGGAAAGAAAAAAAGTGATCGAGAGAGGAGAAAAAGAGGAAGGAGAAGACCACCTAGAGAGGGAGGGTCGGCGAGGGCGCCGGATCCGGGACGACGCCGGCAGACGGCTCGCGGAGGTCACGCGCGGCTGTGAGGCCGAGGACGGTGGCGGCGGCAGCAACGTGCGCAACGTGCGCGCGAGGCGCGGACGATGGGGTCGCGCGGCTCGCGCGGGAGACGACACGAGGAGGCGCGGTGGCGGCGCGCGAGAGGCGCGATGTGCAGAAAGCGTAACGCCCGCAGCGCACGACGGTGGTTGCGCGCGGCGGCGGGGCTCACTACGCGGTGGAGACGACGGAGCGGCATGCGTGGGAGACGACAGCGAACGGCGGCGCGGCGGTGGGTCGCGTAGCGACAATGGCAAGCGGAGAAGCAGCGGCGGCGGCGGCGGAGACGGCGGTGGCCGGAGGTGGCTGCGGTGGCGGTGGCCGCAGCGGCGCGCATCGGCAGCAAGCAGCTTCGATGGCGCGATGGCGCGGATTTCGATCGGTTGACGAAATCGCGACGACGCGATAGAGGTGATTGTTATTCACCTAAATTGAGTTGTGAATTGAATGATTTTTAGTAAAATAGACTTAAAATGTTTAAATAGACACCAGGGACTAGGAGTCGTGTGTCGGATGCGTAAATCGAGACGCGAACGAGACGTTTTGAGGTTCGCATTTTTCGAGGTAAGTAAACGAGCTAGGGATCTATATAGTATTGCATGGTTATCCATTGACTGTTGTTATTTAATGTTTTGTGATAACTTATTGTTTTTCGCTGCAAAATTATGCCCAACTATGCCCATATGTGTAGTTCGCTGGGGTTAACTCGCTCGCACACACATACGGGGGAAACATAGAAGATGTATATGTCTTTCAGAGTAATTAGGGAGGCATATACATCTACATTGGGAGTGAAAGTACTATGCCCATATGTGTAGTTCGCTGGGGTTAACTCGCTCGCACACACATATGGGGGAAACATAGAAGATGTATATGTCTTTCAGAGTAATTGGGGAGGCATATACATCCACCTTGGGAGTATCACTCGTTGATGGATTGTTTACGGTCTTGTATATTCATTCGTGTTTATTTCTTTCGTTTTGCATGAATTTGGTGCTTTGGATATCATGAACTGTTGCTTTGGATATCATGAACTGTTGCTTTTGATGTCATGAACTGTTGCTTTGGATATCATGAACTGTTGCTTTGGATATTGTGAAATGTCGTATATATGTCCCTCTTGGATTTACTTACCTAGGCTCGTCATTCTTATGTTCGATCGAGTGCAAGCACGCGGACGAGTAGCGAGAGGAAATGCTCCATGGCTAGGTGAAACTTTTGTATATTCCTCTCCTCGATGATATTTCTTGGGTTCCACAATTAGGTTGCCTAACTCCCGATCTTTTTGTTGAGTTATGTATTAGTTGCTTCCGCTAAATTTGTAAATCTTGAATAAAATATTAATAACTCAACTTAAAATTGTGAATTGACTGAATATGATGGATTGGAAGGCTGACTAGGTCCGCGTTGACCTTGCGAGACGGGCTAGGGGGCGGGGCCCAATTTGTGAAAAATTGGGGCCGTCACATGTTTGATCCGGCTTCCTTATCCGTAGCGCGCCAGGGAGCATTGTTGGTGGAGAAACAACAACGTCGGTATGTAAGTAATGTGTCCTGTAATGTTAGTATTGGGACAGCCGATACTGGAGGTAATATCGCTTCAATTAACCCTGCTAGTCGCACAAACAAACCTAGCACTAGTGGGATTAAATGCTTTGGTCGTGGCAAACTTGGTCATAGGAAGTCAGAATGTAAAGGGAAGAAGGCTCTATTTATTGAGAACGAAGAGGAAGACGAAGGGGAAGAGGCCAACATCAGCTGCAGAACCATCGTTTGATACTTCGACAACACGAGAAGAGGAGGTCGTGGATTTGGAGATGTGGAGTGCGCCTTAGTTGTAAGGCGTTCTTGTATGACTCATAGAAAGTCGGCGATGATGAGTTCTTTGCAGAATAACATCTTTTAGTCCAAGTTTACAATCTTAGGCAAGGTGTGCGGGTTCATGATTGATGCGGGCGATTGCGAGAATATCGTTTCGATTGAAGCGAGTTTAGAAGTTGGGCCTTGCAATCGAACAACACCCCAGCCCTACAAGCTAGCTTGGTGAAAAATGGTGGTAAGGTGAAGGTGTCGAAGCGCGCCTTGGTGACTTTTTCAATTGGTGCTAACTATAAGGATTCATTACGGGTGTGATGTTGTGGCTATTGATGCTTGCCACTTGTTACGAGGATGTCCTTGGCGGTTTGATAGGGGAGTTGTGAATGATGGCAGAACCAATAAATACACCTTATGTTCAAGGGAGTGAATATTGTGCTTGTACCGACCAAGGACCGGAGGAAGTTAAGCCTACTAAAGAATCTAGCGGTTCTTGTCTTTGGCAAGATTTGAAGATAAATTACAAGATTTAGAGGTAGTTTACATCTTGATGGGAAAGGAGGTAGATAGAGATGTTAATGTTCCTGAAGAAATTTGCAATTCCTATTGTGAAGGAGTTTTGTGATATTTTCCCGATGAGGTGCGGAAGGATTTCGCCACCATTGCGTGATATTCAAGATCGATTGACCTTGAACCTAGTGCGTCACTACATAATAGACCACACGATCGAATGAGTCTCAGTAAGCATGAGGAGTTGCGCAAACAGATTGAAGACTAGTACAAACAATATGCAGATCGGAAGTAGCGTCACGTGGAGTTTGAAGTAGGTGACTTTATGTGGACAGTTCTCACTTAAGACCGATTCTCTGTGGGTGATTACAACAAATTGTCAGTTCGGAAGATTGGTCCTGTGCAGGTTCTTGAGAAAATTAATCCTAATGCTCACAGATTGAAGTTACCAAGTCACATTCGCACGGCTGATGTATTTAATGTTAAGCATCTTGTTCCCTATTATAAGGATACGTCTGATGATGACAATTCGAAGGCGAATGCTGTCCACCATGGGGAGAATGATGAAGTCCAAGAATTAGCATGTAAATTCTTGGAAAAATATGACGGAAAATATGAGAGGAAGGCATTTTAGTATTTTCCGCAAATGTCGAAGTTTGGGCGTTTGAATTTTGGCGTTCCGGGGGTATGAGTTTATTGGAAACGACGTGGAGATCATAACTCACGGCTACGCCGTGACTACGGCATTTTTCGGCGAAATTCCATCGTTTCGCCCTCCGAAACGGCAATTTTGCTATTTTATGAAACTTTTGTTTCACTTATAACTTTCATTAGGAATTTTCATTTTTATTTCCGTTTGCGGCTTTTGTTTCTATTTCTCGACAAGTTTTCAGTTTAGGGCTTTTTAGACTTTTTACTATTTTTGGCAAATTTTAGGGTTTCGCTATTTAAGCGATCTATTAGGTGTAATTCGTAGTTTTTGGCTGAAATAAAAGAATTTTTGAACTTTGGCATAAGTTCTGACCTAGATCGAGTTGTTCGTGGATTCGTTCAACTGGTTTAGAAGATTTCCGCTGCGTCAGTTGGTATCGGAGCCTGCTTCAGCGTGATTGGGGAAATCATGCCGCCGAAGAGGAACCAGCAACGTTTCGAGGAGGTGTATGACCGTGACAATCTGAATCGACAAATTGGCCAATTGATTGACCAACGCATGGACGCGGTGGTAGAACAATTAGCTGCCAGAATCGATCAGTTGTTGGGTCAAAATATTGATCGTGTCCGTAACCATCAAAGGTAACCTGTTGGTGATGAACCAGTAGGAGATTCTTCTACCGAAGGGGAGGATGAGTATGTAGAGGCACTGAGGAGGGGCTAAAGGCCGCGTGCAGTTGAGGCAGATCGCAGGCGGTGGGAGTCTGAGAAGAAGACGGATGTCCCAGAATTTCATGACACCCTTCAACCAGAAGAATTCTTGAACTGGCTAACGTCAGTCGAAGAAGTCATAGAATTCAAAGGTGTGCCCGACGACAAGCGTGTGCAACTGGTTGCAACCAGATTCCGCAACAGGGCCACAGCTTGGTGGCAACAGCAGAAGTTGATGCGGAATATGAATGGAAAAGCGAAGATCACCTCGTGGGAGAAGATGAAAAAATACTTACGGGCTGAGTTCTTGCATTACAACTTCCAACGCATTATTTATCAGAAGTTGCAGAATCTGAGACAAGGGGCAAAGTCAGTATATGATTACACTAATGAGTTTTATCAGTTAGTCGCTAGAAACGAACTACAGGAGACTAACGACCAATTAGTGGTGTGATATATTGGTGGACTGAGGGCGCAGATCCAAGATGTCGTCCATATGTTTGATCCGGCTTCTTTATCAGCAACGCACCAGCGAGCATTGTTGGTGGAGAAACAACAGCGTCGGTGTGTAAGTAATGCGTCTAGTAATGTTAGTATTGGGACAGCCAATACTGGAGGTAATATCGCTGCAATTATCTCTGCTAGTCGCACAAACAGACCTAGCACAAGTGGGATTAAATGCTTCGGTTGTAGCGAAGTTGGTCACAGGAAGTAAGAATGTATAGGGAAGAAGGCTCTCTTTATTGAGAACGAAGAGGAAGACGAAGAGGAAAAAGCCAACATCACTGCAGAACCAGCGTTTCATACTTCTGACAACAAAGAAGAGGAGGTCGTGATTGGAGATGTGGGTACTGCCTTAGTTGTAAGGCGTTCTTGTATGACTCCTACAGTTATCGCTGATGAAGAGTTGCTGCGAAATAACATCTTTCAGTCCAAGTGTACCATCTTAGGCAAGGTGTGCAGGTTCATAATTGATGCAGGCGGTTGCGAGAATATCGCCTCAGTTGAAGTGGTTCAGATGTTGGTGACTTTATGTGGACAATTCTCATTAAAGACCGATTCTCTGTGGGTGATTACAACAAATTGTCAGTTCGGAAGATTGGTCCTGTGGAGGTTCTTGAGAAAATTAATCCTAATGCTTACAGATTGAAGTTGTCAAGTCACATTCGCTCGGCTGATGTATTTAATGTCAAGCATCTTGTTCCCTATTATGGGGATACGTCTGATGATGACAATTTGAGAGCGAATTTTGTCCACCATGGGGAGAATGATGAAGTCCAAGAATTAGCTTGTAAATTCTTGGAAAAATATGATGGAAAATATGAGAGGATGGCATTTTAGTAATTTCAGCAAATGGCGAAGTTTGGGCATTTGAGTTATGGCGTTCCGGGGGTATGGGTTTATTGAAAACGGCGTGGAGATCACAACTCACAGTTGTGACTACGGCGTTTTTCGGCGAAATTCCATCGTTTCGCCCTCCGAAACCGCAATTTTGCTATTTTAAGAAACTTTTGTTTCACTTATAACTTTCATTAAGAATTTCCGTTTTTTGTTCCGTTTGCGACGGTTGTTGCAAATTTTAGGGTTTCGCTATTTAAGCGATCTATTAGGTGTAATTCGTAGTTTTTGGCTAAAATAAAAGAATTTTTTAACTTTTGCTTAAGTTCTGACCTAGATCGAGTTGTTCGTGGATTCGTTCAACTGGTTTAGAAGATCTCCGCTGCGTTAGGTTGAATCAGAGCCTGCTTCAGCGTAATTGGAGAAATCATGCCGCCGAAAAAGAACCAACAGCGTATCGAGGAGGTGTATAACCGTGACAAACTGAATCGACAAATTAGGCAATTGATTGACCAATGCATGGACGCGGTGGTAGAACGATTAACTGCCAGAATCGATCAGTTGTTGGGTCAAAATATTGATCGTGTCCATAACCATCGAAGGGAACCAATTGGTGATGAACCAGTAGGAGATTCTTCTACCGAAGGGGAGGATGAGTATGTGGAGGCACTGAGGAGGCGCTACAGGGCGCGTGCAGTTGAGGATGATCGCGGGCGGTGGGAGTCTAAGATGATGACGGATGTCCCAAAATTTCATGGCACCCTTCAACCGGAAGAATTCTTGGGTGGCTAACGTCGGTTGAAGAAGTCCTAGAATTCAAAGGTGTGCCCGTCGACAAGCGTATGCAACTGGTTGCGACCAGATTCCGCAACAGGGCTACAGCTTTATGGCAACAACAGAAGTTGATGAGGAATAGGAATAGAAAGGCGAAGATCGCCTCGTGGGAGAAGATAAATAAATACTTACGGGCCGAGTTCTTGCCTTACAACTTCCAACGCCTTATATATCAGAGGTTGCAGAATCTGAGACAAGGGGCAAAGTCATTAGATGATTACACTACTTAGTTTTATCAGTTAGTCACTAGAAACGAACTGAAGGAGACTAACGACCAATTAGTGACGCGATATATTGGCGGACTGAGGGTGCAGATCCAAGATGTCGTCAACATGTTTGATTCGGCTTCCTTATCTGCGGCACACCAGCGAGCATTGTTGGTTGAGAAACAACAGCGTCGGTTTGTGAGTAATGCTTCCAATAATGTTTGTATTGGGACTGTCAATACTGGAGGTAATAACGCAGCAAATTAACCCTGCTAGTCGTCGAAACAGACCTAACACTAGTGGGATTAAATGTTTCGGTTGTTGCGAAGTTGGTCACAGGAAGTCAAAATGTAAAGGGAAGAAGGCTCTATTTATTTAGAACGAAAAGGAAGACGAAGGGGAAGAGGCCAACATCACAGCAGAACCTGCGTTTGATACTTCTTACAACAAAGAAAAGGAGGTCGTGATTTGGAGATGTAGATCTACGCCTTAGTTGTAAGGCGTTCTTGTATGACTCCTATAGTTGTCGCTGATGATAAGTAGCTGCGGAATAACATCTTTCAGTTCAAGTGTACCATATTAGGCAAAGTGTGCAGGTTCATGATTGAAGGAGGCAGTTGCGAGAATATCGTCTCGGTTGAAGCGGTTCAGAAGTTGGGCCTTGCAAGTGAACAACACCCAAGGCCCTACAAGCTAGCTTTTTAGAAGAAGGGTGGTGAGGTGAAGGCGTCGAAGCGCGCCTTGGTGACTTTTCTATTTGTGCTAACAACAAGGATTCGATCTGGTGTGATGTTGTGGCTATGGATGCTTGCCACTTGTTCTTGTGACGTCCTTGGCGATTTGATAGGGGAGTTGTGCATGATGGCGAACTAATAAATACACCCTTATCTTCAAGGAGTGAAGATTGTGCTAGTACCCACCAAGGAGCCGGAGGAAGTTAAGCCTACTAAAAAATCTAGCGAGTTTGGTGTCTTTAGCAAGATTCGATGATGAATTACAAGATTCGAGAGGTAGTTTACATCTTGATGGGAAATGATGTAGATAGAGATGTTGATCTTCCTGAAAGTTGCAATTCCTATTGTGAAGGGGTTTTGTGATGTTTTCCACGATGAGATGCCGAAGAAGCGCCACCATTACGTGATATTCACCATCGATTAACCTTGAACCTAGTGCGTCACTACATAATAGACCACACTACCGAATAAGTCTCCGTGAGCATGAGGAGTTGCGCAGACAGGTTGACGACAAGTACAAACAATATGTAGATCAGAAGAAGCGTCACGTGGAGTTTGAAGTAGGTGACTTTATGTGGACAGTTCTCACTAAAGACCGATTCTCCGTGGACGATTTCAACAAATTGTCAGTTCGGAAGATTGGTCCTATTGAGGTTCTTGAGAAAATTAATCCTAATGCTTACAGATTGAAGTTGTCAAGTTATATTCGCACGGCTGATGTATTTAATGTCAAGCATCTTGTTCCCCAATTATGGGGATACGTCTGATAATGACAATTTTAGGGCGGATTCTGTCCACCATGAGGAGAATGATGAAATCCAAGAATTAGCTTGTAAATTTTTGGAAAAATACGATGGAAAATATGAGAGGATGGCATTTTAGTAATTTCCGCAAATGGCGAAGTTTGGGCGTTTGAGTTTTGGCGTTCCGGGGGTATGGGTTTATTGGAAACGGCGTGGAGATCACAACTCACGGCTACGCCGTGACTACGGCGTTTTTCGGCGAAATTCCATCGTTTCGCCCTTCGAAACGGTAATTTTGCTATTTTAAGAAACTTTTATTTCACTTATAACTTTCATTAGAAATTTTCGTTTTTATTTTCGTTTGCGGTGTTTGTTTCTATTTCTCGTCTATTTTTCAGTTTATGGCTTTTTAAACTTTTTACTATTTTTGGAAAATTTTAGGGTTTCGATATTTAAGCGATTTATTGGGTGTAATTCGTAGTTTTTGGTGAAATAAAAGAATTTTGAACTTTAACTTAAGTTCAAGTAGATCGAGTTGTTCGTGGATTCGTTTAACTGTTTTAGAAGATCTCTCATTGCGTCGGTTGGTATTAGAGTCTCGCTTCATCGTGATTGGAGAAATAATGCCGTAGAAGAGGAACCAAGACGTATCGAGGAGGTGTATGACCGTGACAATCTGAATCGGCAAATTGGCCAATAGATTGACCAACGCATGGACGACGTGGTAGAACGATTAACGCGCCATAATCGATCGGTTGTCGGGTCAAAATATTGATCGTGTCCGTAACCATCGAAGGGAACCTGTTGGTGATGAACCGATAGGAGATTCTTCTACCGAAATGGATGATGAGTATGTTGAGGCACCGAGGAGGCGCGCTACAGCGCGTGCGTGCGATTGAGGATGATCGCGGGCGGTGGGAGTATGGGATGAAAACGGATGTCCAAGAATTTCATGGTACCATTCAACGGAAGAATTCTTGGACTTGCGACGTCGATTGAAGAAGTCCTAGAATTCAAAGGTGTGCCCGTTGACAAGCGTATGCAAGCTGGTTGCGACAAGATTCGCAACGAGCTACGACTTTATCGCAACAGCAGAAGTTGATGCGGAATAGGAATGGAAAGGCGAAGATCGCCTCGTGGGAGAATATGAAATAATACTTACGGGCCGAGTTCTTGCCTTACAACTTCCACCGCCTTATGTATCAGAGGTTGCAGAATCTGTGACAAGGGGCAAAGTCAGTAGATGATTACACTACTGAGTTTTATCAGTTAGTCACTAGAAACGAACTGAAGGAGACTAACGACCAATTAGTGACGCGATATATTGGCGGGTGAGGTGCGAGATCCAAGATGTCGTCAACGTGTTTGATTCGGCTTCCTTATCTACAGCGCAACAGCGAGCATTGTTGGTTGAGAAACAACAGCGTCGGGGTGTGAGTAATGCTTCCAATAATGTTTGTATTGGGACTGCCAATACTGGAGGTAATAACGCTGCAATTAACCCTGCTAGTCGCAGAAACAGACCTAACACTAGTGGGATTAAATGCTTCGGTTGTCGCGAAGTTGGTCACAGGAAGTCAGAATGTAAATGGAAGAAGGCTCTATTTATTTAGAACGAAGAGGAAGACGAAGGGGAAGAGGCCAACATCACAGCAAAACCTGCGTTTGATACTTCTTATAACAAAGAAGAGGAGGTCGTGACTGGAGATGTGGGTACTGCCTTAGTTGTAAGGCGTTCATGTATGACTCCTATAGCTGTCGCTGATGATAAGTAGCTGCGGAATAACATCTTTCAGTCCAAGTGTATCATATTAGGCAAGGTGTGCAGTTTCATTATTGAAGGAGGCAGTTGCGAGAATATTGTCTCAATTGAAGCGGTTCAGAAGTTGGGCCTTTCAAGTGAACAACACCCAAGGTCCTACAAGCCAGCTTTGCCGAAGAAGGGTGGTGAGGTGAAGCGTCGAAGCGCGCCTTGGTGACTTTTTCTATTGATGCTAACTACAAGGATTCAGTATGGTGTGATGTTGTGGCTATGGATGCTTGCCACTTGTTACTTGGACGTCCTTGGCAGTTTGATAGGGGAGTTGTGCATGATGGCAGAACTAATAAATACACTCTTATTTTCAAGGGAGTGAAGATTGTGCTAGTACCCGCCAAGGACCCGGAGGAAGTTAAGCCTACTAAAGAATCTAGCAGTTTGCTGTCTTTAGCAAGATTTGAAGATGAATTACAAGATTCAGAGGTAGTTTACATCTTGATGGGAAATGATGTAGATAGAGATGTTGATGTTCCTGAAGCTGCAATTCCTATTGTGAAGGAGTTTGTGATGTTTTCCCTGATGAGATACCTGAAGGACTGCCACCATTACGTGATATTCAGCCATCAGATTAACCTTGAACCTAGTGTGTCACTACATAATAGACCACACTACCGAATAGGTCTCTGTGAGCATGAGGAGTTGCGCAGACAGGTTGACGACAAGTACAAACAATATGTAGATAAGAAGAAGCGTCACGTGGAGTTTGAAGTAGGTGACTTTATGTGGACAGTTCTCACTAAAGACCGATTCTCTGTGGGTGATTTCAACAAATTGTCAGTTCGGAAGATTGGTCCTGTTGAGGTTCTTGAGAAAATTAATCCTAATGCTTACAGATTGAAGTTGCCAAGTCACATTCGCTCGGCGGATGTATTTAATGTCAAGCATCTTGTTCCCCAATTATTGGGATTCGTCTGATGATGACAATTCGAGGGCGAATTCTGTCCACAATGAGGAGAATGATGAAGTCCAAGAATTAGCTTGTAAATTTTTGGAAAAATATGATGGAAAATATGAGAGGATGGCATTTTAGTAATTTCTGCAAATGGCGAAGTTTGGGCATTTGAGTTTTGGCGTTCCGGGGGTATGGGTTTATTGGAAACGGCGTGGAGATCACAACTCACGGCTAGGCCGTGACTACAGCGTTTTTCGGCGAAATTCCATCGTTTCGCCCTCCGAAACGGTAATTTTGCTATTTTAAGAAACTTTTGTTTCACTTATAACTTTCATTATAAATTTTCGTTTTTATTTCCGTTTGCGGCGTTTGTTTCTATTTCTCATCTAATTTTCAGTTTAGGGCTTTTTAGACTTTTTACTATTTTTGGAAAATTTTAGGGTTTCTATATTTAAGCGATCTATTGGGTGTAACTCGTAGTTTTTGGCTGAAATAAAAGAATTTTTGAACTTTGACTTAAGTTCTGACGTAGATCGAGTTGTTCGTGGATTCGTTCAATTGTTTTAGAAGATCTCCGCTGCGTCAGTTGGTATCAGAGTCTGCTTCATCGTGATTGGAGAAATAATGTCGCCGAAGAGGAACCAGCAGCGTATCGAGGAGGTGTATGACCGTGACAATCTGAATCGACAAATTGGCCAATAGATTGACCAACGCGTGGACGCGGTGGTAGAACTATTAACTGCAAGAATCGTTCAGTTGTCGGGTCAAAATATTGATCGTGTCCGTAACCATCGAAGGGAACCTGTTGGTGATTAACCAGTTGGAGATTCTTCTACCGAAAGGGAGGATGATTAAGTTGAGGCACTCAGGAGGCGCTACAGGCCGCGTGTAGTTGAGGATGATCGCAGGCGGTGGGAGTATGGGATGAAAACAGATGTCCAAGAATTTCATGGCACCATTCAACCGGAAGAATTCTTGGACTTGCTGACGTCAGTTGAAGAAGTCCTAGAATTCAAAGGTGTGCCCGTTGACAAGCGTATGCAACTGGTTGCGACCAGATTCCGCAACAGATCTACAGCTTTATGGCAACAACAGAAGTTGATGCGGAATAGGAATTGAAAGGCGAAGATCGCCTCGTGGGAGAAGATGAAAAAATACTTACGGGATGAGTTCTTGCCTTACAACTTCCACCGCCTTATGTATCAGAGGTTGCAGAATCTGAGACAAAGGGCAAAGTCAGTAGATGATTACACTACTGAGTTTTATCAGTTATTCACTAGAAACGAACTGAAGGAGACTAACGACCAATTAGTGACGCGATATATTGGCGGACTGAGGGTGCAGATCCAAGATGTCGTCAACATTTTGATTCGGCTTCCTTATCTAAAGCGCACCAGCGAGCATTGTTGGTTGAGAAACAACAGCGTCGAGGTGTAAGTAATGATTCTAGTAATGTTTGTATTGGGACTGCCAATACTGGAGGTAATAACGCTACAATTAACCCTGCTACTAGCACAAACAGACCTAACACTAGTGGGATTAAATGCTTCGGTTGTCGCAAAGTTGGTCACAGGAAGTCAGAATGTAAAGGGAAGAAGGCTCTATTTATTTAGAACGAAGAGGAAGACGAAGGGGAAGAGGCCAACATCAATGCAGAACCTGCGTTTGATACTTCTGACAACACGGAAGAGGTGGTCGTGACTGGAGATGTGGGTAATGCCTTAGTTTTAAGGCGTTCTTATATGACTCCTATAGCTGTCGCTGATGATAAGTAGCTATGGAATAACATCTTTCAGTCCAAGTATACCATATTTGGCAAGGTGTGCAGGTTCATGATTGATGAAGGCAGTTGCGAGAATATCGTCTCGGTTGAAGAGGTTCAGAAGTTGGGCTTTGCAACTGAACAACACCCCATGCCCTACAAGCTAGCTTGGCAGAAGAAGGGTGGGGAGGTGAAGGTGTCGAAGCGCGCCTTGGTGACTTTTTCTATTGGTGCTTACTAAAAGGATTCAATCTGGTGTGATGTTGTGGCTATGGATGCTTGCCACTTGTTACTGGGACGTCCTTGGTAGTTTGATAGGGGAGTTGTGCATTACGGCAGAACCAGTAAATACACCCTTATGTTCAAGGGATTGAAGATTGTGATAGTACCCGCCAAGGACCCGAAGGAAGTTAAGCCTACTAAAGAATCTAGCAGTTTGCTGTCTTTAGCAAGATTTGAAGATGAATTACAAGATTTAGAGGTAGTTTACATCTTGATGGGAAATGATGTAGATAGAGATGTTGATGTTACTCAAGCTGCAATTCCTATTATGAGGGGTTTTGTGATGTTTTCCCTTATGAGATGCCAGAAGGACTTCCACCATTACTTTATATTCAGCATCAGATTAACCTTGAACCTAGTGCGTCACTACATAATAGACCACACTACCGAATGAGTATCAGTGAGCATGAGGAGTTGCGCAGATAGATTGAAGACAAGTACAAACAATATGATGATCGGAAGAAGCGTCACGTGGAGTTTGAAGTGGGTGACTTTATGTGGACAGTTCTCACTAAAGACCGATTCTCTATAGGTGATTTCAACAAATTGTTATTTCGGAAGATTGGTCTTGTGGAGGTTCTTGAGAAAATTAATCCTAATGCTTACAGATTGAAGTTGCCAAGTCACATTCGCACGGCTGATGTATTTAATTTCAAGCATTTTGTTCCCTATTATGGGGATTTGTCTGATGATGTCAATTCGAGGGCGAATTCTGTCCACCATGAGGAGAATGATGAAGTCCAAGAATTAGCATGTAAATTCTTGGAAAAATATGAGAGGATAGCATTTTAGTAATTTCCGCAAATGGCGAAGTTTGGGCGTTTGAGTTTTCGCGTTCCGGGGGTATGGTTTTATTGGAAACGGCTTGGAGATCACGACTCACGGCTACGCCGTGACTACGGTGTTTTTCGGCGAAATTCAATCGTTTCGCCCTCCGAAACGGCAATTTTGCTAATTTAAGAAACTTTTGTTTCACTTATAACTTTCATTAGGAATTTTCGTTTTTATTTCCATTTGCGGTGTTTGTTTATATTTCTTGTCTGGTTTTCAGTTTAGGGCTTTTTAGACTTTTTACTATTTTTGGCAAATTTTAGGTTTTCGATATTTAAGTGATCTATTTGGGTGTAATTCGTAGTTTTTGGCTGAAATAAAAGAATTTTTGAACTTTAATTTAAGTTCTGACCTAGATCAAGTTGTTTGTGGATTCGTTCAACTATTTTATAAGATCTCCGCTGCGTTAGTTGGTATCAGAGCCTGCTTCAGCGTGATCGGAGAAATAATGCCGCCGAAGGGGAACAAGCAGCGTATCGAGGAGGTGTATGACCGTAACAATCTGAATCGACAAATTGGCCAATAGATCGACCAACGCATGGAAGCGGTGGTAGAACGATTAACTGCCAGAATCGATCTGTTGTCGGGTCAAAATATCGATCGTGTCCGTAACCATCGAAGGGAACCTATTGGTGATAAACCGGTAGGAAATTCTTCTACCCGAAGGGGAGGATGAGTATGTTGAGGCATTGAGGAGGCGTTACAGGCCGCGTGCAGTTGAGGATGATCGCAGGCGGTGGGAGTCTGGGATGAAGACGGATGTCCAAGAATTTCTTGGCACCATTCAAGCTTACGTCAGTTGAAGAAGTTCTAGAATTCAAAGGTGTGCCCATCGACAAGCGTATGCAACTAGTTGCGACCAGATTCCGCAACAGGGCCACAACTTTATAGCAACAACAGAAGTTGATGCGAAATAGGAATGGAAAGGCGAAAATTGCCTCGCGGGAGAAGATGAAAAAATAATTACGGGCTAAGTTCTTGCCTTACAACTTCCAACGCCTTCTGTATCAGAGGTTGCAGAATCTGAGACAAGGGGCAAAGTCAGTAGATGATTACACTACCGAGTTTTATCAGTTAGTCACTAAAAACGAACTGAAGGAGACTAACGACCAATTAGTGACGCGATATATTGGTGGAATGAGGGTGCATATCCAAGATGTCGTCAACACGTTTGATCCGGCTTCCTTATCTGCAGCGCACCATCGAGCATTGTTGGTTGAGAAACAACAGCGTCGGGGTGTGAGTAATGCTTCAGGTAATGTTAGTATTGGGACTGCCAATACTGGAGGTAATAACGCTCCAATTAACCCTGCTAGTCGCACAAACAGACCTAACACTAGTGGGATTAAATGCTTCGGTTATTGCGAAGTTGGTCACAGGAAGTCAGAATGTAAAGGGAAGAAGATCTATTTATTTAGAACGAAGAGGAAGACGAAGGGGAAGAGGCCAACATCACTGCAGAACCAGCGTTTGATACTTCTGACAACACAGAAGAGGAGATGTGGGTACTGCTTTAGTTGTAAGACGTTCTTGTATGACTCCTATAGCTGTTGCTGATGATAAGTAGCTACGGAATAATATCTTTCAGTCCGAGTGTACCATATTAGGCAAGGTGTGCAGGTTCATGATTGATGCAGGCAGTTGCGAGAATATCGTCTCAGTTGAAGCGGTTCAGAAATTGGGCCTTGCAACTGAACAACACCCCATGCTCTACAAGCTAGCTTGGCCGAAGAAGGGTGGTGAGGTGAAGGTGTCGAAGCGCGCATTTGCGACTTTTTCAATTGTTGCTAACTACAAGGATTCAGTTTGGTGTGATGTTGTGGCTATGGATGCTTGCCACTTGTTACTGGGACGTCCTTGACAGTTTGATAGGGGAGTTGTGTATTATGGCAGAACCAATAAATACACCCTTATGTTCAAGGGAGTGAAGATTGTGCTAGTACCCGCCAAGGACCCGGAGGAAGTTAAGCCTACTAAAGAATCTAGCAGTTTGCTGTCTTTAGCAAGATTTGAAGATGAATTACAAGATTCAAAGGTAGTTTACATCTTGATGGGAAATGAGGTAGATAGAGATGTTGATGTTCCTGAAGCTGCAATTCCTATTGTGAAGGGGTTTTGTGATGTTTTCCCTGATAAGATGCCAGAAGGACTGCCACCATTACTTTATATTCAGCATCAGATTAACCTTGAACCTAGTGCGTTACTACATAATAGACCACACTACCGAATGAGTCTCATTGAGCATGAGGAGTTGCGCAGACAGATTGAAGACAAGTACAAACAATATGCTGATCGGAAGAAGCGTCACGTGGAGTTTGAAGTGGGTGACTTTATGTGGACAGTTCTCACTAAAGACCGATTCTCTATGGGTGATTTCAACAAATTGTTATTTCGGAAGATTGGTCCTGTGGAGGTTTTTGAGAAAATTAATCCTAATGCTTACAGATTGAAGTTGCAAAGTCACATTCGCACGGCTGATGTATTTAATGTCAAGCATCTTGTTCCTTATTATGGGGATACGTCTGATTATGTCAATTCGAGGGCGAATTCTGTCCACTATGAGGAGAATGATGACGTCCAAGAATTAGCATGTAAATTCTTGGAAAAATATGAGAGGACGGCATTTTAGTAATTTCCGCAAATGGCGAAGTTTGGGCGTTCCGGGGGTATGGTTTTATTGGAAACGGCGTGGAGATCACAACTCACGGCTACGCCGTGACTACGACGTTTTTCGGCGAAATTCAATCGTTTCGCCCTCCGAATCGGCAATTTTGCTAATTTAAGAAACTTTTGTTTCACTTATAACTTTCATTAGGAATTTCCGTTTTTATTTCCATTTGCGGCGTTTGTTTATATTTCTCGTCTGGTTTTCCGTTTAGGGCTTTTTAGACTTTTTACTATTTTTGGCAAATTTTAGGGTTTCGATATTTAAGTGATCTATTTGGGTGTAATTCGTAGTTTTTGGCTTAAATAAAAGAATTTTTGAATTTTGACTTAAATTCTGATCTAGATCGAGTTGTTTGTGGATTCGTTCAACTGTTTTAAAAGATCTCCGCTGCGTCAGTTGGTATCAGAGCCTGCTTCAGCGTGATCGGAGAAATAATGCCGCCGAAGGGGAACAAGCAGCGTATCGAGGAGGTGTATGACCGTAACAATCTGAATCGACAAATTGGCCAATAGATCGACCAACGCATGGACGCGGTGGTAGAACGATTAACCGCCTGAATCGATCTGTTGTCGGGTCAAAATATTGATCGTGTCCGTAACCATCGAAGGGAACCTGTTGGTGATTAACCGGTAGGAGATTCTTCTACCGAAGGGGAGGATGAGTACGTTGAGGCATTGAGGAGGCGTTACAGGCCGCGTGCAGTTGAGGATGATCGCAGGCGGTGGGAATCTCGGATGAAGATGGATGTCCAAGAATTTCTTGGCACCATTCAAGCTGACGTCAGTTGAAGAAGTAATAGAATTCAAAGATGTGCCCGTCGACAAGCGTAAGCAACTAGTTGCGACCAGATTCCGCAACAGGGCCACAGCTTTATAGCAACAGCAGAAGTTGATGCGGAATAGGAATGGAAAGGCAAAAATCGCCTCGTGGGAGAAGATGAAAAAATACTTACGGGATGAGTTCTTGCCTTACAACTTCCACCGCCTTATGTATCAGAGGTTGCAGAATCTGAGACAAAGGGCAAAGTCAGTAGATGATTACACTACTGAGTTTTATCAGTTAGTCACTAAAAACGAACTGAAGGAGACTAACGACTAATTAGTGACGCGATATATTGGTGGAGTGAGGGTGCAGATCCAAGATGTCGTCAACATGTTTGATATGGCTTCCTTATCTGCAACGCACCATCGAGCATTGTAGGTGGAGAAACAACAACGTCGGGGTGTGAGTAATGCTTCCGGTAATTTTAGTATTGGGACTGCCAATACTTGAGGTAATAACGCTCCAATTAACCCTG
Source organism: Stephania yunnanensis (assembly GCA_039657365.1). Taxonomy (NCBI): domain Eukaryota; kingdom Viridiplantae; phylum Streptophyta; class Magnoliopsida; order Ranunculales; family Menispermaceae; genus Stephania; species Stephania yunnanensis. The sequence continues at coordinate 23,440,408 of CM077583.1, forward strand.
CTAGTCGCACAAACAGACCTAACACTAGTGGAATTAAATGCTTTGGTTGTTGCGAAATTGGTCACAGGAAGTCAGAATGTAAAGGGAAGAAGGCTCTATTTATTTAGAAAGAAGAGGAAAACGAAGGGGAAGAGGCCAACATCACTGCAGAACCAGCGTTTGATACTTCTGACAACACAGAAGAGGAGATCGTGACTGGAGATGTAGGTACTGCCTTAGTTGTAAGGCGTTCTTGTATAACTCATATAGCTGTCGCTGATGATAAGTAGCTACGGAATAATATCTTTCAGTCCGAGTGTACCATATTAAGCAAGGTATGCAGGTTCGTGATTGATGCAGGCAGTCGCGAGAATATCGTCTCAGTTGAAGCGGTTCAGAAGTTGGGCCTTGCAACTGAACAACACCCCATGCTCTACAAGCTAGCTTGGCCGAGGAAGGGTGGTGAGGTGAAGGTGTCGAAGCGCGCCTTTGTGACTTTTTCAATTGTTGCTAACTACAAGAATTCAGTCTGGTGTGATGTTGTGGCTATGGATGCTTGCCACTTGTTACTGGGACGTCCTTGGCAGTTTAATAGGGGAGTTGTGCATTATGGCAGAACCAATAAATACACCCTTATGTTCAAGGGAGTGAAGATTGTGCTAGTACCCGCTAAGGACCGGAGGAAGTTAAGCCTACTAAAGAATCTAACAGTTTGCTGTCTTTAGCAAGATTTGAAGATGAATTACAAGATTCAAATGTAGTTTACATCTTGACGGGAAATGATGTAGATAGAGATGTTGATGTTCCTGAAGCTGCAATTCCTATTGTAAAGGAGTTTTGTGATGTTTTCCCTGATGAGATGCCAGAATGACTGCCACCATTACGTGATATTTAGCATCAGATTAACCTTGAACCTAGTGCGTCACTACATAATAGACCACACTACCGAATGAGTCTCTGTGAGCATGAGGAGTTGCGCGGACAGGTTTAAGACAAGTACGAACAATACGCTGATCGGAAGAAGCGTTACGTGGAGTTTGAAGTGGGTGACTTTATGTGGACAGTTCTCACTAAAGACCGATTCTCTGTGGGTGATTTCAACAAATTGTTAGTTCGGAAGATTGGTCCTGTGGAGGTTCATGAGAAAATTAATCCTAATGCTTAAAGATTGAAGTTGCCAACTCACATTCGCACGGCTGATGTATTTAATGTCAAGCATCTTGTTATTTATTATGGAGATACGTCTGATGATGACAATTCGATGGCGAATTCTGTCCACCATGAGGAAAATGATGAAGTCCAAGAATTAGAATATAAATTCTTGGAAAAACAAGATGGAAAATATGATAAGATGGCATTTTAGTAATTTCCGCAAATGGCGAAGTTTGGGCGTTTGAGTTTTGGCGTTCCGGGGGTATAGGTTTATAGGAAACGGCGTGGAGATCACAACTCACGGCTATGCCGTGACTACGGCATTTTTCGGCGACATTCAATCGTTTCGCCCTCCGAAAGGCTATTTTGCTATTTTAAGAAACTTTTGTTTCACTTATAACTTTCATTAGGAATTTCCATTTTTATTTCCGTTTGCGACGTTTGTTTCTATTTCTCGTCTAGTTTTTAGTTTAGGGTTTTTTTAGACTTTTTTACTATTTTTGGCAAATTTTAGGGTTTCAATATTTAAGCGATCTATTGGGTGTAATTCGTAGTTTTTGGCTGAAATAAAAGAATTTTTGAACTTTGACTTAAGTTCAGACCTAGATCGAGTTGTTCGTGGATTCGTTCAACTATTTTAGAAGATCTCCACTGCGTCAGTTGGTATCAGAGCCTGCTTCGGCGTGATTGGAGAAATAATGTCGCCGAAGAGGAACCAGCATCGTACCGAAGAGGTGTATGACCGTGACAATCTGAATCGACAAATTGGCCAATAGATTGACCAACGCATGGACTCGGTGGTAGAACGATTAACTGCTAAAATCGATCAGTTGTTGGGTCAAAATATTGATCGTGTCCGTAACCATCGAAGGGAACCTGTTGGTGATGAACCGGTAGGAGATTCTTCTACCGAATGGGAGGATGAGTATGTTGAGGCACCGAGGAGGCGTTACAGGCCGCGTGCAGTTGAGGATGATCGCAGGCGGTGGGAGTGCGGGATGAAAGGCGATATCGAAGAATTTCATGGCACCATTCAACCGGAAGAATTCTTGGACCGACTGACGTTAGTTGAAGAAGTCCTAGAATTCAAAGGTGTGCCCGTCGACAAGCGTATGCAACTGGTTGCGACCAGATTCCGCAACAGGGCCACAACTTTATGGCAACAACAGAAGTTGATGCGGAATAGGAATGGAAAGGCGAAATTGCCTCGTGGGAGAAGATGAAAAAATACTTACGGGCTAAGTTCTTGCCTTACAACTTCCAACGCCTTATTTATCAGAGGTTGCAGAATCTGAGAGAAGAGGCAAAGTCAGTAGATGATTACAATACTGAGTTTTATCAGTTAGTAACTAGAAACGAACTGAAGGAGACTAACGACCAATTAGTGACGCGATATATTGGTGGACTAATGGTGCAGATCCAAGATGTCGTCCACATGTTTGATCCGGCTTCCTTATCTGCAGCGCACCAGCGAGCATTGTTGGTTGAGAAAAAACAGCGTCGGGGTATGAGTAATGCTTCTAGTAATGTTAGTATTGGGACTGCCAATACTGGAGGTAATAACGCTGCAATTAACCCTGCTAGTCGCACAAACGGACCTAACACTAGTGGGATTAAATGTTTTGGTTGTTGCGAAGTTGGTCACAGGAAGTTAGAATGTAAAGGGAAGAAGGCTCTATTTATTTAGAACGAAGAGGAAGACGAAGGGGAAGAGGCCAACATCACTGCAGAACCAGCGTTTGATACTTCTGACAACACAGAAGAGGAGGTCGTGACTGGAGATGTGTGTACTGCCTTAGTTGTAAGGCGTTCTTGTATGACTCCTATAGCTGTCGCTGATGATAAGTAGCTACGGAATAACATCTTTCAGTCCAATTGTACCATATTAAGCAAGGTGTGCAGGTTCATGTTTGATGAAGGCAGTTGCGAGAATATCGTCTCAGTTGAAGCGGTTTAGAAGTTGGGCCTCGCAACTGAACTACACCCCAAGCTCTACAATCTAGCTTGGCTGAAGAAGGGTGGTGAGGTGAAGGTGTCGAAGCACGCCTTGGTGACTTTTTCAATTGGTGCTAACTATAAGGATTCAGTCTGGTGTGATGTTGTGGCTATGGATGCTTGCCACTTGTTACTGGGACGTCCTTGGCAGTTTGATAGGGGAGTTGTGCATTATGGCAGAACCAATAAATACACCCTTATGTTCAAGGGAGTGAAGATTGTGCTAGTACCCGCCAAGGACTCGGAGGAAGTTAAGCCTACTAAATAATCTAGCAGTTTGCTGTCTTTAGCAAGATTTGAAGATCAATTACAAGATTCAGAGGTAGTTTACATCTTGATGGGAAATGATGTAGATAGAGATGTTGATGTTCCTGAAGCTGCAATTCCTATTGTGAAGGAGTTTTGTGATGTTTTCCCTGATAAGATGCCAGAATGACTGCCACCACTACGTGATATTCAGCATAAGAAAAACCTTGAACCTAGTACGTCACTACATAATATACTACACTACCGAATGAGTCTCAGTGAGCTTTAGGAGTTGCGCGGACAGGTTGAAGACAAGTACAAACAATATGCAGATCGGAAGAAGCGTCACGTGGAGTTTGAAGTGGGTGACTTTATGTGGACAGTTCTCACAAAAGACCGATTCTCTGTGGGTGATTTCAACAAATTGTCAGTTCGGAAGATTGGTCCTGTGGAGGTTCTTGAGAAAATTAATCCTAATGCTTACAGATTGAAGTTGCCAAGTCACATTCGCACGGCTGATTTATTTAATGTCAAGCATCTTGTTCCCTATTATGGGGATACGTCTGATGATGACAATTCGAGGGCGAATTATGTCCACCTTGAGGAAAATGATGAAGTCCAAAAATTAGAATATAAATTCTTGGAAAAATATGATGGAAAATATGAGAAGATGGCATTTTAGTAATTTTCGTAAATGGCGAAGTTTGGGCGTTTGAGTTTTGGCGTTCCGGGGGTATGGGTTTATAGGAAACGGCATGGAGATCACAACTCACAGCTATGCCGTGACTACTGCATTTTTCGGCGAAATTCCATCGTTTCGCCCTCTGAAACGGCAATTTTGCTATTTTAAGAAACTTTTGTTTCACTTATAACTTTCATTAGGAATTTCCGTTTTTATTTCCGTTTGTGGCGTTTATTTCTATTTCTCGTCTAGTTTTATTTTTAGGGCTTTTTAGACTTTTTACTATTTTTGGCAAATTTTAGGGTTTCGATATTTAAGCGATCTATAAGGTGTAATTCGTAGTTTTTGGCTGAAATAAAAGAATTTTTGAACTCTGACTTAAGTTCTGACCTAGATCGAGTTGTTCGTAGATTCGTTCAACTGTTTTATAAGATCTCCGCTGCGTCAGTTGGTATAAGAGCCTGCTTCAGCGTGATTGGAGAAATAATACCGCCGAAGAGGAACCAGCAGCGTATCGAGGAGGTGTATGACCGCGAAAATCTGAATCGACAAATTGGCCAATAGATTGACCAACGCATGGACGCGGTGGTAGAACGATTAACTGCCAGAATCGATCAGTAGTTGGGTCAAAATATTGATCGTGTCCGTAACCATCGAAGGGAACATGATGGTGATGAACCAGTAGGAGATTATTCTACCGAAGGGGAGGATGAGTATGTTGAGGCACTGAGGAGGCGCTACTGGCCGCGTGCAGTTTAGGATGATCGAAGGCGGTGGGAGTCTGGGATGAAGACGGATGTCCAAGAATTTCATGGCACCATTCAACCAGAAGAATTCTTGGACTGGCTGACGTCAGTTGAAGAAGTCTTAGAATTCAGAGGTGTTCCCGTAGACAAGCGTATGCAACTGGTTGCTACCAGATTCGCAACATTGCCGCGGCTCTATGGCAATGTGAAGAAGTTGATGCGGAATAGGAATGGAAAGGCGAAGATCGCCTCGTGGGAGAAGATAAAAAATACTTACGGGCTGAGTTCTTGCCTTACAACTTCCAACGCCTTATGTATCAGAGGTTGCAGAATCTGAGACAAGGGGCCAAGTCAGTATTTATTAAACTACTGACTTTTATCAGTTAGTCGCTAGAAACGAACTGAAGGAGACAAACGACCAATTAGTGACGCGATATATTGGTGGAGTGAGGGTGCAGATCCAAGATATCTTCAACATTTTTGATCGGCTTCCTTATCTGCAGCGCACCAGCGATCATTGTTGATCGAGAAACAATAGCGTCGGGGTGTTAGTAATGCTTCAAGTAATGTTAGCATTGGGACTGCCAATACTGGAGGTAATAACGCTGCAATTAACCCTGCTAGTCGCCCAAACAGACCAAACACTAGTGGGATTAAATACTTCGGTTGTTGTCAAGTTGGTTACAGGAAGTTAGAATGTAAAGGGAAGAAGGCTCTATTTATTTAGAATGAAGAGGAAGACGAAGGGGAAGATGCCAACATCACTGCAGAACCAACGTTTGATACTTCTGAAAACACAGAAGAGGAGGTCGTGGACTGGAGATGTGGGTACTGCCTTAGTTGTAAGGCGTTCTTATATGACTCCTATAGCTGTCGCTGATGATAAGTAGATATGGAATAACATCTTTCAATCCAAGTGTACCATATTAGGCAAGGTGTGAAGGTTCATGATTTATGCAGGCAGTTGCGAGAATATCATCTCAGTTGAAGCGGTTCAGAAGTTGGGCCTTGCAGTTGAATAACACCCCATGCCCTACAAGCTAGCTTGGCTGAAGAAGGGTGGTGAGGTGAAGGCGTCGAAGCGCGCCTTAGTGACTTTTTCAATTGGTGCTAACTAAAAGGATTCAGTCTGGTGTGATGTTGTGGCTATTGATGCTTGCCACTTGTTACTGGGACGTCCTTGGCAGTTTGATAGGGGAGTTGTGCATGATGGTAGAACCAATAAATACACCCTTATGTTTAAGGGTTTGAAGATTGTGCTAGTACCCGCCAAGGACCCGAAGGAAGTTAAGCCTACTAAAGAATCTAGTAGTTTGCTATTTTTAGCAAGATTTGAAGATGAATTACAAGATTCAGAGGTTGTTTACATCTTGATGGGAAATGATGTAGATAAAGATGTTGATGTTCCGGAAGCTGCAATTCCTATTGTGAAGGAGATTTGTGATGTTTTCCCTGATGAGATGCCAAAAGGACTGCCACCATTACGTGATATTCAGCATCAGATTAACCTTGAACCTAGTGCGTCACTACATAATAGACCACACTACCGAATGAGTCTCAATGAGTATTAGGAGTTGCGCAGACAGATTGAAGACAAGTACAAACAATATGCTGATCGGAAGAAGCGTCACGTAGAGTTTGAAGTGGGTGACTTTATGTGGACAGTTCTCACTAAAGGCCGATTCTCTATGGGTGATTTCAACAAATTGTTATTTCGGTAGATTGGTCCTGTGGAGGTTCTTGAGAAAATTAATCCTAATTCTTACAGATTGAAGTTGCCAACTCACATTCGCACGGCTGATCTATTTAATGTTAAGCATCTTGTTCCCTATTATGGGGATACGTCTAATGATGACAATTCGAGGGCGAATTCTATCCACCATGAAGAGAATGATGAAGTCCAAGAATTAGCATGTAAATTCTTGGAAAAATATGAGAGGATGGCATTTTAGTAATTTCCGCAAATGGCGAAGTTTGGGCGTTTGAGTTTTCGCGTTCTGGGGCTATGGTTTTATTGGAAACGGCGGGGAGATCACAACTCACGGCTATGCCGTGACTACGGCGTTTTTCGGCGAAATTCCATCGTTTCGCCCTCCGAAACGGCAATTTTGCTAATTTAAGAAACTTTTGTTTCACTTATAACTTTCATTAGGAATTTCCGTTTTTATTTAAGTTTGCAGCGTTTGTTTCTATTTCTCGTCTAGTTTTCAGTTTATAGCTTTTTAGACTTTTTACTATTTTTGGCAAATTTTAGGGTTTCGATATTTAAGCGATCTATTTAAGTGTAATTCGTAGTTTTTGGCTGAAATAAAAGAATTTTTGAACTTTGACTTAAGTTCTGACCTAGATCGAGTTGTTCGTGGATTCGTTCAACTGTTTTAGAAGATCTCCGCTGCGTCAGTTGGTATCAGAGCCTGCTTCGGCGTGATCGGAGAAATAATGCCGCCGAAGAGGAACCTGCAGCGTATCGAGGAGGTGTATGATCGTAACAATCTGAATCGACAAATTGGCCAATAGATTGACCAACGCATGGACGCGGTGGTAGAATGATTAACTGCTAGAATCGATCCGTTGTCGTGATAAAATATTGATCGTGTCCGTAACCATCGAAGGGAACCTGTTGGTGATGAACCAGTAGGAGATTCTTCTACCGAAGGGGAGGATGAGTATCTCGAGGCACTGAGAAGGCGTTACCGGCCGCGTGTAGTTGAGGATGATCGCAGGCAGTGGGAGTTTGGGATGAAGACGGATGTCCAAGAATTTCATGGCACCATTCAACCGGAAGAATTCTTGGAATCGCTGACGTCAGTTAAAGAAGTCCTAGAATTCAAAGGTGTGCCCGTTGACAAGCGTATGCAACTAGTTGCGACCAGATTCCGCAACAGGGCAACAGCTTTATGGCAACAACAGAAGTTGATGCGGAATAGGAATGGAAAGGCGAAGATCGTCTCGTGGGAGAAGATGAAAAAATACATACAGGCTGAGTTCTTGCCTTACAACTTCCAACGCCTTATGTATCAGAGGTTGCAGAATCCGAGACAAGGGGCAAAGTCAGTAGATGATTACACTACTGAGTTTTATCAGTTAGTCACTAGAAACGAACAGAAGGAGACTAACGACCAATTAGTGACGCGATATATTGGCGGACTGAGGGTGCAGATCTAAGATGTTGTCAACATGTTTGATTCGGTTTCCTTATCTGCAGCGCACCAGCGAGCATTGTTGGTTGAGAAACAAAAGCGTCGGGGTGTGAGTAATGCTTCTTGTAATGTTTGTATTGGGACTGCCAATATTGGAGGTAATAACGCTGCAATTAACCCTTCTAGTCGCACAAACAGACCTAACACTAGTGGGATTAAATGCTTCGGTTGTCGCGAAGTTGGTCAAAGGAAGTCAGAATGTAAAGGGAATAAGGCTCTATTTATTTAGAACGAAGAGGAAGACGAAGAGGAAGAGGCCAACATCACTGCAGAACCAGCGTTTGATACTTCTGACAACAACGAATAGGAGGTCGTGACTGGAGATGTGGGTACCGGCTTAGTTGTAAGGCGTTCTTGTATGACTCCTATAGTTGTCGCTGATGATAAGTAGCTGCGGAATAACATCTTTCAGTCCAAGTGTACCATATTAGGCAAGGTGTGCAGGTTCATGATCGATGCAGGCAGTTGCGAGAATATCGTCTCGGTTGAAGCGGTTCAGAAGTTGGGCCTTGCAACTGAACAACACCCCAGGCCCTACAAGCTAGCTTTGCCGAAGAAGGGTGGTGAGGTGAAGGCGTCGAAGAGCGCCTTGGTGACTTTTTCTATTGGTGCTAACTACATGGATTCCGTTTGGTGTGATGTTGTGGCTATGGATGGTTGCCACTTGTTACTGGGACGTCCTTGGCAGTTTGATAGGGGAGTTGTGCATGATGGCAGAACTAATAAATACACCCTTATGTTCAAGGGAGTGAAGATTGTGCTAGTACCCGCCAAGGACCCGGAGGAAGTTAAGCCTACTAAAGAATCTAGCAGTTTGTTGTCTTTAGCAAGATTTGAAGATGAATTACAAGATTCAGAGGTAGTTTACATCTTGATGGGAAATGATGTAGATAGAGACGTTGATGTTCCTGAAGCTGCAATTCCTATTGTAAAGGAGTTTTGTGATGTTTTCCCTGATGAGATGCCAGAATGACGCCACCATTACGTGATATTCAGCATCAGATTAACCTTGAACCTAGTGCGTCACTACATAATAGACCACACTACCGAACGAGTCTCTGTGAGTATGAGGAGTTGCGCGGACAGGTTGAAGACAAGTACAAACAATATGCAGATCGGAAGAAGCGTCACGTGGAGTTTGAAGTGGGTGACTTTATGTGGACAGTTCTCACTAAAGACCGATTCTCTGTGGGTGATTTCAACAAATTGTCAGTTCGGAAGATTCGTCCTGTGGAGGTTCTTGAGAAAATTAATCCTAATGCTTACAGATTGAAGTTGCCAAGTCACATTCGCACGGCTGATGTATTTAATGTCAAGCATCTTGTTCCATATTATGGGGATACGTCTGATGATGACAATTCGAGGGCGAATTTTGTCCACCATGAGGAGAATGATGAAGTCCAAGAATTAGCATGTAAATTCTTGGAAAAATATGATGAAAAATACGAGAGGATAGCATTTTAGTAATTTCCGCAAATGGAAACGTTTGGGCGTTTGAGTTTTGGCGTTCAGTGGGTATGGGTTTATTGGAAACTGCGTGGAGATCACAACTCACGGCTACGCCGTGACTACGGCGTTTTTCGACGAAATATCATCGTTTCGCCCTCCGAAACTGCAATTTTGCTATATTAAGAAACTTTTGTTTCACTTATAACTTTTATTAAGAATTTCCGTTTTTATTTCCGTTTGCAGCGTTTGTTTCTATTTCTCATCTAGTTTTATTTTTAGGGCTTTTTAGACTTTTTACTATTTTTGGCAAATTTTAGGGTCTCGATATTTAAGCGATATATTGGGTGTAATTCGTAGTTTTTTGCTGAAATAAAAGAATTTTTCAACTTTGACTTAAGTTCTGACATATATCGAGTTATTCGTGGATTCGTTCAACTGTTTTAGTAGATCTCCGCTGCATCAGTTGGTTTCTGAGCGTGCTTTAGCGTGATTGGAGAAATAATGCCGTGAAATGGAACCAGCATCGTATCGAGGAGGTGAGAACCAGCAGTGTATCGAGGAGGTTTATTACCGTGACAATCTGAATCGATAAATTGGTCAATAGATTGACCAACGCATGGACGCGGTGGTAGAACGATTAACTGCCAGAATCGATCAGTTGTTGGATCAAATTATTGATCGTGTCCGTAACCATCGAAGGGAACCTGTTGGTGATGAACCAGTAGGAGATTCTTCTACCGAAGGGGAGGATGAGTATGTCGAGGCACTGAGAAGGCGTTACCGGCCTCGTGTAGTTGAGGATGATCGCAGGCAGTGGGAGTTTGGGATGAAGACGAGATGTCCAAGAATTTCATTGCACCATTCAACCGGAAGAATTCTTGGAGTGGCTGACGTCAGTTGAAGAAGTCCTAGAATTCGAAGGTGTGCCCGTTGACAAGCGTATGTAACTGGTTGAAACCAGATTCCGCAACAGGGCCATAGCTTTATAGCAACAGCAGAAGTTGATGCAGAATAGGAATGGAAAGGCGAAGATCGCCTCGTGGGAGAAGATGAAAAAATACTTATGGGCTGAGTTTTTGCTTTACAACTTCCAACGCCTTATGTAGCAGCGGTTGCAGAATCTGAGACAAGGGGCAAAGTCAGTGGATGATTACACTACTGAGTTTTATCAGTTAGTAGATAGAAACGAACTGAAGGACATAAACGACAAATTAGTGACGCGATATATTGGTGGACTGAGGGTGCAGATCCAAGACGTCGTCAACATGTTTGATCCGGCTTCCATATCTGCTGCGCACTTGCGAGCATTGTTGGTCGAGAAACAACAGCGTCGAGGTGTGAGTAAAGCTTCCAGTAATGTTAGTATTGGGACTGCCAATACCGGAGGTAATATCGCTGCAATTAACCTTGCTAGTCGCACAAACAGACCTAACACTAGTGGGATTAAATGCTTCGGTTGTTGCGAAGTTGGTCAAAGGAAGTCAGAATATAAAGGGAAGAAGGCTCTATTTATTTAGAATGAAGAGGAAGACGAAGGGGAACAGACCAACATCAATGCAGAACCAGCGTTTGATACTTCTGGCAACACAGAAGAGGAGGTCGTGACTGGAGATGTTGGTACCGCCTTAGTTGTAAGGCGTTTTTGTATGACTCCTATAGCTGTCTCTGATGATAAGTAGCTGCGGAATAACATCTTTCAGTCCAAGTGTACCATATTAGGCAAGGTGTGCAGGTTCATGATTGATGCAGGCAGTTGCGTGAATATCGTCTCAGTTGAAGCGGTTCAGAAGTTGGGCCTTGCAACTAAACAACACCCCAGGCCCTACAAGCTAGCTTTGCCGAAGAAGGGTGGTGAGGTGCAGGCGTCGAAGCGCGCCTTGGTGACTTTTTCTATTGGTGATAACTAAAAGGATTCGGTCTGGTGTGATCTTGTGGCTATGGATGCTTGCCATTTGTTGCTGGGACGTCCTTGGCAGTTTGATAGGGGAGTTGTTCATAATAGCCAGAACTAATAAATACACCCTTATGTTCAGGGGAGTGAAAATTGTGCTAGTACTCGCCAAGGACCCGGATGAAGTTAAGCCTACTAAAGAATCTAGCAGTTTGCCGTCTTTAGCAAGATTTGAAGATGAATTACAAGATTCAGAGGTAGTTTACATCTTGATGGGAAATGATGTAGATAGAGATGTTGATGTTCCTGAAGCTGCAACTCCTATTGTTCAGGAGTTTTGTGATGTTTTCCCTGATGAGATGACTGAAGGACTGCCACCATTACGTGATATTCAGCATCAGATTAACCTTGAACCTAGTGCGTCACTACATAATAGACCACACTACCGAATAAGTCTCAGCGAGCATGAGGAGTTGCGCAGACAGGTTGACGACAAGTACAAACAATATGAAGATCAGAAAAAGCGTCACGTGGAGTTTGAAGTGGGTGACTTTATGTGGACAGTTCTTACTAAAGACCGATTCTTTGTGGGTGATTTCAACAAATTGTCAGTTCGGAAGATTGGTCATGTGGAGGTTCTTGAGAAAATTAATCCTAATGCTTACGGATTGAAGTTGCCAAGTCACGTTCGCACGGCTGATGTATTTAATGTCAAGCATCTTGTTCCCCAATTATGGGGATACGTCTGATGATAACAATTCGAGGGCGAATTCTGTCCACCATGAGGAGAATGATGAAGTCCAAGAATTAGCATGTAAATTCATGGAAAAATATGATGAAAAATATAAGAGGATGGCATTTTAGTAATTTCCACAAATGGCGAAGTTTGGGCGTTTGAGTTTTGGCGTTCCGGGGGTATGGGTTTATTGGAAACGGCGTGGAGATCACAACTCACGGCAACGCCGTGACTACGACGTTTTTCGACGAAATTCCATCGTTTTGCCCTCCGAAACGGCAATTTTGCTATTTTAAGAAACTTTTCTTTCACTTATAACTTTTATTTGGAATTTCCGTTTTTATTTCCGTTTGCGGCGTTTGTTTCTATTTCTCGTCCAGTTTTCAGTTAAAGGCTTTTTAGACTTTTTACTATTTTTGGCAAATTTTAGGGTTTCGATATTTAAGCGATCTATTGGGTGTAATTCGTAGTTTTTTGCTGAAATAAAAGAATTTTTGAACTTTAACTTAAGTTCTAACGTAGATCGAGTTGTTAATGGATTCGTTCAACTGTTTTAGAAGATCTCCGCTGCGTCAGTTGGTATCAGAGTCTCCTTCCTTGTGAGTGGAGAAATAATGACGCCGAAGAGGAACCAGCAGCGTATCGAGGAGGTGTATGACCGTAACAATCTTAATCGACAAATTGGCCAATAGATCGACCAACGCATGGACGCGGTGGTAGAACGAATATCTTCCAGAATCGATCAGTTGTTGGGTCAAAATATTGATTGTGTCTGTAACCATCGAAGGGAACCTGTTGGTGATTAAACCAGTTGGAGATTCTTCTACCGAAGGGGAGGATGAGTATGTTGAGGCACTTAGGAGGCGCTACAGGCCTCGTGCAGTTGAGGATGATAGCAGGCGGTGGGAGTCTGGGATGAAGACGGTTATCCAAGAATTTCATGGCACCATTCAACCATAAGAATTCTTGGAGTGGCTGACGTCAGTTGAAGAAGTCCTAGAATTCAAAGGTGTGCCCGTCGACAAGCGTATGCAACTGGTTGCGACCATATTCCGCAACAGGGCCACAACTTTATGGCAACAGCGGAAGTTGATGCGGAATAGGAATGGAAAGGCGAAGATCGCCTCGTGGGAGAAGATGAAAAAATATTTACGGGTTGAGTTCTTGCATTACAACTTTCAACGCCTTATGTATCAGAGGTTGCAGAATCTGGGACAAGGGGCAAAGTTAGTAGATGATTACATTACTGAGTTTTATCAGTTAGTCGCTAGAAACGAACTGAAGGAGACTAACGACCAATTAGTGACGCGATATATTAGTGGACTGAGGGTGCAGATCCAAGATGTCGTCAACATATTTGATCCAGCTTCCTGTTTTGCAGCGCACCAGAGATCATTGTTGGTTGAGAAACAACAGCGTCGGGGTGTGAGTAATGCTTCCAGTAATGTTAGTATTGGGACTGCCAATACTGGAGGTAATATCGCTGCAATTAACCCTGCTAGTCGCACAAATAGACATAACAATAGTGGGATTAAATGCTTCGGGGTGTGAGTAATGCTTCTTGTATGACTCCTATAGCTGTCGCCGATAATAAGTAGCTGCGGAATAACATCTTTCTGTCCAAGTGTACCATCTTAGGCAAGGTGTGTAGGTTCATGATTGATGCAGGCAGTTGCGAGAATATCGTCTCAGTTGAAGCGGTTCGGAAGTTGGGCCTTGCAACTGAACAACACCCCATACCCTACAAGCTAGCTTGGCTGAAGAAGGGTGGTGAGGTGAAGGTGTCGAAGCGCCTTGGTGACTTTTTCTATTGGTGCTAACTACAAGGATTCAGTCTGGTGTGATGTTGTGTCAATGGATGCTTGCCACTTGTTACTGGGACGTCCGTGGCGGTTTGATAGGGGAGTTGTTAATGATGGCAGAACCAATAAATACACCCATGTGTTCATGGGAGTGAAGATTAAGCTAGTACCCGCCAAGGACCCGGAGGAAGTTAAGCCTACTAAAGAATCTAGCAGTTTGCTGTCTTTACCAAGAATTGAAGATGAATTACAAGATTCAGAGGTAGTTTACATCTTGATGGGAAATGATGTAAATAGAGATGTTGATGTTTCTGAAGCTACAATTCCTACTGTGAAGGAGTTTTGTGATGTTTTCGCTGATGAGATGCTAGAAGGACTGCCACCATTACGTGATAATCAGCATCAGATTAACCTTGAACCTAGTGCGTCATTACATAATAGACCACACTACCGAATGAGTCTCTATGAGCATGAGGAGTTGCGCAGACAGGTTGACGACAAGTACAAACAATATGCAGATCGGAAGAAGCGTCACGTGGAGTTTGAAGTGGGTGACTTTATGTGGAAAATTCTCACTAAAGACCGATTCTATGTGGGTGATTTCAACAAATTGTCAGTTCGGAAGATTGATCCTGTGGAGGTTATTGAGAAAATTAATCCTAATGCTTACAAATTGAAGTTGCCAAGTCACATTCGCACGGCTGATGTATTTAATGTCAAGCATGTTGTTCCCTATTATGGGGATACGTCTGATGATGACAATTCGAGGGCGAATTCTGTCCACCATGAGGAGAATGATGAAGTCCAAGAATTAGCATTTAAATTCTTGGAAAAATATGATGGAAAATATGAGAAGATGGCATTTTAGTAATTTCTGAAAATGGCGAAGTTTGGGCGTTCGAGTTTTGGCATTCCGGGGGTATGGGTTTATTGGAAACGGCGTGGAGATCACAACTCATAGCCACGCCGTGACTACGACGTTTTTCGGCCAAATACCATCGTTTCGCCTTCCGAAACGGCAATTTTGCTATTTTAAGAAACTTTTGTTTCATTTATAACTTTTATTAGGAATTTCCATTTTTATTTCCTTTTGCGGCTTATGTTTCTATTTCTCGTCTAGTTTTCAGTTTAGGGCTTTTTAGACTTTTTACTGTTTTTGGCAAATTTTAGGGTTTCGATATTTAAGCGATCTATTAGTTGTAATTCGTAGTTTTGGTTGAAATAAAAGAATTTTTGAACTTTGACTTAAGTTCTGACCTAGATCGAGTTGTTCGTGGATTCGTTCAACTGTTTTAGAAAATCTCTGCTGCGTCAGTTGGTATCAAAGCCTGCTTCAGCGTGATTGTAGAAATAATGTCGTCGAAGAGTAACAAGCAGCGTATCGTGGAGGTATATGACCGTGACAATCTGAATCGACAAATTGGTCAATATATTGACCAACGCATGGACGCGGTGGTAGAACGATTAACTGCCAGAATCGATCAGTTGTTGGGAAAAAATATTGATCGTGTCCATAACTATCGAAGGGAACCTGTTGGTGATGAACCAGTAGGAGATTCTTCTACCGAATGGAGGATGAGTATGTTGAGGCACTGAGGAGGCGCTACAGGCCGCGAGAAGTGAAGAATGATCGCAGGCAGTGGGAGTCTGATATGAAGACGGATGTCCGAAAATTTCATGGCACCCTTCAACCGGAAGAATTCTTGGACTTGCTGGCGTCTGTTGAAGAAGTCCTAGAATTCAAAGGTGTGCCCGACGACAAATGTGTGCAACTGGTTGCGACCAGATTCCGCAACAGGGCCAAAGCTTGGTGGCAACAGCAGAAGTTGATGCGGATAAGGAATGGAAAGGCGAAGATCATCTCGTGGGAGGAGATGAAAAAATACTTACGGGCTGAGTTCTTGTCTTACAACTTCCAACGCCTTATGTATCAGAGGTTGCAGAATTTGAGACAAGGGGCAAAGTCGGTAGATGATTACACTACTGAGTTTTATCAGTTAGTCGCTAGAAATGAACTGCAGGACACTAACGACCAATTAGTGACGCGATATATTGGTGGACTGAGGGTGAAGATCCAAGATGTCGTCAACATGTTTGATCTGGCTTCCTTATCTGCAGCGCACCAGCGATTATTGTTGGTAGAGAAACAACAGCGTCTGGGTGTAAGTAATGCTTCTAATAATGTTAGTATTGGGACTGCCAATACTGGAGGTAATATCGCTGTAATTAACCCTGCTAGTCGCGCGAAAAGACCTAACACTAGTGAGATTAAATGCTTGGGTTGTTGCGAAGTTGGTCACAGGAAGTCAGAATGTAAAGGGAAGAAGGCTCTCTTTATTTAGAACGAAGAGGAAGAGGCCAACATCACTGCAGAACCAACGTTTGATACTTCTGACAACACAGAAGAGGAGGTCGTATTTGGAGATGTAGATGTACTTGCCTTAGTTGTAAGGCGTTCTTGTATGACTCCTATAGCAGTGGCTGAAGATAAGTAGCTGCGGAATAACATATTTCAGTCCAAGTGTACCGTCTTAGGCAAGGTTTGCAGGTTCATGATTGAAGCAGGCAGTTGCGAGAATATCGTATCAGTTGAAGCGGTTCAGAAGTTGGGCCTTGCAACTGAACAACACCCCAAGCCCTCCAAGCTAGCTTGGCTGAAGAAGGGTGGTGAGAAGAAGGTGTCGAAGAGCGCCTTTGTGACTTTTTCTATTGGTGCTAACTACAAGGATTCAGTCTGGTGTGATGTTGTGGCTATTGATGCTTGCCACTTGTTAATGGGACGTCCTTTGCGGTTTGATAGGGGAGTTGTGCATGATTGCAGAACCAATAAATACACCCTTATGTTCAATGGAGTGAAGATTGTGCTAGTACCCGCCAAGGACCCGGAGGAAGTTAAGCCTACTAAAGAATCTAGCAGTTTGCTGTCTTTAGCAAGATTTGAAGATCGATTACAAGATTCAGAGGTAGTTTACATCTTGATGGGAAATGATGTAGATAGAGATGTTGATGTTCCTGAAGCTGCAATTCCTATTGTGAAGGAGTTTTGTGATGTTTTCCATGATGAGATGCCAGAAAGACTGCCACCATTACGTGATATTATGCATCAGATTAACCTTGAACCTAGTGCATCACTACATAGTAGACCACACTACCGAATGAGTCTCAGTGAGAATGAGGAGTTACGCAGACAGGTTGAAGAAAAGTACAAATAATATGCAGATTGGAAGAAGCGTCCGTGGAGTTTGAAGTGGGTGACTTTATGTGGACAGTTCTCACTAAAGACCGATTCTCTATGGGTGATTTCAACAAATTGTCAGTTCGGAAGATTGGTTCTGTGGAGGTTCTTGAGAAAATTGATCCTAATGCATACAGATTGAAGTTGCCAAGTCACATTCGCACAGCTGATATATTTAATGTCAAGCATCTTGTTCCCTATTATGGGGATACGTCTGATGATGACAATTCGAGGGCGAATTCTGTCCACCATGAGGAGAATGATGAAATCCAAGAATTAGCTTGTAAATTCTTGGAAAAATATGATGAAAAATATGAGAGGATGGCATTTTAGTAATTTTCGCAAATGGCGAAGTTTGGGCGTTTGAGTTTTGGCGTTCCGGGGGTATGGGTTTATTGGAAACGGCGTGGAGATCACAACTCACGGCCACGCCGTGACTACGGTGTTTTTCGGCCAAATTCCATCGTTTCGCCCTCCGAAACGGCAATTTTGCTATTTTAAGAAACTTTTGTTTCACTTATAACTTTTATTAGGAATTTCCATTTTTATTTCCTTTTGCGGCTTTTGTTTCTATTTCTCGTCTAGTTTTCAGTTTAGGGCTTTTTAGACTTTTTACTATTTTTGGCAAATTTTAGGGTTTCGATATTTAAGCGATCTATTAGGTGTAATTCGTAGTTTTTGGTTGAAATAAAAGAATTTTTGAACTTTGACTTAAGTTCTGACCTAGATCGAGTTGTTCGTGGATTCGTTCAACTGTTTTAGAAAATCTCTGCTGCGTCAGTTGGTATCAAAGCCAGCTTCAGCGTGATTGTAGAAATAATGTCGTCGAAGAGTAACAAGCAGCGTATCGTGGAGGTATATGACCGTGACAATCTGAATCGACAAATTGGTCAATATATTGACCAACGCATGGACGCGGTGGTAGAACGATTAACTGGCAGAATCGATCAGTTGTTAGGAAAAAATATTGATCGTGTCCATAACTATGGAAGGGAACCTGTTGGTGATGAACCAGTAGGAGATTCTTCTACCGAATGGAGGATGAGTATGTTGAGGCACTGAGGAGGCGCTACAGGCCGCGAGCAGTGGAGAATGATCGCAGGCGGTGGGAGTCTGAGATGAAGACGGATGTCCGAAAATTTCATGGCACCTTTCAACCGGAAGATTTCTTGGACTGGCTGGCGTCTGTTGAAGAAGTCCTAGAATTTAAAGGTGTGCCCGACGACAAACGTGTGCAAGCGGTTATACTCGTATTCCGCAATGGGGCCAAAGCTTGGTGGCAATAGCGAGAAGTTGATGCGGATAAGGAATGGAAAGGCGAAGATCATCTCGTGGGAGGAGATGAAAAAATACTTACGGGCTGAGTTCTTGTCTTACAACTTCCAACGCCTTATGTATCAGAGGTTGCAGAATTTGAGACAAGGGGCAAAGTCGGTAGATGATTACACTACTGAGTTTTATCAGTTAGTCGCTAGAAATGAACTGCAGGACACTAACGACCAATTAGTGACGCGATATATTGGTGGACTGAGGGTGAAGATCCAAGATGTCGTCAACATGTTTGATCCGGCTTCCTTATCTGCAGCGCACCAGCGATTATTGTTGGTAGAGAAACAACAGCGTCTGGGTGTAAGTAATGCTTCTAATAATGTTAGTATTGGGACTGCCAATACTGGAGGTAATATCGCTGTAATTAACCCTGCTAGTCGCGCGAAAAGACCTAACACTAGTGAGATTAAATGCTTCGGTTGTTGCGAAGTTGGTCACAGGAAGTCAGAATTTAAAGGGAATAAGGCTCTCTTTATTTAGAACGAAGAGGAAGAGGCCAACATCACTGCAGAACCAACGTTTGATACTTCTGACAACACAGAAGAGGAGGTCGTGACTGGAGATGTGGGTACTGCCTTAGTTGTAAGGCGTTCTTGTATGACTCCTATAGTAGTGGCTGAAGATAAGTAGCTGCGGAATAACATATTTCAGTCCAAGTGTACCGTCTTAGGCAAGGTTTGCAGGTTCATGATTGATGCAGGCAGTTGCGAGAATATCGTCTCAGTTGAAGCGGTTCAGAAGTTGGGCCTTGCAACTGAACAACACCCCAGGCCCTCCAAGCTAGCTTGGCTGAAGAAGGGTGGTGAGAAGAAGGTGTCGAAGAGCGCCTTCGTGACTTTTTCTATTGGTGCTAACTACAAGGATTCAGTCTGGTGTGATGTTGTGGCTATTGATGCTTGCCACTTGTTACTGGGACGTCCTTTGCAGTTTGATAGGGGAGTAATGCATAATTGCAGAACCAATAAATACACCCTTATGTTAAAGGGAGTGAAGATTGTGCTAGTACCCGCCAAGGACCCGGAGGAAGTTAAGCCTACTAAAGAATCTAGCAGTTTGCTGTCTTTAGCAAGATTTGAAGATCAATTACAAGATTCAAAGGTAGTTTACATCTTGATGGGAAATGATGTAGATAGAGATGTTGATGTTCCTGAAGCTGCAATTCCTATTGGGAAGGAGTTTTGTGATGTTTTCCCTGATGAGATGCCAGAAGGACTGCCACCATTACGTGATATTATGCATCAGATTAACCTTGAACCTAGTGCATCACTACATAGTAGACCACACTACCGAATGAGTCTCAGTGAGAATGAGGAGTTACGCAGACAGGTTGAAGAAAAGTATAAATAATATGCAGATCGGAAGAAGCGTCTCGAGGAGTTTGAAGTGGGTGACTTTATGTGGACAGTTCTCACTAAAGACCTATTCTCTTTGGGTGATTACAACAAATTGTCGGTTCGGAAGATTGGTCCTGCGGAGGTTCTTAAGAAAATTAATCCTAAAGCTTACAGATTGAAGTTGCTAAGTCACATTCGCACGGCTGATGTATTTAATGTCAAGCATATTGTTCCCTATTATGGGGATACGTTTGATGATGACAATTCGACGGCGAATTCTGTCCACCATGGGGAGAATGATGAAGTCCAAGAATTAGCTTGTAAATTCTTGAAAAAATATGATGGAAAATATGAGAGGATGGCATTTTAGTAATTTCCGCAAATGGCGAAGTTTGGGCGTTTGAGTTTTGGCGTTCCGGGGGTATGGGTTTATTGGAAACGGCGTGGAGATCACAACTCACTGCCGCGCCGTGACTACGGCATTTTTCGGCGAAATTCCATCGTTTCGTCCTCCGAAACGACAATTTTGCTATTTTAATAAACTTTTGTTTCACTTATAACTTTCATTAGGAATTTTTATTTTTATTTCCGTTTGCGGCGTTTGTTTCGATTTCTCGTTTAGTTTTCAGTTTAGGGCTTTTTAGACTTTTTACAATTATTGGCAAATTTTATGGTTTCGCTATTTAAGCGATCTATAGGGTGTAATTCGTAGTTTTTTCTTTGAAATAAAAGAATTTTTAAACTTTGGCCTAAGTTCTGACTTAGATCGAGTTGTTCGTGGATTCGTTTAACTGGTTTAGAAGATCTCCGCAGCGTTAGTTGGTATCAGAGTCTGCTTCAGCGTGATTGGAGAAATCATGTCGCCGAAGAGGAACCAGCAGCGTATTGAGGATGTGTATGACCGTGACAATCTGAATCGACAAATTGGCCAATTGATTGACCAACGCATGGACGCGGTGGTAGAACAATTAACAACCAGAATCGATCAGTTGTTGGGTCAAAATATTGATCGTGTCCGTAACCATCGAAGGGAACCTGTTGGTGATGAACCAGTAGGAGATTCTTCTACCGAAGGGGAGGATGAGTATATTGAGGCACTGAGGAGGCGCTACAGGTCGCGTGCAGTTGAGGATGATCTCAAGCGGTGGGAGTTTGGGATGAAGACGGATGTCCCAGAATTTCATGGCACCATTCAACTGGAAGAATTCTTGGACTGGAAGCCGTCAGTTGAATAAGTCTTATAATTCAAAGGTGTGCCCGACGACAAGCGTGTGCAACTGATTGCAAACAAATCCCGCAACAGTGCCACAGCTTGGTGGCAACAACAGAAGTTGATGGGGAATAGGAATGGAAAGGCGAAGATCACCTCGTGGGAGAAGATGAAAAAATACTTACGGGCCGAGTTCTTGCCTTACAACTTCCGACGCCTTATTTATCAGAGGTTGCAGAATCTGAGACAAGGGGCAAAGTCAGTAGATGATTACACTACTGAGTTTTATCAGTTAGTTGCTAGAAACGAACTGCAGTAGACTAACGACCAATTAGTGGCGTGATATATTGGTGGACTGAGGGTGCAGATCCAAGATGTCGTCAACATATTTTGTAACGGCCTGAAAAATTGGCTTGTGTCACGTGTCAAGTCAAGGTCATATATGGGACCCACTCGTCAAAATACGTATGTCCGAATCCTATTTGGGAGGAAAAGGCAAATTATGCGAGGGAATTCGGTGAGTCGAAACATGAACAAGGACGCGCATCGAGTCGCGTGCCGACGTGTGACCGAAATAGTGGCTCTATGTGTTGTTAAAATATACATTGGATGTCTCATGATGCGTGTAGCGCGAGTATTAAGATTTCGAAATGAGGTGGGTTGGTGCCTCGAGATGTGCGTTGCACGAATCTCGAGGAAAATGAAAGAGATATGGATAAGGAGAAAAGAAATAATATATATATTATATGATATATATATATATATATATATTATATTATATTATATTATATATGAAGGAGAAGAGATAAGATTGAAAGAAAAGAAAAAAAAAAAAGAAAAAAAAAAGATCGGGAGAGCACGAACGAGCGAGAAGAGAAGGAAAAAAAAAAAGTGATCGAGAGAGGAGAAAGAGAGGAAGGAGAAGACCACCTAGAGAGGGAGGGGTCGGCGAGGGCGACCGGATCCGGGACGACGCGCAGCAGCGGCTCGCGGAGGTCACGGCGCGGCCTGTGAGGCCGAGGACGGTGGCGGCGGCCAGCGGCAACGTGCGCAGGAGGCGCGGACGATGGCCGCGAGGATCGCGCGGGAGACGACAAGCGAGAGAGCGCGTGGTGGCGCGCGCGAGGAGCGCGCGACCGTGCAGAGGCGTGAACGCCCGCAGCGCACGACGGTGGTTCTGCGGCCGCGGCGGGGCTCACTACGCGGTGGAGACGACGGAGCGGCATGCGTGGAGACGACCCGGCGGCGCGGCGGTGGGCTGCGTGGGAGACAGCAATGGGGGCGGGAGAAGCAGCGGCGGCGGCGGAGACGGCGGTGGCGAGAGGTGGCTGCGGTGGCCGACGCAGCGCGCGCCGGCGAGGCAGCAGCGCCGATGGCGCAGTGGCGCGGTTTCGATCGGTTGACGAAATCGCGACGACGCGATAGAGGTGATTGTTATTCACCTAAATTGAGTTGTGAATTGAATGATTTTTAGTAAAATAGACTTAAAATGTTTAAATAGACACCAGGGACTAGGAGTCGTGTGTCGGATGCGTAAATCGAGACGCGAACGAGACGTTTTGAGGTTCGCATTTTTCGAGGTAAGTAAACGAGCTAGGGATCTATACAGTATTGCATGGTTATCCATTGACTGTTGTTATTTAATGTTTTGTGATAACTTATTGTTTTTCGCTGCAAAATTATGCCCAACTATGCCCATATGTGTAGTTCGCTGGGGTTAACTCGCTCGCACACACATACGGGGGAAACATAGAAGATGTATATGTCTTTCAGAGTAATTAGGGAGGCATATACATCTACATTGGGAGTGAAAGTACTATGCCCATATGTGTAGTTCGCTGGGGTTAACTCGCTCGCACACACATATGGGGGAAACATAGAAGATGTATATGTCTTTCAGAGTAATTGGGGAGGCATATACATCCACCTTGGGAGTATCACTCATTGATGGATTGTTTACGGTCTTGTATATTCATTCGTGTTTATTTCTTTCGTTTTGCATGAATTTGACTGCTTTGGATATCATGAACTGTTGCTTTGGATATCATGAACTGTTGCTTTTGATGTCATGAACTGTTGCTTTGGATATCATGAACTGTTGCTTTGGATATTGTGAAATGTCGTATATATGTCCTACTGGATTTACTTACCTAGGCTCGTCATTCTTATGTTTGACTGAGTGCAGCGCCGCGGACGAGTAGCAGAGGAAATGCTCCATGGCTAGGTGAAACTTTTGTATATTCCTCTCCTCTGATGATATTTACTGGGTTCCACAATTAGGTTGCCTAACTCCCTGATCTTTTTGTTGAGTTATGTATTAGTTGCTTTCGCTAAATTTGTAAATCTTGAATAAAATATTAATAACTCAACTTAAAATTGTGAATTGACTGAATATGATGGATTGGAAGGCTGACTAGGTCCGCGTTGACCTTGCGAGACGGGCTAGGGGGCGGGGCCCAATTTGTGAAAAATTGGGGCCGTCACATGTTTGATCCGGCTTCCTTATCCGTAGCGCGCCAGGGAGCATTGTTGGTGGAGAAACAACAACGTCGGTATGTAAGTAATGTGTCCTGTAATGTTAGTATTGGGACAAATGATACTGGAGGTAATATCGCTTCAATTAACCCTGCTAGTCGCACAAACAAACCTAGCACTAGTGGGATTAAATGCTTTGGTCGTGGCAAACTTGGTCATAGGAAGTCAGAATGTAAAGGGAAGAAGGCTCTATTTATTGAGAACGAAGAGGAAGACGAAGGGGAAGAGGCCAACATCACTGCAGAACCATCGTTTGATACTTCTGACAACACAGAAGAGGAGGTCGTGACTGGAGATGTGGGTACTGCCTTAGTTGTAAGGCGTTCTTGTATGACTCATAGAGCTGTCGCTGATGATGAGTTGCTGCAGAATAACATCTTTTAGTCCAAGTTTACAATCTTAGGCAAGGTGTGCAGGTTCATGATTGATGCGGGCAGTTGCGAGAATATCGTTTCAGTTGAAGCAGTTTAGAAGTTGGGCCTTGCAACTGAACAACACCCCAGGCCCTACAAGCTAGCTTGGCTGAAAAATGGTGGTAAGGTGAAGGTGTCGAAGCGCGCCTTGGTGACTTTTTCAATTGGTGCTAACTATAAGGATTCATTCGGGTGTGATGTTGTGGCTATTGATGCTTGCCACTTGTTACAGGGATGTCCTTGGCAGTTTGATAGGGGAGTTGTGAATGATGGCAGAACCAATAAATACACCCTTATGTTCAAGGGAGTGAATATTGTGCTTGTACCAGCCAAGGACCCGGAGGAAGTTAAGCCTACTAAAGAATCTAGCAGTTTGCTGTCTTTGGCAAGATTTGAAGATAAATTACAAGATTTAGAGGTAGTTTACATCTTGATGGGAAAGGAGGTAGATAGAGATGTTAATGTTCCTGAAGCTGCAATTCCTATTGTGAAGGAGTTTTGTGATATTTTCCCTGATGAGATGCCAGAAGGACTGCCACCATTGCGTGATATTCAGCATCAGATTGACCTTGAACCTAGTGCGTCACTACATAATAGACCACACGATCGAATGAGTCTCAGTAAGCATGAGGAGTTGCGCAAACAGGTTGAAGACTAGTACAAACAATATGCAGATCGGAAGTAGCGTCACGTGGAGTTTGAAGTAGGTGACTTTATGTGGACAGTTCTCACTTAAGACCGATTCTCTGTGGGTGATTACAACAAATTGTCAGTTCGGAAGATTGGTCCTGTGGAGGTTCTTGAGAAAATTAATCCTAATGCTTACAGATTGAAGTTACCAAGTCACATTCGCACGGCTGATGTATTTAATGTCAAGCATCTTGTTCCCTATTATAAAGATACGTCTGATGATGACAATTCGAAGGCGAATGCTGTCCACCATGGGGAGAATGATGAAGTCCAAGAATTAGCATGTAAATTCTTGGAAAAATATGACGGAAAATATGAGAGGAAGGCATTTTAGTATTTTTCGCAAATGTCGAAGTTTGGGCGTTTGAATTTTGGCGTTCCGGGGGTATGAGTTTATTGGAAACGACGTGGAGATCATAACTCACGGCTACGCCGTGACTACGGCGTTTTTCGGCGAAATTCCATCGTTTCGCCCTCCGAAACGGCAATTTTGCTATTTTATGAAACTTTTGTTTCACTTATAACTTTCATTATGAATTTTCATTTTTATTTCCGTTTGCGGCTTTTGTTTCTATTTCTCGACAAGTTTTCAGTTTAGGGCTTTTTAGACTTTTTACTATTTTTGGCAAATTTTAGGGTTTCGCTATTTAAGTGATCTATTAGGTGTAATTCGTAGTTTTTGGCTGAAATAAAAGAATTTTTGAACTTTGGCATAAGTTCTGACCTAGATCGAGTTGTTCGTCGATTCGTTCAACTGGTTTAGAAGATTTCCGCTGCGTCAGTTGGTATCGGAGCCTTCTTCAGCGTGATTGGGGAAATCACGCCGCCGAAGAGGAACCAGCAACGTTTCGAGGAGGTGTATGACCGTGACAATCTGAATCGACAAATTGGCCAATTGATTGACCAACGCATGGACGCGGTGGTAGAACAATTAACTGCCATAATCGATCAGTTGTTGGGTCAAAATATTGATCGTGTCCGTAACCATCGAAGGTAACCTGTTGGTGATGAACCAGTAGGAGATTCTTCTACCGAAGGGGAGGATGAGTATGTAGAGGCACTGAGGAGGGGCTAAAGGCCGCGTGCAATTGAGGCAGATCGCAGGCGGTGGGAGTCTGAGAAGAAGACGGATGTCCCAGAATTTCATGACACCCTTCAACCAGAAGAATTCTTGAACTGGCTAACGTCAGTCGAAGAAGTCCTAGAATTCAAAGGTGTGCCGACGACAAGCGTGTGCAAGCTGGTTGCAACTGAGATTCGCGCGGGACCATTGCACTTGGTGGCAACAAAGAAGTTGATGCGGAATATGAATGGAAAAGCGAAGATCACCTCGTGGGAGAAGATGAAAAAATACTTACGGGCTGAGTTCTTGCATTACAAGTTCCAACGCATTATTTATCAGAAGTTGCAGAATCTGAGACAAGGGGCAAAGTCAGTATATGATTACACTAATGAGTTTTATCAGTTAGTCGCTAGAAACGAACTACAGGAGACTAACGACCAATTAGTGGCGTGATATATTGGTGGACTGAGGGCGCAGATCCAAGATGTCGTCCATATGTTTGATCCGGCTTCTTTATCAGCAACGCACCAGCGAGCATTGTTGGTGGAGAAACAACAGCGTCGGTGTGTAAGTAATGCGTCTAGTAATGTTAGTATTGGGACAGCCAATACTGGAGGTAATATCGCTGCAATTATCTCTGCTAGTCGCACAAACAGACCTAGCACTAGTGGGATTAAATGCTTCGGTTGTAGCGAAGTTGGTCACAGGAAGTAAGAATGTATAGGGAAGAAGGCTCTCTTTATTGAGAACGAAGAGGAAGACGAAGAGGAAAAAGCCAACATCACTGCAGAACCAGCGTTTCATACTTCTGACAACAAAGAAGAGGAGGTCGTGATTGGAGATGTGGGTACTGCCTTAGTTGTAAGGCGTTCTTGTATGACTCCTACAGTTATCGCTGATGAAGAGTTGCTGCGAAATAACATCTTTCAGTCCAAGTGTACCATCTTAGGCAAGGTGCGGCAGTTCATAATTGATGCGGCGGTTGCGAGAATATCGCCTCGGTTGAAGTGGTTCAGATGTTGGTGACTTTATGTGGACAATTCTCATTAAAGACCGATTCTCTCGTGGGTGATTACAACAAATTGTCAGTTCGGAAGATTGGTCCTGTGGAGGTTCTTGAGAAAATTAATCCTAATGCTTACAGATTGAAGTTGTCAAGTCACATTCGCTCGGCTGATGTATTTAATGTCAAGCATCTTGTTCCCTATTATGGGGATACGTCTGATGATGACAATTTGAGAGCGAATTCTGTCCACCATGGGGAGAATGATGAAGTCCAAGAATTAGCTTGTAAATTCTTGGAAAAATATGATGGAAAATATGAGAGGATGGCATTTTAGTAATTTCAGCAAATGGCGAAGTTTGGGCATTTGAGTTATGGCGTTCCGGGGGTATGGGTTTATTGAAAACGGCGTGGAGATTACAACTCACAGTTGTGACTACGGCGTTTTTCAGCGAAATTCCATCGTTTCGCCCTCCGAAACCGCAATTTTGCTATTTTAAGAAACTTTTGTTTCACTTATAACTTTTATTAAGAATTTCCGTTTTTTGTTCCGTTTGCGACGGTTGTTGCAAATTTTAGGGTTTCGCTATTTAAGCGATCTATTAGGTGTAATTCGTAGTTTTTGGCTAAAATAAAAGAATTTTTTAACTTTTGCTTAAGTTCTGACCTAGATCGAGTTGTTCGTGGATTCGTTCGACTGGTTTAGAAGATCTCCGCTGCATTAGGTTGAATCGAGCCAACTTCGGCGTAATTGGAGAAATCATGCCACTAAAAAGAACCAACAAGCGTATCGAGGAGGTGTATAACCGTGACAAACTGAATCGACAAATTAGTCAATTGATTGACCAATGCATGGACGCGGTGGTAGAACGATTAACTGCCAGAATCGATCAGTTGTTGGGTCAAAATATTGATCGTGTCCATAACCATCGAAGGGAACCAATTGGTGATGAACCAGTAGGAGATTCTTCTACCGAAGGGGAGGATGAGTATGTGGAGGCACTGAGGAGGCGCTACAGGGCGCGTGCAGTTGAGGATGATCGCGGGCGGTGGGAGTCTAAGATGATGACGGATGTCCCAAAATTTCATGGCACCCTTCAACCGGAAGAATTCTTGGACTGGCTAACGTCAGTTGAAGAAGTCCTAGAATTCAAAGGTGTGCCCGTCGACAAGCGTATGCAACTGGTTGCGACCAGATTCCGCAACAGGGCTACAGCTTTATGGCAACAACAGAAGTTGATGAGGAATAGGAATAGAAAGGCGAAGATCGCCTCGTGGGAGAAGATGAATAAATACTTACGGGCCGAGTTCTTGCCTTACAACTTCCAACGCCTTATATATCAGAGGTTGCAGAATCTGAGACAAGGGGCAAAGTCATTAGATGATTACACTACTTAGTTTTATCAGTTAGTCACTAGAAACGAAGTGAAGGAGACTAACGACCAATTAGTGACGCGATATATTGGCGGACTGAGGGTGCAGATCCAAGATGTCGTCAACATGTTTGATTCGGCTTCCTTATCTGCGGCACACCAGCGAGCATTGTTGGTTGAGAAACAACAGCGTCGGGTTGTGAGTAATGCTTCCAATAATGTTTGTATTGGGACTGTCAATACTGGAGGTAATAACGCATCAAATTAACCCTGTTAGTCGTCGAAACAGACCTAACACTAGTGGGATTAAATGTTTCGGTTGTCGCGAAGTTGGTCACAGGAAGTCAAAATGTAAAGGGAAGAAGGCTCTATTTATTTAGAACGAAAAGGAAGACGAAGGGGAAGAGGCCAACATCACAGCAGAACCTGCGTTTGATACTTCTTACAACAAAGAAAAGGAGGTCGTGACTGGAGATGTAGGTACTGCCTTAGTTGTAAGGCGTTCTTGTATGACTCCTATAGCTGTCGCTGATGATAAGTAGCTGCGGAATAACATCTTTCAGTTCAAGTGTACCATATTAGGCAAAGTGTGCAGGTTCATGATTGAAGGAGGCAGTTGCGAGAATATCGTCTCAGTTGAAGCGGTTCAGAAGTTGGGCCTTGCAAGTGAACAACACCCAAGGCCCTACAAGCTAGCTTTGCCGAAGAAGGGTGGTGAGGTGAAGGCGTCGAAGCGCGCCTTGGTGACTTTTTCTATTTGTGCTAACAACAAGGATTCAGTCTGGTGTGATGTTGTGGCTATGGATGCTTGCCACTTGTTACTGTGACGTCCTTGGCAGTTTGATAGGGGAGTTGTGCATGATGGCAGAACTAATAAATACACCCTTATCTTCAAGGGAGTGAAGATTGTGCTAGTACCCACCAAGGAACCGGAGGAAGTTAAGCCTACTAAAAAATCTAGCAGTTTGGTGTCTTTAGCAAGATTCGATGATGAATTACAAGATTCAGAGGTAGTTTACATCTTGATGGGAAATGATGTAGATAGAGATGTTGATCTTCCTGAAGCTGCAATTCCTATTGTGAAGGGGTTTTGTGATGTTTTCCCTGATGAGATGCCAGAAGAACTGCCACCATTACGTGATATTCAGCCATCAGATTAACCTTGAACCTAGTGCGTCACTACATAATAGACCACACTACCGAATAAGTCTCCGTGAGCATGAGGAGTTGCGCAGACAGGTTGACGACAAGTACAAACAATATGTAGATCAGAAGAAGCGTCACGTGGAGTTTGAAGTAGGTGACTTTATGTGGACAGTTCTCACTAAAGACCGATTCTCCGTGGATGATTTCAACAAATTGTCAGTTCGGAAGATTGGTCCTATTGAGGTTCTTGAGAAAATTAATCCTAATGCTTACAGATTGAAGTTGTCAAGTCATATTCGCACGGCTGATGTATTTAATGTCAAGCATCTTGTTCCCCAATTATGGGGATACGTCTGATGATGACAATTCTAGGGCGAATTCTGTCCACCATGAGGAGAATGATGAAATCCAAGAATTAGCTTGTAAATTTTTGGAAAAATACGATGGAAAATATGAGAGGATGGCATTTTAGTAATTTGCGCAAATGGCGAAGTTTGGGCGTTTGAGTTTTGGCGTTCCGGGGGTATGGGTTTATTGGAAACGTCGTGGAGATCACAACTCACGGCTACGCCGTGACTACGGCGTTTTTCGGCGAAATTCCATCGTTTCGCCCTCCGAAACGGTAATTTTGCTATTTTAAGAAACTTTTATTTCACTTATAACTTTCATTAGAAATTTTCGTTTTTATTTTCGTTTGCGGTGTTTGTTTCTATTTCTCGTCTATTTTTCAGTTTATGGCTTTTTAAACTTTTTACTATTTTTGGAAAATTTTAGGGTTTCGATATTTAAGCGATTTATTGGGTGTAATTCGTAGTTTTTGGCTGAAATAAAAGAATTTTTGAACTTTAACTTAAGTTCTGAAGTAGATCGAGTTGTTCGTGGATTCGTTTAACTGTTTTAGAAGATCTCCGCTGCGTCAGTTGGTATTAGAGTCTGCTTCATCGTGATTGGAGAAATAATGCCGCCGAAGAGGAACCAGCAGCGTATCGAGGAGGTGTATGACCGTGACAATCTGAATCGACAAATTGGCCAATAGATTGACCAACGCATGGAAGCTGTGGTAGAACGATTAACTGCCATAATCGATCAGTTGTCGGGTCAAAATATTGATCGTGTCCGTAACCATCGAAGGGAACCTGTTGGTGATGAACCAGTAGGAGATTCTTCTACCGAAATGGATGATGAGTATGTTGAGGCACTGAGGAGGCGCTACAGGCCGCGTGCAGTTGAGGATGATCGCAGGCGGTGGGAGTATGGGATGAAAACGGATGTCCAAGAATTTCATGGTACCATTCAAACGGAAGAATTCTTGGACTTGCTGACGTCAGTTGAAGAAGTCCTAGAATTCAAAGGTGTGCCCGTTGACAAGCGTATGCAACTGGTTGCGACAAGATTCCGCAACAGAGCTACAGCTTTATCGCAACAACAGAAGTTGATGCGGAATAGGAATGGAAAGGCGAAGATCGCCTCGTGGGAGAATATGAAATAATACTTACGGGCCGAGTTCTTGCCTTACAACTTCCACCGCCTTATGTATCAGAGGTTGCAGAATCTGTGACAAGGGGCAAAGTCAGTAGATGATTACACTACTGAGTTTTATCAGTTAGTCACTAGAAACGAACTGAAGGAGACTAACGACCAATTAGTTACGCGATATATTGGCGGACTGAGGGTGCAGATCCAAGATGTCGTCAACGTGTTTGATTCGGCTTCCTTATCTACAGCGCAACAGCGAGCATTGTTGGTTGAGAAACAACAGCGTCGGGGTGTGAGTAATGCTTCCAATAATGTTTGTATTGGGACGCCAATATCTTGGAGGTAATACGCCGCAATTAACCACGCTAGTCGCACAAACAAGACCTAACACTAGTGGGATTAAATGCTTCGGTTGTCGCAAGTTGGTCACAGGAAGTCAGAATGTAAATGGAAGAAGGCTCTATTTATTTAGAACGAAGAGGAAGACGAAGGGGAAGAGGCCAACATCACAGCAAAACCTGCGTTTGATACTTCTTATAACAAAGAAGAGGAGGTCGTGACTGGAGATGTGGGTACTGCCTTAGTTGTAAGGCGTTCATGTATGACTCCTATAGCTGTCGCTGATGATAAGTAGCTGCGGAATAACATCTTTCAGTCCAAGTGTAACATATTAGGCAAGGTGTGCAGTTTCATTATTGAAGGAGGCAGTTGCGAGAATATTGTCTCAATTGAAGCGGTTCAGAAGTTGAGCCTTGCAAGTGAACAACACCTAAGGTCCTACAAGCCAGCTTTGCCGAAGAAGGGTGGTGAGGTGAAGCGTCGAAGCGCGCCTTGGTGACTTTTTCTATTGATGCTAACTACAAGGATTCAGGATGGTGTGATGTTGTGGCTATGGATGCTTGCCACTTGTTACTTGGACGTCCTTGGCGGTTTGATAGGGGAGTTGTGCATGATGGCGAACTAATAAATACACTCTTATTTTCAAGGAGTGAAGATTGTGCTAGTACCGCCAAGGACCGGAGGAAGTTAAGCCTACTAAAGAATCTAGCAGTTTGCTGTCTTTAGCAAGATTTGAAGATGAATTACAAGATTCAGAGGTAGTTTACATCTTGATGGGAAATGATGTAGATAGAGATGTTGATGTTCCTGAAGCTGCAATTCCTATTGTGAAGGAGTTTGTGATGTTTTCCCTGATGAGATGCCGGAATTTGCCACCATTACGTGATATTCAGCCATCAGATTAACCTTGAACCTAGTGTGTCACTACATAATAGACCACACTACCGAATAGTCTCTGTGAGCATGAGGAGTTGCGCAGACAGGTTGACGACAAGTACAAACAATATGTAGATAAGAAGAAGCGTCACGTGGAGTTTGAAGTAGGTGACTTTATGTGGACAGTTCTCACTAAAGACCGATTCTCTGTGGGTGATTTCAACAAATTGTCAGTTCGGAAGATTGGTCCTGTTGAGGTTCTTGAGAAAATTAATCCTAATGCTTACAGATTGAAGTTGCCAAGTCACATTCGCTCGGCGGATGTATTTAATGTCAAGCATCTTGTTCCCTATTATGGGATACGTCGATGATGACAATTCGAGGCGAATTCTGTCCACAATGAGGAGAATGATGAAGTAAGAATTAGCTTGTAAATTTTGGAAAAATATGATGGAAAATATGAGAGGATGGCATTTTAGTATTTTCTCGCAAATGGCGAAGTTTGGGCATTTGAGTTTTGGCGTTCGGGGGTATGGGTTTATTGGAAACGACTTGGAGATCACAACTCACGGCTAGGCCGTGACTACGGCGTTTTTCGGCGAAATTCCATCGTTTCGCCATCCGAAACGGTAATTTTGCTATTTTAAGAAACTTTTGTTTCACTTATAACTTTCATTATAAATTTTCATTTTTATTTTCGTTTGCGGCGTTTGTTTCTATTTCTCATCTAGTTTTCAGTTTAGGGCTTTTTAGACTTTTTACTATTTTTGGAAAATTTTAGGGTTTCTATATTTAAGCGATCTATTTGGTGTAACTCGTAGTTTTTGGCTGAAATAAAAGAATTTTTGAACTTTGACTTAAGTTCGACAAGATCGAGTTGTTCGTGGATTCGTTCAATTGTTTAGAAGATTCCATTGCGTCGGTTGGTATCGAGTCCGCTTCATCGTGATTGGAGAAATAATGTCGCCGAAGAGGAACCAGCAGCGTATCGAGGAGGTGTATGACCGTGACAATCTGAATCGACAAATTGGCCAATTGATTGACCAACGCATGGACGCGGTGGTAGAACTATTAACTCGCAAGAATCGATCGGTTGTTGGGTCAAAATATTGATCGTGTCGTAACCATCGAAGGGAACCTTTGTTGGTGATGAACCAAGATTGGAGATTCTTCTACCGATGGGGAGGATGATTATGTGAGGCACTCGAGGAGCGCTAAAGCCGCGTGTAGTTGAGGATGATCGCAGGCGGTGGGAGTATGGGATGAAAACGGATGTCCAAGAATTTCATGGCACCATTCAACCGGAAGAATTCTTGGACTTGCTGACGTCAGTTGAAGAAGTCATAGAATTCAAAGGTGTGCCCGTTGACAAGCGTATGCAACTGGTTGCGACCAGATTCCGCAACAGATCTGACTTTGGTGGCAACCGAAGTTGATGCGGAATAGGAATTGAAAGGCGAAGATCGCCTCGTGGGAGAAGATGAAAAAATACTTACGGGATGAGTTCTTGCCTTACAACTTCCAACGCCTTATTTATCAGAGGTTGCAGAATCTGAGACAAAGGGCAAAGTCAGTAGATGATTACACTAATGAGTTTTATCAGTTATTCGCTAGAAACGAACTGAAGGAGACTAACGACCAATTAGTGACGCGATATATTGGCGGACTGAGGGTGCAGATCCAAGATGTCGTCAACATTTTGATTCGGCTTCCTTATCTAAAGCGCACCAGCGAGCATTGTTGGTTGAGAAACAACAGCGTCGAGGTGTAAGTAATGATTCTAGTAATGTTAGTATTGGGACGCCAATACTTTGGAGGTAATATCGCTGCAATTAACCCTGCTAGTCGCACAAACAGACCTAGCACTAGTGGGATTAAATGCTTCGGTTGTAGCGAAGTTGGTCACATGAAGTAAGAATGTAAAGGGAAGAAGACTCTCTTTATTGAGAACGAAGAGGAAGACGAAGGGGAAGAAGCCAACATCACTGCAGAACCAACGTTTGATACTTCTGACAACAAAGAAAAGGAGGTCGTGATTGGAGATGTAGGTACTGCCTTAGTTGTAAGGCGTTCTTGTATGACTCCTAGAGCTATCGCTGATGAAGAGTTGCTGCGAAATAACATGTTTCAGTCCAAGTGTACAATCTTAGGTAAGGTGTGCAGGTTCATGATTGATGTAGGGAGTTGCGAGAATATCGTCTCATTTGAAGCGGTTCAGAAGTTGGGCCTTGCAACTGAACAACACCCCAGGCCCTACAAGCTAGCTTGGCTGAAGAAGGGTGGTGAGGTGAAGGTGTCGAAGCGCGCCTTGGTGACTTTTTCTATTGGTGCTAACTACAAGGATTCAGTCTGCTGTGATGTTGTGGCTATGGATGCTTACCACTTGTTACAGGGACGTATTTAGCAGTTTGTTAGGGGAGTTGTGAATGATGGCAGAACCAATAAATACACCTTTATTTTCAAGGGAGTGAAGATTGTGCTAGTACCCGCCAAGGACCCGGAGGAATTTAAGCCTACTAAAGAATCTAGCTGTTTGTTGTCTTTAGCAAGATTTGAAGATGAATTACAAGATTTAGAGGTAGTTTACATATTGATGGGAAAGGAGGTAGATAGAGATGTTGATGTTCCTGAAGCTACAATTCCTATTGTAAAGGAGTTTTGTGATGTTTTCCCTGATGAGATGTCGGAAGGACTGCCACCATTGCATGATATTCAGCATCAGATTGACCTTGAACCTAGTGCGTCACTACATAATAGACCACACTACCGAATGAGTCTCAGTGAGCATGAGGAGTTGCGCAGACAGGTTGAAGAAAAGTACAAACAATATGCAGATCGGAAGAAGCGTCGCGTGGAGTTTGAAGTGGGTGACTTTATGTGGACAGTTCTCATTAAAGACCGATTCTCTGTGGGTGATTACAACAAATTGTCAGTTTAGAAGATTGGTCCTGTGGAGGTTCTTGAGAAAATTAATCCTAATGCTTACAGATTGAAGTTGCAAAGTCACATTCGCACGGTGATGTATTTAATGTCAAGCATTTGTTCCCTATTATGGGGATTACGTCGATGATGTCAATTCGAGGGCGAATTTCGTCCACCATGAGGAGAATGATGAAGTCCTAGAATTAGCTTGTAAATTCTTGGAAAAATATGATGGAAAATATGAGTGGATGGCATTTTAGTAATTTCGCAAATGGCGAAGTTTGGGCATTTGAGTTATGGCGTTCGGGGGTATGGGTTTATTGAAACGGCTTGGAGATCACGACTCACGGCTACGCCGTGACTACGGTGTTTTTCGGCGAAATTCATCGTTTCGCCCTCCGAAACGGCAATTTTGCTAATTTAAGAAACTTTTTTTCACTTATAACTTTCATTAGGAATTTTCGTTTTTATTTCCATTTGCGGTGTTTGTTTATATTTCTGTCTGGTTTGTTTAGGGCTTTTTAGACTTTTTACTATTTTTTTTAGGTTTCGATATTTAAGTGATCTATTTGGGTGTAATTCGTAGTTTTTGGTGAAATAAAAGAATTTTTGAACTTTAATTTAAGTTCGACCTAGATCAAGTTGTTTGTGGATTCTTTCAACTATTTTATAAGGTTTAGTTGGTAAGATCTTTACGTTGATCGAGAAATAATGCCGCAGAAGGGGAACAAGCGACGTATCGAGGAGTGTATAACCGTGACAATCGAATCGACAAATTAGCCAATAGATTGACCTACGCATGGAGCGGTGGTAGAATGATTAACCGCGAATCGATCGGTTGTTGGGTCAAAATATTGATCGTGTCCATAACCATCGAAGGGAACCTATTGGTGATAAACCAAGTAGGAAATTCTTCTACCGAAGGGGAGGATGAGTATGTTGAGGCATTGAGGAGTCGTTACATGGCGCGTGCGATTGAGGATGATCGCAGCGGTGGGAGTCTAAGATGAAGACGGATGTCCAAGAATTTCATGGCACCATTCTCAAACGGAAGAATTCTTGGACCGGCTAACGTCAGTTGAAGAAGTCCTAGAATTCAAAGGTGTGCCCGTCGACAAGCGTATGCAACTAGTTGCGACTAGATTCCGCAACAGGGCCAAAGCTTTATAGCAACAACGAAGTTGATGCGAAATAGGAATGGAAATGCGAAAATTGCCTCGTGGGAGAAGATGAAAAAATACTTACGGGGTGAGTTCTTGCCTTACAACTTTCAACGCCTTATTTATCAGAGGTTGCAGAATCCGAGACAAGGGCAAAGTCAGTAGATGATTACACTACTGAGTTTTGTCAGTTAGTCACTAGAAATGAACTGAAGGAGACTAACGACTAATTAGTGACGCGATATATTGGTGGACTGAGTGTGCAGATCCAAGATGTCGTCAACATGTTTGATCCGGCTTCCTTATCTGCAGCGCACCGGCGAGCATTGTTGGTTGAGAAACAACAACGTCGTGGTGTGAGTAATGCTTCCTATAATGTTTTTATTGGGACTGCCAATACTGGAGGTAATAACGCTGCAATTAACCCTGCTAGTCGCAGAAACAGACCTAACACTAGTGGGATTAATGCTTCGGTTGTCGCGAAGTTGGTCACAGGAAGTCTGAATGTAAAAAGAAGAAGGCTCTATTTATTTAGAACGAAGAGGAAAACGAAGGGGAAGAGGCCAACATCACAGCAAAACCTGCGTTTGATACTTCTGACAACAAATAAAGAAGAGGAGATGTGGGTGCTTGCTTTAGTTGTAAGACGTTCATGTATGACTCCTATAGTTTTGCCGATGATAAGTAGCTACGGAATAATATCTTTCAAAGTCAAGTGTACCATATTAGGCAAGGTGTGCGGTTCATGATTGATGGAGGCGATTGCGAGAATATCGTCTCGATTGAAGCGGTTCGAAGTTGGGCCTTGCAAGTGAACAACACCCCATGCCTACAAGCTAGTTTGGCCGAAGAAGGGTGGTGAGGTGAAGTGTCGAAGCGCGCCTTGGTGACTTTTTCAATTGATGCTAACTACAAGGATTCAAGTTTGGTGTGATGTTGTGGCTATGGATGCTTGCCACTTGTTACTTGGGACGTCCTTGCGGTTTGATAGGGGAGTTGTGCATGATGGCGAACTAATAAATACACTCTTATGTTCAAGGGAGTGAAGATTGTGCTAGTACCCGCCAAGGACCCGGAGGAAGTTAAGCCTACTAAAGAATCTAGCGCTTGTTGTCTTTAGCAAGATTTGAAGATGAATTACAAGATTCAAAGGTAGTTTACATCTTGATGGGAAATGATGTAGATAGAGATGTTGATGTTCCGAAATTTGCAATTCCTATTGTGAAGGAGTTTGTGATGTTTTCCCCGATGAGATGCTTGAAGGATCGCCACCATTACGTGATATTCAAAGCCATCGATTAACCTTGAACCTAGTGCGTCACTACATAATAGACCACACTACCGAATTGAGTCTCTCATTGAGCATGAGGAGTTGCGCAGACAGTTGAAGACAAGTACAAACAATATGTAGATAAGAAGAAGCGTCACGTGGAGTTTGAAGTAGGTGACTTTATGTGGACAGTTCTCACTAAAGACCGATTCTCTATGGGTGATTTCAACAAATTGTTATTTCGGAAGATTGGTCTGTGAGGTTTTTGAGAAAATTAATCCTAATGCTTACAGATTGAAGTTGCAAAGTCACATTCGCTCGGCGGATGTATTTAATGTCAAGCATCTTGTTCCTTATTATGGGGATACGTCGATGATGACAATTCGATGGCGAATTCTGTCCACCATGAGGAGAATGATGAAGTCCAAGAATTAGCATGTAAATTTTTGGAAAAATATGATGGAAAATATGAGAGGATGGCATTTTAGTAATTTCCGCAAATGGCGAAGTTTGGGCATTTGAGTTTTGGCGTTCGGGGTATGGTTTATTGGAAACGGCGTGGAGATCACAACTCACGGCTACGCCGTGACTACGACGTTTTTCGGCGAAATTCATCGTTTCGCCCTCCGAAACGGTAATTTTGCTATTTTAAGAAACTTTTGTTTCACTTATAACTTTCATTAGGAATTTCCGTTTTTATTTTCATTTGCGGCGTTTGTTTCTATTTCTCATCTAGTTTTCAGTTTAGGGTTTTTTAGACTTTTTACTATTTTTGGAAAATTTTAGGGTTTCTATATTTAAGCGATCTATTTGGGTGTAATTCGTAGTTTTTGGCTTAAATAAAAGAATTTTTGAATTTTGACTTAAGTTCGATCTAGATCGAGT
Source organism: Stephania yunnanensis (assembly GCA_039657365.1). NCBI lineage: Eukaryota > Viridiplantae > Streptophyta > Magnoliopsida > Ranunculales > Menispermaceae > Stephania > Stephania yunnanensis. The sequence goes on from CM077583.1 coordinate 23,478,545, forward strand.
TGTTCGTGGATTCGTTCAACTGTTTTAAAAGATCTCCATTGCGTCGGTTGGTATCATAGTCTCGCTTTCATCGTGATCGGAGAAATAATGTCGCCGTAGAAGGGAACAAGCGTATCGAGGAGGTGTATGACCGTGACAATCGAATCGACAAATTGGCCAATAGATCGACCAACGCATGGACGGTGGTTGAACGATTAACCGCCATAATCGATCGGTTGTCGGGTCAAAATATTGATCGTGTCCGTAACCATCGAAGGGAACCTGTTGGTGATTAACCGGTAGGAGATTCTTCTACCGAAGGGGAGGATGATTATGTTGAGGCATCGAGGAGGCGTTACGGGCGCGTGCGATTGAGGATGATCGCAGGCGGTGGGAGTATGGGATGAAAGACGGATGTCCAAGAATTTCATGGCACCATTCAAGAATTCTTGGACATCGTCGGTTGAAGAAGTAATAGAATTCAAAGTGTGCTCGTCGACAAGCGTATGCAACTAGTTGCGACAGATTCCGCAACAGAGCTATACTTTATAGCAACAAAGAAGTTGATGCGGAATAGGAATGGAAAGCGCAAAAATCGCCTCGTGGGAGAAGATGAAAAAATATTTACGGGATGAGTTCTTGCCTTACAACTTCCACGCCTTATGTATCGAGGTTGCGAGAATCGAGAAAAGGGCAAAGTCAGTAGATGATTAGCCTATTGAGTTTTATCAGTTAGTCAATAAAAACGAACTGAAGGAGACTAACGACCAATTAGTGACGCGATATATTGGTGGACTGAGGGTGCAGATCCAAGATGTCGTCAACATGTTTGATATGGCTTCCTTATCTGCAACGCACCATCGAGCATTGTTGGTTGAGAAACAACAGCGTCGGGGTGTGAGTAATGCTTCCAGTAATGTTAGTATTGGGACCGCCAATACTGGAGGTAATAACGCTCCAATTAACCCTGCTAGTCGCACAAACAGACCTAACACTAGTGGGATTAAATGCTTCGGTTGTTGCGAAGTTGGTCACAGGAAGTCAGAATGTAAAGGGAAGAAGGCTCTATTTATTTAGAACGAAGAGGAAAACGAAGGGGAAGAGGCCAACATCACTGCAGAACCAGCGTTTGATACTTCTGACAACACAAGAAGAGGAGATCGTGACTGGAGATGTAGGTACTGCCTTAGTTGTAAGGCGTTCTTGTATAACTCCTATAGTTGTCGCCGATGATAAGTAGCTACGGAATAATATCTTTCAGTCCGAGTGTACCATATTAAGCAAGGTGTGCAGGTTCATGATTGATGCAGGCAGTTGCGAGAATATCGTCTCAGTTGAAGCGGTTCAGAAGTTGGGCCTTGCAACTGAACAACACCCCATGCTCTACAAGCTAGCTTGGCCGAGGAAGGGTGGTGAGGTGAAGGTGTCGAAGCGCGCCTTTGTGTCTTTTTCAATTGTTGCTAACTACAAGGATTCAGTCTGGTGTGATGTTGTGGCTATGGATGCTTGCCACTTGTTACTGGGACGTCCTTGGCAGTTTGATAGGGGAGTTGTGCATTATGGCAGAACCAATAAATACACCCTTATGTTCAAGGGAGTGAAGATTGTGCTAGTACCCGCTAAGGACCCGGAGGAAGTTAAGCCTACTAAAGAATCTAGCAGTTTGCTGTCTTTAGCAAGATTTGAAGATGAATTACAAGATTCAAAGGTAGTTTACATCTTGACGGGAAATGATGTAGATAGAGATGTTGATGTTCCTGAAGCTGCAATTCCTATTGTAAAGGAGTTTTGTGATGTTTTCCCTGATGAGATGCCAGAATGACTGCCACCATTACGTGATATTTAGCATCAGATTAACCTTGAACCTAGTGCGTCACTACATAATAGACCACACTACCGAATGAGTCTCTGTGAGCATGAGGAGTTGCGCGGACAGGTTTAAGACAAGTACGAACAATATGCAGATCGGAAGAAGCGTTACGTGGAGTTTGAAGTGGGTGACTTTATGTGGACAATTCTCATAAAGACCGATTCTCTGTAGGTGATTTCAACAAATTGTTAGTTCGGAAGATTGGTCCTGTGGAGGTTCATGAGAAAATTAATCCTAATGCTTAAAGATTGAAGTTGTCAACTCACATTCGCACGGCTGATGTATTTAATGTCAAGCATCTTGTTATTTATTATGGAGATACGTCTGATGATGACAATTCGATGGCGAATTCTGTCCACCATGAGGAGAATGATGAAGTCCAAGAATTAGAATATAAATTCTTGGAAAAACATGATGGAAAATATGATAGGATGGCATTTTAGTAATTTCCGCAAATGGCAAAGTTTGGGCGTTTGAGTTTTGGCGTTCCGGGGTATAGGTTTATAGGAAACGGCGTGGAGATCACAACTCACGGCTATGCCGTGACTACGGCATTTTTCGGCGACATTCAATCGTTTCGCCCTCCGAAAGGCAATTTTGCTATTTTAAGAAACTTTTGTTTCACTTATAACTTTCATTAGGAATTTCCATTTTTATTTCCGTTTGCGACGTTTGTTTCTATTTCTCGTCTAGTTTTTAGTTTAGGGTTTGTTAGACTTTTTTACTATTTTTGGCAAATTTTAGGGTTTCGATATTTAAGCGATCTATTGGGTGTAATTCGTAGTTTTTGGCTGAAATAAAAGAATTTTTGAACTTTGACTTAAGTTCAGACCTAGATCGAGTTGTTCGTGGATTCGTTCAACTATTTTAGAAGATCTCTACTGCGTCAGTTGGTATCAGAGCCTGCTTCGGCGTGATTGGAGAAATAATGCCGCCGAAGAGGAACCATCATCGTATCGAGGAGGTGTATGACCGTGACAATCTGAATCGACAAATTGGCCAATAGATTGACCAACGCATGGACGCGGTGGTAGAACGATTAACTGCTAAAATCGATCAGTTGTTGGGTCAAAATATTGATCGTGTCCGTAACCATCGAAGGGAACCTGTTGGTGATGAACCGGTAGGAGATTCTTCTACCGAATGGGAGGATGAGTATGTTGAGGCACTGAGGAGGCGTTACAGGCCGCGTGCAGTTGAGGATGATCGCAGGCGGTGGGAGTCTGGGATGAAGACGGATATCGAAGAATTTCATGGCACCATTCAACCGGAAGAATTCTTGGACCGACTGACGTTAGTTGAAGAAGTCCTAGAATTCAAAGGTGTGCCCGTCGACAAGCGTATGCAACTAGTTGCGACCAGATTCCGCAACAGGGCCACAACTTTATGGCAACAGCAGAAGTTGATGCGGAATAGGAATGGAAAGGCAAAAATCGCCTCGTGGGAGAAGATGAAAAAATATTTACGGGCTAAGTTCTTGCCTTACAACTTCCAACGCCTTATTTATCAAAGGTTGCAGAATCTGAGAAAGAGGGCAAAGTCAGTAGATGATTACGATACTGAGTTTTATCAGTTAGTCACTAAAAATGAACTGAAGGAGACTAACGACCAATTAGTGACGCGATATATTGGTGGACTGAGGGTGCGGATCCAAGATGTCGTCAACATGTTTGATCCGGCTTCCTTATCTGCAACGCACCAGCGAGCATTGTTGGTTGAGAAACAACAGCGTCGGGGTGTGAGTAATGCTTCCGGTAATGTTAGTATTGGGACTGCCAATACTGGAGGTAATAACGCTCCAATTAACCCTGCTAGTCGCACAAACAGACCTAACAATAGTGGGATTAAATGCTTCGGTTGTTGCGAAGTTGGTCAAAGGAAGTCAGAATGTAAAGGGAAGAAGGCTCTATTTATTTAGAACGAAGAGGAAACGAAGGGGAAGAGGCCAACATCATCGCAGAACAGCGTTTGATACTTCGACAACACAAAAGAGGAGTCGTGATGGAGATGTGTACGCCTTAGTTGTAAGGTGTTCTTGTATGACTCCTATAGTCGCCGCGATGATAAGTAGCTACGGAATAACATCTTTCACCCAAGTGTACCATATTAAGCAAGGTGTGCGGAGTTCACGATTGATGAAGGCGATTGCGAGAATATCGTCTCGATTGAAGCGGTTTAGAAGTTGGGCCTTGCAATCGAACAACACCCCATGCTCTACAATCTAGCTTGGCCGAAGAAGGGTGGTGAGGTGAAGGTGTCGAAGCACGCCTTGGTGACTTTTTAAATTGTGCTAACTATAAGGATTCGATCTGGTGTGATGTTGTGGCTATGGATGCTTGCCACTTGTTACTGGGACGTCCTTGGCAGTTTGATAGGGGAGTTGTGCATTATGGCAGAACCAATAAATACACCCTTATGTTCAAGGGAGTGAAGATTGTGCTAGTACCCGCTAAGGACCCGGAGGAAGTTAAGCCTACTAAAGAATCTAGCAGTTTGCTGTCTTTAGCAAGATTTGAAGATGAATTACAAGATTCAAAGGTAGTTTACATATTGACGGGAAATGATGTAGATAGAGATGTTGATGTTCCTGAAGCTGCAATTCCTATTGTAAAGGAGTTTTGTGATGTTTTCCCTGATGAGATGCCAGATTGACTGCCACCATTACGTGATATTTAGCATCAGATTAACCTTGAACCTAGTGCGTCACTACATAATAGACCACACTACCGAATGAGTCTCTGTGAGCATGAGGAGTTGCGCGGACAGGTTGAAGACAAGTACGAACAATATGCAGATCGGAAGAAGCGTTACGTGGAGTTTGAAGTGGGTGACTTTATGTGGACAATTCTCACTAAAGACCGATTCTCTGTGGGTGATTTCAACAAATTGTTAGTTCGGAAGATTGGTCCTGTGGAGGTTCATGAGAAAATTAATCCTAATGCTTACAGATTGAAGTTGCCAACTCACATTCGCACTGCTGATGTATTTAATGTCAAGCATCTTGTTATTTATTATGGAGATACGTCGATGATGACAATTCGATGGCGAATTATGTCCACCATGAGGAGAATGATGAAGTCCAAAAATTAGAATATAAATTCTTGGAAAAACATGATGGAAAATATGATAAGATGGCATTTTAGTAATTTCGTAAATGGCGAAGTTTGGGCGTTTGAGTTTTGGCGTTCGGGGTATAGGTTTATAGGAAATGGCATGGAGATCACAACTCACGGCTATGCCGTGACTACGGCATTTTTCGGCGAAATTCAATCGTTTCGCCCTCCGAAAGGCAATTTTGCTATTTTAAGAAACTTTTGTTTCACTTATAACTTTCATTAGGAATTTCCATTTTTATTTCCGTTTGTGACGTTTGTTTCTATTTCTCGTCTAGTTTTTATTTTTAGGGTTTGTTAGACTTTTTACTATTTTTGGCAAATTTTAGGGTTTCGATATTTAAGCGATCTATTGGGTGTAATTCGTAGTTTTTGGCTGAAATAAAAGAATTTTTGAACTTTGACTTAAGTTCGACCTAGATCGAGTTGTTCGTAGATTCGTTCAACTATTTTAGAAGATCTCTACTGCGTCAGTTGGTATAAGAGCCTGCTTTAGCGTGATTGGAGAAATAATGCCGCCGAAGAGGAACCAGCAGCGTACCGAGGAGGTGTATGACCGTGACAATCTGAATCGACAAATTGGCAAATAGATTAACCAACGCATGGACGCGGTGGTAGAATGATTAACTGCTAGAATCGATCGGTTGTTGGGTCAAAATATTTATCGTGTCCGTAACCATCGAAGGGAACCTGTTAGTGATGAACCGGTAGGAGATTCTTCTACCGAATGGGAGGATGAGTATGTTGAGGCACTGAGGAGGCGTTACAGGCCGCGTGCAGTTGAGGATGATCGCAGGCGGTGGGAGTCTGGGATGAAGACGGATATCGAAGAATTTCATGGCACCATTCAACCGGAAGAATTCTTGGGCCGACGACGTCGATTGAAGAAGTCTTAGAATTCAAAGGTGTGCCCGTCGACAAGCGTATGCAACTGGTTGCTACCAGATTCCGCAACATTGCCACAACTTTATGGCAACAGAAGAAGTTGATGCGGAATAGGAATGGAAAGGCGAAAATCGCCTCGTGGGAGAAGATGAAAAAATACTTACGGGTTAAGTTCTTGCCTTACAACTTCCAACGCCTTATTTATCAGAGGTTGCAGAATCTGAGACAAGAGGCAAAGTCAGTAGATAATTACAATACTGAGTTTTATCAGTTAGTAACTAGAAACGAACTGAAGGAGACTAACGACCAATTGGTGACGCGATATATTGGTGGACTAATGGTGCAGATCCAAGATGTCGTCCATATGTTTGATCCGGCTTCCTTATCTGCAGCGCACCAGCGAGCATTGTTGGATGAGAAAAAACAGCGTCGGGGTGTATAGTAATGCTTCAAGTAATGTTAGTATTGGGACTGCCAATACTGGAGGTAATAACGCTGCAATTAACCCTGCTAGTCGCACAAACAGACCTAACACTAGTGGGATTAAATGCTTTGGTTGTTGCGAAGTTGGTCACAGGAAGTTAGAATGTAAAGGGAAGAAGGCTCTATTTATTTAGAACGAAGAGGAAGACGAAGGGGAAGATGCCAACATCACTGCAGAACCAACGTTTGATACTTCTGAAAACACAGAAGAGGAGGTCGTGAATGGAGATGTGTGTACTGCCTTAGTTGTAAGGCGTTCTTATATGACTCCTATAGCTGTCGCTGATGATAAGTAGCTACGGAATAACATCTTTCAGTCCAATTGTACCATATTAAGCAAGGTGTGCAGGTTCATGTATGATGTAGGCAGTTGCGAGAATATCGTCTCAGTTGAAGCGGTTCAGAAGTTGGGCCTTGCAACTGAACAACACCCCATGCTCTACAAGCTAGCTTGGCTGAAGAAGGGTGGTGAGGTGAAGGTGTCGAAGCACGCCTTGGTGACTTTTTTAATTGGTGCTAACTATAAGGATTCAGTCTGGTGTGATGTTGTGGCTATGGATGCTTGCCACTTGTTACTGGGACGTCCTTGGCAGTTTGATAGGGGAGTTGTGCATGATGGCGAACCAATAAATACACCCTTATGTTCAAGGAGTGAAGATTGTGCTAGTACCCGCCAAGGACCCGGAGGAAGTTAAGCCTACTAAATAATCTAGCAGTTTGCTATCTTGATGGGAAATGATGTAGATAGAGATGTTGATGTTCCTGAAGCTGCAATTCCTATTGTGAAGGAGTTTTGTGATGTTTTCCATTATGAGATGCCAGAATGACTGCCACCATTACGTGATATTCAGCATAAGATTAACCTTGAACCTAGTGCGTCCTACATAATATACCACACTACCGAATGAGTCTCTGTGAGCATTAGGAGTTGCGCGGACAGGTTGAAGACAAGTACAAACAATATGCAGATCGGAAGAAGCGTCACGTGGAGTTTGAAGTGGGTGACTTTATGTGGACATTTCTCACAAAAGACCGATTCTCTATGGGTGATTTCAACAAATTGTCAGTTCGGAAGATTGGTCTTGTGGAGGTTCTTCAGAAAATTAATCCTAATGCTTACAGATTGATGTTGTAAAGTCACATTCGCACGGCTGATTTATTTAATGTCAAGCATCTTGTTCCATATTATGGGGATACGTCTGATGATGACAATTCGAGGGCGAATTATGTCCACCTTGAGGAAAATGATGAAGTCCAAAAATTAGAATATAAATTCTTGGAAAAATATGATAGAAAATATGAGAAGATGGCATTTTAGTAATTTTCGTAAATGGCGAAGTTTGTGCGTTTGAGTTTTGGCGTTCCGGGGGTATAGGTTTATAGGAAACGGCATGGAGATCACAACTCACTGCTATGCCGTGACTACGGCGTTTTTCGGCGAAATTCCATTGTTTCGCCCTCCGAAACGGCAATTTTGCTATTTTAAGAAACTTTTGTTTCACTTATAACTTTCATTAGGAATTTCCGTTTTTATTTCCGTTTGTGGCGTTTGTTTCTATTTCTCGTCTAGTTTTATTTTTAGGGCTTTTTAGTCTTTTTACTATTTTTGGCAAATTTTAGGGTTTCGATATTTAAGCGATCTATAAGGTGTAATTCGTAGTTTTTGGCTGAAATAAAAGAATTTTTGAACTCTGACTTAAGTTCTGACCTAGATCGAGTTGTTCGTAGATTCGTTTAACTGTTTTATAAGATCTCCGCTGCGTCAGTTGGTATAAGAGCCTGCTTCATCGTGATTGGAGAAATAATGCCGCCGAAGAGGAACCAGCAGCGTATCGAGGAGGTGTATAACCGTGACAATCTGAATCGACAAATTGGCCAATAGATTGACCAACGCATGGACGCGGTGGTAGAACGATTAACTGCCAGAATCGATCAGTAGTTGGGTCAAAATATTGATCGTGTCCGTAACCATCGAAGGGAACGTGATGGTGATGAACCAGTAGGAGATTATTCTACCGAAGGGGAGGATGAGTATGTTGAGGCACTGAGGAGGCGCTATTGGCCGCGTGCAGTTGAGGATGATCGAAGGCGGTGGGAGTCTGGGATGAAGACGGATGTCCAAGAATTTCATGGCACCATTCAACCAGAAGAATTCTTGGACTGGCTGACGTCAGTTGAAAAAGTCTTAGAATTCAGAGGTGTTCCCGTAGACAAGCGTATGCAACTGGTTGCTACCAGATTCCGCGACATTGCCACAGCTCTATGGCAACAGAAGAAGTTGATGCGGAATAGGAATGGAAAGGCGAAGATCGCCTCGTGGGAGAAGATAAAAAATACTTACGGGCTGAGTTCGTGCCTTACAACTTCCAACGCCTTATGTATCAGATGTTGCAGAATCTGAGACAAGGGGCCAAGTCAGTATTTATTAAACTACTAACTTTTATCAGTTAGTCGCTAGAAACGAACTGAAGGAGACAAACGACCAATTAGTGACGCGATATATTGGTGGACTGAGGGTGCAGATCCAAGATGTCTTCAACATTTTTGATCCGGCTTCCTTATCTGCAGCGCACCAGCGATCATTGTTGGTCGAGAAACAATAGCGTCGGGGCGTTAGTAATGCTTCCAGTAATGTTAGCATTAGGACTGCCAATACTGGAGGTAATAACGCTGCAATTAACCCTGCTAGTCGCACAAACAGACCAAACACTAGTGGGATTAAATACTTCGGTTGTTGCGAAGTTGGTCACAGGAAGTTAGAATGTAAAGGGAAGAAGGCTCTATTTATTTAGAATGAAGAGGAAGACGAAGGGGAAGATGCCAACATCACTGCAGAACCAACGTTTGATACTTCTGAAAACACAGAAGAGGAGGTCGTGACTGGAGATGTGGGTATTGCCTTAGTTGTAAGGCGTTCTTATATGACTCCTATAGCTGTCGCTGATGATAAGTAGCTATGGAATAACATCTTTCAATCTAATTGTACCATATTAGGCAAGGTGTGAAGGTTCATGATTTATGCAGGCAGTTGCGAGAATATCATCTCAGTTGAAGCGGTTCAGAAGTTGGGCCTTGCAGTTGAATAACACCCCATGCCCTACAAGCTAGCTTGGCTGAAGAAAGGTGGTGAGGTGAAGGCGTCGAAGCGCACCTTAGTGACTTTTTCAATTGGTGCTAACTAAAAGGATTCAGTCTGGTGTGATGTTGTGGCTATGGATGCTTGCCACTTGTTACTGGGACGTCCTTGGCAGTTTGATAGGGGAGTTGTGCATGATGCCAGAACCAATAAATACACCCTTATGTTCAAGGGTTTGAAGATTGTGCTACTACCCGCCAAGGACCCGGAGGAAGTTAAGCCTACTAAAGAATCTAGTAGTTTGCTGTTTTTAGCAAGATTTTAAGATGAATTACAAGATTCAGAGGTAGTTTACATCTTGATGGGAAATGATGTAGATAGAGATGTTGATGTTCCTGAAGCTGCAATTCCTATTGTGAAGGAGATTTGTGATGTTTTCCCTGATGAGATGCCAGAAGGACTGCCACCATTAAGTGATATTCAGCATCAGATTAACCTTGAACCTAGTGCGTCACTACATAATAGACCACACTACCGAATGAGTCTCAGTGAGTATTAGGAGTTGCGCAGACAGATTGAAGACAAGTACAAACAATATGCTGATCGGAAGAAGCGTCACGTAGAGTTTGAAGTGGGTGACTTTATGTGGACAGTTCTCACTAAAGGCCGATTCTCTATGGGTGATTTCAACAAATTGTTATTTATGAAGATTGGTCATGTGGAGGTTCTTGAGAAAATTAATCCTAATTCTTACAAATTGAAGTTGCCAACTCACATTCGCACGGCTGATCTATTTAATGTCAAGCATCTTGTTCCCTATTATGGGGATACGTCTGATGATGACAATTCGAGGGCGAATTTTATCCACCATGAGGAGAATGATGAAGTCCAAGAATTAGCATGTAAATTCTTGGAAAAATATGAGAGGATGACATTTTAGTAATTTCCGCAAATGGCGAAGTTTGGGCGTTTGAGTTTTGGCGTTCTGGGGCTATAGTTTTATTGGAAACGGCGGGGAGATCACAACTCACGGCTATGCCGTGACTAAGGCGTTTTTCGGCGAAATTCCATCGTTTCGCCTTCCGAAACGGCAATTTTGCTAATTTAAGAAACTTTTGTTTCACTTATAACTTTCATTAGGAATTTCCGTTTTTATTTCAGTTTGCAGCGTTTGTTTCTATTTCTCGTCTAGTTTTCAGTTTATGGCTTTTTAGACTTTTTACTATTTTTGGCAAATTTTAGGGTTTCGATATTTAAGCGATCTATTTAGGTGTAATTCGTAGTTTTTGGCTGAAATAAAAGATTTTTGAACTTTGACTTAAGTTTTGACCTATATCGAGTTGTTCGTGGATTCGTTCAACTGTTTTAGAAGATCTCCGCTGCGTCAGTTGGTATCAGAGCCTGCTTCGGCGGGATCGGAGAAATAATGCCGCTGAAGAGGAACCAAAGATCGTATCGAGGAGGTGTATGACCGAGGAGGTTTATTACCGTGACAATCGAATCGACAAATTGGCCAACAGATTGACCAACGCATGGACGCGGTGGTAGAACGATTAACTGCTAGAATCGATCCGTTGTCGTGTCAAAATATTGATCGTGTCCGTAACCATCGAAGGGAACCTGTTGGTGATGAACCAGTAGGAGATTCTTCTACCGAAGGGGAGGATGAGTATGTTGAGGCACTGAGGAGGCGCTACAGGCCGCGTGCAGTTGAGGATGATCGCAGGCGGTGGGAGTATGGGATGAAGACGGATGTCCAAGAATTTCGTGGCACCATTCAACCGGAAGAATTTTTGTAATCGCTGACGTCAGTTGAAGAAGTCCTAGAATTCAAAGGTGTGCCCGTTGACAAGCGTGTGCAACTAGTTACGACCAGATTCCGCAACAGGGCAACAGCTTTATGGCAACAACAGAAGTTGATGCGGAATAGGAATGGAAAGGCGAAGATCGCCTCGTGGGAGAAGATGAAAAAATACATACGGGCTGAGTTCTTGCCTTACAACTTCCAACGCCTTATGTATCAGAGGTTGCAGAATTCGAGAAAAGGGGCAAAGTCAGTAGATGATTACACTACTGAGTTTTATCAGTTAGTCACTAGAAACGAACAGAAGGAGACTAACGACCAATTAGTGACGCGATATATTGGCGGACTGAGGGTGCAGATCTAAGATGTCGTCAACATGTTTGATTCGGCTTCCTTATCTACAGCGCACCAGCGAGCATTGTTGGTTGAGAAACAAAAGCGTCGGGGTGTGAGTAATGCTTCTTGTAATGTTTGTATTGGGACTGCCAATATTGGAGGTAATAACGCTGCAATTAACCCTTCTAGTCGCACAAACAGACCTAACACTAGTGGGATTAAATGCTTCGGTTGTCGCGAAGTTGGTCATAGGAAGTCAGAATGTAAAGGGAATAAGGCTCTATTTATTTAGAACGAAGAGGAAGACGAAGGGGAAGAGGCCAACATCAATGCAGAACCAGCGTTTGATACTTCTGACAACAAAGAATAGGAGGTCGTGACTGGAGATGTTGGTACCGCCTTAGTTGTAAGGCGTTCTTGTATGACTCCTATAGCTGTCGCTGATGATAAGTAGCTGCGGAATAACATCTTTCAGTTCAAGTGTACCATATTAGGCAAGGTGTGCAGGTTCATGATTGATGCAGGCAGTTGCGAGAATATCGTCTCGGTTGAGCCGGTTCAGAAGTTGGGCCTTGCAACTGAACAACACCCCAGGCCCTACAAGCTAGCTTTGCCGAAGAAGGGTGGTGAGGTGAAGGCGTCGAAGCACGCCTTGGTGACTTTTTCTATTGGTGCTAACTACATGGATTCCGTTTGGTGTGATGTTGTGGCTATGGATGGTTGCCACTTGTTACTGGGACGTCCTTGGCAGTTTGATAGGGGAGTTGTGCATGATGGCAGAACTAATAAATACACCCTAATGTTCAAGGGAGTGAAGATTGTGCTAGTACCCGCCAAGGACCCGGAGGAAGTTAAGCCTACTAAACGAGTCTAGCAGTTTGCTGTCTTTAGCAAGATTTGAAGATGAATTACAAGATTTAGAGGTAGTTTACATCTTGATGGGAAATGATGTAGATAGAGATGTTGATGTTCCTGAAGCTGCAATTCCTATTGTGAAGGAGTTTGTAATGTTTTCCCTGATGAGATGCCAGAAGGACTGCCACCATTACGTGATATTAAGCATCAGATTAACCTTGAACCTAGTGCATCACTACATAATAGACCACACTACCGAATGAGTCTCGCTGAGAATGAGGAGTTGCGCGGACAGGTTGAAGACAAGTACAAACAATATGTAGATCGAAAGAAACGTCACGTGGAGTTTTAAGTGGGTGACTTTATGTGGACAGTTCTCACTAAAGACCGATTCTCTATGGGTGATTTCAACAAATTGTCAGTTCGGAAGATTGGTCCTATGGAAGTTGTTGAGAAAATTGATTCTAATGCTTACAGATTGAAGTTGCCAAGTCACATTCGCACGGCTGATGTATTTAATGTCAAGCATCTTGTTCCCTATTATGGGGATACGTATGATGATGACAATTCAAGGGCGAATTCTGTCCACCATGACGAGAATGATGAAATCCAAGAATTAGCGTGTGAATTCTTGGAAAAATATGATGAAAAATATGAGAGGATGGCATTTTAGTAATTTCCACAAATGGCGAAGTTTGGGCATTTGAGTTTTGGCGTTACGGGGGTATGGGTTTATTGGAAACGACGTGGAGATCACAACTCACGGCTATGCCGTGACTACGGCGTTTTTCGGCGAAATTCCATCGTTTCGCCCTTCGAAACGGCAATTTTGCTATTTTAACAAACTTTCGTTTCTCTTATAACTTTTATTAGGAATTTTCGTTTTTATTTCCGTTTGCGGTGTTTGTTTCTATTTATCGTCTAGTTTTCAGTTTCGGGCTTTTTAGACTTTTTACTATTTTTGGCAAATTTTAGGGTTTCAATATTTAAGCGATGTATTGGGTGTAATTCATAGTTTTTGTCTGAAATAAAAGAATTTTTGAACTTTGGCTTAGGTTCTGACCTATATCGAGTTGTTCGTGGATTCGTTCAACTGTTTTAGAAGATCTCCGCTGCGTCAGTTGGTATCAGAGCCTGCTTCAGTGTGATTGGAGAAATAATGCCGCCGAAGAGGAACCAGCAGCGTATCGAGGAGGTGTATGACCGTGACAATCGAATCGACAAATTGGCCAATTGATTGACCAACGCATGGACGCGGTGGTAGAACGATTAACTGCCAGAATCGATCAGTTGTTGGGTCAAAATATTGATCGTGTCCGTAACCATCGAAGGGAACCTGTTGGTGATGAACCAATAGGAGATTCTTCTATCGAATGAGAGGATGAGTATGTTGAGGCACTAAGGAGGCGCTACAGGCCGAGAGCAGTGGAGAATGATCGCAGGTGGTGGGAGTCTGAGATGAAGACGGATGTCCGAAAATTTCATGGCACCCTTCAACCGGAAGAATTCTTGGACAGGCTGGCGTCTGTTGAAGAAGTCCTAGAATTCAAAGGTGTGCCCGACGACAAACGTGTGCAACTGGTTGCGACCAGATTCCGCAACAGGGCCAAAGCTTGGTGGCAACAGCAGAAGTTGATGCGGATAAGGAATGAAAAGGCGAAGATCATCTCGTGGGAGGAGATGAAAAAATACTTACGGGCTGAGTTCTTGCCTTACAACTTCCAACGCCTTATGTATCAGAGGTTGCAAAATTTGAGACAAGAGGCGAAGTCAGTAGATGATTACACTACTGAGTTTTATCAGTAAGTCGCTAGAAACGAACTGCAGGACACTAACGACCAATTAGTGACGCGATATATTGGTGGACTGAGGGTGAAGATCAAAGATGTCGTCAACATGTTTGATTCGGCTTCCTTATCTGCAGCGCACCAGCGAGCATTGTTGGTAGAGAAACAACAGCGTCTGGGTGTAAGTAATGCTTCTAATAATGTTAGTATTGGGACTGCCAATACTGGAGGTAATATCGCTGTAATTAACCCTGCTAGTCGCGCGAAAAGACCTAACACTAGTGAGATTAAATGCTTCGGTTGTTGCGAAGTTGGTCAGAGGAAGTCAGAATGTAAAGGGAAGAAGGCTCTCTTTATTTAGAACGAAGAGGAAGAGGCCAACATCACTGCAGAACCAACGTTTGATACTTGACAACACGAAGAGAAGGTCGTGATCTGAGAGATGTGGTACGCCTTAGTTGTAAGGCGTTCTTGTATGACTCCTATAAGGTGGTGAAGATAAGTAGCGCGGAATAACATATTTCTTCGGTCCAAGTGTACCGTCTTAGGCAAGGTTTGCAGGTTCATGATTGATGTAGGCAGTTGCGAGAATATCGTCTCAGTTGAAGCGGTTCAGAAGTTGGGCCTTGCAACTGAACAACACCCCAGGCCCTCCAAGCTAGCTTGGCTGAAGAAGGGTGGTGAGAAGAAGGTGTCGAAGAGCGCCTTTGTGACTTTTTCTATTGGTGCTAACTACAAGGATTCAGTCTGGTGTGATGTTGTGTAAATGATGATTGCCACTTGTTCTTGGGACGTCCTTTGCGGTTTGATAAGGGAGTTGTGCATGATTGAGAACCAATAAATACACCCATATGTTCAATGGAGTGAAGATTGTGCTAGTACCCGCCAAGGACCCGGAGGAAGTTAAGCCTACTAAAGAATCTAGCAGTTTGCTGTATTTAGCAAGATTTGAAGATCAATTACAAGATTCAGAGGTAGTTTACATCTTGATGGGAAATGATGTAGATAGAGATGTTGATGTTCTCGAAGCTCGCAATTCCTATTGTGAAGGAGTTTTGTGATGTTTTCCCTGATGAGATGCCAGAAGGACTGCCACCATTACGTGATATTATGCATCAGATTAACCTTGAACCTAGTGCATCACTACATAGTAGACCACACTACCGAATGAGTCTCAGTGAGCATGAGGAGTTACGCAGACAGGTTGAAGAAAAGTACAAATAATATGCTGATCGGAAGAAGCGTCACTTGGAGTTTGAAGTGGGTGACTTTATGTGGATAGTTCTCACTAAAGACCGATTCTCTATGGGTGATTTCAACAAATTGTCAGTTCGGAAGATTGGTTCTGTGGAGGTTCTTGAGAAAATTGATCCTAATGCATACAGATTGAAGTTGCCAAGTCACATTCGCACGGCTGATATATTTAATGTCAAGCATCTTGTTCCCTATTATGGGGATACGTCTGATGATGACAATTCGAGGGCGAATTCTGTCCACCATGAGGAGAATGATGAAATCCAAGAATTAGCTTGTAAATTCTTGGAAAAATTTGATGAAAAATATGAGAGGATGGCATTTTAGTAATTTCCGCAAATGGCGAAGTTTGGGCGTTTGAGTTTTGGCGTTCCGGGGGTATGGGTTTATTGGAAACGGCGTGGAGATCACAACTCACGGCCACGCCGTGACTACGGCGTTTTTTGGCCAAATTCCATCGTTTCGCCCTCCGAAACGGCAATTTTGCTATTTTAAGAAACTTTTGTTTCACTTATAACTTTTATTAGGAATTTCCATTTTTATTTCCTTTTGCGGCTTTTGTTTCTATTTCTCGTCTAGTTTTCAGTTTAGGGTTTTTTAGACTTTTTACTATTTTTGGCAAATTTTAGGGTTTCGATATTTAAGCGATCTATTAGGTGTAATTCGTAGTTTTTGGTTGAAATAAAAGAATTTTTGAACTTTGACTTAAGTTCTGACCTAGATCGAGTTGTTCGTGGATTCGTTCAACTGTTTTAGAAAATTTCTGTTGCGTCAGTTGGTATCAAAGCCAGCTTCAGCGTGATTGTAGAAATAATGTCGTCGAAGAGTAACAAGCAGCGTATCGTGGAGGTATATGACCGTGACAATCTAAATCGACAAATTGGTCAATATATTGACCAACGCATGGACGCGGTGGTAGAACGATTAACTGCCAGAATCGATCGGTTGTTGGGAAAAAATATTGATCGTGTCCATAACTATCGAAGGGAACCTGTTGGTGATGAACCAGTAGGAGATTCTTCTACCGAAGGGAGGATGAGTATGTTGAGGCACTGAGGAGGCGCTACAGCGCGCGAAGTGATTGAGGATGATCGCAGGTGGTGGGAGTCCGAGATGAAGACGGATGTCCGAAAATTTCATGGCACCCTTCAACCGGAAGAATTCTTGGACTGGCTGGCGTCAGTTGAAGAAGTCCTAGAATTCAAAGGTGTGCCCGACGACAAACGTGTGCAACTGGTTGCGACCAGATTCCGCAACAGGGCCACAGCTTGGTGGCAACTGCAGAAGTTGATGCGGAATAGGAATGGAAAGGCGAAGATCACCTCGTGGGAGAAGATAAAAAAATACTTACGGGCTAAGTTCTTGCCTTACAACTTCCAACGCCTAATGTTTCAAAGGTTGCAGAATCTGACACAAGATGATTACACTTTTGAGTTTTATCAGTTAGTCGCTAGAAACGAACTGCAGGAGAGTAACGACCAATTAGTGACGCGATATATCGGTGGACTGAGGGTGCAGATCCAAGATGTCGTCAACATGTTTGATATGGCTTCCTTATTCAGCAGCGCACCGGCCGAGTATTGTTGGTTGAGAAACAACAGCGTCGGGGTGTGAGTAATGCTTCCATTAATGTTAGTATTGTGACTGCCAATACTGGAGGTAATATCGCTGCAATTAACCCTGCTAGTCGCACGAAAAGGCCTAACACTAGTGGGATTAAATGCTTCGGTTGTTGCGAAGTTGGTCACAGGAAGTCAGAATGTAAAGGGAAGAAGGCTCTATTTATTTAGAACGAAGAGGAAGAGGCCAACATCACTGCAGAACCAACGTTTGATACTTCTGACAACACAGAAGAGGAGGTCGTGGCTGGAGATGTGGATACTAACTTAGTTGTAAGGCGTTCTAGTATGACTCTTATAGCTGTGGCTGAAGATAAGTAGTTGTGGAATAACATCTTTCAGTCCAAGTGTACCGTCTTAGGCAAGGTTTGCAGGTTCATGATTGATGCGGGCAGTTGCGAGATTATCGTCTCAGTTGAAGCGGTTCAGAAGTTGGGCCTTGCATCTGAACCACACCCCAGGCCCTCCAAGCTAGCTTCGCTGAAGAAGGGTGGTGAGAAGAAGGTGTCGAAGCGCGCCTTTGTGACTTTTTCTATTGGTGGTAACTACAAGGATTCAGTTTGGTGTGATGTTGTGGCTATTGATGCTTGCCACTTGTTACTGGGACGTCCTTGGCGGTTTATAGGGGAGTTGTGCATGATGGCAGAACCTATAAATACACCCTTATGTTCAAGGGAGTGAAGATTGTGCTAGTACCCGCCAAGGACCTGGAGGAAGTTAAGCCTACTAAAGAATCTAGCAGTTTGCTGTCTTTAGCAAGATTTGAAGATGAATTACAAGATTTAGAGGTAGTTTACATCTTGATGGAAAATGATGTAGATAGAGATGTTGATGTTCCTGAAGCTGCAATTCCTATTGTGAAGGAGTTTGTAATGTTTTCCCATGATGAGATGCCGAAGATCGCCACCATTACGTGATATTAAGCATCAGATTAACCTTGAACCTAGTGCATCACTACATAATAGACCACACTACCGAATGAGTCTCAGTGAGAATGAGGAGTTGCGCGGACAGGTTGAAGACAAGTACAAACAATATGCAGATCGGAAGAAGCGTCACGTGGAGTTTGAAGTGGGTGACTTTATGTGGACAGTTCTCACTAAAGACCGATTCTCTGTGGGTGATTTCAACAAATCGTCAGTTCGGAAGATTGGTCCGGTGGAGGTTCTTGAGAAAATTAATCCTAATGCTTACAGAATGAAGTTGCCAAGTCACATTCGCACGGCTGACGTATTTAATGTAAAGCATCTTGTTCCCAATTATGGGGATACGTCTGATGATGAGAATTCGAGGGCGAATTCTGTCCACCATGGGGAGAATGATGAAGTCCAAGAATTAGCTTGTAAATTCTTGGAAAAATATGATGAAAAATATGAGAGGATGGCATTTTAGTAATTTCCGCAAATGGCGAAGTTTGGGCGTTTAAGTTTTGGCGTTCCGGTGGTATGGGTTTATTGGAAACGGCGCGGAGATCACAAATCACGGCTATGCCGTGACTACGGCTTTTTTCGGCGAAATTCCATCGTTTCGCCCTCCGAAACGGCAATTTTGCTATTTTAAGAAACTTTTGTTTCACTTATAACTTTCATTAGGAATTTTCGTTTTTATTTCCGTTTGCGGCGTTTGTTTCTATTTCTCGTCTAGTTTTCAGTTTAGGGCTTTTTAGACTTTTTACTATTTTTACTTTAGGGTTTTTTTAGACTTTTTACTATTTTTGGCAAATTTTAGGGTTTTTCGTGGATTCGTTCAACTGTTTTAGAAGATATTCGTTGTGTCAGTTGGTATCAGAGCCTGCTTCAGCGTGATTGGAGAAATAATGCCGCCGAAGAGGAACCAGCAGCGTATCGAGGAGGTATATGACCGTGACAATCCGAATCGACAAATTGGCCAATTGATTGACCAACGCATGGACGCGGTGGTAGAACGATTAACTGCCAGAATCGATCAGTTGTCGGGTAAAAATATTGATCGTGTCCGTAACCATCGAAGGGAACCTGTTGGTGATGAACCAGTAGGAGATTCTTCTATCGAAGGGGAGGATGAGTATGTCGAGGCACTGAGGAGGCGCTACAGGCCGCGTGTAGTTGAGGATGATCGCAGGCGGTGGGAGTCTGAGATGAAGATGGATGTCCCAAAATTTCATTGCGCCATTCAACAGGAAGAAATCTTGGACTGGCTGGCGTCAGTTGAAGAAGTCCTAGAATTCAAAGGTGTGCCCGACGACAAACGTATGAAACTGGTTGCGACCAGATTCCGCAACAGGGCCACAGCTTGGTGGCAACAGCAAAAGTTGACGCGAATAGGAATGGAAAGGCGAAAATCACCTCGTGGGAGAAATGATGAAAAAATACTTACGGGCTGAGTACTTGCCTTACAACTTCCAACGCCTTATGTATCAGAGGTTGTAGAATGTGAGACAAGGGGCAAAGTCAGTAGATGATTACACTACCGAGTTTTATCAGTTAGTCGCTAGAAACGAACTCCAGGAGACTAAGGACCAATTAGTGACGCGATATATTGGTGGACTGAGGGTGAAGATCCAAGATGTCGTCTACATGTTTGATCCGGCTTTCTTATCTGCAGCGCACCAGCGAGCCTTGTTGGTTGAGAAACAACGGCGTCGGGGTGTGAGTAATGCTTCCAGTAATATTAGTATTTGGACTGCCAATACTGGAGGTAATATCGCTGCAATTAACCCTGCTAGTCGCACAAACAGACCTAACACTAGTGGGATTAAATGCTTCGGTTGTTGCGAAGTTGGTCACAGGAAGTCAGAATGTAAAGGGAAGAAGGTTCTCTTTGTTTAGTAAGAAGAGGAAGACGAAGGGGAAGAAGCCAACATCACTGCAGAACCAGCGTTTGATACTTCTGACAACACAGAAGAGGAGTTCGTGGATCGGAGATATGGGTACAAACCTTAGTTGTGCTTGTATGATTACTATAATCGTCGCCGATTATGAATAACATCTTTCAGTCCAAGTGTACCATCTTAGGCAAGGTGGGAAGGTTCATGATTGATGTAGGCAGTTGCAAGAATATCGTCTTAAATGAAGCGGTTCAGAGGTAATATCGCTGCAATTAACCCTGCTAGTCGCACAAACAGACCTAACACTAGTGGGATTAAATGCTTCGGTTGTTGCGAAGTTGGTCACAGGAAGTCAGAATGTAAAGGGAAGAAGGTTCTCTTTGTTTAGTAAGAAGAGGAAGACGAAGAGGAAGAGGCCAACATCACTGCAGAACCAACGTTTGATACTTCTGACAACACAGAAGAGAAGGTCGTGACTGGAGATGTGGGTACTGCCTTAGTTGTAAGGCGTTCTTGTATGACTCCTATAGCAGTGGCTGAAGATAAGTAGCTGCGGAATAACATATTTCGGTCCAAGTGTACCGTCTTATGCAAGGTTTGCAGGTTCATGATTAATGTAGGCAGTTGCGAGAATATCGTCTCAGTTGAAGCGGTTCAGAAGTTGGGCCTTGCAACTGAACAACACCCCAGGCCCTCCAAGCTAGCTTGGCTGAAGAAGGGTGGTGAGAAGAAGGTGTCGAAGAGCGCCTTTGTGACTTTTTCTATTGGTGCTAACTACAAGGATTCAGTCTGGTGTGATGTTGTGGCTATTGATGATTGCCACTTGTTACTGGGACGTCCTTTGCAGTTTGATAGGGGAGTTGTGCATGATTGCAGAACCAATAAATACACCCATATGTTCAATGGAGTGAAGATTGTGCTAGTACCCGCCAAGGACCCGGAGGAAGTTAAGCCTACTAAAGAATCTAGCAGTTTGCTGTATTTAGCAAGATTTGAAGATCAATTACAAGATTCAGAGGTAGTTTACATCTTGATGGGAAATGATGTAGATAGAGATGTTGATGTTCCTGAAGCTGCAATTCCTATTGTGAAGGAGTTTTGTGATGTTTTCCCTGATGAGATGCCAGAAGGACTGCCACCATTACGTGATATTATGCATCAGATTAACCTTGAACCTAGTGCATCACTACATAGTAGACCACACTACCGAATGAGTCTCAGTGAGCATGAGGAGTTACGCAGACAGGTTGAAGAAAAGTACAAATAATATGCAGATCGGAAGAAGCGTCACTTGGAGTTTGAAGTGGGTGACTTTATGTGGATAGTTCTCACTAAAGACCGATTCTCTATGGGTGATTTCAACAAATTGTCAATTCGGAAGATTGGTTCTGTGGAGGTTCTTGAGAAAATTGATCCTAATGCATACATATTGAAGTTGCCAAGTCACATTCGCATGGCTGATATATTTAATGTCAAGCATCTTGTTCCCTATTATGGGGATACGTCTGATGATGACAATTCGAGGGCGAATTCTGTCCACCATGAGGAGAATGATGAAATCCAAGAATTAGCTTGTAAATTCTTGGAAAAATTTGATGAAAAATATGAGAGGATGGCATTTTAGTAATTTCCGCAAATGGCGAAGTTTGGGCGTTTGAGTTTTGGCGTTCCGGGGGTATGGGTTTATTGGAAACGGCGTGGAGATCACAACTCACGGCCACGCCGTGACTACGGCGTTTTTTGTCCAAATTCCATCGTTTCGCCCTCCGAAACGGCAATTTTGCTATTTTAAGAAACTTTTGTTTCACTTATAACTTTTATTAGGAATTTCCATTTTTATTTCCTTTTGCGGCTTTTGTTTCTATTTCTCGTCTAGTTTTCAGTTTAGGGTTTTTTAGACTTTTTACTATTTTTGGCAAATTTTAGGGTTTCGATATTTAAGCGATCTATTAGGTGTAATTCGTAGTTTTTGGTTGAAATAAAAGAATTTTTGAACTTTGACTTAAGTTCTGACCTAGATCGAGTTGTTCGTGGATTCGTTCAACTGTTTTAGAAAATCTCTGTTGCGTCAGTTGGTATCAAAGCCAGCTTCAGCGTGATTGTAGAAATAATGTCGTCGAAGAGTAACAAGCAGCGTATCGTGGAGGTATATGACCGTGACAATCTAAATCGACAAATTGGTCAATATATTGACCAACGCATGAACGCGGTGGTAGAACGATTAACTGCCAGAATCGATCGGTTGTTGGGAAAAAATATTGATCGTGTCCATAACTATCGAAGGGAACCTGTTGGTGATGAACCAGTAGGAGATTCTTCTACCGAAGGGAGGATGAGTATGTTGAGGCACTGAGGAGGCGCTACAGGCCGCGTGCAGTTGAGGATGATCGCAGGTGGTGGGAGTCCGAGATGAAGACGGATGTCCGAAAATTTCATGGCACCCTTCAACCGGAAGAATTCTTGGACTGGCTGGCGTCAGTTGAAGAAGTCCTAGAATTCAAAGGTGTGCCCGACGACAAACGTGTGCAACTGGTTGCGACAGATTCCGCAACAGGCCAAAGCTTGGTGGCAACTCGAGAGAAGTTGATGCGGAATAGGAATGGAAAGGCGAAGATCATCTCGTGGGAGAAGATAAAAAAATACTTACGGGCTAAGTTCTTGCCTTACAACTTCCAACGCCTAATGTTTCAAAGGCGAGAATTTGAGACAAGGGGCGACACAAGATGATTACACTTTTGAGTTTTATCAGTTAGTCGCTAGAAACGAACCGCAGGAGAGTAACGACCAATTAGTGACGCGATATATCGGTGGACTGAGGGTGCAGATCCAAGATGTCGTCAACATGTTTGATCCGGCTTCCTTATCTGCAGCGCACCAGCGAGTATTGTTGGTTGAGAAACAACAGCGTCGGGGTGTGAGTAATGCTTCCATTAATGTTAGTATTGTGACTGCCAATACTGGAGGTAATATCGCTGCAATTAACCCTGCTAGTCGCACGAAAAGACCTAACACTAGTGGGATTAAATGCTTCGGTTGTTGCGAAGTTGGTCACAGGAAGTCAGAATGTAAAGGGAAGAAGGCTCTATTTATTTAGAACGAAGAGGAAGAGGCCAACATCACTGCAGAACCAACGTTTGATACTTCTGACAACACAGAAGAGGAGGTCGTGACTGGAGATGTGGATACTAACTTAGTTGTAAGGCGTTCTAGTATGACTCTTATAGCGTGGCTGAAGATAAGTAGTTGTGGAATAACATCTTTCAGTCCAAGTGTACCGTCTTAGGCAAGGTTTGCAGGTTCATGATTGATGCGGGCAGTTGCGAGATTATCGTCTCGATTGAAGCGGTTGAAGTTAGGGCCTTGCAATCGAACCACACCCCAGAGCCCTCTAAGCTAGCTTCGCTGAAGAAGGTCGGTGAGAAGAAGGTGTCGAAGCGCGCCTTTGTGACTTTTTCTATTGGTGGTAACTACAAGGATTCAGTTTGGTGTGATGTTGTGGCTATTGATGCTTGCCACTTGTTACTGGGACGTCCTTGGCAGTTTGATAGGGGAGTTGTGCATGATGGCAGAACCTATAAATACACCCTTATGTTCAAGGGAGTGAAGATTGTGCTAGTACCCGCCAAGGACCCGGAGGAAGTTAAGCCTACTAAAGAATCTAGCAGTTTGCTGTCTTTAGCAAGATTTGAAGATGAATTACAAGATTTAGAGGTAGTTTACATCTTGATGGAAAATGATGTAGATAGAGATGTTGATGTTCCTGAAGCTGCAATTCCTATTGTGAAGGAGTTTGTAATGTTTTCCCTGATGAGATGCCAGAAGGACTGCCACCATTACGTGATATTAAGCATCAGATTAACCTTGAACCTAGTGCATCACTACATAATAGACCACACTACCGAATGAGTCTCAGTGAGAATGAGGAGTTGCGCGGACAGGTTGAAGACAAGTACAAACAATATGCAGATCGGAAGAAGCGTCACGTGGAGTTTGAAGTGGGTGACTTTATGTGGACAGTTCTCACTTAAGACCGATTCTCTGTGGGTGATTTCAACAAATTGTCAGTTCGGAAGATTGGTCCGGTGGAGGTTCTTGAGAAAATTAATTCTAATGCTTACAGAATGAAGTTGCCAAGTCACATTCGCACGGCTGACGTATTTAATGTAAAGCATCTTGTTCCCAATTATGGGGATACGTCTGATGATGAGAATTCGAGGGCGAATTCTGTCCACCATGGGGAGAATGATGAAGTCCAAGAATTAGCTTGTAAATTATTGGAAAAATATGATGAAAAATATAAGAGGATGGCATTTTAGTAATTTCCGCAAATGGCGAAGTTTGGGCGTTTAAGTTTTGGCGTTCCGGTGGTATGGGTTTATTGGAAACGGCGTGGAGATCACAAATCACGGCTATGCCGTGACTACGGCCTTTTTCGGCGAAATTCCATCGTTTCGCCCTCCGAAACGGCAATTTTGCTATTTTAAGAAACTTTTGTTTCACTTATAACTTTCATTAGGAATTTTCGTTTTTATTTCCTTTTTGCGGCTTTTGTTTCTATTTCTCGTCTAGTTTTCGTTTAGGCTTTTTAGACTTTTTACTATTTTTGGCAAATTTTAGGGATATTTTTCGTGGATTCGTTCAATTTTTGAACTTTGACTTTTTAGAAGATCTTCGTTGTGTCGGTTGGTATCAAAGCTCACTTCAGCGTGATTGAGAAATAATGCCGTCGAAGAGAACAAGGAGCGTATCGAGGAGGTATATGACCGTGACAATCCGAATCGACAAATTGGCCAATTGATTGACCAACGCATGGACGCGGTGGTAGAACGATTAACCGCGAATCGATCGGTTGTTGGGAAAAATATTGATCGTGTCCGTAACTATCGAAGGGAACCTGTTGGTGATGAACCAAGTAGGGAGATTCTTTCTATCGAAGGGGAGGATGAGAATGTCGAGGCACTGAGGAGGCGCTACAGGCCGCGTGCAGTTGAGGATGATCGCAGGCGGTGGGAGTCTGAGATGAAGATGGATGTCCCAAAATTTCATTGCGCCATTCAACAGGAAGAAATCTTGGAGTGGCTGGCGTCAGTTGAAGAAGTCCTAGAATTCAAAGGTGTGCCCGACGACAAACGTATGAAACTGGTTGCGACCAGATTCCGCAACAGGGCCACAGCTTGGTGGCAACAGCAAAAGTTGACGCGAATAGGAATGGAAAGGCGAAAATCACCTCGTGGGAGAAATGATGAAAAAATACTTACGGGCTGAGTACTTGCCTTACAACTTCCAACGCCTTATGTATCAGAGGTTGTAGAATGTGAGACAAGGGGCAAAGTCAGTAGATGATTACACTACCGAGTTTTATCAGTTAGTCGCTAGAAACGAACTCCAGGAGACTAAGGACCAATTAGTGACGCGATATATTGGTGGACTGAGGGTGAAGATCCAAGATGTCGTCTACATGTTTGATCCGGCTTTCTTATCTGCAGCGCAGCAGCGAGCCTTGTTAGTTGAGAAACAACGGCGTCGGGGTGTGAGTAATGCTTCCAGTAATGTTAGTATTTGGACTGCCAATACTGGAGGTAATATCGCTGCAATTAACCCTGCTAGTCGCACAAACAGACCTAACACTAGTGGGATTAAATGCTTCGGTTGTTGCGAAGTTGGTCACAGGAAGTCAGAATGTAAAGGGAAGAAGGTTCTCTTTGTTTAGTAAGAAGAGGAAGACGAAGGGGAAGAAGCCAACATCACTGCAGAACCAGCGTTTGATACTTCTGACAACACAGAAGAGGAGTTCGTGACTGGAGATATGGGTACAGCCTTAGTTGTAAGGCGTTCTTGTATGACTACTATAAGGCGATTATAAGTGGTATGAATAACATCTTTTAGTGTACCATCTTAGGCAAGGTGGGAAGGTTCATGATTGATGTAGGCAGTTGCAAGAATATCGTCTTAAATGAAGCGGTTGGAATAACATCTTTGCAATTAACCCCGCTGCTAGTGCACAAACAGACCTAACACTAGTGGGATTAAAGGTTGTTGCGAAGTTGGTCACAGGAAGTGAATGTAAAGGGAAGAAGGTTCTCTTTGTTTAGTAAGAAGAGGAAGACGAAGGGGAAGAAGCCAACATCATCGAACCAGCGTTTGATACTTCGACAACACGAAGAGGAGTTCGTATTTGGAGATATGGGCTTAGTTGTAAGGCGTTCTTGTATGACTACTATAATATCGATTTGATTATAAGTGGGCTGCGGAATAACATCCCCAGTGTACCATCTTAGGCAAGGTGGGAAGGTTCAAGCGTTGCAAGAATATCGTCTTAAATGAAGCGGTTCAGAAGTTGGGCCTCGCCACTGAACAACACCCCAGGCCCTACAAGCTAGCTTGGCTGAAGAAGGTTGGTGAGGGAAGGTGTCGAAGCGCGCCTTTGTGACTTTTTCTATTGGTGCTAACTACAAAGATTCAGTTTGGTGTGATGTTGTGGCTATGGATGCTTGCCACTTGTTACTGGGACGTCCTTGGCAGTTTGTTAGGGAGTTGTTCATGATGGCAGAACCAATAAATACACCCTTATGTTGAAGGGAGTGAATATTGTGCTAGTACCCGCCAATGACCCGGAGGAAGTTAAGCCTACTAATGAATCTAGCAGTTTGTTGTCTTTAGCAAGATTTGAAGATGAATTACAAGATTCAGAGGTAGTTTACATCTTGATGGGAAATGAGGTAGATAGAGATTTTGATGTTCCTGAAGCTGCAATTCCTATTGTGAAGGAGTTTTGTGATGTTTTCCCTGATGAGATGCCAGAAGGACTGCCACCATTACGTGATATTCAGCATCAGATTAACCTTGAACCTAGTGCGTCACTACATAATAGACCACACTACCGAATGAGTCTCTGTGAGCATGAGGAGTTGCGCAGACAGGTGGAAGACAAGTACAAACAATATGCAGATCGGAAGAAGCGTCACTTGGAGTTTGAAGTGGGTGACTTTATGTGGACAGTTTTCACTAAAGACCGATTCTATGTGGGTGATTTCAACAAATTGTCAGTTCGGAAGATTGGTCTTATGGAGGTTCTTGAGAAAATTAATCCTAATGCTTACAGATTGAAGTTGCCAAGTCACATTCGCACGGCTGATGTATTTAATGTCAAGCATCTTGTTCCCTATTATAGGGATACGTCTGATAATGACAATTCGAGGGCGAATTCTATCCACAATGGGGAGAATGATGAAGTCCAAGAATTAGCTTGTAAATTCTTGGAAAAATATGATGAAAAATATGAGAGGATGGCATTTTAGTAATTTCCGCAAATGGCGAAGTTTGGGCGTTTGAGTTTTGGCGTTCCGGGGGTATGGGTTTATTGGAAACGGCGTGGAGATCACAACTCTCGGCTACGCCGTGACTACGGCGTTTTTCGGCGAAATTCCATCGTTTCGCCCTCCGAAACGGCAATTTTGCTATTTTAAGAAACTTTTGTTTCACTTATAACTTTCATTAGGAATTTCCGTTTTTATTTCCGTTTGCGGCGTTTGTTTCTATTTATCGTCTAGTTTTCAGTTTAGGGCTTTTTAGACTTTTTACTTTTTTGGCAAATTTTAGGGTTTCGATATTTAAGCGATCTATTGGTTGTAATTCGTAGTTTTTGGCTGAAATAAAAGAATTTTTGAACTTTGCTTAAGTTCTGAACTAAATCGAGTTGTTCGTGGATTCGTTCAACTGTTTTAGAAGATCTCCGCTGCGTCAGTTGGTATATGAGCCTGCTTCAGCGTGATTAGAGAAATCATGCCGTCGAAGAGGAATCAGCAGCGTATTGAGGAGATGTCTTACCGTGACAATCCGAATCGACGAATTTGCCAATTGATTGACCAACGCATGGACGCGGTGGTAGAACCATTAACTGCCAGAATCGATCAATTGTTGGGTCAAAATATTGATCGTGTCCGTAACCATCGAAGGGAACCTGTTGGTGATGAACCAGTAGGAGATTCTTCTACCGAAGGGGAGGATGAGTATGTCGAGGCACTGAGGAGGCGCTACAAGCCGCGTGCAGTTGAGGATGATCGCAGGCGGTGGGATTCTCTGGGATGAAGACGGATGTCCCAGAATTTCATGGCACCCTTCAACCGGAAGAATTCTTGGACTAGCAGGCGTCAGTTGAAGAAGTCATAGAATTCAAAGGTGTGCCCGACGACAAGCGTGTGCAACTTGTTGCGACCAGATTCCGCAATAGGGCCACAGCTTGGTGGCAACTGCAGAAGTTGTGCGAAAAGGAATGGAAAGGCGAAGATCATCTCGTGGGAGAAGATGAAAAAATACTTACTGGCTGAGTTCTTGCCTTACAACTTCCAACGCCTTATGTATTAGAGGTTGAAGAATCTGAGACAAGGGGCAAAGTCAGTAGATGATTACACTACTGAGTTTTATCAGTTAGTCGCTAGAAACGAATTGCAGGAGACTAACGACCAATTAGTGACGCGATATATTCGTGGACTGAGGGTGAAGATTCAAGATGTCGTCAACATGTTTGATCCGGCTTCCTTATCTGAAGCGCACTAGCGAGCATTGTTGGTTGAGAAACAACAGCGTCGGGGTGTGAGTAATGCTTCCAGTAATGTTAATATTGGGACTGCCAATACTGGAGGTAATATCGCTGCAATTAACCCTGCTAGTCGAACAAACAGACCTAACACTAGTGGGATTAAATGTTTCGGTTGTTGCAAAGTTGGTCATAGGAAGTCAGAATGTAAAGGGAAGAAGGCTTTCTTTGTTTAGAAAGAATAGGAAGACGAAGGGGAAGAGGCCAACATCACTGCAGAACCAGCGTTTGATACTTCTGACAACACAGAAGAGGAGGTCGTGACTGGAGATGTGGGTACTGCCTTAGTTGTAAGGCGTTCTTGTATGACTCTCTATAGCTGTCGCTGATGATAAGTGGCTGCGGAATAACATCTTTCAATCCAAGTGTATCATCTTAGGCAAGGTGCGCAGGTTCATGATTGATGTAGGCAGTTGCGAGAATATCTTCTCAGTTGAAGCGGTTCAGAAGTTGGGCCTTGCAACTGAACAACACCCCAAGCCCTACAAGCTAGCTTGGCTGAAGAAGGGTGGTGAGGTGAAGGTGTCGAAGCGCGCCTTTGCGACTTTTTCTATTGGTGCTAACTACAAGGATTCAATATGGTGTGATGTTGTGGCTATGGATGCTTGCCACTTGTTACTGGGACGTCCTTGGCAGTTTGATAGGGTAGTTGTGCATGATGGCAGAACCAATAAATACACCCTTATGTTGAAGGGAGTGAATATCGTGCTAGTACCCGCCAAGGACCCGGAGGAAGTTAAGCCTACTAATGAATCTAGCAGTTTCCTGTCTTTAGCAAGATTTGAGGATGAATTACAAGATTCCTAGGTAGTTTACATCTTGATGGGAAACGAGGTAGATAGAGATGTTGATGTTCCTGAAGCTGCAATTCCTATTGTGAAGGAGTTTTGTGATGTTTTCCCTGATGAGATGCCAGAAGGATTGCCACCATTACGTGATATTCAGCATCAGATTAACCTTGAACCTAGTGCGTCACTACATAATAGACTACACTACCGAATGAGTCTCTGTGAGCATGAGGAGTTGCGCAGACAAATTGAAGACAAGTACAAACAATATGCAGATCGGAAAAAGCGTCACTTGGAGTTTGAAGTGGGTGAATTTATGTGGACAGTTCTCACTAAAGACCGATTCTCTGTGGGTGATTTCAACAAATTGTTAGTTCGGAAGATTGGTCCTGTGGAGGTTCTTAAGAAAATTAATCATAATGCTTAAAGATTGAAGTTGTCAAGTCACATTCGCACGGCTGATGTATTTAATGTCAAGCATCTTGTTCCCTATTATGGGGATACGTCTGATGATGATAATTCGAGGTCAAATTCTGTCCACAATGGGGAGAATGATGAAGTCCAAGAATTAGCTTGTAAATTCTTGGAAAAATATGATGAAAAATATGAGAGGATGGCATTTTAGTAATTTTCGCAAATGGCGAAGTTTAGGCATTTGAGTTTTGGCGTTCCGGGGGTATGAGTTTATTGGAAACGGCGTGGAGATCACAACTCTCGGCTATGCCGTGACTACGGCATTTTTCTGCAAAATTCCATCGTTTCGCCCTCCGAAACAGCAATTTTGCTATTTTAAGAAACTTTTGTTTCACTTATAACTTTCTTTAGGAATTTCGGTTTTTATTTTCGTTTGCGGCGTTTGTTTCTATTTCTCGTCTAGTTTTCAGTTTAGGGCTTTTTAGACTTTTTACTATTTTAGGCAAATTTTAGGGTTTCGATATTTAAGCGATCTATTGGGTGTAATTCGAAGGTTTTTGGCTGAAATAAAAGATTTTTTGAACTTTTGCTTAAGTTCTGACCTAGATCGAGTTGTTTGTAGATTCGTTCAACTGGTTTAGAAGATCTCCGCTGCGTCAGTTGGTATCGGAGCCTGCTTGAGCGCGATTGGAGAAATCATGCCGCCGTAGAGGAACCGGCAGAGTATCGAGGAGGAGTATTACAGTGACAATCTGAATCGACAAATTGGCCAATTGATTGACCAACGTATGGACGCGGTGTTAGAATGATTAACTGCTAGAATCGATCAGTTGTTGGGTCAAAATATTGATCGTGTCCGTAACCATCGAAGGAAACCTGGTGGTGATGAACCAGTAGGAGATTCTTCTACCGAAGGGGAGGATGAGTATGTTGAGGCACTGAGGAGGCTCTACAGGCCGCGTGCAGTTGAGGATGATCGAAGGTGGTGGGAGTCTGGGATGAAGACGGATGTCCCAGAATTTCATGGCACCATTTAACCGGAAGAATTCTTGGATTGGCTGACGTCAGTTGAAGAAGTCCTAGAATTCAAAGGTGTGCCCGACGACAAGCGTGTGCAACTGGTTGCGACCAGATTCCGCAACAGGGCCACAGCTTGGTGGAAACGGCAGAAGTTGATGCGGAATAGGAATGGAAAGGCGAAGATCACCTCGTGGGTGAAGATGAAAAAATACTTACGGGCTGAGTTCTTGCCTTACAACTTCCAACGCCTTATGTATCAGAGGTTGCAGAATATGAGACAAGGGGCAAAGTCAGTAGATGATTACACTTCTGAGTTTTATCAGTAAGTCGCTAGAAACGAACTGCAGGAGACTAACGACTAATTAGTGACGCGATATACTGGTGGAGTGAGGGTGCAGATCCAAGATGTCGTCAACATGTTTGATCCGGCTTCCTTATCTGCAGCGCACCGGCGAGCATTGTTGGTGGAGAAACAACAGCGTCGGGGTGTGAGTAATGCTTCCAGTAATGTTAGTCTTTGGGACAGCCAATACTGGAGGTAATATCGCTGCAATTAACCCTGCTAGTCGCACAAACAGACCTAGCACTAGTGGGATTAAATGCTTCGTTTGTGGCGAAGTTGGTCACGGGAAGTCAGAATGTAAAGGGAAGAAGGCTCTCTTTATTGAGAACGAAGAGGAAGACGAAAGGGAAGAGGCCAACATCACTGCAGAACCAGCGTTTGATACTTCTGACAACACAGAAGAGGAGGTCGTGACTGGAGATGTGGGTATTGCCTTAGTTGCAAGGCGTTCTTGTATAACTCCTACAGCTGTCGCTGATGATAATTGGCTGCGAAATAACATCTTTCAGTCCAAGTGTACCATCTTAGGCAAGGTGTGCAGGTTCTTGATTGATGCAGGCAGTTGCGAGAATATCGTCTCAGTTGAAGTGGTTCAGAAGTTGGGCCTTACAACTGAACAACACCCCAAGCCCTACAAGCTAGCTTAGCTGAAGAAGGGTGGTGAGGTGAAGGTGTCGAATCGCGCCTTTGTGACTTTTTCTATTGGTGCTAACTATAAGGATTCAATCTGGTGTGATGTTATGGCTATAGATGCTTGTCACTTGTTACGGGGACGTCCTTGGCAGTTTGATAGGGAAGTTGTGCATTTTGGCAGAACCAATAAATACACCCTTATGTTCAAGGGAGTGAAGCTTGTGCTAGTACCCGCCAAGGACCCGGAGGAAGTTAAGCCTACTAAAGAATCTAGCAGTTTTCTGTGTTTAGCAAGATTTGAAAATGAATTACAAGATTCAGAGGTAGTTTACATTTTGATGGGAAAGGAGGTAGATAGAGATGTTGATGTTCCTGAAGCTGCAATTCCTATTGTGAAGGAGTTTTGTAATGTTTTCCCTTATGAGATGCCAGAAGGACTGCCACCATTGCGTGATATTCAGCATCAGATTGACCTTGAACCTGGTGCGTCACTACATAATAGACCACACTACCGAATGAGTCTCAGTGAGCATGAGGAGTTGCGCAGACAGGTTGAAGACAAGTACAAACAATATGCAGATCGGAAGAAGCGTCACGTGGAGTTTGAAGTGGGTGACTTTATGTCGACAGTTCTCACTAAAGACCGATTCTCTATGGGTGATTACAACAAATTGTCAATTCGGAAGATTGGTCCTGTGGAGGTTCTTGAGAAAATTAATCCTAATGCTTACAGATTGAAGTTGCCAAGTCACATTTGCACGGCTGATATATTTAATGTCAAGCATCTTGTTACCTATTATGGGGATACGTCTGATGATGACAATTCGAGGGCGAATTATGTCCACCCTGGGGAGAATGATGAAGTCCAAGAATTAGTTTGCAAATTCTTGATAGGATAATGATGAAGTCCAAGAATTAGTTGCAAATTTTTGGAAAAATAGGAAAAGATATGACTCGTTGCGTTCCGGGGGCATGGGTTTATTGGCAATGGCGTGGAGATCACGACTCACAGCTATGCTGAGACTACGACGTTTTTCGGCGAAATTCCATCGTTTCGCCCTCCGAAATGACAATTTTGCTATTTTAGAAAACTTTTGTTTCGGTTATAACTTTTATTAGGAATTTCGTTTTTATTGCCGTTTGCGGCGTTTGTTTCTATTTTTCGTCTAGTTTTCAGTTTAGGGATTTTTGGACTTTTTACTATTTTTGGCAAATTTTAGGGTTTCGCTATTTAAGCGATCTATTGAGTGTAATTCGTAGTTTTTGGCTGAAATAAAAGAATTTTTGAACTTTGGCTTAAGTTCTGACCTAGATCGAGTTGTTCGTGGATTCGTTCAATTGGTTTAGAAGATCTTTCATTAGGAATTTCTGTTTTTATTTCCGTTTGCGGCGTTTGTTTCTATTTCTCATCTAGTTTTCAGTTTATGGCTTTTTAGACTTTTTACTATTTTTGGCAAATTTTAGGGTTTCGCTATTTAAGCGATCTATTGGGTGTAATTCGTAGTTTTTGAGTGAAATAAAAGAATTTTTTAACTTTGGCTTAAGTTCTGACCTAGATCGAGTTGTTCGTGGATTCGTTCAACCGGTTTAGAAGATCTCCGCTGCGTCAAGAAATATATTATTTCCTTAATGGCAATGGAGGAAAAGATTCTTTTATTCATCGTAGACTCTGTATAATTTTATTTTGTGTTGTATTTATCATCATAGCTTGAAATCAGTTTCTCAAAATATGTCGAATAATAACTGACAGGACATTGGCAAGTAGTCGGATTGGTTCAAGTCCATCCATATTCGGTTTTATTTCAAAGCAAAAAACCAGCAGATTGCTTAATCTTCAATGAACTGGTTCGAACAAATGTATCCAACAAAGTCATCTATATCTAAAACGTCACTACAATTAATCCACTTTGGTTAGCTGAATTGGCTCCTCAATATTATGCCACACAAGATTAAGCTTTGTAACTCGGAGGTAAGAGTCATTTTCGTTCTGTACTTGAACAAATTCAAAAACATCAACAGCAGATCAATGATCAACAAAGATCATTGATCAATGTAACAGTGCTTATTGAACACGATGAAACAATGAAATGCAATCTGTTCTTATTCAAAATCAATCTGTACATTACATTGTATTGCTTATATACAAAACTCACATGGTGTACATTGTACCCCCTTGTTACAACTGCCTAGAACAAACTAACATGAACCTGTAGTACATTACACTAAAGTACATGATTCAATACATACTCATCAATTAACATAAATGACTACATAAACGACAGAAGAATAAAGCATACACAAAGAACAACTATGTACACTAAAGTATAATTCTACATCCCCCCTCGAGATGGAAGTCTATGCCAATCAAATAGACCCATCTTGGACAATAAATCAGAAAACAAAGGAGCCGATAAAGATTTTGTAAATAGATCAGCCAATTGTAACTGAGTCGAAATGTACCGAGGAAGAACAAATCCACACTTAAACTGATGTCTAACCAAGTGACAATCAATTTCCAAATGCTTAGTACGTTCATGAAAAACAGGATTAGTAGATAGATGTATTGCAGCTTGATTATCACACCAAAGAGGTATGGGAAGTGAAGTAGGAATATGTAAATCCTTAAGAATATATGAAATCCGCAATAGCTCACAAACTGTGGAAGACAAACTGCGATATTCAGCTTCAGCAGAGAACTTGGACATAGTAGCTTGTTTCTTAGTTTTCCAAGAAACCAAAGAGGATCCCATGAACACACAATAGCCAGTGATAGATTTCCTTGAAATAGGACAAGCAGCCCAATCTGAATCACAATAAGCAACCACAGAGAGATCTTGCTGGACGGGGAAGAACAGACCCTGGGAAGGAGTACCCTTAAGGTATCTTAAAACATGAAGAGCACCAGACCAATGTTGCTTTGTAGGGGCTTGAACATACTGACTTAATTGTTGTGTGGCATAAGTAATATCAGGACGAGTGAATCCCAGGTAAAGAAGACGACCAATGAGTCTTCTATATTTATCAACTTCGATTAACAAAGGTGAATCAAGATCTGTAAACTTGCAATCACGAGGGAGTGGAGTAGCAGCTGGTTTAGCCATGAGAAGACCAGCATCAGTAAGTAGATCAAGAACATACTTGCGTTGATGAACATAAAGGCCTGAAGAAGATCGAACCAATTCCAAACCCAAGAAATAACGAGCTTGACCAAGATCCTTAATGGTAAACAATGTATGTAAAAAAGTCTTGACTTGATCAATTAATTCAAGTGAAGTACCAGTAAGAAGAACATCATCAACATAAACCAACAACACCAAAAATTGACCAGCATTGTTGTAAGTAAACAAGCAAGGATCATGAGCAGATTGATTAAAACCAAAAGATTGAAGTTTGGTTGTAAGCTCATGATTCCACTTTGTCGAGAAACTGCTTCAAACCATATAGAGATCTATGAAGTTTGCAGACTTGATTAGGTGAAACCAAATTATAACCATCAGGTGGCTTCATGTACACATCTTCATCTATATAGCCATGTAAGAAGGCATTGTTAACATTCAATTGATGTAAGGGCTAATCTCGAGCATTGCTAAAGATAATACAATTCTAACAATGACATTCTTGGCAACTGGAGAGAAGGAATCAGTATAATCAACACCTTCAATTTGGTTAAAACCTTTTGCAACCAAACGAGCCTTACACCTATCCAAGGAACCATCAGGATGAAGTTTAACCTTGTAGATCCACTTAGAACCAATGGCTTTCTTACCAGGTGGTAGAGTAGTAAGACTCCAAGTTCCATTAGTTTCCAAAGCCTGTAACTCTTTATCCATTGCTTCAATCCAAACAGGATCATGTCGAGCTTGAATATAATTGGTAGGCTCCTTTATATTTGAAACTGCAGCTAGGAAGCATTTGTAGCTAGCAGTAATGTTTGGAGAATGTATAAAAGGAAATGTAGGAGGGTTACCAGTAGATAGAGGAATTGGTGTATAAGGCAAAACAGATGTCTCTACATTGTTTAGAACAAAATCATTCAGCCAAAGAGGCTTATGAACTGCACGAGTACTTTTCCTAGTAACAACAGCATTAGGAGGCAGGACATCTTCATGTAAATCATCATTAGTATGAGGTACTAATGCATCAGTAGGAGGTACAGAGGAGACAGCTACAGGGACATCAAAACATGCTTCATTAATAGGTAAATCTTGAGAAGGAGGTACAATAGCTGATGTAGGAGCATTAGGAGCTGGAATGTCTCTCAAATAATCAGAATTATCTCCATAAGGAATAGGCACATGACACCTTGAACTTGCAGAATCTTTATGAAAAGGAAACTGTTTTTCAAAGAAAATCACATCTCTTGAAACAAAACATGTATGTGTGGCCATGTTATACAGTCTATAAGCCTTTTGTCCTGGAGAATAACCAATGAAGATACATTTAATAGCTCTTGAATCCAACTTAGATTTGCTTGGTGAAACATTAGTAGCAAAGCACGAACAACCAAAAGTCTTTAAAGAAGAATAATTTGGTATTCTTCCAAATAAAAGACAATAAGGAGACTTCCACTTCAGTAACTGAGTAGGTAATCTGTTGATGATGTATGTGGCAGTAAGAATAGCATCTCCCCAGAATTTTGTGGACAAATTAGACTGAAAAATCAAGGCTCTTGTAACTTGCAGTAAATGTCTATGCTTCCTTTCAACAACACCATTTTGCTGAGGTGTATATGGTGTTGATCTTTGATGAAAAATTCCCAAACCAGAGAACAAAGCATGACAATCTTCATTACAAAACTCAGTTCCATTATCAGTCCTAATGGTTTGAACTGAGACCTTGAAATGAGTTTGAATGAAAACTAGAAACTGTTTGATGATGTTGCCTGTCAGGGACTTATGTTTCATCAAAAAGTCCATGTGAATCGACTAAAATCATCCACAATAGTCAAAAAATAATGAGCTCCTTGAATGGAAGACTGCTTATATGGTCCCCGTATATCCATATGCAACAACTGAAAAGGACTAGATGTTTGAATAGAACTCACTGGAAAAACCAATCTGCATTGTTTAGACATCTGACAAACATCACAAGGTTTAGTATGTTTTACACTTGAATGATTGTTAAGTAACATATCAAGTTGTCTCGTTACATGAACAGAAGGATGCCCCAATCGACAATGCCATGAAAAATTATCAGTAGCATTATTACAGTAGGCTAATGATAATTACGAAGAAGGTGATACAAATGAAGCAATGACATCCTTATGAAAGGAACTTGAATCCAGTATGTATAGTCCTCCAACCATCCTTCCCACAGCTAGAACTTGAGAACTCTCAATGTTCTGTATAGCACAAAACGATGGATAAAACTCAATTGTTAGTTTAGTAGATGAGAGTAACTTACTAACTGACAAAAGATTATACTTGAATGAGTTTATATGTAAACAAGAAGAAAGAACTAAGTCTGAATTCAGCTTCACATCTCCAATGCAATTCACTTCTTTAGTATGTCCATCAGGTAAACAAACCATAACAGGCTTAGGTAAGACAGTGACATTAGCAAGTAAATCATAGCTAGTGCACATATGATTTGTTGCTCCACTATCCACAATCCAAGCATCTCAATTAAAAGAAGAACAAGAACTGGAAAATCTTTTATATGAGCTACCTGTAAAATCGGATACAGCTGAATTCACATGAGTAGAAGCTCCTGCCTATGAAACAGATTTTCCTTTCATAAAATTCTCAATCCCCTGTTGTATCATTGCTGCTATATTAGACCGAAAATCTTCAAACTGAGATGATCCTGCATCTTGTACTGAGATGATCCTGCATCTTGTATGTCCAGAGGTGATTCCATCAAATTCACAAAAGACTTTGAATTATTGGACATCTGCTTCTTGTCAAGGTCTTTTTTGTACCAATCTGAAAATCCATGAAGTTTGAAACAAGTTTCTTTTGTGTGCCTTTTTGTCTTATAATGATCACAAAATAGATCATCTTTATCGACAAACTTCCTTTGATTTCCTTTTCCAGCAAACCTATGAACATTTGCTAAACCAGACGAACCTGAATTTATCTTAGTAGTTTTCATCATCATGGATGTATCTATCACAGGTGAATAGCTAACATGTACCTCTTTTTGTTTTTCAACTCTAAGAACCATAGAGTAGGCTTTGTTTATACTTGGTAATGGATCCATCACCAATATTTGATTACTAATATGATCATACATATCATTCAATCCCATCAAAAACTGCATCAGCCTATCATTAGACTCCAGAACAGCCATTGCAGCTGATGCTCCACATTCACACACAGGTAAAGGAGCTAAACAACTCAGTTCATCCCAAAGTTTCTTAAGTTTGGTATATATCTTGTGAAAGTGACAGATCTCCTTGACTTATAGAAGCAATATCTCGTTTCAATTGGTACAAGAGAGGACCATTACATTCTCCAAACCTTTCTTTTAATTCATTCCATAGATCAAAAGAAGAGGTTGTATAAAGGAAAGCTTCAACAATATCCTTTGAAATAGAATTCAAGATCCAAGAAGTGACCATATAATCCACCTTGATCCATCGATCAAGATTAGGATCAGTAGATTCTGGTTTTAAACATCTACCATCAATGAAACCAATCTTTGTTTTTGCACCCAATGCAATCATCATAGCTCGACTCTAAGATAGGTAATTTGAACCAGTAAGAGAATTAGAGACAAGTACCATACCAGGATGATCGGATCCTTGAAGAAGTAAAGGATTCTCAGCTCCAAGATCACCTGTTTCAGGAGCTCTCCCTGCTCCATTTCGAATTGAAGAACTTACGGAACCATGAACAGATGCCATGTTCAGACCGTCAATTCAATCAAAAAACAACACAAATAAAGAACTGTAGAACCTGCTCTGATACCATGAACAAATTCAAAAACATCAACAGCAGATCAATGATTAACAAAGATCATTGATCAATGTAACAGTGCTCATTGAACACGATGAAACAATGAAATGCAATCTGTTCTTATTCAAAATCAATCTGTACATTACCTTGTATTGCTTATATACAAAACTCACATGGTGTACATTGTACCCCCTAGTTACAACTGCCTAGAACAAACTAACATGAACCTGTAGTACATTACACTAAAGTACATGATTCAATACATACTCATCAATTAACATAAACAGCTACATAAACAACAACAACTACATAAACAAGAATACTTACACGTACACGAAAGAATGACTCTGTACACTAAAGTATAATTCTACAGTACTTCTATGCAAATTTTTTTGAATTTAGTTGTGTTATGTACTGGATGCTATTGACTGAAGGGTTGGACTCTTTTTGTCTTGGTTCGTATACGTGTTCCAAAAAATCGCCATGTGACCCTCGTGATCTCATTGACCTGTTTGTTAGTGCTTGTGAGGAAGAGGGTTAGCTGAGCCTTTATTTTGATTTCTCTTCTCTTAAATTAGTATAGAAACTGAATTTTGGTTAACAATATGGACTCCCTCAACCTTTGGACCAAGGAATAAGTTGTTTCAATAAAAATAATAACATTTGAGACTAAAATCAATACACACGCATACATATGATAAGATGAAGAGAGTTCAAATAATTTAAATTGTTGTCAATAGAAAATCAATGTAGAGGTTATAACTCTATGTACATCTAATAATGACAAAAAAAGAAACTCTACATCTAATGAGAAGTGAAGGTGGTCTGTGTCCTCCAATCTCTAAAAATAGTCTAAATGCTATACTATTTGGAAGTGGTTAATAGCCAACTCTCAATTTACCAACTAGTTTATATAGGACTATTCTCACATCTCCAACTCTAAGTTTGGCTATCAATTTGCTTAGTTTGAAGTCAATTATAGGCAGTGTCATATGTTGTTATTTGTTAATGAAAAAAATGTAATTTCATATTCTGGTGAGAACTAATCAAATTCAGTTTGTTAGTTTCCACTTTTGTAAAATGCAATCTAAAAGCCAATAGCTATTTTAACCTAGCTGGTCAGCACTAGTTAGCTTGTTCTTAAAAAGACTCTTACTGTAGGGTTTAGTTGGTTGCTTTGAAATTTTAACTAGTTGCGGCTTTAGGAACTAATTAGCTAGCATTATCATTTAATAAACCACATTAAACTTCTGCCAAGTTACTCTAGTGCTCCTGATTTAAGAATACTATAAAAGCATATTCGTTACTATACTCTTCCGAAAAAATATATATTTTATGATATTATTATCCATGCAAAACGAATTCTGATTAAAAAATTTAACCACGCTGAACCAGGAGGTTTTCAAATCCTTTTGCATTTTAATTTTTTTAAATGTAAATTTATTTATACTGGGACAAACATAAAATTAACATATTTAATGATTAATGTGGCAAAAAAAATAAAAATGCAATAGCTAACTGAAAAATTATAATTTTTTCTAGGACTTAGCCGAAAGCGCTAGGTTCCACCAAGTACAAATCAACACAACAAGAAGATTAAGAATAAATGTTTGATGAATATTTGCTTAATCCGTGGTATGAAATTTATCAAAATTTATCAAAGTTCTACAAATTAATTAGATTTTTTTAAGCACTGATCATAGAATTGATGTAGACAAAATTTCATGATAGTTCTATTAAAGTTAGGGAAAAAGACTTGTTCTGCAAACTCTGTTGCTAAATTGTTAGAAGAAGGAAATACAATTAAGGACGCATTGTTAGAAGAATCTTGGAGAATAATGTCATATATTAGAAAATACAAGGCTAAAAATCATTCTTTCTTATAAGAAGTGAATTCTTACAATTTATACGTGACTTCTAACAAATTACCCAAAGGAGAAAGAAGCAATATCTAAAATGATAAAAAACCATTCAAATTGACTTTCAAAAAACTCAACATCATATATAGAAAGAGAAGAAACACCAATATTATAAACATTATGTTTTTTAATTGTCTTGAGCTGTTAGAGTAAATCATTGATGTACTGTTGTGTGTGTGTATCTCGTATGTGTTGTATGTGTATCTCGAGGTGTGTTATGTGGTTGTATTACATGTAAGTGATGTATGTGTGTGTTTGTGTGTTAGGAAGTGAAGGGCAGTAATGAGAACACTTGGACGGTCAGGATGTAATTGAGTTTTGATATATAAATAAAATGTACAGTGGCATCGACAAGTTTGTCGATCCACTGCTTTCCCCAAACCCTAACAATGGGGTGTTGGGTGTCTCTGTGATTTCGTCACAGTGGTGTCTCTGCAACTTCAACATGGTATCAGAGCTACGAAGGCTAACGCCAGTGATGGCAAAATCAAAGTGATAGGAACCAAGGTGTTGAAGCTCGGAGTGGTTCTTGAACTCACGTGACAGAGAGTTCAAGAAATCGAGTCTGGAAGTCGGATCTAGGTTCAAACAGCTAGATCGAGAAGAGGAACAGCCGGATCTAGAAGAGGAAAGGCTAGATCTAGAAGAAACGACACCGGATCTGAGAAATACTGAAGGCGTTCGTGGTGTTACAACTTCAGATCTAACGAATCTTGAAGTTTTTCATTTCAAGAATCTAGATATGGTGAGGAAACTAACGGATCTGGGAAGTTTGCTACTACAACGGTAAAAACTGGTGTGGATCTGCAAATATGGCTCATGGATCTTCATCTTCAGTATCAGTTTCGGATGGAGGATCAGGTTTGCATTCTAGAACGACATTTACTCCGTTCGGAAATTCTCTGAGTCAATTTGTTACTGTAAAGCTTGATAGTTCAAATTTTTTGTAGTGGAAGTCGATTGTTATACCTGCTATTCAAGGGTTTGAGTTAGATGGATATCTGTTTGGAACACTTCCATCACCAGAGAAAGTGTTGGGTGATGGTTCGACTAATCCGGAGTATAAGTTGTGGTTTAGTCGGGATAGATTTCTTTTGGGTTGGTTGATAAACGTGATGACCGGCGATGCAGATCATAGGTAATACACCTAAGCAAACAGCTAATGAGCTGTGGGAAGCAATTGAAGCCTACTATTGTTCTAGTAATAGAGTCCACATTCAATCATTGAAGAAGGCAATGCATAGAACTCGGAAAGGGAGTATGAAGATGAGTGAGTATTTGTCAAAAATGAAAGGGATCTCTGATAATCTAGCAATCGATGGATCGATGATGAGTATGGATGACTTGATTTCAAGTGTGTTGATTGGGTTAGATCGTGATTATTTACCTATCACGACTGTTTTACAAGGTAAACCTGAATTACAGTGGCAGGAGTTGTATTCCACACTCATAGGATTTGAGGAGACTTTGGATCAGTACAATGTAGCTCAAGGTATCAATTCATTGGTGATACAAGATTCACATTTTGTGAATGCTGCTGAGGTAAAAGGAAATAATTCAAAGGGAATTTTTAGAATTGGAACAACAATAGTGCTGGAAACAGAGGTAATGGAGGTTCTAGAGGTCGCAATGGTGGACGTTTTCATGGAAGATGGGGTTTCCGCTCATCGAACAGCAATAGTAAACCCACTTGCCAAATTTGTGGAAAATTTGTTCATTCGGCTGCTGTGTGCTACTACCGAGCAGATATGAAATACATGGGAACTCAGTCTAGAGTTTCTCAACAGCAACAAATGCGACATTCTACTCTTGTATCAATTCACCAGTTTCATTTCTTACAACATCAGACACAAGTCAGGATGGTTCGTGGTATATGGACAGTGGTGCCACCTCACATGTCACTGGTGACTCTTCTCAAATGGTGAATACTTCGGCTTATTCAGGTACACAATCTTTAATGGTGGGTAATGGTCAATTACTTAAAATTCATAGTGTTGGATCTGCTTGCATTCCATCATCTGGCTCTCGGTTATCTTTTCATAACACTATGTGTGTACCAAATATTAAGAAGAACTTGTCGAGTGTCTCACAGTTAACCAGGGACAACAATGTGTTGATCGAATTTCATCCGCATGTCTGTTTCGTGAAGGATATCCAAACCAATGAGATTCTTCTTCACGGAACTCTGCAAAATGGTCTCTATCGAATGTCTGGTCCACCTACATTGTCTAAGTCTCCTGCAGCTTTGTTTGTGTCTAATAAAGATGTGTCTTCACTATGGCATTCCAGACTTGGTCACCCAGCACAAAAGGTTCTTCAACGGGTTGTGCATCATAAACTTCATCTTCATGTGAGTTCAATTACTGATATGTGCCAGTCATGTCCACTGGGAAATAGTCATGCATTACCTTTTCATTCATCAAGTAAAATGTCAAAAACTGTTTTGGATTTAATCCATACTGGTTTGTGGGGTCCTGCACCGATTACTTCTCCGAGTGGTTTCAACTATTACAT
The DNA here is from genome assembly GCA_039657365.1 of Stephania yunnanensis. NCBI lineage: Eukaryota > Viridiplantae > Streptophyta > Magnoliopsida > Ranunculales > Menispermaceae > Stephania > Stephania yunnanensis. Next base: position 23,521,538 of record CM077583.1, read on the forward strand.
ACATTTTATCGATGATTCTACGAGATTTACTTGGTTGTATCCTTTAAAGCTGAAGTCTGATGCATTGCAAGCATTCATACATTTTAAGTCCATGGTTGAAAATCAGTTTGGTACCACTATCAAAAGAGTTCAAGCTGACTGGGGAGGAGAATATCGTTCTTTCCAGTCTGTTCTTGACTCTTGTGGCATTATTTTTCAGCATCCATGTCCTCATATTCATGAACAAAATGGTAGGGCTGAACGTAAGCATAGACATATTGTAGAGATGAGTCTTACCTTATTAGCTCATGGAAAGTTACCATTGAAATATTGGTGCGATGCATGTGCCACAGCAGTATTTCTTATCAATCGACTTCCTACTAAAATCTTACAAGGGTTGTCTCCTTATGAAAAGTTGTTTCAAGTTTCTCCAGATTACAGTCTACTAAAAGTGTTCGGGTGTGGTTGTTTTCCTTACTTAAGGCCTTACAATAAACATAAGTATCAGTTTCGATCTGAGAAGTGTGTATTTCTAGGCTACATCAGTCAGCATAAAGGATATAAATGCTTAAGTTCATCTGGTCGCATTTATATCACTCGAAATGTGATTTTTCATGAAAATGAGTTTCCTTATAACTCATTATTTTCCAATGGCAAACAGTCCTCACCATCATCAACTCCTGCAGTTACTACGAACTTTCCTTTGTTGGTTCCAACTCAGTGTGTAGCTTCTCAGTTCTTGGATACATCTGAGTCTTCTCAAAGTCTGTCTCCATCTGGGTCTTCTCCTGTCAATGAGTCCTCTAATGTGTCACCTTCATCAGCTGGTAATACATCTACTGATCAAGAGGTCCAGCATGATGTTAATGTTCCAATAAATACACACCCAATGATAACTAGAGCCAAAGACGGGATCAGTCGAAAAAAAGTGTTTCTAACTAGTACTTCTAATCATGAGTGTGATATTCCTCAATCAGTGGCTGCTGCTCTTCAAATTCCTCATTGGAAGGCAGCCATGGATAAGGAATATCAGGCTCTTATGCAAACTGGTACTTGGTCTCTTGTTCCTTATTCCTTTAATCAGAATATTGTGGGAAATAAATGAATTTTTTTTTTGTCAAAAAGAATTCTGATGGGTCGATCAATCGATATAAGGCTAGATTAGTGGCCAAAGGGTTTAAGCAAGTACCCGGGATCGATTTTGATGAGACATACAGTCCCGTTATGAAGTCTTCTACCATCATAGTTAATTTATCATTAGCAGTGCAGTTTGGTTGGTCTTTGAGACAAATTGATATTAATAATGTTTTCTTAAATGGTCATTTGATTGAAGAAGTTTACACAAATCAACCTATGGGATTTGTGGATCCTTCTCAACCTACTGCTGTTTGTAAATTGCATAAGACTTTGTATGGTCTTCGTCAAGCTCCACGTGCATGGTTTGATCAGTTAAAGTCCACTTTACTGTCTTGGGGTTTCTTCAACTCGAAAGCTGACAACTCTTTGTTTATCTTTCATCAAGACAAAGTTGTGTTGTATGTGTTGGTGTTTGTGGATGATATCATAATTAAAGGCTCAAATTCTACTTACATTCAATCCTTCATTGATAGGCTGAATGGTGGGTTTGCATTAAAAGATATTGGAGATCTCAATTTAGTTTTGGGTATGGAAGCTCATAAGACTGCCAAGGGACTGTACTTAACTCAAACTGCATATATTAATCAGCTGTTGCAAAAAGGGGGAATGTCCAATGCTAAGCCAATTGAGACTCCCTTTTCTGTAGGCAAGCAGTTGTACAAGGATGGCAGGGCTTCTTTTGCTGATAAGACTCTTTATAGGAGTCTACTTTGGGGTCTTCAATATCTTGTTAATACTAGGCCTGACATTGCTTATATTGTTAACAAGTTAAGTCAGTTTCAACAGTCTCCCACTGTTGTACATTGGCAAGCTCTTAAAAGGGTGTTGAGATATCTCAAAGGCACGGCAGATGTGGGTCTTTGGTTTAAGCCGAGCTCTGCTTTATATCTGACTGGATATTCTGATGCTGATTGGGCAGCGTCTGTTGATGATCGTAAGTCTGTGGTTGGTTTTGTTGTGTTTTTGGGTTCAAATTTAATTTCTTGGCAATCTACGAAACAGCAGGTGGTGGCTCGATCGAGTACTGAATCCAAATATCGGGCTTTGGCTCATGTGGTCTTGAGATTATTTGGATACACTCTCTTCTTCTCGAGTTGCGGGTTTCGGTCTATGCTATCCCTCTTTGTATGGTGTGATAACATGAGTGCTGCTGCTCTTGCAAAGAATCCGGTTTATCACTCTCGCACAAAGCATATTGAGCTGGATATTCATTATGTTCGTGACAAGGTATTGTCAGGCTCTCTGGATGTTCACCATGTTCCGTCTTTGGATCAGGTTGCTGATATCTTCACAAAACCATTTTCAAGTTCTAGATTTCTTTACTTACGGAACAAACTAAGTCTCATGTCACTTCCCCTTAGTTTGAGGGGGGATGTTAGAGTAAATCATTGATGTACTGTTGTGTGTGTGTATCTCGTATGTGTTGTATGTGTATCTCGAGGTCTGTTCTGTGGTTGTATTACATGTAAGTGATGTATGTGTGTGTTTGTGTGTTAGGAAGTGAAGGGCTGTAATGAGAACACTTGGACGGTCAGGATGTAATTGAGTTTTGATATATAAATAAAATGTACAGTGGCATCGACGAGTTTGTCGATCCACTGCTTTCCCCAAACCCTAACAATGGGGTGTTGGGTGTCTCTGTGATTTCGACACAGTGGTGTCTCTGCAACTTCAACATGAGCAAACATGGATGTTATTAGCTCTTTGATGAAGTTCTATACTTCTTTATAATGTTGAAATTTTATCAAAATTCCACATCGAATAAGAGTTCCCCAAATTAATACCTATTTTTTAGTGGTTGAAGTCAAAGATGAAGTCGAACTTTTGATCCTTGGCTAAGTATTATAATCACTTGTACCTTGAGAACTTTAATTTACTTTCGAACAGCTAACCATGAAAAGCATGCAGCTTGGCAGAACCCAAACTAAGCTGTAGTCCTTTTGTCATTAGAAACCTTAATTTAACTTTGCCTTTATTGATTCATACTTCATAGTCATGCATGCATAAGGCAGTTATGGTGAGACCGGTCCATTTATTTGAATTTTCCCTTGCACAACATGAAAGATATGTAGTTCGTTCAAATCAACATAAAACCCACGTGTATTTGTTGTTTGATATTCACGAACTTTATAGATCCAATAGGGTTGTAACTTGGAAGAAAAAGTGTTCACAGCTAATAAGATATTATGAGATGGGATTCTAAGTCAGCTTTGGTGGCAAGTGGCTACTAGTTTGTCTTTCTTATTAGATATTTGGTTTCGCAACTGATTATTCAACCATGTACATGTTGCCCCTTATTATTTGAGGTCAACGATACTAGTTTTTTCTTTCATCAAATGTTTAGTAACGTGTTGATCTCGTTTTGTGCCTCTGAATTTTGGATAATCACAAATTTTCTATGTACGAATATGTATTGACATTTACATCCTTGATCATCACCCAGGCTCTATTATCTTTGTTAAAGTTCCACATCTTAAATGCAGTTCCTCATCATCCCATCAGCTCCATATCCTCCCTTCTCGAATCAAATTCACAACAAAGAACGGTCATAGAGCTACAAAGAATGACTGAAGCAATGACGCTGAAGTGGTATCCACCTGCTGTACTGAAGAACATTCAGTGAAGAGGACTGATTGGTGTTGCAGAAATTTATGTACTTATCTTTGACCGTGAAGATGGCAATTTTTGAAAAAGATGCCTTATGTATCGTGGAGAAACCGTTGGTGGTTTTCTAATTATTATTTAGTTTCGATATGCAATTGATGAGAATTTATGTAACGAAACGTACATAGGTTTTTTTTATTATTTATTATTTTTTCTTTCATTTTATGTAAGAAAATGTGCAATTTTAGTATAAATTTTAAATATTAATATTCACTTGACGTACTCTCCAGACTACAGATTTTAAATCAAGCATTTCATTTTTATTTTTTTTGGTTCATATCGAGGTCTTACATTACTTCCTTTATTTGTTTTCTTTCACTGAGTGTTGATTGCCATTGCCAATACAATTTTTTTATCTATGGAAAAAAGCCATTTTTTTTCAAGTTGCATCATGTCAATGAGGTTACCTACCAAAAAATAAAAATAAAAATCTATACTGGTCCACGGAAGGATTGAAAGTATATATGGTGATCTTCTAACAAGGATTTCTTCATGGCTTAGGCTTTGTTTGGTAAACATAAATTAACCTATTACCTACTTAGACAAATAAATTGTGTTTGGTTAATAACTTATTTTTAAAATAAGTTAGATAAAACTCTAAAATTTAAAACGCTAGTTTACGTAGTGTTTTATCTCAAAACATCAAATTATATTTTTTGCCCCGTTTTTACCCTTATTTATTTGCACTTATTTATTCATTGAATTCAATCGTACATTACGAGTTGCCTTGCGTTGAATTGAATTGTTCCTGCTGTTATGCCTTGCTTTCTGTGCTCTCTTGAATTGAATTGTTATTTGGGCCATTTTATGTATTTGGGCCCATGTGGTGTTAAGTATTTTTTTATTTTATTTTTATTTTTTATCTTTCTTTGGTACACACATACACACACATGTATATATATAATACAGTATATACTTGTACAAGTTATCTCAAATGTTTTATTTTTCGTTTCCCAATTGGTGACGACATAACGCATGGCCACTATCGTGCTCTATTCAAAGGGTGACCCTTTCAATCTAATTTTCTCTATTCACAAAACTCAAACTCAAGACTTAGCTTGTTTAAGGAGACGAGTCCTTTACCACTCGAAATCGATTGTTGATCAAACATTAGCGCCGTTATGTGCACCCCACCAATTTGCAAAGGCACCCATTTTTTGAGTATTATCTTCTCTAAATTTTACTTTGATGTAAAAGATAATATTGCCCCTTATATAAACCCTAAAAAATCCCACGACACACTTTTGAACAAAATTTGGGGCACCACATCTTCTTTGTCTATCATCTCTAACCTAAACCTACGTTTCTTTTTGACAAGTTTTATCGATTATTGCGCTTTCACACCATCTGATAGCGAGGTACCACTCGTTTAACACTATTTAAAGGTTCAAATCAATTATTTTTTTTGTGTTGAAAATAGTGACATTGATGATTTATTTTTCATTGTAGGGTTTCAAATATTTGACCCTTTTGAATTTGTTTTCAACGTATAATGGATGAATCTACCGCAATGGTGGAAGAGGAGGTACAGGAAGAGGTATTTGTTGTTGTTTTTTAAGTTTTTCATTTTTTTTTCCTTTTTTTTCATGTGTGTATTCGGTCACAATTGTTTCAGCCTCGCAGGACCAAGACCTTCCGTTAAGTCTCGGTATGTAGGAGCCAAGACTAATGAAGACGTCTCGGTCACTCTAAGACCGAGACATGTTCAAACGTCTCGGTTCCTATGTATAGAGACGTTACATTAGGTCTCGGTCCCCAAGAGCTGAGACTTGGTGTTAAGTCGTGGCCCTGTACTACCGAAACAATAGTTTTTGGATTTTTTTCGTGAATCTGTTTTGTATTGGCGTTATTTCTAGACTACAAGGATGCTTTCACTCTTTGTAGGCCATTCCCATTGAGAGAATAAACTATTTCATGGCTTCAAATGATTGGTCGTGCAAACAAGTTTGTGTTAGTAACGAATCACTCTAATGCCAAAGAGATTAAGCGTAGGGGAAGGGTCAAACTTGCATGTGAGAGGTTCAGTACATTTAGGGGAATGTCACAAAGAGTAGGGAAAGCCAAAGCGGCAAAACTTGCCTTAACACTAAGAACTGAAAAGGGAGAGGAAACTACGAGGACTCAAACTAGTGCAAAAAAATGTGGGTGCTCTTTCCTTATTAACATCAAGGAAAATACGGATTCTTTGTGGTACGTCACTATCGTGTGAGGGAAGCACAATCACAACCTCGCCAAAACTTGGACGACCACTCATTTGCAGGAAGATTGGATAGGGTGAGCAGGAGGTTGTGGCGTAGAAGATTAAAGGGAATGTGAAGCCAAGAGATATCCTCGACACATTGAAGCAAAGATATATAAATAGCGTATCAACTATGCAAACAATATATAATGCACGACAAAAATTTCGAATTGAGGATGCAGGTGGGAGGACTCAAATGCAACAACTATTGCATATATTGGAGAAGAATAAGTGGATGTCGTAGCATAAGAAACATCCTGATATGAATGTTGTCACTAATTTATTTTGGTCACATCCTAATTCAATCAAGTTGTTATGGCGTTTCCCATCGGTTCTATTGATGTATTGCACTTACAAAACAAATAGGTATCAAATGCCATTATTGAAGATTGTTGGCATCACTTCGACGCATTTGACGTTCTCAGTTAGGTTTGCTTTCATATAATCAGAGACTCATGCAAATTTTGTTTGGGCACTTGAGAACTTGAGATCCATATTGGACGGGTAACCTAAACTTGACATGTTTGTTAAGGATCGGGATTAGGCCTTGTAACGACCCATTTTCCAAATGGACAGTCACAGGGGCCAATGTGAACCCACAACCTGGCCTACCAGCGCCAGCTGTGTCTCACATGCTATCTCATCCACCATTTAATCATTATTAACCTCAATAAACAACAATTTACTATTTAAGTAAATGAATTCTAGTCATCTGCTAAGATCATTTTAAACCATCATAAATAACCACATCGGAAGTTTTTTACAATGACATTCAAAATATAAAAAAATTATAGTCATGCATTTCACTCTGATACATAATGTGGAAAACCCATATGTCATCATAGACTAAAAATAGACTTCAATGTATCCAAATATCAAAGTATAGAGTGATGAGGTATCTCACAATCCCAAATCCCCAAAATAAAAACAAAGTATATATAATACAAACCTAGAAGTTTGGCTCAATATCTCTGAATCATAGGTACTCTAGAAGCTTGCCTTTGCCACGACTTGTACTAGGATCTACACTAAAGCCATCACAAAAGGCATATGACTAGTCCAGAGTGAGTATTCCTAAGGAAATTAAGTGAGTAATACGGAAAGTAAATACTGAAATTTAAACAAAGATATTAAATAAAAATGCGGAAATAAATACAGGCAACAATGCTCATTGAATGCATAAGTAATAGTGAAAGCTCAAAGTGTGTTCCTAGAGCCTAGGGTCAGACTAGCGTCATACTTCGGACTCCCCACAGACTACTACCGGCGAGTAGCACTCAAGTAAGGCCAGTATCTAGATCTGTTAGGTGGTCAACGTGGAACCTACGATGCACCCACAAGTGCCCCGACGCGACTCTCGGGTCGACCTATTCACCGAGATTCCTGACACACATGTTATAACCTAGTGTACATACACACAGAAACGACACGGAGGGAGTCTCAACGTCCGTCCATTTATACCAAACCAAGAATATAGTATCGAAAGACATAATATGAATTCAAAAATAAAAATAAAGTACTGCTCAAGAAATTTCAGTTGAGATACTACACACATCAAACTGCACTCTGTGTCCCGTAAATAACCATGGTCTAGCTCCGTCTATTCAAGATTTCCAAATTACCGCTCGAAAAGACATATTTCCATTTATAATTGATTTTTAGTCAATTGGGTGTATTTTATGTCACTTAGCAAAAATAATGTCAAAACTGCAATATCTAGCGCGCTAGATTCCCAAGCAGTTATACGTTCTTCTTCAGGAAAAACATTAGCGCGTTAATCAACATCTAGCGCGCTAGATGATGTCATTAGCATGCTAATCGCATTCTGGGCAGCAGTTTTGCTAAAAATTCAGGGTTTAAAACCCCTCCACCACCACCACCAACAACTACAACACTAACCACTAAACTTCATAGCACTTAAAACCTACCAAAACAACTGATTAACAACCACTTAGCAATCCCTATTAGATTCACACCACACCTAAAAAACTTAGACCAAAAGATAAAGAAAGTCGAGGTGTTTGTGAATCTCACATTGCTTTGATGATTCCACCACTCCAAGCTCCTCAAATCATCAATTAAACACTCCAAAACCCTTGTTTCTTCTTCTTCAATTTTTGGATTTGTGATAAGGACAGAGAAAAGGTGGTGGGTTTGAAAGTCAATTGACTTTTTATAGTTGAAAAAAAATCTCTCCTCACTTGTGCATCTCAAGGCAATCCAATAAGCTTCATTTGCTCCATTTTCCACCTCTAATGACTCCAAAAATGACACCAATGGCAAACTCGCCCTTGTCTTAACTCAAAAAGTGGTATTTCGGGTGTTCCGATGCCCAGTTTCGCGTCCCGAACCGCGACATACGCGTACTACCATGTCCCTAACCACCATATTTGCATTACATATTATTATTATTATTTAACCTATTTTATTCATTTTATGTGTGTATTATTTCCCCCGGCCTAGTAGCCTACACCGTACCCGCGTCAACATGTATTTCGAGGCAAATACTTAACACACTGTCTCGCATATCAAATATAATATAATCGCACACATTGCGATGTCATTTAATCAATGTCAATGTAAACATCGTAAATTAGACAAATCGGCACACAAAATAACTATTTACTTAGCTCCAGGCGTGCACTAGCCTAACTGTGGGTCCTACAAGCGTCTGAATTGTCAGCCATGTCTGCAACCACATCATTAATAGTAACGAATTAAATTCTGGCCGTTATAGTTCTTCCCAACTAGGTGAAATTTTGTCCCGAAATTTAAAACTAAACTTAAATACGTACCGACACATAAGTGGGGATATCGTCGTAGCATAGTAGACTAAGCTCCCAGGTGAGTCCCTCGGTCCCGTGATGCTGCCATCTGATCAAAACCTTTGGGATCTCATTATTCCTCAAAATCTGAGTCCTCCTATCCATGATTTCCATGGGCTGTTCCTCGTACGACACGTTAGGTCGCACCTCTATTTGATGTATATCGACCATAGGTCTCAGTTCCGACCTAGCCAGCCTCAACATGAAAATATGAAACACTGGATGTACCCCTGCTAACTGTGGTAGAAACTCTAGACAGTATGCCACTCTGACGATGCATTCCTCAACTCTGAATGGTCCAATGAACATTGGTGTTAGTTCCCCCTTAATGCCAAACCTTTGATGACCTTTTTAGGGCGAAACATTCAAATACACCAAGTCCCCAACCTCGTAGCTCAGACCCTCAAGGTACTTGTCCTTATATTTCTTCTGCCTATCCTGTGCCGCCTGAAGCCTATGCCTGATATGTCTCACCTTCTCAGTATGGTCAACAACAACCTCAGGTCCTATAGCCATTGTATCCTCCGATGTTGCCCAACATGTTGGTGACCTGTTGGGCCTACCATATAGTGCCTCAAACGGTGATATCCCGATACTCGCCTGATAGCTTTTGTTGTAGGCAAACTCACATAAAGGTAAGTAATCCTTCAACGATCCACCAAATTGTAATATACATGCCCTGAGCATATCTTCAAGAATCTGAATCAACTGCTCTGACTACCTATCAGTTTGAGGATGGTACACAATGCCGAACTGTAAGCGAGTGCCAAACTATTCTTGCATACTCTCCTATAACCTCAAAGCAAATCTCGGATCTCTGTCAGAAACAATGGAGACTGGTACACCATACAATTTGACAATCTATCTCTTGAAGATAGTACTCGGCTGTGTAACTGAATATCTCATGGCGATCGGTATGAAATGTGTCGATTTCATCAACCTGTCGATAACTACCCAAACTGCGCCGTGTCTCCTCGTAGTATGGGGTAGGCCACTGATGAAGTCCATGGTCACGTGTTCCCACTTTCACTAAGGAAAGGGCGGCGGCTGTAGCAACCCAACTGGTCTTCTGTGCTCAGCCTTCACCTCTTGGCAAATATAACAACTCCCGACGTATCTACCCACATCAGCCTTCATCCCTAGCCACCAAAACAATATCTGGAGATCGTGATACATCTGGTCTGACCAGGATGAACTGTATATCGTGACCGGTGTGTGTATTCGAGAATGATATCCCTGAGCTCCGATACCCCTGGTATCTACAAACAATCCATGTGTCTCAAACACCCGTCTGAACCATTAGACCACTTAGTTCACCTCGGATACTGAGTCAGGCCGCTGATCCGCAAATATCAGCCTTTAGCTCTCTACAACTTAGCAACCCGCTCAAGAGACACTGTGGAAACTCGCATTTGACAACAAATATGTAGCTCAACAATAACCTCTATTACACACAACACCAACGTTACTTCAAGTAACCCGTGCTCATGTGTTATGTGCTGCAGCACCGTCTAGCTCTCGATGCTGCTCGTGCTCAGCGCATCAGCTACGACATTCGCCTTACCCGGGCGATACTTAATTGCGAAGACATAGTCCTTCAGTAACTCGAGCCATCACCACTGTCGCATGTTCAACTCCCTATGAGTGAACAGGTTCCTCAAAATCTGGTTGTTCGTGAATAACACGAGCTTCTTACCATACAAATAATACATTCGGGCCTTAAGTGCAAATACGACCGCCGCAAGCTCCAAGTCGTGCACTGGATAGTTTACATCGTAAGGTCTCAACCATCGAGATAAATAAGCCGTTGGGTGTCCATCCTGCATCAACACGCCACCCAACCCAGTGCTTGATGCATCAATATAAATTGAAAAACCTTTACATGCCACAAGTAAAGCCAAAACTAGTGCCGAAGTCAACCTCCTCTTTAGCTCCCAAAAAGCATCCTCATACTCTTGTGACCATTCAAATCTAACATCATTCTTGGTCAGCCTTGTCAACTGCATTGCAATCATAGAAAAATATTGCATGAAGCGCCTATAATATCTTGCTAAAGCCAGGAAACTCCGGATGTCAGATACAGACTGGGTGTCTTCTAGTCAATAATTGCCTAAATCTTGTCGCCATCAATAAATATGCCCTGATCACTGATGACATGCCCCAAGAACTTCACCTAACTCAGCCAAAACGTATACTTGCTGAACTTGGCATAAAGCTAATGCTCCCTTAGCATTGCCAACACATTTCTGAAATGCCTCTCGTGCTCCATACAAGTCTTACCGTATATTAGAATGTTATCGATAAAAATAATGACGTGTCAATTAAGAAATGGCCTAAGCACCATGTGCATCAAATCTATGAAGATCACCGATGTGTTAGTTAGTCCAAACGACATGACTGTAAACTCGAATAGCCTGTCGCATACCAGAAGCCGTCTTCTCCACATCCTCATTTTCAGTCCTCAACTGATGGTATTCTGAACGTAAATCAATCTTCGAGAAGAATTCGACCGCAGCCAATTGATCGAATAAGTTGTCAATACTCGGAAGTGAGTAACGATTTCGAATCGTCACCCGATTCAACTTCAGATAGTCCATACACATCCGCATCGAGCCGTCCATCTTCTTTACAAACAGAACTAGAGCTCCCCAAGGTGACATGCTAGGGTGAATGCAACCCTTACGCAGTAAGTCCTCTAACTGGGTCCTCGACTCCTTGTGCTCCGATGCTGATATCTTATACCGTCTGTTGTAGATTGGACTAAGTCCCCGAAATTAGCTCAATGATAAACTCAATAGCTCTCGGTGGTGGCAATCCTGAGAACTCATCAGGCAACACGTCTGGAAACTCACAGATAATAGGGGCATCCTCAACCTTAACCATCGTCCTAAGCTCTGGCTCAACCATAGATGTGTATGCCTCCATCTCCTGCGATGTCACTAATCTGCTTTGAGTGATATGTAATGCAGTCGCAAATGCGACAAATATAAACTTTGGGATCCCCTCGATGTCAAACATCACAGTCTTGCTGAAACAATCGATTTGAGCGTGATAATAAGATAACCAATCCATATCGAGCATCGCATTGAATTTCAGGTAATCTAACACTCTCAAATCAGCTGGTAGCTGATGTCCCTCAATCTCCAAAATACAATCCCGATATATCTGGTTAGGCTAAATCTTATCCCAGCTGTCATACTGAGAAGAAGATGTGTATATAAGGTCTGTGTAGGTAACCCTAACTCTCCTACCATGCGTCTAGAAATAAAAGACATCGTGCTACTAGAATCCATCATAACATGTATGGAAATACCACAAACAGATAACATACCCTCAACAAGTTGTATGGTCGCCTCTTGGTATGGCTATGTGACCCCAAAGGCTGCAGTCTGGGCCCTATCTTTGGCCTGCTCCATTTGTTGTGGTGGTGGTGCTGGTCTGGTACAATCTGCTACAATATGCCCCACCTAACTATATCGGTAACATGTGCAAGTATCTGATATGCCAGAACTCCTCTGACTCTGTGCTTGACCCATGCCTGACCCTGGCCTCGACTTTGGCCTCTTTGACCTCTATCTTACGTATACTGCTGTCTAGGTTGATCAAAAGGTGCAGAAGTTGTAGAATATGCCACTTGACGATCATCACGTCTATCTCGATCATCACAACGATCTCTGTCACCTCTGCGACATTGATCAGACCTCCAATCACCTCGGCGAGGTCTCCGGCCATGTCTTTGTCTATTCTGGTCTCTCCTTTGTCTCTTCGGTCACTGCTCAGATCGAGAACCTGATGCTGGCTCACTCTGCTAACCCTGTAGCGCGGCTGAATCGCTAATTGACTGGCCCTCTAAACCAGGTATGTCTCGTGTGCGAGAGACCTGTTGTAAATCTTAACCAGTGTACGAGCTCCACAGGATACAACCGTGCTCGCAATCCACTCATCCAGACCTTGAACAAAATAGTATATCTATAATCGATGTATAGGAAAATACTTAAGTGTCAAGATGAAGATGCGTACAATCAATATAGAGAAACTAGAAAACAAGCTGAAAACGTAGTTAGTCAAGCTAAAACAAATTTCATGGAAGATTTATACACAAGGTTAGGTAATAGAGATGGCGAAAAATAAATATATAGGCTAGCTAAATTAAGAGATAAAAAGAAACAAGACCTAAGTCATGTAAGATGTATTAAGGACGAAAATCAAAATGTTTTAACGCGCGAGGAGGATATTAAGGAGAGATGGAGAAGTTACTTCGATAGTTTATTTAATGATGGCCAAGTTGATACTATAATAGATGAAAACCCACACCAAGAAAGAAATGTAAACTATACACGCAATATTAGAATTGTAGAAGTTAAACAGTCATTGAAAAGAATGAAAATAGAGAAAGCATGTGGCCCAGATGAAATACCCATAGAGGTTTGGAAATGCTTAGGAGAAATCGGATTGATTTGGTTAACAAAACTTTTCAATAAAATTTTAAAATCAAAACGGATGCCAATGGATTGGAGAAGAAGCACGCTTGTGCCAATCTTCAAAAACAAATGAGACATTCAAAGTTGCTCAAACTACCGAAGAATTAAACTTATGAGTCACACTGTGAAACTGTGGGAGAGAATAATTGACAATAGGCTAAGGAGAGAAACAACAATATCAGAGAACCAATTTGGTTTCATGCCTGGGAGGTCAACTATGGAGGCGATTTTCCTTGTAAGACGATTATTAGAAAAATATAAAGAAAAGAAAAAAAGATCTTCGTATGGTATTCGTAGATTTAGAAAAAGCATATGATGGGGTCCCTAGAGATGTTCTTTGGTGGGTTCTAAAAAGAAAAATAGTTCATGCTAGATACATAGACACTATTAAGGATATGTATGATGGAGTAGTAACGAGTATAAAGACATTTGGAGGAGCTACAAAAGAATTTTTCATTATGATAGGACTACATCAAGGATCGGCTTTAAGCCCATATCTATTTACTTTAGTTATGGATGAACTAACTAGACATATTCAAGAGGATATACCATGGTGTATGTTATTTGCAGATGATATTGTCTTAGTGGATGAAACCAAAGATGGAGTGAAAAGAAATTAGAACTCTGGAGGAATACATTAGAATCTAAAGGCTTTAAGTTGAGTAGGACTCTAAAAGCGAATACATGCACTGTGAGTTTGGAAACACTAGACATCGAGATAACGGAGCGGTAAAATTAGGGGAAGTAGAAGTTCCTAAGGTAAACAACTTTAGATACCTAGGATTATTCATACAAAATGATGGTAACATTGAAAATGATGTCACACATAGAATTCAAGCTGGATGGAAGAAATGGCGAAGTGCAACAGGGGTGATTTGTGATCGACATGTTCCTACTAAGTTAACAGGAAAATTTTATAGGACCGCAATTAGGCCAGCTATGCTCTATGGAAGTGAATGTTGGGCGGTAAAGCAACAACAATTACATAAAGTGAACCTAGCATAAATGAGGATGTTTAAGTGGATGCGTGGTAAAACTCGTAAAGATAGAATAAGAAATATAGAAATTCAAAGACAAGTAGGAGTAGCACCAATTGATACAAAGATTAGAGAAGGGTGGTTGCGATGGTTTGGTCACCTGCAAAGACGGCCTACAAATGCCCCAACTAGAAAACTTGACTCAATAGAAACTGTAGAAATTCGACGAGGGTAGGGGCAGACCAAAGTTAACATGGGATGCATTAATTAAAAAGGATTTGAATGGTTTGCAAAGCTCACCATCAATTGCACTTAATCGAGCACAATGGAAAAGTTTGATCCATGTAGCCGACCCCAGTTAATTTGGGACTGAGGCTATGTTGTTGTTGTATAATCGATCAGTACTTACTATGTTCGTAAAGTACGATAGTAGATATTGATACCTCTCCATGTACACTGTGACAAATATATCACCTTGAACCAATGATAAAAACTCATCCTTTAATCAGACCCTAACTTTCATAGGTATATACTCGTCCATAAATAATACTCGGAACTCTACCCAAGTAGTCACAGCAGGATGAGTCGCGATGTAGGTAGTGTTGGATTTTTAGGGTTCATACGTAGCGAAAAATTCAAAACAAAATTTGAAAAACCCCAATAGGATCGAAAATAAGTTCCATTAAAATAAATCTACGAAAGTAAATCATACCTTATTCTGTGATTTCCTTTTTGATTGTTCTATTTTCAAGAGGTTCAAGTGTGCGTCCTCTATCAAAAATCCATACACGAACGGTGACCACAATTTGGAATGCTAGCCCCAAGAGAGATTGAAAATGATTTTTCTTTCTCTCCCTAAATCCAGAGAACTCAAAAATTGAAAAAGGAAAATCTTATTTTATTTTTAGGGTTCCACCCTTTATTTATATGTGTAGATAAGCCCTCACTTATTCGTAATACAACTATTGTATTTATGCAGTTTAAGCAAATTACACATACGCCCCTATTAATAAGTTATCATATAACAAATCATAAGGTCTTTTTGTCATGAACTTTACATATAAAATTTATTACTCTGGACCAATTGAAATTATGCAAAGCCATTTTTTGTGCGACCCAATATGTTCATGCGACAGTGGCAGTGAACCAAAAACAATTTTGGTACACAAGTCATAATCGGTTTTTAGCAAGGCATTATGACTATCTAAGTAGCATGAATATCAATATCGATACAACCTAATTAATAACATATATCATATCATTTTTGTCGTGCAACACCCTTTGATTAAACATAAGACATGGAAAGTCACATTTAATGTTCAGTCGTACAAGTCTTGATCTTTAGGTAAACTGAAAAACATCTAAGTGACATTGATCATATCAATTCACATGGACTTGGCCATTATCAGTCTATCTTATCGAGGGATCCACTAATATCTTTCTATATACGAGAGTGACAAATTCTATCTTGATTACACATATTCACATATTATTCACACAATAAACAATCACAATCTTTATTATTGTCTGGTTAAAGACAATATTTGATTGTGTCAAATTATCATGCTCATAATATTGAAGTCTATGGTAATCTCAAGTCGAAGGACTAAATGATATACCTATCATGAATAACATCTATGACTTAATTCATGTGGTGTTCTCATAGCGGGTCGGTCCAGTATCTTATTCCCTAACAAGTACTCATGATCTTGATTTGTATCCCTATACGCATGATCATCACATGAATCAATCAAGATTCATACTAATCTTAATTCATTATATTTCCCAGTATAATGACCGACTAAGGACATTTAGGATATTTCAACAAATACCCATGGATCTTACTATAAGGTAAACATGCAATCACTCATAATAAAATAGCAAATAAAATCGCTATTTTATTAACTAAAGTTATAAGATAAATATTGTTTATAGATTCACCTAGGACACATAACCTAACATCTCCCACTTGCACTAAGGCCAATCATTCATATATATAATACTTAATGACCTAACATGACCATCATATTTCGCCTGTGGAAGAGCCTTCGTCAAAGGATCTGCAACATTGTCTTCTGTAGGAACTCGCAAATCTTTACATCTCCCCTCTCAATGATTTCTCGAATGGGATGAAAACGTCTAAGTGTATGTTTGGATTGGTGGTGTGATCTTGGTTCCTTAGCCTGTGCTATCACCCCGTTGTTGTCACAATACAAGCAAATGAGGTTAGCCATACTCGAAACCACACCAAGTTCTGAGATGAACTCATTGATCCAAACTGCCTCCTTAGCTGCATCAGATGCTGCAATATATTCAGATTATGTCGTAGAATCTGTGACAGTTTCTTGCTTCGAGCTTTTCCATCACACTGCACATTCATTCAAAGTAAACACATATCCAAACAGCAATCTGAAGTCATCTATATTAGTTCGAAAACTTGCATCCGTGTAACCACTCACAACAAGCTTGTCTTCCAAACTTCCATAGACTAAGAACACTTCTTTATTCTTTCTAAAGTACTTAAGAATGTTCTTTACTTCTATCTAGTGACTCTCACCGGGATCGGATTGATATCTACTTATTGTGTTCAAAGCATATGATACATTAGGTAGAGTGCATAACATGGCATACATGATAGATCCAATAGTCGATGATTATGGAATCATATTCATGCGCTCTCACTCAACTTTAGTCTTTAGACTTTGAGTCTTGCTAAGATTTATACCATAAGACATTGGCAATGACCATTTTTTAGAGTCGTGCATATTGAGCCTATTCAATACCTTATCAATATAAGAACTCTGACTTAGATTGATAAGACTTTTAGATATATCCCTGTAGATCATATCCCAAGGATGTAGGCTACATCTCCTAAGTCCTTCATTGAGAAACACTTCTCTAACCAAGACTTGACACTCTGCAAGGTTGAGATGTCATTTTCAATGAGTAATATATCATCAACATATAGCACCAGAAAAACAACCACGCTCCCACTGACTTTTTGTTGGGTTTAGGGGTTCATACGCAGCGAAAATTACAAAACAATTTTGACAAAAACCCCAACAAGATCATAATCTAATTCCATTAAAAACGTTTAAACCATGAAAAACTTAATCATACCTCAGTCACAATATACCTTTCGAAATGTTGATCGATCTCTAAGGCGCTGCCAACGACGAACGCCCTCTACCAGTAGTCCACACACGAACGACGGTCGAGATTCGAAGTGCTATCTTCGAGAGAATACCAAACCTTTTGTTTCTCTCCAAAACGATTCAGAGCATACCAAAAACCCTAAGTCGTTTCTTAAACGAAAATAGAGTTTCGGCCTTTTGATCTTTTTTTTCATCTATTCTAACTTAAAGCGTCTATTTATACAACCCTTGTATATAGACGGTTAAGTAAATTACACATATACCTCTACTTAAAGAAGTATAAGTGTAATACACCACAAGGATGTTTTCGTCACGAGTTTTATCATATAAAATTCATTTTTCTGAACCATCTTAAAATCTCGCAATATCATTCTTAGTATGCGACCCAATAGGCTTATACAACGTTGGCAGTGTACCAAAACACATTTTGGTATACAAGTCATAAGCGGCCTCTAGCAAGACATTATGACTACCCAAGTTGTACGAATATCAAATCGATACAACCTAATCAATAGTGTATATAACATCCTTTTGTCACACGATATCCTTTTGATCAAACATAAGGCATGGAATTATCATCCAACATGTTCAATCGTACTAGTCTCGATCTCTAGGTAGAGTGAAAACATCCAAGTGACATTAATCAATATCAATTCACTTAGACTAGGCCTTTTAACGGTCTAACACATCGAAGGATCCACTGGATATCTCTCTTTATACGAGAGGGACAAATTCTATCTTGATTACACAACTTCATCACATTGCTCACATAGTAACCAATCACAACCTTTATAATCGTTCGGTTAAAGACAACGTTTGATAGTGTCAAATCACTATGTTCCTAATGTTGAAGTCTCTGATAATCTCAAGTCAGAGGACCGAAAAATATACTTATCATGAGAAACAACTATGACTTAATCCATGTGATGTTCTCATAGCGGGTCGGTCCAATACTTAGTTCCCTAAAAAGTACTCGTAATCTTGATTCGTATCCCTATACGTATAATCATCATATGATCATCAATCAAGACTCACACTAGTCTTAATTCATCATAGTTCCCAGTATAATGATCGACTAGGGACATTTATGATATTTCTGTAAATACCCATGGATCTTAGTATAATGTAAACATGCAAATTAATTATAATAAACAACAAATGAAATCCTCTATTTTATTAACTAAAAGTATTCATAAAGATAGTTAATGGATTGACCTAGAGCACATGCCCCAACATCTCCCACTTGCACTAGGGCCAATCATATATGCATCTAATGCCTAATGATCTAACATGACCATCATGTTTTGCTTGTGGAAGAGCTTTTGTCAATGGATCCACAACGTTGTCTTCAGCAAGTACTCTGCAAATCTTTACGTCTCCCCTCTCAATAATTTCTCTGATGAGATGAAAACGTCTGAGTATATGTTTGGATCTGTGGTGTGATCTAGGTTCCTTGGCCTGTGTTATTGCCCCGTTATTGTCACAATACAAACAAATGGGGTTAGCAATACTTGGAACCACACCTAGTTCAGAAATGAGCCTTTTGATCCAAACTGCCCCCTTTGCACGCATCGGACGTTTGCAATATACTCGAAACACTTGTTGTAGAATCCGCCACGATCTCTTGCTTCGAACTTTTCCAACTTCTTGCACCCCATTCAAAATAAACACATATCCATATTGTGATCTAAAATCATCTATATCAGTTTGAAAACTTGCATCTGTGTAACCATTTACAACTAGATCATTTTCAAAACCTCCATATACCAAGAACATTTCCTTAGTCCTTCTTAAGTATTTAACAATGTTCTTTACTGCTATCTAGTGACTCTCACCAGGATCTGAGTGATATCTGCTTGTAGTGCTCAAAGCATATGATACATCAGATCGACCGCATATCATGTCATACATGTTAGATCCAATAGCCGATGCATATGGAATCTTATTCATACGGCCTCGCTCATCATTTGTCCTAGGACATTGATTCTTGCTGAGACTTATGCCATGAGACATTGGCAACAATCCCCTTTTAGAGTCTTGCAAACTGAACCTATTCTGCACCTTGTCTATGTAAGCACTATGACTTAGACCGATTAGCCTCTTAGATCTATCCTTATAGATTCTTATCCCTAGGATATAGGCTGCATCTCCAAGTCTTTCATTGAGAAACACTTCCCTAACCAAGACTTGACATTCCGCAATGTTGGGATGTCATTTCCAATGAGTAATATATCATCAACGTACAGTACCAGAAAAACAACTATACTCCCACTGACCTTCTTGTATACACAAGGCTCATCTTCGTTCTTAATAAAACCAAAATCCTTGATTGCTTCATCAAAACGAAGATTCCAACTCTGAGAAGCTTGCTTTAATCCATAAATAGATCTTTGAAACTTGTATACCTTCCTAGAATTCTCAGGATGTACAAAACCTTCAGGTTGTGTCATATACAAGTCCTCAAGCAGCTTTCCATTAAGAAATGATGTTTTTACATCCATTTGCCATATCTCATAGTCATAATATGCAAAGCAATGACAATTAAAATTCTTATGGATTTAAGCATGGCTCTTGCGAAAAAGTTTCATCATAATCAACACCTTGAGTCTTGCTGAAATCTTTTGCTACAAGTCTTGCTTTAAAAGTATACACATTGCCATCCATGTCAGTTTTCTTCTTGAAAACTCATTTACATCCAATGGTCTTACCACCTTCAGGTAAATCAACCAAGTTCCAAACTTGGTTATCATACATGGATTGCATCTCAGAGTTCATGGCACTTAGCCATTTATCTGAGTCTGGTCCAGACATAGCCTCCTGATAAGTGGTGGGCTCATTTTGATCCATAAGCAACACAACACGACTATCAGTAATGAGAAATCTGAATCTCTCTGGCTCATGTCTTACCTTACCAGATTTACGTGGGCCTTGTGTCACTCGCGGAGGTTCAACTGGTTCAGAACGTTGTTGAACTTCCAGTAGCGGTTCAGGGTTTATCTGTGATTCTAGAACTTCTTCGAGATTTATTTCTCCCACTAGTGTCTTTTGAAATAAACTATTTTTCCATAAAGGCACTATACCGAGGAACAAACACTTTGTTCTCAGCGGGATTATAAAAGTAATATCCTTTTGTTTCTTTAGGATACCTCACAAATAAACACTTGTCAGATTTATGTGCTAGTTTTTCTGAGACTTGTCATTTTACGTAAGCCTCACAACCCCAAATCTTAAGGAAAGACAAACTAGGTCTCTTCCCGTACCATATCTCATATGGTGTTTTATCAACTGCTTTAGAAGGAACTCGATTTAGAGTGAAAGCTGCAGTTTGTAATGCATAACCCCAAAAGGATAATGGAAGATCTGCATGACTCATCATAGATCGAACCATATCTAATAAGGTTTGATTTCTCCTTTTCGAAACTCCATTCCATTGTGGAGTTGCTGGTGGACTCAATCGTGAGACAATCCCATAATTTCTAAGATGATCATCAAATTCTTGGCTCAAATATTCACCACCTCGATCTGATCGAAGTGTTTTGATAGTTTTACCAAGTTGATTCGCAACTTCATTTTGAAACGTTCGAAACATCTCAAATGATTCACTTTATGTTTCATAAGATATACATAACCATATCTCTTTGAAATAATTAGTAAATGTAATGAAATGCTGATAACCTCCTCTAGCCATTGTGTTTATAGGACCGCATACATCAGTATGTATTAGACCCAATAAATCATTGCCCTTTCACTTTATCTAGTAAAGGGACTTTTAGTCATCTTGCCTAGTAAACAAGATACGCATGTTTCATATGTTCTAAATCAAATGAGTCTAGAAGCCCATCTTTGTGGAGCTTTGTTATGCGTTTCTCGTTTATGTGTCCGAGACGACAATGCCAAAGATAGGTTTGATTACATAAATGACAATTTCCTTCTTTTTCTTTTGGGTGTTTTGAAGCAGGAACAGGCTGGGGCTTGACTTGTTCCACAGGCTTTGCGACAGGTGCAGCAACAGCCTTGGCAACTCTAGCCTTACCTTTGCCTTTCTTATTCATTCCCTTTCCCTTTTGGACCCTAAACACATTACTAGAGGGTTTCTCGACATTTTGTTCAGTAGTTTTGAGCATCAAATGCAAATCTGAAATTGATTTCTCCATATTATTCATATTGTAGTTCATGACAAATTGTGAGTAACTCTCTGGTAACGAATTCAAGATCAAATCCGTAGCCAACTCTTGGCTTTGGGGAATCCGAGTCTATCAAGCTGGTCAACATAGCCCTTCATCTTCAGAACATGAGGACTAACTGACAATTTGCTGTTGGAACATTTCCTTCAGCGTTATAGCCATGTCGTAGGCTTCCATTAGTTCCATGTCCTTCGAAGTTCGGGAACCATAGTTGCCGCATAATACATGCAACATCGGTAGAATCGTTGACATGCTTACTATGCGCGTCCTTCATGACTTTCGTAGCATTGGTGGTGGGTCCTCGGGGATTGGAGCATCCGGGACATACAACTTGCGTTCATGCTTAAGAACAATTCTCAAGTTTCGAACCGATCAAGAAAGTTAGTCCCGGATAGCTTATCCTTCTCAAGGATGGATCGCGATGACGAGGGGATTATTGTTACTTGAAGAGGCCAATGATCTACAATAAAGATTATGCAAAGTTTATTTTAGTATAGATGAATAGACTCCCACTAAATTAACAACCCTCCTAAAATATCTTGTTTATTTAGGGGACTAAAATCCATATTTCACCTAATTATGATGACTATGGCATGAAACACATAACTAGATTATTTAGGTAGGTAATGAGTTACCAATTACATCTTATGTAATTTTTAGATCCTTTTATGAGATACGGGACATCTTATGTCTTAGCATGTTTTTATCTCATCATTTGCCTAAAGCTCAAAACTATTTTGATGGCTTTATTAAGTCGGACCATTTTAAACATTTAGGTAACTCTTACCCAACTTGTCTCACCAAGATAACACAATACACCCAGCTATGGCTGAAACTATATTAGTGTGATTAAGGCCTTTGACAAGTGTTTAAAATGGATGACATGAGACTTAAAATTTAATAGAGGGATTTTACTCAGTTTTAGTGATTTTTATGTAAACAATGAAATATCATATATTTTATTGATTTGTTCAATCACTAAACAATTTGAAAATTTGTATACTATTCACTAATAAAAGAATTTCCGTGCGCTAGGATTAGTTAGACGGCGGTCCCGCTGGCCGGTCAGAGGGCGGCGGTCCCATTTTTTATTTTTTTTTAGAAGACGAATCTCAATTCCGAAAATTGAAATTCGCTATAGAAAATCATATTTTTCGCTGATTTTACTATACTAAATTTACCCCTTAATTTATCCAAAATTAAGTCAATTAAAACATTTTTAATTAACCCGGGCCCACATCTAACTAATCATCTTATCCTAATCCAATTAGGACTTTAGACATTTGAATCCTAGCATATCACCAATAACAAAATTCTTGATATTTATCTCCTATCCAATAGGGATAAAGAAACCGATTTTGATTATATATCCTAATCTAATTTGTTATCTATCTTTATCAAATAGAAAGTTCAAAACAAAATAGATATAACGAGATAAATAAACAATTTCAAAAATTAATTATTTGCAATTTCGGTCCTCATCCAGATAATCACAAATATGTCATTGAATCATGAACTACTATCCCAATCGAACCTAATCATACTAGTTTCGAATTAATATTCAGCCTTATACAATTCAAGAAACGTAAGACAATGTAACCTAAATATACGTACTGAATTACAGAGATTTCATCCATGCATCAATACACGAAAAATAAAGATTATACCTAATGGTGTCATGGATCACAAAACACGAAATTCAATTCATTGAAATTATTTGAATTAACCTAACATGGTTATTAGCATGTAAGAAACTGATTTTAATTAAATCACGAATATATGTATCATATACACAAACCATGATAATAAATCTCACAGGAAACTTATGTATATCACATATACATCAACTATTAACATGCTTTCAATCATATATCATGTATATATCAGAAGAAAACATGCAATGAATTTAATGGAATCAAACTCGAAGGCTCTGATACCACTGTTGGGTTTTGGGGTTCATACGCAGAGGAAATTACAAAACGGTTTTGACAAAAACCCCAACAGGATCCGAATCTAATTCCATTAAAAACGCTTAAACCATGAAAAACTTAATCATACCTCAATCGCAATATACCTTTCTGAAGGCTGATCGATCTCTAAGGCACTGCCAACGACGAACGCCCTCTATCAGCAGTCCACACACGAACGACGACCGATATTTCAAGTGCTAGCTTCGAGAGAATACCAAACCTTTTCGTTTCTCTCCAAAACGATCCAGAGCATACCAAAAACCCTGAGTCGTTTCTAAAACGAAAATAGAGTTTCGCGTTTTGATCTTTCGTACTTGTGTTCTAACTTAAAGCGTATATTTATACAACCCTTATATATAGACGGTTAAGTAAATTACACATATACCCCTACTTAAAGAAGTATAAGTGTAATACACCACAAGGACGTTTCCATCATGAATTTTATCATATAAAATTCATTTTTCTGAACCATCTTAAAATCTCGCAAAACCATTCTTATTGTGCGACCCAATAGGCTCATACAACGTTGGCGGTGTACCAAAACACATTTTGGTATACAAGTCATAAGCGGCCTCTAGCAAGACATTATGACTACCCAAGTTGTACGAATATCAAATCGATACAACCTAATCAATAGTGTATATAACATCCTTTTGTCACACGATATCCTTTTGATCAAACATAAGGCATGGAATTGTCATCCAACATGTTCAATCGTACTAGTCTCGATCTCTAGGTAGAGTGAAAACATCCAAGTGACATTGATCAATATCAATTCACTTAGACTAGGCCTTTTAACGGTCTAACACATCGAGGGATCCACTGGATATCTCTCTTTATATGAGAGGGACAAATTCTATCTTGATTACACAACTTCATCACATTGCTCACATAGTAACCAATCACAACCTTTATAATCGTTCGGTTAAAGACAACGTTTGATAGTGTCAAATCACTATGTTCCTAATGTTGAAGTCTCTGATAATCTCAAGTCAGAGGACCGAAAAATATACCTATCATGAGAAACAACTATGACTTAATCTATGTGATGTTCTCATAGCGGGTCGGTCCAATACTTTGTTCCCTCACAAGTACTCGTGATCTTGATTTGTATCCCTATACATATAATCATCATATGATCATCAATCAAGACTCATACTAGTCTTAATTCATCATAGTTCCCAGTATAATGATCGACTAAGGACATTTATGATATTTCTGTAAATACCCATGGATCTTATTATAATGTAAACATGCAAATTAATTATAATAAACAGCAAATGAAATCCTCAATTTTATTAACTAAATGTATTCATAAAGATAGTTAATGGATTGACCTAGGGCACATGCCCCAACACTTTCTCGTATACACAAAGCTCATCTTCGTTTTTAATGAAACCAAATTCTTTAATTGCTTCATCTAAACGAAGATTCCAACTCCGAGAAGCTTGCTTTAATCCATAAATAGATCTTTGAAGCTTGCATACCTTCCTAGAAGTCTCAAGATGAACGAACCCTTCAGGCTATATCATATACACGTCCTTAAGTAACTTTCCATTTAGAAAAGCTATTGTGACATCCATTTGCCATATCTCATAGTCATAATATGCAACTATGACAATTAGAATTCTAATGGATTTAAGCATGGCTACATGAGAAAAAGTTTCATCATAATCAACACTTTGAGTCTATCTGAAACCTTTTGCTACTAGCTGTG
The DNA here is from genome assembly GCA_039657365.1 of Stephania yunnanensis. Taxonomy (NCBI): domain Eukaryota; kingdom Viridiplantae; phylum Streptophyta; class Magnoliopsida; order Ranunculales; family Menispermaceae; genus Stephania; species Stephania yunnanensis. The sequence goes on from CM077583.1 coordinate 23,546,866, forward strand.
CTTTATAAGTATGCACATTGCCATCCATGTCAAATTTCTTTTTGAAAACCCACTTACATCCAATGGTCTTACCACCTTCAGGTAAATAAACCAGGTTCCAAACTTGATTATCATACATGGATTGCATCTCATAATTCATGGCACTAAGCCATTTATCTGCCCCAGGGCTAGAAATAGCCTCCCGACAAGTAGTAGGTTCATTTTGATCCATAAGCAACACCTCACTACTATCAGTAATAAGAAATTCAAATCTATCAGGCTGATGTCTTACCCTATCAGACCTACGAAGGCCTTGTGATACCTGTGGATTATCAATTAGTTCAAGACTTAGATGATCTCCCACTAGTGGTTGAGTGTTTATTTGTGGTTTTTGAATTTCTTCAAGACTTACTTTATTCCCACTATTGTCTTTTGAAATAAACGTTTTTTCATAAAGACACCATTCCGAGCAACAAACACTTTGTTCTCAGCGAGATTATAAAAGTAGTATCCTCTAGTTTCTTTAGGATAACCAACAAATACATACTTGGTAGATTTGGCTGATAATTTTTTTTTAGATTTGTCGTCGTACGAAAACCTCACAGCGCCAAATCTTAAGGAAAAACAAAATTAGTATTTTCCCAAACCACATCTCATGTGGTGTTTTATCAACCACTTTAGAAGGAACACGATTTAGTGTAAATGAAGCAGTTTTTAAGGCATAACCCCAAAAGGAAATAGGGAGATCTGCATGACTTATCATAGATCAAACTATATCTAATAAAGTCCGATTTCTCCTCTCAGAAACACCATTTAATTGTGGAGTTGTTGGGGGAGTTAACTATGAGACAATCCCACAGTTTCTAAGACAATCATCAGACTTTTGGCTTAAATATTCACCACATCGATCTAACCGAAGTGCTTTAATAGTTTTACCAAGTTGATTTTGCTCTTCATTATGAAATGTTTGAAACATATTAAAAGATTCACCTTTATGTTTCATGAGATACACGTAACCATATCTATTGAAATCATCAGTGAGTGTAATGAAGTACTGATAACCACCTCTAGCCATTGTGCTTATAAGACCGCATACATCAGTTTGTATTAGACCTAATAAATCACTTACCCTTTCATTGTGTCCAGTAAAGGCTATTTGTCATCTTGCCTAGTAAACAAGATACATATGTTTCATATGATTCATAATCAAATGAATCTAAAAGCCCATCTTTATGGAGTTTAGAAATATGTTTCTCATTAATATGGCTAAGGTGACAATGTCAAATGTAGGTTTGATTCAAATTATTTGACTTGAATCTCTTTGTATTTACATTAAGAATGAGAGTATCTGTGGACTTTTTCATGTTTAGAATATAAAGACCATCACATAAATAAGCATTCGCATAGAAAATGTCTTTACGAGAAATGAATCATTTATTATTCGCAATAATGAAATTAAAACCATCCAAATCCAAACATGAAACTAAAATGGTGTTTTCGCTCAAGGTAGGGACATAATAACAATTATTTAAAACTAAAATAAGTCCACAAAGTAAAATTAACTCATAACATCCTACAGCCAATGCAACAATTTTTGCTCCATTTTCAACTCGTAGGATGACTTCTCAGTTTTTCAGCTTTCTACTTTTAGTGAGAATACATCAATACAAACGTGAGATCCATATCCGGTATCCAATACCCAAGAATCACTAGTAGATAAGTTGACTTCAATAACGTAAATACCTGAAGCAGTAGTCGCACTACTTTTTTTTTTCGATCTTCAAGATAGAGGTTGCAATTTCTGAACCAATGTCCAGGTGCATGGCAGAAATGACAATTTCCTTCTTTTTCCTTTTCATTTCCTTCTAGGACTGTGAAGTAGAAGCAGCATGGGGCTTGAATTGTTCCATAGGCTTTGTGAGAGACACAACAGCCTTGGTTACTTTAGCCTTGCCTTTGCCCTTTTTCTTCAAAGCCTTTCCTTTCTGAACCATCAACACACTAGCAATAAGTTTCTTGACATTCTACTCAACAGTTTTAAGCATCAAATGCAACTCTGAGATAAACTTCTCCATGTTATTCATGTTATAGTTCATCACAAATTGTGAATAACTATCCAGATAATGAACTCAAGATCAAATCCATAGCCAACTCTTGGCTTGTGGGAAATCCAAGTCTGTCAAGATGGTCAATATAACCCTTCATTTTCATAAAATGAGGACTAACCGATGTTGGAACATTTCGTTCAGTGTCATAGCCATGTCGTAAGATTCCATGTGTTCCATGTCATTTTAAAGTTCAGTAACAATGGTTGCCAACATAATGCATGCAGCATTAGTTGAGTCGTTGACATGCTTCGTATGTGCATCTTTCACGGCTCTTAAAGCATTGGCTAGTGGTTCCTCAGGAATAGGATCATTCAGGACATACAACTTGTGTTCATGCTTAAAAACGATTCTCAAGTTTCTGAACCAGTCAAGAAGGTTCATCCTAGACAACTTATCCTTCTCAAAGATGGATCGCAGTGACAAGGGATTAGTGTGATTTGAAGAGGCCATATATCTACAACAAAGGTTATGCAAAAGTTCATTTTAGTATAGATGAATAAACTCCTACTAAATTAACAACCCTCCTTAAAAAATGCTATGTTAATTTAAGGAACTAAAATCCATGTTTCACATAATTTCAAGACAGCTAAGGCATGACACTTTGAATTAGTTTATTTAGGTATGTACCAATTAATAATTACATCAGATGTAACTTTTAGTTATTTTATAAGATTATGACATCCTATGTCTTAGCATGTTTTATCTCATCTAGTGCCTAATGCCCAAAACCGTTTTGATAGCTTTATCAAGTCTAACCATTTCAAACAATAGAGTAATCGTGACTAAACTTGTCTTATCAAGATAACACAATGCACTTTGCAAAGGCAGACCCATATTGATGTGATCAAAGCCTTGACAAGTGTTTGAGAATGGATGACACTCGACTTAAAATTTGAAAGAGGGATTTTTGTTTGTTTTATTGATCATAATTAAATAAGATAAATATCATATATTTTAATGCATGAATAATCACTAAAAATTAGAAATCATACAAATATTGACTATTGTATGAATTTTTGGACGCTACGAACAGTTAACAGCGGTCCTGCTGGCCAATCAACGGGCTGTGTACAGGAGGTAGCACCCCCTCTTTTTAGACAACAAATTTCAATTCCGAAAATTGAAAATCACCTAAAATTTCTCATAATTTTAGTTCATCCAATCAACTAAAACTGCCCCTTGTTTTAATTCTGAAAATATTAATTAAGATATTTTTAATTATCTTGGGCCCACCATTAAGTTAATATCTTATCCTAATTCAATTAGAATTTAAGATACTTTGAATTCTTATCCAATTATGATTTGTTTTATATCTCACTTATCTTATAGGATTTGTAATTCTAATCTAATTACAAGTCTATCTCATATCTTATAGGAATATACTAACAGATTACTACAATGAGATATGTGGTCGAAATCAATTTCGAGATATTAATCATGCATTCAACATCAAAATCATATTAACCTAATCATGATCTTTATCATGGAGACATAAATAATTATTGAACAAAATGAAATATGTGTTCAAGATCAGAATCATATTAACCTAAACATGAAGTGTACCATGAACATACAAAATTCACATTGTTCAATATAGAAAATATATGTTAATCGAAATATTCTAAACATGAATACTATCATTGAATCATATCATGCGATGTATCAATATACGTGAATTGACAATATGCTTTAAAACCATTTCTTGATAACAATTATCACATAATCTATAAGTATATCATATATACATTAATCAAGATTATGTTTTCACATATATATATATATATATACATCATTGAAAACATGCAAACATTTAATAGAACCAAGCCTAATGCTCTGATACTATTGTTGGGTTTTCGGGGTTCATACGTAGCAGAAAATTCAAAAGAAAATTTGAAAAACCACAACAAGATCAAAAATAAGTTCCATTAAACTAAATATACGAAAGTAAATCATACTTTATTCCGTGATTTCCTTTTTGATTGTTCGATTCTCAAAATGTTCAAATGCGCGTCCTCTATCAGAAATCTACACACGAACGGTGATCGCAATTTGGAATGCTAGCCCTAAGAGAGATTGGAAAAAAATTTTCTTTCTCTCCCTAAATCCAGAGAAATAAAAAATTGTAAAATGAAAATCTTATTTTGTTTTTAGGGTTCCACCCTTTATTTATGTGTAGATAAGTCTTCACTTAAAATCATATTCGTAAGATAACTATTATATGCAGGTAGTTTAAGCAAATTACACATACGCCTCTATTAATAAGTTATCATATAACAAATCGTAAAGGCTTTTATGTCATGAGTTTTATCATATAAAATTAATTACTATGGACCAATTGAAATTATTCAAAGCCATTCTTTGTGTGCAACTCAATAAGTTCATGCAACGTTGGCAGTGAACCAAAAATTATTTTGGTACACAATTCATAAACGGTCTCTAGCAAGACATTATGACTACCCAAGTAGCATGAATATCAACATCGGTACAACCTAATTAATAACATGTATAATATCATTTTGTCATGCGATATCCTTTGATTAAACATAAGGCATGGAAAGTCACTCTTAATGTTCAATCGTACTAGTCTCGATCTTTAGGTAAACTGAAAAATATCCAAGTGACATTGATCATATTAATTCACATGGACTTGGCCATTATTAGTCTATCTTATCGAGGGATCCACTGATATCTTTCTCTATATGAGAGTGACAAATTCTATCTTGATTACATACCTTCACATATTATTCAAACGGTAACCAATCAAATCTCTATAATTGTCCGGTTAAAACAACATTTGATTGTGTTAAATTATCATGCTCGTAATATTGAAGTCTATGGTAATCTCAAGTCTAAGGACTAAATGATATACCTATCATGAGTAACACCTATGACTTAATCCACGTGGTGTTCTCATAGTGAGTTGGTCTAGTATCTTATTCCCTAACAAGTACTCATAATCTTGATTCGTAGCCCTATATGCATGATCATCGCATGACCATCAATTAAGATTCACACTAGTCTTAATTCATTATAGTTCCCAATATAATGATTGACTAAGGACATTTAGGATATTTCAACAAATACCCATGGATTTTACTATAAGGTTAACATGCAATCACTTCTAATAAAATAACAAATAAAACCTCTATTTTATTAACTAAAATTATAAGATAAACAATGTTTGTAGATTGACCTAGGGCACATGCCCTAACATATCAATACCTTTCCATGTATATCTATAATCGATCGGTACCTGCTATGTCCGTAATGTATGATAGTAGATATCGATACCTCTCTATGTACACTGTGACAAACATATCACCCTGAAACAATGACAAAAACTCATCCCTTAATCGGACCTTAACCTCCATATGTATATACTCGTCCATAAACAATACTCGGGACTCTGCCCAAGTAGTCATAGTAGGATGAGTCGCGATGTGGGTAGTCCACCAAGTCGCCGGATTAGCTCTCAAGCATAAACTGGATAATCTCAGCCGATCAATCTCCTCAAACTGAAGCAACTGATGTACCCATTCATGAGATAGCAGCTACCTCTCGGCTATCTTTGGGGCTCCATAAAAATATCCTAACGAGAACTTAATGAAGTCCTTCATCTTCTTAGCCTCAGCTGTCATTAGACTCCCTAAGGTAGACGCCACTACCGTCTGCTCAGTAGTCGTAGGTGTAAGAACCATTGCGGTGTCCACTAGTACTGCTACCGGCACAACCCTCTCGGTCAATGTCTCAGATACCGCTGCCTACACCTGAATCTCAGCTATAGTAGGAGCCACAATTGCCTGAGTAGTAGTCATCAAGGTAGCCAAAATGGTAGTAGGAGCTATAGTAGTCTCCCGAGCATCCCGAGCTCTCATCATGTCCATCAGTAATGCGAATCTATCATCTATACTTCGCACCAGTGACTTCAACATCAAAGTCAGCCTAGTCGGATCACTGGTATCTCCGACCTCAAGCTGAGTAGTATCTGAAGGATATCCGTCCATCGGTATTTGCATCGAAGAATGTGCATATAATCAGCCTCAGTACATATATATGTGTATCGTATGTATTATACAACCAAAAATATAACACATATATCCCTGATTTCTACCCATCTCACCTTTCTTCCCAACTATGACTTTAGGCAATTCCTTTGGGTTTCCACATCTAAAGTTTATTCATCAGGTTTATCCTCAAATTATACCATAAATGTAACTGTATCATAATAACTTTCAACTCCTCAAGGTTCACCAACCTTAACTTTGATACAAAATGTAACGGCCTATTTTTCAAATGGACCGCTACGGGGGCCAATGCGGGCCCACAACCTGGCCTACTAGTGCTAATTGTATCCCACATGCTATCTCATCCATCATTTAATCATTATTAACCTCAATAAACAACAATTTACTATTTAAGTTGTTAATGAACTCTAGTCATCTGCTAAGATCATTTTAAATCGTCATAAATAACCACAGCAGAAGTCTTTTACCATGACATTCAAAATATAAAAAATTATAGTCATGCATTTAACTCTGATACCTAATGTGGAAAACCCATTTGTCATCATAGACTAAAAATAGACCTCGATGTATCCAAATATCAAAAGTATAGAATCTTGATGTATCTCGCAATCCCAAATCCCCAAAATAAAAATAAGGTATATATAATACAAACCTAAAAGCCTTGCTCAATATCTTTGAATCACAAGTACTCTAGAAGCTTGCCTTTACGATGACTTGTACTAGGATCTGCACTCAAGCCATCATAAAAAGGCAGATGACGTGTCCAGAGTGAGTATTCCCAAGGGAATTAAGGAAGAAATACGGAAAGTAAATACTAGAATCTAAGCAAAGCTATTAAATAAACATGCAGAAATAAATACAGGCAATTGTGCTCATCGCATGCATAAGTAATAGCGAAAGCTCAAATTGTGTTCCTAGAGCTTAGGGTCAGACTAGCGCCATACTTCAAACTCCCCACAGACTACTGTAGACGAGTAGCACTCAAACAAGGCCAGTATATAGATCCGTTAGGTGGTCAGGGTGGAACCTACGATGCACTCACACGTGCCCCGATGCGACTCTCGGGTCGACATATTCACCGAGATTCCTGGCATACGTACTATAGCCTAGTGGACATACACACATAAATGGCACAAAGGGAGAGCCTTAACGTCCGTCCATTTAAACCAAACCAAGAATAGAGTTTTGAAAGATAGAATATGAATTCAAAAGCAAAAATAAATTGCTGCTCAAGAAATCTCAGTTGGGATACTACACACCTCAAACCGCACTCCGTGTCCCGTAAATAACCCCTGGTCCGACGTCGTCTAATCCCAGATATCCAAATTACTGCCCGAAATGACATATTTTCATTTATAATTGATTTTTAGTTAATTGTATGTATTTTATGTCACTTAGCAAAAATAATGCAAAACTGAAATATCTAGCGCGCTGGATTTGGGAATTAGCGCGCTAGATTCCTAAGCAAATATACGTTCTTCGTCAGGAAGAACATTAGTGTGCTATGTTTTTACCTAGCGCGCTAATCATCATCTAGCACGCTAGATGACGTCATTAGCGCACTAATCGCGTTTTGGATAGCAGTATTGCTGAAAATTCAGGGTTTTAAACCCCTCCACCGCCAATAACAATAACCGCAACACCAACCACTGAACTTCATAGCACTTAAAACCTACCAAAACAACTACTCAACAACCACTTAACAATCCCTATTAGACTCGCACAAACACATAAAAACTTTAGACCAAAAGATAAAGAAAGTTGAGGTGTTTGTGAATCTCACCTTGCTTTGATGATTCCACCACTCCAAGCTCCTCAAATCATCAATTAAACACTCCAAAACCCTTGTTTATTCTTCTTCAATTTTCAGATTTTTTATAAGAAGAGAGAAAAGGTGGTAGGTTTGAAAGTCAATTGGTTTTTTATAGTTGAAAAAGCATCTCTCCTCGCTTGTGCATATCAAGGCAATCCATTGAGCTCCATTTGCTACATTTCCCACTTCTGATGATTCCAAAAATGACACTAATGGCACACTCGCCCTTGTCTTTAACCCAAAAAGTGGTATTTCGGGTGTTCCGAAGCTTGGTTTCACGTCCTAAACCGCGACATACGCGTACTACCATGTCCCTAACCACCATATATGCACTACATATTATTATTTAACCCATTTTATTTATTTTATGTATGTATTATTTCCCTGGCCTAGTAGCCTACCCGTTACCTGCATCGACATACATATCGAGGCGAATACTTAACACACAGTCTCGCACGTCAAATATAATATAAGCATGTACATTGCGATGTCATTTAATCAATGTCAACGTAAACATCGTAAATTAGACAAATCGGTATACAAAATAATTATTTACCTAGCTTCAGACGCGCACTATCCTAACCGCGGGTCCCATGAGTGTTTGAGCTGTCAGCCACATTTGCAACCACATCTTTAATAAAGCCAATTAAATTTAGGTCCTTACAGGCCTTATTAGTTCTATTGAAGAAGTATTTCCATCATCGTCTCATATTCTTTGCTCTTGGCACATCAACAAAGTTGTATTAGCCAAGACTAAGAAGATGTTTAGGGATAACGAAGGCTTCACTCGTTTCATGGATAAGTGGATGAGCGTGTTGCATGCTAAGTCGAAGGCCTTATTTGAACTTAGGATGAATGACTTGCGTCGTGAGTTCGGTCTTGTAAAGGGTCTTACTGATTACTTGGATAACACATGAGTGAAGATCTACAAGGAAAATTTGTACCGACATGGACAGATCAAGTTATGCACTTTGGGACGAAAGTCGAGTATGATACCAGAGAATCCTGTGGATCGGGCTGGGTACAATGTGAAAGATGAGATTGAAAAAGTGTTCGAAAAAATTTCATGCTTGCACTGACGAGGATAATTGCACTAGGATTATTCAACAGCTTAGAGAGATTAATCATCCTTTATCTACACCGGGAGTTATCCCACCTATAAAAATAAAGACAAAGGGAATGACACCGGGGTCTACAGTTGGAAGTTTGTTGAACAAAGGAAATAAGAAGGGATCAAAGAGAAAACATGATGAAGAAGAAACTTCAATGACAAGATTGTCAAGCGGGTTTGAGTATGTACTATCGAAGGAAGAGGCATCTAGTTCGAGGAAAAAAATAAATGAAGGCCAAAAATACGTCGTGTTGTCTTGTTGGATAGTAGCGGTAGTGATAATCCTCACCGATAAGAAGTTCACGACATCACTCGCCATTCTCTTTGTAGATTCAACGGTACACTCCTCCTCCGGCAAGTCGATCCATTTCAATGCAACTTCTAATGCACGTCGGTTCTGCTATTAAAAACAACATTCATAAGTTTGTTAAGTTAGGCAAAAATAGTAGGAAATGAAATGAAAAGAACACCACCAACTACATACCTCAAACATGTCATTATTGGCGATGGTAGAGGCTACAGCCTCATCGTCTTCATGTGCCGGGTTCTCGATAATCGGGTGAGAAACTCAAAGGATGCACGAAAGGTACTCTAATGTGGCCATGAACTCGAATTAAGCTTTCTCACTTCGGACTTCAGGTGTCAGCAGATGGTTACGCCACCTTTCCTAATGCTCCGGTTGGCACCCGTACTTGACGGAGTACTTGAGTGCAGACGAGCCTCGAGATGCCTCGAAAGGGCAATACGGAGGGGCTGGTACACCTTGCACATACCCGAGCTGTCTCAGGAACCTTTTCGGACGGTATGGCTCCACGATATCATATACCTAAAGGTCCTATCGTAAAACACGATCGGGTTCACCATACCTTCCATCATGATCTTAACATACAGGTCCCACGTCACCTACACCAGCAAAAAATATATGTATTAGTAGCAAGTAAGGCCACGCAAGGCGTATGTGAAAGAAATGAAGGATAAACACCTCATTTGGCCTCAATCGGTCCAACGTATGTCGAATTGACGCCAATTTGTCTTGATTCCCAATAGTCTAGTATTTCTGGATCTAACGCACAGCACGGGGTTGCACTCCATCCATAAACTTGCCATTTGATACAACAAATCCAAGTTTGAAGTGCTCGTACACCCATCCCCGACCAAAAAGAGGAAAACATTAGCAACGATACCACAATTGGTAATAAATAAAAATTAGAAAGTCAGTTGAATTCGTGTCAGTTACCTCGAGCAAAGTGAGGTAACCGACAATCTGCAACACTTCAAATCTAGTCGCCGACCCAAGCTGTCGGTACAAGTACGCCAACGCAGCAGCGCCCCATGTGTACTTGGCAACATTGTCTAAATTTTCCAGCAACTTGAGCAATGCAGTGGAGACCCGTGATCCATTCTCATTGGTAAAGAAAGTGTAAGACAAGAGGTACAAAATAAATGCTCGCATTGTGCACTGCACGGGAGGGTAATTACGCGGCTTTAGCTTCCTGGTCGGAGCCCACCAAGTCTTCAACCACGCCTTTCAAACAGTGAGGCCCCTCATGATGTTAATCTCCTCCTTCGCCTCCTCAATTGTAACACCAAGCAACTTGCAAAACTAGCTCAATTGCTTCTTTACAAGAGTCCTTGATGTATCTTGAGAAACTATCCACTGCAACAACCTTATCGGTCATCGAAATCTTCAATAACATGTTGACGTCCTCCAAAGTTATTGACATTTCACCGAATGACATGTGAAATGTATTTGTTTCCGGCTGCCACCGCTCGACAAAAACAAAAATCAACTCTTTGTTGCTCTTTTGGTACGAGCAGTCAATGAGCGGGGTTAACACGGTCCGGTGGATAATCCTCTAAAGAGCCTCGATATCAGGGTAACATGATTGCAAATCCCACTTATGGATTTGAGCCCCGTGGATGATGCATTTCATTTGTGGCCGATGCTACAAAACAAATGAAAGCTACACAAATATATAACTAAGTTTACAGCCTATGAATCTCGAGGTAAGTCACAACTCATCATGTAAGCACAAAATTACATTAAACACATTTCACAAAATTAATCACAAATACTCTATTGCTACTATTTGGTAAGTACAGGTACAAATTGGTTGGTTGTGCAGTTCCTAGATAAGGAATAAAAATCTTTTCGGCTCTAATGTCCCAGATGAAGTCCTCACTAAAGCTTTCAAAATATCAGTAGATACACTATATCAGCTAAAGACTAATAACCAGAACTAAGGACTGAACTACAGGGCTTTGTCAACAGTCTAAAATTAGCTTGTAATGAATAAATAGAAGAACATGTGTAAGCTATGCGATGGGACCTCTTCACTTAATAAAATCTAAATCACGTATGTATATCTATGAACTGCCTAGTTGTAGGGTATGGTGTCACGGGGGAAGAAACTATGTAATATATGGTCATTGGGGACTATCAACGTGATTATTTGTTTTATATGCTACAGTGGCAATTCAAGTAGTGATTACAGTTTTACTAGTATAGTAAGGCCCTAAAGAGTGTTAGAATCATGAGAATGCCTCACATGTCATAACAACAAATTATCAACTAGTATTTCAAATTCATTAACAAACATTAAATTGATTACCAAACTCTATAAATGATGTTGGGAAAGGATCAGCTCCAAACCAACAAGCATAAACAAGAAGTAATGTTTATCAATAGCAACACCCCATTCATATGTTAATTTTTGACTTAGTGAGTGCTTTCATTACTCATGCAATATTGTAAGTACTAGTAGCTAGTAGTGTTACTTTGTTAGAGGAACAAACGAGCTACGTACCACATTGTCCTAAATCGCAGCCGCAACATGATGTTTGAAGCTCAATAATAGACTCCGATCTATTGGCCCACCGGGTAAAAGACCAGACGAGTCTTCTTCTCGTTCTTCTTCATTTGTTGTGGGTCGGGTGTCACGCTAACTTTGACTACCTCGCCCACCTCGTCTTCCTCGATCGCCCCGTGTGGCTCGTGTCCTTCAGTTGCCTCCACCATTAGTGCTACCACCCATATGATCTTGACAAGGTAAATACAAAATCACAATTGTCAAAAATGGATAAAAACTAAGTAAATAGTAAGTAACAAATTCAACAATTGCAAATAACTTAAAACAAACTGTTTTCTCTTTCTTCATTCCCAAGTGAGCCCTCAAAAGACTCGAAAGCTTCACCTTGACTTTCACCTCGAACAATCATCAAATCCCTTTCCCGATGCTCGGCAATATGTGAACCCTTATCTCTACAACACCCTTGCGAGCACGTGCACTCGTCTTTAATGCCTTAACCTTGGTTTCAAGCTTTTGCTTCTCCTTTCAGCGGGCACCTCCTAATGGATCACTACCGGTCTCCTCCCTGGTCACAACTACTTTGGAACGAGTCATATCTGAAGGGAAAATCCAAATAATTAATTTATATAAAAAATAATTAAACAATGTGTAAAAAGTATGTCTCGATTGAACAGGTCCGAGAATTAATATAATGTCTCGGTACCATGTCAACGACAAATACCTATTAGTATCAATTGCCATGAAATGAAACATAATATAAATTTTTGGTCGTATTCGACTGAGACAATTAGAAATTACATTCGACATTAGTTTCGGTAATATATTACCGAGAATATGTGAAGTTGTCACGGTTACGACTAATCGAGACAAGTACTTATAGTCTTGGTTAGTTGTAACCGAGACGTACTATATGCTAATTTTCACCATTAAATGGGACATTCTCGGTCATTAGTGGTCTAGAACGTCCCATAAGTTACTGCCCTGCGTGGCCAGAAACCACGGGTTTCTAGATTGAAAACCCAAGAACGAAGATCAAACAATTCCAAAAACAAAATCAACTAAAACAAAACCATTTCCAACTAAATCGAGTAAAACCTTAGAATTGACTCCCGCAAGCTCGAATCGAACAAATCGAGCCTTAAATTTGATGATTCGAAGAAGAGGATTCAAAGGAGATGGTTAACTCGGTGATGCTCGACGTGGTGATGCTGGACACGATGATGCTGGACACGATTTGGAAAACAAAGATTGAGGACAGAGAGGTTCAACAACAAATGAGAAGAAGAGAATAGGAGAGGAAACCAATTGCTCGAGGGTTCAACGACAGAGGAGATGATCGAGTTGGGTGGGGTGCACATTTTGGGTAGGGATATTTCAGGAAATATACCTCATTTTTTGGGTGCCTTGAGTAAACCAATTGGTGCCCTTAATAATGGTGTGCCTTTGCAAATTGGTGGGGCGCCCATAGCGGCGTTCTTTTTTAATTAATATGTTCGTAAATGTAATATAATATTAAATAATATTAATTGTGTGAGTATACACGTTTATTTTAAAATAAGTTTATTAACAAATAATGTCCTTTCATGTTATTTAACAATTATCAACTACTCAACCAGTTATTTTTTTCCAAACAGTTTAGTTCATCAGTTAAATTATTAGCTTTTAACTATCAACTACGAATTTTTCAGTTATCAATTAAATTATCAGCTATTATTACCAAACAGACTTAAACTTGAAACATCTAATCAGAAGACATTGAATTTCACCCAGTCAATATTAACTTCACAAATGATTCTTTCCTAAAGAGTCGCTATGGCGTTATTTAGTTGAGATCCCAAAAAACATGGATCTATATTTCTTACCTTTTTTTTTTCCATTTTTTATGCGATGAACATAAAACTGGATTTTCAGAGAGTCCTATAAGACTAACTGCAGACACTAGCAGAGCTTAAACTGAATATGTCCGCATAAATATTACTCAGAACAAAATATTCTATAATGTTTAAAGTAAAACATTCACTATGTTAAATAGGAGAGCTAGAAAGGACTTTTCGAGGAACCCAATCGCCATTCCTTCTGCTAACTTGATCAGTTCGGGTCCAGCACAGTCAAGCACCCTGCTAGAATATTTGCCGCGTGTTCTAGCTCTTGTTCTGATATGATCAATGGCGGGACTAGCCGAACTACATTTCCTTTTCCAGCAACTAATACAAGAACCCCAGAGTTCCGGCAAGCAGCTATAAGTGGTGCCGCAGGCACATCCAACTCAACCCCAACTATGAGGCCAAGCCCGCGTACTTCATTCACATGAGCGTTTCCTTGCATCTTCTGAACAAGGAGTTCTTTAAGATACCGACCCTTCTTGGAAACACTACTCAAGAACCCAGGTTTCCTTATCTTGTCCAAAACTGCTAGTGCAGCTTTACAAACGAGAGGGCTACCAGCGAAAGTGCTTCCATGGTCACCGTAGTTTACTGCAGCAGCGACTCTTTCAGTCATCAATACAGCACCGATAGGTAGACCTCCAGCGAGAGGCTTTGCAAGGGTCATCATATCAGGGTACACTCCATAGGCCTCATGCGCCCAAAGGTACCCAGTTCGTCCTAGACCACATTGAACCTGAGAAGCAAACAAACCAGGTTTAAAATTTGGAACAAGACATCCCAGAAGTCGCTGCAACAAGAAAAGGCAAGAGAGAGAACTGATGCCAAAGCCTGGTAAAACCAACACTAATTTTTGTGCAACTATAACCAAACAATCTACTAGAAGGGTGACTTGTATCCACGGCATTGCAATGGTTGGTTATGTCCATGATTGAAGCATAATTTTATGCAACCCAATGATGTGTAAAGAATGATAGACTAGCCCAGCTCTGACAAAAGCTGATTTCTTCCCAAAATGGTTAAGCAGAAGCTCTATGTGCGTGTGCGCGTCTATGTGTGTATTCTGTTCAGGGTGGGCTATTTTAACAATGATGCTAGCTATCTTTGTAACTAGTTTATTTGTCAGAGACATATTTTTTGCTCGCACAACCGTAAAACTAAATAATCAGCAAGCTTCATAAATAAAAACCTGCTCACCTCGTCAAATATCAGGAGGGCCCCAGCATCATCACAAGCAACACGTAATGACTGCAAGAATTCCTTTGTAGCACTGTGTATGCCCCCTTCACCCTGAATAGGCTCCACAAAAACTGCTGCTGCTTTCCCATGTTGAATTGCCTTTCTTGCAGCTTCTATATTACCATACTCAAGAAAAGTCACACCAGGCATAACAGGTTCAAAGGGTGATCTATACTGTACTTTACTAGTCAATGCAAGGGCGCCCATTGTCCTCCCATGGAAGCTGTTGGTGAAGGAAATAAATTCTGTAGCAGGCTGTTTATCATCTGGATTTGAAAATCTTTGGAATTTTCTTGCAAACTTAATGGCTGCTTCATTAGCTTCTGTCCCAGAATTTGAGAAAAAGACTCGATCAGCAAAAGAACAATCCACTAGGCGTTTTGCAAGTTCCAACTGTAGCAGAAAGGTATTCTTTGTTTAGAAAACCTCGATCGAATGAATATTAACGCAGGTAAAAAAATTTCTACCACAGAAAGAAAAACTCTCACTACAGTACCCAAAATATCATGCATACCGTAATTTTACATTTTATTTAATACGTACATCAAAGGTGAAATTTGAATAAGTATTTTCTTCAAGAGGGAACTTGATAGTAGTAAACAGCCGAATATGCTATTAAATGGTATTTTAATATTAGTAATGACAGATGAAGTGAAATTTCTTTTACTTCGGAAAACATGATCAAGTTTTTAGAAGAAAGCACTAACAGGAAACTGGTTCAAAAACTCTTCTAATTGAAGTAGTTAAATCACTAATTGCATTTTTATCAGCTACTGGCCTACCACAAACAGCTTCTAATCTTTGGAAAAATGATCTTGCTTTTCATCTAAGCTATCCTAAGTTTCATTGAATTTGATGGACATAGGTATTATTTCAAAGAATATAACAAGATTGATCAAACTCCAATAGCAGGATTGCTTAATCCATCTACCATTTTAAGTACCACCAACCAATGAGCAATTTACAAGTAGCACAATTATAAAAAAAAGATAAGATAACAAGAAAAAGTTCCCCATTTGAGCGGTATAAACTAAATAAGTAAGCACATAGGTCTAATAAAACCAAAAAAAAATGCTTTACTTAGATGTAAATGATATTCTTTCTGACCATGAGACAATGAAATTTTAAAATGGCAACCTTTAATTTAGATTAGGAAAAGCACTGACGAAGACGAGAGAGAATCGAAAAAAGAATATAAGTCATTTCATTAGTCAATCAAAAAGAGCTTGTTCAAGCACAGATTTAGATTGAATTTAAGACAATTGCTGAATGTGTTTCAGATGTCTGAATAAGTTTGACTTTATTAATTTAAAACTATAATTGATTAGGGAAACTCAAACTTGAAGGGGAGAATTCAGTATTAGTTCACAGCTGAATTTCATGATTTAGAATAAAGCAGTGAGAGTAATCGTTTAAAAGTAGTTCAATTCACGAGATAATATAATTAAATGTTGTACTACTTCAAGTTAATGATGATAGGAACAACAAGATCTATCAATAACAAAATCCAAAATGACCATATATTACATACTTCTATAGCTTGATTAAAGCTTTGTGACATAAATGGAGGTCTCCTATTATTCCACTTGTTAATTAAGAAATTGTGTAGGCTTCTTCGAGTCTCACATATTGGACGAGTGCAATCTGAACTAACACAACAAGAACTCAAAATCGTTCACATACAAGGAATTTTTCGTGCACTTTCAAGGAATCCAAATGTGTAGAAGCCATACAAGCCATATAGCACATATGGTTGAAGGTAACAGTATACAATTGTTTGGTGGCCTATGTGATAAACATGTAAACTTAATTTTTTAAGGAAAAAATGAAGATAAGAACAGCTTACATTTCAAAATAATTTAGCCATATACAAGCTTAAATTGGATGAAAACGCGCATAAAATGACTATTGCTATCTGCCTAGAACATTGCTTCAATGATACATCATATACACACAGGCAACAATCCATAGAAACTTCATCTAAACTTGGTTGCCTAGAAATATTTATTCGCCTTTGAAATTGAGGAAATTCGATGTTGTAGGGGTAGAACTACGATAGCTAGCGACACATTGATTTGGAAGGATTTTGAAAGCACGCCACCAAGTGCATTAAATTGAGTAGAATGGAAGAGTTTGATCCATGTAGCCAACTCCCAAAAATTTGGGATTGAGGCTTTGTCAGTAGGATAAAATCGTAAAGCCTTTCTAGCCTTTCTTAAAACCTTCTACAAGATAGCAATGAAAATCATGGAAACAATCACATAGCTCGCTTAATTGCCAATAGTTACATGTATTCATAATATCAATATGGTCATAGAAAACATGATCTTTCCTCGCATCAAATTAGTTATTTGAAGATTCTTCAGTAAGATTTATTTGGAATAAGTTGAACACAATTATCAGCTTCTTAGGATGATATCCAATAGTAATGTAGTTTTCAAACTTATTCTTGGTGATTCTATCTCATGATTTTACACCTTTATCAGAAATAATTTTACACCTTTCTAGCAACAATGCTAACATGGGAAGGCCAACCTTTTCGTAGTAAAATGAGAAAAAAAACTTTCCTTTCTTTATTTTGGAAAATATCATAGTTTTGCTGCCAAGTTTCCATCTTAACTAGCACAGACTTTGCTCTCACTAAGATTTCACTCCAAGGGCTTCAATACATATAATGAGAGATTTACAATCCTGAATCCCACTTGACAAGTGAAATTAAATTAGTGAAGCTAATTTATCCTTCAAGGTCCACACTCCATTTGTAACTGCGAATAACGTCTTTCTTTAGCAAGAGTTCATTGCATCAAGGACATTGATTTTGTCTTACTCGAAGGCGTTTATCCATTTTAAAGAATGAAGGATAGATTTTTCAGCTTCTTCATTGAATCATTGAAAAAGAAGAAAAAAGAAGTCTGGCATTCAAGACAACAGTTCTTACTTCTGATCCGTCCCCATTACTTTGGGGCAAGAAAGCCCATTCAACTACAATCCTAGAACCACGGAAGCTAAATCATTTGCATGGTAACCGAAAACGAATACCAAAGACTGAGCTAGCCAAAACTCAAAGAAGCAATGGCATGCATCAAAACCTACACGTATACATTCGCATTTTCACCAAAAAACATACTACATGAAAGATTGAAACTTGCATTCCACCAAGGAATGTGGTGTAGTGGTTTCAAAGAGTGCCTTAGCACTCTAACTAAGGCAGAGATGACATTTTCAATTCGCAGCAACTGAACTATTTCTCCTTACCCCATGGGGTTAGTCGCAACTTAATCACGGGGTAAGTCGCACCTTAATCACAAGGAGCCGAGGCGGATTGGACACCAGCGGTAATAATTAAAGATTGAAACTTGCATACATAGCTAATGTTCAATATGCATCAAAACTTAGAACATAAAAAATTGAAACTTAATTGTGGTCACCTGAGGAATGGAGTAATACACATTACTGACATGGGTGAGCAAGCCGGCCTGCTCGGTGACGACCCTGAGCCACTCCTCATCCCCATGTCCGAGCGCGTTAACCGCAATCCCCGCCGCCATGTCCAAATACTCCCTCCCTTCAACATCCCAAACCTTACATCCCTTCCCAGTCGCCAGAACAACAGGGCTCCTCGCGTATGTCCCCACCAGAACCTTCGCTTCCATCTCCATCACATCTTTGCTGCTCCCAAGCCCCAGTTTCTCCGAATTGGGAGCAGTCGTTGGTTGTTCCAAGTCCAAGTTGAGGCACGAATTGATTGTTGTTCTTCTTCTTGGGCTGAAATTTAGGCGAAGAAGAAATGGTTTTTGTGGGTTGGTTTTGAGAGGGAAAGGAGAGTGAGTGGGTCGTAGGGATGATGGATTCATGTTTCGATGGGTTGTGTTGTGGAGATGATGATGATTGCAGAGGGGTTTTGAAGCGGAGGGAATTGCGTGAAAGTCACGATGTGTACTAAGTACTTGATGAGAATCGATGCTGTAGAAAACGCATGGCCGCCCTCATCGGGAGACTTCGAGGAAGATCTAACGGATTAGTTTGATGTGTGACGAAATGGATGACGGTGATGAACGTGGAGAACAAATTCCAGTCAATAGCCAAGTGCTTCGGCTTGCGGACAAGGGCGGACAGGAGTTGACTCGCCAAGGTTTGGATACCGGCTCGGCCCGCTCACCAATCACCATGGGTTGGTTTTGGACGAACTAGTCAAGACTAGGCCTGACTTGGCCACTTCCAATACTTTTTTTTTTTTTGTTGACAAAGGATGATTACAGCTAATGCCGCTCAAAAGGGACTCCCTTTGCATCCGCAAGTAGGAGGTGTCTTAAGCTATCTGAACAGATTCACACATTGACAGTGAATCAATAACAAGAACAGATCATCTGATCAATGTAACATAACACAATGAATCAATGAAGAACTTTTACTCTTATTGCATATCTCGAAAATTACATTGTACATTCTATATATACAAACTAGCATGGTGTACATTGTACACCCCAATTACAACTGCCTAGAACATGCTATTATAAACCTGTAGTACATTACATCGCATACATCAGTATACATAAAAATAGTTACATAAAACAACACAACTACAACAGCACAGCTACATATACAATAGCCCTGTTACACAGACCCTATTACATGATATAATTCTACATCCCCCCTCAAGATGGATGTCTATGCCAATCACATAGACCCATCTTGGACAACAAATCAAAGAATAAAGGAGCTGGTAAAGACTTAGTAAACAAATCACCAATCATGTAATTAAAGTGGAAATATACTTTGGAAGAACAAAACCAGATTTGAATTGATGTCTAACCAAGTGACAATCAATTTCCAAATTCTTAATGCGTTCATGAAAAACAGGATTAGCGAGAGAGATGGATTGCGACTTGATTATCACACCAAAGAGGAATTGGAAGAGAAGTAGAATAGCTAAATCCTTGAGGATGTAAGAAATCCACAATAATTCACAAACTGTGGAAGACAAACTACGATATTCAGCTTCAGCAGATGACTTAGACACAGTAGCTTGTTTCTTTGTTTTCCAAGAGATCAAAGAAGATCCCATGAACACACAATAGCCAGTGAGTGATTTTCGAGAAATAGGACAAGCTGCCCAGTCTGAATCACAGTAACCAACAACAGAAAGATCCATTTGAACAGGAAAGAATAGACCCTGTGAAGGAGTACCCTTAAGGTAACGTAAAACATGAAGTGCACCAGTCCAGTGTTGCTCTGTAGGGGCTTGGACAAACTGACTCAATTGCTGAGTGGCATAAGTAATGTCTGGACGAGTAAATCCTAGGTAAAGAAGACGACCAATGAGTCTTCTATATCTATCAACTTCAATGAACAAAGGGGAATCAACATCATTAAACTTGCAGTCACGAGGGAGTGGAGTAGCAGCTGGTTTTGCCATGGTAAGACCAGCATCAGTAAGTAAATCTAAAACATACTTGCGTTGATGAACATAAAGACCTGAAGTAGATCGAACCAATTCCAAACCCAAGAAGTAACGAGCTTGACCAAGATCCTTGATGGTGAACAATGTATGTAAAAATGTCTTAACTTGATTAATCGACTCAAGTGAAGTACCAGTAAGAAGCACATCATCAACATAAACCAGCAACACAAAAAATTTTCCAGCAGTGTGATATGTGAACAAGCAAGGATCATGAGCAGACTGAATAAAACCAAAAGACAGAAGTTTAGAGGTAAACTCATGATTCCATTGTCGAGAAGCTTGCTTTAAACCATATAATGATCTTTGAAGTTTACAGAATTGATTAGATGAAGCCAACATATAACCATCAGGAGGCTTCATGTAAACATCTTCATCTATATATCCATGTAAGAAGGCATTGTTAACATCTAATTGATGTAAAGGCCAATCTCGAGCAGCTGCTAAGGATAAAACAATCCTAACAGTGACATTCTTGGCAACAGGAGAGAAAGAATCAGTATAATCAACACCTTCAATTTGGTTAAATCCCTTTGCAACCAAACGAGCCTTACACCTATCCAATGAACCATCAGGATGTAGTTTAACCTTGTAAATCCATTTAGAACCAATGGCCTTTTTGCCAGGTGGTAGGGTAGTAAGACTCCAAGTACCATTAGCTTCCAAAGCCTGTAGTTCCTTATTCATTGCTTCTATCCAAACAGGATCATGCTGTGCTTGAATATAAGTAGTAGGTTCCTTTATGTTTGAAACGGCAACTAGGAAACACTTGTAATCATCTGTAATGTTTGGAGAATGAATAAAAGGAAATGTAGGAGAGTTACCAGTAGACAAAGGAATCATTGCAGAAGGAAGAACTGATGTTTGAACATTGTTTAGAACAAAATCATTCATCCAAAGAGGCTTGTGAATAGCACGAGTACTTTTCCTAGTAATAACATCAGTAGAAGGCAGAACATCTTCATGTAAATCATCATTAGTAGGAGGTACCAATGTAGCATTCGTAGGCATAGATGATACTGCTTCAGGGACATCAAGAAATGTTTCATCATTAGGCAATGCTTGAGAATGAGGTACAATAGCTGATGTAGGAGCAAGAGGAGCTTGAACATCTCTCAAATAATCAGAATTGTCATCACAAGGAATAGGCACAGGACATCTTGAACTTGCAGTATCTTTATGGAAAGGAAACTATTTTTCAAAGAAAATCACATCTCTTGAAACAAAGCATGTATGTGTGACCATGTTGTACAATCTATAAGCTTTTTGTCCAGGAGAATAACCAAGAAAGACACACTTTAAAGCACGTGAATCCAATTTGGTTTTACTTGGTGAAACATTGGTAGCAAAACATAAGCAACCAAAAGTCTTCAAAGATGAATAATTTGGTATCCTTCCATACAAAATATGATAAGGAGACTTCCACTTCAACAACTGAGAAGGTAATCTGTTTATGATGTATGTGTAAAAGTAAGAATAGCATCACCCCGAATTTTGTAGACAAATTAGTGAAAAATCAATGCTCTTGTAACTTGCAAGTAAATGTCTATGCTTCCTTTCAACTACACCATTTTGCTGAGGTGTATATGGTGTTGATCTTTGATGAACAATTCCCAAACCAGAGAACAAAGCATGACAATCTTTATTACAAAACTCAGTACCATTATCAGTCCTAATGGTTTGAACTGAGGCCTTGAATTGAGTTTGAATGAAAACTATAAACTGTTTGATGATATTCCCTGTCAAGGACTTATGTTTTATCAAAAAAGTCCATGTGAATCGACTAAAATCATCCACAATAGTCAAAAAATAATGAGCTCCTTGAATAGAAGACTGCTTATATGGTCCCCATATATCCATATGTAACAACTGAAAAGGATAAGCAGTTTGAATTGAACTCAATGGAAAAACCACTCTGCATTGTTTGGACATCTGACAAACATCACAAGGTACATTGTGTCTTACATTTGAATGACTGTTAAGTAACAAATCAAGTTGCCTTGTTACATTAACAGAAGGGTGCCCCAATCGACAGTGCCATGAAAAGTTATCAGTAGCATTATTACAGTAAGCTAGTGATAAATCTGTCGGAGACAAAAATGAAGCAATGACATCCTTATGAAAAGAACTTGAATCCAGTATGTATAGTCCTCCAATCATCCTTCCCACAGCTAGAACTTGAGAACTCTCAATGTTCTGTATAGCACAAAATGATGGATAAAACTCAATTGTCAGTTTAGTAGATGAGAGTAACTTACTAACTGACAAAAGATTATACTTGAATGTGTTTATATGTAAACAAGAAGATAGAACTAAATCTTAACTCAGCTTCACATCTCCAATGCAATTAACTTCTTTGGTATGTCCATCAGGTAAGCAAACCATAACTGGTTTAGCTAAAACAGTAACATTAGCAAGCAAATCATAGCTAGTACACATATGATTTGTTGCTCCACTATCCATAATCCAAGTATCTGAATTAAAAGAGGAACAAGAACTGGAAAGTCTTTTATATGAGCTACCTATAAAATCATATATAACTGAATTCACATGTGCAGAAGCTCCTTCAGCTGAAACAGACTTTCCTTTCATGAAATTCTCAATCCCTTGTTGTATCATTGCTGCTATGTTAGACTGGAAATCTTCAAATTGAGGAGATCCTGCATCTTGTATATCCAGAGGTGATTCCATCAAATTCACAAAGGATTTTGAATTATTTGATATCTGCTTCTCGTCAGAGTCTTTCTTGTACCAATCAGGAAATCCATGAAGTTTGAAACAAGTATCTTTTGTATGCCTTTTTGCCTTACAATGATCACAAAATAGATCATCTTTATTCATGATTTCTTTTGATTTCCTTTTCCAAACAAACCCGTGAACATTAGTTGAAACACCGAATTCATCTTGGTAACTTTCATCATCATGGCTGTATCTATCATAGGTGAATAGCTAACATGTACTTCCTTTTGCTTTTCAACTCTAAGAACCATAGAGTAAGCTTTGTTTATACTTGGCAATGGATCCATCACCAATATTTGATTGTGAATATGATCATACATATCATTCAATCCCATCAAAAACTGCATCAGCCTATCATTAGACTCCAGAACAGCCATTGCAGCTGATGTTCCACATTCACACACAAGTAAAGGAGCTAAACAACTAAGTTCATCCCAAAGTTTCTTAAGTTTGGTATAGTACTGTGAAAGTGACAGATCTCCTTGACTTATAGAAGCAATGTCACGTTTCAACTGGTACAGAAGAGGACCATTACATTCTCCAAACCTTTCTTTTAATTCATTCCATAGATCAAAAGAAGAGGTTGTATAAAGAAAAGCTTCAACAATCTCCTTTGAAATAGAATTCAAGATCCAAGAAGTGACCATATAATCCACCTTGATCCATCGATCAAGATTAGGATCAGTAGATTTTGGTTTTAAACATCTACCATCAATGAAACCAATTTTTGTTTTTGCACCCAATGCAATCATCATAGCTCGACTCCAAGACAAGTAATTTGGACCAGTAAGAGAATTGGAGACAAGTACCATACCAGGATGATCGGATCCTTGAAGAAAATAAGGACTCTCAACTCCAAGATCACCTGTTTCAGGAGCTCTCCCTGCTCCATTTCGAATTGAAGAACTTGCAGAACCATGAACAGATGCCATGATCAGACACCCAATTCAATCAGAATCAACAAATCAAGAGAACAATATAACCTGCTCTGATACCATGAACAGATTCACACATTGACAGTGAATCAATAACAAGAACAGATCATCTGATCAATGTAACAGAACACAATGAATCAATGAAGAACTTTTACTCTTATTGCATATCTCGAAAATTACATTGTACATTATATATATACAAACTAGCATGGTGTACATTGTACACCCCAGTTACAACCGCCTAGAACATGCTATTATAAACCTGTAGTACATTACATCACATACATCAGTATACATAAAAACAGTTACATAAAACAACACAACTACAACAGCACAGCTACATATACAATAGCCCTGTTACACAGCCCTGTTACATGATATAATTCTACAGAAGCCAACACTGATCCATTCCTAACATATTTGTGGTTGAGCGCCCTGATCCAAAGAATCGGCTCAGATTGCAGGAGACGCCATAATTATTTCGCCAGTAATGCTTTATTCATATATGCTGCCTATTTGATCCCCAGTCCTATTTTTTGTGAAGCACACACAGTTGGCCATTTAATCATATGTAATTTCGTTTCTCAGTTGTTGAGCCCCAGAGAAAATCACGCTGGATTCTATCGATACTCTCACAGATTGATGAGGGTAGCTTCGAGCATTGCATAGTGTATTTTAGTGTGGCAGAGGTCACGGCTTTGATCAAGGTGGTTCTCTCAACCATGTTTAAAAGCTTTCCTTTCCGACCTGTCAGTCGTTGTTCAATCATCTCTATAATTGGTAAAAAAATGTGCGTTCGAGACTCTTGAATGAAGTAGTGGGATGCCTATGTACTTCCCCAGATCTGTTGCGACTCCCATCATTGATTGTGATTGGATCGCAAAAACGTCCCTGCGAGAGAGGTTTTTTGAGAAGAAGATCTTCGATTTATTCTCGTTTACCTTCTGGCCAGACATCTCACAGAACTCCAATAGGAGCTCACTAATTAATCAAAGTTGTTGCTTCAAAGCTTTCGCAAAGAGAACTAAATCATCCGCGAAGAATAGATGCGATATGGCTATGCCTCCCCTTGAGATCATGATTGGATGCCAGTCATCACTGTTCACCATCTTCTGTATTTGATGAGCCAACCTTTCCATGCAAAGCACAAAAAGGTATGGTGACAATGGGTCGCCCTGGCGCAACCCCTTTGTGGAATAAAAGCTTCAGACATTTCTCCGTTCCATACTACTGAGGACTGCACTGATGTTACACAAAACATTATCAGTTCAATTAAGGGATAAGGGAAGTTGAAGTATCTCAGTGTGTTATGTAGGAATTTCCATGAAAGTAGATCATAAGCTTTATTCTGATCAATCTTTAAAGTCATATGCCCATTCTTTCCTTGCTTCTTACGCATTTGATAAATAATCTCTTGGGCCAAGATTACACTATCTATGGTGCTCCTTCCTGGTACAAAGTAGTGTTGGTTCTCGCTGATCATTTGGGATATCCAGGGCCTAAGTCGTTGTACTATCACCTTAATTAGCAACTTATAGGTTACAAAGACTTATTGGCCTGAACCGGGTGATGAGATGCGGATGGTCCACCTTCAGAATTAGCACAATGAGTGTCTAATTAAGAGCCGGGTGAAGCTTTCGATCCCTCCAAGCTGCAGCTAGTGTGTCGAATATGTTGCTCACCACTACGGGCAAGAGTTTTATTAAAGAAACCTGCAGGTAAACCGTCAATTCCAAGTGCCTTAAAAGGCTTCATAGAGTTGAGTGCCGTCAGAATTTCCTCATGTTTGATCGGTTGGCTGAGGTGTTGTCTATTCTGATATATCCTTTCTGAGACAAACCTAACAATCCTTGCGATCTATCACGGAATATTTCTATTCCTATCACATAGGATGCCTCACCCATATCTTTCATTTCAAAGTTTATAGAGAGAAATCTCTTTACATCATGTAACGAAGCAACATCATTCGCAGCAAGAAGAATGTCATCAACATATAGGACCAATATAATAAACTTGCTCCCACTGATCTTCATATATATACACCGATCAACAGTGTTTTCTATAAAACCATAAGACGTAATGGTATTATTGAACTTAATATACCATTGTCTGGAAGCTTGTTTCAATCCATATATTGACTTCTTCAACTTACACACCAAGTTTTCTTTTCCTGTGGTCAAGAAACCTTCGGGTTGGTCCATGTAAACTTCCTCTTCTAAGTCTCCATTCAGAAAGGCGGTTTTCACATCCATTTGGTGAAGCTCAAGATTATAATGAGCTACCAAAGCCATTATAATTCTTAAAGTGTCCTTCTTTGAAACTGGAGAGAAGGTCTCTTTATAGTCAATGCCATCCTTTTGATTGTAACCTTTGGCGACAAGTCTGGCTTTATGTCTTTCGATATTGCCATGCGAGTCTCGTTTTGTTTTAAAGACCCATTTGCAACCAACTTGCTTTGCACCTTCAGGCAACTCGACTAATTCCCAGACTTTGTTGTCATCCATTGATTTTAACTCGTCTTTCATGGCACTAAACCATTTTTCAGAATCATCACATTTCATGGCTTGTTTGAACGAGACTGGATCTTTGTCAATGCTCAAATCACATTCATGTTCAAGTGAATAAACCACATAGTCATTTGAAAGCGCTGGTCTTCTTGTCCTTGCTGCACCTTCGTAATGTTGTTTCTTGTGGTTCTACTTGATCATTTACAACTTGTGCATCATTAGCTAGTTCATTAACAATAAGTTCATTTTCCTCATTTGGAACAATGATTTGTTGTCCGGGTTTATTGCGTAACCCTGATACAACAAGAGGAACAACAATTTGAGGAGAAATGCTAGATGTAGGAGTTTTCAATTGAATTTCATGAATATCCACATTTCGTGGTTCTTTACTCCCATTGTTTTGGCCATTCTCAATGAACCGAGCATTACCAGACTCAACTATTCTCGTACTATGGTTAGGACAATAAAATATGTACCCTTTAGACTTTTCAGGGTAACCAATGAAGTAACCACTAATAGTCCTTGCATCAAGTTTCTTTTCATGTGGATTATATATCCGTACTTCTGCTTGACATCTCCAAACATGAAGATGTCTCAAACTAGGTTTCCTACCAGTCCAAAGTTCATAAGGAGTCTTAGGAACTGATTTACTAGGAACCCTATTTAGCAGATATGCAGCAGTATTTAAGGCATGCATCCACAATGATGAAGGTATAGTGTTACAACTTAACATACTCCTAACCATATCTATAAGAGTACGGTTTCGCCTTTCAGCTACACCATTTTGTTGAGGTGTACCAGGCATTGTGTATTATTGTGCACAAATACCTCGACTTTTAAGGAAATTTGCAAATGGACCTGGACATTGTCCACTTTCATCATACTTTCCAAAGTATTCGCCACCTCTATCAGATCTCACCACTTTTACCTTTCTATCTAGCTGCCTTTCTACCTCATTAATGAACACTTCTAAAATGTCCACTGACTGAGACTTTTCATGCAACAAGTATAGATAACAATATCGTGAGTAATCATCAATAAAGGTGATAAAATACTTTTGACCACTCCAAGATGGAGCATCAAAAGGACCACAAATATCGGTGTGTATCAATTCAAGAGGCTCACTGCTTCTTGTGGCAGGATGTATTGATATATGTTTGGTTTGCTTTCCCTTAATGCAATCCACTCATACATCCCAGTCAACAAAATCCAATTGAGGTAATATATTACTTTTCACTAACCTCTTTACTCTTTCTTTGGATATGCGACCTAATCTTTGATGCCAAAGAAAAGCAGAGCACTCATCATGTGCACTACGTTTATTTCCAATAACATGCTCAACATTAAACAAGGATTCAACAAACATACTATCAAGATTGAAACGATATAAGTTGTCAATTAAAATACCAGAACCATAATAGTATTTTTGTTTAAATAAACTAAAAAAATTGTTTCCAATCTTTAAATTAAAACCTACACAATCCAATCTTGATACAGAAACAAGGTTCCTTGAACATTCAGGAACATAAAGACACTTTTCTAAATCCAAAAAGTATCCGGTATCCAGGATTAATCTGTAAGTCCCGATCCCTTCTATGCGTGCCTTCATTCTGTTCCCCATAAATAAGAACTTTTCAGTTCCGCTTATGGGATGGATTGAAAGGAATCCCTGCATAATATGTGAAACATGAGTAGTTGCACCAAAGTATCAAGCCACCAGGTATTATTAGGCACTTCAATTAAGTTTGATTCAAAACATACAGAAATGTAATGTATACATTTCTTCTCAAACCATGCCTTTCGTTTCGGACAGTCTTTCTTGAAGTGTCCACTCTTCCTACAGAAGTGACACCTCAGCTCCTTATGGATTCGACCCTCATGGACTTTCATTGGGGCTTTGTCCTTCTTTTCTATCCTTCCTTCCTGGGATAGCTTTGCTGCTGCTAGCTCCATCATGCATAGTGAGATGAACCGAGTGACCCTTCAGTTTCCTTAATCTCCCTTCCTCCTGTACGAGCATGGCCTTGATTTCTTGCAAGTTCCATTTTTCTTTTATGGTGTTGTAATTCACCTGGAACTGACCAAACTCAAGGGGAAGGGAATTAATAATGAACTGAACCAGAAATGATTCACTCACGTCCATACCCATTGCTTTGAGCTTCACGCCAAATTAGACATACTAGTCACATGATCATGGATGGGCTGTG
Organism: Stephania yunnanensis; assembly: GCA_039657365.1. Classification (NCBI taxonomy): domain Eukaryota; kingdom Viridiplantae; phylum Streptophyta; class Magnoliopsida; order Ranunculales; family Menispermaceae; genus Stephania; species Stephania yunnanensis. The sequence goes on from CM077583.1 coordinate 23,575,680, forward strand.
ACCACTCAAATTTCTTAGTGGTCAACTCACTCATCAAGCTTCCCACAATGGACTTGTCAGCAATGTCCGATTGTGAGTACTCTTTTAGTTGGATCATGAATTCCTTTGCATCGCTTGTCTTGGGCATAGATGGTTTGACATTTTCTGGCAATCGTCATTCGCATCAAATTCAAACTTAGCCTATTAGACCGCTCCCAAGCCTCATATAAAGACTTTTCCTCTTCGGAGCTGGCCTCAGTAATGGCCGCGGGCTTTTCGTCTACAATGATTACCAGGTCAAGGTCCATTACACCCAGTTGAAATTGGATCTGTTCATACCAATCATTGTAGTTAAGCCCATTGAACTTAACCATCATATTACCCAAAGCAAACATATTAGAGGACGCTGCAAATGTAACAAAATTATTCACATTAATGCTTTGAGTTAAATCTAATAGATTCAGACATACAATACTTTTACTATGTATTTAAGTTCACCTTTGGGTGATACTTTAATATATAATTCATGCTATATCAAATTCTCAATAAGCATACTTTCATAGACAATCAATCATACTTAAGAAAATAAGTAAGATATCTTTGGATAAAACATACCTATTTTAATTAAGTATGAAGATAAATCTCTTAAGTTTCATTAATTATAAGCAATGGTCCACCTTTGGGTGACCTCCTAGCGCTATAATTAATTGGTCTTAATTAAATATTTATCATCTATTCAAGCTAGGCCACTTTGGTGACTAACAAGCTTTTCATTAAATAAATATTTAATTAAGCATACTTTAATTTTATTATTATTATTTTAATCAAGATATACATGCCAATCATATGCATACATGCATGACAATAAATTAATCAATTAATAATGTGACATACATTAATATGCATATATTAAATAATATATATACATATATCACAAATTGCAATTGATATCAAATAATATGTATACGTACTGTACATATCCACAGACTCTAATCATATGCAATATGTATACATACTCTGCATATCATATAATTTGTATAATTTGCATATCATATAATTTGTATACGTACTCTGAATATGTATACTATCAATATGATAAGCGGCCAGCAACAAACTGGTACGTTAATTTATATACATATTCATTGCCTAACTGTTTTAATTCCAAAAGTCAAACGTGACAATAGCATTCTCAACGTGAATAATTACTTTAACAAGGAATAAACAAACTGCCATATTAATCAACACTAACAAATAAGAAAGATTAAGCCATACACCTACTTTGTAGAAAATAATTTGTACCGAAAGAAACAAATAGCAAACTACGCATGCATATCAATAAAACCCAAATTTTAGTTCATTGATACCACTATAAACAAGTAAGCCATTCAACGAAAAATTAATAATAATACTAATATTAACGAAAATTTGGCAAGTTTGCCGAAATCCAAAATCAACAATTTCGGCACCGAAATAGGTAAAACTTAAAATATATAAATTACCTTTTATACCCTTTTATACCCAATTGAACAATCGACTTCAAGAATTATTTTCAATAATGTCGATCAAAATTAAAACAATAATGCGGAAACTATTATCAAGAATAAAAGTGTTCAACTATTCTCTGATACCAATGTTGTCTATTCTGATCTATATAACACTTTTAATTCAATCATAAATCATAAAATATAAACATACCTCCTTCCATTGCCAATAAACTTTAAGAATGTTTTTCCCCTCTCTGCCTTCTTCCGTAATACCACTAATCCTTGATGGCGAGAGCCCAAAACATGAAGTACGTAATAACATAATATGGGTCACATATAATAGAGATTAATTAGGAAAAGATAATCTAACATGAGGGTCCAAGATTCTTCATTTGTGAGGGCAAAAGGGTTGAACTCATGCGCATCATTGATCTCCTCGCTAGATTGGGGGTCCTTGAACAAGTTCATGGAATATTGTCTAGCATGTGTATGGAGTGTGTGCTGATCAAAACAAGGGGCACCTTCAATGCTCAATTGCTTGATATTATTTCTTGCCCTTCTATGTAGTGCGCTTATGTGGAAGAACTTGTGTTTTTTTTTATCACCTTCAGCTAACCATTGGATCCGCGACTTCTGATACCATAGCCACTCCTCTCCAATTAAGATGTCATTATACTTCTTTGTCAGTTGCTTCTCCAAAGCTTGCAAATATCGACTTGGCAGAATGCTTAAGTATTTTTGAATGCCCTTCAACCTAGCCCGAAGTCTTTTTTTTTATGAGAAAATATTGCCAAAAAGCTCCTTATTCCATTGCCCCAAATATGCTCGTATTTGATGTACCTATACAGTAAGGGATTCACGCCAGCTGGTCCACCGCTGTTTGATAAAAGTAGAGAAATCCGGATGGTTTGTCCAAACCTCCTGATATCTGAAAGGGCGTCGTTCTGGGTGATAATGTATAGCTGGAGCCGTGGAAAAATTAGCAGGCAGTGATCGGAAGTTGTTCTTGGTAAGTGTTGTACTGTGGCCTCAGGCCCTCAGGGAAACGACTGACCCAGTCACTTGTAGCCATTGCTATATCAAGTCTCTTTTGTATGAGGTTGGGTGGACTCCTTTTGTTCATCCAAGTAAATTGAGCACCATCGAAGCCGAGATCCATTAGCCCACATTGTTGGATCATCTCATTGAAAATTCTACTCCTCGCCAGAGAGAAAGATCCTCTTTTCTCAGTACTAAATGCAACATCATTAAAGTCTCCCATACATGGAAGATGATTACTATTATTTATCTCCACTTACTTATCCCATTAACACCTACGCAAAGCCTAATTGGGACAAGGACATATACAAGTTAACAACCATGGTGTTGTTTGTACATTTGTACATTCTTGACTGATAATAGAGATGAAGAACTCCGAAAGTGACGAATGGAGTACAGTAAAGACCGCCTTATTCCAAAAGAAAAACATAGCACCACTTAGCCCTTGGGAGGGAACAGTGATTGCATCAAAATTAGGATTGCTGTCAACGCACTTTAACTTAACCACTGAGCATTTTGTTTCTATAATACACTTTGCATCAGGCTTATTTTCGGGCATTATTTCCGAGAAATGGTGCCTAAACTTCGCACTTGCCGCTCCATGACTTTTCCACGTTAATATCAACATAAAGAAACGTTGATTGAGGGGAGTGGGGTTTACCCTTAATAGCTTCCAGGGGTCTTCGGGATTTCTGCCATTGGTGAATCCACCACATCCTTTTCAATGGAGCTCCTATCAGAGTTCTCATCTTGGTCCATGTCCTCATAGACACTAGCTAGATCGTGGTCAACAACTACATTATCCATCTCATGGGGGGGCCCTTAGATTTGGAGGTTTTGGACCAGGGTCTGGTAATAGGTCAGTTATGGGCCTGGGCTCTGGGTCTGGGTTCTGGGCCAAATGTGAGTTGGGCGAATGTGGGCTGAGGTGGTTAATTTGGGGTGGCTGATGGATGGAGTTTAAGCCAATAGGGGATGTGTGGTTGGGTAGCTTATGCTTTATCTTCTTAGGTGGCAAGCTGTGGTTTGTGGTAGTGGGAGGATGCGCGAGTTAGCTGGCAAATTCTGCAACTGTAATGCGGGCAGTGGAGGTGGCGCAACACACTCCTGCTCAGATGTCAGAGTAGCAAAACAGTTAGTGGGCTTGGCGATTTCACATCGGTGACCGAAGCTTTCTCCCCATCCTCTCACTACAAAACATTGTGTGTTTCGCGACATTAATTTACTCATTTAACGACATTAATTCCCCTTCATCTCACTACAAAATATTATATGTTTAGCGACATTAATTTACTCATTTAACGACATTAATTAGTGTCTCTAAAATATTTATCGACGCATCATAAAGTGTTGCCACTTGTATTGGTAAAAGTGATGTCGCCCCATTTTTTTACGACACAAAATGTATGCGTTGGTAACATTTATTTATGACACTTTTGTTATAAGCGTCGTTAAACTAGGGACGCTTGTTGTTTATGTGTCTTTAATTTTAAGACATTTATTTATTATGTGTCTCCAATTTAGAGACACTATTTATATATGCATCCCTAAATTAACAACGCATGTGCACTTAATGTCTCTAAGTTGATAACACATTTATACTTAGTGTCTTTAAATTGGCAACATATGTACACTTAGTGTCTCTAAGTTGACAATGCATTCATATTTAGCGTCGTCATATATATAAATATATATAATAATTAATATTAATATTATTGGAAAGAAAATTTTATACATAAATTAAAGAAATTTCTACTTCTACTTACATGAATATTATTTATTTATCAATAAAAAAAATTATTTATTTCATTTGAACAAAAATTTAACTAACAAATGTACAAATTCAAGGTGAAAAGAAAAAAATAATATTCTAACAATGAATAACAAACAGTTAGGAAAGTGCTGGGCCCCATTGGAACCTCTTGGCGGCAATCATCTAAATTATGAACAATACCTTCACATCTTTTCCAAAAATCACTAGCTGACATTACGGCACACTCTCGAGCCACAATTAACAAATCTTCCAATCTAGTTCTCCATTCAGGATGTGAATCTATGCTATCTTCAAGTATGCTCACCAAATCACCAGCAAATGTACTTAAATCAAAATTGACTTCTTCCTTCAACCGCTCAAATTTTGTTCTAATAACTGCCATTATCTCCTGCATGGTCGAAAAGGGAAGGAACAGATCCATCATTGAGAACTCAGTCAACGATTTAATCTGAATCTTTTGAGCAACGAGGAAGAAGATAAATTACCTCCGGATTCCCTAAGAAATGAGACTTCCAATAGGGATAAGGGCGTACACCTTTTAAATTAAGTTCATGGGAGAAGCTCTTAACATCAGCTCGAGTATTTTTTCTGCGACCACTAGTAACCCTCAGTATGGCCTTGAAACGCGGAGATTACATTTCCCTGGCAATATTGTAACCAACGTGATGACCTTGTAATGATATCAAATCATAAACCTATATTAGTTATCGAACAATACAACAAACCACTACAAGACCATCGATGGAAACCCCTCGCCCTCCTAAAACTCGATTAGATTTCTATAACTAATATTTCCTACATAGTTCAAATCGGCTTTTCTAAGGTCCAGGCTTAATCCTTGGCGTTTCGATTGTTAAAGCTCGACCTTTCAGAGGCGCAATTCGGTTTCGAAAGCGCGAAAAACTAAAACACTAACACAAAATGCTCTCAACTAAAAAGATTAAAAACAAAAATGTACCTGCAACTCTAGATTGAGCACAGATGGAGCTTTCTGCGACTTCGATTGACCCCAAGGAGGCTTTTTTCCTGCAAAACAAAAATCGACCAATACAACAACAACCATTAAGGTTCAAAATTAACTTGAAATACCCCAGTTAAAAAGAAACACGAACATAAAAGAAACCCCAATTTTGAAAACCTGGGTTTCTCTTCAACTACTACCATGTGGAACCATTTCCAAAAAGGATTAGTCGAGCCTAATTTATTGAGCAAATTAAATTCCAACAAAAGAGGAGCAAAGGAAAAAAAAAAATTCAGTCTTCCAAGACCTTACCAAAAATATCAATCTTTCAAGTTAGTAAAAACAAAAAAATTCCCAAAACTAGTAAAAGTAAAAGCTTTCCAAAAACAGTTTAAACAAGCTTAATTAAACTTTTCAACATATTAATTAATCTCAAATTCTCAAGTCACCATAAAATCTCATGCTGTCCTCATTAACCAACTTTTTGACTCCCTAAACCAATCCCTAGTCCACAAACCAAACCTAATTACTAACTCAACTCTAAATATATCAAATCAAGAACAAAAACAAAAACAGAGGAACTAACCAATCTACATATTGGTCCATACCAGTAAATGATCCTCCAATCCGAAACCCTGCATATGACAACCGCGTGTCCAATCGATTTCAACAACTTTTTGTACGGGCTCCCCGAGGAGTAAGACCCTGGGATCCGACCCATACTCGGATCCTAATAACCCCCCCACTGTCGCGCCGGAGTCTGATGGAGGCCTTGACCTTCCCAAAGGCTTCGGAGGAGGCGGCTGCGGAGCTCCTCTTCAATTTTGGGGATCTGTCATATCTGACTTATCTGACTTTTCAGTCACATCACATAAATTTGATTGAAATTCTTAAACAAATCGATTTCAATCTGGCAGAAGAAAAACAAAAAAGGGTAAATAAAAAAGCTCAAACAAATCCATTTCGTAAATCAATCTGAAATCAAAACATATTCAATGATGAACCAACATGTTGAAAGCAAATCCATCTGAAACACAAAGCTAGAGCATCTCCAGTAAAGTCGCAAAAGAAGGTCAGACTCTCTTTAGGCAGTAAAGACTAACATATAATAGTAGAGTAAATGATAAAAAAATTTTATAGGATGACAACCAATAAGAATCATCAAGGAAGAGGTGACTTGGAATTTAGTAATCATCAAGGAAGAGGTGACTTGGAATTTAGTAATCTCTTCATTAAAGAAAAATAAATATTTGTTAGTGGGTAAAGATGAAATTGATCGAAAATGTAAACAATTTCGTGGCTTACAATATACTTGAGCATTCTTTACCTCACAAACTTATCTCCATGTTTATAATTCAACAAATACATATACTTTCACTAGTTAGCAACTTGGGTAATGCGTAACTTCAATCCAAGAGAACACGTAAAGCTTCATATCATATAAATTAACAAATAATCTAGGTACTTGAGACAAGATGCCCCTTAACTAGAGGTCTCAAATTTATGCACCAAAGGAAGCACCAAAAAAATAATTCAATGTAATCGGTACCAAAAGTCATTAATTTACTACCCAAATTACAAAGAATGGACACCAAATTAAAAGAAATAAAACATACCTCTTAAATTTAAAGGCAAGATTGTTACCTTTGATTTTTCAGAAAACCAATAGTGTATCGTAGTTGTCCACTGATTAGGAAAGAATCCAATAGGAATTGATTTTTCAATCTCCTCACTAGTCTTGTCAGCCTTAAAATACTTAGACTTCAGTTCAAACTTGTGTTCCTTCCATTTGCGCGCAACGGACTGAAGGATCCACTTCTCTACTCCACCATCATGAGAGATCTCAAAGAACCTATTTTGCAATATAGAGGTGATCAAATAAATCAAAATAAATATGTATTCAGACATTAAGGAGAATAAGAAACTCACTGTGAATGACAGTATGAGAGGCTACCTATCCATTGAATAAAACATTAAGGAAACCTCTTTTTCAATCTCTTCTTTCTATCTCATTCTATCAACGCTTATTTTTTTGGATACCAATCAAATTCATGAAATAGAAATATCAATTTACCTTGGTAAAGTTTATCAAAGCTTGCTTATCCTCCTTACGCATCAACCTCCAATCTGTCCATTCAACCTTAATGATAACATCCCTTAAGTGTTATGCCGATGGTAAAAAAGCATAAAATGCATATAACTGGGACCAACTCTTCAAGATGCAAGTGGAATGAACAATATGCTTCATAAGATAGAAAGGAAAAAAGCAAATAATCTTCCAAAGTCAAATATGTCTATGATTTATACTTATTGAGAGCCAGCATCAAAATATAATAAGGGCAAAAAGGGATTTGTAATACAATTTGTAGAACATCAATGTTTCTAACAAGGATATGAATGTTAAATTTAAATATTACCACAAAGGGTTTCTAACTGTGATTAATATATTTCGCTCAGCTAATATATGCTCAATATCATTTTTCCGTATCATATCCAATTTCTTCAACACCTGCATAGTAAAACACAATTTTTAATTTCAAGAATCTAAAGACAATAAAATATACAGGCAAATGACACACAAAAGCCACATACAGTTGCAAAGGAAATGTTGCATTGACGCAAGATCTAGATTTATAACTTCTTTCATGGAACAAAAAAATTGAAAATTAATTAGTTCTCTGGTAGTTGGGTCTCGAGAATTCAAATGGCTTCTAGATACCTGCGATCCATGTCTAACATGGCAGACAATAGGAAAAGCACAAGCAATAGCAATAGAAACTAAAAGCAAACCTTTATAGCGAAAATATCTTCGGTTGTTCGTTTTCGTGCAAGAAAGACTTTTCCATATGCCCCTCTACTAATGGGCTTAATAATTTCAAAATATTCAATGGAAATTCTCTCTCTATGTGTAGAATGTGAAGGAGTTGATACAACACTACTTTGAGATTCATTGTCCAACAAGCATCTAATTCCTTCTTTGCTTTTGCCAGTGTTCTTTAGACTTCTCCTATCAATCGCATCACAGACAAGTAGATACTTTTCCCTGCAGACATTCATAAAGTTAAGTTGCTAAAGGTAATTTGGCTGTCATTTTCATAAAGGAGTACCACTGCCATTTCTTAATTTTGTTAGAGGATCAAAAGCTGAACTTTAATCCAAGATGTCAAGTTACCGCAAGAGATTCTCTACACGGTTCCCAAATGTGTCTATCACTAGAGCTTTGAGCTTGGTCTGCCTTAAAATATCTTGCAAATCATGCATATATCCAAGCAACAAGTCAGAGGCCCCTCGTCTTTCCATATCAGTGCTCTCTATGCAACGGGTGAGTTCAGCAAGATCAATCATCTACCAAGTAAATTCCAATATCAAAAAATATAAAAGCTTTCATGCGCAAATCATTATTTATATTATTTACAAATTATAAAGGACATCAAAAGATAGTTAGGAAACATAAGGTTTCATAACCGCCAACTTTCAAATGTAATTAAGAAAGAAAACTAGCGTCATATGACACAAGCAATGCAATTCTATTACTCCAAAAATTCACCAAAACAAAACCTAATAAGCTCAAGATCACAGCCAAGAACCGGAACGAAACATAAATCTGCACCAGAAATCTCGATGGCTACTCAGGAAGATCAACTAGAAAGCTCAATTTAGAAGTAGAGACAACTGCAGAGATACGATCTGTACCTTTAACGAGAACCTAAATGCGGAGTTGATTGCGAATCACTGGGGTTCTTCTCCAATCGGCTCTCGAGTGCGTCACTAAGAGTTCGAATGTTGTTAGGGCTTGGAAATAGTTTCAACGGTAGCCGCCGCAAGCCCAATCAATCCTCCCTACACCAAAACAACAAACTTCACAATCCAATCCACCAATACAATCAATGAAACAAAAACCAAAACCAAAATCACCTTCTGATTATTCGCCTGTGGTGAGCTAGTGAACTCATTGGTCTACAAATTGATCGTCGCCGTAATCTCGTCATGATCACCAGCCATGGCGAGCTGCTTGACGATTTCTTCAATCTGCACAATGAAACCCCACGATCCTATTCATGAACAGTTCGAGATCCTTAGACCTATCAAGATTCCTTGAAACCACATCAAAATCTGAAATTTCAGCTAAAAATGGAAACGAACTTACTTCCTGCGCCGCATTCTTCCGCTTCTCGTACAACTTGTCTGATAGATTCCTCAGCACGGCCGTCGGGATTACTGAGAGCACATCCACCATGAGAATCGCAAAACGTCAAACGCTCCTCATATTGGTTTTCGAGCATCACAAGACATGTTAGGGCACCAGATCGAGTGAGTCCAGAAATTGAAGAATTGGTTGCCCTAATTCGCAATTCCGCGAGAGAGATAGAGGAACGATCGAGCGACCGAGACACGCTAAAGTTTGGAGTGCGCGCATACGTGTTGGGGCTCGTGGACTTGGTGATCGGCGCACCGCTTTGAGCAAGTGTTGCGCTTTGTTGGATGGGCTGGTCGACTTAGAGGCGGTGACCTGCCTTTGCACGACCATTAAGGACAATGTGCTCAGAATAATTAAGGTCGAATGGGATGTGGCTCTCAATGTGTTGGTTAGCACTTGTAAGAAGTCCATACCTGATGGATTCAAGTGTGTCTAATTAACTACTAAGTTCCTAGAGTTTGTGATTGTGAAACCAATCATAAAATTGGTAATTGGATTTTAGAGTTTATACCATTTGTTTCTCTCATTATGTGTGATCCGTTTATGTTTTTCATTGTGGTTGTAATATCTATGGGATTTAGGCTTTGTTGTTCACGTTTGCTAAATCTCCATTAACAACTAGGTTGGCTAAACAATTATAACTTCTTTACAATCAATATAATATTTATATATGATGAGCAGAGCTGTAAATTTCTTATGTTTCTACAGGAATGGCTGCTGGGTTATATTTAGGGATCAAATATGGACTAATAGTTTTTTTTTTAAGAAGTTAATCTAATTGTTTTAGTTATACATTTAACATTTAATTAATTTTTTTTTTTGTTTTCATGGTGTCTCGCACCAACTGCATCGACTAATCCACGCTTAGGCGATGTCGAGTTATGTACGAGAGGCAACCTCTCAATTTTATTTTTTTAATTCACGAAACTTAAACTCGAGTCATATTTAACCTAACTTTAATGACAAATTTTGATTTAGAACTTACCAACACTTGTAAATTATGTGTCTTTAGATTTAAAATCTAATAACACTCGTAAATTATGTATCCTTAAATTTGAAATCTAACAACATTTATAAATTATGTGTCTATAGATTTAAAATCTAACAACATTTGTAAATTATATGTCCTTAAATTTGAAATCTAACGACACTTGTAAATTATGTGTCTTTAGATTTGAAATTTAACAACACTTATAAATGATGTGTCTTTAGATTTGAGATTTAACAACACTTTGTAACTTATGTGGTTTGAGATTTAAAATTTAATAACACTTATAAATTATGTGTCTTTAGATTTAAAATCTAACAACACTTGTAAGTTATATGTCTTTAGATTTAAAGTCTAACAACACTTGTAAATTATGTGTCTTTAATGTTAAAATCTAACAACACTTGTAAATTATGTGTCTTTAGATTTAAAATTTAACAACACTTGTAAATTTATGTGTCTCTAGATTTAAAGTCTAACAACACTTGTAAATTATGTGTCTCTAGATTTAAAGTCTAACAATACTTGTAAATTACGTGTCTTTAGATTTGAGATTTAACAACGCTTGTAAATTATGTGTCTTTAAATTTAAAATCTAATAACACTTGTAAATTATGTGTCCTTAGATTTGAAATTTAACAACACTTGTAAATTATGTGTCTTTAAATTTAAAATCTAACAACACTTGTAAATTAAATGTCCTTAAATTTGAATCTTGACAACACATATAAATTAGGGTCCCCAAATTTTAAATTTAGTATCATTAGTTTACCAAGTGTCTCTAATATAGGAGACACTTATAAATTATGTGTCTTTAAATAATGAAATTGACAACACTTATTGTTTGTGTCCTCAATTTTAATTTTAGCAACACTTATAAACTATGTGTCCTTATATTTGAAATTTGACAACACTTATAAATTAGTGTCTCCAAGTTTTAAATTTGGCAACACTTGTTTATCAAGTGTCTTTAATTTTGAAACGCTTGTACATTATATATCTCGAGATTTTGAATTTGGCGACGTTTTAATTACAAATGTCTTTAATTTAGAGACACTTGTATGTTATGCGTCTCAAAATTTTAGACTTGGCAACGCCTGTACATCATGTGTCTCTAAAATTAAAATTTGATGACGTTTTTTATTAGCGTTGGCAAAACAATGTTGCTATAGACCCACTTTGTTGTAGTGTCTGATGGTGGAAGGTTAATGCTGGCGTTTTTGCACCATTAGCCATGGACCGAACTCCTTATCCTGTTATTCCAGGGGGAACTCTACTGATGTTTAGGTATGTTTAGGGCCAGGTAAAGGTTGGGTGGACGTGTAGTTACCTTCATCAGAGGCCATTTGCCGTAACACCATTGTTGAACTGACATGTTGCTGTGGTATGACCAATCTTTCCACATTGGAAACACACCGTATGGATGCTTTTATACACTACTTGCTACTTTTAATCACCAATGTAGAATTGAAGGACCAAAGGGACCTCTAGATTGATTTCCACACAAATTCTTGCAAAGTTGGCCTTAGATACCATCATTGTTGCATAATCGATTTTAACAACTGAGGGAGACGAATCTATACTGGTATAGTTGAGATATGCGCATAGTTAGTGTTGAACTTAGGTTGCCATCTCTGCACACACAGATATTGTTGGACATTTTCAAAAGAAATGTTTAATCCCACATTGGTTAGAAACTTCAAGTTTAAAGAGTATATATATACTCTTGCACTACAGTGTGTGTACAAGAAAAACACAAGTGTTATGACCAGTGTTCTATAAGAGAAGAGGTTTGAGGAGGAAGAAATCATCTCGAAATTAACCAACATTTGCTCTTGTTTTCATCTTTCACTACTACAAAGTGAAAGTTGAGTTTGCTTCATTATATCCTCTAAAATTTTTGCTGACTCTTGCAGTGTAGAGAGCAAAATTTCTTTTAGTAAAGTGGCAGTGTTACACGTTTTGAAGTCTTTGCAAATTCCTCTGTCCTAACAATCTAAAGGAAATCTTGCTCTATTGTAATGGCTTCGTCGATCAAAGAGCTGTCAGCTAACATTGTGAGGCTGGATCGCTTCGATGGAGGAGATTGCATAAGGTGGCAAAAGCGAGTGCATTTCCTACTGGTGGCACTTCATCTGGTGTATGTTATGGATACACCCAAGCCTATGGATTCTAATGATGAAACAGTCGAGCAAATCAGGAAGATGCAGAAATGGGAGACGGATGACCACACCCGCATATGTCACATTTTGAACGCCATGAAGGACTCACTATTCGACCTCTACCATGAAGTCCCCTATGCTAAGGAAATGTAGAGAAATTGGAGGCAAGGTACTATAAGGAGGATGCGACAAGTAAGAAATTCATCATATCAAAGTTTATTAATTTTAAAATGGTTGATGAAAGGTTTGTTATGGAACAATTTTGTGAAATCGAGAGGATTAGGAATAATTTCTCTCAACACAATCTTGTCATGGATGAAACCATTGTCGTGTCTCAATTATTGATAAAATGCCCCCATCCTGGAAAGAGTTCAATCAAACTTTGAAGCATAAAAAAGAGGACATAACTCTTGATGAATTAGATAACCATCTTCGTATGGAAGAGGATTATCGCATGTAGGAAAACGAAAAAGAGCTTCAAAGGTGCAAGTGATGGAAGCAGTAAAGCTAAAAAAGCCCCTGCCGAACAGGCCTAACAAGCTTGGTAGTTTCAAAAAGCCTGCCGGTTCAGGAAAATTGAACAACCAAAACCATAATCAAAGGAAGCATAAAGTCACTTGCTGGTTCTACGGGAAAGATGACCACTTCAAGTCCGAATGTTATCATTGGAATAGGAAGCAAGGAAAAAATCATGCTTCCTCTAGCGGTGCAAAAGGAGCAGGAAACGACAATGATGATCTCATTGTTATGATTTCTAAAATCAACGTCATTGAAAATGACATGGCTTGGTGGGTTAATTTTGGTGCTACTCGACACGTCTGCAAGAACAAAAGGTTCTTCAAGACCATGTGGGAAGTAGATGAAAATACTGTCATGTACATGGGAAATGATGCTACTGTCCCTGTTAAAGGCATAAGTAGTGTTGATTTGAAGTTCACTTTTGACAAAATTGTAACACTCACTAATGTGTATTATGCACCATAAGTGAGGAAGAATCTGGTGTCGGGTAGTCTTTTGAATAAGTTTGGTTTTAGGCTTGTATTTGAGGCTGACAAATTTGTACTCTCCAAGGGAGGTGTTTATGTAGGGAATTGTTATGCTTATGAGGGCATGTTTAAGCTTAATGTAATCGCTTTATCTAATAAGAATATTATTTATGCGTATCTTGTTGAGTCTCCTTCATTTTTATGACATCATAGTTTAGGACATGTTAATTTCAGGAAATTGTATGATATGATAAATATGGAATTACTGCATTATTTTGATAAATATGAAGGAAATTGCAATACATGCACGAAAACAAAAATAACTAGAAATCCATTTATAATGTTGAAAGAAATTCAAAGTTTCTTGATTTAATACATTCTGATGTATGTGACATGCATAATACACCATCAATAGGAGGCAATAAATATTTTATAACATTTATTGATGATTATAGCAAGTTATGTTATGTTTATTTGTTGCATTCCAAAGATGAGGCAATGGTTAAGTTTCAGGCCTATAAGGGAGAAACTGAATTGCAATGTGAGACCTTTATAAAATGTTTAAGGTCCGATAGGGGAGGAGAGTACTATGATCCAAAGTACTTTGAATCCCACTGGAATAGTCCATGAGACTACTGCCCCTTATACACCACAACAAAATGGTGTGGCTGAGCGTAAAAATCGTGTTTTAACTGAAATGGTTAATGCTATGCTATCAAACTCTAGTTTGAGTGGTGGATCTTGGAGAGAGGCACTGCTGACTGCATGCCATATTTTGAACATAATTCCACAAAAGAGGAATAAAGTCATCCCATACGAGCTTTGGAATAAGCGAAGACCAAATCTTAATTATTTAGGAGTTTGGGGCTGTAGAGCAGTAGTAAAAGTACCTGAACCCCAAAATGAGAAAATTGGGTGAAAGGGGATTGGAGTGCATATTTATTGGATATGCACAATACAGTAAGGCATATAGGTTCATGGTAATTGAGCCTAACAATTCGATTTCAGCGAACGCTATAATTGAATCAAGGGATGCAATCTTTGATGAGACAAGATTTAAATATGTTCCCAAAAGTATTCCTGAAGAAAACCAAAAAGGGAACGAAGTCATAGAAATTGAAAATGACAAAGAAGTAATAGAAGTTCTTGAACTTCGAAGGAGTAAACGAGCTCGAAAAATTAAGTCATTTGGTTCTGATTTCTATACATTCCTAGTTGAAGGAAGTAGAGAAACAATAACTAGACAAATTTCGTATTGTTTTAATACGGAGGCTGATCCTCAAACAGTAGAGGAGGCGATGAAAGAAAGAGATGCAGCTTTCTGGAAAGATGCATTAAATGATGAGATGGATTCAATAATGGGGAATAACACTTGGGAGCTAGTTGATCTACCTCTTGGGTGTAAACCCATTAAATGCAAATCTCTCTTCAAAAGGAAAAGAAGAGTTGATAGATCCATTGAAAAACACAAAGTGAGACTGGTTGCTAAGGGTTTCACCCAAAAGCAGGGAATATACTATTTCAATACCTATTCACCAATAGCTAGAATTGCTACTATCAGATTGCTTATTGCAATTGCAGCTATAAACAAGCTTGTCATCTACCAAATGGACGTTAAAACAACATTCCTATATGGAGAATTGGATGAGGAAATATACATGGAATAACCTGAAGGGTTCATAATGTCTGGTCATGAAAATAAAGTGTGTAGATTGCGAAAATCATTGTATGGTTTAAAGCAAGCACCAAAACAGTGGCACCAAAAATTTGACCAGGTTGAACTTGCTTCAGGATTCAAAAATAAATGAATCTGATAAATGTGTATGTAGCAAGTTTGATGAAAAAGGCAATGGTGTCATTATTTGTCTTTACGTAGATGACGTGTTGATTTTTGGAACTGACTTGGAACAAGTTCAGTTGACTAAAAGGTTTCTTTCAAGGAAGTTTGAAATGAAAGATATAGGGCAAGCCGATGTCATTCTCGGGATTCAGATTGTAAGAGATGGGGGGAGTATTACTCTAACTCAATTTTATTATATTGAGAAAGTTCTCAATGTATTCAATCATTTGAATTGTGCCCCTGTTTCCACCCCACTAGATTCAAGTATTGAGCTAGTTAAAAATACAGCCAACCCAATTCACGACTGGAGTATTCTAGATTAATTGGATGCTTAATGTATGCAATGATATGCACTAGGTTAGATATTGCCTTGGCAGAAGGCAAGTGGAGCGGATTTACAACCAATCTAAGAGAGTTGTATTGGTTTGCAATTCGAAGAGTTTTGAAATATCGAAGAAAACAATTAACTATTGTTTATGCTATAGTGGATATCCTTCGGTCTTAGAAGGATTTTCAGATGCAAGTTGGATTGTGAAAGATCAAAATCATGCATCTACAAGTGGGTGGATTTTCACACTTACTGGAGGTGCAATCTCGTGGGCTTCAAAAAAGCAAACTTTAATGGCTGGTTCTACCATGGAATCAGAGTCTGTTGCATTGGCCTCGGCTTCAAAAGAAGCTGAATGGCTACGTGAATTATTACACGAGATACCATTGTGGCCTAAACCGGTAGCTCCAATCTCTATCCATTGTGATAGTGAGGCCACATTGGCAAGGGCTTATAGCCAAGTGTACAATGGTAAATCCATATATATTGGATTGAGACACAGTTGTATCAGAGAATTGATAACAAATGGAGTTATCACGATTGACTATGTGAGATCTAAGCAAAATTTGGCAGATCCCCTTACTAAAGGATTGTCAAGAGACTTGGTGAATAAAACATCCAGGGGGATGAGTCTCAAGCCCATGAATTTAAAGTCACCAATAGTGGAAACTCGACTCGACGCCTAACATTACGTTAAGTCTTGAGTCAAATGCAGTCAAAGTTCATTATAAGTGTGACTGTGAGCACTAAAATTTTAATAACCATCCCAAAGTTGTTAGTGCTCAGTACCTGCATGTAAAGAGAGAAGGTTGAGATGATCTCTTAATAGTCTCTAAAGGTGCTTAAATTGCGGGGTACTAGAATGGAGACTACCTATGTGGATGTGAAGTGCGTTCGCTTCAAGGAGTTCAAGGGCTTGGCTCCAAAGACATTCACGAGAAGATACTGGACACAAGGCCAATGTTAAATGTGTCAGGATATTTATGGCTATTTGCTGGTGTAAGTTATATGTGTAATATGTTTATGCTACATATCGAATAAAATCATTGGTTCAAAGTTTATCTACCATGTAATTCTGATATGGTGTAATGAACTTTTCACAAATTAGTGGTTCAAATCGCAAGATACCATTATTTATGCATATAATATTTGAGATTTCGTGGATTAAATGATCTGATTATTTTGAAATGGCGGGCGATTGTTGAACATTTTCAAAAGAAATGTTTAGTCCCACATTGGTTAGAAACTTCAAGTTTAAAGAATATATATACTCTTGCATTACAATGTGTGTAAAAAAAAACACAAGTGTTATGCGAAGTGAGCCACGCACGCGCACGAGTCGCATATGCCGCATTATAGGTGCTTTTATAGGCGCACTTGGCACGAGGCACCTGCGCGCGTGTGTATATGTGTGCGAGCTAACCATGGGTAAAACTTTTTACTATTAATTTTTTACCATTTTCGAAATTACAATGTGGGTAGTTATTAGATTTACCCACTTAAGCATTAAATGGGTAGTTAATAAACTCATTTAATACTTGACTGAGTGGATGCAGTTGAAACTGCTCCACTACCCATTTTCTCTCTAACTGGTCTTGACTAGTGTTTTATAAGAGAAGAGGTTTGGGGAGGAAGAAATCATCTCGAAATTAACCAGCATTTGCTTTTGTTTTCATCTTTTACTACTGCTAAGTGAAAGCTGAGTTTGCTTCATCATATCTTATAGGATTTTTGCCGACTCTTGCAGTGTAGAGATCGAAATTTCTTTTTGGGAAAGTGGCAGTGTTACACGCTTTGAAGTCGCTGCAAATTCCTCTGTACTAACATATATGTATCTGAGATTGTCCATTGCCCTCCTTCCAGAGCTTTGTGCATATCAGATTCCAACGCAAATTTGGCGGCGAAGAAACCATTACCCATTCCACTTACCTCCATCTCCCCCTCTGGGAGCCACATTGTTTTCATCTTTGTTGTCATGTAATTGTAACTCATAGTCTTTCCGAGAAGCTTGGCAATAAGAGTCCTCTTCCATGGTCATTGTATCTTTGCTTCAAGTCCTTCGGATAACAAGATGCACCGACAAGCATGGTCGATAATCGGAGGATAATATTCAGCCTTTTCAAAGACTGTGTCCACAACCGAACGCTCGACTTCAGCAGGTGTTTTTCCTTTCTCGGCTGCAGATGCTTTTGACTTCATCAAGAGAAGTTCCCTTCAAAAGGGAAGCCCTGTAGACCCTCTGCTCCTGGCTGGGGTGGAACTGCTTCTCTATCGATAGCAAATGATCTCCTACACTGACTTTAGACTTCTTCATAGATCGGTCCAAGATATTTGCTTCCTCCCTTGAACGATGCGGGTGGGAGTAGGTTTCATTCTCTGGAGTGCTCATCCTTTCACTCTCGTCGACTACTAATACTTTTTCAATTTTAAAAGACTGCTGGACATATATCAAAAAAGCCCAAGGCAAAGCTATTAATTTGGAGTTATCGACAATGTTCTTCTCTTTAAACGTCGATGTCGAACTAAAGGCAGACACCCTAAATGCTTTGGGATTACACCCTATATTGGTGACATCAAGTTATTTAGGCCTTCTGCATTTTATAGGAAAGAGGAAGTTTGAAATATTTTCTTTTTAGAAAGGCTATGGCGCAGACTATCATCCTGGAATCACAAATACTTTTTAAAGCTATGAAAAATGTATAATTAAAGTTCATAGCACAAAATTAGGGGCGGGCCAAAGAATTTTTATAGCCCAGGGCTATAATTAAATGTTCGTTTTTATATATTTAAGTAAATTATACCACATTAATATACATACACATCCATTACATATGATTTACAAACATTAAATTAACATTGTTGATCTCATAACCATAAAATAGTAAGCAAAAAAATAAAAAGCACGTTTGAACAAGAACAATCATAATAAATAAAATAAAAACATTAAAATTACTAATTGATGAGTTCAATTGAAGTACCTTAAATTTTGAGAGTGAAAAGTTGATGTCCACTTATTACAAATATGTCACGATCATTGAAAAGTGTAACACTATGCAAACACAAACAATAGAGAACTGAATATAAAAGCACATAATATTTTGTAAAGAATAAAAAATAATATTAAATAATAAATTATGTAAGTATCAAAATGTAAAGAAAATAACCTATTTAAGTTGCGCCCTCCTATTTTTTATAGAACAAAACTCATCAATTACCGCATCTACATTGATATTTTCAGTGAATTCTCTTTCAATGTAAGTGACCATAGTATCTACCAAGAAATCTTCCACCATTTTACTTCGTAAATCAGTTTTAATACGCTTCATAATTGAGAATGCTCGCCCTGCTAATGCTTGTAATGACCCGAAATATTTTATTAATGAATGATGATATGTATTACCTATTAAGACTCATATGCACAGTTAATTATTTAGTCGTCGATTTTCGAGTGAGTGTTCCTTATGATGAGTGTGCGCGGGCGTTCTTTAAATCGATGTAATGTTGAGACTTAGGTTGATTCATAACTTAAGTTCTCATTTGTTTTTAAAATCTATGTGCCTAAGTTATGGAATGAGGCTTGCTTATCTAGCCTAAATTAAGAAATAATGAAAATGCCTAAGTAGGCTAGATGAAAAAATAACCAAATTATTGAGTACATAAGTGAATTAAAGAGATCAAATATTAAATGAAAACTAGCCTAATTGACTAATAAATTCAAAGACATATGGTATGCTTGGTAAATATGTTGAAAAACAAGGTCACCTAATCGTTGTAAATGTCTTAGTTGCACAGAAAATATATAGATGAACTAAAGGCAAAATTCTCATTACACAGGCACTTGACATATGTAGAAATGAGACGGAGAGCTTTGATTTAGAATTAATTAAGCTAGGTTAGCTTAATTAATCCATCACTAATGAATTTAAAATAAATGTATATAGGGGTAGAGGTTATTAGGGACTTAACTCAAATTCATTTCTAAGAGCTCTAGAGAGGAAATTGGAAGGAATCCCAACATTAATGGAGTTGGAGAAAGCTTGAAGACAACACGGAGTTAAAAATTCATATGATCTCAAGGCATGTTCTACATCTTCTCCTTAACACTTTTTCCTATTTAAATTTTTATCCATGCTTTTGATTCCTTTTGATAAGTTTCTTTTTTGATGATGATCTTATTTTTGCAAGCTACTTTTTCTTCATACTCTCATTTTCCTAATCTTGTTTGGATCCCTTTAATTAATCAACAACACACACATAGATCTATTGATCAACTAAATTAATGCATGGCTTCCTCGAGTGTTTAAGGTTGACCCAAATTAATGGCCACAACTCATTGCTGGGTTGGCCTAAATGTATTGTAACCTTGAGATGAATATGGCTTAGAATAATGAAAGTAATAATTATCATAATAATGTGCATTAATAAAAGAAATGGTGCAAAGATAGAGCCCATATTCATTAGCTCAAATTAAGTTAATTGAGAATTGGAAATTTAAGTACTAGATTGAGTTAGCTAATAACTTAGGTATTAATACTTAAGTACCTAAGTCAAATAAATGAAGTAAGCTAATTCTATTTATCTAATACACCTAAGTTGTGAAATAAAGACAATTAGGCCTAAAGAAAAATGAATTAGTTTACTTGTATAAATTAATGACTTTTAATAAGTTAATGGAATAATTACATTTGAATCATTTAAATAAATTAGAGGGCTTGAATTTAATTGAAATAAAAAGCCTAAGTTGATTTTAAGATAAAATGGGTATATAAGCTAGTTTGATGTGCCTAAGTAAGCTAATCAAAAAATTTACTATTGTACCTAAGTAAAAGTAGACTTTTGTCTGACCAAAGATTAATTTAATGTTAATAATAATAATAATAATAATAATAATAATAATAATAATAATAATAATAATAATAAATGATAAGATTCCTAAATAAGTTTGTAGAGATCTATTGATGCATTAAATGGTTATATATATATATATATTATTTATATTATATATATGCGCGAATGCTAGTGTGTAAGACTTCAGGTGTATTTATATAACCTTGCCTACACCTATATATTATAAGAATAATAATATAAACCAAATCATACTATGGACTGAATTATAACTAATAGAGGATTAGTACGACAAACGAACTCTAACACGATATAAACTGATCAAAATGATTACCAGAGACCTAATATACTAGTCTGAGTGTCAAGATTGGTTTTGAGACTATATTGGAGCCGCGAGAATACATGTATTAGCGTGATCCGAGGTAAGTAAACCAGCAGGGGCCTTCATAGTAATTCATTTCACTTATTTGACTTATTTATCTGTAAGTAAACTAGTAGGATGCTCACTTTAATCTTATTACCTTTTCCTTGTGATAAATTCTTGAATTAAACTCTATTTGAACTTCTATTCTTGTTTTTGCAAGTGTCTTGGGACCTAAGTGTGTCAGGAAGGTACTCTGAGTTTGGTGCTAGATGGAAAAACATGACCTTACCCCAGGTATTGGATTGTAGGTTGTGGGCATGGGCAAGGTATTCGGAGCACAATTGATTCCCCCACACTACATTAAACTAAATTGCGACTTGTATAGTCACAATTCTAGGAAGTCAAGTAGTGGCACCCCCTCTTGATGGATTTGGACCACTTAGTTTTCTTTCCTTGTTTTCTAGACACTCTTTATCGCTGCTATTACTTTCTAGTCCATTTATCATGCACTTTCATTTACTTATCCGTCTTTTAAATTTCTACATGATATCTAGACTACTTTATTTATTCATGAAATGCTATATACATCATACTGGCTTTTACTTACTAGACATGTAGATCCACAAATGAGTAAGGGCAAGGTGCCAGTGATTGGTAACTTTCTTTGAGGACTCTCAAAGTGGCTCCTCCTTTTGTTTACTTGTAGGTTTCTGGCATTTTTAGCCTTTTGTATTATGCATATATACTCTTTTAATAACACTTTGGGATCTATTTGGAATTTGAGCGACACTGATACATGTATATTTATGATTTCATTCTTACTGTTACCATATATATGCATGTTATCTATACATTACAGGGTTCCACACCATTAGGATGTCCGACTCTATATCTTCGAATTGTTTGTATTTGTTTAAGTTTTGCTTTCGCTATTAAACTATTAAACTTGCAAATTACAATGATTCAACTTTAAATCACCAAATAACTTATAATAGGAAGAGAGGCTCACTAGGAATGTGATGACCTTATGAGGGCCGACTCAGGGGTCCACATAGGCTTAGGCAAGACAAAGCCTAGTTTGTGGGGACCCGGATCGTCACACTAGGTATAGAGCCTAAGGTTTTAACACTTAGCTTTTGAAAAACTCACAACCAACATAAGACACAAATCGATAATAGAGTTAGGACGCAAATGGAACTTAGAAAGAATCTTATGATCTTGACTTACATTTTTAGTTAGGAAATGAGAAGAGTTGGGAAAAATTGAGACTTGATTCTATATGTGATATTTGTTATATTGTACTATACTATATCGATAGCTATATGCTGATCAAATAATTTACAATGGGCCTAATAGCAGAGTTTGGCCAGAGAGATCTACCTTAATACGTATCTTGTGGAGGATCAAATTGTTCAGGAAGAGACATAGTAAGAGCATCGATTATGGCTGGACAGGAAGAGGAAAAAACACAACCATTAAAGTTTCAAGGACATTAGTGACCAGAGTATTGGTTCAGTAGCACCGCCTCCACGACCTGCTCAAACAGTGTTTGTTCCACCTACTCCAGCATCGAGCTATGCTACTTGACCATTTTAGGTGACTTGGTCAGCACCACAGTCTCAGCAGCGACGTATCGAGAGTGGTGATACATGTAGAGTTAGTGGGCTAGTACATACTTAGAATATGGAAAGGGCAAGGACAGAGGATCGCGCTAGGGCCAGGGCCACACAGACTATGTTTCAAGCGTTTGCAGATTGGCCATTTCAGGGACAAGTGTTCGCAAATTGGTAGAGCACCGTCGCAGGCTAGAGATAGCTCATGCCATGACAGAGCTACATCCGAAAGTAGCTCGCTACCATACAGAGGGTATGCCATTTATTTATTCTTGCATCATGCATGTGATAAAAATCAAAGAAAATAAAATCCAAAACCTTATGATTAATCATGTGAAGCATTCGATTGCGATTGTCAATGCTCCGTGTTTGCATTTGGTTGTATGAAGTAACTTAATTAAGTTCAAAGTTCATGATTGAGTAGTTTTAACTAGTAGAGGTGGGTGCGGTCGACTACAATTGATGGACCTATTATCATGCCGTTCTAAAGTAACTTGGCTAAGTCAATAACTTAATAAGGAAGTCGAGTTATGGCCGAAACCCACAGTTTGGTGGATTTGAAAGTCAAACTATAAAAGAAACCCTCTAGTTTGATGGATTAAGCAATCAAACCATTAGAAACGACTCTACATGACTTCACGATCTATCTTAAATGACCAATCGCCTAAAGTGAATTTGTTAAGTCCTAAGTTTCATGGGATCGGTTAACATGCACTTCCTTATTCTCTGTTAAATCTTTAATAAGTAACTCGCCCAAGTTTAAATTAATTTCAAGGGCAAATTTTTTATTAGTATGGAAGGTTGTAATGACCTAAAACATTTTTATTAATGAATGATGATATGTATTACCTATTTAGACTAATATGCCCAGTTAATTAATTAGTCGTCGATTTTCGAGTGAGTTTTCCTTACGATAAGTATGCGCGACATTGTTTAGATCGATGTAATGTTGAGACTTAGGTTGATTCATAACTTAAGTTCTCATTTTTATTTAAAATCTATGTGCCTAGGTTATGGAATGAGGCATGCTTATCTAGCCTAAATTAAGGAAATAATGAAAATGTCTGAGTAGGCTATATGAGAAAATAATCAAATTTATTGAGTACAGAAGTGAATTAAAAAGATCAAATATTAAATAAAAACTAGCCTAATTGACTAATAAATTCAAAGGCCTATGGTGTGCTTGGTTAATATGTTGAAAAATAAGGTCACTTAATCTATATAAATGTCTTAGTTGCATGGAAAATACATGGATGAACTAAGGGCAAAATTACCATTTTACACTTTTTAAGACACTTGGCATATGTAGAAATGAGATTGAGAGCTCTGATTTAGACTTATTTAAGCTAGGTTAGCATAATTAATCCATCACTAATGAATTTCAAATAAATGTATAAAGCAGTATACGTCATTGGGAGTGGCGGTCCCTCTCCTAATCTTAGGCACCGCCCGGCCTAATCCCGTAATTAAGCCCTAATCCAATCACGCATGACTTAACTACGTATTAGTCAGCTTTTACAACCTAAATGCCTATTTTCTCGTGTTTAGGATAATTAATACACTAGTCCTACCAGTTTATAAAATTTAGAGTTAACTAAATTTTTTATTAAATTAGTTATTCAGCGGAAGTCTTATTGATTATGCTAAAGTAATTAGTAATTTGTGCAGAAGCCATTTATAATTATGCAAAAGCCATTTAGAAAATCCTAAATGCGGAAAACCAGAAAATGACATCGCATATATAAAATCCTCAAAATGCAGTGAAATAATAAAATAGTCTAAGTCAGGTCGTTCAAACTAATGCTCAACCCAATATACAACCCAAGTAGTATCTGAAAGACATATATAACATATACCATCAAAATACAAAAAGAAGACCTACAATCGATACAGTGACATGCCGCTGGCTCAGAGATAATCGCCAATCTTCTTCTTGCCCGTCCTGCTGGTAGACGGCTTGCACCCATCGTCATAAAAAGGACGATGAGTACAAGAATAAAACAGTAATCCCCGATGACTAGTTTAATTTGCATTTCCAAATAGTCATATGGTATTTAAAAGCATATAAATGGGAAAGCTGGAAGATAAATCATGTGTGAGTAAATACCAGAGTTAAACAAGTGATACTGACACTAGGCTAAGTAGTGGTGATTTAGGTCCGGTCGGTAGTGAACCGCGTTACTCTGACTCAATGATCATACAACACAAGGGACTCTAACCCAAGTGTTACCAGGGTCTCTAACCCTAGTGTGCAGACCACCTCAGGGGCTCTAACCCCAAAATGTTATACGATGTCAGGTAATATGTGCCGACATCCACTGGGACTCTAACCCCGTGAGCCACGCACGCCTCGATCGAGTACGTGACCTAAATGCGAAAACTACTTTTTGATTTCAAGAAATACCAAACATGGATTGTCAAGGCATATGCACATTTACACACCTAAACTAATAAGGAATATAAGTTCACTTAAACATTTATAAGATATTCACTAGCCTAATAGCATGCTATTTATCATTCAATTTACATTTAAAACATCTAGAATAAACATAACATGGGATTGAATCAATGAACCAAATCGAATGAATAAATATCATGCAAACTAGAATCATTAAGTGAGCATAGACACAATGAACACATGATATAAGAATACAAAGATAAAATAGTCGAAATGACTATGAAACGAAAACAATTAATAGAAATGAAATGCCAAGTAAAGTTGCCATTTGGTATACTCACTACAACAAAGTAAAGTCCTTGCTTTACTGGCCTCTCGATACTCTAAATCTTGTATTCGCTCTCCCGTACCCTTTTCCTTGGTTCCTGAGTTTGGTGTCTTCTTAGTTCAAATATAGTGGGTTTAAGCTCAATTTAGTGTCTATTAACTCCTAAAACCAATATTTATTTCAAACCTAAAAATTATTAAATAGTCTTTTATCAAGGTGAATTCTCCAAAATATGTTAAAACCCCGTTAATCTAAGAATCAGTGTGTCAAAATTTGGTTTAAACTAGCTACGTTATTAAAACACATTTTTTCCGAATTTTTGATGTTTAATTAGCGTGCTAATAGGGCTTATTAGCGCGCTAATCGCGAAACTAAAATTGAGTTTCTGCCCAGAATCAATAACGCGCTAATTTTCCTCATTAGCGCGCTAATGGCCTTCTGTGATATAATTTTCAACTAAAAATTATGTCCCAAAGTCCCCAATTAGCAAACTAAACCCCATTTAACACCATATCCATATAAAATTGATGCAAAACAACAATTTGAACTACCTTAAAACAACAATTTGATCAATTTTTTCAAATCTCACAAATTCACTAGGTTTTCCCAAATTATTCAAAAACCCAAATTCCTCAAAACCATTGATTAATCTTCCATTTATTTGTTCATAAGATATGTAATTTGACAAACTAACAACAAAACCAATGACTTAACCATTAAATCCAGTTTTTCATTAAGATTCCCAAAATGGGTTCATTAGACATAGGATATGATGGAGAAGATAATTACCCTAATTTGGATCCTCTAATTTTTTGTTCTCCCACTCTAATTCCAGCAACAAATCATTATCTTCTTCTCCAACATGTTCGGGATCAAAATAGTTCCATTTGCATGTGTTTGATCAACCCATTATATAAATCAATGTAAGGTTGATTCTTGGCCATTCATCCTCATACAATTACGTATCTTGAGGTTTGTCTTATGGTTCTCATTCACTCCTACTAACCCACTAATTCCAGCTCTCTAACACAACATATTGACACACATATCATGGGAGTATGTGCTAGCACGTATCCCAAGGTAAGTCTAAGTGTTGTAAGTTTTTAAACCAAAACTATAGGACTTTAGTTTGATGTATATTAACAAACACAACCATAGGCTTATAAGTAATTCCTTATTTCATATTAATATTAAATAAGACTTACCATAATGCTAACTACCCGTTCCTCGGTTCGCACGTGACTCGAGGCGCATCCCCGTTCTCGTCTCGATGCCTACAACCGTACAAACCGACTTAGTAAGTCTATACAATACATAACACTAGGCATACATCAATACCAAAATACAATATACCTCGGCCACGTGCCTCGGTCGGTGCGCGTATTATAGCGTGGATCCCAGGTTACGGGTCAGTGATCCTGATTAAGGAATTAAAACGAGGGTTAGAGATTTGGGCCGTGAGAAATATTTCTAAGAAAAAGGAAATCTCGTCCTCAAAATTAAGTTTAAGTTACGGTTCTACCTGACTCAAACAGGTACGTGAATCTATCTTGCATGTAGTCCTCCCACTCCCAAGTAAGCTCTTTGTCGTCGTGGAACTACCACTTACTGAGTACCTTTGGGATGGACTTGCTCCTCAACTGCTGTACCTTCCGATCTAGGATCTGAATGGGCTGCTCCTCGTAAGAGACGTCCTCGCTCAGGTCGATCTGACTCAAGTCAACCATCGGTCGCACACCTGCCTTCGACTCGGTTAGTCGAAACATCGAAATGTGGAACACTAGATGGATCTCTGACACCTGTGGAGGCAATTCAAGCTCGTATGCCAATTTCCGACCTGTTTCTTAATCCTCAAAGGCCTGATGTACCTCGGCGCAAGCTTTCCTTTCACCCCAAATCTCTGAACACCCTTTCGAGGGGAAACCTTTAAATAGACAAAGGCTCATTCGGAATACGTGAGATCACCGCGATACTTATTTGCATATCTCTTTTGTCTCTCCTATGCTCCTCTAAGTCTCTAATGGATTAGTTTGACCTTTTCTATGTGGTCAACAACGATCTTAGGCCCCACTATCTCCCAGTCCTCTAGCTCAACCTAACACGATGGCAAGCGAAATGGTCTGCCATACAACACCTCAAATGGCATCATCCCAATGCTAGCTTGATAACTATTATTGTAAGCAAAGTCAAACAACGATAGGTAATCCACCCAAGATCTACCAAACTCCAACACGCATGCCCGCAAAATGTCCTCGAGGACCTGAATAAATCTTCTCGTCTAGTAGTCGGCTTGATGGTGGAAAGCCATACCGAACTGTAGGCGCATACTGTATTGCTCCTGCATATTCTGCCATATCCTGGACGTATCCATATTATCTCGGTCTAATGTGATCGTCAATGGTACCTCGTGCAGCCTAATGATCTCTCTCTTATGCCTCGCTGATCGAACGTGTAATGTGATGCTACTAGTAGGAAATGAGCAGACTTCATCAATCGGTCAACTATCACCCATATAGAGTCATGTGTACTTGCGGTCCTCGACAGTCCTCTTACAAAATTCAAAGAGATGTCTTCCCACTTTCATTAAGGAATGGGAAACGGCTGTAGTAATCCCTGGGTCTGCGAAGCTCGAACTTCACTTGCTGACAGACACCACAGTTCCCGATGAACCTGGACATGTGTGCCTTCATCTCAGGCCACCATAAATGTCTCCTCATGTCGTGGTACATCTTACTCTTTCGTATATGTACGGTGAATCTAAAATGGTGCGATTCTTGAAGGATCTCATCTCTCAGCTCCAACACCTATGGTATCCTCAACCTGCCCCAATACCCAGGTACTGATCTATCACATCAGGCCAATCTATACACTCTGCACTCTGCGTTAACTCGCTGAATCTCGAGTACAACTGGTCGGTCCTCTGACCGCACGTTCTATATAGACACGGTTTGTAATCTCATATATGCAAATCATCACTCGAATATCGGTAGGAACCTCTGTTTGACATGCTGTCACCACTGCCTCAAATAATCCGTACTCATGAGTCATGTGACATGTGACAACCTCGGCATCTCTAGTCGGTCTCCTACTTAGCGCATCTGTGACTACGTTCGTTTTTCCTGGGTGATACTTATAGAAAAGTTGTAGTCCTTCAAGAACTCCAACCATCGACACTATTTCATGTTCAGCTCTTTTTGTGTGAAAAAATATTTCAGACTCATGTGATCAGCGAAGAGTGTGAATCTCTTTCCATACAAAAGGTGTCTCCAATTCTTTAGTGCAAACACAACCACTGCGAACTCCAGATTATGCATGGGGTTGTTCTTCTCATGAATCTTCAACTGTCTCGATACGTATGCCATAACACCGCTACCCTGCATCAACACACAACCTAGACCTATTATGAAAAACATCTGTGTACACTTGAAATCCCTCTCCAGCCTCTGGCTGTACTAACACTGGCGCGATAGTCAATGACCTCTTCAACTGAGTAAATGAAGCCTCACACTTCTCAGTCCACTCAAAAGTAATGTCCTTCTGTGTCAGCATTGTCATTAGTGAAGTGATATTTGAGAAATCATTCACGAACCTACGGTAACATCCTGCTAAACCTAAAAAGTTTTTGATCTCCGGTACCGATGTCGGTGCTGGACAATGTATTATCGCTTGAATTTTGGCCAGATCTACTACAATCCCTGCTGCTCCAAGAACGTGCCCCAAGAACTTGACCTTTGCAAGCCAGGATTCACACTTGCTGAACTTAGCGAAAAGTCGGTGCTCCCTCAATGTCTGCAACGTCTCTCTGAGGTGCTACTCGTAATCCTCATGAGTCTTTGAGTATATCAAGATGTCGTTGATGAAGAGTTTCACGAAGCGGTCGAGATATGGTCTTAGTAACCATTACATCAAATTAATGAATACAGTGAAGGCGTTGGTCAGCCCAAATGGTATGACCGTGAACTGGTAGTGTTCGAATCTGGTACTAAATGTTGTCTTGGACCTATCCTCATCCTTGATCCTAAGCTAATGATTCCCCGATCTTAGGTCTATCTTAGAGAAAAAGTCACGCTCATCTCAGCTGATTAAATAAATCGTTTATCCGTGAAAGTAAGTACTTGTTTCTGACCGTCACTCTTTTCAGCTCTCTGTAATCGATGCATAGTCTTAGACTACCATCCTTATTCTTCACAAATAGAACTAACGATCCCCATAATAACATCAAAGGTGTGATGAATCCCTTCTCCCCTAAATCCTTAAGATGAGTCCTCAAATCCTCTAACTCCCTCGCCGGTCTGAAGCTGATAAACTTCTTCTTCAACCTTTGTGGTAGTAGTAGTGGCTGGTGCAGTAGGAGTCTATGTGGTCGGGGGTGCTGTAGTAGTAGCTGTAGTGACGAGGCGGTCAAAACCAGTGTAGTCATCTGCGCTGACATGTAAGCTATGAAATCGACCATCTGTCATTCCTAAACGGTTATCCGGTCAGACATCCTCTGAAAACCATCAACTGATATGGTAGGAGGCTGAATATCGCTACCTCCGATGTCTCTGGCCTCGTGCAAATACGTCGTCGGTGTGTTCAAGTGGATAGCAAACATGAATCAGCTATTACGTGGCATAACACATATATAAATACATTTAGAAACTAACATATACCTATAAGAAATCCCCATCTCACTTTCACTCACTTCCTAACTAATAGTTTCTAGGCAAGGATTGTCTTGTTTCCACTTCTAAGGTTTGTGTTTTCTTCGAGTTCATGGTATACTTATCGAGAACTCGATTCCGATACCAACTGTAACTGCCCCTCACCTAATCTTAGGCGCTGCCCGACCTAATCTTGTAATTAAGCCTCAATCCTATCTATACATGACTTAACTACGTATTAGTCAGCCTTTAGAACCTAAATGCCTCTTTTCTCATGTTCAGGATAAGTAATACACTAGTCCTACTAGTTTATAAAATTTAGAGTTCATTAAATTTTTTATTAAATTAATTATTTGGTGGAAGTCTTATTGATTATGCGAAAGCAATTAGTAATTTTAGCGGAAGCCATTTATAATTATGTGGAAGGCATTTGAAAAATCGTAAGTGTGGAAAACCATGAAATGACATCACATATATAAAATCCTCGAAATGCAGTGAAACAGTAAAATAGTCTATGTCAGGTCAGGGAAACTAACGCTCAACCCAATATACAACCCAAATAGTATATGAAAGACATATATAACATATACCATCAAAATACTATAAGAAGACCTACATTCGATGCATTGATGCGCCGTTGGATAAAAAATAATCACCGATTTGCTCATGGGCTGGCCTTATGGTAGACGACTCTGCACCCACCATCATAAAAAGGACGATGAGTACAAAAATAAAACAATAATCCTCGATGACAAGTTTAATTTGCATTTCCAAATACTCAAATGGTATTTAAAAGCATATAAATGGGAAAGCTGGAAAAAAAACCATATGCGAGTAAATACTATAGTTAAAAAAGTGATACAGACACTAGGCTTATCGGGGCATGTGCCCTAGGTCAATCCATTAACTGTCTTTATGAATACTTTTAGTTAATAAAATAAAGGATTTCATTTGCTGTTTATTATAATTAATTTGCATGTTTACATTATAATAAGATCCATGGGTATTTACAGAAATATCATAAATGTCCCTAGTCGATCATTATACTGGGAACTATAATGAATTAAGACTAGTGTGAGTCTTGATTGATGATCATATGATGATTATGCATATAGGGATACGAATCAAGATTACCAGTACTTGTTAGGGAACAAAGTACTGTATCGACCCGCTATGAGAACATTACATGGATTAAGTCATAGTTATTTCTTATGATAGGTATATTTTTTCGGTCCTCTGACTTGAGATTACCAGAGACTTCAACATTAGGAACACAATGATTTGACACAATCAAACGTTGTCTTTAACCGGACGATTATAAAGATTGTGATTGGTTACTATGTGAGCAATGTGATGAAATTGTGTAATCAAGATATAATTTGTCCCTTTCATATAAAGAGAGATATCCAGTGGACCCCTCGATGTGTTAGACTGTTAAAAGGCCTAGTCTAAGTGAATTGATATTGATAAATGTCACTTAGATGTTTTCAGTCTACCTAGAGATCGAGACTAGTAAGATAGAACATGTTGAATGACAATTCCATGCCTTATGTTTGATCAAAAGGATGTTATATACACTATTGATTAGGTTGTATCGATTTGATATTCGTACAACTTGGGTAGTCATAATGTCTTGCTAGAGGTCGTTTACGACTTGTATACCAAAATGTGTTTTGATACACTACCAACGTTGTATGAGCCTATTGGGTCGCACACTAATAATGGTTTTGCGAGATTTTAAAATGGTTCAAAAAAATAAATTTTATATGATAAAATTCATGACAGAAACGTCCTTGTGGTGTATTACACTTATACTTCTTTAAGTATGGGTATATGTGTAATTTACTTAATCGTATATATACAAAGGTTGTATAAATAGACACTTTAAGTTAGAACACACATACAAAAGATTAAGGGCCGAAGCTCTATTTTCGTTTTAGAAATGACTTAAGGTTTTCTGGTATGCTCTGGATCGTTTTGGAGAGAAACAAAAAGGTTTGGTATTCTTTTGAAGCTAGCACTTAGAATCTCGGTCGCGGTTCGTGTGTGGACTGCTGGTAGAAGGCGTTCATCGTTGGCAGCGCCTTATAGATCGATCAACCTTGAGAAAGATATTTTGCGACCGAGGTATGATTAAATTTTCTTGATTTAAACGTTTTTAATGGAATTAGATTCGGATCCTGTTGGGGTTTTTGTCAAAATTATTTTGTAATCTTTGCTGCATATGAACCCCAAAATCCAAAAGTGGTATTAGAGCCTTCGAGTTTGATTCCATTAAATTCATTGCATGTTGTCTTCTGATATATACATGATATTTGATTGAAAACATGTTAATAGTTGATGTATATGTGATAGACAAAAGTTTTCTATGAGATTTATTATCATGTTTTGTGTATATCATACACATATTTTTGATTTAATTGAAATAAGTTTCGTACATGCTAATAACCATGTTAGGTTAATTCGAATAATTTTAATGAATTAAATTTCGTGTTATGTGATCCATGACACCATTAGGTATAATCTTTATTTCTCGTGTATTGATGCATGGATGAAATCTCTGTAATTCGGTATGCATATTTAGGTTACATTAATTTAAGTTTCTTAAATCGTATAAGTCTGAATATTAATTCAAAACTAATATGATTAGGTTCGATTGGGATAATAGTTCATGATTCAATTATATGTTTGTGATTATTTGGATGAGGATCGAAATTGCAAATAATTATTTTTTGAAAATATTTATTTATCTCGTTATATCTATTCTATTATGAAATTTCTATTTGATAAGAGATAGATAACAAATTAGATTATGAGATATTAGCAAAATCGGTTTCGCTATCCCTATTGGATAGGAGATAAATATCGAAAATATTGTTATTGGTGATATACTAGGATTCAAATATCTTAAGTCCTAATTGGATTAGGATAAGATGATTAGTTAGATGTGGGTCAGGGTTAATTAAAAATGTTTTTATTGATTTAATTTCTGATAAATTAAGGGGTAAATTTGGGATAATGAATTCAGCGAAAAATATGATTTTTCTATAGCGAATTTTAATTTTCGGAATTGAAATTCGTTTCCTAAAAAAAATAAATAAAATGGGGGCGCTGCCCCTGTACCGCTTACCGGCCAGAGGGATCGCCGTCTAACTAATCCTAGCACACAAAAATTCTTTTATTAGTGAACAATATAAAAAACTCCCAAATTTTTAGTGATTGTACAAATCAATAAAATACATGATATTTCGTTGTTTACATAAAAATCACTAAAACCAAATAAAATCCCTCTATTAAATTTAAGTCTCGTGCCATCCATTTTAAACACTTGTCAAGGCCTCGATCACACTAATATAGTTTCAGCCATAGATGGGTGTATTGTGTTATCTTGGTGAGAAAAGTTGGGTAAGAGTTACCTAAATGTTTAAAATGGTCCGATTTAATATAGTTATCAAAATAGTTTTGAGCTTTAGGCACATGATGAGATAAAAAACATGCTAAGACATAAGATGTCCCGTATCTCATAAAAGTATCTAAAATTACATAATATGTAAGTGGTAACTGTTACTTACCTAAATAATCTAGTTATGTGTTTCATGCCATAGCTGCCATAGAATTAGGTGAAATATGGATTTTAGTCCCCTAAATAAACAATATGTTTTAGGAGGGTTGTTAATTTAGTGGGAGTTTATTCCTCTATACTAAAATAAACTTTGCATAATCTTTATTGTAGATCAATGGCCTCTTCAAGTAACAATAATCCCCTGTAATTGCAATCCATACTTGAGAAGGATATGCTATATGGAACTAACTTTCCGACTAGTTCAGAAACTTGAGAATTGTTATTAAGCATGAACGCAAGTTGTATGTCCTGGATGCTCAAATCCCTGAGGACCCACCAGCCAATGCTACGAAAGCTATGAAGGATGCGTATAATAAGCATGTCAACGATTCTACTGATGTTGCATGTATTATGCTGGAAACTATGGTTCCTGAACTTCAAAAGGACATGGAACTAATGGAAGCCTACGACATGGCTCTAATGCTGAAGAAAATGTTCTAATCGCAAGCTAGGCAAGAAAGGTTCGAGACAGTCAAAAACCTACATTCTTGCAAGATGATTGTGATTGTGTCAGTTAGTCCTCATGTTTTGAAGATGAAGGGCTATGTTGACCAGCTTGATAGACTCGGATTTCCCATAAGCCAAGAGTTGGCTACGAATTTGATCCTGAATTCATTACCAGAGAGTTACTCACAATTTGTGATGAACTACAATATGAATAATATGGAGAAATCAATTTCAAAGTTGCATTTGATGCTCAAAACTGCTGAACAAAATATCAAGAAACCCTTTAGTAATGTGTTTATGGTCCAAAAGGGAAAGGGAATGAAGAAGAAAAGTAAAGGCAAGGTTAAAGTTGTCAAGGCTGCTGTTGTACCTATCGCAAAGCCTGTGGAACGAGTCAAGCCCCAGCCTATTCCAGCTTCAAAACACCCAAAAGAAAATGAAGAAAATTGTCATTTCTGCCACGCACCTAGACATTGGTTCAGAAATTGCAAACTCTATCTGGAAGATCTAAAGAAGAAAAAGGGTAGTGCGACTACCACTACAGATATTTATGTTATTGAAATTAATTTATCTACTAGTGATTCTTGGGTATTAGATACCGGATGTGGATCTCACATTTGTATAAATGTGCAGAGACTCACCAGAAGTAGAAAGTTGAAGAAAAGAGAAGTCATCCTCCACGTAGGGAATGGAGCAAGAGTTGCTGCCCTGACTATTGGATCATATGACTTAGTCTTACCTAGTGGGCTTATTTTAACGTTAAATAATTGTTATTTTGTGCCTGCCTTGAGCAGAAACATCATTTATGTTTCATGTTTGGATACGGATGGTTTTGATTTTATTATTGCTAATAATAGATGTTTCATTACTCGTAAAAGCATATTTTATGCAAATGTTGATTTGTGTGATGGTCTTTATATTCTAACCATGAAAAGGTCCACTGATACTCTAGTCTTGAACAT
Organism: Stephania yunnanensis; assembly: GCA_039657365.1. Classification (NCBI taxonomy): domain Eukaryota; kingdom Viridiplantae; phylum Streptophyta; class Magnoliopsida; order Ranunculales; family Menispermaceae; genus Stephania; species Stephania yunnanensis. The sequence continues at coordinate 23,610,640 of CM077583.1, forward strand.
AAATACAAATAGATTTAAGTCAAATGATTTGAATCAAACTTATCTTTGGCATTGTCGTCTCGGGCATATAAATGAGAAACGCATAACGAAGCTCCATAAAGATGAACTTCTAGATTCATTTGATTTGGAAACATATGAAACGTGCGTATTTTGTTTACGAGGCAAGATGACTAAAAGTCCCTTTACTGGACACAGTGAAAGGGCAAGTAATTTATTGGGTCTAATACATACTGATGTATGCGGTCTTATAAACACAATGGCTAGATGAGGTTATCAATACTTCATTACATTTAGTGATGATTTCAGCAGATATGGTTATGTATATCTAATGGAACATAAAGCTGAATCATTTGAGATGTTTCGAATGTTTCAAAATGAAGTGCAAAATCAACTTGGTAAAACTATCAAAATACTTCGGTCAGATCAAGGTGGTGAATATTTAAGCCAAGAATTTGATGATCATCTTAGAAATTGTAGGATTGTCTCCCAATTGACTCCACTAGCAACTCCACAGTGGAATGGAGTTTCTGAAATGAGAAATCGAACCTTATTAGAAATGGTTCAATGATGAGTCATGCAGATCTTCCATTATCCTTTTGGGGTTATGCGTTACAAACTACAGCTTTCACTCTAAATCGAGTTCCTTCTAAAGTGGTTGATAAAACACCATACGAGATATGGTACGGGAAGATACCTAGTTTATCATTCCTTAAGATTTGAGGTTGTGAGGCTTACGTAAAGCGACAAGTCTCAGAAAAACTAGCACCTAAATCTGACAAGTGTTATTTGCGGGGTATCCTAAGGAAACAAAAGGATATTACTTTTATAATCCAGCTGAGAACAAAATGTTTGTTGCTCGGTCTGGTGCCTTTATGGAAAAATAGTTTATTTTAAAAGACACTAGTGGGAGAGAAATAAATTTTGAAGAAGTTCAAGAAAGAATCAAAGACAAACACTGAACCGCTACTGGCAGTTCAACAACGCTCTGAACCAGTTGAACCTCCACAAGTGACACAAGGCCCAAGTAAATTTGGTATGGTAAGACATGAGCCAAAGAGATTCGGATTTCTCATTACTGATAGTCGTGATGTGTTGCTTATGGATCAAAATTAGCCCACCACTTATCAGGAGGCTTTGTCTGGACCAGACTCAGATAAATGGCTAAGTCCCATGAACTCTGAGATTCAACCCATGTATGATAACCAAGTTTGGAACTTGGTTGATTTACTTGAAGGTGGTAAGACCATTGGATGTAAATGCGTTTTCAAGAAGAAAACGGACATGGATGGCAAAGTGCATACTTTTAAAGCAAGACTTATAGCAAAAGGTTTCAGGCAGACTCAAGGTGTTGATTATGATGAAACTTTTTCGCGGTAGCCATGCTTAAATCCATAAGAATTTTAATTGCCATTGTTGCATATTATGACTATGAGATATGGAAAATGGATGTAAAAACAACATTTCTTAACGGAATGCTGATTGAGGACTTGTATATGACACAACTTGAAGGTTTTGTACATCCTGAGAATTCTAGGAAGGTATGCAAGCTTCAAAGATCCATTTATGGATTAAAGCAAGCTTCTCAGAGTTGGAATCTTCGTTTTAATGAAGCAATAAAGGATTTTGGTTTTATTAAGAACGAAGATGAGCCTTGTGTATACAACAAGGTCAGTGGGAGTGTAGTTATTTTTCTGGTACTATATGTTGATGATATATTACTTATTGGAAATGACATCCCAACATTGCAGAATGTCAAGTCTTGGTTAGGGAAGTGTTTCTCAATGAAAGACTTAGGAGATGCACCCTATATTCTAGGGATAAGGATCTATAGGGATAGATCTAAGAGGCTAATCGGTTTAAGTCAGAGTGCTTACATAGACAAGGTGCTGAATAGGTTCAGTTTACAAGACTCTAAAAGAGGATTGTTGCCAATGTCTCATGGCATAAGTCTCAGCAAGAATCAATGTCCTAGGACAAATGATGAGCGAGATCGTATGAATAAGATTCCATATGCATCAGCTATTGGATCTATCATGTATGCCATGCTATGCACTCAACCTGATATATCATATGATTTGAGCACTACAAGCAGATATTAGTCAGATCTTGGTGAGAGTTACTGGATAGCAGTGAAGAACATTCTTAAATACTTAAGAAGGACTAAGGAAGTGTTCTTGGTCTATGAAGGTTTTGAAAATGATCTAGTTGTAAATGGTTACACAGATGCATCAAACTGATATAGATGATTTTAGATTGCAGTCTGGATATGTGTTTACTTTGAAGGGGGTGCAGTAAGCTGGAAAAGTTTGAAGCAAGAGACTGTGGTAGATTCTACAATAGAAGCTGAGTATATTGCAGCGTTTGATGTAGCAAAGGAGGCAATTTGGATTAAAAAGTTCATTTTTAAACTAGGTGTGGTCCCTAGAATTGCTAACCCTGTTTGTTTATATTGTGACAATAACGGGGCAATAGCATAGGCCAATGAACCTAGATCACACCACAGATCCAAACATATACTTAGGCGTTTTCATCTCATCAGAGAAATTATTGAGAGGGGAGACGTAAAGATTTGTAGAGTACCTACTGAAGACAACGTTGCGGATAGATTGACAAAAGCTATTCCACAAGCAAAACATGATGGTCATGTTAGATCATTAGGCATTAGATGCCTGTATGATTGGCCCTAGTGCAAGTGGGAGATGTTGGGGCATGTTCCCTAGGTCAATCCATTAACTGTCTTTATGAATACTTTTAGTTAATAAAATAAAGGATTTCATTTGCTGTTTATTATAATTAATTTGCATGTTTACATTATAATAAGATCCATGGGTATTTACAGAAATATCCTAAATGTCCCTAGTCGATCATTATAGTGGGAACTATAATGAATTAAGACTAGTGTGAGTCTTGATTGATGATCATATGATGATTATACGTATAGGGATACAAATCAAGATTACCAGTACTTGTTAGGAACAAAGTACTGGACCGACCCGCTATAAGAACATTACATGAATTAAGTCATAGTTATTTCTTATGATAGGTATATTTTTCAGTCCTCTGACTTGAGATTACCAAAGATTTCAACATTAGGAACATAGTGATTTGATACTATCAAACGTTGTCTTTAACCAGATGATTATAAAGGTTGTGATTGGTTACTGTGTGAGCAATGTGATGAAGTTGTGTAATCGAGATAGAATTTGTCCCTCTCATATAAAGAGAGGATCCCTCGATGTGTTAGACTATTAAAAGGCCTAGTCTAAGTGAATTGATATTGATCAATGTAACTTGGATGTTTTCAGTCTACCTAGAGATCAAGACTAGTACGATTGAACATGTTGGATGACAATTCCATGCCTTATGTTTGATCAAAAGGATATCATGTGACAAAAGGATGTTATATACACTATTGATTAGGTTGTATCAATTTGATATTCGTACAACAACTTGGGTAGTCATAATGTCTTGCTAGAGGTCGTTTACGACTTATATACCAAAATGTGTTTTGATACACTACCAACGTTGTATGAGCCTATTGGGTCGCACACTAAGAATGGTTTTGCGAGATTTTTAGATGGTTCAAAAAAAAGAATTTTATATGATAAAATTCATGACAGAAACGTCCTTGTGGTGTATTACACTTATACTTCTTTAAGTAAGGGTATATGTGTAATTTACTTAACCATCTATATACAAGGGTTGTATAAATAGACGCTTTAAGTTAGAACACACGTACAAAAGATTAAGGCCCGAAACTCTATTTTTTTTTGGAAATGACTTATGGTTTCCTAGTATGCTCTGGATCGTTTTGGAGAGAACCAAAAAGGTTTGGTATTCTCTTGAAGCTAGCACTTCGAATCTCGGCCGCCGTTCGTGTGTGGACTGCTGGCAGAGGGCATTCGTCGTTGGCAATGCCTCAGAGATCGATCAACCTTCAGAAAGGTATTTAGCGACCGATGTATGATTAAGTTTTTTTGATTTAAAAGTTTTAAATGGAATTAGAGTCGGATCCCGTTGGGGTTTTTGTCAAAGTTGTTTTGTAATCTATGCCGCGTTTGAACCCAAACACCCAACAAGGCTAAGTAGTGGTGATTTAGGTTCGGTTAGCAGTGAAGCGTGTCACTCTGACTCAATGATCATACAGCACAAGGGAATTTAACCCTAGTGTTACTAGGGACTCTAACCCCAATGTGTAGACCACCTCAGGGACTCTTACCCCAAAGTGTCATACAATGTCAGGTAACATGTGCCGACATCCCTAGGGACTCTAACCCCATGAGACGCGCATTACTCAATCAAGTACATGACCTAAATGCAAAAACTACTTTTAATTTCAGGAAATACCAAGTATGGATTGTCAAGGCATAGACACATCTACACACTTAAACAAATAAGAAATACAAGTCCACTTAAACTTTTATAAGATATTCACTAGCCTAATAGCATGCTACTTATCATTCAATTTACATTTAAAACAACAAGAATAAACATAACATAAGATTGAATCAATGAACCAAATCGAATGAATGAATATCATGCAAACTAGACTCATCAAGTGAGCATAGACACAAGGAACACATGATATAAGAATACAAAGGCAAAATAATCAAAAGGACTATGCAAGGACAACAATTAATAGAAATAAAATGCCAAGTAAAGTTGCCATTTGGTATACTCACTACAACAAAGTAAAGTCTTAGCTTTACTGGCCTCTCGATACTCCAAATCTTGTAATCGCTCTCCCGTACCTTTTTCCTAGGTTCCTGAGTTTGGTGTCTTATTAGTTCAAATATAGTGGGTTTAAGCTCAATTTAGTGTCTATTAACTCCTAAAACCAATATTTATTTCAAACCTAAAAATCATTAAATAGTCTTTTATCGGGGTAAATTCTCCAAAATACGTTAAAACCCCGTTAATCTAAAAATCGGTGTGTTAAAAGTTACGTTATTAAAACACTTTTTTTTTCTAATTCTTGGGGTCTGATTAGCGCGCTTATAGGGCTTATTAATGCGCTAATCGCGAAACTAAAATCGAGTTTTTGCCCAAAATCATTAGCGCGCTAATTTTCCTCATTAGCGCTCTAATTACCCTTTATGACAGAATTCTCAACTAAAAAATTATGTCCCAAAGTCCCCAATTGGCTAACTAAACCTCATTTAACACCCTCTCCATATCAAATTGACATAAAAAAACAATTAGAACAACCTTAAAACAACAATTTGATCAATTTTCTCAAATCTCACAAATTCACTAGTTTTTCCCAAATTATTCAAAAACCCAATTTCCTTAAACCATTGATTAATCTTCAATTTATTTGTTCATAAGATATGTAATTTGACAAACTAATAACAAAACCAGTGATTTAACCCTTAAATATGGTTTTCCATTAGGACTCCCAAAATGGGTTCATTAGATAGAGGAGATGGTGGAGAAGATGATTACCCTAATTTGGATCCTCCAATTTGCTCTTCTCCCACTTTAATTCCAGCAACAAATCATTCTCTTATTCTCCAACATGTTGAGGATCAAAACAGTTCCATTTGCACGTGTTTGATCAACCTATTATATATATCAATATGAGGTTGATTCTTGGCCATTCATCCTCACACAATCACGTATCTCGAGGTTTATCTTATGGTTCTCATTAACTCCTAACAACCCACTAATTCCAGCTCTTTAACACAACATATTGACACACATATCATGGGAGTGTGTGCTAGTGCTTATCCAGAGGTAAGTCTAAGTGTTGTAAATTTTTAAACCAAAACTATAGGACTTTAATTTGATTTACATTAACAAACACAACCATAGGCTTATAATTAATTCTTTATTTCATATTAAAACTAAATAAGACTTACCAAAATGCTAACTACTTGGTTCCCCGACTCGCACACTACTCGAGGTGTGTCTTTACTCTCATCTCGATGCCTATAACCGTACAAACCGGCTTAGTAAGTCTACAAATACATAACACTCGGCATACATCAATACATAAATACAATATACCTCGGCCATGTGCCTTGGTTGGTGCGCGTATTACGGTGTAGGTCTCACGTCATGGGTTGGTGATCCTAATTAAGGAATTAAAATGGTGGTTAGAGATTTGGGTTGTGACATTGGGGATTTAACTCAAATTCATTTTTAAAAGATCTAGAGAGAAAACTGGAAAGGAATCCCACCATTAATGGTGTTGGAGAAAGCTTGAAAACAACAAGGAGTTAGAAACTCATATGGTCTCAAGGCATGTTCTATATCTTCCCCTATTTGAATTCTTATCCATGCTTTTGATTCCTTTTGATTTGTTTCTTTTTTGATGATGATCTTATTCATGCAAGCTACTTCTTCTCATACTCTCATTTTCCTAATCTTGCTTGCATCCCTTTAATTAACCAACAACAGACACAAATGTATATTGATCAACTAAATTAATGCATGGCTTCCTTGAGTGTTTAAGGTTGATCCAAATTAATGGCTACAAATCATTGTTAGATTGGCCTAAATGTATTGGAACCTTGATATAAATATGGCTAAGAAGAATGAAAATAATAATTATAATAATAATGTACATTAATAAAAAACGGTGCATAGGGAGGGCATATTCATTAGCTAAAATTAAATTATTTGAGAATGGAAAACTTGAGTACAAGATTGAGTTTGCTAATAACTTAGGTATTAATTAGAAATACTTAAGTACCTAAGTCAAATAAATGAAGCAAGCTAATTCTATTTATCTAATATGCCTAAGTTGTGAAATAAAAAAATTAGGCCTAAAGACATTATATAAATTAATAATATTTAATAAGTTAATGGAATAATTACGCTTGAATCATTTAAATAAATTAGAGGGCTTGAATTTAATTGAAATAAAGTCTTAGTTGATTTTAAGACAAAAATGGGTATATAGGCCAGTTTGATGTGCCTAAGTAAACTAATCAAAAAATTTACTATTGTACATTAATAAAAGTAGATTTTTATGTGACCAAAATTAATCTAGTGATAAAGTAATAATAAATGATAAGATTCCTATTTTAAGACAAAATTGGGTATATAAGCTAGTTTGACGTGTCTAAGTAAGCTAATAAAAAAACTTACTATTGTACCTAAGTAAAAGTAGATTTTTACGTGACCAAAGATTAATCTATTGTTAAAATAATAATAATAAATGATAAGATTCCTAAAATAAGTTTGTAGAGATCCATTGATGCATTAAGTGGTTATATGTAAATGTGTGGGTGTGTGTGTGTGTGTCTGACATTAGGTGTATTTGTATAAACTTGCCTATACCTATATGTGTGTGTAAGATATTAGGTGTATTTGTATAACCTTTCCTACACCTATATATAATATAAGAATAATAATGTAAGGCAAATCCAACTATGGACTGAATTATACTTAATAGAGGATTAGTAAGACAAACAGACTCTAGCATGATATAAACTGATCAAAATAATTACTTGGACTTAGTATACTAGCTTGAGTGTCGGGATTGGTTTAGGCAGCTTGTTAGAGCAACGAGAGTGTGTATATTAACATTATGTGAGGTAAGTAAAACCAAATAGGGGATATTTAGTAATTAATTTTCTATTATACTTCTTGATATTCTACATGTTTATTCTTTAGATTTTTACTCCTTATTCTAAGTGTCTTAGACCTAAGTGTGTCAGAATGGTACTCTCGGTTTGGTGTTAATGGACAAACATGATCTTACCTTGGGTGGTGGATTGTAGGTCGTAGACGTGCTACACTAAACGGAATTGTCGACTTGTAGAGTTGCAATTCCAGGAAGTCGAGTAGTGGCACCCATTCTCGATGGATTTGGACCACTTAATTGTTTTCCCTTGTTTCTTATACATTCTTTATTGCTGTTGTTACTTTCTAGTCCATTTATCGTGTGCTTTCATCTACTTATCTATCTTTTAAATTCTTACAGGATATCTAGACTGCTTTATTTATTCATGAAATACTAATTACATCAAACTGGATTTTACTTATTGGATTCATCATTCTCGTGTTGATGACTTTAGTGTAGATCCAGAGACGAGCAACGACAAGGCGTCGGTGATTAGTGACTTTCTCTGAGTACTCTCAGAGTGGCTCCCCTCTTGTTCACTTGTAGGTTTCTTGCATTGTTAGTCTTTTGTATTATGTATACATACTCTTTTAATAACATTTGGGGATCTCTTTGGGATTTGAGCAACACTGATACATATATACTCATGATTTTCCTCTTACTAATATATATGCATGTTATCTATACACTACAGGATTCCACACCATTAGGATGTCTGACTCTATATCTTTGAATTGTTTATACTTATTTAAGTTTTGCTTCCGCTATTAAACTATTGAACTTGCAAATTACAATGATTCAATTTTGAATCACCAAAGAACTTATAATAATGGAAAAGAGCCTAGTTAGGCATGCGTTGACTTTGCAAGGGCCACCTCGGGGGGTCCACATATGTTTAAGCTGGGCAGAGCCCAGTTTATGAGGACTCGGGTGGCATATGCAGTAGATATGGGAAGAGACATAACAAGATGAATCGGTCTATTAATCAAGTTGTAGTGATGCAACTTATTTATCCGTATTAACATATCTAACAATTTCAGAAATTGATGACAAATTCTAAAAATACTCATGGAGAAGTACATCGACCTTATAATGCTCCAATTGACATATCAAACAATGCACTTCTTGGTTACTGAAATCCGCAGGATAAAATTTATTTGCAAGAATGCATATTCGATCAACATCAAATAATCTAAATTTGTCATTTGGTTGTAAAGCATAACTTAGCTTAAGAATTTCTAATGCATCATCATTAAATCTAAAATTCAGCTTTTCCAATTGATAAATCAATTATGAAATTGAACATGTCAAAGTGATAATGATGCCTAACTGTGATGAGACTTTTTTGCTGACAAGAATGACCCGTGCCTTCTTTGTAACAAGTATTCATATTAGGAATTTCAATTCCATAAGCTCTACAAATCGATTTCACACACTTCAAAAGGTGACCAAAGCTTTCATTTGGCAATCTTAAAAGAGTTATTTTTGTCTCTGCAATCGAATCTAATGCATTAAAAAATGTCTAAAGAATTTTCTTGCAAGTTTTAACAAAGCATATACGAAATTCTCATGATTCTATGTATCAAATGAAATATGAATATGAAATTAAAAGTTCCCATAATCATTAAAACACGTTTTGCTTTACCACAAATATCATCCGTAGATCCATCACTAACCATTTTGTCAAGCACTTGCATAGTTGCCTAATACATATCAATCACATTGCAAATAGAATAAACATGAGAGCTTCGACGTGTTTTTCCCTCTCGTTGTAAGTTTTTAGTCTAATTAGCTCATTTTCCAATTTCATGTTTCCCACTAGCCACTATACATGCAATCTCCACGGCTTGAAAATCTTTTAACTTGGCAAGGTGTTTTGTAGAAGTTGTCATCTTTAAAAAGAATACTCAAATCGATGGTCCTTTTTTAGAAGCTGAAACTAATGTTAGTTGTAGTCGATGAGAAAAATAATGCACATAATACGCATATTGACAATCTTTAAGAAATAATGCTTTCAACCCATTCAATGCCCTACACATGTTACTGGCACTGTCATATCCTTGACCATGCAAGTCATTGATAAGTAAGTTATAATGAGCAAGAGAGTTAGATATGCCTTTCGTAAGTTTTGAAATAGCAATGTTTTCGACTTCGACAATATTGAAAAAATGCTCTTTAACTAAACCTTGACTATATTCGAATCTCAAAAAAATTTCCATTTCTTTTTTTGCCAAATGAATCCTTAGCTTCATCAACTAATAAATAAAACTTTCCATCTCCATTTTCTTCACGAACTTTGTTCCTTACTATGTTAGCCATAATCTGTAAAATCTCATTTTGGATTTTTGGTGATGTGAGCATTGCATTCCTTGGAGCATTGTATAGTATGACATCCTCAATGTTAAAATTTAGCTTTCCTATGAGCTTTACCATTTCTATGATATTTCCTCGGGTTGTTGAAGTTGAAGCTTCACGGTGGCCTATAAATGTGCATCCTTGTAGGCTAAGCCATCGAATGATCTCAATTGTAACCTTAAGATGCAACCTATTTTCTCGAATATCTTCTATAGTTTGTGCAATTATCACCTTATCAATATACCAAATAACATTTGACAAATCTTCAATATATTTTACTGAATTACTATATGGTGAATTAATATCTCCAGTATGCATCAATAATGGACAATTAGCTTTTTCATTAACTCTCTTCCAACATCTAAATACTTCTCTAGTTAATGTGCATTAAGGTTTATTTTCATGTTAAAAGAGATAACATGGAAAATAAAACAGCGCATCCTTTTCAGGTGAATACTCCATCCATGGAAATTTTTGAAACCATTTTGGTTAAAAGCGATGATATTAATTTCTGAATTGAGACCATGGGTGTTCTATCAATTTAGGCTGATAAGGACCCATTTTTATGTATGCTCGTATAATATTATCGCTTACATTGACAAAATATTCTTGTATAGGAATGCGCAAACCCATATCTCTTTTAAGATTATTATAATCAATTTCAGCTTCTTGCCTTGAAGATTATGGAGGCTTTACTTCCTCGTAGGTTGAAACCTCAACAACTGATGTAGAAGGTTTATCATTTCTTGATGTTTCTTCTTTTGATTTGAGGAAAGAAAAAATAAAGTAAAATAACATTTATACAATGTGTTAAAAGGGCATGGAAGAATTCTTTATCATTAAAAGGTTTCCATGTATATTATATATATAGTAAGTGGGCTCGGTACATATGCTTTTGGAAATAAAAAGAATATGAGAAAGTACATTAACATTTGACATGAAAAAAAAGAGAAGAGAAAAACATGTGTGTCTAATGTCTAGCTAGGAGTTAAGAGTCTGAATTATTTTACTTTAAATTGTGTATATTTTCTTTTAATTACTTTTTTGATAAATATATGTAAGGTATGTACACAGATTTCCTTTTCGATGAACGAAAGCGTTTAATGTTAATCAACATTCCATATACACTGGTGGACTCCAACCCCATATAGCCATAGTGAACTCGAAACCAAGACTCCATTATCTTTTTTCTTTTGGATAAAGTGGAGGTTGTACACCTTTTTGATAAATATATTATATGTAGAAAGATACAAAAGAATAGTGAGTATTAAACCCCTCAAAACTATCCCCTAAAGCCATAGCCCCACAAACACTATTTAATCATACTTAACAAAAGACCACAAAACTAATTAGTCAAACGAAAACTACAACTGCCATTCTGTCATAGCAACCAAACCACAAACGTCCATTAACCTTCCAAACTCCTATTTCTTTTCTTCCAATGCCCCGGCAGAAACCAAACCCTATCACATCATCTCAGTACTCCAAATCGCCATTTACCTGGCTACTCGAGTGCCCTCCACTATAACAACTCAAAAGTGCATTAGAGTGACCCCATAATCATAAAACAAAAAGACAAAACACGTCCCATATTTATAGAAATTGAACTTCAAAGTAACATAAACACAACAGACGAAAGACATTATTTGTATTGTGCCTATCGATGCATACCGGCATACCTTAAGGTCCACCAACATAAGGACACAAGTGGGAAATATACCAAATCTATCACAACAAAATAACCAGCAATCACTATCACTTGTTTTCATTCTCCTATTTTTTTTATTCATTCTACTACCAAATCTCTTACCTCCTAAATTTTCCCTCTTATACCAAAATTTTCTCTTTCTCTCTTACGGCTATAATCTCTCTATATTAAATCAGATTCTATCCCTTTTTTATTTTTCATTTTTTAAGAATTTTTATTTTCATTCTAAACAAAAATAAATCTAAAGAACAACATGAAATATTCAACATCAAACAAGATTTTAAAACAAGAAGAATAATCACAAAAAATAACATGAATTGTATTGAAACTCTTTAAACAACCAATTAATTAGTTTAAACATCAAATTTTAAAAGTACCTATTACTTTGATGCGTTCCAAAGATTAATAGAACCAATTAGCATGAACTTCAATCATCTAAGTTTTGGGTTGAAATCACAATAACTTAAAAAATGAGTTTATAGTTGTAGAATGACATTAAAACATTGACAAGACATGATAAATGTTGTCATTGCGAGGTTCGTTGGATATACTTCAAGATACACATGCACAAAAGTAACATATTTTTGTTTTTAGATTGTTTTTTTTGAAAAAAGTGTCTAGCCGTATGTGCGCTAGATTGCTTTCATTTTGGTTGTGGGTTTTAATTTGGGCTTGAGATGAAGTCTTAGGCTGGGCTATTGCAGTTTTGGCCCACTTAAAACTAAATTTTTTTTTTAGTGTTTAGCCCAGGGCAAACACCTATCTAGGTTCACTAGTGTACAAGATCTTTCTACTACATAAGTACATTCTTAATTTTTTATCAATTTGTAATTCTTTTCAAAAGATGATGAGTTCTTTTGAGTGGGGTTCAAAAAGGAATGAGAAGAAGGGTATAAATTGAACGAAATGGGAGAAACTATGTATGTAGAAAGAAGAGGGAGGAATGGGGTTCAAGGAACTCCAGTGTTATAATTTAGTTATGCTAGCTAAACAAGGTTGGAGATTTTTTAACTAACCAAATAGATTTGTATCAAGAGTATTCAAAGCTAAATATGTATTTTCCCAGGAAATTTTCTTTTAGGCCAAGCTTGACCATAATCCGAGTTACACTTAGAGAATGATCTTAGCTTTACGAGAAACCTTTGAAAGGGGTTGTCGATGGAAATTGGGAAGTGATAATTTCGTAAACTTTTGGAAAGGTCCATGATTAAAAGATGATACAAGTTTTCACATCTCAATTGACATTATTCAAGGCACGAAATATGTTAATGTTGAGGAATTGATGATTACTTTTCACAGAGAATGGGGCATGAAATTGATATAGGACATTTTAATGATAGAGATGCAAATTTATTCAAACAAACTTTATATATTGTGTAACGACCCTAATTTTCAAATTTAGTAATTAGTTCTAATATCGAAGGTATTTTTGTAAATATGCATTATATTAGATTTGTCCATTTTATTTATGCACATTTAGGGGTATTTTGGTAAATATTTAAACAAACCTTAAATAATGTGATAGTTCTGTATTAGCATGTCAATTGTGTGTATTATATATTATTTATTGTGCTTTGGTGGTTAAATGAGCCTAAATGGACAAACATAACTTAAGTGGCTTGCTAATGGTTTAAATAATGCACCATGACAAATAGTAATTAGATCCAAAACTTGAGTGGATGGAGTTAATGATGGCCACTAATAAGACCGTGAATGTGCATAAGCAAAATGTGTACTTGATGTGTTTAACATGATTAAATCTCTAATTTAAAGCATTTATCCTTTATTTTTGTATTTTTAGTTGAATTGAATGAAAAGAGCAACACGGTTAAAATTCATGGAAATCTTGCTGAAGGCCCAACGCCTTGCCAGCTCCTTGAAGGAACACTGAAGGCGCCTTAAAGCGCCAGGTAGTACAAGGGAATTCGCGAGAGCCATTGAACCACCTCATTTCTTAGAGATTTCCCAAGCCCTCAAAGCCACAACATAAGGCATCAACCCAAAATTATTCAGCGCCCTTAGAAGAAATTGCCCTTTCCTTAGAAGACATATAAGGTGGCCAGGAGGCAATCGTCAATAATAAGAGAGTCCATAATCAGAGCACATCACCACCTTTTCCAGTGCATTCTCAACACCCTCTACTTTTGAACTAAAGTCATTGGAGTTGGTTGAGTGATTTTTTGAAGAGTCATGAAACTTCTTTGGATTTTAGGGGGGTGTATTCAATTGAGATTTTAATAGACTTTTAGTTACTTTTATAAGTGGATGACTTTTATAGACTTTTAGAGACTTGTAGATTTTTGTAGACTTTTTAAAACTTTGATAGACTTTGATAGACTTTATTTTTAATGACTTTTAGTAACTTTAATGGACTTTTGTAAGGACTTTGATAGACTTTGATAAACTTTTATTTGGATGACTTTTGATAAACATCCATGTAAATCTCGAAATCGAACAGGAGTATGTGCCCCGCTTTTCACCATCTTCAACCTTTGCTTCATTCTTCCTTTGTCTCTCCTCACTGTCTTGCTGAATCTCTCTCTCTCAATCCCTTCTCTCGTTCTCTCTCAATTTCGCCCTATGGTGAATAAAGAAGAAAAAAAGAAGACGGGACTATTAATTTTGATTTTAGGGACTGTGTATGTGTGGGTGTTTGTGTGATTGAGGGAGAGGGATGTGGTTTCATGGACTACTATTATTGCGACGTATGTGCAAATGGGTCAAGAGAATCATGCAATTCAGACATTCCTTCAAATGAGAAAATATGGTGTTATTCCTAATGAATTTACTCTTGCTGCAGTTATCTCAGGCCGTGCCAACCTTGGAGAAATTGAGTGGGGTGAGCAACTACATGGTCATGTTCTACACATGGGTCTCGCGGATTCTCTCTCCGTTGCAAATGCGATCGTGGTCTTGTATTCAAAGTGTGAAATATTGGATTCAAGTTCAATGTTGTTTCATGGGATGGTACGGAGAGATGTTATCACATGGAGTACCATAATTGTAGGCTACTCTCAAGCTGGACATTGTGAGGAGGCCTTTCGGTTTTTCTCTAGAATGAGGAGGGAAGGACCGAAACCAAATGAGGTTACTTTGGCAAGTCTATTGAGCGCCTGCGGAAACGTCGTAATTCTTGAGCAAGGCAAACAACTGCATGCCCTGGTCCTGTCTCTCGGCCTAGATGAGGATGTTTTGATAAGCAGTGCCTTGATCAATATGTACTCCAAATGTGGGAGCATAGTAGAGGCTTTAAGGATATTTGAGGCTACTGGAAATGAAGAGATTGTTTCGTGGATAGCAATGATTAATGGTTTTGCTGAGCATGGCCATAGCAAAGAGGCTATCGATCTATTTGAGAGAGAGAAAGAGAGCGAGAGAGATTTCGCGATGAGAGAGAGAGGCGACGAAGAAGAAAAAAAAAGTCTCCAAAAGTTTCTCGTGGAGGCTAAGAGATGGAGAAGACTTTCAACATATATAGGGTTAGGTAAAAAGTCACCAAAAGTCATCAAAATACACAAATCTAAAAAATTTCTAAACAAATTTAATACCCCTTACAATTAAAGAGTTTACAAAAGTTTTAATTGAATACCCCAAAACTTTTAGAGACTTTTTAAAAGTCTCTAAAAGTTCACATTGAATACACCAAACTTTTAGAGACTCTCTAAAAGTTTTAATTGAATACCCCTAAACTTTTTTAGTCAATAAAAGTAGCCAAAAGTCTATTAAAATCTCAATTGAATACACCCCTGTTAGATAAGATACGCTTATATCTAGTATTTAGCATAAATATAGGGTCGAGAGAAACTCCGGAGAGTCAATTCTTTTGGAGAGTTTTAAGGTTTTAATTGTTTTCAAGTTTTTAGTTTTCTAGAGATCTTGGTGTTATTTAACATTTAATTAAAGATTCATTAAGTTTTTCATGGCCATTATCGGCTAAATCCATTTCTACATCAAACAAGATTTGACTTGTAATTTTTTTAAGATTCCAATATTAATTTCTATGTTTATAGTGGATCTTGTAATTTTGATTTCACTATTTGTATAAGGTTCGGAGCTTGCATCGGGATCTAGTAATTTTGCTTTCTCAATTTGTAAGTGCATGTGCAAATCAGTTAGGCTTAAAAACATTTCTAGTAGTTTACTGTTGCACGACAAGTGAAATCGCATCGGTAGTATCTAGTATCATTGATTGCTCACTTTAGAGAAGTCCTATTTAGCATCCCTTATCCCGATTAGGGTGATATCTGGCCTGGAGCCCCTATTAAGCCAGGATACACCAGTCATACTTAACTAGAGTCAACAACCTCTCCTTATGTATCTAATAAACTCAATCTGTGTATTGATTTCAAAATAAAATCAAAGATAAATGCTGTGGAATTAATTTTTTATATAGAAAATACGATATACAGAAATATAAGTTTACCAATCAAACTTTGATTATACAATTCATGTAACCCAACCCATGAGATATTACAAAATTGTGATTCAAACAATATATAATATACAAAGGAAACTCATTACATTGTAGAGAAGACTAGAGACTCCCATACCTTCTCTCTTCCTTTGGCTGAAGCACTCCATTGCGAACCTGAAATACTAATTTGGGTTAATTCTCCAACTTGCTTAGTAAGTTAGGACTCAAATAAGTATCAACATTACATATAATATTCAAAAACAAAATATCACAGCAATATAAACCAATCATAGCAAATCAAGATAATGAAAAACATATAATCAATATATAAACAAATGCAAATTATTTAGTCTTTAGCTATTACACTGTGATTTATTCCCTAATTTTTATAAAACCAAGGTCGATTACCCATTGATAACATTAATGTGAATGCTAGACTCATACATTGGCCAATATGTTGTCTAGTAAACCCATGAATGTTCAATGGTTCTATCTTAAAACCTTAATGTCACGCTGAACAACACTAATAATAGTCCCAAATACTGAGGTGCTATTGATTTGCAGTAGTGGTAAGCATGTCAAATCTACAGGGGTGTAGATGCTCCTTTCTAGGCTTTGGGAAAAAACGGGAGCTTTTTTAAACAAAAACTCAATTGCACTAAAAACTAAATGCGTAGAAAACAAAACTCAATCGCTTAGAAAATGGAAATCAATAAATGGGAAACTTTAGATTAAAATGTTAATTGAAATTCAAGGGATCAAATTTACTCGTTGATTTTTACAAGATTGCTTTAGTGCTGATTTTTCATAGATAGGCTTATAGTGATTATTGTCCAGCGTCGTACGTTCAAAACTCCGAGGTGATGGGCATAGCTAAGGAGGTGCTATGACACTCTATTTTCTATTTGGTTCTGTCTTGACACGAGCCCAATGCCATGCCAACGTCGTATGTTGATGCCAAGGCACTGCCAAAGTGCTTCGACTTTTTTTGGAACTCGAGCTCCAACTTCCTCTTGGGTTTTCACAATGCTTCATCCTTAAAATTTCCAGCGAGTTTCAAGTCAAGTTTCATCCAACTATTCCATGGTGATTTCTTTACACCTGAAGGCATTGTGAAGGTGCTAGGCTTTTGTTCAGTTTTTTGACGAGGTTTTTTTGTGGAAAATCACTCATTTGTGTCCAATATCCTATATTTACCCTAAAAACACTAAAACAAAGGTTTAGGAGTATAAATGGAGATAAAAGTCTTGAAACTTATGGTAATATTACATTGAAATATAGCATAATTTACAACTTAACAAATACCCCCAAACTAAGACAATTACTCGTCCTAAGCAAAAGAGTATAAGACAATCAACTTGCACACAAAAAATACATTTCAGCTTCTCTAATACCCAACTCTAACTTAAAAATGAATTCATCCAATTTTTCACAAATTAGCCTAATAGAAATGAAACCACTTAAGAAAAGTCAGTTACTTTGAGTTAAGATATTTTGGTCATTTTCTCGAAGAATACTCCGCAAAACACTAGGCTTTATCAAAGACTAAAGCCATTAATTAATCACGAGTTACCTTGAAACGTATAACAAGACGAAAACTTGCAATCTCTAAATAGAGCATTGAATATTAATATTCCACAAATAGAACTTATGCAACCATTCTATGCTGACATATTCAAAACATCATGCTATTAATAGAATTTCTTTTGGGTTGTAATGGCAGGGATTGAGTGACAAAGAAAGGTAATTCATGGACTCAAAACATTGGAAGTCCTAGACTTAAATCATTAAAATACTTTTTGAGAACATGAAATGGTTTACTTTGCACCTAACTTCATTCTTCTTTTCATATTGTGCAATTTTCACCTTTTCCAACCACTCGACTCCCTACTCCATTTCCTCAAGATACCGTTTTAGGTAGGACTCTCCAATCATGACTTGATTAATGTCCCCATATTTTGGGTTTATAAGCAATTTCTCACTTTATTTTTCTTCTTCTTTTCATGTCTCTCTTTAATGATTTCAAATATAAGACTAGCTTCCAACTAGGTAAGGGATTATAGGATAATGGTCTATGGGATTATAGGATAATGGCCTATGAGTTTCATGATAGGTGATGAAAGCATTAGGTTGGGTTGGGTCAATCGGGCTAAACGCTAAAGGATCAAACAAATAAGGCCTATGTCATCCCCTAAATGTATTCTTAAATTATTACTTAGTCTTGCATGGATCACAAACCTATCTTAAAATCAAACAAGTCAATAATTAGACATATTTTATAGCTCATTTTAGGATGATTTTAGATGTAAAAGACTATATTACTTGAGATTCTCTTTTATTTTTGTTATTTCTATTAATAAATGGAATATATGAAGAAATGGAGTAAAAAGAAAAGATTATGAACGAATTAATCAAGTGGAAAGAGTATGCAAAGAACCAATAACAAGGAGTCAAGAAAGAATTGGAATTCAAGACCATCAACTCTCTCGTGATTCCTATGTATACAGATTCACCACTCAAATTAGTGGAAACAAGAATTCTTTGGATTTAGTCAGCGATTCTACTTAACTCTGAATCACTGGAGCAAATTTTGAGGATCTTATATAACAACGATTAATTTGAGTTAGTTTAGGAAATTTACTACCTAAAACACTATAAATACAAATTTAAGGTTATGAAATTAATTGCCTTGAGTACTTATATCAAAATTTCATTGCTCTGGGAGCCATTATTTATTTTCATATTTTATTGCTTTATTGTGTATTGCTTTTGGAGAAGGCTTGAAGATTTAAAGTATTTATTTCAAAGGTATTTATCTTGTCTTTTATTTATATTATTGCAATATTATTTATGATTATAAGTGAATAATTAGTTGATCCAAATAAATTCCAAACATGAACTAGATTTTTTTGCAATGTAGTTATGATGAGATGAATATGTGCTTAATACTTTAAACCAATCGTACTCTTTGATTCACTGATTTAATGGGTTATTATCTATTATTTTTAATCATGATCTGTGTATTGCATACGTAGTCTAGATTGTGTATTGTGATATTTGGATTCATTATCTAATTTAAAGTAATAACTAGGATTTTTTGAAAGGTATGGCCATTTAGATGTCCTAAGTGAATTTGATGTCTAAATCTGATGTTGAAGTAGCCTTCAGAAGATGTTAGATTTAGTAGTTTAAACTTTTCATAAAAGTGAAACGTGATTTTAATGCGTGAAGTTAAATATTAGGAAATCTCGACCTAGAGTTTGTAGGGACGGCTAGAGGAGTTCAAGAGCTCAAATCTAAAGAGATTCACTCTCAAGAAGGTAATTACATCAAACTTAGCTTTTTACTTTAACAAAATTTAGATTCGACTGATTTTCACAAAATTTTCAATTCTTTTCCAAATTATTTTGATGAAATTTACTCAATTTCCTTGAATAAATGGCCTTATTGATTCAAATAGACATAATATTATGATTCCATTGATTGTTGATTTACATATTCAACAATTTAGAGATTTTTGCTATATTTACACATATTTGCAAATGGTTCAGAAACGAGTTTAAAATGAGTTTGGGAGGTTGGTTATGATTTTATTTCAATTTATTTTGCTTTGTTTTTGAAAGACCTAAGATTTATCACCCAATTGCTTTACAATGTTTAGAAAAATGATTTTCAAAGATATATTTTAGTTAACATTTCGATGCCAATTTTGTTTTAAGATTTGCGATGAATTTCAAGCTAGCTTTCTAAATAGATTTCTCATTTTAAAATGAAGTCTTGAGTTTTACCGAATTATTCTCGACAATATTGTTTCTATCATTTACAAGTTTATTTAATTTTTGAACTTGTGAGTTTTAAAATTCGAGATAATGGCAGGATGAGGTAGAGGCAGAAGCTCTCGAGAAGAGAAAAGGAAGGCACAATTAGTAGAAAAGCCCCAAACAAAAACCCAAAGCTCCACCAACACCAATTAGGCCAAGTGGGATTTTGATGAATAACTCCCAAACTGGAGTACCAAAAGAAACTTCTCCACATTTAAGTTTTACCGATGTGTCAGAGGGAGTGGAAAATATTGATAAGACATCTAGAATCCAATTCTATGCCCATAACCTCATCAATGCCAACACTATTGCTAGGATGGAGAGCGACATAAGTAAGAATAGGAAAATCATACCGAAGAGGGGTTTCAATATGAAAAATGAAGCTAAGTATGGGCCTAGGGTCTTAAACATAATATGGGTGAGAAATTGGGGAAGGGACTATTGCGCCGATAATGACGTAGGGTACTAAGTTGAAATGGGTCATGAAATACTAGTAAGAGAGTTCTACGTAAACGAGCATGAAGATGAAATGAAAATAGTAGTCATAGTCCAAGGAAGACCAGTGGACTACTCACTTGAAAGAATAAACCAATATTATGGTTTACTGAAATTTCATTTGAGAGAGATTAACGAGTACCCAAAACACGAATATGAGTATAGACCCGGATTTCCCTATGAGACCATTAGAAACAATTTTAAAGTTATTCCGTGGGATGAATTCCTTTTTGATAAAGGTGGGTACCTAAAACACATCCAAGCCAAATACTTTAGAAAAACCACCAAAGCTTGGAGCTTTTTCTCAAACGCGATCCTATAACCTAGTTTGCAACACTGTGACATAGTGAATTATAGGGTGGCTCTTTTATACCACATAGTTCAAGGGACCGACTATATTGATGTAGGAAAAATAATCTATAATTCAATTAGGTATTCTATATGATGCCCCAGACCTCACAAATTGGGCCCTGCCCGGTGTAAACCTATGTGGACCCCAGTTGAACTCTTAAAGAGTCAAGTAAGTTTAGTCAGCCTTTTATCCAAGTATTCAATCATTAGTTGCTTATTAGGTTTGATATTTAGTTTAACAAGTTTTAATATTTACGATACAAAATTTAAAATCATTTGAACGCGACTTAAATAAGTAAATGATAGTTGGGTGTAAAACCTTAGAACTTGCTAATAGTAAACTAGTCGCTAATCGGGGAACCTAACCTGAGACATGGCCCAATAATGGGTACACGGTTCGAATACTCAGTTTGAGGATTGAGTAACATTATATTTTTTGGAGTGATGGATGCCTAGTGTATTGTATATGTGTAGATTACTAAGTCACTCTTACTTATATATAAAAGTTAAGACGTAAGCAGGGACATGCATGAGATGCGTGCTAGGACGGGACCGGGGTAGAGAGTGATGTGGTAAGATGTAATTTAAGTTAATGTAGATTAATTAATTAATTAGATGTGGTTAAACTTGATTTATATTAAATGAAACCTAAGTTAGTAAAATAAAACATTAGTCATTCGATGTTTCTTAAGATACATGTATACACATCTAGAGACTAATATAGTTACAATTGGTGCAAGCAAGAGGGAGTTAGTGGAGTTGAAATCAATGTATGAACCATTAGGTTAGTCTCGAGATACATGTGTACATTAAGATTAATGGCCAAGAATCAATCTTATCTACATATATATAAAATTGTAAGAGAAAAACATGCAAATCATTCTCATTTCATTTACTTAGAAGAGAAGGAAATCCTGAGAGGAAGACTTGAGAAAAATATCAACATTTATGAAGGAAATTCTGATATGTTTGAGGAGTTGACCAATTTAGGAGGATCATCAACTGGGTAAGCTAATTTACAGAAAGTTTTGAAAAAATTAGAGGTATAGTTCAGTTTTGATTTTTTTGTGATTTCAGTGGGTAAATGAAGTGATTTTTGAAATTAGGTTACATATTTGGATTCCTTGCAAAAAAACCATTAAATTTTCTATAAAGAAGGTTGAAATTCGGAGTTAAATTGACAAAGTTATGATCAATCAAAATGTTTGGTGTGTTCTTAAGTTTCATTAAAAATGCATGCATGTTTTGATAGTTTAATGAATATACAGGACGTGTATGCTAATGTTGTTGCTATGGTGGATGTACTGGGTCCTCGGTGGAGGGTAATAGGGATCCAAGGCGATGGAGATGGCCTTATAGAAGGAAACCTAAAAATTTGAAGTGCGAGATTTTTGGGATTTCCTACATTTAGCATGCTAGGTGTGCTACCTGTATGTAGTGCACTAGTAAGTATGGGTAGTGCGCTAAGTGGGTCACTTGCATGACAGATAAATTACCCAGTGTTCTAGATGCGTTTGACAACACGCTGACTGCCATTTCTTAACTTAAACTCAAACACCTTAATTGTGGGCCTAAACACTCTAAAACATATCAAATGATACCAGGAACCTAGGGAAGAGTCTAGCAAGTTTAGGTATGAGTTTAAGGTGTCGAGAGATCATATTAACATATGAGCTTGACGTGTTTTGCAAGTAAACTGATTGAGATATCTATTTACATTATTTTCCATTATGTTTCTTATTTACAATTATTTACACTGATGTGCTATTGTACTCTAGATGCCATGAATTTGTTGTCTTCTCTCATTTCATGAGTTTGTTATCATGACATTGGTTGGTGTTTAATTAGCAATAATCGACTCTTACTCAAGTGTTATGCCACTCTTGGTTGTTTAGGGTCTTAATAGAAAAGCATGCTATTAGGTGAATGATTTATGGTGTTGTAAATCACATTCATTTGTGTTCGTTTGAGCTATTCCGTTATGAATTCTTTTATTGTGTCATTTCTTGAGTTGTGAAAGTAGTTCTTGTATCTATTACCATCATAGATATTGGCTACGACATGCGGGGTTACTAGATTTTTGAGGGTATCAAGATCTTACTACTAGCTTATGCGGCACACGGGGTATAGGACCATGGGTTGTCGAAAAATATTTATATATATCTAAAAGGGCATTGTAATGATGTGAAGGCATCTAAAAAACTGATTACACCCTAAATAGTGGAACAGAGGTGATGTGATTTACTTTTATAGTCAACTGGCCCTAGATTATTACTGATTAGCCGTGTGTCAGTTTCACATTGTTTAACTAAAGTATCTTTTAGCATGATTCTTTTTTTAGCTTTTGTTGCTATTATTATGCTTTCAGATACTTTTTGTATATTTAGAAATGTGGATAAATGTCTCTTAGCGTTACTATCAATATTACTGTACTCACCGTCCTTTTTATGATGGTGGGTGCAGATACTTCGAGTAGCAAACCAAGGAAGTAGAAGATTGGCGATTAGTTTTGAGCCATCAGAGGATAGTTTTTGCTACTTTATTAGGTGATCATTTTTTATCTATTACTTACGTCTTTTTGTATAACTTTAGGTTGTATATTAGGATGAGAGTATAAACTTCCCTACTGTGTCATGTATTATTTCGATTTGTTTTATATGATCACTATTTGCCTGATTTCCATAATAGGTGTTTCCTTAAAAATGTTTATGCTAATTTTATGAAGTTTTCAGCTGATAATGAAGATAATATTAATATAACTTCTTAATGAACTTTATAAATTATTACTAACAACTAATGGATATATATATGTTGATGGTGTGTAATGAAATGAAAAAGTTGACTAATATGTAGTTAAGTCTTATATAGCTTGGGTTAAGGTTTAATGATGAGATTAGGCCAAGCGGTACCCAATTTGGAGAATCAGGCTGTCACATCGGGACATTCCTAGATGTGAAAATTCTACAAAAGTAGATCTCATGTATATATCTGGTGACAAACAGTGTAAAGAAGTGTCATTTACATGTATCAAACGTCTCACGACAAAAAATGAACCCTTATGTAAGCATAAATATAAGCATATATCATATGCATGTTCCAAAATAAAAAACATAAACCTATTATAGTAATACAGAAGAGCTGACTTTGAGGGAAGTTCATAGGAAGTCACCGATCACAAGTTCCTTGCCCCTGCTACTAGAGGGACTTGCAATTGTCAACAAAAGTGTAATAAATTCTAGTAAGTAAATCTAACAGAAGTTCAATATTATTTCTCAAGATAAACAATAAAAAAGTCTATAAATTATGTTGGAAAGAAATAAAGTGTAGAGGAAGAATAGTAAAATGCATGATAGACATACTACAATGGTCGATGGCAGGGACCAAGTGACCCAAAAATAAAGGATAGTAAGTGGTTCTGACACTCTACACATGGGCTCAAAGCCACTTAAAACGTGTAAATGTCTAACACTAGTGCGGCAGGCCAAAGCCACTTTGACCACATCTAATATGTTAGGCATTGTCGGCTCATTTGTGCCACAATCCGAAAAAACTCTAAATGGAGCTATAGACTAAACCGAATGCTCAACCACAATGGAACTCGAATACCCGAGAGGAGTCAAAAAACATAGCGGATACTCACTCAGAGGATTTAGACTTGTCGAGAAGCCATGGAGCTAGTCGACTGCTCAACCTGTGAGTGGGCAATGACTAGACTTAACCACTTAGACCCTAGCTCACTCGGTAGGGAAGTAGAGTCTAATAATAACAATTATTTCATCAAATATGGAAATGAAGTGAAAATAATTAATATTGAGTTTCTTACTAGTTTACTTACCTCAAAAGCTACAAATTTCACGCGAATCACAGCTCCCACACACCTCAAACTATGTGCCCAATACCCAACACTAGTCTCACAGGATCCTAGTATCAATTCACAATCAATTAGGTATGTTTGAGCCTATTTTATATAATTTAAAATTCTAAATTCTAAAATAACTCAAAATAGGGAAGTTATAGTGGTTACACGTTTTTTGAGAAGAATCTCGATGTAAAAATCCCCGAAAAACCTCCAAACTCGATTTCTTGCCATTTTCCTTATTTTCCTTGTTTTTCCTAATTCTTTTTCTATTTTTCCTAAATTTCTTTTAATCTTATGTTATTTTTTTAATATATACATTTAATTAAAATGGTGGTTTGGGCCTCCTGAAAAGGCCCGGGAAGAATCAAGTCCAGTTCAGGCCCTGTTGACGAGACTTAAGCTCGACTCGACTTAACAAGCAGGGATCGCACCCACGAGCGTGCAATCCCTCATTCCCCTCATCTTTCGTTTTGCACATGCAAACGAAAGAGATGAGTTTAACAAAGACGTTTCCACTTTTTATTTATATATTTTTCTTTTTTTTCTTTCATTCTTTCTTGTTTTCTTCCTTCAAAATAATCAACAACATTATTTTTTTTTTCTTTTAATTAACCTTACTAAAACTCAACTCTATAAAATAAAACTATCAACAATGACTTAATCAAATTTACCATATATTTAACCCATAAAAAATCAAATAAAATTAAGGGTTAACTTACTTAGCTTAATCAAGATCTTCAAATAGAAATTGACCTTTCTTCTTCCTCACCACTACCTATACACCACCTCTAACTTAAATCAAACTCTTACAATCCATTTCTCTATTTATACTCTCATTAGGTGGATGAATCACCACCACATAATTCTTCTTTGTTTAATTTTCATTAAATTTGTTCTTATCTCTCCTAACACCACCAAAATGTGACACCTCATAATTCTAATTTAATTTTGGTGAAATTCTCATTTATGAAATAACCAAAATACTCCTAATGAATTAACTTTAACTTAGGTATTTCAATTAATTAATTTCATTATATCTAACTTAAATCGATGTCGTCGACCCAAATGCCTATGTACATACACATATCGAGGTAGTTCTCGTTCGCAAAATCGATGATTAAATTTTATAAATTCATATTTACAAGTGCATATAACATATATACAAACATCACACTATAAAAAAATATTATATTTACATTAGTGTTGACGCTCGAGTTCTGACCGAGTTGCCACATAAGATTTGCCGCCACGTTACGGTCCCATTAGGTGAATGATTAGGATTAAATTTATTAGGGTCGTTTCAGTCTTCCCAACTAATATGAATTTCATCATCGAAATTGAAATATTCAAAATGAAATTACTTATCAAAATCAAAAGAAAAATGAGAAACTCTCACAAATATATGACTTTTGCTTTCAAGTCAATTCCTCATCTCTGTGATGCTACCACTTAACGAGGACTAACAGGATGTCCTTGTTTCTAAAACTCTATACCTTGCGGTCTAAAATCTGCATAAATTACTCGTCGTAAGAAATATCCCCTGCTAGGTCAGTTCGAGTCAAGTCCATTATTGGTCTATCTTTGTCTCTCGACTTGTCCAATCTTAGCATTGATATTTGGAACATTGGATGAACGTTTGTCAGCCGTTGTGGGAACTTAATCTTATGTGCAACCTTGCCAATTCTCTCTTGTGATTCCGAAAGTACCTATAAACCTCAACACGAGCTTTCATTTGATTCCGAACCATTTATGACCTTTCAGTGGTCAAACTTTTATATAGACGTAGTTTCCTACTTTATACTCTAACCCATCTTAGTACTTGTTAGCACATTTCTTCTATTTTTCTTGAGCTCCTCAAAGACGTTGACCTATCAATCATATCTTCTATGTATGATCTACCTAATCTATGGCTCAATTGCCGTTATATCCTTAGGCTTTGCCCAACATATTGGTGATCTACACGGCTATCATAGAGTGCCTCAAACGATACCATCCTAGTGCTAGCCCCAGAACTGTTGTTACAGGAAAATTCACATAAAGTCAGATATTCCTCCCATGTCCCACCGTACTCCAATAAGCATCCTGCGAGCATGTCCTCTAACACCAGAATTAGTCACTCTGAATGTCCATCAGTTTGGGGGAGGAACGTTGTACTATGCTGTAACCTCATGCCAACTGTGCTTGTATGTTGCTCTTCTATAACATTGACATGAACTGTGATTTTTTTTTGACACAATAGATAACGACACCCTGTGAAGTGATACTATCTTTCTTTCTTTCTTTCTCTTTCTCTCTCTCATAAAGGAAATTCAGCAGCTCGAACTTGTGTTTGGTAGAAACTAGTAAGAAATGTGCAGATTTAGTCAATATGTCTACAATCAACAAGATGCTATCATGCTTACACAGAGATCGAGTATGCTCCAACTTTCAATTAATATGGAAAATGGTTGTATTGTTCCTCTAGGCGTTCGATGCTTAGCCTTAACATGTTGGAAAATCCAACAACTCATAATATAATCTCCTATGTCCGCCTTCATCCTCCATCGGCAAAATAAATGTTTCCTATCCTGATATATCTTGGTTTTGCTCGGATGAAAGACATAACGTGATCGGTGAGCATCCTGAAGTATTTCTATATGTAACTTTGCCATTGATGGAATCCACAATCTTCCCCTATATTTCAAGCATGAGTCCATTGACTGACTCCACTGTGGATGATTTGAACTCTCCGCTAACTTATAGAATCTCTGGAATTGCTCATCGACATGCAGACCCTCTAAGACCCTCTGAATAGAGACAAGTTGAGTCATCATCTGTCTATAAATGTGCGCCTTTGTAATTGTTGGAATATCAACTTAACCTTTCATATATGCCGCCTTGAGGAGTGCAAACTCATGCGACATCTGAAAAATGACAACCTCTCGCATCTGATCTCTTATGGTTCAATGCGTCTGCCACTACATTTGCCTTCTCCGGATGGTACTCTAAGGAGAAGTCATAATCTTTAAGGAACTATAGCCATCTGCACTGTCTCATATTCAGGTCTTTCAGTAGAAAGAGATATTTTGAGATTTTATAATAAGTTAATAAAGTAAATCTTTCACCACAAGTAGTTCCTCCGAATCTTTAGAGCAAATACCACTGCCGCCAACTCTAAGTCATGCATCGAGTAGTTCTTCTCATGAATTCTTAGCTGTTGAGATGCATAAGCAATCATACCGTTTCCTTGCATTAGAATATACCTTAATCTGACCTTTGATGCATCAATATTTATAACCACTCCTTTACTTGCATCTAGTTATACTAACGTTAGAGCTGTCGTCAATCTCTACTTTAGTATTGTGAAGGTGTGATTACATTTTTCATCCCATTCAGTCTCGACATCCTTCTGAGTTAATCCTTATCATCGGTGTCACAATCTCAGAGAAGTTGCTCGCGAATCTACCCCTATAGACCTTGAAGACTTAAAATATCTATCATTGACTATGGGGTTCGCCAGTCCATTACTGCTTAGACTTTCAAAGGATCTACTGATATTCCATTAACTCCAACTACATGCCTAAAAATTTGACCTCTAACAATAAGAACTCATACTTGCTAAACTTAGCATAAATTCAGTGTTCTCTCAATGTCTATAAAACTATCATGAGACTACTTGCGTTATCCTCACAAGTCCTGGGGTAGATCAAAATATCATCTATAAATACAATCACGAAATAGTCCAAGTACTATCTCAATACATGGTGCATCGAGTCCATCTAAACCGCCTTTGTGTTCGTCAGCCCTAATGGCATGACAACAAACTCGTAATGACCAAATATGTATTGAAGGCAGTCTTCTCTTTGTCCTCATCCCTGATCTTGAGCTAGTGGTATTGTTCCCTAAAGTCAATCTTGGAAAACCATATTTCACCCCTCAACTAATCAAACATGTCATATATTTGGGGAAGTGGATACTTATTTTCGATCATAACACGGTTCAATTTCCTATACTCGATGCAAAGTCTCAAACTTCTATTTTTTTCCTCACAAATAGTACTAGAGTGCCTCATAAGGGCAAGTTTGGATGAATAAACCATAAATTCATTAAATCATTAAGTTGGGTCCTCAACTCCTCTAACTTTTTTGGTGCCATTTTGTATAGAGGTATTGAAATCGGCTTTTCCCCAAGGACTAAGTCAATAGTAAAATTGATCTTTCATGGTGGCGGTAATCCCGATAAAAACGTGGGAAACATATATGGGAACTCGTACACTATTGGAACCTCCTTAATATTGGCCACTGATTTCTATTCTGTACTCAAAATACTTGCAAATGTCTCCATATCCAAGCTCGTAGCCACTCTACCCTAATACTTTAAAGTTATATCAAATCACCATGAAAATTGAACTTTAGCTGCTCACGAATTTGGAATGTGACTGTCTTACTGAAGTAACCCAACAGAGCATGATATGCTACTAGCCAGTCCATCTCCAGTAACATGTCAAACTCTATAAACTCTAATACTTAAGGTCTATAGGCATCTTATATCCCTCTATCTCGACGACACAACCTCACTTACCATATTAGGGTAAACCTTATCCCCAATAACCATGTTGAGGATCGAGTGGGTGCTAAGCCTTATAGGTTTCAACCCTATATCATCCACCATCCATCCAAAAATAAAGGACACAGTAGGACTAGAATCAATCAAAGTGTATATCACATGATGACACGAATATAAATTATATCCTTTATAAGCTGTTGTGCGCTTGTAGGTTCGCTGGAGCCACAACGTATAGTCTCTATTGCGGTTGCCGCTGCTGCTAGCTCTACTACGCGCTAATGAGTTGTAGACAATTGGTTTCAATATGACTATCTTGTCTGCACTCAAAACATAGTTTTGGTCCCCGCTGCCCAAATTATTTGCTCCGCTATTGACCTGACCTCTGGTCTTGTCGTCTAAACCTTTAGCCCTGGTGGCCACCACCTCTACACCTAGTCCTACTGTTAGTATCCCTAAACTTTTGCCCATAACTAAGAAGCCCGTGTTGCCTGTGGCGGTCTGCCTGTTTAACTTTGCATCAAAGTAGGTGCAGCTGCATAAACTAGATGTGGTGTAATAGACCCTACACTCTACTCTCTCTCGAGCCTCTAATAGTTCCTCTTCATCTTCTAATCTCTACCGTGACCTTACTAAATCTCTGCTTTGAACTTTAACCAATCAGTGTCTCGACTGGTCGCAGGGTGCCTGTTGGGTTTTTGGGTTCATATGCAGCGAAAAATTCATATCAATTTTGAAAAACCCCAACATGATCGAAAAATAAGTTCCATTAAACAAGATCTATAAGAGTAAACCATTCCTTTTTATGTGATTTCCTTCTCTAATTGTTCGATTTCCAAGATGTTCAAGTGCACATCCTCTATCAGAAATCAACATATGAACCTTGACCACAATTTGGAGTGCTAGCCCCAAGAGAGATTGAAAACGTTTATTCTTTCTCTCCTAAAGTCTAGAGAACTCGAAAATACTAAAAATGAAAATCTTATTTGTTTGTAGCGTTTCAACCTCTATTTATATGTGTAGATAATCTCACTTATAAAATCTATTCGTAATATAACTATTATATTTAGCTAGTTCAAGTAAACTACACATACACCCCTATTAATAAGTTATCATATAACAAATCATAAAGAATTTTATGTCATGAATTTTATCATATAAAATTCATTACTTTGGACCAATTGAAATTGCGCAAAGCCATTCTTTATGTGCGACCTAATAGGTTCATGCGACTTGGTAGTGAACCAAAAACCATTTTGGTACACAAGTCATAAACAATCTCTTATAAGGCGTTATGACTACCCAAGCAGCATGAATATCAAAATTGATACAATCTAATGAATAGCATATATCATATCCTTTTGTCGTGCGATATCCTTTGATTAAACGTAAGGCATGGAAAAGTCACCCTTCATGTTCAATCTTACTAGTCTTGATATTTAGGTAGACTGAAAACACCCAAATGACATTGATCATATCAATTCACTTGGACTTGACCATTTAACAATCTAACATATCGAGGGGTCCACTGATATCTCTCTCTATACAAGATGGACAACTTTTATCTTGATTACACACCTTCACATATTATTCAAATGGTAACCAATCTAAATCTTTATAATTGCCCATTAAAGATAACGTTTGATTGTGTCAAATTACCATGCTCATAATATCAAAGTCCATGGTAATATCAAGTTGAAGGACTAAATGATATAGCTATCATGAGTAACACCTATGACGTAATCTATGTGGTGTTCTAATAACGGGTCGATCCAGTACCTTATTCTCTAGTAAGTATAATGACGACCAAAAACCTAAAAAACCTGTTAGGGACAAATTAGTAATTACGTAAAACTTAATATAAACAAGATAAAAACAAAAACTTTAGCCACCACTATTAATTTACAAAACCTTAGATAAAATAAGGGTGAAAGAGCAAGAAGAGGGATATCTAGGAGGGTTAATAGAAATCAAGGCAAAAGAATCCACAAAGAAGGTAATCACCATCCCCCTCTTTTTCTTTAAGTCTTTTTGTGTTATTTTTAAAACTAAAAGTAAATTGAATGGGGAAGAAGACTAAAAGGGTGACGGTGCCGTGGTGGCACCACCGATGGGGGTGGCGACGACATCATAGCTGCTGCTAACAACAATAGGTGGGGCTCCACTGAGGAGCCCCACCACTGTGAGGAAGAACATGCGACGGCTGCCGGAGCAGTGACTGGCCGGAGTGTTCTTGCACCTCTAGTCAGTCGTGGTTAACGTCTTTGACTAGTGGTGTTGTGCTGGGACGTCCCTAGCCAGGGGCTGGGGGAAGGGGAGCAGTTGCTCCCCGAGGTTGATCGAACCGGTCAACCGAAGGTAAACCAGTCTATGTTCGGTCAACTCCTCTTAGGAGGGGAGGGGGTTGACAGTGTTAACTAGAGGCTTTCTTGGCCCTTGGTCAACAAAAGAGGGACCAAATTGGTCCTTGCAGTGAAATTAAAGGTCAAATGGGACCTTGCCCTATCTTTGACGCATACCGACACCTTGACGAGGGAGCCGAACGACACGAAACATGTGGAACCCAAACTAGTGGACACAAAAGACCACTAAATGGAAGGTTTACTTAACTTTAAATTAAAGCATTTATTTATGAGATGTGTTATGGATTGTATAATGTTGTGCAAATGTTCACGTTGAGCCCCGGGATTACCAGTAATTGTTATAGGCATCATGGTGAGTCGAGGTAAGTGGGAAGCTTCGCTCATGTGTCAAATATGGTTTGAATATTATAAAATTGGAAATATCACATTCATATCAAAAGAGTTGGGATTTGGTTGCATTTAGTCAATGGTATGAATATGCTTATCTATGGAATGTATGTGACATGATCAAGAATATGCTTTTCTATGGATGTATGTTACATGAACACTTGTCTTATTTGATCAAAATCGGTGATGTGCTAGTATGCTCATAAAAACAAAATGGTCCACACCTCAAGTAGTGGTGGCGTGGCGGTGCGCCCACCAAAAAAGAGTGGTCCGCGCCACAAATTGCAGTAGTGTGGCTATGATCCCACCAAAAAGAGAGTGGTTCGACCGTTAAATATCAAGTTCATAAGCAATCACAATCGGTGATGACTTGGAAACACTTATTATTGATTTGATGGAACTAAGTGGAGGTCACAACGGCCATTGGGACCACCAATGGTTCACATTACCTCGAGGGTGAGTGTTTCGGTCACTGGATTCATACCATTAGCTAAAATGCATTGTATGGAACAATGACTTATATTTATTACCAGTTCTCATGGTATATCTCTTGTTGGACCCCGTTGCATGAATAAATGGAATTTATTTATGAATTACAAATTCTCTTTCATGATGTGATTTTAAAAGAATGCTCACTATCTTGCTTATTCAATTATGAATCTATCTTTAAGTTATACTGGACTTGGAAATTTTTTACAACCCCTTTTACGAATAAGAATCATGTCTTCATTTCATTTCATTAAATATTTTACAATTCGGTTTACTACTTCATGTGTCGAATTGTTTTATTCTATAGGTAATATTTGCATCTTTAGTGTTTAAGCGAGTCTTCTCTCTTATTGAGCTTCGTTGGTTCTCTAGCTCACCCTACTCGCTCTCTAAGTACATCCACATCTGCATTAGTTCGTGACAAAGGAAAAGCACCTGCTTGAAGTCTTTCCTTGCATTGTAAGCAATTGCATTCTCCTATTATCTATTTATTTGTTATTGAGAACAATAAATTTGGGTTGTAACTTAAAGTCGGTTATTTAGGTAGTTTGGAGCCATTCTTATCTATTTTTGGACTATTTGGAAGCTTTTTGGTAGTATTGGACGCTTTTTGTGATGATTGAACCTACTTAGACTTTTGAACACTTATCACTTTAATGATATAATTTATGAAATTATAGTTTTGATTTCACTTTCGCATTTATTATTCCATATTGTTAGTACGATATTCCGCAGGTTGAAATATGTGTGCTAGACTGTTATTCGGGCCTGGTAGAGGTATTGGACTTGAGTAATGGCATGGGCCGGGTGACTCGACCCTAGTTCAGGTAAGGGTCATTTCAAGTGCTCATAATCTTGATTCGTATCCCTATATGTATGATCATGACATGACCATCAATCAAGAATAACATTAGTCTTAATTTATTATAGTTTCTAGTATAATGACCAATTTGGGACATTTAGGATATTTTAATAAATACCCATGAAACTTACTATAAGGTAAACATGTAATCACTTATAATAAAACAACAAATGAAAGCCTCAATTTTATTAACTAAAGTCATAAGATTAAAAATGTTTGTAGATTGACCTAGGGCACATGCCCGCGCAACGCCATCCTTGCGATGCGTGATAAGATAAGCATTCTTAGTCAAGCTGCATCTCCATCAGAAAACTGTGCCCTCGATGGCATGAAACAACCCCTCAAAGAAGACGTGGACCTAGTCTTTATCAATGTTTGCTACTCCATCAGCAAACTGCAATACTGTTGAAATCTCCCCATATACTAAATCACAGACTCTTACGGCTTTTGTCAGATATGCATGAATTTTGACCTCTTAGCGATCCACACTAAGGACGGGAAGAACTTCTAGTTGAACATTCTCTTGAAGTCCTTCCATGTCTGCGACTCTCCTTAAGCGGCCACTAGGTTAGTCTACCAGGTGTCTGCATCTCCTTAGAAGGAAAAAGTTACCAACCCAAGCCTCTTGCTATCCTCTAGCATTAAAAGTCTCTAGATTTTCTCGTAACTCCTGATGAATTTCTCTTCCTCCAATACATCAGAATCCCCGCTGAACTTCTTTGATCTATACCTCTCGTACTCCCTAGTCTGTTTGGCCTCATGAGTCAAATCAAAGCCAATGTCTCTCTTAGTCATTGCTAAACTATTGGTGCTACTATTTTGGGTAGTACGAGAACTATTAGGGTAATTGGTGCTGCACGTACAATAGATTGTGACGGAGTCACCTGAGGTGAGGGGCACTCGCATCATGTGTGGAAGCCACTATAAGTGTCGAGGGTGGCAGCAACTATCCCTTTAGAATAGTTAAAATCTTATCCTGACGTCTATCTTGTGAAGCAACCTACTGTGTCAATGCCTTAACGTCTGATGGATCAATAGGGCTTAGACCTGTAGCTCCACTCTAATCATCGATGTCCTGTTGATCTACGATTGCAATCTATAAAGGCAAATAACAAGGTTCAACATGTTTTTATAACTATCGATAATATGAGATAATACATATTAGTAAATTAACATGTGTAATTCAAACTTATTTTACCTAACTCTTTTCACTTCCCAACTAATATCCTAAGTTAAGATCATTGGTTTTCCACTCTAAGTCTAGTTGTGTCCTAACTATAAATTTGCATTTTAACTGAGTTGTGGGTTACATAAAGTTAAGGTATAAATGAACGCTTTGATACTAATTGTGACGACCCTGACCTACAAACTAGGCCCTGCCAGGCCTAAACCTACGTGGACACGAGTTAACTCCCGCAGAGTCATAACAAGCCTAGTTAGCCTCTAATCCAAGTCATTCAATCATCAGTTGCTTATTAGGTCTGTTATTTAGTTTAACAAGTCTTAATGTTTACGCAACGGAATTTAAAAACATTTGAATGCAACTAAATTAAGTAAATGATAGTTGGGGCATTCCTACATGTGAAAATCCTGCAAAAGTAAATCTCATATATATATATATATATATATATCTGGTGACGAACAATGTAAAGAAATGTCATATATATGTATCAAACGTTCTCACAACCCAAAATGAACCCCAAGGTAACCAAAAAATATAAGTATATATATGTATATCCAATGTACAGTCCAAAATATCAAAGTAAATCTAGTGTAGTAACAAAGAGGAGCTTACACAGAGGGAATCTCAATGGAAGTCATTGATCACAAGCTTCTTGCCCTTCTACTAGAGGGACCTGCAATTTTCACCAAAAGTGGAGACGAATCCGGTGAGTAAATCTAAAAGAAGTTCAACATTATTACTTATGTTAAAGAATAAAAAAGTCCATAAATCATGTTAAAAAGAAATAAAATGTTGAGAAAGAATAGTAAAACACATGATAAACATAATATAATGGTCAACGGTAGGGACCAAGTGAGCCGTAAGAAAAGGATAGGGAGTAACTAGTCCTGACACTTTACACGTAGGCTCAAAGCCACTTAAAACGTGTAAATATCCAACACTAGTGTGGCAGGTCAAAGCTGCTTCGATCGTATGTAATCCGTTCGACACTGTCGCCACATTTGAGCCGCAATCCGAGAAAATTTCTAAAGGGAGCCACCATCTTAATCGAATGCTTAACCATAATAAGACATGAATTCCTTAGAGGAGCCATGACATATGGTGGACGCTCACTCAAAGTATTCAGGCCTGCTAGGAAACCATGAGAGCTAGTCGGCTGCTCAACTCGAGAGTGGACAACGACTATACCCAACCGCTTAGACACTAAGTCACTCAGTAAGGAAGTAGAGTCCAATAATAGCAATCATTTCATCAAATAAAGCAATAAAGCAAAAATAATTAATATTGAATTTCTTATTGGTTTACTTACCTCACAAGCTACAAATATCACACTTATCACGGCTCCCACACTCCTCAAATCACATACTCGATACTCGACACTAGTCTCATAGGCTCAAATTGTATCAATTTATAATGAATTAGGTGTGTTTGAGCCTATTTGATATAACTTAAATTTTAAAATTCCAAAATAATTTCAAATAAGGAAGTTATAGTAGTGACACGTTTTTCGAGAAAAATCTCGATGTAAAAATCCTTAATAAACCTTCAAACTCACTTTCCTACCATTTTTCTCATTTTACTCGTTTTTTCTAATTTTTCCCCTATCCTAATTTTTTTTGAATTTTTCGTTATTTTTTATTTTTATTAATTAACATATAAAATTTAAAAAGTATTTTTTTTATTAAAATAGGGGTTTGGGCCCCTTGAACCGGGTTTGGTTTAGCCCTTGTTGGGCGGGCTTAAGCTCAGCCTGGCTCGCTAGGCTAGGCCTGAGCTAGCCCGGCCCAACATGCATGGATCCATGCACAAGCGTGCCATCCCTTCCTCCTCCCTTTT
This sequence comes from Stephania yunnanensis, assembly GCA_039657365.1. Classification (NCBI taxonomy): domain Eukaryota; kingdom Viridiplantae; phylum Streptophyta; class Magnoliopsida; order Ranunculales; family Menispermaceae; genus Stephania; species Stephania yunnanensis. The sequence continues at coordinate 23,646,878 of CM077583.1, forward strand.
TCGTTTTGTATATGCAAATGAAATAGGGGAGTTTAACACATTCCTTTCTTTTTTTTATTTATATTTTTTTCTTTTGTTCCTTTTTTTTCTTTCTTTCCTCATTTCTTTCCTTGTTCTTTCTTTCTCATTTTTTTTCTTTCTTTTTCCTTTTCTTCTTTCAAAATAATTAACAACAATTTTTTTTCCTTTTTATCAACCAAACTGAAACTCAACTCTATAAAATGAGACTTTCAACAATGAATTAATCAAATCTAGTATATATTAACCCATAAACATCAAAATTAAATAAAATTAAAGGTTAACTTTCTTGGCTTAATCAAGATCTTTAAATAGAAATTGATCTTTCTTATTCCTCACCACCACCACTACACCACCTCTATCTTAAATCAAACTCGTACTCTCCAATCTCTTTTTATACTCTCATTAGTTAGGTGAACCACCATCATTTAATTTTTCTTTGTTTAAGTTTTATTAAATTTGTTCTTTTCTCTCTATACACCACTAAAATGTGACGCCCTATAAGTTCAAGTTGATTTTTGTGAAATTCCCATTTATGAAATAACCAAAATACTCTTAATGACTTAACTTAGGTATTTCAATTAATTAATCTCATTATACCTAAATTAAATTGATGTCGCCGACTAACCCAAATGCCCGTGTATGCACACAACTCAAGGTAGTTCTCATTCGCAAAATCAATGATTAAATTATATAAATTTATGCTTACAAGCGTATACAATATATATACAAGCATCACATAATAATAAAATATTATATTTACCTCGGTGTCGATGCCTAAATTCTGATTGAGTTTCCACGTAGGATTTGTCGCCACGTCATGGTTCAATTAAGTGAATGATTAATATTAGATTTATTAGGTCATTACATGCCATGACCACCAAGAAAAATGAATGATTACGGAGTTTTGTAAGCAAGACCAAGTTCTGATGATAAGTCTAGAGTAAGTTTTTTTCTCAGATAGAACCATCACCGATGAATTCATTGCGGGCATTAAGAAAGTGCCAGGATATGTTGATTCCAAAAAAAAGGAGACATATGAGGAAATGGAATGAGGTTTATGAAAAACCCTTCAAATAAAAGATTAAGCTTAAGTGATTATAACTAAGTTAAGTGAAGTATATGTTTTTATTCTAACAAATGTATATGAAATGATGATTATTGGTTAATAAAAGTTCTTATCGACTTTGATTGTGGTGATATTTAAGTATTTTTTGAAAATGAGATTGATTTAGTGATTTTTTTATCTTGAGATTTTGTATTAGCTGTCATAAGCTTGATGCTTGTTAGTGGAGATTGAGAAAACCTATATAGTGCCTTGACCTTGTTGATTGGTTTAACTTTGAATTATGAGATATATTACACAATTAGGAGGTTGAATTGTCGAATAAAGGTGTTGTTCTTTAATTCTTTCTATTGTATCACGATTCTTATTTTTACGAAGGTAATATGTTTTTATTTAAATTTTGAGAATAAAAGTATATAATTATAAAACTAAAACGAAGGAACAAAAGAGAATATGATTGAGAGTATTCCTTTTCTCGTAACAAAAAAGTGCCGAGTTTGGGGGTATTTGTGAAGTCAATAATTATGCATGTGTTATAGCTTATTTTAGGATGGTTTTAGATGTAAAAGACTATATTTCATGGGGTTTTCTCTTGTTTTTGTTATTTAAGCTGATACATGGAATATAAGAAGAAACAGAGTAAAAAGGGAAGATTATGAAGGAATTAATTAAGTGGAAAGAGTATGAAATGAATCCACAACAAGGAATCAATGAAGAACTAGAATTCGAAACCACCGATTCTCCAGCAATTCCTATTGTTAGAGCCTAGTTTACTGTGTTTGGGTCAGTCTATCCTTGTTGGCAATATATTGTCAAAACAAAAGATAAATTAGTTAGGTAAATGGTGCAATGAAGATGGAAGCCTAACTCAACAATATGTCCGAGTGTAAATACAACTCAAAGATATACTATTATGCAAATTATAGTGAACATTCTAATATTAAGGTCAAAGTCGAAGACGAATACAAAACTAAAGTCGAACTAGGAATTGAATAAAATTTGGATACTGAAATAGAGCAATTGTCAGTATTTGTCTACAATGTTGAAAAAGCTCGATACAGTGAAAATTGAACTTCGAGATGGATTACAACTATAAATTTGAGAGAAAAGTGCATAAACTACTGAAGAACTTTATGGAAATGATGAGTTAAGATTCTTGAAGGAATAGAAGACTTAGTTGTTGAACGTTAGATGATTCTAACATAATTTGGATTGAGGAGGTTTTCTGAGTTGTATTTTATTTAGGATTGAATTCATAGATATAGTAGATAGACTAAGTCTATAAATACTCAAGATCACCATTATGTGAGTCATCAATCATTACTTGAGTTTTGTGAGAACGAGATATCATTAGATTGTTGTAGACATAATCAAATTGATTAATTGATCATTTAGGCTGAGCCTACACATAGGAATACATTAAATTCTTATTTAATATAGATGTGTGTTTAATAGTTCATCACTGATTCATTAATCTCCTTGGTTCCTCTGGTTTCTAAAACTTTAACAGTGGTATCAGAGTTTTGTCATTTCATTATTTCTACAAGTGTAGAAGAGTGAGATTCTGGAGAGTTTTATCACCATGAGATTGATTGGTGAGTTGTAACGAAAACAAACTAGTGAAAGGCATGAAGATGGATCGATAACCCGACCGTTATTGGTAGAAGGAACTAATTTTGTCTACTAGAAGGTTTAGAAGGTTCACTATTTATACCATTGATGAAATTGCAAAAGAATTGCTGGAAAGAGAATGCACTGCTATAACACAACCAGATGTGGATGGTAAATCTATTCCAAGACTTGCATCTCTATGGACCGACACCGAGAAGAAGGATAAGGTTGCTAATCATAAGGCAATCAATTCTATCTTCAGTGCGGTTGATGCCTAACGCTTCAAATTGATTGCAAATTGCACTACCGCAAAGCAAACATGAGATGTTCTAAAGAAAATATTTAAAAGTAAATTCTTTTTCAAAACTCTCAAGTTACAACAATTAAGTTTTGTACTTGATCATCTTGAGATGAAAGATGAAGCATATATTGCCTCTTTCAATGGTTATTTATGAGATATTGCTAATTATGTTTTTTGACTTAGAGAAAAGTATACTAACTAGCAGTTAGTATGATGTGCTCTTCGTGCTCTTCCTTCTTGATATGACTCAAAGATTATTGCAATCAAATAGTGTCGTGATATTACTAAGATGTCTCTTGATGAATTAATGTGTTCTCTGCAAACATATGAGATGCATATGTTTAAAAAGCCTAGTTCTTCTTAGAATGCTTATCATATTGAGACTATTGTCTCTAATGACTCTATTGGGAGATGATTTTGTTATGATGGGAAATAAGTATTCAACATTTCTCAAAAGCATAAGAGAAACTTTGCTTGAACTAATTGTAATATCGGTAATGACTGTAATAAGCCTTCTACTGATGATAAGAAGAAATATGCTAAGAATAAACTCGGTGGCATTAAGTATCATGAGTGTGGAGGAGTTGGACATATTCAGATTGAATGTCCTACGTACAAGAAAAAGAAGTCTTTGAATGTCTCTTGGAGCGATGATGAATCAGAAGACAATGATAAAGAGTCGAATGATTCTACCAATGCACTCGTAATTATATTAACAGAGTCAAATACGATTGATACTTATCCATTTGTTGTTGATGTTTCTGAACTTGATTCCTTAGTATCTGACATGGAAAAGAGTAAGGAAAAGGCCAATGATATATGTGCTACTTTTAGTGATGAGGATTCTGCAAAGGGTCTTCAAGTTTCTAATGATCTATTGTTCATTGAATGTACATATCCTTATGATCAAAATTTTGACTTGAAGATGAAATTGTTTTTTTTATATCAAATTGGATTATAATAATCTTGAAAGAGAACACATGACTTTTCATACACTATTAAAAGAGCGCGAGGTTGAAATCTCTATATTGAAAAAATCTCGATTCTAAAGCTTTTACTATACAGTTGCATTCAAGTTCTCAAAAATTAAACAAAATGCTGCAAACTGGTCAATCATCACAAGTTAAACATGGTCTTGCCTATACTAAGGGATCATCAAATACTCATACTGTCTTTGTTAAAGGCAATCAAATCAATGAGGTTTAATCAAATAAGACTCAAGTTGATACATCAAAGGCAAAGAAGATTATGTCACAGAAAGTTGTTGAAGAGCAAAGAAAAGGAGACTGCTGCTATTGACAACATCCCTAATCCTACATGTCATTATCATGTGATTATTGGTCATATTCGACCATGATGCTATCCGATGTTTGAAGATCTAAGTACACTTCAGAAGAAGAAAACATCGAAGAAGGTTTGTAGAGTTAAATCTTATAAGGTAATGACAGTGCATCTGCAAATCTCAATGAGTACGACTGAGTTATGGTATTTGGATAATGAATGTTCCAAACACATGAATTGTAACAAAAGATTTCTTAAAAGTTATGAATCATTTTAGGAAGGTCCTGCTACATTTGGTGATGGAAAAAGGTAAGGTTATTGACAAAGTAGCTTTTAATGTTGTGGGACTGCTTAATTTTAAAGGAGTTCTATATGTTGATGGGTTGAAATCTAACTTGATTAGTATAAGTCAATTGTGTGATCATGAACTATTTGTGAACTTCACTAAAGATCATTGTTAAATAATCAATGAAGAAAAATAAAACATTATGTATAGGATCCGGGCATCAAACAATTGCTATTTGCGGCTTCAACATTCTGTATCGCCTCACAAGCCGCAAGTTATGTGCAACTCTACTTCTCTAACTAATACGGAGCTTTAGCATATAAGGCTAGGTCATTTTAATTTCAAGTAATTTCAGAAATCTCTTTCTCATGATGTTTTAAGAGGTGTTCCTAAACTATTCGCTAAGCTTGATTCTATTTGTGAGCCATGTCAAAAGGGTAAACAATGTTCTATTTCACATGCTGACCTCAATGACATACTGACCTTATATGTGTTAGAATTTCTACACATGGAATTGTTTGGTTCAATGCAAGTCGAAAGTCTTGGCAGAAGTAAGTATGTTTTTATCATTATTAATGACTACTTGAGATTTACATGGATTCGTTTTCTCCATAATAAAGCAGAAAAGTTTGATGAGTTTAAGAAGTTAACTATTCGACTTCTGAATGAGGAAAGTGATAAGGATTTATCCATTGATCAAATTCATAGTGATCAGGGAAAAGAGTTTGAAAATCGACAATTTACTAGTTACTATGCTGAATTTGGGATTATGCATGAATTTTTTGCTCCAAATACACCACAATGGTGTTGTTGAAAGAAAAAATTTCATAATTCAGGAGATACTATTTGAGAACAATCCGCCTATGAGTCTTTGGAGGGAAGTAGTAAATACTGCTACCTATATATTCAATATAGTTTCTTTCAGGCCAATGATTATAAAAACCTCATTTGAAATATGAAAAAGTAGAAACCCATCTTTCAAACATCTTCATGTTTTACTCAATACTTGCTTCATATTGAATGATAGAGATTACCTAGGAAAGTTTGATTCTAAAAGTGATATTAGAATTTTTATTGGATATTTTAAGAATAATAAAGCTTATAGAGTCTACAATAAGCGAACTATGACTATGATGGAATCTATTAAGGTTATGGTTGATGATTATGCAAGAATAGAACAATTATTCTTTCAAAAGGATGATGATGATGAGGTACCAACACTAATTAGCCCAATACCTATTACTCATCTTACTACTAAACCATCTGATTTAGATATCACTACTCTATCTGATGATGAAGATGATAATGATCCAAAATCACCACTACTACAATACCTGGTTTTATATATGGTGCTCCGTAGTCATGCATGCTGAAAGATATTCCAATTGAGAAAATAATTTGCTCAATAAATGATCCAATGGAAAATAAAGATATTCCTCTTATTGGCCATAAGAATATGATTCATTTTGCATGTTTTACACCTCTAATTGAGCATAAAAATTTCAAGGAGGCTTTAATGGATGGATATTGGGTGAACGCTATGCAAGAGGAACTCAATGAGTTTGTTAGACAGGATGTGTGGGAGCTTGTTCCATGACTACTAATGTGAGTATCAATGGTACTAAATGTATATTTCGTGACAAGACATATGAGAATGGTGTTATTATCCCCAATAAATGTTGTTATCTACAATAAAGCGAGATTGGTTGCATAAGGATATACGCAAGTTAAAGGTATTGATTTTGATGAGACACTTGCTCCAGTTTTCAGATTGAAATCTATTCGTCTAGTGCGAGCCATTGCTTGTAACAAGGGTTTCATGTTAACAAATGGATATTAAAAAATGCTTTCCTAAATGGGTATTTTCAAGAAGCAATCTATGTTGCATAACCTAAAGGATTTGAGGCTCTTGATGAACCTAATGATGTCTGTCATCTTAAAAACTCACTTTATGGATAGAAGAGAGCACCACTGGCATGGTATGAAATGTTGAGTACCTATTTGCTACAAAAGAGTTGTAACAAAGGGTCTACTGATAAGACTTTATCTCTTAAAAGGCAAAACAAATAGTTTGTAGTTATGAAGATTTATGTCGATGATACTATATTTGGAGCAACATCTACAAAACTAGCTTCAAAGTTTGTTGATTTAATGAAGAAAGAATTTAAGATGAGCATGTTTGGAAATCTTACATACTTCTTGTATCTCGCAGATTACATAGTCTTAAGATAGTATATTCACATCTCATAATAAATATGTTAAATCTCTTGTTACATGTTTCAGATTGAACACTACTAAGTCTATTCAAATTCTTATGAGCTCTAGTGAGCAGATTAATAAGGATGACATAGGTGTTGATGTTAATCCTTCATTATACAGTGGCATGATTGGTAGTTTTTATATCTCACTATAAGTAGACCACATATTGCTTTCATTGTTGGGGTTTGTGCTCGTGATCATGCATGTCTAAATAGTCTCATCTGGTTGCTGTAAGAAAGATTTTGCGTTATGTGCACAGAACAACAGACTTTGGTATACTATTTACTAACGGAGGTGCCAATGACTTAATTAGGTATAGTGATTCTGATTGGGCTCGAAATATTAATTATTAAAAGAGTACTACAGGTGGATGTTACTACATGGGTTCTAATCTTGTTTCTTGGAATAGCAAGAAGCAAAACTACATTTCGCTATCTATTGCTGAAGCCAAATATATTGATGTTGGAAATTCTTGTACGCCGTTAATATGGATGCAACAAATGCTTAAATACTATGGTATTACTTTATCTTAATTCATTGTTTATTGTGATAATAAGAGTGCCAATGATATTTCAAAAAAAAAAAACCAGTTCAACACTCTACGACAAAACATATTGATATTCATCATCGTTATATTAGGGATCTAGTGGAAAAAAGATTAACTTGTATTCAATATGTTCCTACTGAAAGGAAGTTAGCTGATATATTTATAAAGGCTCTTAACACACAGACTTTTGAGAAGTTGCGCCTTGATATTGGTGTATGCCTCACTAGTAAGGGATCTCATTGCAACCTGGTAATTATGTGCATTCATGCATATATGACATTTCTTTGTGAGTTGCTTTCATATTCGACTAATAAACTGCCACTTGGAATTACCTACAACACGTGTCGTTCTTGTTAAGTCGGTTGTTAAAACAAGCCGTTATGAACTGGTTAAAGGGGAGTAAATTATGTGTTGTTAGACACAACCAATTAGTTCTTGGGGATTTAAGGAAGGTTTTTGTTATGATTTGGGTTAATCTTTGATGATTTTGTGATAATACCTTATTTTCACAATTCGGTATTCCCAATTCAAATTCTTCTATCTTGTTGTGACCTCATTTCCCTCTCTGCCATTTTTCATCTTTCTTGCTTCAAGTTATTGCAAGAATATCTCCACAATCTTTTTCAACCTCACATGGTGAATCTACTACAACTGCTGATCTTCTAACATTGTAGACAAAGAGCATTTACTATCATGTTCCTGTTTATAAACTCTACATTAGTATGCCGTCAAATCCTAGAACTAGTGCCGAGAGTACACAGAGGAAATCAGGGGCAGCTGTCCGATGATGATAATTAGTTAGGCACACTAGCTCTTATAAGAAAGCCAGATTGCCAAGGGAAAGAAGAAGGTTGGTAATGATGAGAAGGTTTCCTTTGATTGTTTAGAGAGGATTTTTGCTGAAGCTGAGGCCATCGACAAGGCCTTTGACTAGAAGAAGATCATTTTTATATCTCAATACTTTGTTGTGCTCGGTCCTTTTACTTTTGCTCACTTCCGATCATTTGAGTGTGCGGAGAAATTTAAAGATACGGTGAAGAAGAAGTACTTGTTTCATCAACTAATTAATGTGTCGCATTTTCATGAAACCGGACGTGAGAGGTTGTTAGTTCAGACTGTCGTACATGGGCTGGTGTCTCATGAAGATTCCTATAATGACTCCATTGTCAAAGAATTCTACAACATTCATCGTGACAATTTTGGAGATGCTTCTGTAGACAAGGTATTTGTTCGAGTTTCTATATTTTTTTGTTTTTGATCAATTATATGCTAGGACTTTCTGGATTGGAGACAACTATAAAATAGTTGGGTTTAACACTCAAGCTTGATAATACTGTCTCTTTGTTGATTGGAAGTGTTCTTACGAAGTGGACTTCTGACAATGCTCTTGGGCTTCATGCAACCAAGCTCATATGTAATGCTTACATGTTATGGAAGATCTTGACTACTAATGTTGTGACTACTACCCATTAGACTCATGTATTTAAGGAAAAAGTTTCACTGATGTATGCCCTTGCTTTGGGGAAGAAGTTCAACGTTGGGAAAGAGATATAAGACTGTCACGCCCACATCTTTGAATTTAGGAGCAAATTCATATTTTGAATAAATAAATAAATAAATATGATTTTGTGTATTAATATACCAAAATTATGTGTATTATTTACTAATAATAATATAATTTCTTGTTGAACAAGTAAGGGTAAATTAGTAAAAATCCAAATTGGATGGAGTTAACTAAGGATTTGGATGGTCCTAGAGCTAATGGGCACAAGAAAAGATAAAGGGTTAGGAGTTAGTCACTTAAACCCTAGATCTTGAGACACATATAAATACTAGTTACAACCTAAGTTGTAACCCTTTCGACATACCACACGTGGAGGTTGGGGCTTAGTGTAGAAAAGATGGAGTTGAAGTACTATAAAGCTACAACAATCTCCACAAGTTGGAAATCATTAAAATAAGGTAACTCTCGCAGCCTAACTTGTAAAGCTTGAATGGAATCGTTGATTGTGGGTGTGCGATCTCGGATTTGTGTTTAACCAAAGTTTTCATAATGGATTTGCAAGGTTTTCACACTTCTAATTGTGTTCTTGATTGTTCTAATAATTGTATATCAATTTGATGTTTTAACTAAAATTAGATATGAACACTTGGTTTTTTGTTAGGTATTGGTTTAAATCTGAGGTTGTAGTGTTTTGTAACCATGGTTTCTACGTTTGAATTGTATTTTCAAATTTTAGAAAGTTTTTGGAAAAAAACTTTGGATTCTTGGCGCGTTTTTGTACAAGTTCATTTGAAACGATATTTGATAGTTATGGATTGATGAAACCTTTGAATTCAGATTATTTTTGATGTATTTGAAGTTCCAAAGGGTCGGGAATCGATCGGAAGTCAGGAAGAAAGAAACCAAAAAAATTGAGTCTCCCTGACGTTGACACCGTCTCGGTGCCATGCATCACACACATGTCGACATGTGTGTAAACACATGAAATCAACGAGATGGCGAAGTGGATCTCATAGTGGTGGTGACGCAGTCCCGACGCCATGTAGGTAAACCCATGGCGCCACCACGATGTCAGTCACACTGATTTTCACCGATTGCTAAAAGTAGCGTAACTTCTTCATTCTAACTCCATTTTTGACGTTCCTTATACCGATGGAGAGTTGTAGAAAGCTTAACAACATTAAATTTATAAATCACACAAAATAAGACTTTAATTAACTCAAAAACATGTTGGAAGTCACGAGTAAAGTTTGGCGTAGAAGCTTACCCAACGTGTATATAATATAGATACTCGAGGAACGCCACCAATGACTTCTCGAGGCTAAAGATCTGGTTAGGAAAGTAGTGCTAGAGGTAAATAGGGCTTAATTTATCTTCAATCATGCCATGCTATTAGTTACGTTAGAATTCATGTTAGTGAATGGTTAATATCTTGTTGGAATCAAGTTGAATATATTTTGTCTTTTCGTTTCATCTTGATTTTTGAGCTCTCTAATTATGAAAACGTGTAGAACTAATGTGCTTGGAATGAATAATTGTAATGGTGTCTCATAATGGAGAACCGCCAGCCACCAGTCATCTCCCTCTACTATGCTTGAACACCAATCTGTTTAGTCTGGACCCTTTCGGATACTATTGAAGCTAATTGGTTATTAAACACCAATCTTTTATGATCGGGTCATATTTGATACTGTTGAAGCCAGTTAGTTGTCACATCACACACTTTGTATTTGGTTTCCATTTTGTTGACTTTATGACATTCATGTTGTCATTGCTATCTTGTTAACTATCTTGTTCGGGCTTGTTTCATTATGACTTGCATTTTATAATATGCTTGTTTATATTATCCTTTCATGTCCAGAATGACAGTAGGAATTGGTGAATAACCTTGTTCATGCTAGTTATTACGCATTAGGTTTTATTTAGATGATTAAGGCTAAATCAAGCTCTGCTTTATTGAGTCTATTGAAATATCACTCACCCGACTATTTTTCCCCTCCAAGTACCTCAACTGTTGTTCAAGGCAATGGAAAAAGAAAGGTCATAGCATAGAAGCTCTTTTCTTCTTCGAAGTTTGTTTTATTTATATTTTATTGATTTTGAGACATTATGTAATAAACATGGGATTTGACTGTGGGTACACTTTGTGAAACCCATATGCTAGTTGTTAAAACTTTTGTATGACTTTCTACTTTGTTTCTGCACATAATAGATTTAGAAGACTTTTATTTCCATACTATTTATATGTCTTAGCAGTTTATTTCTTGATTGTCTAGTATTATTTCCACAGGTTAAGGCTTACTAGATCATCGCATTGCTTGAATCGCTAGGTTAACTCGTGTGTTTAGAGATGGTTTAGGTTTGGCAACCCAGTTTATTGGAATTGGGGTCATCACAATGACTCTGTTGTGCATTTGGGAAGAAACATAACATGCTTTATCTACCTTGCTTCTCAGCTTCTATGTTTGGAAGGCACTCATTCATTGATCAGACCAATGACAAAATAGAAGAGGTGGTGGAGGAAGTTAGAATGAATCATCAAATGAAGTCTAACAACATGATTATTGATCTTGACTTCTTATGGCTATAAATGTAGTCGGCAGCTATATCAGCTTTAGGATCTCAATCTACTGCTACAACGACTGCTCTAACTCCTATTATTATCAAGGCCAATATTGAAGTCTAAATGGATTATGAAATCAAATATTGCTAAGTTTTCTTAATCTAAGAAATATGCTGACGCTGAGGACACCAATCTCAACTAAGTGCAATTTTCAGGTGAGGAAAGACGGGAAGATTTTATTCCTACTACTGTAGGACAGATTAGACTGCTACCTATTTCAATAAAATGTGCAAGTTTTACTTCTCTACTTCCTAATTACAAAGATGAAGTTACCTCCCAGTCGAGTTTCATGCTGATGAATTTAGAGTTGATCAAGGTAACTTTAGTAGTTTAACTTTGATCTAAATCCCATAACTTATATTTCTGTTGTGGGGACAAGTATTATAGAGTCCCTAAGAATGAATTTTGTAACTAAGGGTGAAGATGCGATAACACCAAGTGAGGCTCTTTTTGAGAATGTTATTAAACAAGTTGAGTCTCTAGCAACATCAGAGATTCCTCTTGCTGAGGAATTGACTACTACTAACCTTGTGGGCATTCTGCTAAACTCGATTACTCCAACTATAGTACAAACTATTGAGGCTCCAGTGAATGATGCTTTACAATAAGAGCAAAGTATGTCAGTCCATCCTCCTACTTACTTTAAGCATGAGAACTTCAATGTCAATCAAACCATTCCTACAACTTCAACCGAGCCAACAACTCCAGTTGATGCTTTTGTTGTTGTACCTATGCCTTTTGCTAGTCCTGCTACTACAAAGATACAGACATAAGTTCCTAAAAACCTCCGCAACAATAAAGTTCTCTAGTGGTGATGAGACCATACCCGCTGTTATTTGATTACTTCTTGGATTGTGCTACATATTTGAAAACATACAGAGACGATGGCACTACACAAATGCGACCAGCACAATTAGAGCTAAACATTGCTGATGCCGAGCTTCACCAATTGAGGTGGCTGGTTCTCACACAACTGTAATCTCTTTAACGTTGTTATTCAAAAAGGGGAGTGAGTGAGCAAGAGAAAACAAAGTTAAGTTTTGGGTATTTCGTGACTGTGAGTACATGAACCTTAATGTTTTAAAACTGCATTTCATGGATGTACTTATTGGCTGATGACAAAAATTATTTTGGGGTTTTACTTTTTTTTGTTGTTACTTTAATCCATCGGTAATAATACGATTGATGAAGTTCCTAAAAAATTTGGTTATCTTGCTATTTAGTCCTTTTAACCAACCTACACCAAAAGGGAGATTATTAAACCCTAGTTTACTGTGTTTAGGTTGGTCTATTTTTGTTGGCGGTATATTTTCCAAACAAAAGATAAGTTAGTTAGATGAATGTTGCAATGAAGTTGAAAGATTCAGCAAGATGCCCGAATGTAGATACAACTTAGAGATATGCTACAATGCAAATTTCAGTGAAGATTACAATATTAAGTCAGAGTCGAAAAAAAAGACATAACTAAAGTCGAAGCATGAACTCATTAAGAGGTGTAACGACTCAAAATTTAATAATAGTAAATCAGTTTCTATTTAGGGTTACTTACCTATGACGTGACCCGAGAGTGAGTACACGGTCCCAATACTCAATTGTGAGGACCAATAAATTATTACTTTCAAGTCATGGATGTCTTATGTGATGTTATGTACAATTTATACCCAGGAATATTTATTCAGTGTTGTATTTTGTGGCATATAAGTACAGACACGCCTCAAAATGTGTGTCAGCGTGGGACCAAAGTAGAGAGTGATGCGATAAGTCCTAAATTAGTTTAATATGATTAATATAACTAATATAATATGCCTATAGTTGAATTTCTATAAATGTGCCCTAAGGTAAGAAAATAAAATAACAAGCATTGATATGCCTCGAGATGCGTGCCGTCACCATCACTACGTAACATGGTGTTGTATGGATGTTAGCATAGATGCTAGCATGGATGTTTTAGTGGGATATAAGACCAAGATGTGAATCTTTAGATTTTTTTAGTGATGGATATTTTCATAATATCAAGAGCCACTAATGAAGCACGCCATTTTATATATTCACTTAGTGGGTTTTTCATGCAAACAACCATTTTATTTCGAGCAAAGGGGAGATAGAGATCTAGAGTAGAGATTTAACATCTTGCTTTGGAAAACCTAGAGAGTTGAAGGGAGAATGATCAAGTTAAAGAAGCTACACAACTAGGTAAACCTATCTCCATCACCACTTTGTGAAATTCAAAAGAAAATTGTAGGTTTTGCTTTAGTTTTGATTTTTTAGCAATTTTAGTAGGCAAATGAATTCCTTTTTTAAAATCTAATATCAGATTTGGGTTCCTTGTGAAATTTCACTAATTCTACTATAAAAAAGTTATTGATTTGGATTTGTTTTCATTAAGTTATGAATTTTTGAATTTCATGTAGTTGTTAAAACAAAAATGGAAATTATGCATGTTATTATGAATTAGCCTCTATAATTTGGTCATAACTTCCTCATTTAAAATTGAAATGGACCCATTCTGGTGGCATTTGAAAGTTATCTTAAAGGGCAACAATTTTTACCACTGCAATATTTTGAAATTTGAATGTTTTCATGTCTAAAAATTCTCTACAATTTTGATGATGAATCTAAGATTTCTGGGTTCACAATTTTGGTAATGTCTTACTATTTTTAGTATAACTCCCTCATTTCTTATTGGATCGAGATCATCTTTTAGTATGATGTTCTAGGTATTTCATTAGGCTTTAGTAAAGAAATCATAAGTTTTGAAGCAATAATTTAGGAGAAAAGAAATTTATAAAGTTGCTAGTCGGAATCTAAAGTTGTTTTGAGTTATTCAGTAAAACTTTCATATCTCCTTCGATTTTTATCGAGATTGCACAAAAGTTATAGTTTTGGAAATCTAAAACATAGCTAAAAAAATCTCCTTTTATATTACAATACGTAACTTTAACATTTTGGTAATTGAAATTAACTCACAAGTTGTTGCACCAAAACTATCTATATTTATTAAAGTAGATTTCAACGTAAACAAACTATTAAGGTGGCTGAATGTTAAACACTAGAATTTAAGACCACTTAGCCGACCTAAAACAAGTTAAATGAGATTTCTTAGAACTTCTTAGGAGCTTAGAGAGGACTTACGTTGTGTGGAACGCAAGTTTGGAGTCGTTAAGAGGCGGTATAGGCTAGGAATTGCGTGCATTTGAGGTTGTAAACCCGTTGGGTCAATTTTCTCCATTTCATTCCATTATGAGTTAATATATAGTCATTTGGAATGTATTAATGATGATCTTATATTCCTAATGCCATGCTTCGTATATACTTTCGTGTTTATGATTTCTTTAGCTACAAGCGTCGTGTAATATCTTGTCGCTTTACAATCCTTATTTTGGTTTTGTTTTATGATTGAACTCTTTTATTGTTGTTGATCTCAAAGCTATTGAAATGTCTTCTTAATAGCATGCTATGATTTTTTGACTCTCTTATTGGTGTATGCACACACCTATGTCATTATGTTTATTATATGATACTGGTTTGTATAATTTACAACATGGACTTTTCGATGAGCATGAGCTGAGGAGCCCACCTTTATATGTGCCCTGACTTTAAGAGTCGCACGATACATTTGGTTAGAGTCCCTGGAGAGTTTAACACTCCATATAGCTGATGTTTTACTTAATTCATTGGTAGCGCCGCTCACGGGGTTAAAGTTCCTGGGGATGTCGAAACTCCATATAGCTAATGTCATTAACGCGACACACTGGGGTTAGAGTCCTAGAGGATGTCGGCTGACCAAACCTAGATTTACATGTACATTTTGGTTATCATTCCTTGTAGAAGCTTGACAACTATTTGTATACTCTCCTTTCGGGTTCTTCCTATTCTTAGCTATTATATGCTTTTAGTTACAGTTATTTGTATATTTTGGAAATGTCGATGAATAGCCTTCAAGATTTTACTTCTTACTTTACTATACTCACTGTCCTTTTTATGATGTTGAGTGTAGAACTATTAGGTAGCAGACCGGGAAAAGAGAAGATTGACAACTACCTCTGAGCCCTCGAAGTGTAGTTTTGCTACTTTTATAGGTGAACATTTTGTGTATTTGTTAACTATGTTTTTTAGTACAATTTTAGGTTATATATTGGGATGAGAGACTAGATTTCTCGGCTGATGCATGTATTACTTGGTTTGATTGCATGTGATCGTCTATTTTACCTAATTTCCACAGTAGGTGTTTTGATAATGCTTCTACAAATTTTATTAAGTCTTTCGTTGGTAATAATGAAATTATAAAAAGTTTTAATTAATTTCGAAATAAAAAATAAGGACAATATAAATAATACTTATTCTAAACATGTATAACGAGGTAAATGAGACAAAAGACTGACTAATACATTGTTAAGTCCTACGTGGCGGGGAATAAGGCTTAATTAAGAGACTAGGACGTGTGGTACCCCGTTTAGGGAAACATGATGTCATAGTTGGATATTGAAACATAGCAATTGTCAGTATTTGTGACAACAGTGAAGAAGTTTGATACTGCAAAGAGAGAACTTCGAGATAGATTACAACTAACAATCCGAGAGAAAGGTGCATAAAGGATTGAAAAACTTTATGCAAATGTCGAGTCAAGATTCTTGAAAGAATAGAAGACTTAGTTGTTGAACGTTGGATGATTCAAACATAATTTACAATTTGAGATCGAGGAAGTTCTTCGAGTTGTATTTTATTTAGGACTAAAGTCCTCAATAGAGTAGATAGACTGAGTCTATAAATACTTAAGATCGCCATAGTGTGAATCATCATTAATTACTTGAGTTTTGTAAGAACGAGATATCATTATAGTGGTTGTACACAATATCAATTTGATTTATTGATCGTTTAGGCTAGGCCTACGTAGAGGAAGATATTCAAGTCTTACTGCGATATTAATTCTTGTTTAGTACTGATGTGCATTTATTAGTTCATTGTTGATTCGTTAATCCCCTCAGCTCCTTTGGTTTCCAAAACTTTAACACCTATGTACACAAACTCACCACTCAAATTGGTGGAAACAGGGACTTCAATTTTACAGATTTACTTAGCAATTCCACTTAACCCTGACTCACTAAGGAATTGCTGAAGTAGATTTTGTGAATTTTAAACTACAACTATTAGTTTGAGTTAGTTTGAGATGTTTACTATTAAAACACTATAAATAAGACCTTAGGGTTGTGAAATTAGTTACCCTTGAGTACTTAGATCAAAATTCTATTGCTTTAGGAACCATTGTTTTTTTTTTTCATATTTTGTTGCTTTATTGGTCATTGCTTTTAGAGATGACTTGATGATTTAAAATATTTGTTTCAAAGGTATTTATCTATGTCTTTTATTTATATTATTGCAATGGTATTTATGATTTTGAGTGAGTAGTTACTTGATCTAAACAAAGTCCGAACATGAATTATATCCATTTTGCAATGTAGTTATGATGAGATGATTATGCGCTTAATGCTTTAAACCAATCATATTTTTTTTCACTGATTTAATATGTTATTATATATTAACTTTAATTATGATCTTAGTATTGCATGCATAGTCTAGAATGTGTATTGTAATATTTCAATTCATTATCTAATTTAAAGTAGTAATTGAGATTATTTGAAAGGTATAACTATTTAGATGTCATAGGTGGGTTTGAGATCTAAATATGATGTTGAAGTGGCTTTCTGAAGATGTTAGATTTGGTAGTTCTAATTTTTCATAAAATGTAATGCGGTTTTATTCAGTGAATTTAATGTCTTTGTGTATTCAAATGGGTTAGCTCAATAAAATGAGAACGTGACTTGTCCACCGGTACAAGGAAAATAAATGGCTGGCTAAAGGTTGTTTACTTACTTATGATTAAAGTTTAATGATTTAATATGCTTTATAAAGTATCATAACTATATTAATAGAAGTAACTTGTTTGGAATGCAAAACGGATTTATGTTTTATAGTTATGATATTTGTTTAGATATTTCTTTATATTGAACTGAGTTTATTTGATTGATATTGAATTTAGAATTATGTTTGTTAAATTAGTATCATTAATTTAGTTAATTATTATTTTATTATAGATAGAATTAATTACTTTAATTATTGTTTTAACTAATTAATTAAATTAAATTAAAGTAAAAATAATAAAAACTATTAAAAATCCTTTTCCTAGAGAAGTTTGATAAATCCATATGGAGATATATTCCTACTTACCACTACTATAAAATATTAAATGTATAATATAGGAGGGAAATTTATTGTACTTGCCCGACACGTGTGTGAATCTGTAGAGATTTAATTGACTCTTGTCCTATTGTGATCTTTTATTCGCTTTCATTTATGGCATAGAGCCTTGACTTCACACTAGCACTCCTTGGTGTAGATTCAATACGGTAGATCAATCACAAGAATATATTTTTCACCTAAAATCTACCTAAGGTATTGTCCATTTATGGCAACATCAATCCACATTTGAATTCTTAAATTGTCCACCATTATCCTTAGCTAGAATTGGGCATTATTTTAAGCTTAAAACAATGAATGGAAAAACAAAAAGAAAGAATTCACAAGTATGGGAACATTTATACAAAACCATCAATCCTTAAAATAAAATGAAACCATGTTACTTGTATTTCGCTAAAGACTCTGAAAAGAAAATAACGAAATTTGCGAAATTTGCATAAAGTCTACCAAATCCAACGCAGTTCATTCATGCATTCCATCCACTTGCATGCCTGCATACCCCCAAACTTATCTTGAATCTTATCCTCAAGGTTCAAGATATTGGGATAACCATTACACATTCCAAAAGAACAAGTGAAATCTAATAATGAATGATGAGAAAATAGAATGAATGAGGTGAAACGAAATACATACGTGAAAATCTGAAATTGTAAGCAAATGATGTCATGTATGGTGATATTATAAAATCACAACATCATCATACTATATATCTTCAAAAAATATATTACAAAATAAAAAATAGTACCAAGTTTCTCAGTTCTTTTCCCAAAAATATATAGAGACAATAAAATCAACTCTCAGAATCATTTGAGCTATTATGCTGCTGCTTATTCTGCCGTGAAGTCCTCTATAGAGTTTGATAAGGAGACCGCATTCTTTATGAAGAATATGAGGATGAAGCAGCTCCATACTCCTCGTAGGCTTGGTAAACCTGGTAGCCCAGAAGGATGATGAATAGACTGTCCATAATTAGAGGAGCAGGCTCGTTAGGGTGATTTTGGACCTTGATGGTGCCATATTTACCCATGATACAAGAAATGACTAATCTCTATCTAATTATGGATAATCATATCCTTATTGGATATCTATCTTAGTAGTCCCTCTCATGGTGGTAGTACGGATGAAGAAACTCTCGATGCTCATCTCCTCCTAGCTACGACTTTTCTTGCTTGGGTCTCCTGCTGCTACTGCTTCTGAAACCATGCCGCTACTTGTGCTCCTTCATGTGCTCTCTTATCCTCATTCTTTAAATCTTTTGTTGGATTTTGGGGTTCATACGCAGCAAGGATTACAAAACAATTTTGACAAAAACCCCAACATGATCCGAATCTAATTCCATTAAAAACGTTTAAACCATGAAAACTTAATCATACCTCAGTCGCAATGTACCTTTCTAAAGGTTGATCGATCTCTAAGGCGCTGCCAACGACGAACGCCCTCTACCAGTAGTCCACACACGAACGGCGGCCGGGATTCAAAGTGCTAGCTTCAAGAGAATATTAAATCTTTTGTTTCTCTTCAAAACAATCCAGAGCATACCAAAAACCCTAAGTCGTTTCTTAAACGAAAATAAAGTTTTGGCCTTTCGATCTTTCGTACGTGTGTTCTAACTTAAAGCGTCTATTTATACAACCCTTATATATAGACGGTTAAGTAAATTACACATATACCCCTACTTAAAGAAGTATAAGTGTAATACACCACAAGGACGTTTCCATCATGAATTTTATCATATAAAACTCATTTTTCTGAACCATCTTAAAATCTCGCAAAACAATTCTTAGTGTGCGACCCAAAAGGCTCATACAACGTTGGCAGGGTACCAAAACACATTTTTGTATACAAGTCATAAGCGGCCTCTAGCAAGACATTATGACTACCTAAGTTGTACGAATATCAAATCGATACAACCTAATCAATAGTGTACAAAACATCCTTTTGTCACACGACATCCTTTTGATCAAACATAAGGCATGAAATTGTCATCCAACATGTTCAATCGTACTAGTCTCGATCTCTAGGTAAACTAAAAACATCCAAGTGACATTGATCAATATAAATTC
This sequence comes from Stephania yunnanensis, assembly GCA_039657365.1. Taxonomy (NCBI): domain Eukaryota; kingdom Viridiplantae; phylum Streptophyta; class Magnoliopsida; order Ranunculales; family Menispermaceae; genus Stephania; species Stephania yunnanensis. The sequence goes on from CM077583.1 coordinate 23,666,692, forward strand.
ACTTAGATTAGGCCTTTTAACAGTCTAACACATCGAGGGATCAACTGGATATCTCTCTTTGTATGAGAGGGACAAATTCTATATCTTGATTACACAACTTCATCACATTGCTCACATGGTAACCAATCACAACCTTTATAATCGTCCGGTTAAAGACAACGTTTGATAGTGTCAAATCACTATGTTCATAATGTTGAAGTCTCTGGTAATCTCAAGTCATAGGACTGAAAAATATACCTATCATGAGAAACAACTATGACTTAGTCCATGTGATGTTCTCATAGCGGGTCGGTCCAGTACTTTGTTCCCTAACAAGTACTCGTGATCTTGATTCGTATCCCCATACGTATAATCATCATATGATCATCAATCAAGACTCACACTAGTCTTAATTCATTATAGTTCCCAGTATAATGATCGACTAGGGACATTTAGGATATTTCTGTAAATACCCATGGATCTTATTATAATGTAAACATGCAAATTAATTATAATAAACATCAAATGAAATCCTCTATTTTATTAACTAAAAGTATTCATAAAGACATTTATGGATTGACTTAGGGCACATGCCCCAACATCTCCCGCTTGCACTAGGGCCAATCATACATGCATCTAATGCCTAATGATCTAACATGACCATCATGTTTTGCTTGTGGAAGAATTTTTGTCAATGGATCCACAACGTTGTCTTCAGTAGGTGCTCTGTAAATCTTTACGTCTCCCCTCTCAATAATTTCTCTGATGAGATGAAAACGCCTGAGTATATGTTTGGATATGTGGTGTGATCTAGGTTCCTGGCCTGTGCTATTGCCCCGTTATTGTCACAATACAAACAAACAGGGTTAGCAATACTTGGAACCATACCTTGGCAAGTTCCTTTGGCACGAGCAAGGCCGCACTTTGGCACATCTTGGCAAGGGTTGACAAAACTTGACTTGGGTGTTGACCAAGTCAAAGTACGATTGATCTCATTTCTCTATGTTTCCGATTAGAGTCTCAGGAACGACTTAACATCTACTATAAGGAGGGGTGACTCTCCTAGGGGTGGCATGGGCAAGGGAGCGAGGAAGACCTTAAAGCATGCCTTGGGCATGCGTGCCAAAGCAAGACCCATAGACGGACCATGGTGCCGGCCACCCTGAGCCGGTAGGCCTCGGATTGGACCGAGCCCCGGCTAGCACCCAGGGTGCCTAGGCGCACAGCTAGGCACCACTAATCAGACCTTGTCCCTCGAGCAAAGTGAACTATAGGATTGGACGGACCAAGCCAAGTGCAGTTACAGGCGGTTATGTAACTACCTTGGTCATGGCTCCTAGCATGACCAAGGCGTGTCCCAACAACTTCCAGGCACTTTGAGCATGTGCCTATTGACCAGGGGGTCAAGACGGTTATGGAACCTGGTGGCAGCAAAGAAAGAAAGTAGTTAGGTGGTTGTTTTGAGCACTACATTGGTGTGGTGATTTACTTAGTCTTGTGTAATGTACATAGGACATGTGTCCTCGGTAGTTATGTAACTAACTTGGTTGTTTTGTTATAAAGGCAATGCATGTAGGCTTGGGAAATCATGCTGGGATGTTAGAGTCGTAATCTCATTGAACTAAGTAATAAACTTTGATTCATTGTTGTTGTTCAATCACGTTTTCGTTGGTGTGTTTAACTAAGGTGGTCCTTAGGCACCACGGGTTGGGTTAAGCGAGAAAACATTTCCTTCGGGTAAACCCATTGCTCGAAAGGCACCTGTGACAGGAGGGAAGAAGATAGTATCACAGAGACAAGTATTGCAGATAGACTATTTTTTGCATGGAGACAGACACCGCAAGTATTGTAATTAGTAGTTATTATGTTATGTTTTTGTAGGTATTTTGGAGAGCCAAGTCTTGGATTATTTGTAAACCACTTTGGACGACTTTTGGACCTATTTTATAGTGCAATTGGAGGCTAGAGAGAAGAAGCAAGAGGAGCAATTGGAGGAGATCAAGGATTCATGTGTCTACATCAAACACATTGAGATTTCTTCGTCTTGTTCTTTTTTTTTGTATTCTTAATGTCAATATAATGAAATAAATCCTTAAACATTAAAATAATAACAAAGCTCAGTCCTAAATCAGCTGGGACTAGGCGATCTGAACGATGAAACAAGAAGGTCGAGTTTGAACATAACTTAGCTTGCATATGTGATTTCCCATTTTTAATGCAGGGGCTTGTATTTTCAATATTACTTTTTGTTGGGTTTTGGGGTTCATACGCAACGGAGATTACAAAACAATTTTGACAAAAACCCCGACAGGATCCAAATCTAATTCCATTAAAAACGTTTAAATCAAGAAAACTTAATCATACCTCGGTCGCAAAATACCCTTCTGAAGGTTGATTGATCTTTAAGGCGCTGCCAACGACGAACGCCCTCTACCAGCGGTCCACACACGAACGGCGGCCGAGATTCAAAGTGCTAGCTTCAAGAGAATACCAAACCTTTTTACTTCTCTCCAAAATGATCCAGAGCATACCAGAAAGCCCAAAGTCGTTTCTAAAACGAAAATAGAGTTTGGACCTTTAATCTTTCGTACGTGTGTTCTAACTTAAAGTGTCTATTTATACAACTCTTGTATATAGACGGTTACGTAAATTACACATATACACCTACTTAAAGAAGTATAAGTTAATACACCACAAGGACGTTTCTGTCATGAATTTTATCATATAAAATTCATTTTTTTTGAACCATCTTAAAATCTCGCAAAACCATTCTTAGTCTGCGACCTAATAGGCTCATACAACGTTGGTAGTGTACCAAAACACATTTTGGTATACAAGTCATAAGCGGCCTCTAGCAAGACATTATGACTACCCAAGTTGTACGAATATCAAATCGATACAACCTAATCAATAGTGTACAAAACATCCTTTTGTCACACGACATCCTTTTGATCAAACACAAGGCATGGAATTGTCATCCAACATGTTCAATCGTACTAGTCTCGATCTCTAGGTAGACTGAAAACATCCAAGTGACATTGATCAATATCAATTCACTTAGACTAGGCCTTTTAACAGTCTAACACATCGAGGGATCAACTGGATATCTCTCTTTATATGAGTGGGACAAATTCTATCTTGATTACACAACTTCATCACATTGCTCACACGATAACCAATCACAACCTTTATAATCGTCAGGTTAAAGACAACCTTTGATAGTGTCAAATCACTATGTTCATAATGTTGAAGTCTCTGGTAATCTCAAGTCATAGGACCGAAAAATATACCTATCATGAGAAACAACTATGACTTAGTCCATGTGATGTTCTCATAGCGGGTCGGTCCAGTACTTTGTTCCCTACAAGTACTCGTGATCTTGATTCGTATCCCCAAACGTATAATCATCAGATGATCATCAATCAAGACTCACACTAGTCTTAATTCATTATAGTTCCCACTATAATGATCGACTAGGGACATTTTGGATATTTCTGTAAATACCCATGGATCTTATTATAATGTAAACATGCAAATTAATTATAATAAACATCAAATGAAATCCTCTATTTTATTAACTAAAAGTATTCATAAAGACATTTATGGATTGACCTAGGGAACATGCCCCAACATCTCCCACTTGCACTAGGGCCAATCATACATGCATCTAATGCCTAATGATCTAACATGACCATCATGTTTTGCTTGTGGAAGAATTTTTGTCAATGGATCCACAACGTTGTCTTCAGTAGGTGCTCAGTAAATCTTTACGTCTCCCCTCTCATTAATTTCTCTGATGAGATGAAAACGCCTGAGTATATGTTTGGATATGTGGTGTGATCTAAGTTCCTTGGCTTGTGCTATTGCCCCGTTATTGTCAAAACACAAACAAACAGGGTTAGCAATACTTGGAACCACACCTAGTTCAGAAATGAACTTTTTGATCCAAAGCGCCTCCTCTTTGCATCGACGCCGCAATATGCTCGAACTTCTATTATAGAATCTGCCACGATCTCTTGCTTCGAACTTTTCTAGCTTCGCACCCCCATTCAAAGTAAACACATATCCAGATTGCGATCTAAAATCATCTATATCGGTTTGAAAACTTGCATCTGTGTAACCATTTAAAACTAGATCATTTTCAAAACCTCGATAGACCAAGAACACTTCCTTAGTCCTTCTTAAGTACTTAAGAATGTTCTTTACTGCTATCCAGTGACTCTCACCAGGATCTGACCGATATCTGTTTGTAGTGCTCAGAGCATATGATACATTAGGTCGAGTGCATAACATGACATACATGATAGATCCAATAGCTGATGCATATGGAATCTTATTCATACGATCTCGCTCATCATTTGTCCTAGGACATTGATTCTTGCTGAGACTTATGCCATGAGACATTGGCAACAATCCTCTTTTAGAGTCTTGTAAACTGAACCTATTCAGCACCTTGTCTATGTAAGCACTCTGACTTAAACCGATTAGCCTCTTAGATCTATCCCTATAGATCCTTATCCCTAGAATATAGGGTGCATCTCCTAAGTCTTTCATTGAGAAACACTTCCCTAACCAAGACTTGACATTCTGCAATGTTGGGATGTCATTTCCAATGAGTAATATATCATCAACATATAGTACCAAAAAAATAACTACACTCCCACTGACCTTGTTGTATACACAAGGCTCATCTTCGTTCTTAATAAAACCAAAATCCTTTATTGCTTCATCAAAACGAAGATTCCAACTCCGAGAAGCTTGCTTTAATCCATAAATGGATCTTTGAAGCTTGCATACCTTCCTATAATTCTCAGGATGTACAAAACCTTCAGGTTGTGTCATATACACGTCCTCAAACAGCTTTCCATTAAGAAATGCTATTTTTACATCCATTTGCCATATCGCATAGTCATAATATGCAGCAATGGCAATTAAAATTCTTATGGATTTAAGCATGGCTACTGGCGAAAAAATTTCATCATAATCAACACCTTGAGTCTGCCTGAAACCTATTGCTACAAGTCTTGCTTTAAAAGTATGCACATTGCCATCCATGTCAGTTTTCTTCTTGAAAACTCATTTACATCAAATGGTCTTTCCACATTCAGGTAAGTCAACCAAGTTTCAAACTTGGTTATCATACATGGATTGCATCTCAGAGTTCATGGCACTTAGCCATTTATCTGAGTCTGGTCGGGACATAGCCTCTTGATAATTGGTGGGCTAATTTTGATCTATAAGCAACACATCACGACTATCAGTAATAAGAAATCCGAATCTCTCTGGCTCATATCTTACCCTACCAAATTTACGTGGGCCTTGTGTCACTTGCGGAGGTTCAACTGGTTCAGAACGTTGTTAAACTTCCAGTAGCGGTTCAGGGTTTATATGTGATTCTTGAACTTCTTCAAGATTTATTTCTCTCCCACTAGTGTCTTTTGAAATAAATTGTTTTTCCATATAGGCACCATACCGAGCAACAAACACTTTGTTCTCAGCGGGATTATAAAAGTAATATTTTTTTGTTTCCTTAGGATACCCCACAAATAAACACTTGTCAGATTTATGTGCTAGTTTTTCTGAGACTTGTCGCTTTACGTAAGCCTCACAACCCCAAATCTTAAGAAAAGACAAACTAGATCTCTTCCCATACCATATTTCATATGGTGTTTTATCAACCGCTTTAGAAGGAGCTCGATTTAGAGTGAAAGCTACAGTTTGTAATGCGTAACCCCAAAAGGATAATGGAAGATCTGCATGACTCATCATAGATCGAACCATATCTAATAAGGTTCGATTTCTTCTTTCAGAAATTCCATTCCATTGTGGAGTTGTTGGTGGAGTCAATTGGGAGACAATCCCACAATTTCTAAGATGATCATCTAATTCTTGGCTTAAATATTCACCACCTCAATTTGATCAAATGATTCAGCTTTATGTTTCATAAGATATACATAACCATATCAGCTGAAATCATCAGTAAATGTAATGAAGTACTGATAATCTTATCTAGCCATTGTGTTTATAGGACCGCATACATCAGTATGTATTAGACCCAATAAATCACTTGCCCTTTCATTGTGTCCAGTAAAGGGACTTTTAGTCATCTTGCCTAATAAACAAGATACGCATGTTTCATATGTTTCTAAATCAAATGAATCTAGAAGCTCATCTTTATGGAGCTTTGTTATGTGTTTCTTGTTTATGTGTCCGAGACGACAATGCCGAAGGTAGGTTTGATTACAGAAATGAAATTTTTTTTCCTTTTCTTTTGGGTGTTTTGAAGCAGGAACAGGCCGGGTCTTGACTTTGTTCCATAGGCTTTGCAACAGGAGCAGCAACAACCTTGGCAACTCTAGCCTTGCCTTTGCCTTTCTTTTTCATTCCCTTTTCTTTTTAGACCATCAACATATTACTAGAGGGTTTCTTGATATTTTGTTCAGCAGTTTTGAGCATCAAATGCAACTCTGAAATTGATTTCTCCATATTATTCATATTGTAGTTCATCACAAATTGTGAGTAACTTTCTGGTAATGAATTCAGGATCAAATCCATAGCCAACTCTTGGCTTATGAATTTCGAGTCTATCAAGCTGGTCAACATAGCCCTTCATCTTCAGAACATGAGGACTAACTGACGCACCCTCAGTCATCTTGCAAGAATGTAGGTTCTTGACTGTCTCGAACCTTTCTTGCCTAGCATGCTGTTGGAACATTTCCTTCAGCGTTACGGCCATGTCGTAGGCTTCCATTAGTTCCATGTCCTTCTAAAGTTCAGGAACCATAGTTGCCATCATAATACATGCAACATCAGTAGAATCGTTGACATGCTTATTATGCGCATCCTTCACAGCTTTCGTAGCATTGGCTGGTGGGTCCTCAGGAATTGGAGCATCCAGGACATACAACCTGCGTTCATGCTTAAGAATAATTCTCAAGTTTATGAACTAGTTAAAAAATTAAGTCCCAGATTGTTTATCCATCTCAAGGATGGATCGCAGTGACATGGGATTATTGTTACTTGAAGAGGCCATTGATCTACAATAAAGATTATGCAAAGTTTATTTTAGTATAGAGGAATAGACTCCCACTAAATTAACAACCCTCCTAAAACACACTATTTATTTAGGGGACTAAAATCCATATTTCACCTAATTCTATGACAGCTATGGCATGAAACACATAACTAGATTATTTAGGTAGGTAACAGTTACCAATTACATCTTATGTAATTTTTAGATACTTTTATGAGATACGGGACATCTTATGTCTTATCATGTTTTTATCTCATCATGTGCCTAAAGCTCAAAACTATTTTGGTAGCTTTATTAAGTCGGACCATTTTAAACATTTAGGTAACTCTTACCCAACTTGTCTCACCAAGATAACACAATATTCTCAGCTATGGGTGAAACTGTATTAGTGTGATCGAGGCATTGATAAGTGTTTAAAATGGATGGCGTGAGACTTAAAATTTAATAGAGGGATTTCATTCAGTTTTAGTGATTTATGTAAACAATGAAATATCATATATTTTATCGATTTGTTCAATCACTAAATAATTTGGAATTTTTTTTTTATACTTTTCACTAACAAAAGAATTTACGTACGCTAGGATTAGTTAGATGGCGGTCCCGCTGGCCGGTCAGCGGGATGGGGTACAGCGGGCAGCGCCCCCTTTTTTTTTTTTTTTAGAAGACGAATCTCAATTCCGAAAATTAAAATTCGCTATAGAAAATCATAATTTTTCACTAATTTCATAATCATAAATTAACCCCTTAATTTATCCAAAATTAAGTCAATTAAAACATTTTAATTGACGCGGGCCCACATCTAACTAATCAACTTATCATAATCCAATTAGGATTCAAGATATTTGAATCCTAGTATATTACCAATAACAAGATTCTTGATATTTATCTCCTATTCTAATTTGTTATCTATCTTTATCAAATAGAAACTTCATAACAAAATAGATATAACAAGATAAATAATTAATTTCGAAAATTAATTATTTATTTTGGATTTAAGATATTTGAATCCTAGTATATCACCAATAACAAGATTCTTGATATTTATCTCTTATTCTATTTGTCATCTATCTTTATCAATTAGAAACTTCATAACAAAATAGATATAACAAGATAAATAAATAATTTCGAAAATTAATTATTTATTTTGAATTTAAGATATTTGAATCCTAGTATATAACCAATAATAAGATTATTGATATTTATCTCATATTCTAATTTGTTACTATCTTTATCAAATAGAAACTTCATAACAAAATAGATATAACAAGATAAATAAATAATTTCAAAAATTAATTAATTATAAATAAATAATTTCGAAAATTAATTATTTATAAATAAATAATTTCGAAAATTAATTATTTATAAATAAATAATTTCGAAAATTAATTATTTATAAATAAATAATTTCAAAAATTAATTATTTGCAATTTCGGTCCTCATCCAAATAATCACAAACACGTAATTGAATCATGAACTACTATCCCAATCGAACCTAATGGTGTCATGGATTACAGAACACGAAATTCAATTCATTAAAATTATTTGAATTAACTTAACATGGTTACTAGAATGTACGAAACTTATTTTAATTAAATCATGAATATGTGTATTATATACACAAAACATGATAATAAATCTCAAAGACAACTTATGTATATCACATATACATCAACTATTAACATGCTTTCAATCATATATCATGTATATATCAGAAGAAAACATGCAATGAATTTAATGGAATCGAACTCGAAGGCTCTGATACCACTGTTGGGTTTTGGGGTTCATACGCGGCGGAGATTACAAAACAATTTTGACAAAAACCCCAACAAGATCCAAATCTAATTCCATTAAAAATGTTTAAACCATGAAAACTTAATCATACCTCAGTCGCAATGTACCTTTCTAAAGTTGATCGATCTCTAAGGCGCTGGCAACGACGAACGCCTCTACCGTAGTCCACACACGAACGGTACGGGATTCAAATGCTAGCTTCAAGAGAATATTAAATCTTTTGTTTCTCTTCAAAACAATCCAGAGCATACCAAAAACCCTAAGTCGTTTCTTAAACGAAAATAGAGTTTTGGCCTTTTGATCTTTCGTACGTGTGTTCTAACTTAAAGCGTCAATTTATACAACCCTTGTATATAGACTGTTAAGTAAATTACACATATACCCCTACTTAAAGAAGTATAAGTGTAATACACCACAAGGACGTTTCCGTAATGAATTTTATCATATAAAACTCATTTTTCTGAACCATCTTAAAATCTCGCAAAACAATCTTAGTGTGCGACCCAATAGGCTCATACAACGTTGGCGGTGTACCAAAACACATTTTGGTATACAAGTCATAAGCGGCCTCTAGCAAGACATTATGACTACCCAAGTTGTATGAATATCAAATCGATACAACCTAATCGATAGTGTATATAACATCCTTTTGTCACACGATATCCTTTTGATCAAACATAAGGCATGGAATTGTCATCCAACATGTTCATTCGTACTAGTCTCGATCTCTAGGTAGACTAAAAACATCCAAGTGACATTGATCAATATCAATTCACTTAGATTAGGCCTTTTAACAGTCTAACACATCGAGGGATCCACTGGATATCTCTCTTTATATGAGAGGGACAAATTCTATCTTGATTACACAACTTCATCACATTGCTCACACGGTAACCAATCACAACCTTTATAATCGTCCGGTTAAAGATAACGTTTGAAAGTGTCAAATCACTATGTTCATAATGTTGAAGTCTCTGGTAATCTCAAGTCAGAGGACTGAAAAATATACCTATCATGAGAAACAACTATGACTTAATCCATGTGATGTTCTCATTGCGGGCCGGTCCAGTACTTTGTTCCCTAACAAGTACTCGTGATCTTGATTCGTATCCCCATACGTATAATCATCATATGATCATCAATCAAGACTCACACTAGTCTTAATTCATTATAGTTCCCACTATAATGATCGACTAGGGACATTTAAGATATTTTTGTAAATACCCATGGATCTTATTATAATGTAAACATGCAAATTAATTATAATAAATAGCAAATGAAATTCTCTATTTTATTAACTAAAAGTATTCATAAAGACATTTATGGATTGACCTAGGGCACAGGCCCCAACATCTTCCTCCCCGAGCTTACCTAACTTGTTGATGTCATCATCGTGTATGGTTGGCTGGGGAGGGATATCAAACTTTAACCTGACAAGAGGAACTCTTGGTTGTTAGCATATGTCAGTAAAAAGGAGAAGGAAGGCTAGAATCTCATTCTTCATCGTGGCCATCCTTTTTGATAACCTCTTGAATAAAAACCCCCGCATTGATGCAACCGACACTTACCCGGTTATGGTGGAACATCGCATAACAGGGTCGTGTCACCTCTTCGTGCTGGGTGGTGGGGTAGAACAAGTGTCGACATAATAGGTACATGCCTTAAGAGTCTTCCTAAAATAGGTCTTGATAAGATGCTTATGGTATCAAAAGGTAGCATAGGCCTAATCATGATGGGGGAAACATGTCAAAGCTGCCTTAACAACCTCATATGGTAATGAAAGTCAAAGAAATACCTATGGTGTGGGATGTCAGACCCTCCTAAGTCATCAAAAGTAGGTAGGCCATAGTAGATGTTAATGAGCTCGGGACTATAACTAAGCATTACTCCCTTTACCTTCATACTATCCTTGGGTTTGGTCGCGTATCCATTTGCACAGAACTTGCGAACTAAATGCTCACATCCCTGAATCAAATCGGGTTATGGGGATGCGGTCAAGGCTTGGTAGTCCTTAAAGAAAAATTCATATCCCCGCTATCGAATGATCAAGGTCACTCTCTTCTCATACTTGGGTTTTTCTATGCTAAACCCCCTCTTAGCTAAAGGTTTCCGCTTTATCTTGTCCATATCACTATCATACCTCTTTAAGGCCTTATCACTCATAAAAAGAAACTCATCCTAAGGATTGGGTGCATTAGATGGGTGGTCTCTAGCTCTAAGTGGTGGTAAATGACTACTTTTCCTCATGCTAGGACTTGCAGAACCATTGCACTCTCCTCTCTCCGTTACATACAAATCAAAATGGTTGCAACACACGGTCAACCTGCATGAAGTTCAAATTGCAACAGTAACTAGAACATCAGTCCATAACGCTTAGAAACCCAATAACATTGAATGCAAAACATAAAAGTTTGCTTGAGATGGCTTATGACTTTTGAAATCCAAGTCAATCAATATTTCAAGAAAACTTGGTGAAAAATCATTTTCAAAGTCTAAAAAACATGCAAAAGTTCAATTCAGTCGAAATTTATGCAAACATGATTCCAATCAATTCATCAACTCACATAAACATGTACAACCAGTCCGCAAATTGAATTTAACTTATGTGTCAATGAGTTTTCAACAAAATCGAGACTTTAAAAATTCAAATTTTGATAAAAAAACTCCTGAACCTTTTCCAAACTTAATTCACATTACATTGATTAATTTAAAGCCATAGGATAATTCAAAATAAAAAATTGGACTTGAAATTCACTATTTCTCAAAAACATTGGCTTTTTGCTCAAAAAATTGAGACTTTTCAAAATTGATAAAAAATCATAAACAAATCACTTTAAATACTCTAACAAGCAAAAGCCCTATGATTTTAGGAACAACTTCGACTCATAGAACACACATTGTGCCTGAATTAAGATCTCATTAGTTTATTGGTCTTCCTCGGACCATGGCTATTGTATTATCATCATTCCCATGCCCGTTTGCATAAAGTTCCTAAACTAAGATCTCACGACCCATCTCTAAGTCGACCCCGTGTCATTGTCAATATTGTAATCTCTATTCAATAATCCCCAATTCAGCTGCCTTATTATATTCAAAGTTCTAGGCACATACTTTATTTCATTTTTTTACATTGAAGCCCCTCTTTGGAATAATTTTTCTATTCTTGCTAATATCACTATTCATCCTAGCGAGAGCCTTTGTATTTATTAAATTATGTACTAAAAAAGGAACCCTTGGAGTCTCCTCAACTTCTTCCTCTCTTTGACTCATCACTAATTTAATGATGGAGAAGGTTCTCTTAGTGTTCTTACTCTAAGGTTTTTTATTGAAACCCCTATTGGCCTAATAGGTGTAGGTGGAAGTTTGGATTTAGTTTTGGGTCTTTCCTCTGAAGCTCCTTTCCTTTCTCCTCTCTTGAACTACTACCCTTACCACTTTCGACCATTTTTTAAATCAAAGTCACAAGTTCGGATAAGAATATAAACCTGTGGATCATAAACGTAACGTTTTTTTTTCAAAAATAATTTGGTATAATTCAAAACTTTATTTTAAAAAGAGAAATTTCATTTAGAAAGCTAGTGTAAAATTCATCGAAAACTTAGACAAAATTGGCATCAAAGTTATAACTCAATTATAAACTTAAATTCAATTTTCTAAATCTTTCATAACATAACGCGGTTGTGTACTCAAATGTTCTAACCCATAGATGTTATTTATGTAACGCACATCAAAGGGGACAAACACCCCTCTCACTTTCACTGGATCACTCTTTTTGGTTAACTTTGCATTGGTATAAGATTCATAAATAATTTCACTCACTCCTTTAATGTTGTTCTCCTTATAGTCTTGAGTGAATTGCTCTAAATCTTTTTGCCTAATGAAGTTGTTTACTCTCTTGTCATACTTAGTCGTCAAATTAATTTCTTTTTCACAAATGAATTCTCTATGCTCAATAACATCGTATCTATCCTTTGCCTCTCTAATAATGTAGTACTCAGACTTACACGGCCTAGGTTCCTCCTCATAATCATTTACTCACACTTCACTAACTTGACTTTTTTGCCTCCTTGTTCTTGGCTTTTTTTCCAATATATCACACAACACAACAACTAAGAACACGGGTCTTCAAATCACTTAAAATCAAAATTTTATACCACAAGGATAATTCACATGACATATTATACAAAAGACATATTGATGCTCAATATTCATATGACATGAGATTCTTATCCAACAACCTCATATCCACGATCCATGCAATTTTGTCAAGATTTCTTTGAACTTTCAAAGCATAACTGATGAAATTGTAAATTTACCTCAATACCAGACTACTTTTCAATGTAAATTGCTCCTCCAAGCCTCTATCGGTCCAAGCCCTCTCACTTTGCTCACAAACTAAAACCTTAGTGCTTTCTTGAATCAAGTCCCCAAATAAATGCCTTAGCTCTCCTCTTTGTGCAAATTCACGATGTACTCTCTCTTTTCACTTTCAATCACTAAAAACTTTATTTTCTCTATTAGAATTGATCAAACTTGGGTTCTAAAAGGATGTATGCTAGGTTGGTTGTGTGTGGAATAGGTGTCAAGTGTGCAAGATGTAGGTTAAATTGGGTTTAAAACCCCTTTCTTCGACGCAGCTCTGTCCCCTATAGCCCTACAATGCTGTGTGTTTACACACATGATTTCGACCAATATATCTATATAAATTTGCAATTTTTGTTGACTCCCTATTAGTGTTCTCTCGACTTTATGTATTACTACACAAAGCGTTATGGCCGCGTGAAATACCATGTGTATATAAAAACTCCATCAAAATTTACCCTTGATTTTCCCATGTACCGGACGTTTACAACTTAAACTCCTTCACTCGTTTGCATTTTTTACTGAATTAGTCATGTCTTTTCCATTCCGATGACTTATCACCTAGCGAATGGTCTTTCCTGCACATTTAGCACAAATTTTTAAAAGTAATAAAACTAAAATGTTTGGATTATACTACTAAACTTACTAAATAAATAACTTGGCTGAAATTAAAAAAACTTGAAATTTAAACCTTTGGGATGCCTCCTAGTAGAGCTTAGTTTAATGTCATTAGCCCGATGCCTTTTCGCTCATTTAGTCCGAGTATAAATTGAGATATTTCAATTGTAGGTCTGAGATAATGATATCTCTTTCATTCAGATGTACTTCTCACACTTCAACAAAGATAATCTTCTCAGCATCATCTTCTTCCTTAAAACTCAATGCGATAATTTTCTTCCTCTATGCAAGACCATATTGGTAGAGTTCAAGAATGGCCGCCTAAGTATCATAGACACATCATCATCTATATCATGATCCATAATCTCAAAATCGTGATGAATGTGAATCTACCCACTTTCACATGCACATTCAAAACACAATCGATTATTGGTACCAAGTTACTGTCAACTACTTGCAACTCCGTTATATTAGTACAATTGATCTTCGAATTGGCTTGTAACATGTCCTCTATTAGCATGATATTGAATAAGGCTCCTGTATCACACAAGATGTTTCTAAACTGGTGCCCATCAATGCTTAATGGTATGCATGTATCTCTAGGATCTCTCCTCTTGATTGGTTGAAGTCTCAGTGTGAACTTTAATTTTGGTTCTGGCTTATTCGGAACAACCTTGATAGTATTTCCTTTTGGTGCTTCTTCAGAAGGCCCTTCATCTTGTTGTTTAATTAGCTCTCCAATGTTTCTTCCCTTTCTTGTGATTTTTAAGGGATTGATCCTTTGTTTCTTAAATCCGTTAAGTTCATCTTATCTCACTTCCATTCCATTCTCATGCATCACTTCATACATCCTCATAGCCAAATTATTGACTCTTTCTAGCTTGTACATCACTTGTATTATCTTGGCTTATTCGTAGCCATAGTGCTTATTATGTTAATAGCACAAATATTATCCTTAGGATTTGTAATAGTATTACTAAATAACTATCCTTCCTTCCTTAAGTTCAAAGTAATAACCAGCTGACTAATCTGTCTCTCCAAGTTCTTGATGGATTATGATTTCTCATCGCCCATCCTTTTCGAAGTTTATTTCACAATTTCCATCTCTTTTCATGATTCTCATGAAATTCTCTATTGCTCAGGTCCATGGCATGCAAGAATTTCTCAATTGACTTCAATGAAGTCATATCTTCGCTTTGTCCTAGCTTCCCTTATTTGACTTGTTGATTAAAAACTAGAGGTAACTTTAGTGAATTATCAGAATTTCAATAAGAAGTTGAGGTTGTTGTTGTATCCTTGATAAAACCTTTAAAGAGTTATTCCTATCTGGCTTGAAGTTATTTCCATAGCTCTGGTTGATCGTGAAGTTGATCTCTTCAAGCTCCATTCCTTGCTTCATGTTCATACGATTAACCACCATGGCCTGGTGATTAGTGGGTTATTATATAACCTGCTCTTGTGAACTTTGTTGTCTGACTGCTCAGGTTGGATAGTTGTGAAATAATTGTAGCTTGCGAATTAATACACATGCTAGTTTCCTCAATATGGAACGAGTATCAACTATAGAGTTTTGAGACATAAGATCTAGATGATCCAATGTTCCATCCTCATCTTTGGTTAGTAGAGAACAACCTGCTGCATCATCTACTAGTGTTTTGGTGCTATGATTCATCCTATAGTAGAAAATTTGGAATTGTGCCCATTTTACGTATTCATGTCTTGGGCAACTCCTTGAATCTTTCCCAAGCCTTGCCAACTTCCTGCTTGAATTGATTGATTTCCTGTTTCCTTTCACTGACCTTTGCTAAGGGAAAGAACTTGTTTAGAAATCTTTCAATGATTTTCATCCTTGAGGTCATACTCCCCATGTTCAGTCCTTCGAATAAAGATTTGGCTTTTCCATCAAATGAGAATGGGAGAAGTCTCATTCTGATCACATCCTTTGTAACTCCGGTAATGTGCATGGTGTCACACTTCTCCTAAATATTCTCTACATGGGCAACTGGGTCTTTATTTTTAACCAGTCAAATAGGTTATGATGGACCATGTTATTTAGAGATGGTCTTAGTTCGAACTCGGCGGTGTTAGCTATAGGCCTATTAACTCCATTATAAGCCTTTTGAACTTCTATCTTGAAGTAGTCACGAAGGCATCTCTATCCTCGCACTCTCTTTTGACCCTGTTATTTGTTTTATGCATGATCCTCCACCATCTTGAGTCCTTTATTTTTCTTTCTTTTGTTGGTACTGTCAATCTCAGGGTCGTAATATTGGGGCATATTCCCTAGGTCAATCTAGAAACATTGTTTATCTAATAATTTTAGTTAATAAAATAAAAGTTTTTATTTGTTTTTTATTATAAGTAATTGAATGTTTACCGTATAATAAGATCGACGGATATTTGTTGAAATATTCTAAATGTCTCTTGTTGGTCATTATACTAGGAACTATAATGAGCTAAAACTAGTGTGAATCTTGATTGATTGTTACATGATGATCATGTGTATAGGGATAAGAATTGAGATCATAAGTACTTGTTAGGGAACGAAGTACTGGACTGACCAGCTATGAGAAAACCATATGGATTAAGTCATAGGTGTTACTCATGACAGCTATATCATTTAGTCCTTCTACTTGAGATTACCTATGAATAATATGTGAAGGTGTGTAATCAAGATAAAATTTGTTCCTCTTGAGTGGAGAGAGATAGTAGTAGATCCTTCAATATGTTAGACTGTTAAATGACCAAGTCCAAATAAATTGATATGATTAATGTCATTTGGATGTTTTCAGTTTACCTAAAGATCGAGACTAATTGAACATTAATGGCGACTTTCCATGCCTTATGTTTTATCAAAGGATATCGCATGAAAAAAGGATATGATATATGTTATTCATTAGGTTGTATCATATTTGATATTCATGCTACTTGGGTAGTCATAACGTCTTACTAGAGACCACTTATAACTTGTGTGCCAAAATGATTTTGGTTCACTGTCAATGTTGCATGAACATATTGGGTCGCACACAAAGAATGGATTTGCACGACTTCAATTTGTCCAAATAAATGAATTTCAAATGACAAAACCTATGACATAAAAGCCCTTACAATTTTTTATATGATAATTTATTAGTAGGGGTGTATATGTAACTTGCTTGAATTGTCTAAATACAATAGTTGTATAATGAATAAATTTTTTAAGTTTATCTACACATATAAATCGAGGTTTAACCTTAAAAATGAAGAAGATTTTAGTTTTTACTATTTGATTTCTCTGGATTTAGGGAAAGAAAGAAAAATGTTTTCAATCTCTCTGGGGACTAACATTCTAAATTATGGTCACCATTTGTGTGTGAATTTCTGATAGAGGATATGCGCTTGAATTCTTGGAGATCGAACAATCAGAGAAGAAAAACACATATTAAGGTATGATTTACTTTTGTCGATCTAGTTTAATAGAACTTATTTTCGACCCTATTAGGATTTTTCAAAATTTTTCTTGAATTTTT
Organism: Stephania yunnanensis; assembly: GCA_039657365.1. Classification (NCBI taxonomy): domain Eukaryota; kingdom Viridiplantae; phylum Streptophyta; class Magnoliopsida; order Ranunculales; family Menispermaceae; genus Stephania; species Stephania yunnanensis. The sequence goes on from CM077583.1 coordinate 23,683,984, forward strand.
CGCTGCATATGAATCCCAAAACCCAACACGTAAGGCACTAAGTCATTCTCTCCTTTAGTACACATATACTAGTTCTCCCTAAAAAGAAATCACAAAAGATCAAGTGTAGATCAACACGTAAGGCACTAAGTCATTCTCTCCTTTATTTTTTTATAAACTTGAAAGTAAATTACTTAAAATAAAACTTAACAATTTTCCAAACTAAGTTAAAGTGGCTACCTATCCCTGGCAACGACACCAAAAACTTAATGCGTCCCACAAGTATAACAAATTGATTGTAGTAATAGTGTGACAAACGTATATTAATGACGGATATTGTCCTCTAGGAAAGGTGTATTGCACTCAGTATTACATAGTCAGAATTACTCTATTGCTAAGGAAATCCTTTTTAATTTGGTTTTTAAACTAAACTAATCCGATTTAAAAAAAACGCTAAACTAATTTAATCTAACAAAGCAATGTAAATACTTTTAAACTCTTATATTAAGAAGTTCTAAATTCACAACTTCATCTAAGTAATGAATAACTATGTTTTTCAACTCACTTCCTTGATCTTCATCATGTATCCGCGATGCGTAATTAGAATAAACAGGTTTCCTTCGAATCCACTTTAACCCACTTTCGTGACGGTAAAGATTCTAATGTGCAAACTTGAAACCCAACTGTCGTTATGAATAACGTAAGCTCCACATTGCTTTAAGATCCAAATCTTTAGATTCATAACCAATTAAGTTTACTATCCATGCCTCCCTAATCAATAACTACCTATTGATGTTATATATTTTACGGTTGTTCCATCCATATTTGGCTTTAAAGATTCAACGGTCATGATAACTTCTAAAACATAATATTAACAAACACATAATCATGATGTTCATAGCATTATGCTCAGAATCAATAAAAACTCTAACCATTGCGATATTCAACATTATAGTCTAATCAAACTACTTTTGGATAGCATTCATACCATGGGATCTATTGATCCCTAAGATTAATGAACTACTCACACATCATTGAAATAAATATTCATTGCAAGTAAAGATCAAACGGATAACTTCAATCAAATCAATAAAAATAATACAAATCACCACACATAGGTCCTCAATGTCTTCTTTCCACAAATCTTTTTAATACCCAAGAATAAAGTAAAACTAGGTTAATTGGTTGTAATGTATGCTAATTGGTGGTATTGGGTTAGTTTACCATGTTCTAATACCTATTTATACTTCAAAGACAATTTAGAAAATAATTAGAAACCCTAGTTGACAATTCTACACAAAATAGAACTCTAACTTTCTATTTTCTTTCTTCTCAGTGTTGTCCTTTAATGATCTAATATTGTTTGTACAATGCCACGGTGTCGTGGGAGCTTCAACCAATTTGTGTGCTTTTTCTCCCATTAAGTACACTCGGCGCCCTGCACTGGCCTCCCCGATGCTGTCCTTTGTAACCCATGGTGTCGCCACTACATCGGCTGTCTCGTCCTCATTTTCTTCCCTTCTTGGTCCTTCATGCTATGCCCACACTGTCTAGGCTCTTTCCCATGGTGTCAACCATCTTAGATAAGCTAACACTGTTGTAGCCCGACTAAGTAGGATACCTATTGGAGATGGTTAGGTTGTTAGATGTCATATGAAGCATGAGTATGGATTACTCGAGGTAGGGGCATTTATAAGTCAGTTAGATAGTCCCACTTAAACTCAGGTGATGATTTGTGCATAAATAAGATTACTGATTGTGTGGAATGGACGGAGATGATGGATCAGTGTCTGAGACTCAAAGGTAGATTATGGATTCCGTTAGTGGTAAAGTTAAGAGATGAGATTCTTCAAGATTCATAACATTTCCAATTCACCATTCTACTAGGCAAGACCAAGATGTATTATGATATGAGGATGTGTTTTTGGTGGCTAGGATGGGGGTGGACATATATGAGTTCATTAAGAATTATAGGATTTGCCAGCAAATGAAGGCTAAACATTATAACCGAGAAGGTTACTATAGCTGCTTCCCGTTCCATGATGGAAATGAGAAGAAATAGCTATAGAATTTTTAAGGGGATTGCCTAGGACTGCCAGACTACACGATTCTATTTGGGTTATTGTGGATAGATTGACAAAATCAGCCTATTCCTTTCCAGTTGTAGCTCATTATACATTTGACTAGTTTAGAGTATTATTTGAGAGAGATATATCATGCAACATAAGGTACCTTAGACTATTATGTCATATATAGATGCTATGTGTATGTCTAGGATGTGGCGGAGTATGCATGAGCAATATGGTATGCACCTATAGTTCGACACAGCTTTTCACCCTTAAACCGATGGCAAAGTGAGAGGTTGATTCAGGTTCTCAAGGATATGCTTTAGGCTTGTGTATTGGGGTTTGGCAAATCTTAAGAGGAATATCTACCATTGTGTAAGTTTGCATACGAGAATAGTTATCAAGATAGCATTGAGGTTGTGCCATTTGAGGCTTTATATGGCAGACCATGTTGCTCACCATCGGGTTAGGCTGAGCCAAAGGATCGGGAGCTAGTGGGGCTCGAGATTATTGTTGATCACACGGAGAAGGTATGAAAAATTCATCAGAGGCTTAAAAAGGCCCAAAGGAGGCAAAAGAAGTATGTAGACACATATCGCAGTGACTTCACATACACCGAAGAAGCCTTTGTGTATTTAAAAGTTTCACCTCGAAAAGGTCTTTACAGGTTAAGGTTAAAAGAAAGTTAGCAACAAGATTCATCGAGCCTTTCAAGATCAAGAGACGAGTCAGGAAAATGGTTTATGAGCTTGAGTTACCTCTATAAATGTTAGGAATTCATTCAGTCTTTAATATCTTTATGCTTGGACTAGCTTAGCAGAAGGCAGACATATGATTGACAATTGACTTCAGTCAGATTAATTTGAGAGAGGATGTTACTTATGAAGAGCAACCAGTACAGATCCTAAACCAAAAGATTAACCAGTTAAGAGACAAGTCTATCTCGAAGGCGTCTGTCAAGTGGCAGTTCCATGGTATCTCCAACCTCACTTGAGAGCGGGAAAACTATATGCGAGATAGGTTTTTGTACCTTTTCGAGTCAGATATAGCCTTAACTTAAATTTTAATTTTGATGATGAAATTTTCATTAGTTAGGAAAATTTGTCACAACCCAAATTCCTAATCCTAGTTTATTTCCTAATCAAGATCATTAACCTGTAATGTGGGACCCACGTCGAGATACATGCACTGACTGAGGCATATGGCTGAGGTACATTTTAGTTTTATTGTTGTGCATTCTTAGTGTAATGTATATGTGTAAACTACTAAGTTATATCTTATCTTTTATAGATATCGAGACGAGCAAGGATGCACCTCGATATGCGTGCTAACGTGGGACTAAAGTGGAGAGTGATGTGGTAAGTTTTAATTTAAGTTATTATTGCTTAAATAGCTAATTTGATGTGGCTATAGTTGAATTGATATTAATTTAAGTCAGAAAAATAAAACAATAGCCATTGAAGTTCCTCAACATAAGTGTAGATACAATCACTAGATAAATTGAGTTAAGTTTGGTGTTAGTAGAGGTGGGTTAGTGGATATATAGTGGGTTGTAGAATACACTTTAAACCATAATATTTATCTAGAAATGGATGTAAACGTAGAGATTAATGGTTTAAATTTCATCTCATCTATATATATAAAGGAATGAATGAGATTACATGCAAATCATTTGCATTTGAAACCAAAAGAGGAGAGAAAGATTTGGAAGGGGAGATTAGTAGGTTATGAGGAAATTTTGGTGGATTTGAAGGTGGAGATCAAGGATTATAAGGATCTATAGCTAGGTAAGTTAGTTCACACCTTTAATATGTGCAATTCAAATAAAAATTGTAGGTTTTAGTTCAGTTATGATTTTTGAGCAATTTTATTAGGCAAATGACTTTGTTTTAAAAATCTAATTGCATATTTGAATTCATTATGAAACTTTACTAAATCTACTATAAAGAAGTTCTGTATTTGGATTTATTATCATAAAGTTATGAATTTCTGAAATCGATGACCAAATTTGAGATTTTGCATATTGTATTTTGAACTAGCCTTTATAATTTGGTCATAACTTCCTTATTTTAAATCGAAATGGACCTATTTTGGTGGCATTTGAAAGCTAACTCAAAGGGAAACAACTGTTTCTTGCTACAATATTTTGAGATTTAAATGTTTTCATGTCTTAAAATCCTCTGCAACTTTGATAATGAATCTGAAATTTTTGGGTTCAAAGTTTTGCTAATGTCATGTTATTTTGAGCGTAACGCCCTCATTGCTTATTGAATTGCACTTATCTTTTAGTGTAATGTTTTAGGATATATTAGTAAGCTTCAATAACAAAATCATGAGGCTTGAAGCTATATTTTAGGAGAAATGACTTTTTCAAAGTTGCAAGTCGAAACTCAAAACTATTTTGAGCCGTTGTGGTAAAATTTTCATATCTCCTTCGATTCTTGTCAAAATTGCGCAGACCTTATAGTTTGAGAAAGCTAAGACATAGCTTTAAAAACTTCTCTTTGAGCTACAATACATAATTTCAACGTTTGGAAATTAAGATTACCTTACAATTGTTATACCAAAACTGTCTTTTTTTTTTATAAAGTAGATTTGGACATAAACAAGTTATTAATGGGGCTAATATGAAAAATTGGAATTTACAACCACTTAAACCAACTTTAGTAACTTGTACAAGTTGTAAAGTACTCTAATTAACCTCAGTAACTTAGAGGAGGGTCTCGGGAGTTTGGGTATGTGTTTTGGAGTGTTGAGAGGTTGGTTAAGCTAAGAAGTTTGTGACTTGTAAGTAAACTAATTGAGATATTTCCCTCCATTTCATTTCCTATTTGTGCATTATTTATAGTCATTTGGACTAATATACCTATCGTAATCTTAAAGCCATGACTTAGTTGTCCTATTTATTATCTCGAGTTTGTTTTCACGGCATTATTGGTGTTTGAATGGGTTTCATTGATTCGAAATCATTTGCTATGTCTTTATTGGTTGTTAAGGAATTTAGTCAAGTGAAATGACAAGCTATTAGGTAGATGGTTTGTGGTATTGTGAATATGTTTCCTTTGTGTTTTACTTAAGCAATTCCATTCTTGAATCCTAATCGAATTAATTCTTGATTTATAAAAGTAATTCTTGTATCTAGGACCATTATATGAGAGAGATAGAGGCACAAAAGGTCACTAGATTATGGGGTTGTCGTCATCTGACCACCAACTTGTGCAGCACACAAGGAATGAGACCGAGGTTGTCATGTAAAGATATATGTGTGAGGGGTATTTGTGAGGATATTCAGCGATTTGTGAGAATAATTACGCCCTAAATAGTAGAATAAGGCTGATGTAATGTAACTCACGGTCTACTGGCCCTAGATTATTTCTTCTTAGCCGAGTATTAGTCTCATATTGCTTGACTGAAATATCTTAAAGCTTGATCATCTTTCTGTTTTAATAGCTATTTGTTGTGCTTGCAGATACTTGTTGTATATTCGCAAATGTGGATAAATGTCTCTTAGTGTTACTTTCCACATTACTATACTCACCTTCCTTTTTATGACGGTGGATGTAGATCCATCGAATAGCAGACTAGGCAAGGAGAAGATCGGTGACTACCTCTGAGCCACTAGAGTGCTGCTACCTCTGACTTTGTAGGTTTTGCGATTTTGTTATATGACTTATATATGTATTTTATATAATTTTAGGGTTGTATATTTGGGTTGAGAGATAGTTTCCCAACTAGACACAACAAGAACAACAGCAACAACAACAACAACAACAACAACAACAAAAACAACAACAACAACAACAACAACAAAAACAACAACAACAACAACAATAACAACAACAACAACAACAACAACAACATCAACAACAACAATATAATCTCAATCCTAAATTAATTGAGGCCGGTTACATGGATCAAACTTTCCCATTATGCTCGATTAAGTGCAATTGATGGTGAGGCGATGTGAAACATATCCATGCTCATTTTTCACTACACTCGGGCTCCGATGTAGCGCGTCACTAGGTGTGAACGCCCCATCATTTATATATGTTTGACCCATTTCATGAAAAGTGACAATAAATTTATGCTAGCTGTCAACCTATCGCAGCCCTTTTCCATTTTTCAAGAATTGAAAATAGGATTGGGGCACCCTCCCTAGCTTTTCGTATGTGAAAAATGGATTTGGGACCTCCCTTACTGAAAAATGGGCGTCAGAGTCCTCTTCCTTTATCCAGACTTAGGACTGGCTATGTAGCGCACATAAAGTTCAACATAAATGGAGCGAGTTTCCCAGCTAGACACATATTTGATAAATTGATATCGTCATTTTATTATATATTGTTTCTTGGTTTTCAAAAATTAAGAATTTGTATCAAAAGATTTCGCTAAATAATATTAAAGTTTCTAAAATTTTAATTAACTCTAAGTTACTATAATATGAGAATAGTGAAATGTTTATCTAAATGTAACTAATGAGGAGAAAAGATTGGAAAAACTAACTAATACATTGTTAAGTCTTACGTGGTCGAGATTAGGGTTACCGACGAGATTAGGACTGGGTGGTGGCCTAGTTTAAAGAAAGATAGTCACAAACGAGCATTTCTTCATGGCAGCATAAAATTTCTTCATGCGTAAAATAATGAGAACAACTCGCAAATGCTCGAGGTGTTCATCCTGGTTAGCACTATAAATCAAAATTTAATCAAAATACATAATGACACATTTGCTTATCAAAGGCCTCAAACTCTTATTCATGACTCTCATTAAGGTGCAAGACACATTAGACAACTCGAATAGCATAACTAGCCACTTATATAATTCCTCATGGGTTTTAAAAGTAGTTTTGCACTCATCCTCAATCTTAACATGAATGCGGTGGTACCCATTTTTTAAGTCTAGTTTGTAAGTACTTTTACTCCACTCAATTGATCAAGCAAGTCATCTAGGCGGGGTATGGGAAAAAGATACTTGATTGTAATTGTGTTAACTACTTTGCTATTAACACATATCAACTAAGAGCTATCATTTTAAGGAGTTAAGAGGGTTGGAAGCGGATGCGGGCTTTGGCCTTACGAAAAAAACCCTTTAACAGTAACCCCCCCAACTTGTTATTGTAATTCTTCATGTTTAGCAGCACTCATTCGGTAAATGTGGCCTATTTAGAAGAGCCACACTAGGCTCAAGGTTAATCTGATGTAGGATGCTTCTTAAAGGAGGCAATCTGTCGGGCAAGTCAACAAGAAAGTCATCAGAGAACTTGGCCACTATAGGCACTACTGCCTCTGGGATCATGACATCATTACCCACTTACTTTCCAACTGACACATAAACTACCTTTGAATCACGTAACTCTGCTTCAAATCTTGTCAGTGTCAATAAGCTGCTACTCTCTTTCATCAAGCTATAGTCATTAAAATGCTTCGTAGGCTCAAGATCAGCACCCCGTTAAACATTTGACATGTGTCGAGTGTATACAATAAGTTTCTCGCATTGTAGTATTGATAAGTGGGATCGTCTCCGTAGGGATTTAGCAAGGTTCTTTAGGAAAAAGTCTTTCAATAGTTTTTATTTTTTTATTTTAATTTATATAACTTAATTAAAACTGGAATTAAAAATCACTAACTCAAACTATAAAACTATATTAATTAACAAAACGAATTAAACTAACTTAATTAACACAATTCAAATTTACTAATATTCAAATAAATTTATTTCAATAATAAAGAAGCATCTAAACGAACATCTAGAATAATGAAACAATAATCCATTTGCATCCAAACATATTACTTAAATTATAGTCATAAGCATACTTTAATCTCTTTATAAAGTATTCTAGATCATTAAACTCTAGTCATAAGTAAGTAGATATTCTTATCAAGCTATCTGTTCTCCTTATATCAGTGGAAAATTTATGCTCTAAGTTTATTGAATTAAACTTTTGAAAACTCTACGAAAGTTATTGTAGGCAATAAACCACATTACGTTCTATGAAAACTATGAGCTATTAAATCTAGTACATTTGGAAAGCCATTTCAATATTAAACTTAAATCTCAATCCACCTAGGACATCTTAACAGTAATATACTTTTTAAACAATCCTTGTTACTACTTTAAACTAGATATTGAATCCAAATATCACAATACACATTTTAGACTATTCATGCAATACAAATAACTATGATTGTGATTCGCAAATAATAATCTATTAAATCAATGACTTAAGTAATACGACTGGTTTAAAGCATTAAGTACAAAATCATCTTATTATGACTACATCACAAAATGAATTAAGTTCATGTTCAGACTTTGTTTAGATCAATAAACTACTCACTCATCATCATAATAAACATCACAATAAAGTAAATAAAAGACATAAATAAATACCTCTAAATAAATTATTTGGGTTTTCAAATCGTCTCCAAAAATAATTGACATTAAATATAAAAACTAAAACAATAAGCTATAGCTCAAAGAGCAATGAAATATTGATCTAAGTACTCAAGAGTAATTGATTTCGTCGCCCTAGGTTCATATATATAGTATTCTAGGTAGTACATATCCTAAACTAACTCAAATGTCTCATGGTTATCTAAAATTCTTGAAATCAAACCCGGCGATTCCTGACCAATTCCACTTATATTTTAAATCGCTGGTTAAGTACTCGAAAAACTGCCTCTTTACTCTACTAGTTTGTTTAGCGATTCATATACAAATCCTAAGTCGATGCCAAATTACCAACGATAATTCCTAGTTGACCATTGATTTGTTGATGATTAAATATGTATTTTTTTCACTTGATCAAATCCTTCATTTTCTTCATTTTCTTATCTAATTCTTCGTATATTCCAATTATTACCTAAAATAACAAAAATGAGGGAAAAACCTATGTAATATAGCCTTTTACATCTAAAATTACCATAAAATATACTGTAATGTTGTAAATTAAGTTGGAACTTACTAAGAACTTGAGAAAGAAAATGGAAGACTAAGAACTTCTAATACTTCAAACTACTACTATAAATGAGAAGAGAAGATAAGGGATAGTTGGAATGTGAAGTTTTCATTCAACTTGGTGTGTTTTTACAATGGGATTAAAACCCTTTATATGGGCCATTTGTTGATGATAATAAATGTATTTTATACAATATGTACAAGTAACACATACACCCATGTTATACAACACATTACAAGTAATTTGACAATACATGGAAGAGTTGGTGTGCATTGGAAATGGTTACAAGTAACATGACAATACATAGACAAGTGGAGGTACTATTAAGTGAGAAATATAAGTTACATTACTATACAATATGTTGGTGTACTTGCATGGTCATCTATCCTCCACAACACTCCCCCTCGGATGACACTTACTTAGAGATTGCGTCTCGTTAAAACTTCTACTAAGAAAAACCCTGTGGGAAAAAATATAATAAAAGAAGAAGAGTTCACTATTCTCGTAAATATTAAGATGGGTATAATATTGTTAAGATTGCCTCATTAAAAACCTTGCTAGGAAAACTATATGAGATAAAACCATAGCTAATGGAAAAAGAGTGCAACACACTTGTAATGTCCTTAAGTTTACACAAGCAAATACCATATGTAAGCCTTTTAAATGTCGTAGTTGGTAAGTCTTTTGTGAATAAATCAGAAAGATTATCGCTCAATCGGATTTGCTTGACATCAATTTCATCATTCTTCTGAAGCTCATGTGCATAAAAGAATTTTGGTGAAATATATTTTGTTCTGTCTCCTTTTATGAATCCTTCACTTAATTGTGCAATACATGCTGCATTATCTTCATATAATATGGTTAGAGAATCTTTTATTGAAGGCAATCCACATGATTCTTGAATATGTTCAATCATGTTTCTCAACCATACACATATCCCGTTTGAGAATGGGCCTTGTGGGGATCAGATAAAAATCCAGCATCAGCATAACCTTGGAGATTCAGTTTTACCCCTCGTGAGTAAAATAAACCCATGTCACTTGTTCCTCGAAGATATCAAAAAACACGTTTAACACCATTCCGATGTTTTCAAGTTGGTGAAGAGCTGTATCTTGCAAGTAGGTTAACAACAAAAGCAATGTCAAGTCTTGTACAATTTGCAAGATACATAAATGAACCAATTGCACTTAAATATTGTACCTCAGGACTAAGTAGCTCTTCATCACTTTTATGAAGTCGAAATGGATCATTATCCACTTCAAGTGATCTGACAACCATTGGAGAGCTCAATGGATGTGCCTTGTCCATATAAAATCTTTTTAATATTTTTTCAATATAATTCGATTGATGGACAAGTACTCCACTAGAAAAATGCTCAATTTGCAAACCAAGACAAAGTCTTATTTTTCCAAGTTCTTTCATCTCGAATTCCTTTTTCAAGTATTTGGATGTTCTAACGATGTCGTTGTGGTTTCCCACTATATTTAAATAATTAACATATATATCAATAATCATAAATCCTGTTGATGATCTTTTAATGAAGACACATGGACAAAGAGAATTATTTACATATCATTCTTTAAGTAAATAATCACTAAGACATTTGTGCCACATTCGGTCAGATTGTTTCAATCTGTACAAAGACCTTTGTAATTTTTATAGAATGCATGATTTGAGGTTTTGATTTTATTTCTTCGAATATTACAAATCCTTTGGGGATTCTCATATATATATCTCATTATCTAAGGATCCGTACAGATATGTTGTAAAGACATCCATTAAATGCATATAAAGCCCTTCAGAAATTGAAAGGCTTATCAAGAACCGAAATATGATTGCATCTATAATTGGAGAATATGTTTCCTCAAATTCAATGCCAGGTCTTTGTGAGAAACCTTGAGCTACAAGTCTTTTTTTCTACTTTGTAACTTTATTTTTTCATTTCTATTTCATACAAACACCCATTTATATCCAACAGGTTTTACGCCATCTGGCGTATGAGCAATCGGTCAAAAAACCTCTCGTTTCCTTAACGAGTCTAGCTGTGCTTGGATAGCTAGCCTCTTGTCATTTTTGCCAATTAAGTCTTTTTCGATATTCATCCACTGATCGTGGTTCTGGATGATCATCGTTTTCACATATTTCAAAGGACACATTCAAAGAAAATATATCATCAAGAACAATCTTATTTCGATCCCAAATCTTACAAGAGTTTAAATAATTTATCGAGATCTCATTATTTTCGTTTTTTTCTTTTTTTTCTAGAGGCAGTTGTTCCACGTCAAAATCAACTTGTTCTGACAAATCCTTATCAAAGGATTCTTGTGTTTTCTCAGGAGTATTTTGATTTGTATTTATTTTTACTTCCGTTTTCCTCTTTCGAAAAATTGTATCCTTTGAACCAACTGGTCTTCCATATTTTAAGCGTTTCGTTTATTCTTGTGCATTTTGTTGCACAAATACATCAATTCTTACGGGAGCATTTACAGCTGGAATATGTGATTTTGTAACTTGTTTTGCATCATTAAGTGTATCAGGTAATTGATTTGCGATTTGTTGCAAATAAATGATCTTTTGAACTTCAAGTTCACACCGATTTGTGCGTGGATCATAATGTGATAAAGTTGATGCATTCCTAGCAATTTCACGACATTCCTTTTGTATTGACTTCTTATCTCCCCCTAATGGTGGGAAAATCATTTCATCAAAGTGACAATTAGCAAAACGTGCAGTAAATAAATCCCCTGTTAAGGGCTTAAGGTATCTTATAATGGACGATGAGTTAAATCCAACATAAATCCTAAGTTTTCATTGCGGACCCATCTTAGTTCTATTGGGAGGTGGTATAGGAACATACACTGCACAACCAAAAATTTTTAAGTGTAAAATATTTGGTTGTTGACCTAAAATGAGTTGCATGAGGGAATGTTCATCGTATGCAGTAGGCCTATAATGAATGATAGATGTTGCATGAAGGACTGCATGTCCCCAAATTAAAGTTCATAACTTGTTCTTATGATTAAAGGTCTAGCAATTAATGCGTTTGATCAGAGATTCTGCCAAACCATTCTGGGTATGCAAGTGTGGAACAGAATGTTCAATGGTAATTCCTATAGACATGCAATAATTTTTAAATGCTTGAGATTGAAACTCCCCGGCATTATCAACAGGGATGGTCTTGATTGGGTTATTGGGGAATTGTGCTCTCAACTTAATGATTTGCGCTAAAAGTCTAGCAAATGCAACATTTCGGGTCGATAACAAATAAACATTTCACCACCTAGTTGATGCATCTAAGGACTAGGTCAACATATGTCTCCCTGAATGCGTTCTAAGAAAACTGGAGATTCCACAACAATTTTACTTGCAGATGGTTTAACTATCAATTTACCTTGATAACAACTAGCACAATTATAATCACCAGCTGAAAATATTTTATGACTCCTTAAAGGATGTCTATGCGAATTATTAATTATTCTTCGCATCATTGATGATCCTGGATGACCAAGCCGGTCATGCCATAAAACGAATGTCTTTGGATCATTAATTTTCTTATTTAAGACGACATTCATTTCGACATGCCTTATATGAGTAAAATATAATCTAAAGGATAAAGCTGCGAATTTTTCTAACACTTTTTTTTTCCCATTTGAAACCAATGTAACATAGAGAAATTCTTCATTATTTTCGTTCATGGTTTCAATGTGAAACCTATTTTGTCAAATATCTTTAAAGCTAAGTAAATTTCTTTTGGATTTTTCAGAGTATAAAGCATTGTCAACATGAATTGTTGTTCCCCCAGGCAACATAATATTTGCTCTTCCAGAGCCATTAATCAAATTTGAGATGCCAGATATTGTTTGAACATTAGCCTTAGCTAAGTTCAAATTGGAGAAATATTCTCTGTTTTTAAGGATTGTGTGCATTGTGGCACAATCAGTAATACATATATCGCTCTTATTTGACTCATGATTTGAACACATGATTTGTTGATCCATCTAGACAAATAATGTTTGGCAAATTAGAAAAAAGTCATATTTCATTCGTAATAGGAAACTAATATATATGACTAAGAAGCATAACAAAAACTAGTACATAGAATTATTGAAAATCATTACATATGACCATTAAAAATATCGAGATTAGTGTTTAGATCATCATGAAAATTCGGGACATCCATATAATTGATGTCCGACGAGCCATCTCCTACAGTGAAGTTTATCTTAACTGTTTTGCCTTTCTCCTTTAAGGAGGCTTGATAAAGATCAATAAAATTCTTAGGCGTGCGACATACATGAGCATAATGGCTTTTTATACAATACTTGTGACATGATTGATAATGATTACGAGCATGCCCATTTTCGGCAGTATTTTTCCCTTTATTCTAAACAACATCATTCTTATTCCATTTATTTTGGAACTTATTGCCACAAAATTTAGAATAGGGTTTGCAATGATGTTTGCCGATTGATCCTTTCCCATTTCCACGTCCGTGGTTTTTCTTTCCTTAACCATTTTTATGGTCACTATATGATGTTTCATTTGCTTCATTAATTGAAGCATAACAAGTTGGACGGGAGTTATGGTTCTTCAATAGAAGCTCATTATTTTGTTCAGCCACCATGAGACAAGAAATTAATTATGAGTGCTTTTTAAATTGATGCGACCGATATTGCTATTGCAACAACAGATTCAAGGCATGAAAAGTACTGAATGTTTTTTCCATCATTGCCTCATCGGATATATTTTCTCAATACAGCCTCAAACGAGAGGTGATATTAAACATGGTAGAGTTATGCTCATTGACTGTTTTGAAATCTTGTAGCCTAAAATTCAGCCAATCGTTTTGAGCTTTTGGAAGTATCACCGTCTTTTGGTGATCATATTACTCTTTCAAGCTTAACCACAAGGTGAGAGGATCTTTTATAGTGATATACTCACTTTTTAGACCTTACGGAGATGATAGCGAAGGAATATCAGTGCTTTCGCACTCTTGCATTGATGTTTCATTTCCTTCTATAATAGTTTCTCCTAAGTCTTTAGCTTGGAGATGTATCTCGGCATCCAGTTGCCATGGAAAATAATTATTTCCAGTGATATCAATGGCAGAAAATTCAAGTTTTTGAATGTTTGTCATAGTCTGAAAACATATCAAGAAACGGTGTAAATAGTTTTTCTCTTTTATATAAAATAAATAATATACGATTGAATATATGTTTATAACTTGATTATTAATATGCAAAATAATATACGATTGAATATATGATTGAATTGGTTGGGTAGCGAAACAAAGTCTACTTAAAACCATGCCTCCTCGAACGGGATAACCCGTCTACCTTTCAATGTTTAGCTTTACCGGGGACAAGGCTTACCCACTATCAACCCAAAATCATAACATTATTTGGAATAGAAAAATCAAGAATAGAGCGTAATTAATCGTTTGTAGTATAGCGAGAAAACTAGTTATGTCAAATATTGACTTTTAATTTTTGATGTAGAAGATCGTACAAGACACAACTACAAAACATACTTTCGCAATCAGTGACGTTATAATGCATAGTATATGAATAAAGTATGCATATAGAAGTGATGCATGTAATAAAAGGAAGCAACCATGATAATATATAAATAAATTGAACTTATTTAAATAACAAAAGTTATACTTTCCTAGCTTTGTCTCCTTAATGCTAGAGCAAGCTCGTGCTGATATCGTATTGTAAAATAAGTTGGAACTCGCTAAGAACTAGAGAAGGAAAATAGAAGACTAAGAACTTCTACTACTACAAATGAGAAGAGAAGAAATGAGATAGTTGGAATGAGAAGTTTTCATTCAACTTGGTGTGTTTTTACAATGAGATGAGCACCCTTTATATAGGTCATTTGGTGATGATGATAAATGTACTTTATACAATGTGTACAAACAACATATACACCCCATGTCATACAACACATTACAAGCAAGTTGACAATACATGGAAGAGTTGGTGTACATTGGAAATGGTTACAAGTAACATGATAATACATAGACAAGAAGAGGTACTATTAAGTGAGAAATAAAAGTTACATGACTACACAATATGTTGGGGTACTTGCATGGTCATCCATACTCCACGACATATAAAACATTGTTCAATTATTGACTTGTCAATATTATAGTGTACTTATTGGTCTTCCCATTATGTGTAACTCATGTATGAAATTGCCATGGATGCCCCAATAACAAGTGATACGTATCTATAGCAACAACATCACATCGAACGAAATCTTTTTACCGGACACTTATTAAAAGTCACCAAAGTGTGTTTCCAAACCATT
Source organism: Stephania yunnanensis (assembly GCA_039657365.1). NCBI lineage: Eukaryota > Viridiplantae > Streptophyta > Magnoliopsida > Ranunculales > Menispermaceae > Stephania > Stephania yunnanensis. Next base: position 23,699,296 of record CM077583.1, read on the forward strand.
ACTTCACCATTTTTTTTTATAGCCAAAACATATTGTAATGGTTGGGATGCTTCTTAGTTGAAAGCCCAAATCTCTAAATGTTTCAACATAGATAATGTTCTCGCGGCTCCCCGTGTCAATCATGAATTTGCAAACTTTGTCCAAGATGGTGCACTTGGACTGAAACTGAAAGATGTAGTTCCACAACCATTCATTAATATCTACTCTTAGGGTCATGCAATTACTCATCATAACTTATGCAATACCGATATCTCCAATCATGATTTCCTCCTCCATAATTGTTAGCAGACGTGTTGTGAACTAGTTATGCAGTGATATACGATAATTTCACTTCTTCTTTTTCCTACTCATTGTCATTACTTCCTTCCCCTTGCACTTCGATCTTTAGTTGACAATCTTACAACAAGCAAAGGACTTGATTCTACTTGTGCCACTAGCAGCGGGATTGTTTAGGATGGTTCCCCTACTAGTATTAGCCCTTTTTATATGTGCTGGTCCACCAACAATATTAACAAGCACGAGCCTAACACCACATCGTAACTGGTGCTCCACTTGCTTTACTTTTTGGCACACTACAGCCAATGAAGATTGGTAAAAAATATTGATGGTGTCTTGAGTCTTTCAATTTAATACACCAATATATTTTATTAAAATTGGTCATGAGTCTCGTGGAGGTCATTTCTAGTAACCACTTGATAAAAATCCTTAATGTGTTCATTAACTAATTTTGCCCCTTGCTTCCGATTATGTATCTCTTATACATCAATGGCTGAAATTGTAGGGTAATTATTCAGCCCACATGTGTTTCTTCAACTTCTTCTACAAGGTAACTTCCTTTTTCCCATTCTGTTTCATGTTAATTTTAGTTACTACAACCAAGCCATGGCCAAATCACGAAATCTGGTCACCACCAATTGCACATGATGTTTCTCAAACACATCTTTGAACTCCAAGATTTCCTCAACTATTACAAGCAGATCTAGGAAGTCTTCGAGCAATAGTGTGCCATGGAGTTTCAGAATCTCCATCTTCATCCCATCCTTCCACTGCCTAAGATCATAATCAACTATGTGTTGTCTATGACACCTATGTGGAGCCTTAAAATATTCATCCTCCCCATCAGAAGAAACATTTCCTCCTGTCTCCTCTTCGACAGGAGTTTCTCTTTGACGATTTGGAATAAGGTGCCTTGCCGAAGCCCTGACAACAACACTCTCGTTCCTACAACCACTTGATCTAGCACTGCTTGCATACGTTATTGCATATCAAACTATTATGTGAATCGTTGCTCGTTCCAAGCATGGTTTTCCTTTTCATAGATATCTTTAACCAGTTGTTAATTCTTTTTCGGTAGCATAATTATTCTCCAAATCACGTACTAGGAAGGCTCTGATACTAATTAACGCAACGAGGATCTTCCAAATTGAATGTTCGAAATCCACGAACAAACAATCTAGGGCAAGAATTTAACAACAGTTCAAAATTTATTAAATTTATCAAAAGCAACGAATTACAACAAAAAAAATGTTATATATAGCAAACCCTAATTTTACCAAAATAGTAAAAGTCTAAAATGTCATAAACCATAAAGTAGACTAAATAAGAAACCCACGCCATAAATGGCGTCAAAAATAGAAACTCCTACTAAAATTAATAAGCAAATTAAAACCTTCTTAAATAGTAAATTTTTAATTTCAGAGGCTTAAACGAAGGAATTTGGCCAAAAAATGTTGTTCTCAAAGCGAAGTAGTGTGTGTTGATCACCACGTTGTTTCCAATAAACTTATGTCCTCGCACTTCCAAAACTCCTTGTTCAGACTTCCAAAATTCAACAAAAATCAATTCCGGCTAAAACTCTTCCAAGAAAGTGTTTGCGACTTCTTGGACTGAATCAGTTCTACAATATGTGTCACATTTTTGAAGCTTTTTTTGTTCCACAATATGTGTCACATTAGGAAATTAAGGAAGCATTAAATGATTTATTTTCGATTCTAACCTCATTCAATTAAATTAGTGACAACATTAGTCACATCTTTTTACACACAACATCCATAATGAAAATGAAATTGTTTATACAATGGTAAATTAGTTTTATGAAATCTTAATGGTGAATGAATCATCACCTTAATTCTCTTGCATAAGCCGAAACAGGTCACATATTATTGAATGAACGGATGAATAAGTACCCCCTAATTAGTTGAGGTATACTCATCAAAAAAGTTAGTTAAGGCATCTAATGCTACTTCCCTTAATTGACATGTTAAACTTCGCAACATACCACCTATTAGCCTTTCAATATAATGACATGAGTAAGCTGGGTTGGGCAGCGGGAAAACCTTGCAATATTCTAGTTTTGGTGGACTCAAACGGTTTCATGGATTGTTGTTTGGGACTTAGTCGCTTGATGGTGCATATAAGGGTGTCAAACGCGCATACTGCCAACGCGCGTAGAGTAGAGGCATGCATGCTTGTGTTCGCCTAACGTATGTACACGTGGTGATGGATAACATATGATACGCCGAGGTGTACTCACACGCATACGAAGGAATTGACGGGAGTTAAAGACATGCATGAGGGAGTAGCACGTGGAGACTTGCGTACTCGTGTACGCGCGCATACATATGGGTAAATCAGACGTGGCACGGGCAAAGTATTGACAAAACATGACTTGGATGTTGACCAAGTCAAAGTATGATTTTTCTCACTTGTGGATGTTTCCTATTGGAGTTCCAAGAACGGCTTAACATTTATTATAAGGAGGGGGACCTCTGCTAAGGTTGGCAAGGGCATGAAGGCAAGCGAGACCCTAGAGTATGCCTTGGGCGAGCATGCCAAAGAAAGGCCCAAGGACCATGGTGTAGCCACCCCAAGCTGGTGGGACTCGGATTTGATCGAGCCCCACTAGCACCTAAGGTGCCTTGGCTCAACTACGCACCACCAAGCAGACACTGTCCTTGAGCAAAGCATGGACCAAGTCACCTAAGGCTCAGATGGACCAAGTCTAATGTAGTCTAAGCGATTATTTAACTATCTTGGTCATGGCCCCTAACATGATTAAGGCACGTCAAAGCAAGTCCCTAGCATGTGGAAAATGTGCTCATTGACCAGGTGGTTGAGGCAGTTACGGAACCAGGTGGCGGGAAGGGAATGTGGCAGTTGAGTAGCTGTCTTGACCACTACATGGAATGGGGTTTTGCTTAGACTCTAAATCAATGTACATGTTGTTGGGTTTTGGGGTTCATACGCAGCGAAAATTACAAAACAATTTTGACAAAACCCCAACAAGATTCGAATCTAATTCCATTAAAAACGTTTAAACCATGAAACTTAATCATACCTCTGCCCCAATATATCTTTCTGAAGATTTATTGATCTCCATGGCGCTGCTAACGATAAACGCCCTCTACCAACAGTCTACACACAAACGGCGGCCAAGATTCGAAGTGCTAGCTTCGAGTGAATACCAAACCTTTTTGTCTCTCTCTAAAATGATCTAGAGCGTACCATAAAACCCTAAGTCATTTCTAAAACGAAAATAGAGTTTCGACCATTAATCTTTCGTACGTGTGTTCTAACTTAAAGCGTCTATTTATACAACCCTTGTATATAGACGGTTAAGTAAATTACACATATACTCTTACTTAAAGACGTATAAGTGTAATACACGACAAGGACATTTCTGTCTTGTTTTTTATCTATAAAATTCATTTTTCTGAACCATCTTAAAATCTCGCAAAACCATTCTTAGTCTGCAACCCAATAGGCTCATACAACATTGGCAGTGTACCAAAACACATTTTGGTATACAAGTCATAAGCAGCCTCTAGCAAGACATTATGACTACCCAAGTTGTACAAATATCAAATCGATACAACCTAATCAATAGTGTAAAAACATCTTTTTGTCACACGATATCCTTTTGATTAAACATAAGGCATGGAATTGTCATCCAACATGTTTAATCGTACTAGTCTCGATCTCTAGGTAGACTGAAAACATCCAAGTGACATTGATCAATATCAATTCACTTAGACGAGGCCTTTAACAGTCTAACATATCGAGGGATCCACTGGATATCTCTCTTTATATGAGAGGGACAAATTTTATCTTGATTACACAACTTCATCACATTGCTCACACAATAACCAATCACAACCTTTATAATCGTCTGGTTAAAGACGACGTTTGATTGTGTCAAATCACTGTATTCCTAATGTTGAAGTCTCTGGTAATCTTAAGTCAGAGGATTGAAAAAATATACCTATCATGAGAAACCACTATGACTTTATCCATGTGATGTTCTCATAGCGGGTCGATCTAGTACTTTGTTCCCTAACAAGTACTCGTGATCTCGATTCGTATCCATATACGTATAGTCATCATATGATCATCAATCAAGACTCACACTAGTCTTAATTCATTATAGTTCTCAGTATAATCATCGACTAGGGACATTTAGGATATTTCTGTAAATACCCATGGATCTTATTATAATGTAAACATGCAAATTAATTATAATAAACAACAAATGAAATCTTCTATTTTATTAACTAAAAATATTCATAAAGAAAGTTAATGGATTGACCTAGGGCATATGCCCCAACATCTCCCACTTGCATTAGGGCCAATCATACATGCATCTAATGCCAAATGATCTAACATGACCATTATGTTTTGCTTGTGGAAGAGCTTTTGTCAATGGATCCGCAACGTTGTCTTCGGTAGGTACTCTGCAAATCTTCACGTCTCCCCTCTCAATAATTTCTCTGATGAGATGAAAACGCCTGAGTATATGCTTGGATCTGTGGTGTGATCTAGGTTCCTTGGCATGTGCTATTGCCCCGTTATTGTCAAATACAAACAAATAGGGTTAGCAATACTTGGAAGCACACCTACTTTATAAATGAACTTTTTGATCCAAACTGCCTCTTTTGCTGCATTGGACGCTGCGATATACTTAGCTTCTGTTGTAGAATCTGCCATAATCTCTTGCTTTGAACTTTTTCAGCTTACTGCACCCTATTCAAAGTAAACACATATCTAGACTGCGATCTAAAATCATCTATATCAGTTTGAAAACTTGCATCTGTGTAACCATTTACAACTAGATCATTTTCAAAACCTCCATAGACAAAGAACACTTCATTAGTCCTTCTTAAGTATTTAAGAATGTTCCTTACCGCTATCCAGTGACTCTTACCAGGATCTGACTGATATCTTGTAGTGGTCAAAACATATGATACATTAGGTCGAGTGCATAGCATGGCATACATGATAGATCCAATAGCTGATGCATATGGAATCTTTTTCATACGGTCTCGTTAATCATTTGTCTTAAGACATTGAATCTTGCTGAGACTTATGCCATGAAACATTGGCAACAATCCACTTTTAGAGTCTTGCAAACCGAACCTATTCAGCACCTTGTCTATGTAAGCCCTTCGACTTAAACCAATTAGCCTTTTACATCTATCCCTATTTATCCTTATCCCTAGGATATAGGCTGCATCTCTTAAGTCTTTCATTGAGAAACACTTCCCAAACCAAGACTTGACATTCTGCATTGTTAGGATGTCATTTCCAATGAGTAATATATCATCAACATACAGTACCAAAAAAACAACTACACTCCCACTGACCTTCTTGTATACATAAGGCTCTTCTTCGTTCTTAATAAAACTTAAGTCCTTAATTGTTTCATCAAAATGAAGATTCCAACTCCGAGAAGCTTGCTTTAATCCATAAATGGATCTTTGAAGCTTGCATACTTTCCTAGAATTCTTAGGATGTACAAAGCCTTCAGGTTGTGTCATATACACGTCCTCGAGCAGCTTTCCGTTAAGAAATATTATTTTTACATCCATTTGCTATATCTCATAGTCATAATTTTCAGCAATGGCAATTAAAATTCTTATGGATTTAAGCATGGCTACTGGCGAAAAAGTTTCATCATAATCAACACCTTGAGTCTGCCTGAAACCTTTTGCTACTAGTCTTGCTTTAAAAGTATGCACTTTGCCATCCATGTCAGTTTTCTTCTTGAAAACCCATTTACATCCAATGTTCTTACCACCTTCAGGTAAATCAACCAAGTTCCAAACTTGGTTATCTTATATGGATTGCATCTCAGAGTTCATGGCACTTAGCCATTTAACTGAGTTTGGTCTAGACATAGCCTCCTGGTAAGCAACACATCACGACTATCAGGACTGAGGAATCTGGATCTCTTTGGCTCATGTCTTGCCCTTACTAGATTTACGTGGGCTTTGTGTCACTTGTGGAGGTTCAACTGGTTCAGAACGTTGTTAAGCTTCCAATAGCGGTTCAGGGTTTATCTGTGATTCTTGATTCTTAAACTTCTTCAAGATTTATTTCTCTCCCACTAGTATCTTTTGAAATAAACTATTTTTCCATAAATGCACCATACCGAGCAACAAACTCTTTGTTCTCAATGGGATTATAAAAGTAATATCCTTTTGTTTCCTTAGGACACCACACAAATAAACATTTGTCAGATTTGGGTGCTAGTTTTTCTGAGACTTGTCGCTTTACGTAAGCTATTACAACCCCAAATATTAAGGAAATACAAACTAGGTCTCTTCCCGTACCATATCTCATATGGTGTTTTATCAACCGCTTTAGAAGTAACTCAATTTAGAGTGAAAGCTGTAGTTTGTAATGCATAACCCCAAAAGGATAATGAAAGATATGCATGACTCATCATAGATCGAACCATATCTAATAAGGTTCAATTTCTCCTTTCTGAAACTCCATTCTATTGTGGAGTTGCTGGCGGAGTCAATTGGGAGACAATCCCATAATTTCTAAGATGATCATCAGATTTTTGGCTCAAATATTCACTACCTCGATCCGACCAAAGTGTTTTGATAGTTTTACCAATTTGATTCTGCACACTTCATTTTGAAACGTTCGAAACATCTCAAACGATTCAGCTTTATGTTTCATAAGATATACATAACCATATCTCACTGAAATCATCGTAAATGTAATGAAGTCGATAACCTCCTCTAGCCATTGTGTTTATAGGACTGCATACATCAGTATGTATTAGACCCAATAAATCACTTGCCCTTTCACTGTGTCCAGTAAAGGGACTTTTAGTCATCTTGCCTCGTAAACAATGTAAAGTATTCACTAAAGAGTGAACACACTGATCACACAAAGAAGAAAACAAGAACAGCAACCAAAAAAGAGAGAAAACGAAATTGTATTGAATGAGTTCAAATGATTACAATGAATTTCATATATATAGACATTCTTACAATAACTAACTAACTGTTTACAACAACTAACTAACTAATATAACTGATTTACAACAACCTCCTAACTGTCCTAACTAATTTACAACAAACTGAACTAACAACAAACTAATCTAACAAACATTAGTTACAACTGACTTAACCATAATCAAACCGTCCTATCTTTGAACTATGAACTGCAACACTGTGATCTCTAACAACTTTGTCACCATCGACATGAATGTGAGCTGAATTATGAGCTGGAATATTGTGATCTCTAACATGCCCCCTCAAACTGAACCTAGGTGAACAAACTAGATTCAGTTTGGAAGAAAGAAAATGAAACCGAGGAGTAGAAAAAACCTTGGTGAACAAATCAGCTGATTGATGATCAGTTGGTATATATCGAAGCTCAAACAAACCAGCAGCAAGTTTTTCACGTAAGAAATGAACATCAACCTCAATATGTTTAGTCCTAGCATGAAAGACAGGATTTAATGCCAAAGCCCGAGCACTAGTATTGTCACACCAGAGTATAGGCTTAGAGGAACACTGAAATCCAAGTTCAAGAAGTAGAGATGAAGTCCACAAGATATCAGTCACACCTAAAGAAAGTGCACTATATTCACCTCTAGTACTTGAGCGTGCAACAACTGATTGCTTCTTAGAGTACCAAGTAATAAGATTGCCACCAAAAAGAACACGTACGCCACTATAGAACGTCGATCATCAACATCACCAGCCCAATCAGAATCAGTAAAAACTTCAAGAGACAAAGAAGGTGCAAGACGAAACACAATGCCAGGTCCAAGAGAAGACTTTAAGAATCGAAGAACACGTTTAACAGCTGCCCAAGATCTGTAGGTTGTTGTTGAAATCGACTAAGCTTATTTACAATGAAACTTAGATCAGGACGAGTGTAAGTGAGGTACTGCAGAGCCCCGAATGTACTCCTATACAATGTAGGATAAGAGAAAGGAATGCCACCAGTAACACTAAGCTTAGCTCCAACAGAATAAGGAGAAGACATCGGTTAAGAATCCAACAAATTTGTTCGCTTGAGAAGATCAAGAATGTATTTATGTTGAGATAAATACAATCCAGTAGAATCTCTATGAACTTCAAAACCAAGAAAGTAATCCACATCACCCAATGATTTGAGAGAAAACTTGGAATTCAACCACGTAATCAGTTGCGGAATTAACAATGAATTGGAGCCAGTGATGAGAATATCATCAACATATACAAGGAGCATGAGAATAGAAGAGTCAGTTCTTTGAAAAAAGAAACTAACATCAGCTGAACTATTTGTAAATCCCCAATTGAGCAAAGCTGTTTTTAGCTTAGAAAACCATGCTCGAGGAGCCTGCTTAAGATCATACAAAGCTCTGTTCTATTTACAAACATATTGTAGATAATGTCTGCTAATAAAACCTTCAGGTTGACTCATGAAAACATCTTCAACAAGATCACCATTAAGAAAAGCATTATTCACATCAATCTGCTTGATAGGCCACTGATAAGTGACAACAAGAGTAAACATGATACGAAGAGAGGAAGGTTTAATTATAGGAGAAAAAGTATCTCCAAAATCCAAACCATGTATCTGATGAAAACCCTTAGCCACTAGTCTTGCCTTATATCTCTGAATAGCACCAGTAGGGGTAGTTTTAACTCGAAACACCCACTTACAACCAACAATACTCATATCAGAAGTTGGAGGAACCAATGTCCAAGTATTGTTGTTGTTCAATGCATTAATTTCATCAGTCATAGCTGAATACCAATTTGGATCAGCAAGAGCCACCTTAACAGATGTAGGCTCATTTAGAGAATGTACCAAGGCATATGGAGAAGTAACAACTAGTGCTTTTGGTTTATAAACACCAGTCTTATTCCTAGTTAGCATAGGATGAGTGTTAACATTAGTTCTGGTAATAGAAAGCTATGGATCAGTAGGTAATTCAGTAGGTATAGAAGATTATGGAGAATCAGTAGGAACTGAGGAAACAATAGGAATAGAAGCTGTTGGTAAATCAGAAAGAGGAGAAGTAGAAGAGTCCAATGAAAGAGAAACATAATATATTGAAGAAGAAGAAACAGGACAATGTTGTAGAACAGACAAATGATGACTAGAAGCAGAAGAGGAAGAATTGTGATTAGACAAAAAAATACTAGAGTAAGGAAAGTCTTCTTCATTAAACTCAACATCTCGTGAAATGTAAATCTTGCCATTTGAATGTAAACACTTGTAACCATGATGCCTAGGACTGTAACCAATAAAGACACATTTAGAAGATCCAAAATTGAACTTATGATGAGAATAGGCAGTCAGGTTTGGATAGCAAGCACTGCCAAAGGATTTGAAGTAAGAATAATCAGGTAGTTTACAAAAACATACCTCATATGGAGACTTAAAATCAAGAACAACAGATGGTAAACTATTGATAAGAAAAACAACAGTTATGAATGCCTCTTCCCAAAATGAAAAAGGCAGTTTTGAATGAGCAAGAAGAGTAAGTCCCATCTCAACAATAGATCTATGTTTTCTTTCAGGAACACCATTTTGTTGATGTGTGTATGGACAAGAGTAACGATGAATAATACCAGATGCATTGCAAAATTTCTCAATTGGTTTATATTCAAGGCCCATATCAGATTGAAATTTTTTTAACCTGGAGTTAAGTTGTAATTCAGCCTGTTTAATAAAATGTCGAAAAGCTGCATATGCATCTGATTTTAATTTGAGAGGATAGAACCATGTAAAACGACTAAAAGCATCAACAAAAACTATATATTACCTTGAACCTTGAGAGGATAACAATGGAGATGGACCCCAAAGATCAGAGTAAACCAACTCCAATGGTTTAGTAGCAGTTATATTGCAAGACTGAAAAGGAAGTTTGTGCATCTTTGCCACTTTACAAAAATTACAAAAAGATATGCAAGATTTAATTATAGTATGGTTTAATGAAGATAAGACTTTTTGTAACACTGAACTAGATGGATGTCCTAGTCTAGCATGCCATACATCAGTAGTAACAGAACTCACAAGTGAAGTAGTACAAGAATTAGATGAACAAACATGTGAAACAGAAGAAACAGAACCAGATGAAAATGAACCAGCCTTTGGAAGACAATATAAGCCATTATGGAGCACTCCTTGAAGCAATGTTGTCTTCTAATTCTTGTCCTTAACAGAGAAAAAGAAGGAGTAAACTCAGTAATGACATTATTATCACGAGTAAGCTTTGAAACACTTATAAGATTCTTGGCTATTTTTGGAACAAGAAGAACATCATTTAGTTGAAGAGAAGGAACTGAATTTGAATGAATCACAACATTACCAGTATGAGAGATATTTAACAACTCACCATTACTAACAGTAACTAACTGATTACCTTTGTATTCAATTTTATTGTGTAGAGCTGATCCTTCAGATGTCATGTGACTAGAAGCTCCACTGTCCACGTAGCAGTTTGGATCAACAACAATCTCAGGAGTCACCATCATGCCTTGAAAATGATTGATCATTGCTTGAGGTGTTGGTTGTTGATTGATCATTTGTTGGTTGATCATTGCCAGAGCATTCTGAGGCATTTGACAGTGAGACTGTGCAATAGGACGTCTAGTTTGAGCAGAATTCTGGCCTTGAGGACCAAAAAATGATTGATCAATCTGTGATAACATTGAAGAGCCATATGTCCATGTTTATAGCACAACTGACAAAAAACTTTTCCTCTATTTCCAGTCCTTCCTCCACGATTCTTGAAACCACCTCGAAAACCATTGTTAGATCTGTTTTGAAAATGTATAGAATCGCTTTCATACCTTGTGACTTCTTGTCACTCTTTGTCAATAAAATTTCTTTGAAATGTTGTTCATATCAGTTTGTGAACCTTGATTTAAGTCTTCTATTCTCTGCTCATGCATCATCAACATGTATTGTGCATCTTGTAATGACATATTTGCTTTTTGAGAAGCAACTAACACAATAACAGGATCAAATTCACGACCAAGACCACTTAATATTGATTGAATCATATCAGATTCAGTAATCACTTGATTTATTGACCTCAATTCAGCAGCTATTGTTTTAACTTTGAGAACAAACTCTGAAATTGAAGATGAACCTTTCTTGATATTGTTCATCTTCTTTTTGAGTTGAAGAACTCGTGCCATTGATGACTGAGCAAACAAACTTTCCAATGTTTTCCAAATCTCAAGACAGGACTCACATTCTGTGACATGTCCAATGACATATTTGCTTATGTTTGAAAACAACCAAACCATAAGCAAATTTTCACACCTAGTTAGAACTTCATCAGTTACAGATGAGTCTGTTGTAACTGATGATCTTTTGTTTTCAATGAAAAACTCCAATCCTAGAGCTCGAATGGCAGCTTTTACTTGCACTTTCCAATAGATATAGTTACCTTCATCAAGCTTTGTAGGTAGGTTGAAATTGAGAGATTTGGCTATGGCAGTAACATCAGCAAATGTGCTCAGACTGCCAGAGTCTCCTTCATATGAGCTCCCTTCGGCCATTGTAGGTCGAACCTGCTCTGATACCATGTAAAGTATTCACTAAAGAGTGAACACACTGATCACACAAAGAAGAAAACAAGAACAACAACCAAAAAAGAGAGAAAACGAAATTGTATTGAATGAGTTCAAATGATTACGATGAATGTCATATATATAGACATTCTTACAATAACTAACTAACTGTTTACAACAACTAACTAACTAATAAAACGGATTTACAACAACCTCCTAACTGTCCTAACTAATTTACAACAAACTGAACTAACAACAAACTAATCTAATAAACATTAGTTACAACTGACTTAACCATAATCAAACTGTCATGTCTTTGAACTATGAAGTGCAACACTGTGATCTCTAACAACTTTGTCACCATCGACATGAATGTGAGCTGAATTATGAGCTGGAACATTGTGATCTCTAACAAACAAGATACGCATGTTTCATATGTTTCTAAATCAAATGAATCTAGAAGCCCATCTTTATGGAGCTTCATTATGCGTTTCTCATTTATGTGCCCGAGACGATAATGTCAAAGATAAGTTTGATTCAAATCATTTGACTTAAATCTTTTTGTATTTATGTTAAAGACTGGAGTATTAGTGGACCTTTTCGTGCTTAGAATATAAAGACCAACACACAAATCAACATTTACATAAAATATGCATTTACGAGAAATGGAACATCTATTATTCGCGATAATAAAATCAAAACCATCCATATCCAAACATGAAACAGAAATGATGTTTCTGCTCAAGGCATGCACAAAATAATAATTATTTAAAGTTAAAATAAGTCCACTAGGTAAAACTAAGTCATATGATCCAACAGTTAGGGCAGCAACTCTTGCTCCATTCCCTACGCGGAGGATGACTTCTCCTTTCTTCAACTTTCTACTTCTGGTGAGTCCCTACACATTTATACAAATGTGGGATCCACATCCAGTATCTAATACCTAGGAATCATTAGTAGATAAATTAATTTCAATAACATAAATACCTATAGTGGTAGTCGCACTACCTTTTTCTTATTTAGATCTTCCAGATAGAGTTTGCAATTTCTGAACCAATGTCCACGTGTATGGCAAAAATGGCAATTTCCTTCCTTTTCTTTTGGGTGTTTTGAACGAGGAACAGGCTAGGGCTTGACTTGTTCCACAGGCTTTTACGATAGGTGCAACAGCAACCTTGATAACTTTAGCCTTGCCTTTGCCTTTCTTCTTCATTCCCTTTCCCTTTTATACCATCAACACAATATTAGAGGGTTTCTCGATTTTTGGTTCAGCAATTTTTAACATCAAATTCAACTCTGAAATCGTTTTCTCCATATTATTCATATTGTAGTTCATAACAAATTGTGAGTAACTCTCTGGTAATAAATTCTGGATCAAATCCGTAGCCAACTCTTGGCTATTAGGAAATCCAAGTCTATCAAGCTGGTTAACATAGCCCTTCATCTTCAGAACTTGAAATTACAAAATAATTTTGACAAAACCCCAACAGGATCCCAATAGGCTATGTATATTTTGTTCATAGTTGTTTCTTGTATAATCCGTAGCCAACTCTGATACCACTGTTGGTTTTTTAGGTTCATACACAATGGAAATTACAAAACAATTTTGACAAAAACCCTAACAGGATCCAAATCTAATTCCATTAAAAATGTTTAAACCATGAAAACTTAATCATACCTCAGTCGCAATATATCTTTCAGAAAATTGATCGATCTCTAAGGCCTTGCCAACGACGAACGCCCTCTACCAGCAGTCCACACACGAATGGCGGCCGAGATTTGAAGTGCTAGTTTCGAGAGAGTACCAAACCATTTTGTTTCTCTCCAAAACGATCCAGGGCGCTCCAAAACGACCTAAGTCGTTTCTAAAATAAAAATAGAGTTTCGACCCTTAATCTTTCGTACGTGTGTTCTAACTTAAAACGTCTATTTATACAATCCTTGTATATAGACGGTTATGTAAATTACACATATACCCTCACTTAAAGAAGTATAAATGTAATACACCATAAGGACGTTTTTGTCATGAATTTTATCCCATAAAACTCATTTTTCTGAACCATCTTAAAATCTCGCAAAACCATTTTTAGTGTGCGACCCAATAGGCTCATACAACGTTAGTAGTGTACCAAAACACATTTTGGTATACAAGTCATAAGCGACCTCTAGCAAGACTTTATGACTACCCGAGTTGTACGAATATCAAATCGATACAACCTAATCAATAGTGTATATAACATCCTTTTGTCACACGATATCCTTTTGATCAAACATAAGGCATGGAATTGTCATCCAACATGTTTAATCGTACTAGTCTCGATCTCTAGGTAGACTGAAAACATACAAGTGACATTGATCAATATCAATTCACTTAGACGAGGCCTTTAACAGTCTAACATATCGAGGGATCCACTGGATATCTCTCTTTATATGAGAGGGACAAATTCTATCTTGATTACACAACTTCATCACATTGCTCACACAATAACCAATCACAACCTTTATAATCGTCTGGTTAAAGACGACGTTTGATTGTGTCAAATCACTGTGTTCCTAATGTTGAAGTTTCTGGTAATCTCAAGTCAGAGGACTGAAAAATATACCTATCATGAGAAACAACTATGACTTAATCCATGTGATATTCTCATAGCGGGTCGATCTAGTACTTTGCTCTCTAACAAGTACTCATGATCTTGATTCGTATCCATATACGTATAATCATCATATGATCATCAATCAAGAATCACACTAATCTTAATTCATTATAGTTCCCAGTATAATGATCGACTAGGGACATTTAGGATATTTTTGTAAATACCCATGGATCTTATTATAATGTAAACATGCAAATTAATTATAATAAACAACAAATGAAATCCTCTATTTTATTAACTAAAAGTATTCATAAAGATAGTTAATTGATTGACTTGGGGCACATGCCCCAACACATGTATCCTTGTTAGTAATTTAACTACTTGTGGCTGATCTATAAAGCCTAGAGCACCATGCTTAGGGAAGCGTAGAGTGTTGGAGTTGTATTTCCATCCCTTTGTGCCATTATTTTTGATGTTCGTTCACTTTAAGTATTGGTAGTGCTAAACTAAGATGGCTTTTAGGCACCATGAATAGGCATTAAGTGAGAAGAATTTTGTTGGGGTAAACCTCTTATTAGTGTCCCCGTGACACCTCGTATCATGTCTTTGCTCATCCCCCATCCATGCATACACACTAGCCCCACGCTGCAGGCCCACCCCATTCGATCGCTCACATATATATGATTAATTTCTCAGTCATTTGTGAAGTAAATGAATTGGGAAAACTATGTTTATTCCTCAATTGCATGGAGAGATTGTAAAAAATAACTTCGTCCAAGTTAAACAATTAATCATTAATAGCAACCCACTCGAAAAAGGGCTCAAGTTAGGCTCGTTTCTCACATCATGATAACCATATTTGCCACCATATATATACATATATTTACATATTTATGCTTTTAAAAAAAGCTGGGTGTATAAAAGGTATATATATAACAATATTCTACAATGAATCTCAAATATATATTCGGCCATGGAACCCTCTCAAAATGTGTTGTGCATTTATGATGACTCGATTAATGTATTGGATTAGAATTTAATGGTTATAAATAGTGTACCAATGACATGAGCATATATTTGATTTCCATGGTAGTTGTACTATATATATATATATATATATTGTATTCCTGCTTCAATTTGGAGCTAGAAATTGATTTAGCGCACCCGTCCCTGAGTCGTAGTGATTCTGCCCATGTACATATCCATACCACTATATACTTCTATATACGTACCCTGGTTTGTCCAAGTTGGCAAGTGAAGTGCACGTGGTCTTTAGGGTTAGGAGCGTGTGCGGACTGTTGCTTGGACGTGCTGAATGTGCAGTGCAAGCATCAACCATGAGCACGCCTCAAGCTAGCCACTTTGGCAAAACGTATGGAGTGGAGGACCCTCACTAGCTATGTGTATACCTTTTTCGACTTTACCACTATATCAAAGCACAATATCAGCCAGAATTAATCATCATTTATGACATATCTTACTAGCTACCTAGAATCATCATCTTCAATGTCCGAAGCTAATTAATTTAATAGTTCTTTTATTCTTTTTGAAAACGACATTTATATACTTTTATGAATTGTATAAATGGGTAAGCTAGGGTTGTTTCAGGTTCAAGTCACACACCGGAGATTTGACTAAATTAATTAAGTATATCACTTGAGCTTTTATTCTGTCCAGTTCCAGATATGGTGGTCGACGAGAATAACATACCAACATACTGTGCTTCATCCGTAGTCCTCGTCATTAGCAATGACATAATGCATGAAGTGCGTACAGAAGGCAACGGTGACGATGACGACGATGACGACGATGGCGTCGATGTAGCCCCCGCTGCATAACGTTATATCAGTCGGAGATGAGCAGCATGTGGTATGCATAAATAATTTGCTACTTTTCAAGGTATATATGCATGGTTATTAGTATAAGGATAGTGATGCGTGCCTTAAGTTATATACATAACATACTAGATGTTAAGGTTTCATCCTTTTTTTATCATATCATATGTACGTAGTGTGAAACTTGGGGTATGATAAAATTGTTCCAAAGAAATGCTTGCTTATATATTTGGCAATAAATTAATATCCTGATCTATTTATGTGTCATGTATATATCACATTCGCATTTTATCTATAGGAGCTAATATAGCAATTTTGTATGCTTAACATGCAAATTAAGTAATTTTTTTTTATAGAAACCCCATTTCTTCTGTGCAACATGAGTGGAGCACCCAACCCTCAGGCAAGTGATGCCTCAACCATTTTATTAGAGATAATTTGGCCACAAGCAAGGGCTTCCAAACTAGGCCCAATTAATCGATTAATTATTGTTGGAGATGTTGGGATAGTCCCACATCGACTACTTGGAAATAAAAATAAGGCTTATAAGTGTGGAGTGGACACTCCATCTTGGCCTTGGCATATTGGAGTGAACCCTACTTTCAAACCTGTAGCCTATGCATAAAAGTTAGTCACCACACTCTCCTCACCTGGATTGAGACCTATATTACAAAATCGAACATCGTATCAGAGTCGATGGTTGGCCTAATTGCCCAAGGTCTAAGGGCTTTGTAGACATCCAACAAAAGTAGTTGATTGATGTTCGCGATCAAGTCCTAGTTGGACTTGAGTTGAGGGGGGAGTGTTGGAGATGTGTTGGGATAGTCCCACATCGACTACTTGGAAATACAAATAAGGCTTATAAGTGTGGAGTGGACACTTCATCTTTCCTTGAGATTTTGGAGTGAACCCCACTTTCACATTTGTAGCCAATAGATAAAAATTAGTCACCATACTCTCCTCAACTTGGATTGGAACCTATATTACAAAATTGAACAATTATAATTAAAATTAATGAGCTTATTCGATCTGATCTGTTATTAAGATAGCTTGCAATACGTAGCTAGATCAAGGTGTCCATTAATATATTTATGATAACATTTATATGAATCACATTTTTGGTTAGTATTTCCAGCTAGTAGCTAGTACTTCTCTTACACATTGATCGAAGAGTAACATCAAAGCCTTTCAATTTAATTAAGTACTCTTGTAGTTGAAAAATTAATTAATGAAATTTTACTTAGCTATGGTCTACAAAAAGCTGAGAGGGCCGCTAAGGGCACCCCACTGTTTCATGAAGGCACCCAGTTAATGTGGGCACTAACCAATTTACCTAGGGCACCAAAAAATTAGACCCGAAATACCCAAAATACCCCTCGAACAAACCTCTCTCACCCCACCACCCCCACCACCACCACCACCGAACTCCTTGCGAGGATACCCCGAAATCGTCATTTCCGTCCGTCTCCGTGTGTTTTTTCGTCGTTGTAGGAGGTTTTTGTAGTTTGTAGGCTCGGGGTGTTTGCCGATTTCGTCTTCAAATTAGGGCTCGGTTCTAGTTTTTCATTCACACACTCAAGTCGAGAAAATCGATCGTTTGAATGTACGTTGGTAGTCTAATTAAGTTGCATTTGATAGAGTAGTTGTTATGTTTGTGTGGCGGTGCATTCAATGGTTCATTTATTGGGCGTTCGTGGTTCTCGGCCACACAGGCCAGAGATTTTGTTTACAGTCTCGGCCAAGCATGGCCGAGACTGAGGGAAATTTTTGAGAACTCGTGGTTCTCGGCCAGACAGGCTAGAATAGTTTACACAGTCTCGGCAACGAATGGCGAAAGTAATTGTGTTATCTCGGTCACCACTTCACGAGAGTAACCATTAGTGTATAGTTTATGTCCTGTCGGTTGATGTACTACCGAGAATGTAGAATAGCTCTCGGTTGTCCATAACCGACACTTTTATTGTCGTCTCGGTCACCACTTCACGAGAGTCCTCGGTGGATGTTGACCGAGATGTTTTCATAACTCTCGGTCCTGCGAGGCCGAATCAATCGCGCCCGTGAAAAACGTCTGAAAATTTGAGAAACCCTACGTTGACAAAAACAGTTCTTCTCAAACCATCATATGGTTGTCAAACATTGTTACATCGCTGTCGGATGATGTCAATCCGCAAGAATCGATAAACGGTCGCCAAACGCAATGTTATTTTATGGTTCAAGCTTGGTGGTGGGGTACCCCGTTTTCTTTGTCAAAATGGTTTGTAGGGTCTGAATCAATATATATATATATATATATATATACAGGGGCAAAATGGTCTTTTTCATTTTTTCTGGAATTTTTACAAAAAATTTGGGTGCCTTCATGAAATGGTGGGGTGCCCTTAGCGGCCCTCAAAACTTTTGATAACAAAACCACAATTTTCTCCCAAACCCCATCTTTGTCCGGCCAACGGCTGCAGCCGTCACCCATCCTCCTTAACAATGCCTTTTCTCTCGTCATATTGTGGACTCTACCTTTGATGCTTTTGGATTTTTGGTTTTGTTGTGTCTTAGTATCTCCCTTTCTCTCCCTCTTATCTTTTGTTTATTCGATGAAGAGGTGGAGGTGGTGGTGGAGTTGTGGTGATGTTTTAAAGGTTGAGGTCATGAATAAAAAAAAGAGAAGATATATTTTGGGGTATGAGGTGGAAAAGGCTGATGGTCTTGGGTAAGCAGTTGCGGATAGCGCGGAGGTGAACGAACAAAGAAATATGAGTAGCGTGACGCGGGAGCAGTTGATGGTCAGCAATGGACTTCGGTGCTCAATCGGGGCTTCCTTATAGCAGTGTGTGAACGGTGTTTCCAGGCTAGTATGGTCATGAGCATACGATGGTTCATGTGCAGTGGTGTTCTGCGACGCGTGGTCATGGTGGTTCCATGGTAATGTTGTGGTGGTTTACTTCTCTACTTTTCACCTCGAGGGTTTAGTTTGGTTTTAAGATTTAATTAATTTTTCATCTATTCTAGGTTACATTTAGTTTATGTTTAATTTGGGTTTGTCTCCTCAGTTGGATGTTTTACCAAATTGAGGTAGTTGTCCCCCATTTGTGGGGGTAGTTGTCCCTTTTTGTGGGGTAGTTCTCTTTATTTTAATTATGGTATATAGTGTCCGCTAGAACATTTTTGACCTTTAATAGAGATTTTAAAACCCTATTAAATAGAGTGTTATTAAATGTCATGTGAAAATGTGTTATGTTTTAATTTTTAATACATGTATTACATAGAGGTTTTCAAAACTCTTATTAATTAGGTGTTATTTAATAACACCCCCCTTTAATAGGGGTTTAAAAACCTCTATTAAATACCGAAATTGTTCTAGTGGTTGGAACAATTAATTATTTTATTTAATTGTTTGTTAATTTAAGAAATTATGTGAAAAGGTGTGTAATCAAGTGGAGGGACATTACATACCAAAAGATGTGTCTATTCACTAAGAGACATGTCTTTCCTAATACACATCAAAATTATATATATATTACTATAGATGGATCATTGTCTGAAAGAATTACAATAGAGTTAGAAGGTTAAGAAAATGAGTCAAACTCATGTTTCCTTCTCTTTTCATGGTTTTGAGTCAATGAGTGTTGAATCATTCTATTGGTTCGTAGACTAATGATTTGAAATGTTAAAATCATTAGTATGATCATTGTAGCTTGGGAGACTATCGTCATTAGACCATAAGTACTATAGCAGGGCGAAATAGTATTCAGGGCATTGTGTATAACTCGAGCCTCGATCAACTGTATTTTCTTCTATTACACATTAAGCTTTCAAAAATCCCATCAACAATCTAAAGACTATTATTTTACGGGTTGACAGTTTTTGATTGGCAGCGACATCATTGTACTAAGTAACGTTAACAGGTGTGTGTTTACATTTTGAAATATTAATCAACTTGCACTAGAACAAATTTAACTTTTACTAAAGGTTTTTGACCTCTATGAAAAGTGTTATCTTTTAAGATGTTATCGTATCTTCAAAGCTTACATAGGGGTTTCAAACCTCTATCAAATCTTGACTATTTCATAGGGGTTCCAAACCTCTATCAAATCTTGGCTATTTCATAGGGGTTTGAAACCTCCATAATATCTTCAGAGGCTTACATATAGGTTTTAAACCACTATCAATTGTAGTGATTTCATAGGGGTTTGAAACCTCTATATTATCGTCAAAGGCTTACATAGGGGTTTCAATCCCTTATCAAATGTAATTTAAAAAAATAATAGCTGAAAATGCCCATAATTAATTTTCATTTCCATTTTCAATTGAAAATATACAAATCTATATTCCACTCGCAATATTATTATTCCATTCAATCAATAATGTAAAGTTTGAACAAATATTCTTGCCATTCCAAAATCAGGAATCTTTTGATTCATCTCCGCGTCTTAGCAGAACATTACTTGCTTTAAGGTCTCTATGAACAATTCTTAATCTGGAGTCTTGATGAAGATATAAAACTCCTCTAGCAATCTCAAGAATTATGCCACGACGCATCGCCCAATCCAATAATGTGCTTCTACTTTGATATGCGTATAAATTTTGCTCAAGTTACTAAGTATATAATATATAGTTTGTAGCAAACATTGAAAAGTAAATAATATTCATGGAAGCATATACCGAAGAGAATAAAGTCCAAGTATACCTGCAATGCTCCTGCAAATGAAGCAACAAGAAGAAGATGAGCAATATAGTCGATTGTGTATGCTAGAAGTAGACTGCCTCTAATAACTGGATCCTACCAAACCAAACTTCAAATAAACAAATTGGAAAACAATCTAGACTAGACAATATGAAGAGGTTTAGAGACACCACAATGACATACTTTATTAATCACTCTAATAAACTCGTTAATTACAACGCGGGGGCTTAACTCTAATTTATAGTCTCACATAAGCATACTTCTAATCCGACTAGGAGATCCTAAATAGACTCATACTCTAACTTGAAGTCCTAATCAAACTCAAACACTAATCTAATTTAGATTACAACTCCAACAATAAACCACATAATACCAAGATTCCAGTTCATAAAGGATGACGATGTGGTGCAACATTTTAGTTACCAGGTAAAAACTCAACATAACATCAAGAACATAATGCAATTAAAATTTCGCATTACTCTGGATGCGGCCACATAACCAAGAATAGAGGCAAGCACAAATGTACTGCAAGGTGAGGTAGCTAAAGCAAATGTAAGCCCTGCCAAATATGCTTGCACACCTTCAAAAGTTGTATAACAAGAGTTAGAACAATGGTAAAATCATGAAAATATTTTAATAACTGGATAAAATAAATAAATTAGAACAGTGCAACCCAAGCAGATAAAAGATGCAACCAATCACATGAAGGCAAGTTAGCTGCGGCAACATGAGGATCAAAGTTGTTGAAAAGTGAGGGAAGCTGCAATTCAACTACCTGCAACAACAAAAAACCTCCATGAATTCATCGGAAGCGGTGGAAAAATATCATGAAATCATCTAGAAAAATAACATAAGTCCAAAAATAATAGAACTTTTAACAAACTTTAACCTGAAGATACTAAACTGGTGGCTCGATTGTAACAACTAGAAAAGAGTCATGGTTAAGAATTGTAGACTGACTGAAACATGTACATTACCAACAAAAGAAAATGAAACATGTACATTACAAAAAAAAAAAAAAACATGTAGACTCATATATTTAAAGTTTATATTATACAATTTTAGTGCACTAGTATCACTAATAACTACATTCTTATATAACAATTCTCAGGTAGGAAGTGTTCGCATAAGGGAAATCCACAAAAAATAATCTTAACGTCTTCAGAATCCCCCTAGATGGGGTTTCACAAAAGTTTCCTGTCTTCCCTATTTGAGCATCCGAGAAAGTTTAAGATGTGCAAAAAATTCAGAACACACCAGTAGGTCTTTATAGAGGCTTAAATAACTTAACAAGCTTATTTAGTGTTTCACATGTTGCTTTACATTTTAATCAAATAATCAACTATTTTTTCAATCTTTCCATTGAATAATCAATTTACTAACTCCGACGACCCAACTTTCCAAGTGAAAAAGCAAACAATTAGCTCTAACACTGATACAATAAATCTACGAGATCTTTTTTAACAAAACATGACTCATGAAATAAATCTATGTTTGCTACAATCAACTCACAGTTTGAAGCATGATGGACCAAATACAAGATGTGTTCTATGTATTTCTAGATGTAAGACAGGCACAAGAATGCCATCTCATAGTCGATGATTCTATACCTGGATCTGAGGGCAACCACCTAAGAGCGTTTCAAGGGTTTGCAAGTGGTATTCATAAGGAAATACTTGAATTATGCAGTCCATCAAGTAATATTGGGCAAGTTCATATTTACAGTTAACGACCTGTCTAAAACAAGTGTATAACTTATGCAGCCGATTGGCATAAGCCATTGGTTTGTATATAATAGATGAAAGAGATAAAAAATGGGAACAAGATTAACCACCTGTCCCAATATCCTAAGAAGTACGGTATCTTTGTAGTTCCAATATCCTAGGAAGTACGATATCTTTGTAGATATTAAAATCAATGCCCTCTATCTGACTAAGGACATGTAAGTTCTTCCCAACCTAATAAGAATAATCAAACACGAAACAAATTCATTTATGCAAAGTATTGAGATAAATACATATTGTTTCAAGTCATGGCCATAGTATTACAAGATCACGAAGCTCGCTCCTCTCTTTCTCCCGGGCAGGTCCTTACAGACTAGAAAGCCCGATTGCAGGCCTCAACTCAGGATCACCAAAGAGTATGAATTCACAAGCACTATAACACCTGCATGACCATAAATCATGCCCTCATGATTCATTTTACCTTCATGACATGCAAGTACTGGGTAGTGGGTATAATGCATGTCCAAACGTTAGAGCAGGTAACCGTTCAAAAGTATCTTACCCAACCTGATGTTGCATCCGGACCCATAGTTTATTCATCTCTGTGAAGTTCTGGAGTACAAATTCTACAACATCTCTGACTGTGTCAGCATCCCTACAGGAAAAAGGGATAGATTAATGTGTGAACCCTAACACAATCATGTTTTATAATGATACACTTGCAAGCATATAGCAGATATGGCATAAAATCCTAGCTTAACCAAAATACCAATAAATATGGTGGCCTAAAAGAACTTCAAAGAAGACAAAAAAGACACCAAGAATCTCAACATGTGCATGCTTATAGCTTAGTAAGAACACAATATCAAAAAACATAAGTGAGATCTTATTTTTCTTTTTCATACACGAACTACAGATTACAAAAGTAAAGTGACCATATCAGAGTCATGCCTAATGAGCAATATTTGGTGGAGCCAAGCGGCAATCACTATTGCAAATGGAGTTCAAACTATGCCACAACTCCTTGCCTTGCAAAAAACAATTACGAGTGCTCACATCAAAGTACAATATTAATCTAGCTAAGAAAGCTTATGCTCATATCATACGCTTGAAGTTTCGGTTAGCTAGGAGTGCTATCAAAGTCATGGTAACCAAAACACTTGCTAGAAGTTGCACTTAAAAGAGCTGTCAAAGTCATAGTAAAATGTTTTAGAGTCCTAAGCATCAAAACACCTTGCAAAGGTTATATACATTCAAATTTCCAGAATACCTTTAAACTCTAGGATTAGTTGGACTTTAGCAAAACAATCTACACTCCTACAGTCCTACTGGTTTTAAATTGCCATACTAGTATTAATAACGTTTCGGATATACAAGGCAAGAGAATGTCAAACTTATTGAAAACTCAGGCATACAAGGTCGATGAATCTTCTGTCAATTTTCCCCAAGTTGAATCTCTCTATTGCGCCAAAGCAGCCTGACACAATTTTATGAACTCTTAGTACTTCCAATCAAGCGGGTGCACATCGATGCAAAAAGAGACAAAAAAGCAGTATAAATATTTATAAGGACAATGACTTTCTAGAGAGTTCTTGAATTATGTCAGCAAACTACACAAGTCAATTTTCTTTTTTGTGAATCGATGCTTGCCTCTTTCTCCTAATTGGTGCGCAATGTGATAACCAAAAGGATGATGGTTTGCACACCAACGCCAAAAATTACTCCGCTCCAGAGTCCCTTTTTGCAACATAAATTCATAGAATCAATTAAGTTTGTTGAAATGATCACATATAGAATCAGTTAAGTTCACCGGCAAGTGCAAACTTACAAGCAAAGTATTAGAAAATGAGAGAAACTTAGTACAAGAATCAAAACTAAAAATCTTACTTTGGAGAACCCTGTACCCGATTTTATATGTGGTCATGTGACGCAGGCTTTCTGAGTTTACACTGTTGTTCTGGATCAACCTACACCGATTCAAAGACCAACATAACATGGACTTATTCCATCACAATTAAGTGATAATAGACATGAAAATGTAAGAATTTGATGAAGAGCAGTGTCCTTAGTCCACCCTTTTAGATGCTATGTCCATGTTACAAGCATCAACCATATGTTAGAGACACACGCATGTATGTATAGAGAAGTGAGAGCAAATCAGAATGTATTTAAAGAAACACTAAAGTAAGAAAGCTTAGTCTCATACAAAGCACTAAAAACTAGACAAAATGAGTTCCTTTTCTATATACGAGCAAAAGTAACTGAAAAGAAGATATTGAAACAAATATGAAACATTGAAACTCACCAAGTTTGTAGCACCATCTGTACGTTCTTTCCATCATTTGCAAGCACAAAAAAATTAAATTAAGAGACATAAGATGAGTCAAAAAATAAAACTAAATAGTTGAAATGTACTTTCCTCAAGTGTTAGGTATGAAGAATTGTTGTTTGGGCCATGGAATCAATTCCCCTGAAGCTTGCTCTATTGTCATCATATTAACTTGAGTCCTCCATATCAAAGCATTATGGTTAATGGTTGTTTGCACCCACACCATGTAAGATCCAACCCCAATAGGAGCACCCTCCACAACATGTAGTGAGTCATCTATTGCAATCTCTCTTTCTGCCACTATATGGGTACCAACAACCCAATCGATCAACTTGCACTTCATTACACACTTATTCGAAGAGTTCTCGTTTTGTGGCTTCAATAAAAAATTATGAAGTTTCATTATCCGTAACACTTACGTTCAATAATTTAATATTTTTTTTACCTGGCATGTACAAGTGTGTCCGACTCCCCCTTGTTGACCCTATCATAAAAAATAACCAACACAATTTAAGAATGAATATTGTTCACAATATAAATAAATATACATATGTGTATAGTGAAAATATCAATTTGTACCTGTTTATGTTGATTGTAAACATAGGAAGATAAATCTTCATATTTCTCTCTCAAACACATAAGTTCTTTGATGATAGCGTTATTCTGAGTTGTTGCACTTAAACCGGCAGGAGTTACTCCAAAACCAAGACCTCTCACTCGACCTTGGTGTTCAGTAAATTCCGAGCATTGACTTTGATTACATGCATTGATTTTATCCTTCAAAACAAACAACTACTATATGCATCAAATGGAAGAAAAACTTAATAATATAAAATATATAAATCCATTAGTTAATTCACCACGATTTCGGCAATCTCGACATTGTGTGGTTTCCCATTTTTATCTGAATGCCCTCTAATCCACACCTCAGCTCTAGAAACACTAGCACCGTCCTTTTCTTCAATCTATAAGCATAAAAATAATAAATAATAAATAATACAAGATTAAAATATAGGTATAAGTAATAGAATAAATGAATAAAACTTGCCATCTCATATTCAAGGCGAGCATATCCTTTTCGACTTGATGTATGCCGAATCGTTTGCTTTGCTCTAATTTCCTTAGCTTTATTGCTTTGTTCACGAAAGTTGCTAGATCTCCTTTGTTTTTTGAACTATTTCCATAACTTTTCACCAATTGTGGCAGGTTTCTCGTCGTTGCCATTTTCTAATTCCTTAGTAAGCCTTGATTTCCATGCTCCAAACAATCGCCTAATTCTTTGTAATATATGTTTTTCAATAGATGCTTTATCCGGAATTATAAATCTTTCCTGCAATGAGAATGGAACACAATCGAATAGAGTCGTTTTATACTTTTATATAAAAAATAGAAGTCTAACCTCAATACACTTCCATATTCTTTTCTTATTATCTCCCTTGAGTTGGCGCCAATCTGACAAAGTAATTGGCACCATTTCATGTGACACGATTCCCAAGAAAGAAGAAAAGACATCTGCATTTTCACCAATGGGCTGCTTTCTGTCATTGAAAGTAACGAGTACTCTTTTCTTTCTGGCAAGTGAAGGAAGCTTGATTGGACCTTTTTCTTCCTTTGTTGTTGTTCATCTTGTTGATATTCTTGTTCTTGTTCTTGTTCTTGTTCTGGTTCTTGTTCTTGTTCTTCTTGTTCTTTTTGTTCTTCTTGTTCTTCTTCTTGTTCTTCTCGTTGTTGTTCATTGAAGCACCAAGTTATTGATTGAGAATGAGAGTTACATGATGAAGGTGGTGCTTCATATGTAGAACTTTGCGGACACCTTATCCTTACACCAACATTTGAGTTTCGACTCATTAATGCTTCTATAGCTTGCTTTTCTTTTCTTGCTCTCTTTTTTGTAGCTTTTGAACTCTATTCATTCTGCCAAAGAAAATATCATAATTAGTAAACGAGCACCAATAAATTCATCAACCTATAAAGTGATTAACTAAATCACTTTTTACCTTTTCCTTATACATTTGTTTTCCTCAAATCTACACACGCTATGTCAACAACAAAATATGATGGTTGTAAAAAACACCTTCAAATGCACCAGTTAGAACATGTGAAAAGACAAAGAAAGGCAAAAGAGAAATTATTAGCACAAGAATAAAAGAATATAATAATATTGCTACAACTTAATCAGTCATAAAGTGACCAATATAAGCATTTGGTTAGTCATTCGTGAATAAGGCTACAACTTAAATCCATCTAACATAAATTTCATCTTCATCACAAGTGTCCAAATCTACATGTGATATGTTAACAGCAAAAAAATGATGGTTGCGCATTCTCGCCATACATTGCAATATCATACAATCCTCGAGGAGGTACCCTTAATACAACGCACCAGTTTGATGAGTCATTTTCACTAGAATAAAACACTTGTTTGGCCTGAGTTGCACAAATAAATGGATCATTATGATTGTGACATTGGTTAAAGTTTACTAGAGTAAACCCATCTTCAACTTTCATACCATTTCCTTCGTTAACCCAGTCACACAAGAATAAAGGAAATCGATATACAAAATAATCCAATATAATTATCTCTCTTATGACGCCATAATAATCAACTTCAGTTTTTCTTTGTGCATTGTCCCGTGAACTTGATCTACAAAGGCTATCAACACCTTCAACAAACATGCCAGAATTCTGAGTAACTATTTCAACATCTCTTGTGTGAAACTTTAATCGATTAATTGTGTAACCTGAACAAGAAAGTGCATTTTTTCTTCGTTTACGAGAAATCCAAAGCAACATGTTTGACACATCAACATTCTGAGACTTAACCTGTAGAGATATACACAGTAAGTTGTAAGAAAAAATGCACAAGTTTTAAAATAATTGTTGGAACTGAACCTAAAAATATAGTTGAAGACCTTACAACCTTTTCTTCAAACCATTCACTAAATGTCTTTGTATGTTTCATCTATAATTGACTTGCACTCCTTCCAAGGCGGTTGTCTCTACGCTTCAACTCATTGATATGCATTCTAAACATATAAATTAAGAAATCGGATCAGGAACTCATATCGACAAAATGATCTAATTAACTATCATACTTACTCCAAATAAGGTTCAACAATTTTCAAATTGAACAATATACATCGATGTGCCTTTTCCAACATATCGTCTGACAACGTTTTTGTATGTACTGTTGAGATTGGTTCTCCTTCCAGCATTGTCTCGTTATAAATATTGTTGTCCTGACGTTCTTGATCTCAAATATCAGTTGATTGTTCTAACTTTCTACCGTAAAATCGCACGCACTCATCGGTAATATAACATTCTGACCTGCATCCCTCTGGCCTTGCTCGATTTTAACAATAACTTTTGAGATTTTTCATATATCTTTCAAATGGATACATCCACCGGTATTGGACCGGTCCACCTAAGTGAGCTTCCTTTGCTAAGTGGATTGGTAAATGAACCATAATATCGAAAAAAGAAGGTGGGAAATATCTCTCTAACATGCATAAAGTTTCCCCAATTCCATTCTCAAGATCCAAAGTTTATTTTTATCTACAACTCTTTAGCATAGTTCATTAAAAAAATTACAATATCGAAATATTGCAATCCGAGGTCCTTTGGGTAGAAGTCCCCACAAAGCAACAGATAGGAATTGTTGCATTAAAACATGATAGTCATGAGATTTGAGACCTACAATGGTGCAATCCTTAAGTGATACATGATTTGCAAAGTTGGATCTATAACCATCTAGAAGTTTCATATTTGACAATCTTTGGCAAAATATATGCTTTTTAACTTTAGAAAGTCTAAATGATGCTGCCGAGAGATATATTCGACTCCCACGAACTTGATGATGCAATCTCCGCCGAATTCCTATTTTTCCAAATCCTTTCCGTGAACTAAGTCCATTTTTTATTTACCTTTTATATCAAGAATTATGCAAATAATACTTTCACAAACGTTCTTCTCGATATGCATAACGTTCAAATTATGGCGTAAAACCAAGTGCTGAAAAGAATGATGAATAGTTTAATGCAATTTCAAATAATTAAAGAAATTTTTACACATCAACTTAGTATCATACCTCCCAATATGGAAAACTAAAAAATATGGACATCTTCTTCCAGATTCCATTGGTTTCAATGGCCTCAGATGTATTCTTCTTCCTTGATTCTTTCATCTTTCTTTTCGTGCCTTTTTCCCCTGATTCACATCTCTCTTTCTTTTTGTCTTTTTTTCCATCAATAATTTTTTATATTCTTTACTGCATTTGCAACATCATATCTAGTCATTACTTCAGGTCTTCCACGCTCTTCACAATTTCCATCAAACCAAGTAGTTTTATTTCAAAAAATGTGATCATGCTCAAGGAATCGTCTATGGCCCATGTATACAATTTTCTTGCTTGAAGTCAACCATGTTGAACATGTATTAACCCCACAAATTGGGCAAGCAAAATTGTTTTTTGTAAAACATCAAGGTAAATTCCCACAAGCTGGAAAATCGTTGATCGTCCACAACAAAATTGCTCTTAAATTAAAAATGCTTTAAGTTGCTGCGTCAAATACAACTACCCCATCCTTCCACAACTTCATCAAATCTTCAATCAAAGGTTGTAGATAGATACCTATGTCATTTCCTGGTTGTTTTGGGTCTCGAATTAATAATGTTAACATCATACTATCTTCCTTAAGGCATAGCCAAGGAGGAAAATTAAAAGTGACTAACATTAATGGCCAACAACTATATGGAGTGCTAAAATCACGAAAAGGATTGAATCCATCCACAGAAAGGCCAAGCCTAAGATTTCGAGGCTCTAATGCAAACTCAGGCCACTTGTGATTAACTAAATCCCATGTTATTGAATCTACTGGGTGTCGCATCTTACCATCTTGGCTCAAATGGGAAGAGTGCCACAATAAATTATTAGCTATTTCCAATGACATTCTTTTGAATCTCGGTATGATAGGAAAATATTTCAAGATCTTAGCAGGAATTCTTTTTTTTGGTCTCTTTGTTGGATTTACTTACTTTCCATCTTGATGACTTGCATTTAGGACATGCATTTAAAGCTTCATTTTCCTTCCTAAATAAGCAACAATCATTCACACAAGCATGAATCTTTTCATAATGAAGCTCATACTCCTTTAGCAACTTCTTCACCTCTTGCAACGACTTAGGGAGAATATTTTCTTGTGGCAACATGTCTACCACAATCTTCAATAGTTCATTAAAACCATTATTAGATAGACCATAAATAGCTTTAGGCTTATACAAAATCATGGTGGCAGAAAATCTTGTGTACTTTGTGCAACCTGAATAGAGAGGTGGAGTTCTATCCTCTTCAAATAACCTTTCGTCGTCAACTTGGATATTGACATCTTCTAGATCTTCATCCCCTCCATTCCCTTCATCCCTAACAACTCCATCCCCTCCATCCCTAGCAACTCCATCTCCTTCATCTCTATCAACTCCATCCCCCTCATCCATTTCATCCCCTTCATCCGTATCAACTCTATCCCCATCATCCCTAACAACTCCATTTACTTCATCCCCTTCATCTCTGGCAACATCATCCCCTTCATTTCTAGCAACTCCATCCTCATTTTTCGTTTCATCCGTAGTAATTTCATCCCCTTCATCCGTAGTAACTTCATCCCCTTCATCATTTGTGACTTCATTCCTTACAATGGGGCTACTCTCTTCCTGATGGAACCAAATTGTACACATGGGATCCAATCTATATATGATTAGATGGTTGTAAGCAATATCACACTTCACATGAGACACGTTTCGACAGTTTTGACAAGGACACCTAATTCCTTCTAGATGTCCTTGTCTAGCTTGAGCTTGAAGAACGAATGCATTTGCTCATTTACAATATTCTTTTGAAATTTTAATAACAAAAAAAAACTTTGAATAATAAGTTTCAACCTTACAAAAAATATGAATGCTTCTATCACTATAAAAATATAATATGATAATATTAACCTCGAATGTCTGACCCAACCTTTATCCATCTTGAGATTGTAATCCTTGCTTTGTTAAAGTTGAGGAACGGTAATATTTACTAGAGACATTTGGCATGAATTTAATTAATGTTACAAATTATTAAGTAAATTTTACTTTATGATCATTTTTTAATTAAAAGGTCACAAAGCTTGGAATCTATCTACATATAGGGACCGATCCCTACATATAGGAAATGTATCATTATGAATCGTTTTAGTTCATTAAGATCACAAAACTTTAAGGTAATCTGTTGGCACCAAATCTTCATAGGGACCTTCTACATTCAAACACACATGGCCCCAACTAAACAGAAAGTAATTGATACTGATTGATACTACAAGTAAAAGAAGAGCTTGAACAAAAAAAACATAAAGTAATTGTGAACATACATGCACACCAATAAAAATCTAAAATCTCACATATGGACTAAACAGAACAAGTCCTGAATCCCAAATCAAATGTCTTGACAATCCACCCCCATCACAGCCGTACCTTCCCCTTCATATATGCAATCACATATAACAAGGTAATTATTCATTAATATCTAAAGACAAGTATACAATTTATCCAGTTATGACCATTGCAATCCCTACTACTATTTACAGAACAAATGTAAACAACCAAGATCACATCACTCCACTATACTTCACATCTAATCCGAATCCAAATACAAACCCAAATCTAACACGAACACGATGTCAACACAGAACCAAGGAAACTACAAACATAAACTTTATAATTGTTCTTGATCAATAGTACTGAGATATTACGAAAAACTTGAAGCTACACTCAATAGAAGTAAAGCATAAGCTAGTACATACAGGTCTACCAACATATGCAAATAGTATTACATAGGCGGGAAATGAAAAAAAATAAATTAACAACTTTATTTGCAAATGGTCTTTTCATGAACAAAAGAAACAAAGAAGAAAACAAACAAACAAAGAAACGAGAGAAACAACTTCTAAATATACTACATACAAGTCTAGCAACATATTTGGATGTGAATAAGAACTAAAGCAAATTCTTGAAGATTTAACAATTATGTGAATCACATATATGGACAGAATAACTACATGCACTTGCCTCCAAATAAAAAAAAACAAAAACAAAGACTTTTATAGATATTGATACTAGAGATGCTTGCTTTTACATCTTTATGTGAATCGAATAGTCCTCGGGTAGTTGTGTGATTTTGATGTGTTAATGTTTGTCAACATAGCACTGTCTAAATAAGAAATGTGCATTTTTATTTGTTGTGAACTGGCCGATGTAATGTCAAGGTTAACCAACTGGTCTGGGCTCGAGCAATAATCAGCCTATAAGGGTCTTCTCACTCATAGTGCGTACATACTATAAGTGAGAATCATAATAAAGTTGGAACAAGAACTACAAATATTTTTTAAAAAAATAAGCGACACTAAAAAAAAGGGAGAAACTTGATGACCTATAGCTAAACATGAAAATTTCTCATGTCAAAAGAAAAATATAAGATAATTTGGGAGGCATTGATTATAAAGGATTTGATCAAAAGATTTTGACAAGTTATCAAAAGCAGAGTATTGATTAATCGAATGTAGTGCAAGAGTTAGAATCAATTGATAGTACTTAGACCACAACATCACTCCACCATACTTTCCAGACCCCTTCATCAAAGGAAGCATATTGGAAGTTAAATCATCACTAGGAATGAATCATATATATGGATTCTTAGATTATGGTGCAATAAGGTTTGGGTTGCGAAAGCTAATAAAAACAAAAATGAGAAGTGAAGTAGTAAAACTGAATTGAGGCTAGAAGGGACAACATAAGTTAAATCATGTATTAAAAACTTTTATAGCTTTTGATGATTTTTTTTCTTTTCAATTAGATAACTTAATAGATTCTACGGAATATCAAAGTTAAATAATCTTATTAAAATATGCAAATCTATTCCAAAAGAAATATTCAAATTCAATAATCAATTAGTTGTAGGCACCTATCATTGTAGTTCAATAATCAATCATAGTTCAATTTATAAAGCAAAAAATTTGCTTGGAATTTCGATCTAAAGCAAATCAATCACCAAAGCCAATTCAACATAGAACCTATGAAATCAACTACATTCATCGCTAATTCAAGTCACAAAACCATTAAAAATAGAATTCAGTTAACCTAATCAATATAGAGATTTAGAGAAACTGTAAATTAGTAACCATTTACAATAGAACCATAGAAACAATCTCAGTTAACCTAATCAACACAGCGAGACTGTAAATTAGTCTAGATGATCAAAATTAAACAACATAACCAAAGATTCATAGCTTCATCAAATTGAATCGTTAGGGTTTGAGATCGATCGAGTCTAACCTTGCAGATTGGACAACTGGTCTTGAGATCGATCGTCCCTGCGAGAGACAATCGATGAGGCGATGAAGGTGAGGAAGATAGAGTTAGGGGAGGAGACGACGATGGTTTGAGTCCGAGCTCAGCCACCCCAACAATGGCGATTGCGAGTGAGTGTTGACGACGGCGATGATGAACTTGAGTGCGCGAGCGAGTGAGGCGAGTGCGCGAGCGAGTGAAGTGGGCGCGCGAGCGAGACGGGCGAGATGAGTGAGTGCGAGTGCAAGAGTGTTTATGGCATTTTGTTCTTAGGCCAGAGTTTCCATAGAGGTTTTTCCATGAGGCTTTTTAATTGTCTAATTCATGAATTAGTGCTATTAAAAGCCTAATTTTCTAATTCATAGGGGTTAATTAAAACCTCTATCTATTAAGTGCTATTAAAAGCTCAAATTGTTCTAGTGTTGCTATCTTATTTTGGGATTTACAAGACAAGGTATGTTTGTTTATTCCATTATTTATATCGATTGGTAATGCAAAGCATAGATTAATTGGGATATGCTTATAACTAGATGCGATGCGTGTGATGATTTAGTTTTTTTGTTATTCTGTAATCATGATGATCAAGATGAGGATTGACATGTAAATTTAGATTTTTGAATTTGATCAACTGTAAAGCAAGTATAAAAAAAATTGTAATTGAATGGGTATGATACCGTTTCCAATTGGGTATATGGTTGCCGGTGTAAATGTGTACAATGATGGATCAGTGCATGTGAAATCAAAATTTGAAAATTGGATTTTGTAAATAAAACTTGATTAGAGAAGTTTTGGGATTATATGCATACATGCATGGAGTGAGCGAAGAGATGGACGTATAACCATTAATTGGAGTATTATGTAGATCTCTGAGTGTACATTTATCAAATTCCAAAATTTTAAGTAACCCATGGTTACAGAGTATTTGATTTTTGACAAGTGTCAAATATATCAAAATATATAATCTCGATGAGATTACAAATTACCACAAGAACAACAGCAGTGGCAAGCACGGGGTCGATCTACGAAGACCAAGATTTCTAAATTAGGCTAATGAATAAGAAAGTAAATTTAGGGATTTGCTAAAGTGTTGTCAAGTGTACACCAAAAATAAGGAATTAAACTACATTATAAAGAAATCAATCAAGAAGAGTAACCTAAACCCTCGGTATCACAAACTCCCCCAACCGACATAATCAACTATATGGTCATTGATCTAGATAAAACAAGCAATTCAAAGATAATTTATAATAGCTATAGACTCAGTAACGTATGCGGGTCCTCACACTTCCTAATCTATTTAGTTAAGGTACAATAATGATTATTTCTCTAGCCAAACATATAACC
Source organism: Stephania yunnanensis (assembly GCA_039657365.1). Taxonomy (NCBI): domain Eukaryota; kingdom Viridiplantae; phylum Streptophyta; class Magnoliopsida; order Ranunculales; family Menispermaceae; genus Stephania; species Stephania yunnanensis. The sequence goes on from CM077583.1 coordinate 23,733,998, forward strand.
TTATACTCAAGCGAATTGGGTTTAACATGATGAACACAATAGATTTTGTGAAGGCACTACACCTAGACAATTGTATCACTAGTGCATCCGATTTACCCTAGATCCTTAAGGTATTTGACTAGTCCCAAAAAGGTCGAATCAATTGGTATGAACAATTGCCACTTGTGTGATCTTATTGCATAAGGATGGATGCGTATGACTCAATAGCAATATAATCAAGGATTAAACATAAATCTAACCATAATTAATCAATCAATAACAAAGGGAATAAGACACCAATGAAAAGCAATTAAATTGAGTTAAATTAGATCTCTTATAGGTTTTATGTGAAAAGAGTTGTTTGATGCACCTTCGATTTGGATTGATGACATTAGCCAGACATGATGATGGAAAACCTCAAGTTTTTTATGTTCTTTCATAAACAAAGGTTGGGAACAATTGTTTCTAGAGTTTCTATTTATATAAAACCTAAAAAATTTATTCCAAAATGAAATTCCTGAAAATTCAGACTAAAAAGTGAGTCATTATTTTCGAGCCACATACAGTGAGTTTAGAAACACTAGACATTGAGATGACGGAGTGGTAAAATTAGGGAAAGTAGAAGTTCCTGAGGTAAACCACTTTAGATACCAAGGATCAATCATACAAAATAATGGTAACATTAAGAATGATGTCACGCATAGAATTCAAGTTAGATGGAAGAAATGGCAGAGTGCAATAGGGGTGATTTATGATCGATATGTTCCAACTAAGTTAAAAGGAAAATTTTATAGGACTGCAATTAGGCCAGCTATGCTATATGGAAGTGAATGTTGGGGGGTAAAGCAACAACAATTACGTAAAATGAATGTAGTAGAAATGAGGATGCTCAGGTGGAGGTGTGGTAAAACTCGTAAAGATTGAATAAAAAATATAGAAATTTAAAGACAAGTAGGAGCAACACCAATTAATACAAAGATTAGGGAAGGGCGGTTGCGGTGGTTTGATCACTTGCAAAGATGACCTACAAATTGCCCCAACTAGAAAACTTGACTCAATAGAAACTGTAGAAACTCGACAAGGTAAGGGCAGACCAAAGTTAACATGGGATGCATTAATTATGAGGGATTTGAATGCTTTGAAAAGCTCACCATCAATTGCACTTAATCGAGCACAATGGAAAAGTTTGATCTATGTAGTCGACGCCAATTAATTTGGGACCGAGGCTATGTTGTTGTTGTTGTTGTTGTATATAAGGCTGTAGGTTAGGCCGTGGCCTGAAATTTGTCAAATAGGGGCCACAACGCCATTATACAACGAGAGCCACAACCCGGATCACCAGTTTTTTGTAACAAACATGAAAATGAGGTCGTGAAGCTTGAATTCCATGCTAGGGCCTAGAAGTATGGCTTATGCCACGACCTAGAATTTTGATTTCTTCTCTCCCTTGATCACCATGACCGATTCTTCTAATATTCACTCTAATTCTTCATTTTGAGTCCTAACACCTGTAAATCACATAAATGAGAGATTGTTACCAATGAATAAAGACTTATGGTTCAAAATTACACTAAGCACTATATATTATGATATTTAATTATATACTTATCACACACCCCCAAACTTAGACTTTGCACGTCTCAAGCAAAGGAATGCATGACAACACACCCTACTACTAAACAAACTAGACTACTAATAACTTTATTAGCTAAATAACAACTAACCTACCTTATACCCAATTCCAAGTTTAGTGAAGTTTCCTTTAATTCCAATGCCATTAAATCAATTATCTCCTCGAAAAGGTTTGAAGTTAAGATTTGTTCGGAAACAGAGTCCAAACATCAATATAAATCACACTTCAAAGAACTAAACTCAGTTAAGACAAAGATCGTCTATTACTCAAGATTTTTTTGGGTCTATACACTTAAACACGCAAGTTTTCAATTTTTTAAAAGATTAGTGCTTCAACACACAAGAGAGTACCATAAACGAGAAATGCAACCATACTCTCCACTAATGTAGATTTAGCATAGTTAGAAGTCAATAGGTCATTAAAGTAGGTTGTAATGGGGCCAAGTTAGTGTGCAAAGGAAAGGATATAAGGAAACTCTGAATGCTGAAAAAGATCAAATCAACCTCACTACAAACACTGAGAGCTAACACACAGAAGGAGTTTACATGGATAAACATAATAATCTTAATTTGTATTCCTCCTTTTATTTAACCGCCGATTCTTTAATTTGGCTCATTCTTTTTATATTCTTTGCCCCAAAATGATAAATCTTTCATTGAATTCAAGGCCTAATTCATTTTTTTTTCTAAAGTTGCTGGGAATTTAATTCACTTAAAAATAACCCCAAGCTTGGGTTTTGTACATTTCATTCAAAAACTTGCTCTTTCTCACTTTCGCTACGATTGACCAAACTTTCCAACTAAGTAAAAAGAAATAAGGCTAATGGCTAGTGGTTTAACAATAGGTAGTAAATGAAATAAGGTTATATTCAGCTCAAATGGGCTAACTAGTGGTAAAATGATCAGTAGGTTTAAGGCTAAGGGTTTAAATCCAAAATGGCCTACTTCCTCGCTCAAAAAATGTTTCAATCATGGGATTTTGCCTTGAGCGGGTTACATCCTCATTTTAGCACCCTAGAAGTCTTACTTTTTCAACTTGTATAGTTATTACCACATGCTCTCTTTGGAATTTAATACAAAGTCTCAACTTTACACTAGCTACGTAAACATGCAATCTCAACAATGCTAAACAACGTTCTAGATTGAGTGTTTCTTCTAATTTTCAACAAAGTTCAAGTCTCATAACAGGCTTAAGTAACTTATCCACAACCAAAGGAACTCAACAAGGATTCGGGCGACTCTAAACTCAACTAGATGGTCTTAACCATGAACTAAAGTATGCATGAACACACATGTAATCACAAAAAATACCATGGACATAAATAAACTACTCTATAGCAAGTTATAACAAGATGATGCATGAAAAAATATAATAAAAATAAATGAAAATGTGATAGAAATAGGAAAGAATAGGTGAAGATATACAACCATACCATACTAGTTAATCCTACGAAATATGTAACAAAAAAATGTAATTGTTACACCTGTGATCTTGCGCAACTACTAACTTACCAAAAAAAATGATCCTTAATACTTGAAAGCACTCACAAACTTATTCAAAAACCTTGCCCCCAAGATTTGGTATAAACGGAAAGTGAGTAAGAACAACAAAGAGAAAATGGGTGAAAGGGAAAATGGAATATATATAGTGAAAATAAGAGTGAGCAGGTGAAAAATAACATGCTCAAGTGTTGCAAAGTATGAAGTTGAACCTGCTCTTGTAAATTACATCATAAGATAAGAAAAAGTCTCTCAAGTCTTGGTGACTAAGGAAATATTAAAAAATCATCATAATAAGAGTAAAAACTTATAAGCAGATGAGATAACTTAAATAATCCCACCAAATCTTGTGAGCCTAAAATCTTTCCACAAATGGTGAAATTAACAATATGACAAAATGAAGTCTAGGGTTTTAGGTTTACTCAAAGACCCACCACTAATATGGCGACTTAAATTGGTTTATGTCCCAACCAAGTCTCAAAATACCTAAAATCTTAATAATATATTAACTCCCTAAAAATGCCCAAATTATTCTAACTGACACAATCCGAAATCAAACTTAGGGAACTTGGGGTGCTCATGTGCCTCTGGTGCTCATCAATCATTCATAGCACTTGCAAAAATCCAAGAAACCAAGTAAGGGTTTTATTGAACATAAAAAAATTAAAGACTAATCTAAAATTGAAATAAATGTTAGAAGTAAAAAAAGAAATAAAACAAGGCTCTATCCCAAAAAGCGCATTTCTTTTAAATCTTTAGCTAAACTTTGATGTTTGCATCCTAAGTGACTCTGTCTAACTCGGTCTTATCTCGAGTGGTTTTTATCCGCGCATCTCTAAAGAGAGAGTGAGTAACCATTAATTTCAAAGTTAATGATGAAAGAATATCTTCAACTTCTGTTACTTGGCGACCATCCTACGTCTCGAACCTAAGTTTATCCTTCAATAGATAGTTAGAAACATGCATTGCAAACAAGTAAGACTTATCATGAAGAGGATTCGTGGTACCAAAAATAGTAAGTGTTGTGATCTCCCCATTAAACTCTATAGACAAATCACCTTTGAAGACGTCGACTTTGGTTCAAGTTATTTGAAGAAAAGGTTGACCTAGCAAAATTGTGGGTAAGTAATGAGAAGGTTCATCCCCCATATTTATCACATAAAAGTTTGTAGGAAAGACTAATTTCTAAACATTTATTAAGACATCCTCTAAGATCCCAATTGGGTGTATAATCGACCTATATGCGAGATGGTCTTTCAATGGACTTTCATGCAAGGATTTTAATAAAGAGAGAGACATAAGATTAATAGACACACCCAAATTAATGTGGCATTCTCAATAAAAGTGTCACCTATCTTGCATGGAATAGCAAACATGCCAAGTTCTTGGCATTTTGGGGGTATCTTTTTCTAAATCAAAATTGAAATGCCTTCCTCCAAACTTACCTTTTCTTTATTTGCAAGCTTGTCTTTTGTACTTCTTTGGGCTATAAATCACCTACCACTTTACGCTTCTCTTTAATCTCTAACTCCTTCACTTCAGGCTGGTGTTGAGGACCTTCCATCAATTTCTCTGTCTTTTCAAAGTGTTTGTATATCTCCAGATAAAGTCTTTATGGAAAAGAGGCCCTAATTCTTATCTCACATTTTCAACTCAATAACGAGGTCTCATCTTGCTAAGGTGGCCTTTGATTTTTACTTTTGTCAACTTTAGGCTCCTTCAACTCAGTCTTGCTCCACATTGATATAGCATTCATATGTGCCCTCAAGTTTTGAATTAATTGTGACAGTAAATTTCCTTGTTCTTCGATGTGCCCTAATCATAAGGCAAGTTGCCCTACTTGAACCTCAAGGTTTTCAATGCTCGCGGCATGACTCGCGTGTGACTTGATTTTAAACTGGGCTAATTCTCAAGAGAGTTTTTCTTGACTAACGGCAAGAGTCATCACCATCTTTTATAAAGATCTTAAATTCTGACTGGGCTGGGATTATTGAGGAGGAGGTTATCTATTCGGAACATATTGGAGGTAGTTCTGATTTTGAAGTCCACAACTCTGATAGAGTTTTTAACGATGTGATTATAAGTATTTTTGAAATTGTTGTTGTATTAATTCCTCAGTTGTCCTTGGAATCTGCCGCCTATTACGTTTGCTTATTCATTTTCGAACAAGGTGGGACAAGAATCAGTGGGATGATTGTGGGCTAAGTAGAAGTCATAAGCTTTAACTTCGGTTTTTTTAGAAGTAAGGAATCGCTCCATGAGATCAGTGAGTTTGTGAAGCTTGCTATTGGTTGGATTTGATAATCCATCAAAAAGATTTTGTGAAGGTCCATCTTCCTCATCATTAATGTAATGATTTGATTAACTTGCTATAGATTCATATAAATCAAACATTTATTGAGTTGTGTTATAGCTATAATTACCTCCATAAACATTGTCAATCATGCATTTATCAGGGAGCGTAACTCCCATATAAAAGAAACAAATAGGGGGCATCCACAAGTAAACACTTATAATGACCCTAATAGTGGCCAAAGAATTCGCCTCGTCTCATTTTGATACTGTATATCACCCTAGTAAGTTGGGAAGATCTAAATTTAGGGAAGAACTCTTTTAGGAATGTAGAAATCATATTGTTCCAATTTGTAATGGAATCAGGGGGATAAAGAAGAGCCAGTCTTGGGCTTCGTCTTTAAGGCAAAAAGGAAAAGCAAAAAGTTTGACTTCGTTTTCATTGACTCTTAAGGGAATCATGGTACTAAACATAGAGTGGAAGTCTTTGATGAAGGTCACTACATCCTCAAAATCTAGTCCATGAAGATGGGGATAAGGTTTATAAAATCGAATTTGAGCTCAAAATTGCCCCTATGAATTGGGAATGTGATGCAGTGTGATTGATGAGCTAGGAGATCCTGTATCTCATCATTCACCATCTCAATGGTAATGCAATGATCAATCTGAGGTTGTGCCCAAGGTTGAACTTGCAGCATTTGTGGAGTGGGATCAACCATTCTTTGATTGAGTGGTTAGTATTAATGCACTGCAGCCCTTTGCGGTGCACTGGTGCATGTGGCGAAACAGGTGCTTCAATCTGTTGGGGATGAACAAGTTGGTGTTCCTCTTTCTCCTCAAATGGTGGATTTCCATCTAGGTCAGCCATTGGAAAGGATTTCTCAAAGCTCAATTGAACTCTTAAGGATTGTTTCCTCTGCCTTGTTTCTTTCAAGTTTTGACGGCAAGTCTTTTCAATCTCAGGATAAAAAAGGAGTAGAAATCTAGTGGACTTTGATCTACATAGAATTTTAGGCATAAAGATGGACACACAAAAAGGAAAAAGAAAAGCCTAAGTCAAAAAGGACTTGGTCTTCAATAACAACACCAAAATTTGACTCTTGTCTAATGTATCAAAATATATAATCCTGATGAGATTTCTAATTACTATAAGAACTATAGTAGTGGCAAGCACGTGGTCAATCCGTGAAGACCAAGATTCCTAACTTAGACTAATGAACATGAAAGTAAATCGGGGTAGGGGATTTGGAAAAGTGTTGTTTAAAGTTCACCAAAAATAGGGAATATCAATGCTTTGTAAATAAATCAATCAAGAAGTGTAACCTAAATCCTCAGTATTGCAAACTTCCTCAATTGGCATAAATGGTCGTTGATCTGGATAAAAAACATAATTTAAATGTAATTTAGAGTAGTTATAAAATCAGGAGCGTAGGTGGGTCCTCGCATTTCCTAATCTTAGTAGTCAAGGTACGACAATGACTACTTCTTTAGCCATGCGTATAACCAATACTCGATTGAATTAAGTTTAATACGATTACCGTAATGGATTTTGTGAAAGCACTACACCTAGACAATCAGATCACTAATGGTTCCGATTTAGACTAGATCCCTAAGGTATTTTACCATTCCCAAAAGGGTCAAGTCAATTGGTATGGTCAATTGCTACTTGTGTGGTTTTATTACATAAAGACAGATGTGTACAACTCATTAACAATTCAGACTAAAAAATGGGTCTTCAATTCCGAGCCGTGAATAGGGTCGCGACCTGGAATTCGTGAAATAGGGGCTACGACACCATTATGCGGCGTGAGCAACGACCTTGATCACTATTTTTTGTAACAAACATGAGAATAAGGCCGTGAAGCTTAGATTCATTTCCACGAACTAGAAATACGACTTGGGCCATGGCCTAGAATTTTGATTTCTTCTCTCTCTTGATCACCATGATTGATTCTTCTAATATTTGTGCCAATTCTTCATTTTGAGTCCTACCACCTGTAAATCACACAAATAAGAGATTGTTATCACTAAATAGAGATTTATGATTCAAAATCACACTAAATATTATATATTACGATGTCTAATTATATACTTATCAATTTTTATATGTAATGGATCAATTTTAGTGCCTTTTCATAAAAAAGATCAATATCACTTGGGAATTAACAAAGATAATATGGTTTTGGAAGGGGTCACACTGTAATATTATATGATTGCGACATTGGAGAAGCCAAATTTACCCTATATACTATGTAGTGTATGTAGGTGCATGTGATCTAAGTGATCATTGTGAAGATTCGCATATGTGCCTTGTCATGGGCCAATGATTATTATATGCATATTTGTGAGGTGCAAAACTATAGGTTCTATCAATAGCCAGAAAATGTTTTATGATGTTTTGATGTAAAAAGAAAAATGTCACTTTGGTTTCATTGCTACACATTGAGATAAAAATGAGTATTTGAAACTATTAGGCGGATATGATCGAAAATAACATGCATTTATAAACTATTAATGAGTATGTTTGCACATATTTGCCTATTAATTATTATTACAGTGGGTATTGAATATTTAAGATTGTAGACCTATGAAAATATCATTTTGTTTAAATACTATGATTTTTCTTACAATATGTATCATGATTATATGTGCATTATGTTATGTTATATACATATATATATATATATATATATATATATATATTTATTGATATTCGTATACACGCATAGTTGTCACTTTATATGATACTACTTTGTTACTGTTAACCAATGAAGAAACCCAAATTGATATTGGTTCTTAGGTGAATCTTTTAGTAAGAAATGCTGCATTAATTAGCATCGAGCTATCAAAATTGTGGAGGTCGAATACAAATTTAGTGTAAGCACTAATTTTGAAAGTTATAATTTTCTTTGAAGATATATTGCAGAAGGATAAAATTTCTATAAATACTAGAAAGATGTGGGGGTGTGTATAAATTTTTTGACTTTATTATCAAAGTGAAGAAATTAAATTATAAGCCTCAATAAAGTATTTGAAGAGGCATTTGTTGAGGAACATATATTTTGAAAAGTTAGTTATCAATAATGAGATTAAATCCATCAAGTGGAAGCCTTTAAAGAGTAAATGAGTTTTAAAATTTATAGGCGAATGAATCAATTGCCTGCAATGAAGCAAATTAATGAAATTGATAACTTAAAGCTTTATTTGAGAAATGAATTATTGCTTTCTTCGAGAGAAATTGACTAGTCTCTAATGACATATAACATGTTGGTTGTTAATAAAGCAAACAAAAGATGTTGAGAGACAAATCTTAAATTAATGGTGAATTTAGGGAATAAATGCTTGTATCAATGGAAATCCTCAAAGAAATATGAGTATTATTAGATTCACATTGGAATCTAAATGATTGCGCACTTTAATAAAATTAGCTAGAAATGCAACATTATAACTTTGAAAGAGCTTGGAGGATATTTCATGTTGGATGTAATTGTCTCTGTTACGCATATGTTGTAAGCTAGCTGATTAATAATTGCAATGGATAGAGAACAAAGTATATAAAATGATAAATCTGGATTTATATGTTAAAGAATACCATTAGATAGTCACTTGATTATGAAATATTTTTCATAGAAAATAAGAATTGAGAAGACAAACTTGTGGCCAGTAATTGTAAGTTTGTTAATATCAACTAAACTGATATCGGGTGGAATGAGTTTAAAAGCCTAAAAAACAAGTTAAGTATAGCGGAAACCTAATATGGCTGATTAGAGATCCCATGTATTGGGTTCAATAGGCAAACTGGTTAGATGAAACTCAAAAGAAGAACACACTCTCTCATTCCTAACACAAAATGTGTGTTGTAAAGAAGTTAAAGGTATGCTAAGCATTTAATGACAAATAAAAATGTCACCTATATGATATGTGGGTTGCATTTATAAAAATGATATGTACTAAATTCTCTAAATCTATCATTAAATTCGGATTGTGTTTACGACCAAAATGGACAATCGTAAAACTAGTAACGATAGGGAAAAGTTATGTGAGAATTATTATCTCAATATACAATAAAAATGAACAGTTCAAGATCATCTATATCCACTGTGTCACGAAGTATATCCTATAATATTTTACTAGGGTAAGTTCAAGTCTATATACGACACTTCTCCTGATGTAACTTTATTCTGCCAATACTCTCTCAAGTGTGTCTGCATTAAAATGATTTTTAAAATCCATTTATATGGGGTATATATATAGTCTTAATGATCAATTTCCATTCATTTGGGGGATTGTTGGAACAATTAATTATTTTACTTAATTGTTTATAATTTGAATGGAGATTATGTGAAAAGGTGTGTAATCCGGTGGAAGGACATAAAGTACTAAAAGGTGTGTCTATTCTTTAAAAGATGTGTCTTTTCTAATAGACACAACAAAATTTATATATTCACTAGATGAATCGTTTTCTAAAAGAATTATAATAGAGTAAGAAGGTTAAGAAAATGAGTCAAAATCAAGTTTCCTTCTTTTTTAATTGTTTTGACTTAGAGAAAGTGTTGAATCATTTTTTCAGTTCGTAGACTAATGATTTGGAGTGCTAAAATTATTAGTATGATTATTGTATTTTAGGAGGTTATCGTCATTAGACCGTAAGTACTATAGCGAGGCGAAATGGTCTTCAAGACATTGAGTATAACTCAAGCCTCGATCGAATGTATTATGTTTTTCTTTTTATTACGCATCAAGTTTTCTAAAATCCCACCAACATATAGTTTTGGCCTTCAATATCTAATGTAGTATCTATTGCATTTCACTCGTTGAAATGTTGTTTTAGGTTGGCTTACCCTCTTGGTTTATGATCGATCAATATGCCTTTTTAGGCTTAAAAAATTTGATAGATGATGCATTAATTTTCTCAATCTTGGAGGAACATGCTACACAGCTCAAGTATGTACATTAATATATTTAGGGTTAATTATTTATTGAATTTAGAAAGTATTTCTTTATCTTTTAACGTTAGCTTACGCAGTTCATTCTTGCAAAAGAGTTTCGAATCAAAACCTCTTTACAACACATCAAATATGTTAATAATTAGTTGAAATAAAAGAAATTCATTGATTACTCATACCTAATTAATAATAATATATTAATTATACAGGAGCCAACATATATTGCTGGGTTAACATAAAATCTTTTTTATTCACATTTTGTGAGCTTATTAAATACATTATAAATTCAACTTCTCGAGTATGCTTTTGATAACATAACAATATGAGGTATTATTTTATGCTCAAGATTGAGTCTTGATAAGCTCTAGATCCGATTTGCACATGCCAAATTACTAGAGTTTGTTGGAACTTGAGACTTTGAGTTTGAATAAAAAACTCTTTATTCCCACATTGGAAACTTAAAAGAGCGGAAACTTTTAATACAAATACTATTTCTAAAGCTTTGCTTAAGATAACCCAATGGATGGAGCCCAAGTGGCATTGGGGTGCTAGGTTGTATATATTTATATACCCACTTACGCCATGTAATATCCACTTAATTTATGTATTAAGTTATTATTTTAGTATGTAAATGCAACTTGTGACATTTGGTCTCCATCTCATTGAGAACAAATGGGCTATATAAGAAGATGAGATCCATGTAATATATACATCATATTGGAATAAAACTTCTCTCATTTCTCTACTCTATTTTCTTGTTTAAGTTCTAGTTCATTGTCTTTACTTTCCTAGCTTTAGTCCTAGTTATTTTACGGAGACAACTCTTCAGGATTCAAGAAGATTTTTCTAAAGAGACAAAGCTAGCGATGAATGTATAATCTTTGCTTAATATATAGTTTAATTTTATTATAGTTATGTTTGGTTATCTAGATTATTAAAAAAATAATCTAGAATTCCAAACTCGTTTTGGTGTTAACACCAAAAAAATGGTTAATTAGAAACGGATTCCGTTGTTACGAATAAATAATTAGAGACGGGTTTGAGACGGAATCATTCAGAGACGGAATAGAGAGAGATGAGAGACGAAATCATTTATTACACTTGACTACGTTTCGTGAATATATAAATCTTTTTTAATATCGAATTGTATATTTTTTCTCATTTGAGCCTTTGCTGTTGATATATATTGTTGATTAGTATATGTATGTGAAATTTTACTTTTTTGGGGATGTTATCACCCCCAAGTAGTTGTTGGAGGGGTGCCAGATGATGGAGCAGATCCTGTTGTTATTTTTAGTTTTAGAAGTTTCAGAGAACCAATTTGATTATTGTGAATGTTTTTTTTTTTAAAGTTGGGCGTAGAAACGGAACAGAGACGGATTAGCAACGGAATTTATAAATTTCGTTGCTGATCCGTCTCTAATTTGTGAAGAAATAGAATGAAAAACTGGGTAAACAGAGTTTAGAAACTGAATAGAGACGGATTAGCAATAGAATGCGAGTAAAATCATTCACTTTGAAAGAATGTTCATTTATGTTCCGTCTCTGTTCCGTTTCTAAATTTCATCTCTAATCCATCTCTAATCAGCAATGGAAATACATTTCCATTGCAGAATTGAATTAGAGATGGAATTTATGCTAATCAGCAACGAAAATTTTCGTTTCTGATCGGCTGTTTTTTTGTAGTGGTTACTATATAAATAGTTTTTCAAAGTAAATCACACTATAACCCTTAAACAATACTTGCATTTACAAATAAAAGAAAAATCAAAAGCATATCGATCTGCATATTTTCTTTAATCATGTCTAGTCATGGATCAAATGAAGCAGAAGCAAAATGGTCAAAGCATTGGTGCTTAATATAGGTGTATATACATGATACATGTAGCAGTAGTAGACATTAAAATTCTCAAATACATGCTACTTAATCAATCAAAACACACCTATGACTCGATGCATCCACCGAGATACAATATGAAATGACTTCTAATTTAAAACAGTAAATCAAGTGGTAGTAGTCCAACAAATACTACAGCTATAAAGTGTAAGTTTTGGGCTTAAATGAACAACTTGAGTATATTACATTTATCAATATATATTTTTAATTTATTAGAGTTTGTGTTTGACAAGCACAAAATATTTTTCAACTAGATTAAAAGCTAAATTAGTTCTCTTCTATATAATTCATTTTTTTTTATAAAAAAATGCCTACATTTTCCTTTCTTGCATGAGAGATTGAAACTATGAATTTGAATACTTGCAAATCTTGGTGTGATTTATTGGCATATAGTGAACTGTACGTGGTTAGAAATTCTCATGCATTCTATTTTTTGCACGACCTGCTTTGCCATTAATTGAAAGCATTTTTTATGATCCGGTGAATTTATATATTAGTTTTCCTCATAAAATTATTAACGATTAATTAAGTTTTATTATTGATTTTTTTATAATACAAATAATATTTAAGTTTGAGTTGGTATATAGTGGGTAAGACTTGTCCCTAGTAAAGCTAACATTGAAAGGGAGATGATTTATTCCGTTCGAGGGGACATGGTTGTTTAGTAGACTTTCATCTCACCACCCAAACTGGAGGTTCTTCCACCAACCCATAAAAGTAGTATATTTTGTGTATAAAATAATCAAGTTGTGAACATTCATTTCATTGTATAGTATGTTTAATTTACATAAAAAGGAAAACTATTTACGTGATCTCTATTTTTCACAATATTATAATTGATTGAATTTGTTGTCATAATATTGTTGACAAAAATTATTTGTCAAGGCAACTGAATGCTATAAATATGAATAAAGCATCTATGCAAGGTTGTGCGCATACCGCTAGTATTTATTCGTCAATATCTCTATAGAGATTTGAAAAGTGAATATTTCACTTTATAATACCCTTTCACCTAATGGAGCGATGAATATAAAACCAAGTTTTGTGATGCTCCAAAAAGCTCAAAATGAATTGTTGGGTCTCAAGATACAATATTTATATCAGTCGAATATGAATTATGATTCCGCAACTTTAATTACCTCTTGGTTGAGGCTATGCAGAAATGTAACTGATGAGGTAATGAAAAAAATCCACGTGGTACGCCTTGATATATTATTGCAACAAAATATTGAGTGCATACATCAATTTAATATGAATATTATGAATTGTATTCTTGCCTAGTTGAGTAAAATAATACATATAATATCACTTTCATCCAATTGGTCTAGCTTCATGAAGTATATATATGTTGCATTATAAAATGACTATAGTCGTAATGATAAAATTATAGACATAAAAAATGAGAAAAGATCTGGTAAATGTCATCTTAATTAGTAACTCTAAAAAATTTGAATAAAAGTGGTGCACCACATGAAATATAAATGGCAAATATTTTGACAAATGAGCATGTTCAAAATCGTGACAAAGTATTGTCACATATGAAAGGCCATTAGGCCATACAAATTATATATTGTCTTATATGCCCAAATATTTTGATGAAATTTACCATGCCAATTAAATGCAAAATTATGAATTTTATGACTCATTAAAGTTGACATATTGAGATGTGTTCAAATCATGAGCTAAATAAAAATAATGAATTTATGTCATGATATAAAATAGAATATTTCTCGACCTTGAACTTAGTTGAGGCTAATGTTTAGACAAAATATGGTACAACAATTATAATGTGGTTAATGCCTTGCACCATAAGAGTTTTACTCAGAATAATAGAGAAATTATCTATATGATTTTAGTGTTATCTGAAAATGAAATTCCCAACTCTACCTTATGGTTATATTTTTCAACATAAGGCATATTGAAATAAGTGTTGTCATATAATTCAATGAAGTTCATAATATGAAATGAACATTTTGATTATCCAAGATCACCAATGATATGAATTATAATTTGTAAATACATCCTCTAAGGAACCATGAGTTTGATCACCAGGTGATTACAATAATGGTAATTATTTTATGACAAATCCATAAGAGATTTATATCGATGTAACTCTCAATTCATTATCTTATAAGATGCCTTAAGCCAATTCGAAAGGAATGATGTGAAATTACATGAAATGCATCAAATTTGTTGCATTATGATCCATGTATCAATTAATATCAGCTTGAAATTTCAAAAAATCATATATTAGCAACAAGTTATGAATCAATTACTTGATGCAATTATTAATATAAAAGAGTGAAAAAATCATATGTTCAAGCATTAAATGTTCATATAGGAAATTATTTCTTTGTGCAACAAAATGCATACACCAATAAAGCACTTAAGGCGTAAAAGACCAGATTTTGCATTTTTAATTAACATATTTGCAAGATGCAACTCTTCACCTACTCGAAAAATTGAAATGATGTTATATACGCTTTTTGTCATCTTCGAGTTAATCATAAGTGGCACGAGTTTATTTTATTGAAAAGGGTAAAACTAAATTTTGAAAAAATTTATTGCAAAACAATATAAGATGTCTCACCCATATGAAGATAAAGGGGAGAATCAAAAACAAGTTATTGATTAGGGCATTACACTTTTTTTCTCTTAACTATAGTTTTATCCCACTGGGTTTTTCATGTAAGGTTTTTAACAAGGCGATCCTAACAATATTAATACTCCATTATCAAAATTGATTAGTGTATTGTAATTTTTTCCTTAGCTACAATTTTATCTCACTGGATTTTTCTATCAAGGTTTTGAATGAGACAATCCTATCAATATCTTACTTCGTATCAAAATAAATGAGAACGATGTACTCTTTTTCCCTTGCTAGATTTTTTTTCACCGGGTTTTTCTAGTAGAAGTTTTAACGAGGTATATTCTCTTAGCAAGTGTCATCGAAAGGGGAGTGTTGTAAATGTAATTGGAGTGGATGAATTTTCCTTTTTGTATTCCTCTTACTCCATGTACACCCATTTAATTCATGTATTAATTTGTTGTTATATTATGTAAATGTAACTTGTGCCCTTTGGTCTTCATCCCAGGAAGAACAAATGGGCTATATAAGAATATGAGATCCATGTAATAGATACACCATATTGGAATGAAAATTCTCTCATTTCTGTCCTCTATTTTCTTGTTCAAGTTCTAGTTCAAGTTCATTATCTCTTTCCCAGATTTAGTCTTAGTTATTTTACAACAATATAATGTTTAAAGTCAAAGATAGGGCTTTGGGCCTTTTAGCATTTGGGCTTAGGTTGCTTGGCCTTATAAAAGTCAATTTTTTGTTTTTTAATTTATTTTTTTCTTTAATTTTATAATTTTGAATTAACTATTGTGACAATTAATTTTGTTACGTTGTTAAAAGGTGCAATTGGTAATAAAACCAATAGGTATTAGCTTTGGAATTAAGGAATCGCAAAGCTTTGAAATAATGCGTCGAATTCTATTTAATTAAAATTGAAGTATTCACTTGATTTTTTATTATTTGAGAGAGAAGCAAATTAAAGTTTTGGCAGACTTTTGAAAATGGTGAACTTTATTTCGAAAGGGCATCCGGTTATATCCTGGGGACAAATCTCTGTGGAAAAAAATCACTCACTGAATTCTGAGAAAATTTTTTCTTAGGACATTACTTCTATGCAAGCCTCCGATTAGATAATTTAAAATTTACATGTTATTCAATCACGTTATTGATTATTGTAATTTCGTTTTATTTATATCAAATTGGTAAATATTATAGATTGTTATGTATTACCAGAATTTACATAATGCATATATAAAGTGAATTGTTGGAGCCAAATAATGCTTAGAGCATCTCCAATATAATATGGATCTTGGATGTCAATTCGTGCTATTTAGGACTAAATAGACATTAGAGTAAAAAAAATTTATCCAATGAATTTG
Organism: Stephania yunnanensis; assembly: GCA_039657365.1. Lineage (NCBI taxonomy): Eukaryota > Viridiplantae > Streptophyta > Magnoliopsida > Ranunculales > Menispermaceae > Stephania > Stephania yunnanensis. The sequence goes on from CM077583.1 coordinate 23,750,201, forward strand.
CATTTTGAATGTCGAGTTGATATGGGTAGACATTGTCGATTTTAATTTAAACGTGTACTTCTAAACTGTACAATCTATAGTCGCACCAGAAATTCTCTCAAAAATATATAGATAAATAATAAATTTTAAAAATAGAAACTGCAATCCAAATTTGCCATTGGAGAGCACGTTTGAACTTCAATGTCTATTCAAACCACATCCTCTCTATGTTGCTGACGTGGCATCAACGCATACAATCCATATTTACCATTGGAGATGCTCTAGCTAGTTTTGGTAATTTCATTATTTTGTTGTTTTGACAACATTACTATATATATAGAGGTACGACGTCACTATCTTAATGAAAATTGCCCAATACCTCATTGCCCTTGCCCTTGCTCATTAAAGGATCCACAACCGATCACCTAACTAATACAGTGAAAAATCTAGTGAGTAAACTCCCAAGAGAAGTCTACACAATATTCATGATAATAAAATTGATAAACTACGAGACATGCGAATATGACATTTGGCAACAGTAAGTCATACTCCTATGAATGTAGGGAGTATACGACAAGCAATAATAACAACAAATAGTGTAACAACATTTACCAATAAAGCAAGCTTGAAAATAAAGAAATAATAAATAAACAACCGAATAACATGAGAAAATCCCGACCTACACAAGCTGGTATATCGATAAAATAGGTTAAGAACCACGTATATACTTGCACGCTTACAATGAATAAACCCCAACACTTTAAATCCCTCCCAACGGTCATAGATATATTTTACTGTAGTGAACACGAGCACTAACACAAGTAATCCATGCTAGTGATTTAGCCATAACTAATATATATATGCATACTAAAATAGGGGTAGAAAACCCATGTGTGTCCACCATCCGTCACACATGTAACCCGATATCGATAAAATAAACCATGAGTTCTATGAAGCTTACCAATAGGTTTACGCGCCTCAAATAAATTGAATCCTAGTCCGTGAAGCCCCTAAACTGACCTCGAAAGTGTACTTGACACCGGGTTACAACTCCCTAAGTCCCTAGTATCAACGTAATCCAAATAAACTGGGTTTAGGTAAAGTCAAATAGGTTTAGGAGCCTTAACTCAATTCAACCTCTTAAAATTAAACAACATTCTAGTTTTAGTCATGTATTGCGGCCAGCATTAGACCACCATAAATAACACGTGTCGAGCGTGCACAATAATTACACGTATTTACTAATAACTTACAGTAGTGGTAAATGGGATATCGCCTCCACATGAATATTTGAAATCTTAAAGGAAAGTAATTCTTTTCTTGTTTTTATTAATTAATTAAACGGGAATTAAAATACTAAATAACTAACATTTATGATTATTAACTTAAATAATCAATTTAACTAAACTAATTTAAACAATTCAAATTCAATTCAATATAAATAAACAAACTTCTAAACAAACTCCCACTAAAAATATATAATATATTTAGATTACTTTCAAACACTAGAACATAAAATCACTTCACTTTATCGTTATAATCATGATATATTTGGAATCTTGGAATCATTAAATTCTACTTCATAATAGGTCGATAGCTTTTAGCCAGCCACCGATTTTCCTAAATTCAATGGAAATGCCACATTGTTATCATTGCAAATCTACCTATTAGATGTGACGTAATACCGTAGAAGTACAATAGCATTAAGTTTAATGAGAATTATGTCTAATTTAAACTGATATTATCAAAGCCGCATTATAAACAACTTAGAATATAGTCACCTAGAACATCCACTCGAGAAATGCCTTAGAGATTAGTCCTTGTTACTACTTCTATAATTGTTGTCAATAACTATAGACATATATTAAGAATCATAATACCACATAACACATTTGAAACTATGCATGCCATACTAATCTCCTTTAGTTGTAATACGCAAAAACAACTTGTTAAATCCATGATTGACGTGTATGAATAGATTTAAAGCGTGAAGTTCATGATTCATTAATTATAAATATCTAGCAATTCAAAATATATTACATTTTCTAGGTTTTATTTAGATTGATAGACTACTCACTCGTACTTGAAATAAACAATGTATAAATTTAATTAAAAGACATAATGAATAAATAAATACCTCAATATAAATAAAAGCACCAATGTATTTTCAAACATAGACAATAAACTAATATATAACAAAATGAAAGAAAAATGAGAGGGTTAGGAGAGTTGTTTCGAAGCTCTCTAGCCTTTTTTACAGTATCTCTACGTATACATTTCTTAGATAACTCAAATTCTTCATATTAATCTAAAAAAATCTGTAACCAACCTCATCGATTTGTCACTGATTCATATCTAATACACAAATCACTGAGCAAATCACTGAGTTTCACTCTCAGTGCTCAACCGATTTAGCTAGTGATTTATAGCTCATTCTTCAATTCAATGTGGATTCACTGGCCATCTTTCGATGCCGATTTATATGGCAATTCCTTGTGTTATTTTAAATCGTTGGCTAACCACTTATGTAGTTTTTCAGTTGACTATTTTATTTTTCTTTCTTTTTTCTTCCGTTTCTTTATTTTCTAATTTAAAACCTGAAATCAGTAAAATAAGAGAATACCTATAGTGTAATATCATCATTTATGCCTAAAATCAACCTAAATAACACTGTAAAATGTATCTAATTATTGGCTTAACAAAAACCCTCAAACTTAGTACTTTGTTGTCCCGATCAAAGGAATACTATTAATCGTATCCTATTTTCATTCTCATATGCTGATTTCAAATTGATTCATCTTAGCTTTAAATAATAGAAATTTTGAAATAGAAATGATTTTTCAATGAAAATATACTACCCACAAGTAAATCAAAATTATGATATAATAGAATGGTTTACTAGAATCAAAACAACTTTTAATGATAACTCAGCCACCTAATGCAACACTTTTTCGAATTTGAATCTCATCACCAAGGTTAGTATACAACATAGGTTTTCCCAATCTCCACTGACAAGCCTCAAGCTTATGATAACTAGTGTAGAATCTTAAAACATAAAAACCACTAGATTAATCTTAACTTTAGAAAATACTTTATAATAGTACCATAATCAAAATCAATAAAAATTTTGTCAAGATACGATGAATATATCATTTAAAACGTGTTAAATTAATAAATACGTCATTCGATCTTTAGCTTCAAGTACTCACGTTAAATCTTTTCTTTGAAGAGTTTATGAACATCCATCTTTTTCTTCTCATCATCATCATTTTGTTTTCTTATTTCTTTCTAATTGTTTCTTTTGAATATATTTCTTTTATTTTTGCTTTTGAGTCCTTGCACCATTTCCTTTGGACATTCTTACATTTTTCCCACTATAAATTCCCTACTCCATTTCCTTTGAATCTATGACTATGTATATATAGTATAAAAATAATTAACTAGTAGCTTTTGTATTACAAGACTTTTAGAAATCTATCTTATTCTTCTTGTTCTATTGTTTCAATCCTCTACCCATTATCATGACTAATACAAGACATTCGATTTAGTGTTCACATCAAGTAGTAAAGTTAATAAAAAAAGGTATAAAAATTGATTTTTTCTATCATATAATTCATTTGGGTATTAAAAATATATCTTAAATACAAAATATATTACGTATTTATTCTGACATTTGAGAATTTTATAAACTTAATTAGGAAGCTAATTAAATATTTTTGGATTTAATTTGAGATTTAGGTATCCGAGGTGGGACTCACGTGTAATCGATCGAAGATCATAAATTTAATAATTTGTGTGTCCCACATGCCAATTTGATGGATTATACATTATTTTAACATGAAATAGGGTCAAGTGGAATGTATACACGATGTCTGTGAATCTCAGAGAGCGTTGGGAAATGTTCTCTAATTCTTGGCAAATTTTGGATATTTTTCAGAAATTAATTTGAAGTTAAAAACAAGAGATAATCATGAAATTGAATAAAATAATAAATATATTGGCGGGCGCCTAATGATATACATGGGGTATACAATAGTGTGCACTCCCGAGGTTGATCGTTGGCATGCATGGCAAATTTATAGCCGCGAATATATAGGTGTATATATATTTATATATAGAATATAGTTTTTATATATAAATATAAATCAATTCTTTAGTTTGAATTAAATAAAAATAAAAAATATACATTGGATGCGCCTTGAAATACACATAGTGTGATCATCGTAGAGTAGAAATTGTCAGACAATTTAGTGGCGGTTAGTATGCCTCGAGTGGCGTGTTGTCCAATCTCAAGGAAGAGCAATTAAAGATAATAAGTGAATTATAAGATTTGCTTTGAGATTCCGGTAGTGCGAATCTCGAGCTAATCATAATATATATCCTCAAACCAATACACTGCCTCATTCAATTTATTTTAAGCCAAAGATTGACCTTGAGATACATAATACATATCGCGAGGAAGAGAGAATTTACATTATGGAAAGAAAGTCATTAGATTTGTCTTGAGACTTGCGTGACGTGAAATTCGAGAAAATCTAATATAATATGAAAACCAACAGAATCATCTCATTTTTCAATTCTATAGTGATAATTTTGAACCAGAGGAAGAAAAAGTGAAATCGATTGGGAGAAGGGGAGACCAAGAAGGAGGGATCGAGAGAGAGAGACCGAGGGAGAGGTCTCAGCACGTGCTGAGTTGTTTTTGTAGTTGTTGAATTCGTTGATTGTGTGAAAAGGATAGATGAGGAAGAGGAGAGGAAAAAAGAAGGAGGAAGAGAGGAAGAAGAATAGGGGAAGGGAAAGGGTGGGGGAGCCATGAGCTCCCCTGCCCAACCCAATGTTGTTAGACATTAGGGGAGTGCATGAGGAAAATATGATAGAAAGGGGTTTGATGCCCCAAAACGAATCGAGTCCGGTTCGGGTGTTGAACCCCTCCCCATTTTTTAAATTTATTTTTAAAATAAAAGAAAAAAAAATCTCTGTAAATTAGGGAAATTTATTAAAAATAGCATTTTTAGATAAGTTAATGAAAATTAAGGATTTTTATGAAAAATAAGAATTTTAGGATTTTGTAGAGGATTTATATCGGGTATTTTTCTCGTAGTGCAAGCTATGATACCTGAAAATATAAAAAAATTGAAAAATTATTTTAAAGCCTAGTGAAAGATAGTTTTCGATTCTGAATGACAATTTGGAGTCGAAATCGGGATCCAAAGATCCGAATGGTTGATTTGAAGTGATTTTGAGGTTGTAGTGTCAAAAGGAGGACATAAAATATAAAAAATTTGGAAACTTATATTTAAGCCTAAAAAACGTAAATTTTGATGTCGAACAATGATTTTGAGTCAAAAATGAAGTCCGTGTATTGAAGAATTTATTTAGGAAGGATTTGAGGGGTTTCGAGACATGATTAGGTCGATTGAATTGTAAATAATTGGACAAAAATGGCGAATTTGTTGTGGAGGCTTACATGACATATTAATGAATTGTAGGACCTTGATTGGAGCTTGTGTGGACTAGTGTACCGACTCGGAGCACAAGGGAGCTCCAATATCGTATTTTTAAGGTTAAGCAAATCTTCTAGTAACCCTTATATTGTATGATAATAATTTTGTATAAATTGCATTGATTCTTGATATTGCATTTTTGTTGAACATGCATACATGGTTTAGGATGATAAGGCATTATGAGTCTCCTTATAATAAAGACTATACCATGTTAAAGAACACTATATTACACTTGAGGAGTTGGAGTCACTGATACTTTGCATCACTTTGTTATCATGAGATCACGTTGAACCAGATCATACTCCCATTGTCTAGAGGACTAGGACTCATTTGATTATACTCCCCGAACATGAGACCTTATTATTGTTTACTTGCTACTTTCAGCGAACATTATCTGATTGTGGTTGGATAACAAGAATGGGATGGATTCATGGTTGTATATAAATTACTTAGATTACATTCTTTGTTTAAATTCCTTGGATTATTATTCATTTGATTATTACATGTGTACTAGATAGTGTGGAATTTACTTACTTGACACTGTCGAATTTTTATAATTGGATATTGACAGGTTCTAGCGGCGACAAGGGAAAGGGAAAGCTTTTCGACTGTATGTGATATGCTTAGTTCTTTTCTCTATGTATGCATTATTTCTTAATATATTATATTGTATGAATGGGTTTGTGGGTTTGAGTGTGATTAGAATTTTCTTTGGAATGACTAGAATACTGTTAGGATGAATTGAAATCATTTTGGAATTAAGGTAATACTAGTTTAAGAATTTTAATACTTTAAATCACGTTTGAATGAATACATAATTTATTTGATGCAATATATATTATTATAGGTGGATTGTGAGTCATTCAACATTTCCACCGAAGCAGAGCAGGTTTATTGAAGATTTTTGAAGGCCGAATTCTAGTGTAGGCTTAGAAATAGAGTAGGTGCCGTCAAAAAAAATTTACGAAATTTTGAAGATAATGTAATCAATCTAAACAAACTTTGAGGTTTAAAATATAGTTTAGAATCCTTTGTAGTTAATGTTTTATAATATAAGATTACAAGATCTTATTCTTAATTATTTATTAATGAAGAGGTTAAGTTTGCTAAATTATCAAGGGATTTGGATAATCTAGGCCGGTTAGATGCCCTAATTAGGTGGGGTTCTACAATGTTGGTATCAAAGCTTAGGTTTGGTTCAATTGAGAATAAACTTTGATTGGGGACCAAAGGGTGATTGAGCACGATTAGTTGAAAAGTAACGGGATGGAACGAGGTTAAAAAGGTTAAAAACTTTATTATTGTGTCATATTTGTGTTGTATGTTTGTTTATCGCTAAATATGTGATATGAAGTTATTCTTCTTGTTCGCTCGATACTTAGCTCGTAAGATATGACGAGTAAGTTTAGAAACAAATAATTAAAAGAGAGAATAAGCTTGTGAAATGAAACTGAGCGTAAATGGATGTGAAATAGACTTGTGAAGTCCAAATTCGCAAAGGTGTTGTAAGTGGTTTGGTACTGATATAACTTATGAAAGTATCAGTTATGAAACCAATATGAAATTGGTTAAAAGGGAAGTCCAAATGATTCATGTATGTAAACATTGATCCTGGATTTCTTGCAAATCGAAAGTATCGAACTATTATAATTTCTAAATGTTCATGAAAACATTAAAATAGACTTAAATTAAGCCTTAAGCGATTGATAATCATTTGAAAAACGTAATATGAAATTGGCACTTTTGAGAAGTACAAGATAATTGCATGGTTAACTAGGGAAGACTTATTCTATAAAATATTGGCTTAATTCATAATTAATTGTGGGTTGCTTCTAAAAATAGTCTCAAGAAGGAAAAAGAGACACGTAGTTATTGAAAATGAAAAATAAAATTGATTAGACAAATTGAATATTGACTTGGAAATCAAAATAAGATTGAGATTGGAACAATCAAGTTGTCTAAGTAGGTTTCTAAGAAAATAAAATACTTTGATGTAAAGTATTGTCTCCTTTTCGAAACAAAAAGTAAAGTGAAATTGGAATAAAACCATATTTTAAAACAATCAACACCTTCTATCAAGAAGTAATGAAAACTTTGATTGTTTATTACTCAAGTTAGGTATCCATAAGTGACATTGAGTATATTGGTTCTATGAATCGAATAAAGTACTGATAAAATGAATAAAAATACACAAGTTAGAAGTAATCTTTATTAACACTGAATTAGGTGTAGTTATAAAATAAAGATCAGTGAAAATCCTAAATTGAAAACGAAAATTATAGTGATAAGATCAATGTGTAAGAAGTTAAGGTAATGAGAAAGTGGTCTAATAATAGTAAGGATTAGCTATTAAACGTCAACACAAGTGATTGTGTTTTACAATTCAAAGTACCCAATAGTCACTTTTATTCAAATTAAGTAGTGATGTTTAACATTATAAATTAAAAATATAACCAAAGATAGATGTACTCATTCAGAATCGATCAGTGATTTGTATAGGACGTCAGTATGAGCCCCTATATTGCGAGAATTTCCATTTGTAGGACACTGAGGATTGAAATAACATCCTTTAAGAACTCGATTAGTCATTAAGCTAATCGGAGTTTGGAAATTCAAATTCTTTTGTCTTTTCAGTTGAATAATAGTGGAAAGGTGAATTGATGTGTGTTGAACGCGTCAATAAAATAAAGTTTCTTAAACCAACTATTCTTTAGAATAGTGGCAAAGGGTCGATCCCACGGAAATTGATGGTCTTTCTAAAGTTAAAAACAACGAAAAGTAAAAATTGAGGGTTTAAAAATAAATAACTTAACTAACTAATCTAAAATAAACTAAATAAAGAAAATAATTAAAATAACTTTTAAAACAATTAACGAACACCTAAGTAACACCTTGGTCTACAATTCCACAAATCAGGATCAAGATTCAATACGATCATAGTCTTCAATCTTTCCCAAAAAGTTATTAATTTAAATTCTCCTAGATTAACTATAGAAAAGTGACATCCGCCAAAAATTCATCTTTCCCTTAATCTCGATAGCCAGGACATTCGCCAATAACTACTTACCTAATTATTGTATAACCTTAGACATCCGCCAATTGGGTTTAATACACTAACTGCAGTAATATGGGTCTGTGGGAACACTAATCATAAATAACCAAATCGCATCCGTTCCCCGTTTAACCTGGATTCAATTGTTGCACGTTCAAGATCCGAAAGGGTTTTATGGCAAAAAGGTGACTGTTTGTCACTTTATTAGTCCAAAATTACAATTACAAGGATACTAATTAATGGTCTAAATAGCTATAAGTTGTCCCCCTAAAAGCATGCATCAGCAGTATACATTTCTTAGATCTAAACAATAAAGCTTAAAAGCAACAAAAATGAAATAGGAGAATTAAATCAAATTAAATAATAAAATAAGAGATCTCACATAATGTGCCATGAATCCTTAATCCCGACTTGTTTCTCCTTCGACCTAGGCAAGAAGTTGATTAACCGAACATAATTGTCGAAAATCGTATGCTAAAAATATAAAAGTCGATGTTCTCTAATAATACCTAAAGTTCATAATATATACAACTACTAAAAATTGGTCCAAGAGGTGATAGAAACTAATTTTGGGTGTTGGGGAGGTGACTCGGGCGCCGAGGAGCATCGTATGGCTATTTTTGGCTTTAAATCACATTTTGCCCACGTGTCGTAAAATGATTGGTAGTTTGTTCTATGCACGCTGATGTGGAAATGTCTAATTGGTGGAGAGCTGCTATCGTGACGTCTTGGGTGGTTGAGAGTGTGACACGTGGCAGGCGAGGAGGTGGTGGTGAGAATTGCACGAACTTTGTAAAAATCTGGGAGACGATGCTGACACACATCCCAAGGAAGAACTGATGGAGGCAGAAGTGAGTGAGCTGTTGTTGGTTTGTGACATGCTACAAACGCTTATGTGGCAGCTCCTGATTAGAGGAGAAAATGGAGACTGCTACTGATGTGGCACTCTCCCATTAGTTGAAAGAACTATTGATGACACTGTGTAGGCATGAGGAAATGAGCCGAGCTAATGGACGTATGACATGTAGCATGTTGAGGCGAGCTGGACTAATAGAATGTTGCCACGTGTTAATTGGTCTACTAATCCTCTATTTTACCTACTGCACAACATGTAACTCAAGGCAAATAGTCCGGCATTCGATCAATTCATGTGAATACTCCATTTTGAATATTTTTCACCAAGAATTTAACCGTGCACTCCATTTCACCTAAAAATGAGCAATAAATATACTTAAATATATATTTTAGAGACTTTCCATAGTTAAACATACTAAAAGAAACTACTAAAATTATATAAATACCGAATTATCAATTACCCCCAAACTTAAGACTTTGCACGTCTCGAGCAAAGGTGTAGATGACAACACAAACTAAACTAGACTCATAATATAGTAATGCAATGACTCAACTAATCCTACACTCGACTCAAATTCATGGAGTTCCTCTGGTTTACATAGTCATCAAGTTAAAAAGCCACTCAACAAGTTTCGGAGTTGTGAAATGTCAAGATTCGCAACCCAAACACAATTAAGATCCAACTTTGAATACATAGATCCGTTCAATACAAAGGCCATCAACTACTTACGAGTTTTCTTGGCCTATACATTCAATCATGCAAGTTTAGAAATCTCACCTAATTTAGTGAAAGCGCTCGAGCCAAATCTTTTATTTGAGGAGTTTCACAACTTTCGCCTTTATTTAAATTTTTTATTCTCTATTTTTTTTTTCACATTTTTTTTGTTCTTTTTTTAATCAAATGCGGTCTTTGCTCCATTTTCTATGGACCGATTTTCTCACTTTTTCCCACAACAAGTTTCCCCGGCAACGGCGCCAAAAAGTTGATGCGCGCCGAACGCGTCAATAAAATCAAGTTTCCTAAACCAATTATTTTGTAAAATAGTAGCAAAGGGTCAAACCCACAGAGATTGGTGGTCTTTCTAAGGTTAAAAACAATAAAAAGAAAAAATTGGGGGTTTTAAAATAAATAACTTAACCAACTAATCTAAAATAAACTAAAGAAATCAAATAATTAAAATAACTTTGAAAACAATTAATGAACACCTAGGTCTACAATTCTACAAATCAGGATCAAGATTTAATTGCAATCATGGTCTTCAATCTTTCCCAAAAAAGTTATTAATTTACATTCTCCTAGATTAGCTATTGAAAATCGACATCCGCCAGAAACTCCTCATTCTCCTAATTTCGATAACATGGACGTCCGCCACTAACTACTTCCCTAATTAATGTATAAACTTAGACATCCGCCAATCGGGTTTAACACACTAACCGCAATAATATGGGTCTATGGGAACACTAATCCTAAATAACTGAATTGCATCCACTCCCAGTTTAAACTAGATACAATTGTTGCACATTCATGAACTAAAAAGGTTTTACAACAAATGGGTGAGTGTTTGTTACTTTATTGATCCAATAGTACAATTACACAGATACTAATGGTCCAAACAACTATAGGTTGTCCCCTTAAAAGCAACATTGGTCGTATACATACCCTAGATTAAAACCACAAACCTTAAAAGCAATAACAATGAAATAGGAGAATTAAATTAAATTTAATAATAAAATAAAAGATCTCACATAATACTCCATGAATACATAATCCCGACTTGTTTTCCCTCTAACCTAAGCAAGGAGTTGATTAGCCTAACATTGTCATCAAAGAAAGTATGCTAAAAATATAAAAGTCGATGTTCTCTAATAATACATGAAGTTCTTAATATATAAAACTACTAAAAATTGGTCCAGGAGGTGAGAGAAACTAATTTTGGGTGTTAGGGAGGTGGCTCGTGCGCCGAGGGGCATCGTATGACTATTTTTGGCTTGAAATCAAGTTATGTCCACGTGTCGCAACACGATTGGTCGTTTGATCGGCACACCATGGCGTGGAAAGGCCTTATTGGTGGAGAGCTGCTGCCATGATGCCCCGGGTGGTTGACGCGCATCCCGAGGAGTTAATGGTGAGAATCACAAGAACTTTGAGAAAATTTGGGAGATGGTGTTGATGCGCATATCGAGGAAGAACTGATGGAGGCTGAAGCGAGTGAGCTGCTGTTGGTTTGTGACATGCTGCAAATGCTTATATAACGGCTCCTGATTGGAGGAGAAAATGGAGACCGCTGACATAGAGCTCTCCCATTGGTTGAAAGAGCTGTTGATGACGCTGTGTATACATGAGGAAAGGAGTTGGGCCAATGGATGGCTGACATGTGGCACGTTAAGGCGAGCTGAACCAATAGAATGCCGCCACGATTGGTTGTTGATCCTCTATTCTACCCACTTCGCAGCACGTAACGCGAGGCAAATAGTTCGGAGTCTGATCAATGCGTGTAAATACTCCATTTTGAGTATTTTTCGCCACGAATTCAACAACCCACTATCTTTCACCTAAAAATGACCAATAAATATAATTAAATATATATTTTAGAGACTTTCAATAGTTAAATTTACTAAAATAAACTACTAAAATTATATAAATGCCAACTTATCATGAATTCATTTAAAGTAATTTGATGAATAATAAGATACAAAGCAATTTTACATAGACTCTTGAAATGTACTAAATTCCTTTTTGAGAAAAAGAAAAGTCGGTTTATTTGAGATTAATGGAAATAACGTAAAGCAATAACAAACTTTTTAACTGTTTGAGTTGTAAAATTTCTCTATTTTGAATAAGATTAGCTAAGGAAGACTTTGATTCATTAAAAGATAATTAGAATTCACATCATCCTTAGCTATATTTTCAAAAAGAGGAGAGATATACATTACTTTTCTAAGTCAAGATTAAGGAGCTGTAAGTGGCCTGGTTGTTGAGCAAAATTCTTGGTAAGTTTGTATAGGGACTAAGAGTAAGATAAATGTGAGAATCGCTGAGATTAGCAAAAACCGAATTGAATAGACTCAATGTATAAAATAAAACAAGATGTTGAAATGATTTGTGACTGACTGGAAGTGACATGGACAAACTCCTTTAGTCAAGGTAAGGCACTGTAGTAGCTGTGTATACCAAAAGTCTAAGTAACTCCGTTTTATAATCACGATTCATTGACAATGTAGAAGATCAGCGTGACGCGTCCACCCATCTTTGAATAATCGAATGAATTGGTTGCAATCAGTATAAAAGAGTCTATGAAGTTTTATCGGAGTCGATTGGAAGTTGAAGTATAGGCAACTGAATGGTCAATATATTCTCACATTAGTATGGAAAAGAAAACTTCAATTTAACAAGTCCCGATCAAATTAGAATATCAAACTATAATTTTGATGGAACTTAATATACCTTTGCAAGGATCTTACAAGGAGCCAAACTCTGAATGTTGAAAGTTTTGAACCAAAGTAATGTACAACTAATATCAGTGAATATGTTGTACATTGGTTTAATTGTAATGCTACATCACCTGATTAGTTAGTGGTGAAGTTTAAAGCACTAATTATTATCAATTGGAGATGATGTAAGATACTTATACGTTGGTGAAGATATAAATGAAATGAAGAGAAATGTGTGACTTACAGCTCTGTTAGTCAGTAGTATCCCTATTGGTTGAAAATATTAAATAGAAAACAATATATATAACTTGGCGTGTTTGAAGAATTGAATATTCTTCCATCAAATTTAGTATAAGTGAAAAAGAGATAACATATTTATAAACTTGTATGAAATACAAGTTAAAAGTTAGACTATGAGAGTATAATCATCGAATGTGTTTATATCTCTATTTAAAAATGTATGTCTACTCAAGTTAAGATAATTATCTCTATTCAGATAATGAGAGAAGTTTGTGAACAATAAGTAAGTAAGACGTGAGTTTATAGGAGATCTTAGTTAAGTGAAAGGATTGAAGTTCTTGATGAACTCATCGTTAGAGAATAATCTGACAAAGTTAGAAAAAATAATTTTTTAACCAATCAAAGAAGAAGTTAAGTGAATTAGTTGAAGAGTTGGAATAGGTAATTTTTTCTAGTATGCAATATACATAATATTATGAGTAGATATTGAAAGAATGAGTGAGAGTTGCACAATGTGTCAGGTTTCTATTTCTGATCGGATTGTTAATTTAAGATCTCTTGTCATGGGATGACAAATGTTTATGAGATCTATAGTCATGGGATGACTTGTGTAATTTCAAGTTTCTAGAGGAAAATGCTAGAATAGTGATGGATGAGATAGACACGCAACTCTATTTAGTATCCAATATTGTGCTCAAATATTATTTATATCAATATGTAATTTTATACTGATGATAGTCTAAGAGTTAGTCGGCCGGTAATTGAAATAAAAATGGATAGTTAGTGATGAGAAGGTAAACTAGGATGTGTACCGGCTTTTAAGTGGACATGGAAAGAATTATCAATGATTTGTGGAATAGAATTCAGATTAGAATAAGAATTGCGTTATGAGATACGACATGAAGTAAGGTTATAAAATATTCCACAAAGTTGATTGTTTAACTCGTTAGAAATTTTCAAATTGGCAGAATTCGCAAAGTAATAGCGAAAACTTTTCATTAAACCAAAAATGTTGGAAAATGAAAAGTTAAAATGGTTATGATCTGTACCACCAAGTTGTTGAAAACAACGAAAGTGATTGTGTCCACTTAACGTTTCACCTTCGAAATGGTTTTACAAGTTTGGGTCAAAGAGTTATATATGAAGAATTATTTTCTCATATATATTTTGTTTAAGTAACCTATAAGTTTAAATTTCAAGGATGAAGTTTTTGATTAGTTGGGAAGATTCTGACATTCGAGAATTATATAAACTTGATTAGGCAGCTAATTAAGTATTTTCGAATTTAATTTGAGATTTAGGTATCCGAGGGGGACCCACGTGTTATGAATCGAAGATCACAAATTTAATATTATTTTTCTGTGTCATGTGCTTATTTAATGTATTATACACCATTTTGACATGAAATAGGGTCAAACAGGTTGCATATGCGGTGTTTGCGAGTTCCAGAGCGTGTAGGAGATTTTTTCAAATTTTGGTAATTTTTTGGTATTTCTCAAAAATTAATTTGGCGTTAAAAACAAAAGATAATCGTGAAATTGAATAAAATAATAAATAAATTGGTGGGCGCCTAGTGATACACGGGGTTGAGGGCGACATGCGTAGGGTGTACAATAATATGCATGCCCGAGGTTGGTCGTTATCACACATGTCGAATTTATAGTTGCGATTATATACGTGTACATATATTTATATGTATAAGATAGTTAATATATAAATATTAAAATCAATCTTATAGTTTGAATTAAATAAAAAGTAAAATATACACAATGGATGCGCTTTGAGATACGTATAGTGCGATTATCGAGCAGTTGAAATTGTTGGATGATTTGGTGGTAGTTTGTGAGGTGTTACATGCCTCGAGATTCATGTTGTCCAATCTTGAGGAAGAACAATAAAATAGAATAAGTTATTAATTAGATTTACCTTAAGATTTGTGCGATGCTAATCTCGAAAAAATCTTAATATATATCCTCAAACCAGTACACTGCCTTATTCAATTTATTTTAAGCTAAAGATTGACCTCGAGATACGTATTATGCATTTCGAGAAAGAGAAAATTTATAGTATGGAATGGAAATCATTAGATTTGTCACGAGATTTGTATGATGCGAATCTTGAGGAAATCTTATATATAATTTGCAAACCAATAGAATCGTCTCCTTCTTCAATTTGGCAATGATAAAGTTCATACCAGATGAATATGAAAGTGAAATCGATTGGGAGAAGGGGAGACTAAGAAGGAGGGATCGAGAGAGAGATCGAGGGAGTGGTCTCAACACATGGTGAGTTGTTTTGTTGTTGTTGAATTCGTTGACTGTCTGAGAAAGACAAATGAGGAGGAGGTGAGAAAAAAAGGGACTATGTTTCGGGTTGAAGAATTGGGAGGAAAAGAGGAAAAAGAACATAGGAGGGAGAGTGTTTGACTAAGTGTTTCATCACTTAGACTCAGTTTCGAGATTTTGATGGCAACAAATATCGTGAAATGGTACTAACATGTTTGTCAAGTATTTCGGTGCAATCCATCATTGTAAGAACTCACAAGTTCAAAGGCTACAAATGAATTCGAGTTCAAATGGAATGGATAAAATGGAAGAAATAAGACTTGAAGAGCTCGTCATTTGATTAAGGCAAGGAAAGGCACCGGAAAGCATATATGGAGCTATGCACGTCTATTGTAAGGTATAAGAAGTTCAACTACATGAGCCAAATGCATTAGATTCATGCATTTCACAAATTTCATGTTTTCAAGAACTTAAATTCATGCATTTCATGATTTTTCAATCCACGAATTATAAAACATTTTAAATCATTCAAACGAGTTGTATGGCATGATATTGAGGTATGCATATTATTGGTTTTGATTTTGGATGCACCAGTATCTGTTTAGAAAAGTTTTCGGTTCACTTTAAAACTATTTGTAGAAAAGTCCCTTGGCATATCTTGAAATCGAGATTTTTCATTTTCAGGGTTTGCAAAAACATCCAGACCACCTAAATAGGTTCTATGACCCATAATAAACATGTCTATAATGTTTTAAGAGGTTTGGTAGTGTCAAGGAGGCAATAGGGGGTCGCTAACTCAAGGGCTAAAAATATTTATTTTTAGGCCATTACTGTTAGCGCACTAATGAGATTCTTTAGCTCGCTAACTCCAGATTCTAGGGCGCTAATAGCTTTTTTGACAGCTTTTTAAAAGTGAAACATTTACACCTTTTTCTTGAATTGGTGGACTATTTTCGACCCTCGGATCATAACAACGACAACAAATAGTAAAAAAGGTATGGAAAGAACCATATAAACACTTTGAACATGCTTTTGATCTAAAAACTCACAAATACAGAAAATAACATTAAAATGGAGTTCTTAGTATAAAAAAGTGAGGAAAAAATACACACACTCACGTGAGGGCTTTGAGGGCTGATTTTATGCAAACCAAGTGAGGTGAAAAGAGGTGTTCTAGAGACCTCAAAGCGCTATCCAAATCAATCTAAACCATCTTCACATCTTGGGTTGTAAGATTACATCTTTCCCTACAGTTTTTGTGCTTAATATATATCTTATTGTCAACAATTTGTGTGGGAACCATATGTGACTGATTGAAACATGTTTATATAGTGTGTTGAGCCTAATATCATGTCTAGATAAGACTTAAAACAAACTTGCACCAATGAGCAAAAATCTGAATCACTTGTGTATGCGAAACTTGAAAAACACATAAAGTTTAACCTATTCTTATAGTGTTTATTTTTCTTTTAAATGTATGTGTGAAACCACCAAAAAGGGTTTTGAAGTTAATCTTAATTTTTGTTAAACCCAAAGTTAAAAGTGCATTTACTTGAGCTTAATTGCAACTTCTTATAGTACATTGAATTGACTTGAAACATAATTGTGCTTAATCTATATTCACGTTTGTGGTTTCATGCTTGTGTTATTTTGACAACATATTTACAAAGGTTCTCATTCTTAAATTTTATCTATTTGAGACTCGAGATTTTGGTTGCACTACTTGAGCTTATTCATGATCTTTCATGTTTGCGTTAAGTTGACTTGAAACCTAATTGTGCTTAATCTATATTTGTTTGTTTTATTTCATGTTTATGTTGTTTTGACAACATACTTACAAGGGTTTCATTCTTAATATTATTCTATTTGTGACCCTAGATATTGATTGCACAACTTCAACCTAAACTTGCATTTTTCATTTGTGCATCAATTAGCCATTCTTTAGAACCAACTTGAGCTTAATCTATACTATTTTTCATTAGTTTCAATATAGGAGAGTTAGTCTATAAAAGTTGATATACAAGGCATCTCAATTACCAAAGTCTCACTTGCATTACTTCATCTTAGGATTACATTTGGCTTATGAGAGGAGAGCATCTTGTATCGCTTTACTTATTATAAGTGATAAATCATTCTTAACTTGTAAGGCTTATACGGTCTATTGGTGAATAGACCAAGTTATGAGTCCTATTGGTTTATAGGAGAGATTGTAAGCCTATCGGAAAGTAGGCAAGGTAAAGTGCTAGTTGCATCTAGGCAAGTCAAATTCCTAGTTGAGACTAAGTGGTTGCAAAAGTCCTTATTGCGGTATGCATGTGTAAAAGACCTAGTGGTGACTAGGTGCACTAAGCTTTCGGGCTTAGGGTTGTTCACTTATTGGAATATAAATGTTGGTTCAAAATCCTAACCGGGGAGGTTAGGTAGTGGATGTAGATCCGAGGGATAGAACCACTATAAATCAATTATATATACTCATCTCTTCTACCCCTTTTCCTATTGCAGCATTTCACTTGAACCATTTCGCTACATCACTATTGAAATCACTAATATAAACGCTCATCTAAATAAACTTTTGAAGTAAACTTAGGAGATTCGCAAAGAAAGTTGTCAAAAGTTTAATTCGACCATCACACCTAATTCACCCCCTTCTTGGGTGACCTTCAGGGAGAGGAGGGTGGAGTGTGAAGAAGAAGACGATGGAAGGGAGGTTTAGTCCCCCAAACAAAACCCGATCCGGTTTTAGGGTTAAAACCATCCCCATTATTTTTTTAAAAAATAATATATTTTGAAAATGAAAGAAAATATAAATAAAATCCTTTTAAACTATCAAAAATTATGAAAAATAGGATTTTTGGACTAATTGATGAAAATTGAAGATTTTTATGAAAAATAAGGATTTTGAGGTTTTATCAAGAATTTATACAAGGTATTTTTCTCGTAGTGCATGCTACGATACCTAAAAATATTCAAAATTTTAAAAATTGACTTAAAGGCTAATCAAAGGTGATTTTCGATTCCGAATCACAATTTGGAGACAAAATTCGGATCCGGATATCCAAGGAGTTGATTTGAAAGGATTCAGGGGTTTTCAGGACTAGAAGGACCAAATAAAATATAAAATAATTTAAAAATTATATTTAAGCTTAGACAACATAAACTTTGATGCTGAACAATAATTTTGAGTCAAAAATGAAGTTCAAGCATTGGAGAATTTATTTTGGAAGGATTCGAGGATTTTCGAGACATGATAGGGTCAATTAAATTGCAAATAATTTGAAAAAATGGCGAAGTTTTTTTAGAGGCTTATAGGACGTATTAATGAATTTTAGGATTGTGATTGGAGCTCGTGTGGACTTGTTTACCAATTTAGAGCGCATAGGAGTTGAGATCTAACATTTTTAAGGTTAAGTAAATCTCATAGTAGCATTTACATTGTATGATTATAATTTTATTTAAATTTCATTGATTCTTGATATTGCATTTTGCTTGTACATGCAAACATGATTTGGGAGGATAAGGCGTTACGAGTCTCCTTATAGTGTAAACTATAACATGGTTGTAGAACACTATATTATGCTTGAGGGGCTAGAGTCGATGATACTTTGTATCACGTGGTTATCATGAGATCACATTGAAACAAATCATACTTCCATAGTCTAGAGAAACGAGTCTCATTTGATTATACTCCCCGAGCATGAGTCTTTATTATTATTTAC
Source organism: Stephania yunnanensis (assembly GCA_039657365.1). Classification (NCBI taxonomy): domain Eukaryota; kingdom Viridiplantae; phylum Streptophyta; class Magnoliopsida; order Ranunculales; family Menispermaceae; genus Stephania; species Stephania yunnanensis. Next base: position 23,769,267 of record CM077583.1, read on the forward strand.
TTACCACTCTCGGAGATCGTTGTTTGATTGTGGTCGGATAACAAAAAAGAGATGGATTCACGGTTGTATTTAAATTCCTTGGATTATATTCTTCGTTTAAACTCCTTGGATTATTATGCATTTTATTATTATAGGTGTACTGGATAGTGTGAGATTTACTTATTTGATATTATCGAATTTTTATAATTGGATAATAACAGGTTCTAGCAGCGACAAGGGAAATGGAGAGCTTTCCGACTGTATGTGACTTGCTTAGTTCTTTTCTCTATGTATATATATATTTTTTAATATATTATACTATTGAAATGGGTTTATGGGTTCGAGTGTGATTAAGATTTTCTTTGGAATGGCAGTAATGATTTTAGAATGAATCGAAATAATTTTGGAATTAAGGCAATGCTAGTTTAAAAATTTTGATGCTTTAAATCAAGTTAGAATGAATATCTTATTTAGTTGATGCAATATATATTGTTATGAGTGGATTATGAGTCCTTTGACATTTCCACCAAAGTTGAGAAGGTTTCGTTAAAGATTTTTGAAGGCCTGGATTTATGGTGTAGGCTTAGAAACAAAGGAGGTGTTGTTAAAAAAATTCTTACAAAATTTTGAGGAGAATGTAATCAATCCAAACAAACTTTAAGGTTTAAGATATAGTTTAGAATCCTTCGTAGTTAATAAAGTTTTATAATAGAAAATCACAAGATCTTATTTTTAATTATTTATTGATGAAAAGGTCTGATAGATTATCAAGGGATTACGGTAATCTAGGCCGGTCAGATGCCTAATTAGGTATGATCTGACATTTACTATTGCTCTTGATAAAATTAAATGAAATTAAAATCATAGTTACTTGAATTTAGAAGAAATTCTGAAAAATTTCATCAACTTACTTGAATTTAAAAGAAATTCATATATTATTTTCTACCTTTATTTCCTTTCATTGCCATCAATGTCATACTTCACCTAAAATATCTCTAAACTAATTCTAAGCCTTTACCTCAAGGTTTAAAAATGAAGTCTGATTTTCAACATAACAAACATATTATATGAAGTACAAAAGGATTGATAAAATCATAAATTTGGTAATCAAGAAATTAATTAGAATAAGACAAAGTGCATAAAAAGTTATTGAATAAACATCACCATTATCTTTCAAGAGTAATAAATATCATTTCCAAGCATTGAAAATAAACATGAAGTATATAACCACTACCAAAATTACATAGAGAAATTCTCATAGTATCACTCATAGATAGAGAAAATAAAATGGAATAAGGGAATTAATGTCGACATCTAGAAGTTGCATCATCATCATCCTCCATGGATTAATCCTTTAGGATTGGTAGCTTACAGCGGGGTCGTAGAGGTGGTATTCCTTACCCAACATTGTCGGGACATTAAGATTATTGCTAAGTGGTAATCTCATCTATGTAAATGGTACAAGAATCACTGTGTTTCCTAGACATCTATTTTTCCTGGACATCGTACACTTCATTATGTGAATGCTTGTTACTAAGGCTCCCTGGTTCTCGAACACCATTTCTTGATATCGAGAGTGGTTATCTAATCGCGCTGAATTGCACCTATGAAAGCCAACTTTGATTCTTCCATGTATAATCTGTCATAATCTCTACCAGGCTACTTTAGGTTCGAATCATTTCTAGCTTTCTACATCTCTCGTGTCATCTCTAAGATTTTCTCCTCGTTTCTCCTTTGTCATCTCTTCTTTTTTCCTTCATCATGCACTCTTCTATTTCTCCTATTGGCAATGATGGTATCTCCAATAAAACTTTCTTTCTTATCGAGGCATGTTATGTCTTCATAACCATATAACTCTCAAAGCGAAAAGAAGTCTATTTCTTCTCTATGGCACTCCTAATTGATTAAACCCCAAGGAACAGTTAAAAACTAATCTTTTGTTCAATTGAGAAATAAAGTTGGGCAACAATGAGTTTGGTTTTGTAAAGGAAATTAACAACTAATTTACTTTAACTAAATGCAAGGAGTTAAAGTTGAGTTTTAATAATGAAGAAATAATCCAAGGGAGTTCATTTTCACCTAGGTTGCATTTTTTCTATCCAGTTCTCATAGTGTAATCACCAATACAATTGCGATAGGCAAATTATCATAAATTTTCACTTTATCCTGAGGTCTCGGTGATGGAGATTCTTGCATTGCACTCAAATTCCATCGGTCGACATGAGTAGCATAAGTCCAACGCTGCATTAGACTCAAAGTTCTAAAGCCTCCCTCGTCAACAGCCTTTGGTCGACATACTTTATGTTCAAGGGTTGTGTTCTCTATTTACAGGTTGAAAACCCCAAGGTCTAGGGTGATTTCAACCCCTAAGTTGTATACCTACTTAATCAAGACAAGTATAGCATTAAGTACAAGCAAACACAAATTCACACCATTAGAGTTAGAGAGAATAGCAACTCGGGATCCGTCGATCCTTGGGACAAGAATATTACCCCATTAGAGGGCAAGAAAGAACACTAAAAATGATGAAAAATAAAAAGAATATTAAATCAATACCTAGAATTTCAAGACGAATCACCTAGTTTGATCTAATACCCTAGCTTTTCCAAGCTCACTAAAGCAAAAAATGTCCCTAAAACTAATTTCAAGTCCTATTTATACCCCCAATTCAATTTAGTCCAAAAATTACCCAAAAACCCTATAAAGCCCACTTTTTACTTACATTGCCAGAGTCGGCACCGACCTAGCATTGAGGCTGGTGCCTCAGCGCCTACCGTAGCTTCTCCACTATTTTATGGCGCTGAGGTTGGATTGGGGCACTGGGGTGCCGAGATCCAAATCCCGCGCATATACCCCCCTTTACGATGTGATTTTTGGCCATTTAGAGACCAAATTTGACAAAGCTTATGACATGAAAACGTTTAGCTCTAAGTTTACTTTTGAACAAAAGAAAAAACTAGTTATTTGAACTTGAAATGTGGGAGTTATGGCGAAAATACTGAAGCTTGGTCAAAATAGACTTTTTTAAACTTACCGACTTTGATGTTCTTATTTGCTCAAACCTTGTATTCTCATCCTGAAATTCCCAAACATCTTTAAAACACATAAAATCAAGTGAAACGTCATCATTTCATCACTCATTTTTGGTTTCGTTTTCTTTCACCTCATGATTCACATTAGCACACTTTTAAAGGGAAATCTTCTCGGATATTCAACGCAACCTCTAAATGCTCCTACTTTGCTTTCCTTACTTACAAACCAACAAAACATATTGGATTAGCAGGAATTCGCTAATTAATGGTTTAAATTATCAACAAAATTCTACTTATAGAGGTAGTAAAATATGTTACGCATCAAATACCCCCAAACTTGAGACTTTGCTAGTCCAGAGCAAAGATGCATGAATAATGTTAATGCAATTTATTTAAACATATTCCGATATGCATCTATCCTTATCTCTCTAACTTTGTGGCGTCTTCCAATCTTAAACTCAAACAAAATATCGACTCAACCCAAGGCCTTTTAATTGCCCAAATACCTAACCTTTCAACCCAACTTTCAGAAAAATCCACTTTCGACAACCTAAATGCAAATATGATATTCTAGCATCAACTACTAGAGAGAGTCCATAAAAAGATTTGAAATCTTAATGATATTTCATTTAAAGCATCAACTTCCAAAAGATTTCATATGTCCATTTTTTAATCCACTCTCCACTATCATCAAACTTAAAAGACCAAGAGTCCTTAAGTCTTTAATAGGTTGTAATGAGGTTATGGCTTTAGTAATCAAAAAGTGGATATTTAAGCTCAAACATAGTTTGATAGATTTCATAATCCATTTCCTTACAAACATAGAGCACTTACAAAGATAAAACTCACAAAAATATAAAACTTTTCTCGTTTTGGAGTTTCACTCATAACTTCATTTTTTATCACACCAATTTATATTTTTCATTTTCTTTGGACTTTATTTGGTGGACTCAGTCATTTTCTTCTGATATTCCCCCTTTTCAGGTTCATTTCACTTTTTTTTATCAAACTTTACATGTTATTTTCATCATGGATAAAGGTTGCTCATCAATCTAACTTTGAGTGGTCTAAAGCTTTATGGAACGGGGCAACGTTTAGTGCCAAGAATGCATGATAAACAAGGCTTAACGGGGTATCTAGCAATCTCATTGTAGGAAGAATATGCAAGATATTAGGGTATAGCATCAAACAAGACCAAACTCATCTCTTCAATCTTTTAAGTTTGGAATTTATCACCTCAAGTAGATCTAGAATAAGTTCTAGAATCCTTGAATCCTCATTAAATTCTCATATTTTCAATTTATCCCTATTTTGTATTAGCATAGGTTCTTTCTCACACTGGGCTCCTACAAACAATCCTATATCTAGCTAAGCTAAACACTTATGCACAAGGACCCTCTACTCATCCCCAAGTATTTCGTCTCATTGGTTTGATGAAGAATGTATCATAGATTGTCGGCCACATAGGACAATAATAAAAATAATAATCCGACTAACATGCATATGCTTGCAAAATAATCGACGCTTCCACCACCCTGCCTCCCAAAAATAAAAATAGGCATAATGCACATCCAAACATAAGATGTTCATTATCCTCAATAATCAAATCATGAGTGAAAAAAGACAAGAAAATGCATCAAAATATAATCATTTGCAGCAATCACAAAATTGGAGAAATAAAATAAAATAACGAATTTTGAAAGAAATACTCCTTTGACTAGTGTTGATGCCTTTTAAGTTTCTTTTCGTCATTCCATGATTCCTTTAGTAGTCCCCCAAACTTGGACCACGTCACATTTATTGAAGTTTCTTTGTGGTCTTTTGTGGTCTACCAATTCGATAAAAAATCCCTCGACAATTGGTATTCGACTTGAAATGTCATCACAACATGTATCGACTACATAATTAAACCAATTCATTATTTTCTTCTTTCTTTTCAATCAAATATGCCAAATAAGAACTAAAATATAAACACAAGAACCTTGAATTGCCTCCCAGGAACGCTAAGGTTTTCATCCTCAGCTCGACGTATCCACCACAACTCTCAAGTGAACAGCACGGTGCATTGTGGTTAGTTCAACGTCGTATCCTCCAAGAGTTCCTCAAATCCTCAAATCACTTTCTTGCATGCCACTCTATCCTTTATAAGTCACACATCATTTGACATTCCTTGTCATGCATTAATAAAATGAATCTTCATTTTAATTTTTTCAAGTATCTCCACAAATATCTTAACTTGATTAACTTTCCATTGCTCTTGCAACTCTTGCAGACACGACAAAGATGGTATAACAAAGCAATGACAAAAAAGACTGATCACCCCTTGCATAAACTTTAAACTTTGTGATCTCAAGATTTCATGACAATTTATACTTTTTATTGCTACAAAGATTTTCGGATCAACGCCACTATCATGCAACTCAATGTCCTCGGTGTGAGTCACATCTCTAGCACACTCAAATGAATCTTCTTGCTCAAGTGAAGTGCAAACATTATTGCAACCATCTAGATTAGGCTTCTCTACCTCTTCTAATGCTTCATGACATCTTCTTCACTCGATAACAACTCCTCAACATTTTTCTCCTTGGACTCAACTGCAATTTCTTGACTTGAATTTATTGATGTTGCAATTTTCTCAATTTTCCTTTTTAAGTTCAAGATGACTTGATAATTTTCCTCTCTTTTCATTTGTAATGATTGTGCAAATATCTCAGATTTTTTTTCATACTTCTCGAGATCAACCTTGTTCTACAAAGTCATTTTTCTTATCATTTGCTCTAGAGACTTAAAAGGCATCTTTCTCTAAATCTTGCGTGATTACCACATGTCCTGAAAATTCCATTGTGATTGATAGACATGTTCAATATGAGGATTGTAAAGCTCTTGATGATTATGCCATGACTCTTCTTCTTGTATGTAGTCGCAATGCCTTTGACTTCCCACAATTCCTTGTAATCATAATGTAGTTGATGACATACTATCCATGCCACACCATTTATGATTGGTTGAGCTTGGTATGTTGTATCATCTCAAGTCAATCCATATCGAAAAACCAATCTAGAAAGTCTAGCAAGGATCTCACTCGTTGCGTCTTCCATATGATAGCTATGCATTATTATGTTTTTTTTTCTTTCGTTTTCATCCATGAAACACCAAAAAAAGAAAGTAGATTAAGTGCAACATAGTTATTCGAATTAAATAAAAATAAACTAAATTATTAAAAATAATATCCCGAATAATATATCTTAATCAAACTAAAATTAGCTACCGTCTATAGCAATGGTGCCAAAACCTTGATGCGAACTCTAATTGTAGAGCTTTGTGGTAGTAATAGCAACTCTATCTAGTGATTGAGTTACGGATATCATACCTAATGGACGGTTAAAAACTAATCTTTTGTTCAATTAAAAAATACAGTTATGCGACAATGAGTTTGATTTTTGTAAAGTAAATTGACAACTAGTTTACTCTAACTAATTGCAAGGATTAAAGTTAAGTTTTAACAATGAAGAAATAATCAAAGGGAGTTGATTTCACCTAGGTTGCATTCTTTCTATCTAATTCTTATAGTGCAATCCCCAATTCAAGTGTGATAGGAGAGTTTTCAAAAATTTTCACTCCACCCCATGATCTCGGCGATGGAGATTCTAGCGTTGCACTCGGACTCCACTGGTCTACATGAGTAGTGTCAGTGCGAAGCCGCATTAGACTCTAAATTTTAAAGCCTCCTTCGTTAATGGCTGTTGGTCAATGTACCAAATGTTCAAGGGTTATGCTCCGTATTTTTGGATTGAAAATCCAAAGGTCATGAGTGAGTTCAATCCCCAAGTTCTAAACCTACTTAATCAAAGCAAGTATAGCATTAAGTTCAAGAAAACGTAAATCCACATAACAAATTAAAGAAAACATCATGAATCACATTGGAATTAGAGACAATAATAACCTGGGATCCGTTGATCCCTGGGACAAGAGTATTATTGTATCATAACCTATCCCAATTAGGGCGATACTCGGCTTGAAAATCTAATTAACCCAGAGCCAGTAGCCTATCTGTCTATACCTGATAAACTCAACCAATATATTAATATCGAATAAACAATACAAAGTATACGCTGCGAAATATTTAAACTTTTTCAATATTTAAACAATATACGGTAATACAGAGTTTATCAAAACCGAATATCTTGACTATAAATCTCCCAAACCTGTTTATATACATCAAAATATATCAAACAATGTATATAAGTATAAGAAGGCTCATTACATTGTAAAGAAAACAACAAGACACTTAAATCTTCTCTTCGCCTTTCGCTGAAGTGCAAGGTTGCAAACCTAAAATATTAAATTTGGGTGAGCACTTCAACTTGCAAAGTAAGTATTCACAAAGCTATCAACATTCTATATAATAATCAATAACATTATGCAATAACAATATGCACCAATGTTAACTAAAAAGAATATGGAAAGCATATAAATCAATACATAATGGATGCAAATTAAACTATCATTTGCTATTACACTGTGACACCCGTTTAATTTATAAAACTAGGTATACATCGATGTCATTAATGCAATTGCTAGACCAACACATTGGCTTATGTGTTGTTTGGCCAATCCATTAATGCCTAATGGTTCTATCCGAAAACTCTCTAGTGAGTATGTAATTCATGCAACCTACCGAATTGAGTAGGAGTTATATATAGGTCAGGAAGGTAACCCATCTCTAATAAATCTATTCTCAAACCCAGGAATTACTCTCGTGAATCACATTAAACATCATTTTTCAATTATTAAAACCATCAAAATGTACATAGTCCCCAATTATAGTCCATAAACTACATGAACTACATATACTAAGATAGCCAAGCGAAATTGATAAATAAATGAATCCGTACTTACCTCGGTCTTGGTTTTCGTTCCAAATTCCTAACTTTATAGGAACTCAGGCTTTCTTGGGGATCCAACACCTATCGCAAATCATTTATGATCAATTTAAGTCCAATATTCTATATTTAGAATCTATAGTTCAGTACCTAACTCCTCAAGAAATCCTAACCAAAACTCAATTTATTTTCTATTTTCTAAGGTAGGAGTGCGATCCACCCTATATTGTCTCGACAGTAAAGTAGGCAGGAGCCACTGTTCCATCCACAAATTAAGCAAACAACAGTAAACACTCCTAAAATTCTTCAGGGAGGACCTTTAGTGAGGTAATAAACCATTTCCAATCAACAAACAATGTAATTCATAGAGATTCCATCACCTACTATCAAATCGAACTTCAAAAACACAAAACTAAACTTACCAAATTGATGATCTCTGGCTTTCAAATCATTTAAGCTCCTCAATCTTTGTTGATTCAACTCTCTGAATGATCTTCTTTGATCAGAACACTAAACCCTCAACTTTGCTCTCTCTATTTTTGATTGATGAAATGTGATAAGTATGAGATTTTAGGTTAAATATATTTTCTCGAGATACGCATCACGCTATCTCAAGATCGATCAAGTGGTTAATGGGTTAAAATGATATTCCCTAAAGTTATACAAATTTTAACATCATCAAACACTTACACTCCTTTCGAGAAGATCCGACGATCAATATAATTTAAACCAACTTTTAGTTTTTAATATATATATTTATATATATATATCTCATGTATTTTCTAGACAATAAATTCATTGAGCATGTTTACAAGTATTCTAAGGTGTACACATTCATTCCATGAACCCCTCGACGCACTTGGTGTACCGCCAATTTATTATTTATTATGTGTTTTCCAATTATAGGCTTATATATAAATCGTATATTATACTAGAACCTATAAAATTCTTTAGCAATCCAAGTAAATACAAATCATCATGCAAACATACGTACATGCTAATCGAGGTATATTGAACTCAACCACGAGCCTACCTAGGTAAGTAGGATTTGGATTAGTACTAATCACTAGCTTAAAGCAATAGGTCATTACAATCTGCCTAAGTTAAAGAAATCTCATCCTTGAAATTAAAGTTAACGTAAAATTATCTATAGTGTCGAAGAGAAATGGAAACTGCTTCTTCATATAGGACTCCCGCTCCCAGGTTAGTTCCTCATCTCTATGAAATTTCAATTTCAACTTAACCAAATGAATCTATTTGGTTCTCAACCTTTGAATCTTACGATCAAGTATTTGAATTGCTGCTAAATGTAAGATAAGTCTTCCCGAAGATCAAATTCATTCCAATCAATCCTTGGACTTAATGGAGCCTTCATTTTGCAAAGCATAGACACGTAGAAGACATTATGAACTAGGGCTAGCTAATGAGGTAACTCTAACCTATAAGCAATATGACCAATCCTTTGCTCGACCCTGAACAACCCAATATACCTTATAGCTCACTTACATCACAACCCAAATTTATATAAGCCTTTTATAGGTAAGACTTTCAACAGGAAAATATCATCCTTTATGTCACCTGGGCTATAGTCAAACGTTGGCGAATATATTAAATTCTCTCTGTATAGTCCTGAATCAACTCCAGTCCCAACAATATATATCTCCAACCTCTACCAAACATGCATGGGAATTACAAAGCTGACCATACAGAGCTTTAAAAGGAGCCATTCTAATGCTAACGTGATAGCTATTATTATAAGAGAACTTATATAGAGGAATGTATTTCTCCCAATTATCACCAAACTCTAAGATACAATCTTAAAGCATATCCTCTAGCACCAATATCAACTGCTCAGTATGTCTGTTAGTCTGAGGATGGTATGTCGTACTGAGTTAAGAACAATTCCTAGTTGTCTCTACAATTCACTCCACAGTCTAGACATGAATCTTGGATCTCTATCTGAAGTAATCAACTCCAGAACGCCATGATATCTCGAAAATTCAAGTACGTACACCTTACTTAATCAGTCAAGAACATCTCGCATGGAAACTGACAAGAAATGCGCAGATGTTATCAACCTGTAAACTCCAACCCATGCTGCATCATGCTTACGCTGACTCGGAGGTAGACCAAAAACAAAATCCATCGATATATGGTCCCATTCCCACTTAGGAGTAGGAAGCAAATGCAATAATCCTCTAGGTTTCCTATGCTCAGCCTTAACTTGATGGCATATCTCACATCTCTTTACGAACTCGGCAATATCAATCTTCATCCAAGGCCACCAATAAATATGTCTTATATTATGATACATCTTAGTGTTACCTGGATGAATAGAGTAAAGAGATCTATATGATTCTCATAACAATTCCTTCCTTAACTAATCTTGAGCTAGAATCCACAATCTAATCCTGAATGGTATTGCGCCATCGTCAGAAATCGACCAATAAAGATAATCTACACTAGACGTTAACTTTTAACGCGCTATATAATCCTAATAAGCTTTTTAACTATCAACCACCCACTAAATTATCTCTTATTTAGCTCAAATTTGAGCACGAAATAATAAATTAGTAGCTCTTGAACCAGCTCTCACAGTTGATGATGTGCCAGCTGGACTTTTAGGAATCATCATCACTAAAGCTTCTTCAAGAATTCTAAACTAAGAAGCTTTGGTACTAGCTACATTTCCTCTGCCTGTTCTTTTCCTTTTCAAGGCATCAACAACCATATTTGCATTACCTGGTTGGTACTTTAAAGTGAAATCATAATCTTCGAGGAACTCAAGCCATCTACGCTGCCTCATATTCAGTTAACTCCAAGAAAACAAGTAATTTAGACCGTTTTGATCTAAAAATATTGTAAAATTCTCACCGTATAAGTAGTGCCTCCAAATCTTCAAAGCAAAAATAATAGCAACTATCTCGATATCATAAACTGGATAATTTCTTTCATGAATCTTGAGTTGCCTTAAAGCATAAGCTATAACCCTACCTTCTTGCATCAGCATACAACCCAAGCCTGAAGGAGAAGCATCATTATAAATCACTAATTCATTCTCTGATTCAAGTAATGTAAGAACGCGTATCTTAGTCAAACTATCCTTCAAACCTTTGAAGGCGGTAGTGGAAACTTGAGAAATTACATGTTATTAGATCACATGTGTAGAAAATTTATCACTAGTTTAGCTAGATTTGATGATTTTGATGAAATTGAAAAGTTGTAGTTAATGCATGAATTTGTAGGAACTTGCGTTGAACTGATGTTCTGAGATGTTTTAATGGTTGTTTTGAAAATAATTGTATATAGGAAGTGTGTATAAACCAATGAGGTAGCTAATTGAGAGGTTAGGAAAGAATTCTCGACTTGAGAATTCTATCACAAATGACTCATAGCACGTTACCTGGAAGGGTTGGCGCGGTAATCGTTTTGGCTTTGCAACTGTTCTTCGTCTTGAAGAACTGTAGCACGCTACCTAATTCCCTTAGCAAACTACCATCAATTAGCGCACATATTCCTTAGGGCGCTAACTGCAGATCACAAATGGAAATTAAAGGTTGGTTTGGATATTTTAAATTTAATACACGTCTAAATACTAGGAAATAACCTAAACCCATTGAAATTGGACTTCAAGGACTTAGGGGACCGTAACATGCTATCGGGAGCTTTTTGGGTCAGATTTTGGAGTTTACGAAAGTCGGAGCGCGGATTAAGGTGCGTAAACCCCTTGAGAATGCTTCAAAGAATTTGGTTTTTTTTATGCATGTGATGGGTGGCGAACTATTTTGCTTTACTTATTTGTCTAATTGATAATTGATTTATCGGGGTTTTTACACCAAAATTGTGGACGGACTTAGGTACACTATACTATAGCACGTATGATCTGGCCATCGGTGAATTCCTTCCTTAACTAATCCTGAGCTAGAATCCACAATCTAATCCTGAATTGTAATGCACCATCGTCAGAAATCGACCAATAAAGATGATCTACACTAGCCGTTAACTTCTAACGCGATATATAATCTTGATAAGCTTTTTACAGGTTTTTCCAAAATTAAGGGGGTTTTACAATTTATTTCACAAAATAGGGTGGTGTATTTTGAAATGACAAAAGTAGGCAATAACGCCCTTTGAAATGGCGTTATTGGTTCTAAAGTTGGTGAGGTGGCAATGAGGTGGCGGGTGACGTGGCAGTGAATTGTATAGATAGCGCCTTTTGAAAAGGCGCAATCCAAACAAATTGCCGCCACATCACCCGCCACCTCACCAACTTGTAATGCGCCTTTTCAAAAGGCGCTATTGGTTAATTTTGATGTTGGTGAGGTGGCGGGTCACGTGGCGGCGATTTGTATAGATAGCGCCTTTTATAAAGGCGTTACCTATACAATTCGTCGCCACGTCACCCGCCACCTCACCGCCACCTCACCAACTGGACTCCCCGATCTGTTAACCACCGCCGGTGCCGCTGGTCCGCCACCTCCCTGCGCGCGTTGCTGCTGGCTACGTCGCTGTGCTGGCCATCACCGCGAGCAGCTGGACCCCGTCGTCCTCGGCCCCTCCGTCCCTCGCCGCTGGCCGTCGTTATCGTCGTCGTCGTCGTCGTCGTAGTTGAGCGATCTCGACAATGACAACCAATTTTGAATATGTATAGGAGGGGTTTATTTTTGTATAAAAAAAAACCTAACATGCTGCTAGCTCCTTCGTATATAAATGTAACTAATGTATCTCCTTCGTCCCTCCCCAGTTCTAGAATTTTCATATATAAATGTAACTAATGTATCTCCTTCGTAAAGGATTTCCCCATAATGGCCATGTACAGTAGCGCATTGAGTAGCCAAAGATGGCTTAGCGGATCTTATAACTAAAGAGTGAACAAGAACAACGAGAACCTGACTAGATTTTTGGTACGGTCCAATTTAATATTTTAATGACAAATTCCTCGAATTGTCTTGCATTTCCTTAAATGATATAATTGACAACTCGAAGTTGCATTTATATATATATATATATATATATATAAATATATAAGAGCTCAGTTATCATCATAACATAGATTAGAAGTTTTGGTAAAATATTGTGTTCGGCTCTAGTTGAAAAGAATTAAAAGTAGCTGCATTGACCGAGTCCTTAACTTTGTGCATGATATTGTGGTGTTTTTTGTGTCGAAGTTCAATGAAGGCCGTGACGAATATGACACAAACAAAAAAAAAAAAAACTAACTTACTTGCAAACTAAACATAATAACTAAATAGAACTAACCAAACTAAACTAACTAACCTTAACTAACCTAACCACCTAAACAATACAAAGTAACTAAACCAAAATAACTAACTTAACTAACTAAACAAACAACCAAAAAACAATTACCTAAAGTTCTTTGGAAACTAAACGAACAACCAAGTAGCTCGAGAGTTACTTGTTAACAACCTAACCTAATGTAACTATGTGAACTAAACTCGACTAACCTAACCTAACCTAACCTAACCTAACCTTGTAAACTAAATTAACTAAACTAAACTCTACTAAACTACACTAAAGAACATACCCTAACTCAATTATACCGAAATTAAACTAACCTCAACACCTAAACTAAACTAACTTAACTAACTAATCTAATTAACCAAACCAAACTAACCTATTGTGAACAAACCTCCTACACCTAACTAACTAAGCAAACCACTTAAGTTAAATTAAACATATAACCTAAACTCACTTAACAAACTAAACAAATTACTTGGTAAAGCTCTGCCCTAGCCATACTCACATTGAAGTCCCCCCTATTTATATTCTTTCATATGATTCAGCTTGATAGTTTTCTTCAATTAAATGATTATAATATCAATAAGATTTATTAAATTTATTGATTAAGCACTGTCTCCCACAAGTCAATCTACAAATCACCATGACATCAAAAGAGCTCATCATGCAGGTCTATTCCGACGGTTACGTTGACGTTGTTGCTCGGTGATGCAAACCGGACGTACTCTTTGTCTAGTTGGACGATGAGTTTGTACATCCGGTTGAGGTTGTTGAGGTAACTGGTCTCTCATTGAATCACGTCGAGTAGATTGATGCGTTTCCTCTAGCGCTTCACTCGAGCTACTGATGCTCCCAAAAATAGGAGGTGGAACCATCCCAAAATACTGGTTTCCTGTATTGGGTTGGGGGAAAGGAACATGTTGTTGCGGCATGGTTAACAAGTTCATGAATGAGGGATCTCCACTATATGGCATATTGAAATTATAAGGAGTAGGGGTATATGGACTAGGCATGTATTGAGGCAGTGACAGATACATTTGAGGATGAGGCATTCCATGGTCCACATATGAAGACGACGGCCCAGGTGCGTAAGGATCAAAATAGTAAGGAGGAAGATTCATGCTCGGCGGCCTGGGTATCAACATTTGAGGTTCTGGTTGGTGCGCGGACGATGCAGGAATGTACCCATGAGAAGAATGAGTTGTTGAGGATGATCTTCGGCTACTCATGATGGTGTCCACGCAATTCGATGCGATGCGGTGGGCGTCGTAAACACAATTTGGTGGCACCACTTGTACCATGCCGAATTGTCTCAAGACGGTCGATGCCACTCGACTATGTGGAAACAAATAAGGGGACACGTCAAAAGCCAACTACCTTAACAGTTAGTACAGTAATTGGGAAGAGACCCCATGAGTTCAGTATATGGTTGCCATACCACATCATCCTCATGCCTTTGCGAGTCGAGTGCTTCACGGTAAGCCGATACGACGTGCTTCGCACTTTGTGAAACCGAAAATGCATCGAGCCATCTCTGTAGAAAACAATAAGTTAAGATAAATGAAATTGGACAAATTTTTTTTGCAAATTAATGACAATCGACTTTAATACATGTGTCCGAGTGGAACATCCATAAGCATATTTTGGCCATCCACTGTTCGCTGCTGAGCTCTAGAAACATAGAGGCGTCGTGGTGTTATGAATGGAAATCTATCCCATGCCCACAGTTGTACAAGAATTGATGCGCGAGCAACATCATGTGCCCCCGCGCGAGATCCGCGACACAACTCTCTGTACAAATAAGCCAAAATGCACTCTCCCAACTATATTGTCCAGCTACTTGGAAATCCTCCAGCAATGGTAGGAACATCAAATGTATGAATCGATTGGACTTATCAGCGAAAAGACAACCACCGATGAGTTGTAGTATGTACGATCGAACGTAACGTTGGACCGAATCCTCATTGCTATCATCATCTATTGCTAGTACGTTACGCTCAAGCCAATCGACCTTAAGTTTACAACCAACGACGTCATCTCCACCAGGGGTTCGTCCGAGTAGCCTCTCGCAGACATCAACATAGTCTGCGTCTGTCATTCCCGTCACAAAGGCATACCTTTGATAGGTAACCCAAGCTGTACCTGCATGTCTTGGAGTATAATTGTGCACCCCCACAATGCATGTGAAATGTATGCGTCTCAGGTCGCCATCTCTCTACAAACGCAGTAATCAAAGCCCAATAAAGGTTGAAAAATGCTACCCGGGATATCCCATAGAACCCACTGGAACGAAGATAAGGGATCATCCTAGAATGATACGGCGTCGTTCGATCAACGACCCCGCATCTTCGACGTACGCGCATTTTTCGTACACCTTGTAATTGATAATGTATTAAAGTATGTTTTTGATACATTATTGCTGTAAAGTTGACGTATTCATGTAAAACAGGTTACCTCGCCCTCCAAGTTTGCATTGATCTGTGAGTAGATTGGAGTTGCAATAGTGATGGATCTGAAGGTCCTGGATCCATTGCAGTACAACTACAAATGAATGTTAGAAAAATAAAATGAGTGTTTACGAAAACCAAACGATAAGTATTTAATAAATGTTCACAAAAAAACATAACTAACTATATGCTCAAAAGCAACATATGTACGAACTTATGTAACTTATGTTACGAAAACCAAACGATAAGTATTTAACTGCACGTAGCGTCCCTATATATCATGCAAATCATAACCTAACCTAAATAAATAATTATGAAAATACTAAATTAGTGAACTTACTTTTTTCCTCCGCTTTTCCTCTTCAAAGTAATATTCCTGCGATAAAAGCTCAATTATCAGCATTAACCAAATGAACATAGATTAAAAGTTTCGGAAAACTCTTGGGTTCGACTCTAGTTGATAAGAATCAAAAGTAGCACGTGTGATGCATACCTAACTTTGTGCATGACATTGTGGTGTTAATCATGTTGTCGAAGTTCAATGAAGACCGTGAAGAATCTCACACAAACAACAAAAAATAAACTAACTTAGTTGCAAACTAAACATACTAACTAAATGGAACTAACCAAACTAAACTAACTAACCTTAACTAACCTTAACTAACCTAAACTAACCTAACCTGCAAACTAAGCATACTAACTAAATGGAACTAACCAAACTAAACTAACTAACCTTAACTAACCTATCTAACCTAAACTAACCTAACACCGCAAACTAAACATACTAACTAAATGGAACTAACCAAACTAAACTAATTAACCTTAACTAACCTAACTAACCTAAACTAACCTAACCACCTTAACAATACATACTAAGTAAACTAAAATAACTAACTTAACTAACTAAACAAACAACCAAAAATGATTACCCGAACTACCAAACGAAACTAAACAAACAACCAAAATGCCAGGGTTACTTGTTAACAACCTAACCTAACATAACTATGTGAACTAAACTCGACTAATCTAACCTAACATAACTATGTAAACTAAATTAACTAAACTACACTATGGAACATACCCTAACTCAACTACACTAAACTAAACTAACTTCAACACCTAAACTAAACTAAACTAACTTAACTAACTAAGCTAATTAACTCAACCAAACTAAACTAATATAACCTAACCACCTACACCTAACTAACTAAGCTAACCACTTAAGTTAAATTAAACGTATAACCTAAATTAACTTAACAAGCTATGTACTAACTACCTCAACTTACTAAACTACATTAACCTCCTCCTTCTCCTCCATTGCTACGCTGGCCCTCCTTCGTACCTCGCCGTCGGGGATCCCGTTTCCGTCGCCGCCGCCGATTCTACCTCCTCCACTACCGATGCTCCTTCCTTCGCTGCCGCTGTCCACTGCTTGCTCCTCACTCCAGTGCCCCCACAACCATTGCCGCTGCTCCTCACTCCTCTTCTCTGCCACGTTTGTGCACTCCACGGCCACGTCGTTCACCCTACTCTGCTACTTCTTCCTCCCTCCGTGGTCTCCTTCCACCGAGATCTTCCCTATCCGCTCCTTATACCGACGTTGCTTTGCTCCGTGGGTCACGGGATTACTATCCCGTGACCCTACTACCCATAGCCATGCATCCCGTGATCGAACCTGATGCAGAGAATATTCTCTGCGTTGGTTTCGATTTCGGGGAAGAAGGAGATAGCGCCTTTTGAGAAGGCGCTATCAGCGCACCCCCTGCAAACGTGGACACGTAGATTGAACTCGACACGTAGATTGAACTCGACAGGAGGGGCATACTAATAGCGCCTTCTCCGAAGGCGCTATTGGGTTTGGTTGTCCAAGTGGATCCACGTGGACTGGGACATATCATATAGCGCCTTCGGAGAAGGCGCTATTGCATTTGGAAGTCCACGTGGATCCACGTGGCCTGGGGAGAACCAATAGCGCCTTTTGAGAAGGCGATATTCGTTCTCCCTAATGCCATATCACCAATAACGCCTTCTCATTAGGCGAGATTTCCTAGTGTGGGGAAAAAAAACTTTTCGCCCCTACTTACCTCTTTTAAAGTAAAAAACATTAGTACTTCGATAAAAATTTCAGCTTTTTAACTATCGACCACGCGACGAATTATTTCTTATTTAGCTCAAATTTGAGTACAAAAGAATAGATTAGTAGCTTTAAAACTAGCTCTCTCAGTTGATGATGTGCCAGCTGGATTTTCAGGAATCATCATCACTAAAGCTTCCTCAAAAAGTCTAAACTGAGAATCTTTGGTACTAGCTACATTTTCTCTGCCCATTTTTTTCCTTTTCAAAGCATCAACAACCGTATTTGCTTTACCTGGATGGTACTTTAAAGTGAAATCATAGTCTTTGAGGAACTCAAGCCATCTACACTGCCTCATATTCAGTTAACTCTAAGAAAACAAGTAATTTAGACTATTACGATCTAAAAATATTGTAAAATTCTCACCGTATACGTAATGCATCCAAATCTTCAAAGAAAAAATAATAGCAGCTATCTCGAAATCCTGAACCGGATAATTTCTTTCATGAATCTTGAGTTGCCTTAAAGCATAAGCTATAACCCTACCTTCCTACATCAGCATACAGCCCAAACCTGAATGAGAAGCATCATTATAAATCACTAATTCATTCTCTGATTCAAGTAATGTAAGAACACGTGTCTTAGTCAAACTATCCTTCGAAGCTTTGAAGGCAGGAATGGAAACTTGAGAAATTACATGTTATTAGATCACATGTTTAGAGAATTTATCACTGGTTTAGCTAGATTTGATGATTTTGATGAAATTGAAAAGTTGTAGTGATTGCATGAATTTGTAGGAACTTGCATTAAACTGATGTTATGAGATGTTTTAATGACTGTTTTGAAGATAATTGTGTATAGGAAGTGTGTATAAACCAATAAGGTAGCTAATTGAGAGGTTAAGAAAGAATTCTCGACTTGAGAATTCTATCACAGATGACTGATAGCGCGTTACAAGGAATGGTTGGAGCGGTAATCGTTCTGGGTATGCAACTGTTCTTCGTCCTGAAGAACAGTAGCATGCTACCTAATTCCCTTAGCGCACTACCATCAATTAGTGCACATATTCCATAGGGCACTAACTGCAGATCACAAATGGAAATTAAGGGCTGGTTTGGATCTTTTAAATTTAATACATGTCTAAATACTAGGAAATAACCTAAACGCATTAAAATTGGTCTTCAAGGACTTAGGGGACGTAGCATGCTATCGAGAGCTTATTGGGTCAGATTTGGGAGTTTAAGGAAGTTGGAGCGCGGATTGAGGTGCGTAAACCCTTTGAGAATGCTTCAAATAATTTAGTTTTTTTTTATGCGTGTGATGGGTGGAGAACTATTTTGCTTTACTTATTTGTCTAATTGACAATTGATTTATCAGGGTTTTTACACCAAGATTGTGGACGGACTTAGGTACACTATACTATAGCACGTGTGATCAGGCCATCGGTGAATTGCCACCCGAGCTGCACTAAGGCGCATGTGTTAGTGATTATGCGGATTTAACCAGCGCAGCGAGGAGTAAGGTAAACGAGACAGTGGAGGTTATCAGAGAAGCCTAGAAGCGCGACCTTTAGCTCTGAAATATGGTATAGTCTACTATATGCGACACATCCTTGGGTTTTCATTAATGACATTTTTGTGCATATTGACTTAGCTGTCGTATATTTATGTTCTCGTTTATCTTATTAGCCGCTACTTTTTTACTATAGACTAATGCACTGTGTTACTATCCTTATATGCTACTTGAATCTTCTGTATTGCCATATATTCATGTAAGTATGCATTTCTATTGCCAGATAGCATACATACATGTCTTGTAGTTTTATTTGATTTCCTACTGAGTATTGTGTGGACTTCTCTTAGGGATTTACTCACTGGTCTCATCACTGTATTTTTTGCGTAATTGAGTGCAAACCTTTCTATGAGTTGCAGCAAAGGAAAATCTTAGGCGACTATATCTCTTTGCTGACGGTCTTGGACATTCTCATAGGAGTTTATATTATTTTGATATTTTGGTTATTGGGAGACTTGGGATGACTTTGTACATGTGTATACCATGTGTTATGGTACTGTCACTTATATATAAAGTACTCTTCTGGGTTTTCCACAATAGGATTTGCTCTTATTAAAAAATTTTAACATTGTAAATTACTTTACCTAATTATATCATTTAAGTCTTCTGCTGATTTATGTTAACTTGTAAGACATAACCCACTAGTATGGTTAGGAATATAATAAACTAAAAATTATTGAAGCTATTAAATATTTAAATACTTAAAGAGAATAAGTTAAGAAAATACAGATAATCCACTAACTAATTTAATAAAACACACGTCGACACAAAGTTTGAGATATGAGAAGGATGGGCAGGTGCCGAACACGTGTAGCTAGGCCCACCGAGTGAGGAATGAACGGATAGATGACACCTTGGGGCGGCAAGGCTGCCAGTGATGGTATTAGAGCCCAGGGTTGATGGGTCCTAGGAGATGAAGTGTTGGCATTAGAGAGGTTGATGGAGCCTCGGGAAAAGTTAAAAAGGAATTGGATAAATTTAATAAATAAAAATCCTAAATGTGGAACCCGATGTTATGGCTTTTGAACTTTAGTTAGGAAGCGATGTGGGGCAGGTAGAGTTAAGGTTATATATGTGTTTTGTTTTTACTGTATGTTATACACTATACGTGTATATATATCACAAGGCAAATCCGGTACGTGCTTCTAAATGCGGATCATGATGAACAAACAACTTACTACTTCGCTAAAAACAAGTCGGAATAGCAAACTTGCTGGGCCCACTACCACCACTATTACTACTAATCAGGGTGATGATTACTGACTTGCAACATATGATACTTAGTTAGCAAAGATTTTGTAGTTAACGTCAACATCAAAGAGTTAGAGGTAGACAGACTAATAGGTTAATGATGTGTCAATGTTTTCGATGTGGTTAGCGAATACAGTATAGGAAAGATCATTCTTCAAGATCAGTGTAAGTTACTACAGCTCCACTCGCGCTAGAGCCAAATTTGTGTATTGACGATCCTTTATGTTCTCATTGTGGAGTAGAGGGGAATCATCATTTCAATTGCCCATTGATCTTTATGCCTTTTATACTAGTGATACCATTACGGGTTAGAGCCCCAGTTCAGGAGGCTGATATGTACTATGTAGAGGTTAAATGCCAGGTCATTTTGTATGGTTAATGAGAACCTAATGATTTCGCTACATTATATGTATAATTTTCTTGTTAAAGAAGATAATGGTGAATGCAAGTGATTATATGTGATTATTTCATATTAAAAAGGAAAATAATGGTTGAGTTAGAGACTATGCAGTCTATGCACATTTCTGACCACGACACGACTGCTGATGACGTGATAGTTTCCAACCTAGTCGGCTTAGGATATAATGACAAGACTTGAAATGAAGAGTTTCAGAAGTGTACAAGTAGGGGAAATGATCAAGATATGAGGCATGATGGCGAGTTCATACAAGCTATAAGGTATAGGTCGAGGGTGCTTTTGATTGAAGATCTACAGAAAGACAATAATGACAAGACTTAAAATAATGAGTTTTAGAAGTGTACATGTAACGGCCCAAATTTTAATTTCGCCGTTACTATGGATTATTTTCAGACTTGGACGACAGCTCAGATCCACGTGGATACCGCAGATAAGGCAGGGCACGCTGACTAGGTAAATAGTAATTTTGTGTGATCGTTTGCCTATTTGCGATGTTGTGTATCGAGTTATTCGATCAACATCGCATGTGTGTATTTATATCATCGAATCGAGCGAGATAGTGTAACGGGTGTTCGCCTCGAAAAACGTGTCGAGACGAGTACTGAGGTGCGAACTATGGGTACACTAGGTCGGAGAAACTAAAACGCACAAATTAAATAAATAAATAAATAATGGTCAAGTAATTACTATGTAATAGATGTTAGGTGGCTAATGACGCAGCGGTGCGCATACATCGCGATTCGGACGCGTAATCCGGGCGTCGAAACGTCGAAAAACACAAGCGAATGTCTCAGGTGTGTCACATTTTGGAGTCAAAGACATAAGGTCAACAAGCTCACCTACGTTTACACTCCACCTCACTCCCTCATCATTTTCACCTCTCCCTCACGTCACTCCCTCACATCACCTTCTCCCTCACGTCACTCTCTCCTACACCCACACTCACCGACACCTCTCTTTCACACACACACAATCCGATCGAGAGGGAGAAGAAGAAACACAGAGGAGGAGGAGGAGAGTAGGAGAGGAGGAGAGGAGGAGAGGAAGAGAGCGGGAGTGCGGGAAATCGGGGTGGAGGTAAGACATTTACTTTGTTGATTGTCGGGTGGTCGAAGTGGTGGCCATGGTGGCTGACGAAGAGGTTCGGCCATGGAGGCCGAACCAGGTCGAGGTAGAGATGGCAGGGGTCTCCCCCTGCCATTGAGCCCACCGAGGTTGGGGACATGCGTCTCCAACCGATAAAGGAAAAAAAAAAAAGAACCAGAGAATCGGCTCTGGAAGAAGAAGAAGAAGATGGGGTGGGGGAGGGGTGCACGCACGCTGTGCGTTCGTGCATCCCCTGGACCGACTGGGCCGGTCCGGGCCCAACTAGGTTGGTCCAGGCCCAATCGGACGGAACCGGGGGTCCGAATCGGGTCGGGCCGACCCAGTTGGACCGGGTTTGACCCGGTCCAGGGACCCACCCATATATTAAAATAATATAAGAATTTTAATTTTAATTTAAAATAGTTTTAAATTAAATAAATTACAGAAAAATAAGAAAAATAGGTGGAAAATTAGGAGAAAAATCTAGAAAAATCAAGAAAAAAATATGAAAAATGAGAAAAAGGTAGACAATGGTATTCAAGAATTTTTCGTCCGTTGACACCCTGGTATAACTCGAAAAGGGTGTCAAACCAAAGCTTTTTTTTTTTTTGAATGAAGATTTTCATAATTAATTTGGCCCACATTAAAAATTCACTTAATTTGACTCTAAACTAGTTAAAATGGTTTAATGGGACACCAGGAACTTAGGAGACCACAATCGGGAGTCAGGCACGTATCTCGAGACGTGAGTGAGACTTCGGAGTGCGTTTTGAGGTACGTAAGATTTCATCTAAAAGTCACTGAGGGTTTACTTTTCATCGTTGATTCATATTCCTTGTTATTGTACTCTATTCCGTGATACGTTTGGGTTGGTGGTCGAGTTACTCCTACCTGTTCGTTGTGTACTTATGGCACACTATGCTGTAGCACGTGTGATTAGCCATTCGATGAATTGCAACCCGATGTAAGGATGCACGTGTCGGTTAAGCCCGCGAGGAACCAGGTGAAAGGAAGTGGGGGCACCCACTGAAAGGATCCGGGGGGTCCGAAGTACAGTTTAGTCTGACCGGGACGAGTACACACTTTGTTTCTTTCGTGATATTTATTCATGTGATGATCTTAGCACAGTTGTCTGTTTAGTTTCTGCATGATTATTTGACATGTTTATTGGCATCTATTTATTTCCTTATAAATGCTCGGTGTACTTCGTTGAAATCTTACTAACCGTACTCTCCATCTTGCTTTTCGTGATGGTCGAGTGCAGATCCTAGTGCTAGTAGGGGCAAATGTATTTTGGGCGACTTCTTCTGATTGCCCGCGGTCGAGGACCTACTAGTACGTGCGATTTTGATATTTGTTTTACTTTTGGGTATTGGGAGACTGGATAGACACTGTACTTGTATATATTACTGCTTAGTATCGTCGTCTATATACAGAGTACTTTTCCCCGGGTTTTCCACAATAGGTGTTGCTCTTAAATTGACGCTTATTACGATGATAAATTTAATTGTTTTACTTGTTTTTAATTTAAGACTTCCACTGTTTTGTTTTTAATGCCATAAAAATGATTTAACGGTCGAACTAAATTGATTACGAAATGAGCTTAACATGCATAATGAGTAGTTATGATGTAACAAGGGACGTTAGTGGCGCATGAGACCCAGTAGGTCAAGGATCTGACAGGATCGTGGGACCGCGCCTCCCCACGTGGCGACCTCGGAATTTGGGGCCGTTACAAGTGGTATCAGAGCGAGAGTTCGAGGAACCTCGGGAAATTAACTAAAAGAGCATAAGACTTAAAAATTTAAAATTTAGATGTGGAAACCCGATGTACTTGCCTTAGAACTCTAGTTTGGAAGTGATGGCGAGGCGGGTACAATTAGGATTTATACACTTGTTATGTTTTATTGTAAATTATATATTAACACGTATATATATACCGAGGCTGATCCGACGCACGCTTTTCGATACAGATCACGATGGACAGACAGCCCTCGACCCAGCCTGAGATAGGATAGATTAGTGATCCTACTAGGGACATCACTACTACTACCGTAGCGACTCAGAGTATAGAGGATCGACTTGCAGCCCACGATTCCCAGTTGACTGAGATCCTCCAGCTACTTAGGGCACAGGCTGCGACAGCCGCCACGGCAGCAGCACTTGCTCCCATAGTTCTAGTCGCACCTGCGGTACAGACACCCGTCGCCCCGATAACATCACATATGCCTTCTGAGACACCACTCTCAGAGACACGGGCTGAGGGAGTCTCGCCAGCTATTGTGATACCGTTAGAGACTTCGACTCTTACGCCCCTACCTATGACTACCGAGCAGCCGACAGCTACTATAGTTCCGGCTACTTCTGCATTCGTCTTGACCCCGGAGGCGAAGCTTGTTGAAGAGTTTATGAAGTTTCAGCCGGGATACTTCTACGGAGGTGGAGACCCTGAGGCCGCAGGGAAGTGGATAGTTTCGCATGAGCGTTTCCATAAGCTGATGCGAAATGATGACAGCATACAGGCACGTTTATCCGGAGCGTGTTTGAGAGGTAATGCAGCGGTTTGGTGGATGACTTATCTGGATATCCACCCGAAGCCAGCGACATGGGCGGAGTTTCGAGAGTTGTTCTATGACGAGTTCATCCCTATGCAGGTGAGGCTGAGATTGAGGGAGGACTTTCTAGCTCTACGACAGGGTAACCGATCATTGATGCAGTACATGGAGCGGTACCGATACCTATTAAGGATCTCGATGGATGTAGTAGGCACAGAGACGCTTCAGATTTACTATTTCGTACATGGTTTTGATGAGCGGGTTGCTGACGCAATAGTCTCGACAGGTGCTACTACTCTTTAGGAAGTGTATGATCGAGCATTATCTTATGAGACACTACTCTTGGAGAGAAAGGGCCGACGTGCGACAGGCCCTGCAGTACAGGCGGGTCAGAGTTCTCGGTCAGATCAAAGACCGAAGAGACAGAGAGATAAGCTTGTTAGAGGTCGCCGAGATGATCGACGAGATAGAGACCGTAAGGTTGATCACCAGAATAGCCAGTTTCAGTACGAGGATAGGCAGCAGACGCTTGCCTTAGCACCTGCACCCACAGAGCAGCAGCGAAATCAGCCACAACAGTACCGTCGGGATAGGGATCAGGGAGGCCGTGACAGGGGTCAGAGAGACCAGGGGCAGGGGTCGAAGATTCGGGGCTTGGCCGGAGAGACGTCGATGTCATCCTTGTGGTCAGATAGGGCACCTGAAAGATGATTGCAGGACACCACCGACATTACCAGGAGCCCAGCAGGGTCAGGCCAGTGAGAGAGCTCATGCAGTCGCGCAACCAGATTGAGATGCGACCAGACAGCTCGTCGAGGGTACGTTATCTATTATGCGTAGACCGATGCATGTTATGATAGATTCTGGTAGTACATTATCATTTATTTTCGGACGCATGGTAGGAGAGTTAGGGTTAGCATCACAGACACTAGACACACACCTTGTCCTCAGTACGGCCGTTGGGATAAGATATACCCTAACAGGATATGTCGAGACTGCAAGATATAGGTAGAGGGACATCAATTGCCGATAGACTTACGTGTCCTAGTGTATCTCGAGTTTGACGCACTTTTAGGGATGGACTGGTTGGCGGCGTATCATGCGCAGCTTGATTGTTTCCATAAGACCGTCACGTTTCTAGTTCTGGGGATTCCAGAGTTTACATTTATCGGAGTTGCTACCGCACTACCAATTACTAGAGGCCGACTAGCTACGACTCAGGAGATAGAGGCATTTGCAGCAATAGTCGAGCGTGAGGTTAGGGCCGAAGTCAGGATAGAAGATGTTCCAGTAGTCCGAGACTTTGTCGACGTATTTCCAGATGATTTACCAGGATTGCCACCGTCAAGAGCGATTGAGTTCATCATTGAGCTGATACCAGGTACTCAACCGATCTCTAGCAGACCTTACCGGATGTCACCGTCAGAGCATGAGGAGGTCAGGAGGCAATTGGATGACTTACTAGAGAAGGGCTTCATTCACCCTAGCATGTCACCTTGGGGAGCTCCGGTATTATATGTGAAGAAGAAAGATGGTTCAATGAGGATGTGCATAGACTACCGAAAGTTGAATCGGGTGACAATTAAGAACCGTTACCCACTCCCCAGGATCGACGATCTTTTCGATCGTTTGACTGGCGCCAAGTTCTTCTCGAAAATTGATTCGCGTTCAGGCTATCATCAGTCGAGGACTCAAGAAGAGGACGTCAAGAAGACAGCTTTCAGTACAAGATATGGGTTGTTTGAGTTTACAGTTATGCCTTCTGGGCTGACAAATGCCCCTACGATCTTCATGGACTTGATGCATAGGGTCTTGATGGGCTCTATGAGCGAGTTGTCGAGCGTCAGAGGACTGATGGGCTCTACGAGCGGTTCAGTGGTATGGCTCGGGATCCGGAGTGTGCGGATTGGGTAGAGTAGACAGATCAGTGTTTGAGACATCGGGGGAGGTTGTGGATCCCTGCAGATCCGAAAATACGGAACGGAATTTTGGAGGACGCACACCGGTCTCGCTACACAGTTCATCCTGGTCGAACCAAGATGTATCACGACTTGAGGCGATTTTTTTGTGGCCAGGGATGAAGGCTGACATTGGCGAATACGTCCGGAGTTGTCATATCTGCCAACAAGTTAAGGCTGAGCACAGGAGACCAGGCGGTTTACTACAGCATCTACCAATTCCACGGTGGAAATGGGAGCACATCACCATGGATTTTGTCAGTGGGTTACCACAGACTACGAGGAGACACGATGCGGTTTGGGTTGTGATTGACAGACTAACGAAATCGGCACATTTCATTCCTATTTCTATGAGATATTCGTTCCCACAACTGAGCATTATCTTCGAGAGAGAGATAGTTAGATTGCATGGGGTGCCAGTCTCTATTGTATCTGACCGAGATCCTAAGTTGACTTCGAAATTCTGGGAGGCGATGCAGGAGCAGTTTGGCATCTGGTTTCAATTTAGTACAGCTTACCATCCTCAGACAAACGGACGGTCTGAGAGACTGATACGGATTCTGAAAGATATGCTTAGGGCTTGTATTTTGCTGTTTGGAGGTTCGTGGGAGGATTATTTACCGTTGTGTGAGTTTGCTTACAATAACAGCTATCAGGCGAGTATCGGGATGCCTCCATTTGAGGTGTTGTATGGCAGGCCCTGCAGATCACCTGCGTGTTGGGCAGCGCCTGAGGATACAGCGGCGATTGGGCCAGAGATAGTTGTTGATTACACAGAGAAGATCAGGCAGATTCGATAGCGACTTCGAGCAGCACAAGACAGACAGAAGAAATATGCGGATAAGTATCACGAGGGTCTGAGCTATGAAGAGGGCGACATGGTTTATCTGAAGGTTTCACCATGGAAGGGCCAGCAGAGATTTGGGATTGAAGGAAAATTGGCGCCGAGATACATAGGACCGTTCAGAGTCGCAGCACGAGTTGGCAGTGTGGCTTACAGATTGGACTTGCCAGCAGAGTTAGCTTGTGTTCATCCTACGTTTCATATCTCGATGTTAAGATTGGCTAGGTCAGGACGAGACCGATGGTTGACTTGAAACAGATCGAGGTTCAGACTGATGTAACATATGAGGAGCGACCGATAGCAATTGTGGATCGCGCGACTCAGACGCTTAGGAATAGGGAGATCCCTAAGGTGTTGGTTCGTTGGCAACATCATGGTACAAAAGGACTCACTTGGGAGTTGTAACGGCCCAAATTTTAATTTCGCCGTTATTATAGATTATTTTCAAACTTGGACGACAGCTCAGATCCACGTGGATACCGCAGATAAGGCAGGGCACGCTGACTAGGTAAATAGTAATTTTATGTGATTGTTTGCCTATTTGCGATGTTGTGTATCGAGTTATTCGATCAACATCGCATGTGTGTATTTATATCATCGAATCGAGCGAGATAGTGTAACGGGTGTTCGCCTCGAAAAACGTGTCAAGAAGGGTACTGAGGTGCGAACTATGGGTACACTAGGTCGGAGAAACTAAAACACGTAAATTAATTAAATAAATAAATAATGGTCAAGTAATTACTATGTAATAGATGTTAGGTGGCTAATGACGCAGCGGTGCGCATACATCGCGATTCGGACGCGTAATCCGGGCGTCGAAACGTCGAAAAACACAGACGAATGTCTCAGGTGTGTCACATTTTGGAGTCAAAGACATAAGGTCAACAAGCTCACCTACATTTACACTCCACCTCACTCCCTCATCATTTTCACCTCTACCTCCCTCACATTACTTTCTCCCTCACGTCACTCCCTCGCATCACCTTCTCCCTCACGTCACTCTCTCCTACACCCACACTCACCGACACCTCTCTTTCACACACATACAATCGGGTCGAGAGGGAGAAGAAGAAACACGGAGGAGGAGGAGAGGAAGAGAGCGGGAGTGCGGGAAATTGGGGTGGAGGTAAGACTTTTACTTTGTTGATTGTGGGTGGTCGAAGTGGTGGCCATGGTGGCCGACGAGGAGGTTCGGCCATGGAGGCCGAACCAGGTCGAGGTGGAGATGGCAGGGGTCTCCCCCTGCCATTGAGCCCACCGAGGTTGGGGACGTGTGTCTCCAACAAGAGTATGGAAAAAAAAAAAAAAACCCAGAGATGCGGCTCTGGAAGAAGAAGAAGAAGAAGAAGATGGGTTGGGGGAGGGGCTGCACGCACGCTGTGCGTGCGTGCATCTCCTGGACCGACTGGGCCGGTCCGGGCCCAACTGGGTTTGGCCGGTCCAGGCCCAATCGGACCGACCCGGGTGGGTTTGAATCGGGTCGGGCCGACCCGATTGGACCGGGTTTGACCCGGTCCAGGGACCCACCCATATATTAAAATAATATAAGAATTTTAATTTTAATTTAAAATAGTTTTAAATTAAATAAATAACAGAAAAATAAGAAAAATAGGTGGAAAATTATGAGAAAAATCTAGAAAAACCAGGAAAAAAATATGAAAAATGAGAAAAAGGTAGACAATGGTATTCGAGAATTTTTCAGCCATTGACACCCCGGTATAACTCGAAAAGGGTGTCAAACCAAAACTTTTTTTTTTTTTTTGAACGAAAATTTCATAATTAATTTGGCCCACATTAAAAATTCACTTAATTTGACTCTAAACTAGTTAAAATGGTTTAATGGGACACCAGAAACTTAGGAGACCACAATCGGGAGTCAGGCATGTATCTCGATACGTGAGTGAGACTTCTGAGTGCGTTTTGAGTTACGTAAGATTTCATCTGAAAGTCACTGAGGGTTTACTTTTCATCGTTGATTCATATTCCTTGTTATTGTACTCTATTTCGTGATACGTTTGGGTTGGTGGTCGAGTTACTCCCACCTATTCGTTGTGTACTTATGGCACACTATGTTGTAGCACGTGTGATAAGGCATTCGGTGAATTGCAACCCGATGTAAGGGTGCACGTGTCGGTTAAGCCCGCGAGGAACCAGGTGAAAGGAAGTGGGG
The DNA here is from genome assembly GCA_039657365.1 of Stephania yunnanensis. NCBI lineage: Eukaryota > Viridiplantae > Streptophyta > Magnoliopsida > Ranunculales > Menispermaceae > Stephania > Stephania yunnanensis. Next base: position 23,798,795 of record CM077583.1, read on the forward strand.
GCACCCACTGAAAGGATCCTGGGGGTCCGAAGTACAGTTTAGTCTGACCGGGACGAGTACACACTTTGTTTCTTTCGTGTTATTTATTTATGTGATGATCTTAGCACAGTTGTCTGTTTAGTTTCCGCATGATTATTTGACATGTTTATTGGTATCTATTTATTTCCTTATAAATGCTCGGTGTACTTCGTTGAAATCTTACTAACTGTACTCTCCATCTTGCTTTTTGTGATGGTCGAGTGCAGATCCTAGTTCTAGTAGGGGCAAGGGTATTTTGGGCTACTTCATCTGATTGCCCGAGGTCGAGGACCTACTAGTACGTGCGATTTTGATATTTGTTTTACTTTTGGGTATTGGGAGACTAGATAAACACTGTACTTGTATATATTACTGCTTAGTATCGTCGTTATATACAGAGTACTTTTCCCCGGGTTTTCCACAATAGGTGTTGCTCTTAAATTGACGCTTATTACGATGATAAATTTAATTGTTTTACTTGTTTTTAATTTAAGACTTCCGTTGTTTTGTTTTTAATGCCATAAAAATGATTAAACTGTCGAACTAAATTGATTACGAAATGAGCTTAACATGCATAATGAGTAGTTATGATGTAACAAGGGACGTTAGTGGCACATGAGACCCAGTAGGTCAAGGATCTGATAGGATCGTGGGACCGCGCCTCCCCACGTGGCGACCTCGGGATTTGGGGCCGTTACAGTACAAGTAGGAGAAATGATCAAGATATGGTAGGTAGATCTTATTAGGATAGGAAGAAGATGTGAGACAAGGGAGTAGCTTGAAGATTTATGGACAGCTGATAGTGTTGAGATGACTTGGGATGTAAATGAAAATGATGATAGACACATTTAGCTCTAGCTAGAGCACTGGAGTTAGTCTCGCAATGATGACAACTCGAGTAACTCCACAAAAGTTTTATGATTGCCTCAGATACTGAGGTAGGTAGGGGCCTACACCACCACTTCATTTGAAAAAGGACAATTCAATAAGTACATGTCGAGAGAACGCTTATAATTATGCAAGAAGATATCAAACAAATCATTGACACCAGGATTTAAATGAAGCTTAACAAAGATGGACAACTAGGACTAGGGGCAATATACATTAGTAGGATAAAGTGGAACACTTGAGATTGTTAGGAGAAATCTATGAGTGGTGCATAGAGTAAGCGAAATGGATATGCATCATGATAAAGAGATTGAAAGGCCATATGACTTGCGGATCTAAGAATGTGAAGTTACAAAGCTTTTAGAAGACAAGAGAATGCAGAGACCGAAAATTCTCATTAATGGATTAGCGGTACTCTCCATTAGGTATTGTATATAAGGTGTATAACTTTATTAGGTACACGGTGTCAAACGCAGGATGACACAATATGTGACTTATACATGAACAAAAGTTATTCATAATGGCCATAGTCAGAGTGTCATCAGATCATATTTCACTATCTATGTTAGAGACTTGTGCTGTGTGAAACACTTCAACAATACCATGGTTGTGATGGCAGGGATATATGCAAAGTTAATAAAAGCACAACTGAAACAATCAGTGTCTAAAGTCTAACAATGAGCATGAACTTTGTTAATTATGTTCTACGACATGACTCGCTTTCAGACAAGGTCGAGTAACAACTAGCCCATAACATGTGTATCAAAAGTCCTTGATGGATAAGGACTCGAGATACTATGCTGGTATATTTATAGGTGTGTTGTGGGTTTAAACTGACCACCGGGAGGATTAGGTATTAGGCTAGTTGGGTAAGCTCACTGGTGGGAACCTGGGAAGAAATTCGAAGTATGGTCTATTTGGGTTTGAGAGTGAGTTTGGAAATTGTGAATGTTTCTTGCCAAATTTTACTCCCTAAAAAAAGAAAAAAAGAAGACCAAGACTAGTGCCATCGTGAATGTTTTCTGCTACGACTTCCTCTCCATAAAGATGAAGAGATGAAGGGATGTATTAAAAGCATAGCTATGCACATTGCTTGCGGGGCAACACTTGAGGATACAGTTATGCAAAGGTTTTAAGTGTTGTAGAAATGGTCTTGCTGGGACACATTGCGTACAGGGCAACACCTGAGGATACAATTATCATAAGGTCTGTAGGAAAGGTCTCGTTGGGCACATCGTGTAGGGCAATGCCTAAGGATACAGTTATATGAAGGGCTATTGGGTGATGGCCAGTGGAACGGGTCAGATAGGCCCTCTGGTGGGTCCCTAATATATTAAAGAATGGTGAACTAAGATAGGTTATGGTAGAGTATGAGATTGTCATGGTATGTGATGGTTGGTTAGGACTATTATGTTGGGATACATGATAGGTGTGGTTTATAGTTACTGTAGTAAGGTAATTGGGTTAGAGAAACATGAACACGGAAATCAAACTAAGAAAAGGTTGCGGGGATGTTGGGAAGAGAGTGGCTGATTTTGATAACCTCGACAACACACGCCTATGTCTCGGGGTAACACTACAATCCCTGTGATGGACTAGTGGAGGTGTTCAAAGGATTGTAGAGGGGAACTATCAAGGTGTGAGGTGTCGTCACACGGGCATAGGTTAGATGAACAAGAATGTAATCGAGATTTATGTTTCGAGGACGAACTCCTAGTTGGGAAGAATTGCAATGACCCAAATTAATTAAAATAGGATTAGCGTTAATCCCGAGGATTAACGGTTGAAATTCGGGCGTTACGTGGACCACTCGGTTCATTTGGACACGAGAACCGAGGAAATATGTTAGAATGTATGGTGGTTGTGTATGGAGTGTTTAAAATATTATTATATTGCACCACATGTGAGTATATTGCTATCGGTAGAGTTTATGTAATGGGTGGTTGCCACGAAGTGTCTGTCAACGCGGGGGTCGAGAGGCAAAGTATGGGCACATTAGATAAACTTGACAATTCACGTAAATATGACTTAGAAATTAAATTGAAATGGGTAATATAACCATAGACTAATTAAATTTAGATTCAAACAATAGGCGATAGCGTGCCTCGAAATTCATGTCGAGACGCGTGGCACCAGATATCAATAGCTGAGGGTAGGTGGAACCATAGGTTGGTCAATTGGAGATAAATAAAACATTAACCATATGTTTTATGGGCTTAATATAATGTGAATTAATCAAATGAATACTAAGCCTATAGTTTACATTAAATAATGATGACCCTAAGATGGACATTAAGATGGTCGTATTAAGTGATTCTAGGGGATGAGTGTTCTATTAGAGTCACGAAATAGGGTGTGGGACAACATGCTTTTGAACCACAAGATAATCCTCGAGATCTGTACGCACACTTGTTCTTAATTAAACCAATATATAAAGAAGTTATTGGAATTACTGATCAAACCACTTCCTCTACGCATGCAATTCTGGGAAAAGCAATGAAGAATAGAGGATTCATGCTAGAAAGTCAACACATTAAAGGCCCAATTAAGAGCTTAAACCTAGGTAATTAACTTCCTCATTTTCTACACTTTCCAATAAACCAATTTTTGTTATTTTTAGTGAAATTTGGATTTGCTGTTTAAGTATCCGATTTTTAATGGAAACTTAAGAAATTACATGTTATTAGATCACATATGTAAAGAATTTATCACTTGTTTAGCTAGATTTGATGATTTTGAAGAAATCGAGAAGTTGTGATGTATGCATGAATTTGTAGGAACTTGGGTTAAATTGATGTTCTGGGATGTTTTAATGGTTGTTTTGAAGATAATTGTGTATGGGAAGTGTGTTCAAACTAATGAGGTAGTTAATTGAGAGGTTAGGACATAATTCTCAACTTGCGAATTCTGTCACAGAGGACCGATAGCATGGTACCTGGAACAGTTAACGCACTAATCATTTTGGGTTTGGAACTGTTCTTTGTCGTGAAGAATAATAGTGTGCTATATAATTCCTTTAGCACGCTACCATCAGATAACGCGCTATACATATTCCTTAGAGCACTAACTACAAATCACAAATGGATATTAAGTGTTGGTTTGTATCTTTTTAAGTTTAATACATGTCTAAACACTAGGAAATAACCTGAACCTATTAAAATTGGACTTCAGGGACTTGGGGGACCGTAGCTCGGTTTCGAGAGCTTGTCGAGTGGGATACTGGAGTCCTAAGAAGTCGGAACGCGAATCGAGATGCATAACCCCCTTGGGAATGCTTTAGACAATTTAGTTCGCTTTTTTTATGCATGTGATGGGTGTGGAGCTGTTTTACTTTACTAGTTTTTCAAACAGATTGATTCATTTATCGGGTTTTTACACCCAGATGTGTGGACGGACTGTGGTACACTATATCATAGCATGTATGATCACACCTTTAATGAATTGCAACCCGAGCTGCACTAAGGTGCACGTGTCGATGACTGAGTAGATTTGGCAACCGTAATGAGGACTAAGGTAAACGGGGCTGTGGAGGTTGTCCGAGAAGCCCACAAGAGTGACCTTTAGCTTCGAAATATGGTATAGTCATCTACAAGCGACACATCCTTGGGTTTCAATTAAAGAAATTTATGTGTATATTTAGTAAGCTGTTGTATATTTATGTTCTCCTTTATCTTGTTAACTGATATTTTTTTATTATTGGTTGTTGTGATGTATTACTATCATTGTATGCTGCTTAAATCTTTTGTATTACCCTATATTAATGTAAGTATCTATTTCTGTTGCCAGATAACATACATACATGTCTTCTAGTTTTATTTGATTTCCTGCTAAATATTGTGTGGATTTTTCTTGGGGATTTACTCACTAGACTCGCACTGTATTTGTTGGGTGACTGAGTGCAGACCTTTCTACGAGTAGCGGCAAAGAAAAATCTTCGGTAACTTTCTCTCTTTGCTGACAGTCTTTGACATACTCATAGGTGTTTATATTATTTTGATATATTGGTTATTATTTTAGTTATTTTGTACATGTATATGTCATGTGTTATGGTACCGTCACTTATATAGAGTAATTTTTTGGGTTTTCCATAGTAGGATTTGCTCTTATTAAATTTTTTTACCATGCTAGATTACTTTATCTAATTGTATCATTTAAGGCTTCCGCTGATTTATTTTAACTTGTAAGACATAATCCACTAGTATGGTTTAGAATATAATAAACTACAAATTATTGAACCTATTAAATATTTAAATACTTAAAGAGAATAAGTTAAGAAAATACGGATAATCTACTAACTAATTTAATAAAACACACATGGACACAAAGTTCGAGATATGAGAAGGACGGGCAGGTGTCGGACATGTATAACTAGGCCTACCGGGCAAGGAGTGCACGGAGAGGCAACACGTCGGGCGGCAAGGCTGCCACACACTCATATGACCAAATAAAGTCAACATCTTTCAGTGTTAGTCGAGTCATTAGCAAAGCAATAAGGAGAATCCATCAACAAACTATCGTTATAACCCTCTAACCCTAGAAAACTCTGAACCTATGATATTGTGGTAGGAGTACGCCAATCCCTGATTGCCTTAACCTTCACCGGATCAATAGATATACCCTCTACATTAACCACATGTCCAAGAAATTTGTCCTTTAATGACTAGAATTTGTACTTACTAAACTTTGCATATGGTTGATTATCCTTCAGTGTCTGCAATGTAACTCTAAGGAAGTACGAATGCCCTTCCTCAGTCTTTGAATAGATCAAGGCATCATCGATAAACACGATGATGAACTTGTCAAGATATGGTTTAAACACTCTATGAATCAAATCCATGAACATATCAAGAGCATTACTGTGTCCAAATGACATCACTTTAAACTCGAAATGCCTGTAGCGAAAACTGAAAGCCATATTCGAGTTATCCCCATTCTTGATCCTTAATTGACAATAACCAGACCTCAAATAAATCTTCGAGAATAATATGGCACCCCTCAATTGATCAAAAATCATCGATCCTAGGCAATGGTATTTTTTCCTGATAGTCACCCAATTCAACTATCTTTAATCATGCATATGCGTAGGGTTTCATCTTTTTTCTTCACAAAAGAGCTGGTGCTCCCTACATTGACATACTAAGATGGATAAACCCCTTTTGTAGCAACTCATCAAATCGAGTCTGCAACTCACGTAATTCTTTCGGTGCTATTTAGTATGGAGGAATATATATATGTTTGGTATTAGGAAAAAGATCAATGATGAATTCTATGACATAAAGCGGTGGAAATCCGGGTAAGCCAGATTGAAAGACTTCTAGAAATTCATAAACCATTGATATCCACAAGCCTTAAGTTCATGTCCATGCTCACTAAATGTATCAAATCTTGCCATAACTTCTAAATCTCAAGGAGTAGCTTCCCTTTCACAAGTTGCAAGTCATGAAGGATTATAGCCTTTATAGACTATAATTTCAAAAAGGCTAGGATTCTGAATGACTGCCATCTTATAGAAACAGTCAATACTGGCATGGTATGATAATAACTAATCCATCCCCTGTAATGCATTAAATTTTAGGAACTCCATTACCTTCAGATCAATTAGGAGTTCATTCTCCCCAACTTTGACTACACAACCCTTGCAGATTAAGTTAGGATAAACTTTCTCACTCAGTGTTGTGCTTTAAATCAACAATGTTCTGGCTCTAACAGGTTCCAATCTTAACTCATCAACCATTGCACCATCAATAAAGGAAACTTTAGAACCAGCATTAGTCAAAACATGCATATCTCAACCAAAAATGTGTAATTTACCTTCCACAAATCTCCTATTGGCCTCTAGATCTGCCTCAGCCAATGCATGGGTTTACGATTAAGCAGGCGGTGTTGTATTACCTATTGATTTGGTTAATGGGATATAACATTCTCTTTGAATATGCCCCATTTGTTCACAATGATAGCATATTATGGAAGCCTCTAAGGATAAATACTGGTATAAGAAACCTGTCATTATCTACTTGGTTTCTATGATGATTATGATCTTCTCATGCCCCAACCTCCAATCTAAGGTGGTGGCAAATATGGTTTGGCTATTGAAACTCGAAAAACTGGTTGAAGTATGGCACTGGTGGTGGCGTAAGTACTGTTCCAGAAGGGTTGGCTACGCTCTAGCTACACTCCTCTACTTATTCCTTGGCCGAGAATAAGATAAATCCTGGGTTCTATGACTCCTAGGGAACTGTGGCACTGATGGTGGTGTAAGTGTTATTTTAGAAGGTTTGGCTAACATGGTTGCTTCCACCTCCATCGCACTTTTAAATATAAAAGCATAGCTAGTGTGAGGATGAGAGGAAACCATAACTATGATCTTTTAATTTAGCAACCAAGAAATAAATAAATTTTGTTCTCCTCCAGTCCTACCATCTCAAGAGCAAATTCACTCAACTTAGTGAACCTCCTTTCATACTCCCGTACAGACATAGCTCTCTATTTCAATTGGATTAACTCAGTCTTCTTCCTATTCCAGACTTATTTTAGGAAATACTACCTGTAGAATACAATCCTAAACTGCACCTAGGTGGTAACCATCTTCATTTATCTATCTAGTAAATCCACCACTTCTGTGTAGAATTTATCTACAAAAATATGACCAGTTTGATCTTAAATTGGTCCTTGACATCTACAACAACAAATCGTTTGTCCATCTCCAATATTTAAGCCTTAGCTACCCCTTCCTCCATTGTGCCATTGAATCTCATAATATCGTATTTCATGAATTCCTTGCGGGTTTTGAGAAATGCAGCCTTCTCTGAATTTATGAGCACCCTGGCAGCTGTCTTCGACACGTGAATATGTGTTAATATTGGTTGGGTTGGAGCTACTATTATCTTAGTTCTTCCATCAGCTCTGGTAACCTCGAAACTGGTCACAAAATGTGCCTTAGGTTGTTGTACTAGTAGTTCCATCTTTTCCATCAATATAGCCATAAGTTTTGCCCAATGCTTCATAAGCTCTTTCATTTGCTGCTCAATTTTAGATTTCCATTTATCCTCAATCACCCTGTTACCATGAGGTCTAGGCCTCTGTGAACCCTCTACCTGATCCGTCATTAGATTCTAAAGTCAAAGGAGAGATACGATCATTAGGCTAATATTCATAGAATATCATGAAATCATATGTATAGTAAATAGCAATATGTGCACCGAATAGCATATAATAATGTTTTCATTTTCATTTTCCCTCCAGAAAATGATGAAAACTATTTATCATACCCTATGCTTATTCATGACTCGAGACAACTCTCAAAGTCAAAAACCTTAGGTTCCAGTGTAAAGGAATAAGTTAGCACTTATTTCAAAAATAATTCGAAAGTGAAATCAATGTCAAAGGCTTATCGATGATACCAAACTGTATCAGAGTTACCACTTATCTCAAAAGTGATAAACATATGGCTTTAATACCAAGCTGTAGCATCCGCTACGCTAACTAAGGTGATCCTCGGCCTAAAACCCTAATTAAGCCTTGATAACCTACCCAGACTTAACTAGAGCCAATAGCCACTCCGACCATGTTTATGTACATCAAAATATATCAAATAGTGTATATAAGTACAAGAAGGCTCATTACATCATAAAGAAGACAACAAGAAAACCAAATTTTCTCTTTGTTTTTCGCTGAAGTGCAAGGTTGCGAACCTGAGATATTAAATTTGGGTGAGCGCTTCAACTTGCGAAGTAAGTAAGTATTCACGAAGCCATTAACATTCCATATAATAATTAATAACATTATGCAATAACAATATGCACAAATGTTAACTAACAAGAATATGGAAAGCATATTAATCAATACATAATGGATGCAAATTAAATTATCATTGGCTATTACACTGTGACTCCCATTTAATTTATAAAATTAGGGTCGAATACACATTGATGCTATTAATGCGATTGCTAGACTAACACATTTGTTGATGTGTTGTCTAGTCAATCCATTAATGCCCAATGGTTCTATTCAAAACCCTCTAGTGAGTATGTGATTCACCTAACCTATCAAATTGAGCATAAGTTATATATAGGTCGGGAAGGTAACCCATTTCTTATAAACCAATTCTCGAAATAAGGAGTTACTCTCGTGAATCACATTAAACATCATTTTCCATTTATTAAAACCATCATAGTGTACATAGTCCCCAATTCTAGTCCATAAAATAAATGAACTATATATACTAAGAAAGCCAAACGACATTGATAAATAAGTGAATTCGTACTTACCTCGATCTTTGTTTTCATTCCAAATTCTTAACTTTTTGGGAACTCAAGCTTTCCCGAGATCTAACACCTATCTCAAACCACTTGTCATCAATTTAAATCCAATAGCCTATATTTAGAATCCATAGTTCAATCCCATTAAGTCCTCAAGAAATCCTAACCAAAACCTAGTTTATTTACTATTTTCTGGGATGGGAGAGCATTCCACCCCGTACTGTCTTGAGATAGTACATAAGGCAACAGGGACTATTCTATCCACAAATTTACCAAACAACAATAAACACTCTTAAAATTCATTAGAGAGGACCTCTAGTGAGGTAATAAACTATTTCCAATCAACAAACAAAGTAATTCATAGAGATTCCATCACTTACTATCAAATTGAACTTCAAAAACATAAAAAATAAACTTACTAAAGTGATGATCTCTGGCTTTCCAATCGTTTAAGCTCCTTAATCCTTGTTGATTCGACTCCCTGAATGATCTCCTATAATCATAAAACTAAACCCTCAACCCTTCTCTCTTTGTTTCAATGGATAAAATGAGATAAGTACGTGGTTTTGGTTTAAATATATGGATTTTCCTCAAGATACACATCGTGCTATCTCGAGACCGATCAAGTGGTTAGTGTGTCAAAATGATACTCCCTAAAGTGACATGAATTTTAACACCATCAAACACTTATGCTCCTCTCCAAACGATAAGACGATCCATATAATTCAAACCTACTTTTAGTTTCTAATATATATATATATATATATATTTATATATCCAATATAGACATATATATAAATTTTTATATCTCATGTATTTTCTCACCAATAAATTCACCAAAAATGCCTACGATTAATTTCTAGTGTTCGCATTCATTCCATGACCCCCTTGTCACACTTGGTGTACCAGCAATTTATTGTTTATTATGTATTTTCCAACTATAGGCTTGTATATAAATCATATATTATACTACAACCTATAAAATTCTTTAACAACCCAAGCAAACACAAATCATCATGCAAACACATACGCACGTTAATCGAGTATGTTAAACTTAATTATGACCCTAACTCGGGTTAATTAGGATTTGGATTAGTACTAATTACTAGTTTAAGGCAACAGGTCGTTACAATTACTTATTAGGGGAAAGAAACAACACTAAACATGATGAAAACTAAAGAAAACATCAAATCAATAACTAGAAATTCAAGATGAATCACCAAGTTTGATCTAATACTCTAGCTTCCTTATGTATGTTATCCAAGTACTCCAAAGTAAAAGTTGTCCCTAAACCTTATTTGAAGTCCTATTTATACCCCCAAGTTAATTAGGTCCAAAGTTTACACCAAACCCCATAGACCGACTTTTTACTCACTTTCCCATAATGGCGATGATAGTGGTGCTAAGGTTGACACCCACAACAATTTCTCCACTGTTTAGTGGCATTAAGGTTAGATTGGGGAGCTGGGGTCGGATGTTGAGGCGCCAGGATCTAAATCCTGCACATATACTCAACTTTGCAACACAATTTTGGACCACTCAGAGGCCAAATCTGACAAAGCTTATGAAACATAAAATTGTTCATCTTTGAGTCTATTTTTAAATGAAAAAAACAATAAGTGATTTGGGCTTGAAATGAGGGAGTTATAGCTAACACACTGAAGCTTAGCCAAAATAGATTTTGTTGAAACTTAGCTACTTTGATGTCATTCTTTGCTCGAACCTTGTATTCTCATCCCAAACTTTCAAACATCTTCAAAAGACATAAAAACATATGAAATATCATCATTTCATCACTTGCTTCTGTTCTCATTTTCCTCTATCTCATGATCTGTAAAAAACATGCTTTTGAGGGAAATCTTCTTACATCTTCAACATAACATCTAAATGCTCATACTTTGCTTTACTTACCTAAAAGCCAACAAAGTATATCAGACTAGCAGGAATTCACTTATTAATGGCCTAAATTATCAAAAAATGCTACTTATAAAAGTACTAAAATATGTTACACATCATAAAGTAAGGTGACTTTGTAGTTCACTATCTCGTAGTACTGTAGGCTCGGCAGTAAGCTAACATTAATGAAATAAAAGCAAGCTTTAATGGCCTTCCTAAAAAAAATTTTGGTTATGTGCTAAGGATACCCTTTCATATAAAAAATAAATCCATCTTCATATATTGCCTATAAACCTCCCCTTATTATCTCGGTGGAGAAGTGATACTTAATTCTATACTCTTGTTTGGGGTACTCATCGTTTTGCATTTTGTGAAGATCTGGTAATCTAAAATATCAATTTATTCTTGCAGCTGAATAGTCCATTGTCCTCCTTCGAACTCGGGACTCGGTCTTACTTTCGCTTCTATATGCGTTGGCATAAAACTCTCTTACCAAGACATCACAACCCCATTTTCTAGGAACATATTCTAGGTCTAGGTGGTTGTAATCCCTAATCAATAAACCCCAGTTCTTGGCCTCTATGATATCTAAGATCCTAGGCCTATACTTCAATTCATTTTTCACATTAAATCCCTCTCTAAGATCAACTTCCTATCCTTAATTATATCATTCCTAAATTTTTCATAGCCTCCTTAATTACAAAATTTTCATTCCTCAGTTCATAGTTTTTCTCCCTCATCGGTATTTCTTGTTCAATTTCCTCTATGCCCCTTTTCCATATACTCATCCTCAATGTTGAAACTAAATGAAAAAGATGGAGTAGGTTCTCCTTGCAGTCTAATCCTAGTTGCGTTGAAAGATATTGATGTGGGTTGGATTTTGAAAACTTTAGATTTTATTTTTGATTTCTCTATTAACTTTCCATTCCCCTTCTCCTCTCGTGAACTTCTACCCTTACCACATCCGACCATTTGGAATAGTGTAAGTAAAATAATGAACCAGAAAAATCATTAAGAGCCAAATTTGTCGGAAAGGTGTTCAATGAAATTCAACTTATCCATTGAGAATAAGAAATCATCAAGAAAATCATTTTAAATTTATATGAAAGTTGTTGATAAAACATCATTGAGAAAATTAAACTTTGTATGTAATTCAAATCAATCGATAAATATTAACAAAACCCCCAAACTTATTTGAAACTTAATTTCAAAATAGCTTGCATATAGAGTTTGATCCACTTGCCATAAACAAGAAATTTTTCGATAATTCAACGGTGATAAACAAATCATCCAATCACTTCCAAACTAGTAATATAATAGAGATTATTTGATATCAAAACCATTTTAAAGTAAAAATTTCGAAATTGATCTCCTAATCTATTAATCAATCCAAAATAAATGAAAAATAAATAAATTTTAATCCATAAGAGGTTAGAGTTTCATGGATTACCTTCTTGAAAGTGATTCTTTTAAGTATGGAATCAAAGTTCTTCTATATGAAATTCCTCTAATTTGAAATCCAAACTTCTTTGCTCAAGCCCTAGGTGGCTTTACACTATCGTAACTCAACAAGTTTTAGGTTGAATTTAAGAAGATTGAGGTGGGAATCACTTAAATACACTAAAACCAAGTTTTGGAAGGTTGAATCTAGTTGAAAATTGGTCTCTTTATCGAAAGACTGCAATGGTTACTGAGTGTGAAAGGTTTAAACGTGGCGATTTGAGGTTTCTATTTTTTAAATACTCTAATTCATTCTCAGTGTTATAGTGGATTCGTTAAGGAATCATTAATAAAATTGCTAGAAATGGACCTCAGTGACTCGGAAATTTGCATATCAATTTCTAGTTATAAGCTTGATTCAGTAAGAAACCCCTTACTCGAATTTACACTGAAAACTCTACATACCGCTATTGATTTTCTCAATGATTTCTAGTACAAACTGGAATCGCAGAGATATCGCTAACTTAATTTTACTATTTTCCAATTAAATCATTTTTTCCATTTTATTATCACATACATATTCAATAAAGGTATAAATATTCAAAATTTTAAGAATTTAACTATGATTTCTACTAAATAATCTATTTTATTGTGATATAACTATTCAACTTAAAACCAATACACAAAACAATAAAGTATGAAAATAAATTGGCTCGATCAACCCCTTACATGAAATTATTTCAGAATTAAATTCCTAAAATAACCCTATTACAAGAGTAAAAAAATCGGAGAATATAAAAACAACTAACAAACCCTAATACTAAAATAGAAAAGAAAGATAAAGTATAGGTTGCCTCCAATAAAATGCTTTTATTTACTATCGTTTGCTCAACTAAACCACGTAGTTCTAGACTAGTTTTATGAAATTAAGTGCAGGATTATCCACTATTGTACCATTCTAGAAAGCGCTTGCTCGGCCATGCACTTGAAAGGTAATTGTCTTATTTACAGTATCCATGATAGCTTGCGAAATGGCTAAGAAAGGTCATCCTAAAATTAATGGAGGATCTTCATTGATGAAATGTGGCATAACCAAAAAGTTTGTAGGAATAATATACATATCAATTTGAACTAGTACATTAGTAACCACACATATTGGTTTTACTGAATAATCGTTTGGTAGAGTAACTTTTTTGGAAGCAAGTACATCCACTTCTAATTGAATGTGAAGGACAAAAATGAATTGGAATGCAATTTGCTCTAGAATCCGTAGCACTTATAGTTTTAAAGTACTGGGCCCATTTGACCTTTATGTTTATTTTTATATATATTTCCTGGATCATCGATGTTGACAATTGTTGGATTCTTCTTTTTCCTTTTCTTATTTTTCATAAATTTATATTCATCCATGTTATTATTCTCAACATTGTTTAGTTGCTTAACTTTCCATTCTTGGGTTATTGTTTGTTGATTTGAAGTATCTTCACCTTACTTCTTCATGGTCATATCATTCCCATCTTCCATTATTACTGCATTAATAGCATATATTTCAGCTTCATGATAATTTAATTCTAAATATTCATTATTCTTAGTTTGTTCATTATCAAATTCATCAGCGTTTCCATAAAGTATCTTCATAATTGAAATGAAAAGTGACAATTTTGATTTCAGACTCCATAGACATGTTCATTCAAAGATATCTAGCTTTGTTTTAGCTGTTTTAAGGAATGCTCTTCCTAAAAGTAAAGATGAGGACTTAGCTGATATTAAGACTCTCATTTCCTTGACATAGAAGTTAGCAGGAAATATTAAGTCATTTACTTTGACTAAGACATCTTCTAGTATACCATAGGGTTTAATAACGGTGTTGTTAGCTATTAAATGAGTACCTATTGTGTTAGGAATCCAAACATCCCTGGGTCAAAATATTTCTCAGGTAATTTCTTTTTAATTAAAGCATACATTTTTTGTCCTATGTTTTCCTTGGATTCTTCTAAGAATTTGTCTTTTGGTTCAAAGAATTCTTTCAAAATTTCATCATAATTAGAAAATCGCATAATCGATTCATTCAATGGTTTATTGATTTCTATTTTCCTAAATGAGTCATTGCGGAATGGTTGAATATGAATACATATCTTCATTCAAATTGTTAGAAGTCTGATCATTTTTACCCTTATCAATTAATTTAGAATTTTGTAAAGATTTTTCATATGCTTCAACTCTGGCTAAATACCATGGGTACAACCTTAAAGGAAAAGGTATATATTTCAATTATTCATCTATCCATTCTTTAGTAGGAATTACATTAGCTATCATTTCTTATTCTTCTTTTTCAATAGTCTTATAAGGGGCAAGATTGTGCCTTTTTATCACTACATATAACTTTAACTTGTCTTTGATTAGAAGGGGCAAGATTGGCTTGAATAGGCGCTTTAGCTTGACTACTCTGTTGAGTACTTAACCTTTTTATTTGTAAATTCATTTGACATAATTGGTTTTTAGTTCATTAATAGTAGCATCAATTTAATTTGATTTTGAGAAATTTGTGTAAGATTTTAATGACTTTGACTCATAAAGTTATGTAGTATTTGCTTTAAATTTGGATTCATAGATTGAGTGTTTTATTGAGACTATTGATTCGATGCTGGTTGTATCTGAGTTCTTGGTTTATAAGTGTTATAATTCTGATTTTGAGGACTATAACTAAGATTTAGATTCAAACTTCCAAGATGATTAGTATTATTATTTATAATGATTTCTTGGGGACCAGAGAAACGATTCATCTTTGGATTAAACTCTTCATTATTTTCTTCATCTAGAGTAGGAAACACATCCGTAGGGTGCGTAAACTCATTACACAATCTACAAGCCTTAACTTAATTAGATCTATTGTTAACTAATAGCTTAACAATCTTAGATAGTTCATCAATTTTATAGTTGGTTGCATTATTTTTCTTACTATCTACTTCGTAGAGTTTCTTTCTTGAGGACTGAAATTTTTCACCATATTGCTTAGATTGTTTTGCCATTTTATTAATTGCTTCTTTCACTAGAGTAGGTATTGTCTCAAATAAAGATCCACCACATATTGTGTCTAGTAGTCTTTGTTCAAAGTGATTAAGTCATTCATAAAAATATTCTAGTAAAGCTTTTTGAATATATCCATATTATGGACAAGAAGAAATTATTTTTTGAAATCTGTCCCAAAATTCATTAAAGTTTTCATCATTTTTCATCTTTGCAACTATGATTTGCTTTCTATAGGAACTAATTTTTCTAGCAGGCATATATTCATCTAGGAAAGCTTCTAACATTTGAGTCAATGTAGGTATCGTGTCTTGTGGAAGATAGACCAACTAGTCTTGTGCTTGATCTTTCAATGTGATAAGTCAGTATTTAATCAGTAATTAGTAGTCAATTTTAGTATATTATTTATCGAAGATATTTAAATATTATATTAAATAATATGTTTTTGTCATTTCTAGGGGAAACGAGCGCGATTGAATTCGTGGCGGAAAAATACTCAAAATGGAGTATTTACTTGCAATAAACGGACGCGGACGCTTTACCTCGAAATACGCGTGGCGTTGTGCGTCAAATAGCGGATAGAATGTTCCAGCCAATCAGAAGATGCCACGTCAGCATGAATGGCCATAATCGACCAATCAGACGCTGCCACGTGGCATCGTCCACCGATATCCTCGTCATTCAGTTAATTCGGTCCAATCGCTGCGCGCCACGTGGCGTACACAAAACGTCTCCACCAATCACGTACAGCCACGTGTCGAGGTCTTCTTAGTCAACAACTGCGGCTGTTCAATCCCATCGCGACACGTGGCGGTCTTCTTTGCCAACAAATGCGGCTGTCCAATGGCATTGCGACACGTGGCGTACTCGTGGCAGTCCCTCACACCAGCACGTCACGCGAGCAACCTTCCTCCAATCACCGCGCGCCACGTCAGCTCACCAGCAAAGCGGTCCAATCAGGTGCGGACACGTGGCAGCGACTCACACACACCAGCACATTCTCACCAGCTGCCCTCCACTCACTTCGCGCCACATCAGCGAAACAGTAAAAACGGTCCAATGACACGCTGACACGTGGCACATAAGTTTCCTATAAATAGGGGATCGACAGAGAGGGTTAGGAGATATATTTTTTTGGTCTTTTGAAAACAGAGTTTTGGAAGGGGATCATCTCGGCCTCTCTGGCCGAGACTTTCGACCCATATATTTTTATTTGTTCTTTCATGGGAGGCTAAAACCTCTAGTCTGATCAGCAAGATCATGAGGGAGGTTCGATTTGCGCGTATTAATGGATTTGTGAGATTTATATATTTTAATTTCAAAGTATTTTCATTATTATTTTATTTTCTTTGGTATTGTTTTAACAATCGAGGTTAAACACTTGTTTAAACTTTGATTTATTTGTCGGTGAGTCGTAAGCATCCGTACTTGTGCAATAAGACCACACTAGTGACAATTGACCTTACCAATTGATTAGTCTCTTTTGGGACCGGTTGAATACCTTAGAAATCTGGGCTAAATCGGACACACTAGTGATCGGTTGTCTAGGTGTAGTGCCTTCGGGAAGCTCAATGCGGTCAACACATTAAACCCAATTCACTTGAATTGTGGTTATGTGTTTGATTAGGGAAGTAGTCACCGTACCTTGGCTATCGAGATAGGAAGAAGTGCGAGGAACCGCGTGCGTCACGGGTCTATAGCTACACTAAGATATTTTGATTTGCATATTTTACATAAATCGACGACCAAATCTAATCTTTTACCGAACCGAACTTGTATGTCTTGACCTAGGTATTTTTATTAATTATTTGATTTTCAATTTTATTTCCTTTGCTTTCATTATTTTATGATTAGATAATTAAATCATTCTCTCAAAAACCCCGATTTTCCTTTTTTTTTTTTGTTATTTTTGACCAGAAGAGAGAATACCGAGTCTGTGGGATCGACCATTTGCCACTATTCTACAAAAATAGTTGGTTTAGGTTTATAAATAAATATTATTGACGCGTTCGGTGCGCGTCGTCAATTTTGGCGCCGTTCTTGGGACTGGTCTCTTTCTTTCTTTGGTCATTTTTTATTTCTTTACTTATTCATTATTTTTTTTTAAGTTTGTGTCTAGCCCTTTGTTCTCAACATGTACACTTTGGCGACTCCACAATGGCCTCCTACCCCTACATTTATGATCAATTTGAAGACTCACATTACTATAATGTGAATGAGGTAGGAATGTTATATGATGAAAACCAATTTTCTAACGCGTATTCTTTTGTGCAACAAGTCGAGTTTTGCGAAATTTGTGACGATTATTCCCATTCCATGTACGATTGTCCGTACTATCACAAGAATTATAATTGTCCAAGTTATGCATCTTCGCAACTCGATTTTTATGGCCTTATGTCAAGTCCACAAAGTCATCAACAAAGCACCTCTTTAGAAGATATGATGAAACAATTACTAGATGGTCAACAAGCGGTTTCACGAAGAGCTTCAACAATTTCGCGTGAGTTTCCAAGCTTGCAAAACTTGGAAAATCAATTAATTCAAGTGAATGCCACACTCCAGAACATGAATGCTTGACGAGAAAGAGTTGTGTGATACACAACCAATTTCTTACTTAGAGGAAAATATGGATGTTGATACATTTAGTAATATTGAGGAGAATGTTGATACATCGGTGGAAACTATTGGCGCGAAACAACGCAAGGACTTGAAGTCCTTCCTATTGATCGAGACATGTCCATTGCACGAATGATGATGATGAAAAAGTTGCGTTAGAAATTGAAGTCATTTCGAAGCGGCGGAGGAGCCACAGATTGAGAACAAGGAAGACCAACCTCTGGCGTTGGTCATACCACCCACCTTCCCAAACATATTTGTCGAATCTTATGCAGGGGTGGAAGTACGGGAGCATTCGCAGAATTTCTACACTGCCGACACCTCTGTGTCGGAGAGCCTTAATATGACAAACTCGTATATGTTAGAGGTCTCGAATGAGCTCCCAATTCTGAAGGAGGGCATGCATGCAACACTGCCCAAATACGTTGATGCGCCATTTGTTGTGGACATCTCCAAGGGAGAGGGCATCACGTGATGAATCACAATGAGTCTAGCCAAAGACTTATAAAAAAGGCGCTCGTTGGGAGGCAGCCCAACTTTATTTTATTGCATTTTATTTATTTATTAGTTTTTGACGATTTTTTTTTATGCATGCTCTTGTATCATCTTCTTATTCTATTCTTTTTTTTTTTTTTCACCACTATTCTTTGTCTTTTTGTTGCATGGATCCCCTTAACTTGTTTTGAACCTTGAGGACAAGGTTCGGAATAAGTTTGGGGGTACATAAGGATACGTGGACCGAGACTGAGCTGGATGGGTTTAAGGTGAGATCGTTTAAATTTTTTCAATTATACACGGTTGTCGGACGGTATTGGTGGTGTTTGATATCTCTTATTCATTCATTTCTTCCATTTATTTTCCCTCCATACTCATCTATCTCACTTCATTAGGAGTTGATACACTTTCATGCATGTATTTATTATTATATTGTTTAGAGTCACCCGAAACTTTGTTTCATGCCTTTGGTTGTGGACGAGTAAATTATGGTTGCCTTTTTGACTTGAAACTTAGGAAAAATTTGGAGAAATACTCACTCGAGTCCGCAGCTTAACATTTTTTTTTGATTTCATGAGTAGAGACTTAGTATGATGGTTAAGCCTTGTGCTACACACCAAAATGGGCAGATAATTGAAATTGTGCAAGTAAGAAAACTTTGAAAAATTGCTTAATTATAGTGAAAGTGAGAAGGGCTAACAGGAGTTTTCAAAATATAGAGAGTCCCACAGGTTTCCACAGGAAATGGAGCAGGGAAACTTGTGGTGGGAAAAAGTGAGAAATCGGTCCACAGGAAATGGAGCAGGGACCGTATCATAAAAAAAAAAAAAAAAAAAAGGGAGAAAAATAAAATAGAGAGTATAAAGTAAAGGCGAAAACGTACGAAAATTCCTCAAATAAAAAGATTTAGCTCGAGTGCTTATAGCTGATTAAGTAAATTGTATACTTGCATGCCTAATGGTGTTTTGACCATAACTTTGTCTTAAAAATGGGATCTCAATTGTGTTTGGGTTGCCGTTCTCGATAAATCACAACTCCGAAATTTCTTAAGTAAATTATTATCTTGGCAACTGTGTAAATCAAGGGAACTCCATGAATTTGGGTTGGGTCTAGGATTGAGTGAAGTCGAGTTTAGTCTGTGTGTCATTTATACCTTTGCTCGGGACGTGCAAAGTCTCAAGTTTGGGGTATTTGATAAGTCAGTATTTTATCAGTAATTAGTAGTCAATTTTAGTATATTATTTATCGAAGATATTTAAATATTATATTAAATAATATGTTTTTGTCATTTCTAGGGGAAACGGAGTGCGCAGTTGAATTCGTGGCGGAAAAATACTCAAAATGGAGTATTTACTTGCAATAAACGGACGCCGGACAGTTTACCTCGAAATACGCGTGGCGTTGTGCGTCAAATAGCGGATAGAATGTTCCAGCCAATCAGAAGATGCCACGTCAGCATGAATGGCCATAATCGACCAATCAGACGCTGCCACGTGGCATCGTCCACCGATATCCTTGTCATTCAGTTAATTCGGTCCAATCGCTGCGCGCCACGTGGCGTACACAAAACGTCTCCGCCAATCACGTACAGCCACGTGTCGAGGTCTTCTTAGTCAACAACTGCGGCTGTTCAATCCCATCGCGACACGTGGCGGTCTTCTTTGCCAACAAATGCGGCTGTCCAATGGCATTGCGACACGTGGCGTACTCGTGGCAGTCCCTCACACCAGCACGTCACGCGAGCAACCTTCCTCCAATCACCGCGTGCCACGTCAGCTCACCAGCAAAGCGGTCCAATCAGGTGCGGACACGTGGCAGCGACTCACACACACCAGCACATTCTCACCAGCTGCCCTCCACTCACTTCGCGCCACATCAGCGAAACAGTAAAAACGGTCCAATGACACGCTGACACGTGGCACATAAGTTTCCTATAAATAGGGGATCGACAGAGAGGGTTAGGAGATATATTTTTTTGGTCTTTTGAAAACAGAGTTTTGGAAGGGGATCATCTCGGCTCTCTTTCGGTAGACTCTCGACGCCATTTTATATTTTTATTTGTTCTTTCATGGGAGGCTAAAACCTCTAGTCTAGCAAGGCTGAGGAGGTTCGATCATGGCGTATTAATGGATTTGTGAGATTTATATATTTTAATTTAAGTATTTTCATTATTATTTTATTTTCTTTGGTATTGTTTTAACAATCGAGGTTAAACACTTGTTTAAACTTTGATTTATTTGTCGGTGAGTCGTAAGCATCCGTACTTGTGCAATAAGACCACACTAGTGACAATTGACCTTACCAATTGATTAGTCTCTTTTGGGACCAGGTTGAATACCTTAGAAATCTGGGCTAAATCGGACACACTAGTGATCCGGTTGTCTAGGTGTAGTGCCTTCAGGAAGCTCAATGCGGTCAACACATTAAACCCAATTCACTTGAATTGTGGTTATGTGTTTGATTAGGGAAGTAGTCACCGTCGTACCTTGGCTATCGAGATTAGGAAGTGCGAGGAACGCGCGTGCGTCACCGGTCTATAGCTACACTAAGATATTTTGATTTGCATATTTTACATAAATCGACGACCAAATCTAATCTTTTACCGAACCGAACTTGTATGTCTTGACCTAGGTATTTTTATTAATTATTTGATTTTCAATTTTATTTCCTTTGCTTTCATTATTTTATGATTAGATAATTAAATCATTCTCTCAAAAACCCCGATTTTCCCTTTTTTTGTTATTTTTGACCGAAGAGAGAATACCAGTCTCTGTGGGATCGACCATTTGCCACTATTCTACAAAAATAGTTGGTTTAGGAAATTTTAAATATTATTGACGCGTTCGGCGCGCTTCACAATGCAAAAGGAAAAACCTTAATTTTGACTTGTACTAAAGTACATTCTTTCGATTTTATCCCGCTAACTTTATGTTGATACTCCCTTATGAGTTTTTATGGTTCTTCATTATCTTTACTATAAAAGTTAGGTACGGCACTAATGAATCCAGATCTAAGTTCAAATTCAAGAAATCCATCGGGGTATGCTATACACTTAGGCTCATATGTTGTAATATTTGATTTGCTTGTCTAAAAGTGAGTTCTCTATTATTATTGATAACTCTATTATCATTGTTCTTATTAATGACATTTTCATTAACATCATTATTGTCGTCTTCCATCTTATAAGCATAATTTTCCCTAAGTTGTTGTCTTAAACTCCGATTAAAAGTTCTATCTATTTCATGTTCAAACTGATGTAAAGATCCTGTTGAATTAACATGACGAAGTGTGTAGATCGTACAACATCTAAAATCTTTTAAAATTATCTAAAAACTCCCCGGTAATGGCGCCAAAAATTGACACAGGTCGAGTGTGCACAATAATTTCTCATATTTTATGATTAACTCATAGTAGTGGTAAATGAAATATCGTCTCCATAGGGATTTTTGAAATCTCAAAGGAAAGTACTTTTTCCTCATTTTTATTAATTTAGTTAATCTAATTCAATATGAATTAAAATACTTAATAACTAGCAATTATAATTACTAACTTAAATAACCAAATTAATCAAACTAATTCAAACAATTCAAACTCGATTCAAAATAAATAAACAAATATCTAAACAAACCCCTATTGGGTTTTGGAGTTCATACGCAGTGGGAAATTTGAAAAGTCTTTGAAAAAACTCAACATGATTGAAAATAGGTTCCATTAAAATAGACCTACAAAAGTAAATCATAACTTAATCTTTAATTTTCTTATCTGATTGATCGATCCCAAGACGTTCAAGCGTTCATCCTCTATCGAAAAACCACACACAAACGGTGATCACAATTTGAAATGCTAGCCTCATGAGAGATTGAAAACAACTTTTTCTCTCCTAAAATCCAAAGAACTCGAAAATTGTAAAAAAGAAATCTTATTTCGTTTTAGGGTTTCAACCTCTATTTATATGTGTAGATAAGCCCTCACTTAAAATCCTATTCATAATACAACTATTGTATTTAGGTAGTTTAAGCAAATTATATGTACGCCTCTATTGAAAAGTTATCATATAACAAACAGTAAGTGCTTTTATGTTATGGATTTTATCGTATAAAATTCATTATTATGGACCAATTGAAACTGCGCAAAACCATTCTTTGCATGCGACCCAATAGGTCCATGCAACGTTGGCCACCCAAAACTATTTTGTTACACAATTCATAAACGGTCTCTAGGAAGGCATTATGACTACCCAAGTAGCATTAATATCAAGATTGATACAACATAACGAATAACATAAATTATATCTTTTTATCGTAAGATATCCTTTTATTAAACATAATGCATGAAAAATCACCCTTAGTGTTCAATCGTACTAGTCTCGATCTTTAGGTAGACTAAAAACATCTAAGTGACATTGATCATGTCACTTATAATAAAACAACAAATGAAAATCTCGATTTTAGTAACTAAAATTATAAGATAAATAATGCTTGTAGATCGACCTAGGGCATTTTCCCCAACAACCCCACTAAATAATATAATATATTTGGATTACTTTAAAAAACTAGAACATAATATATCTTCACTATATAGTTATAATCATGATATAATTGGAATCTTGGAATCATTAAATCCTACTTCATAATAGGTTGATAACCTTTAGTCAGCCACTGATTTTTCTAAATTTAATGAAAATGTCACATTCTTATTATTGTAAATCTACTCATTAAATAAAGCACAACACCGTAGAAGTACGATAACATTAATGTAAGTGAAAATCATGTTTAATCTAAGCCAATATCACCAAAGACGCATAATAAACAACTTAGAACATAATCACCTAGAACATCCACTTGAAAAATGCTCGATAGATTAATCCTAGTTACTGTTTTTATAATTGTTGTCAATAACTATAGACATAGATTTAGAATAATAATACCACAAAACACATTTACAACTCTGTATACAATACTAACCTCCTTTAGTTGTAATACACAAAAACTTTTTAAATCCATGATTGACGTGTATGAATAGATTTAAAGCATTAAGTTCATGATTCCTAAATTATAACTATCTAGCAATCCAAAATATATTACATTGTCTCGAGTTTGTTTTGATTAATAGACTATGCACTCATACTGAAAATAAACAAAGCATAAATGTAATTAAAATACATAATGAGTAAATAAATACCTAAATACAAATCAAAGCTCCAATGTATCTTCAAACATAGACAATAAAATTAATATAGAGCAAAAGTTTAATAAGGTTTATTACATGTGTTTGGACAACCCGGATTATTTCACAAACTCCAAAAACTAAATTTCTCGGTTTCATGAAACATATAGGGGCTTTTCTATAAATATTTTTGATGAACACTTAAAAATCATCCAAACAACTTTTTGTGCACTTAAAAATATATTGAAATGTTTATACACCTTAAATACATGCTATAAAACGTGTATGCATGATTTAGAACATTTTGAAACTAACAGATTTTTAAATCATTGATTTCATGACTTTAAGTGCTTGAAAATCTGAAAGTACTTGAAAATCCAAAATTCAAGATATGCATGATTCTAATGCATTTTGCTTGTAAGAATGGAACTTATATACCTTACATAAGTTTTACAATTGATGAGTTTTACGTTCTGGTCCTTGTAGCATTGTATGAGCTGAGTCTTGAGTTTGTCTGGCTTCATTTCACTTGCTTGACTTGAACTTTGAGCAAAGCTTTAACTTTCACTTTACTTAACTTGAACTTAAAGCAAATCTTCAACTTTCACTTTGTTTGTTGCTAATTCATATCATACTTTAATGTTCTGAAGCACTTAAGCACAATGTTAGAATACTTTCATTTTGTTTCTTGCCATCAAAATTTTAGTTGGGGTATAAGTAACATACATTTGGTGAAACATCTTGATACCGATGCCACACGAGGACTCATTGAGGGTACAATTTCCATTCATGGTAGAGATTTATACGTTTTATTTGATTTAGGTTCTACAACATCTTTCATTTATGGTCGTCTGATAGGAATATTAGGGTTGGCACCGATTAGAGTTACTATATATTTAATTTTGAGTATTGCATTCGGAGATAGGGTTTACCCTAATTGTATTATTAAGGGATGTCCAATAGAGAAAGGCAAGGTAAAGTTGTTTGCAAACTTTAAGGTTCTCAAGTTCTTAAACTTTGAATCGTTGTTAGGGATGGATTGGCTAGTAGCATATCACGCTCATACCGATTGTTCAAGAAGACAATGATATTTGAGATCCAGGGCGTTCAATGTTTACATATAGTGTTAGTATACCGAGAGTTGAGGGCACTAGAGGTCAACTTGCAACTAGTGGGGAGATAGAGACTTTGTTATCATTATATATGGTAGCAGAGAGTCAAGGTCCCAGACTTAAGGAGATTCTGATTATAGGCAAGTTTCCAAAAACGTTTCCGAAGGATTACCTAGTTTACCACGTTCGAGAGAGAGAGAATTTATTATTGAGTTGGTACCATGCATTAGACCTATTTAATTACCACTATACAGCATGACTCCGAGAGAGTTGGAAGAGTTGAGGAGTTAGTTATAGGACTTGGGATAGAAGGATTCATCATACTTTCTATGTTGCCATGGGCAGCACCTGTCCTATTTGTGAAAAAGAAGGACGATACTTTGAGACTATGTAATGATTATAGATAGTTGAAAAATGTCACAACCAAGAACAAATATCCATTACCAAGGATTGATGATTTATTTGATCAGTTGAGAGGAGCACAATTTTTCTCCTAGATAGACCTAAAATCCGGGTATCATCAGCTTAGGATCGGGGATAACGATAGGTTTAAGATATCATTTAGCATGAGATATGGACACTATCAGTTTATAGTCATGTCGTTTGCTTTGACTAACACTGTTTCCATGTTTACGAATTTGATGCATCAAGTGATGAGACCATTTCTTGCCCACTTCGTGATAGTTTTCATTAATGATATATTGATATATTCGAGGACTAGAGAGGATTATGAGAAACATCTCAAGGAGACGTTATAGACTTTGAGGGAGTATAAACTTTATGCCAAGTTCAACAAATATGAATTTTGGATATCAGTGATCAAGTTTTAGGACAAGCTATTGAAGTTGCAGGTATTGATGTAGATCCGGCCAAGATTCAAGCTATTATGGATTGGCCAGCACTGACATTAGTCATGGAGATCACAAGTTTTGTAAGATTAGCAATATATTATCGTAGGTTCATAAAGAATTTCTCAAAGATCCTTTCATCGATCACCAAATTCACCCAAAAATATGTCAGTTTTGATTGATCTAAAGAATATAAGGAGGCATTTGCTTAACTGAAAAGGTTGTTGACTACCACACTAGTGTTGGTATTGGTAGAGGCTGGACTGGGATTCCTGATATATACGAATGTTTCTTATATGGTTTTAGGTTGCATCTTGTTGCGGGATAAAGCCATAGTAGCTTATGTTTCCAAACTTATGAAAATAGATGAGAAGAATTGTCCCACTCATGACTTAGATTTGGCAGCAATGGTGTTTGCTTTGAAGATATGGAGACATCATTTGTATAGAGAGAGGTTCACAATCTACATTGATCATAAGAGTTTGAAATACCTTTTCACATAGAAAGAATTGAACATGAGACATCGTAGATGGTTGGAGTTTCTAAAATACTACAACTTTTCACTAGAATATCACCTAACAAAAGCTAACATAGTTACTGATGCACTGAGTAGGATACCAACTAGAGATACTAAGGTAGTTAGATGCCATATGATGCATGAGTATGGATTAGTTGAGGCAGCGACAATAATGAGTTAGTCAAATATTCTTAGCGATACTCAGGTAATGATTTGTGCATAGATGAGGCTTCATACAGTGTCTACAGAGAAAGTGTCAGAAGGTTAGAGATATGACATCGTATACTCGAGATTTAGGTTATTAGCCCAGAGTACAAATTGTACTAATTGAATGGAGATGAAATATCAATTTATGAGATTTGAAGGCAGATTATGGATATTGTCAATGGCAGAATTGAGAGATGAGATTTTTCATGATTCACACCATTCCTGGTTCAGTGTTCATCCAGGCAGGACCAAGATGTACTATGACATGATGAGACATTTTTTGTGGCCTAGGATGAAGGCAAACATATTGAAATTCATCATAAATTGTGGGATTTACCAGTAGGTGAAGGTTGAGCGTCAAAGTCCTAGAGGATTATTGCAGTCACTTCCCATTCCATGATGGAAATAGGAAGACGACCATGGAATTTTTCAAGGGATTACCGAGGACTACAAAATCACACAATTCTATCTGGTTAATTGTGGAAAGATTGACGAAATATGCCCGTTTCTTACCAATTGCAGCTCACTACACATTTGACCAGTTGAGCATATTGTTCGAGGGTGAGATTATTAGACTACACGAGGCACCTTTAAGTATAACATCAGACAAAGATGTTATGTATATGTGTAGGATTTGGTGGAGTATGCAGGAGCAGTCTAGTACACGCCTATAATTCAGCACAACCTTTCACCCTTAAATTGATAAACAGACTAAGAGGTTGATTCATGTTCTTAAGGATATGCTCAGGGCTTATTCAGCACAACCTTTCACCTTTAAATTAATAAGCTGACACCGTATGCGTCTATAATAGTGGAGTATGCAAGAGTACTTACCATTGTGTGAGTTTGCATACAACAACAGTTATTAA
Organism: Stephania yunnanensis; assembly: GCA_039657365.1. Lineage (NCBI taxonomy): Eukaryota > Viridiplantae > Streptophyta > Magnoliopsida > Ranunculales > Menispermaceae > Stephania > Stephania yunnanensis. The sequence continues at coordinate 23,826,152 of CM077583.1, forward strand.
GCTAGCATTGAGATGGCGCCCTTTGGGTCTTTATGTGTAGACTTTGTCACTTGCTATCTTGTTGGGCATAGCTAGAAGACCAGAAGTTAGTAGGGCCTGAGATTATTACTAATCACATGGAAAGGTATGGCAGATTTGCCAAAGGCTTAAAGGATCCCCAGAGAGGCAGAAAATGCATGCAAACACGTATAACAGCGGTCCCACTTACGCCAAAGAAGCTTTTGTGTATTTAAAAGTTTTTCCTTGGAAGGGTCTTCAGAGATTTGGTTTTAAAGGCAAGTTAGCACTGAGATTCATTGGGCTTTTCAAGATCAAGAGAAAGGTCGAAAGGTTGCATTTGAGCTTAAGTTACCTCCACAAATGTCGGGGACACATCCAGTATTCCATATTTCTATGCATCAACTAGCCAACTCGAAGGCAGGTATGAGACCGACAGTCGACCTAAGCCAGATTGACCTGAGTGAGGATGTATCTTTTAAGGAGCAACTAGTATAGATCCTAGATCGAAGGGTACAGTAGTTGAAAGGCAAGTATATCCTGAGGGTGTTAGTCAAGTGGCAGTTTAATGGTGATTCAATGCTCATTTTGGTGCGGGAAAACAATATGCGTGGTATATTTTCATACCTTTTCGAGTCAGGTATATCTTTAACCTAAGTTTAATTTTGATAACGAAATTTCTATTAGTTGGGAAGAATTGTCACGGCCCAAACTTATAAACCTTAGTTTAATTTCTTAATCATGATTAGTGACCCATGACATGGGACCCGCCGCGAGATACATGCATTAACCAAGGTAAAGTGGCTAAGGTATATGTTCAATTTGTTTTGATGTATGCTTAGTGTATTGTATGTGTGTAGACTACTAAAATACTTTTACTTGTGTTTAGGTGTCAAAATGTGAGTGTGGAAACGCCTCGAGATATGTGCTAACATGGGACCGGGGTAGAGAGTAATATGGTAAGTTTATTTAGGTTTAGCGTAGCTTAAATAGTATTTTTAATGTGGCTATAGTTAATTATATGTTAAATGTAACCTAAGTAAGCAAGTTAAAATAATAGTCATATGATGATTCTTGAGATACATATTGGCACATCTAGAAACCAATTGAGTTAGATATTGATGTTTATTGGCATGAGATAATGAAGAGTAAGTGGGAAAGATGAAAAGATGTAAACCATTAGATAAGTCTCGGGATACGTAGGTGTATGAAGATCAATGGCTAAAAATCAATCCATTTTAATTTATGCAAGATTTGATAAGATCAACTCATGCAATCAAACCCATTTTTATTTCAAAGCTTGTTGAAAAAAAGGTGTTGCTAGAGAAGAAGAAATGAATAAGATTTGAAGGAGAAATCAGTGGAAGGTGTCGATCAAGGTAGGTGTACAACAACTAGGTAACTTCATTTGCACCCTAAATTTAGCTTAATTTGGTGAATTCATAAATTAAATGGTATGTATGGCTACTTTTATGTTATTGTTGATGTCTTAGAGCTCTGGAGGTGTGTCTTAGAGTTTTCAAGATGTTGGTAAAGCTTATATGTAGATAGAACTCAAAGTTTTAAGTGCAGAATTTTGGGTTTCTGAGTACATAATGCGCTAAGTAGGTTAGCTATCGTGCTAACTTTGTATAGCGAGCTAGAGAAACTTAGTAGTGCACTAACGAGGTCATTAGCGCGCTAATCAAGTTACTCAACACGTTAGGTGCTATGATAGTGTAAAAATCTACAATTTCATAAATTTACTTAAACACTATAAACAAGTTTAATACCCTAAGTAAATGTCTAAAAAACTCAAAATCATGTTAAATGAAATCAGGAACCTAGCGAAGTGTCTCACGGATTCAGATATGAGTTTTGAGGTGTCAAAAGGCCAGAATAGATAAGAAATTGTGTGGATTGTAAGTAAGCTAATTGATATATTTATTTACATTTAATTCCTGTTTGTTAGCTCATTTTTAGTCATTTGGACTGATTTGGCCATTGTGCTTTATATACCATGACTTGTCTTTCTCATTTCATGAGTTTGCTATCATGGTATTATTTGTCGGTTGTGTAGTTTCATTAACTTTAAATCATATGCTATGTCATTTTTTAATGTTGATGCACCTAGTCAAATGAAATAGCATGCTATTAGGTAGGTATTGATGGTGTTGTAAAATCTAAATTCATTTGTGCATTACATATGCAAATACTTTGTTGGATTCATAAACCTTGTCATTTCTTGGGTTATGAAATTAGTTCTTGTATCTAGGACCATGAGATGATAGAGATGTGCGTGACACACAAGGCTCACTATGTTGAGGCATGTGTCCTAGGTCAATCTATAAATATTTTTTATCTTATAATTTTAGTCAATAAAATGGAGATTTTCATTTTTTTTTTATTATAATTGACTGCATGTTTACCTTATAGTAACATCTATGGGCATTTGATGAAATATCCTAAATGTCCCTAGTCGATCATTATATTGGAAACTATAATGAATTAAGACTAGCATGAATCTTGATTGATTGTCATTTGATGATCATGCATATATGGATACGAATCAAGATCATGAGTACTTGTTAAGGAACAAGGTACTGGACTGACCCGCTATAAGAACACCACATGGATTAAGTCATAGGAGTTACTCATGATAGGTATATCGTTTAATCCTTTGACTTGAGAATACTATAGACTTCAATATTAGTAGCATGATAATTTGACACAGTCAAATGTTTACTTTAACAAGACAGTTTTAAATATTATAATTGGTTACCATGTGAATAATATGCGAAGGTATGTAATCAAGATAGAATTTGTCACTCTCGTATAAAGAGAGATATCAGTGGATCCTTTGATATGATAGACTTAGAATGGCTAAGTCCACATTAATTGATATGATCAATCATCAATGTCACTTAGATGTTTTCGGTTTACCTTAAGATTGAAACTAGTACGATTGGAAATTAAAGGTGACTTTCCATGCCTTATGTTTATTCAAAGAATATCGCACGACAAAATGATATGATATATCTTATTCATTATGTTGTATCCATTTTAATATTCATGCTACTTAGGTAGTCATAATACCTTTCTAGAGACTATATATGACTTGCGTGCCAAAATGGTTTTGTTTCGCTGCCAACATCGCATGAACATATTGGGTCGCATACTAAGAATGGTTTTGCGCAATTTCAATTGGTCCAGAGTAATGAACTTCTTTTTAGCATAGTTGTTATTCTTATGCTTGTAGATAGTTGTTGTATTTTTGGGAATATTAACAAATGCCTCTCATTATTACTTTCTACTTTCCTATACTCACCGTCTTTTTTATGACTATTGGTGCAAATCCATCTTGTAGCAGACCAGGCAATGAGAAGATTCTCGACTACCTCTGAGCTAGTGGAGTGTTGCTACATAAGATTTTGTAGGTTTACTAGTTTATTGTATGACTTTTATATGTATTCCTTATACTTTTGGGGTTGTATATATTTTGGGTTGAGAGATAGTACCTTGACAAGATACATGATGATATATTATCATCATTTCATTATATATATGCAAGTGATCTTTATATCCTGGTTTTCTACAATTCTTAGGTATCATGTTAAAAGCTTCTGCTAAATTGTTAAAACTTTCGCTGAATAAATGTAAATTGTATAATTTTAACTAACTCTAATTTATTAATCGACATAAGATGGAGAAAACATTTATTTAAATAGTTAAATTGTAATAAGAAAAATTTTGGAAATGTTGACTAATTCCTTGTTAAGCCCTAAGGTAAGATTGGCTCAATCCGTTTTGCTTTTTTTTTTCTTTTCTTTCATTCCTTCATTTTCCTATTTAAAAACCTAAAATCACAAAAACAAGAGAATACCTAGTGTAATATCATAATTTATGTCTAAAATCAACCTAAATTACACTATAAAATATGTCTAATTATTGACTTGTCAGTAAACTCCAACTCACTACAAAACTAAACAAGAAAGTTTTAGCTCTATGCTTTAGCTTTCCAAAAATATAAATTTGCAAAATTATGATTTAAAACAAATGAGATATCACAATTTCATAAAGACAACTCAATTTCGAACCAAATCCGACCAACGATTTTGTAAAAATCATTTCTCTCAATATATAGCTTCAAAAAACCTGATGTTTTGTTATAAGTTATATAACATATCCAACAATAACATACTAAAATATTATCTCATTTAGATATGAATTGAGAGAGTTTGCCTTTTCCAAGTTCAATTACCAAATCCTGTAATAGCATTTTAACCACTTATTTGCAAAGCATTTTTGGGCAAGAAAGAGCTTGAATCTTAAAAATATGGTAAGGTTAAAAGTTGTTTGTCAATGATTTAGCTTTCAAATGGCATTTGAACCACCCGATTTGGAGTTAAAATGAGTGAGTTATGTTCAAATTATAGAGGCTTGGTCATATAAATCAACATGCATACATTCCAATTGAACCCAAAAACTTTAAGAATATCATTTGATTTGAAAAATCAGTTTCAATAGTTCAATTGTGACCAAATTCCAGTTTTAAACCTCAAATTCAGTTTAGGAATTAGTTGCATAATCTGTCAAACTCATTTTTGAAGAAAAATCCTAAATTTTGAATGTATGAAAGCTTCATATTCATGTAATAAATGAAGAAATTAGGGATACGTTTGATTACCTTGATCTTGAATTTGATCCTCAATAGCCTAAATCTTCATTTATTTCCTAGCCAATCTCTCCACAATTTCTTGTTGACCACTATGGCTTGCATGATCATTTTGAGAACTAAGTGCGTCTTTTATAGTTGAGCTTTTGATCAAGTGTTTCTCACTCATCTCTAGGACCATTTAAAGAGCCTTATTTGCACCAGCCATACATGTATTTGTGACTCCATCTCATACTTGTCTTGCTTTATGATCATAGATTAGATTCATCTCGACGTATATCTATGACGTTAAATTTAATTGTCCAACTATAGGCCTTGTATTATTTTATATAATTTAATCAAATTAGGGACATTCATGCTGTCCACTTAGGTTTATTATTAGTAAGCCTAGATACCCCTAGTCCCAGACACCCGGTATTTAGTGCTCCACACCTCGACATGCATCTCGAGGTGTGCCATACCATGATATTTAATTCATTTAACTTAGACTGTGGTTCCACTTGTGCATATTATTGTCACATTACAAAGTTTTATTGTGATTATTTTGATTTAGTATGGTCCATACTAGTGTAACCCTTTATACTGCCTACCCGATGCTCGCATTAGCACACATCCCTGGGTAAACACCCGTCGCACCAACTTGTACGATAACAATGTACACACATGCAATGCAATACAATAATATAATAATTTTGAACACCATAATATAAATAAAACATCACCCATAAATAACATATACCTTCAGTTCTCATTTTCGAGTCAATAAGGTTTTTCACTACTTACGATTGTTAAATATTGCATAATTTATTCACTTGAAGACTTCTACTGTAAAATTGGAATATAATTTGATAAATTGATCAACTGATTAATTAAATCTCTAATACTTGAATGAAGATTTAATTAGCTAAGCTAGGGTTTAATGGAAAATGTGAAGCAACCACTTAGGTCATAGGGTGTCCTAAATAGTAGGCCACTGCCTAACAGGGCTAGGTGATGTGTGATGCGACTTGGCGGTGCCCCGAGTGGCCTTGAAATTTGGAGTCGTCCCATATAACAAGGGGTTTGAGGTTGAAGATCACGATGATAAAAAAAGGTTTTCTTTGAGGAGAGAGGGAGGCAAATATAAACTAGGAGTATAATTGAGAGTATACTAACATTTAAGGAGGGTGCTTAGAGCATGAATTAAATTATTGGGGCTAGAAATAACATTAAATTAAATGAGAGGTTGATTATAAACTAGGGGTATAATGGAGAGTTTACTAACAATTAAGGAGGGTGCTTAGAGCATGAATTAAATTACTAAGGCTAGAAATAACATTAAATTAAATGAGAGGCTGATATAACATATAGGGGCGCTAATAGTAACTCCTTATTTTTATTACATGATTTGAGCTTAATTACAATAACAACATAAACAATATAGCATCAATCCTAAATTAAGCTATATTAATTCCTAGTGCAACACATACATAGCCAGCCATTCATTGAAACCTATACTCATTTTGCACGTTTTAATATTGATATTTGGGACCTAGATGAAGTGTGATGCAACATGGCGGTGCCTTGGGTTGCTTCGAAATTTGGGGTTGTCACATACAACAAGGGGTTGGAGGTTGAAGATCACAAAGATGAAAAGACGACATTCTTTGAAGAAAGTGGGAGGGGGGGTAAATATAACTAGGGGTACAATGGAGAGTTTACTAACAATTAAAAGGGGTGTTTAGAGTATGAACTAACTTATTGAGGGCTAGAAATAACATTAAATTAAATGGAGGGCTGATATAATATATATAGGGTTGTTCATAGTAACTTATTATTTGTATCACGTGATTTGAGCTTAATTACAACATAAGCAACATAGCGTCAATCCTAAATTAAGCTTTCTTAATTCCTAGTACATCACACACGGAGCCAGCCATTCATTGAAACTATACTCATTTTGGTTGTTTCAATATTGATATTTGGGCCAATAAAAATCGATTCTATCATCTTACTTGGCTCTTGAAGATAAACTTTATATAAGTTTACACGTTATAAACGATATTTAGAGAGCTTGCATAATTGTAAAGGATTATAGTATATATAGGTAAATTGAAGTCTCAGGCCTCGTTTAGTTCATTTTTGCCAACTTACAGGCGAGTTTTCTTATAGGCAGAGATAACTCCCCGAAATTAACTCACAATGTAATTTCATATTTCATGTTCGATTCAACTTTAAACTCCTAAGGAAGCTGCAAATTTCAAAAATAGTAAAATGTGAGAATTGATGTAAATACCCTTCAGACATTTTTTTTATGATGAAAAAATATATATATACATTATTATCTTCACCACATGCACTATTAATTATTTATTCAAAAATAAATAAAAAGACTCAAACTAAATGCCAAACATAAAATACTATTTACAAAAATATTAAAGAATATGAAATAATTATAAATATTTTTATAATTTTTTTGAAATAATTTTTAATAATTATTAATAATAATCATAACAAAATACAACTAATGATAATTTTTTAAAATATTTCTCTTACTTGAAAAATACTTTTATAAAAAAATAGTACTTTCTTTTGAGTTATTTATTTAATCTTTATATTCATTGATTAATAATAAGCAAAGTACTTCTAAAAAGAATAAATCATTTTTAGGGTTAAAAAATACAACATATTAAAGAAAATAAAAGAACCAATATAACATTACACTAGTGGAGATTTATAAGGGGCCGTTTTGTCAATATTCTTTTAGGAGATAACTCTTCCAATGGGGTAGGGGTTATGGGGGTTCATCTCACACCCTTATATGTGAGTTGAGAGATAACTTGCAGGAAAGTTGGCCTACCAAACAAGATTAATTCGAATTCCCTTGCAAGTTATCTTTAAGGAGTTGAACCTACCCTTAACCAAACAAGGCTTTATTTTATTGAGCATGGTGTACTATACTTAATAAGCATGAATAATCAAATTTCAATCGTCACTTAAATTTACTATTATACCCTTAATTAAGACTTTCAACCGTCACTTAAATTTATTATCATACATTTAATGAAGGCCATAATCAATCTTTCAACTGTCATTTGAATTTACTATTTTAGCCTTTATTAAGTCTTTCAACCTTCACTTAATTTTACTATTCTAGCCTTAATTAAGGGCTTCTCGCTATTAAGTTCAAATAATTATAATTAGTTGTCGAAAAAGTTAGAATAAAAATGAAGTATTATACTCTTGAAATATAAAAATAAATTATTAAATTAATTAAATTCCCACGAGTGGGTTCAAGCATGGATAGCGCACTCAAGAAATTAGTATACTTTCTAATACTTAATAAGTGAGAATAAAACTTTCAATCGTTAGTGACTTTAAATCACTTTCATACCCTTTACATAAGTCAAAATTCCTCCCTTGACTGTGACCTAAATACTATCAATCGAGCATGACTTTAAATTTATTTTGCTCTGTTTACATAAGTCAAATTTTCTTCTTCTAGCGTGAGCTAAATTCGAAAATAATTTTGTAAATCACTTTGGACACCCACTTTAGGCACCTAATGGGCTCAAGTAGATGTCCCTCCATGTAATACATTTTGAGAGGTATGAGCGCACATCTCGAGGTGTTACGCACACACCTCAAGGTATATCATGAGGTTGAACACCCACTTAGGCCAATTAGGTGCCCAAAGTGGTTGTCATCTTTGAATTCGAGAAATGCTTTTGTAACCCACTTTGGACATCCACTTTGGGCATCCAGTAGGCCTACGTCGATGTCCTTCCATGTCATAAATATCGAAGAGTGTGAGAGCACATCTCGGGGTGTTACACGCATACCTCTAGGTTTATCCCATGACCAAACACTCACTTGAGCCCACTAGGTGCCCAAAGTTGGTGGCTACTATAGCATCTTCCAATTCGAATATACACTTGTTCACTTGCCCTAATCAAATTGAAATTTTATCTATCAACCGATGCCTCTCTCTCTCTCTCTCCCTATTTAGAATCGTTCATCTTCTGCTCTACTTTCCATCTTCTGCTTTGTGTCTTTTGGCTTTCTCTTTCACCAGTCTCTCTATTTTTGCTTGTCTCTCAGTTGATTGCTTGGTGTTGGCATCCCCTTCTTGCGCTAGTACTGGTGCTGCTGGCATCTCTACTGGTGCTTTTGATTCTTCGAATGTTCCGTCAATTTCTTCATGATACAACTTTTTCGTCATATAGTTTTTTGTTGATTCTTTAGGTTTTTTTTGTTTCGTTTTATGTATATATTTCGATTTTTCAAGTCTTGATTGATTGGGCTGAGGGAATCTCAAAGAAAAGTTTGGAAACTTTGATTTTTCTGATCTTTGCCTGAAGATAAGCTTGATGTTTTATTATCAGAAGTTATTCTTTTAATCAATTGATTCGTTAGTCATTTTGGGCTAATAGATAGTTTTTTTTTTTTTACATAATAGTTAGATTTGGTGTTTACTGCTATTAATTTCTTTTCACCATTCTTTTATGTTCTCCTTCCTCTAAAATCTAAAAATAATGGATTTCGAGTTATTGATTTAATTAGTTGCCACAAATTGATGCGTATGTGCTACTTAGATAGTCCTACCTAACGGACCAAGTTTTATTTAAAAGTAAGAACAATACATATTGAGGCTCGTTATGGGCACCCCACCAATTCATGAAGGCACCCTCTTGTTAAGGGCATAAGGGCACCCAAAATTAAGGCTCGAAATCCCAAAAATACCCCTGCCACCAAAGTAGAGGCACCCCACCATCCCACCACCGTGCTATTGAACACTCGAATTTGAGTTCAATCCATTGCAAGCAACCTACGAACCCCAGATTCGTCTTCGTTCCTCTCCTCTATGGTAGGCGGTTTTTGGCTGTGCTGTTCGAGTTTGGAGGCTCACCGAATTGATAGATTTGGTCTCGACATTAGGGCTCGGGTTCATTATTGTTCTCACGCTCAAGCCGTGAAATCGATCCATTGAAGGTACGTTAATAGTCTAATTAAGTTGCATTTGGTCGAGTATTTGTTATGTTTGTGTAGCGGTGCATTCAATGGTACGTGCATTGCGAATTCGTGGTTGTCGGCCATACAGGTAAAAAACAATTCGTATAGTCTCGGCCAAGCATGGCCGAGATGTAAGTGAAATATTTGGGAACTCGTGGTTCTTGGCCAGAGAGGAGTGAGTATAGTTTCGAAATGTAATTTTGGAATATCGTTCACACGTCACCGAAATTGTAATTTTGTTATTATTTTAGGTAGTGTAACGCTGTGACTACTCTTGGGTACCATCTCACGAGAGTAATTCGAAGTGTATAGTTGATGTATGTACAACCGAGAAAGTAGCAGTTGTCTCGGTTGTACATTACCGATACTTATATTGATATCTCGGTCACGTGTCACCGAGATTGTTATTGTTTTCTTAAACTTGCTTGACCGAGACTATAGAAATGGAAAGATTTTGCTCTTTTGTTTTATATTCCTCTTATGTTTTTGCGGCAGACACTTACATGTTGTAGTCTTCTCAGGTATGGCTCGTTCAAAAGCCCCGGTGACTAGGGAGGAGGTTGGTATTGAGGTGTCGAGGGGTAACCATGGGCGAGGTGGCCGTAGACCCCCGACTGCATCTTATTGGAAGAGAAAGAGAAAGAGAAGGTGGATGTGAAGGAAAAAGGTAAGATTGGTGGAGGACGTGCAAAGAAATTAGAATTGCACGATGAGGGATCAAAAATTGACATGCAGCGACACTCAGATCTTGTAGTTGCCCGAGGCGAAGATGAGGCTCATGCATCAGAGTCTAGTAGTAGTGACTCATCAGCATCGGCGGACACCATAAGTAGTGATTGTAATGTGGGTGGGAGTACTAGTGGTGGAGGTGCCCATGTCACTAGGGCATATGGAAATGTGTGCTCCTTTCCCCGGTGGTCCCGAACATGGATCGTTGTTGAAGAGCTTTAAATATCATGTCGCATTATCGATTTGGAGCAATGAGGTATATAAATTCTCATTGAATGGAGTAGTTAAAAATCTTGGGTTTTCACTAAGTTGCATAATGTTTTTTGTTGTTGCAGGATCGTCCAACACTCAAGTGTATCAATCACGGTGCTCAGATCAAAGAATGGGACTTACACTCGTGCCACCCTGACATCGCGGGCCTTCAGAGGATTATTCAATGCTCTGGGTTGAATACGCTGATAGACTGCTCATACCGCAAGGCTAACAAGGAGCTTATCTCTGCCTTTGTGGAGCGGTGGCAACCGGAGACTAACACATTTCACTTACCATTCGGTGAAATGTCGATCTCCTTGGAGGATGTGAGCATGGTCCCGAAGATTCCTATCACGGGCAAGGTGGTGGCAGTTGAGAACTTTGTGAGGTACACTGACGAATCTCGCTCGGATGCGATTAAGCTGGTGTCCAAACTATTTGGGGTTAGCATCGAAGATGCTGAGGATGAAATGAACATCAGCAAGGGGTTCATAGTGCGAAAATGTTGGCTGAAGAGTCGGTGCTGCCCCAAAGCTGGATCGAGGAACACAACTTATCCTCCTTTAGAATGCACAGCTCGAGTGTACTTGTTGTACCTACTTTCTTGCACCTTTTTGCGGATAAGAGTGGATCTCGGGTATCCATTGCGTTGTTGAAGCTTCTAGAAGATTTGGACAACGTGGGAACTATGCATGGGGTGCAGCTGCATTAGCCTACTTGTACCGACACTTGGGGTCTGCCACCAGAGTACAAGTTTCTCAGATTGACGGCTACCTCACATTACTTGAGGTTTTTTATTAAATTGACTAGACTTCTTTTCTTAGTAATTAGTATTTATTTTTACATTTTTCCTCTAGATAGCATTGTAACTATTTGCAGGGATGGGTGTACGAGCATTTCAAACTTGGGCTCGCCACACCCAAATGCAAAATACATGGACTACATGCAACCTCGTATCTGCAGATGCATTGAAAAGCACGAGAACGTGATGAATATTGATAAGGTTGGGTCCATTAGGCGAACATTGGACGGGTTGCGCCCAAGGGAGGTGAGGTACTGCACCCTTCGTGTCGGTAAATGTTCCATTTAGTTTATGGTTACTAATTATGGTTGTCTACATTTCATGAGGTTACTTGGGACCCATATGTTAATCACTGGGAGAATGGAATTGTGCACGCGATGGCCTTCTACAGTGGCACACTGAAGTACATGGATTTGGTGGAGCCCTACCATCCATAGAGGATTCAGACGCAGTTTCGCCAAGTGCAATCTATACCAGATCTTCCGTATCGGCCATTGGAAGCACATCGAGACCCTTCTGTACTCAAATACTCGGTCAAGTATGGGTTCCAATACGTCTCAGACTTGTCCCTCCGACATATTCTGCTGATCCTCGTTGACTTATAACCGAGAGTGATGTAGACTCCGAAACCTCGTCTACTTTCGATTGGTCTGGATCGAGAATTCTCCGGTCAGGGTGTTCATGGGTGAACGATTCGTATCTGTTCCGTAATAGAAACCCCTCTCCGCCTTGCCATACCGAGAAGTTTCGATGGTTTTCGGTTGGTTAGTGTCGATAGTTATGCGTGGGTGACGGACTGGCATTGCCGATATGGGTTATTGAAGATAAATTACAAACCAAAACACATTAACAACATCATTTTACAAACCAAAACACATTAACAACATCACGAATGACAACCATAACATATTAACAACATCACTTTACAAACCATAACATATTACCCACATCACTTTACATACCATAACATATTAACAAAAAAAAGTCAGGAAGTGTCAACCATTCTTCGAAAGAGGCACCAACATGATTATCTGGACAATGCACAACAGTCTTGACATTCTCGTAACTAGTTCCAAGTACTTCCCGCCAAAGGTTTTCATAACCATTATCTCATCAAACATCCTTCCACATATTATCCTCCAACCGTCTACATCGGGAAGTCCTAGCCCGGAGGCAACACACCGATATCCACAATTTACATCGCCTAGCACATCGATAGTGCTCTCAACATATGACAACCAATCCGGTTCTATGCAATGAGATTAAGCCATGTTAGATGCACTTTGGGTGCGTCGACTTGTACGACGCATTTTAGGCCCCACTTTAATTTTCTTTTTCCTCGAACTAGAAGACTCTTCTTTTGATAGTACGTACTCAAATCTGCTAAGCAATCTTGTCGTCAAAGAATAGTCTTCATCGTGTTTTCTCTTTGATGATGTCATACTTCCTCTTTTCAACATACTTCCGATTGAAGACCCCGGTGTCCTTCCCTTTGACTTTATTTTCGTAGGTGGCACAACTCCCAGTGTAGATGAAGGTCGACTAATCTCTCTGAGCTGTTGAATAATCCTGATGCGATCGTCCTCATCAGTGCAAGCATGAAACTTTTGCAACACTATTTCAATTTCATCGTGCACATTGTACCCTGACCGGTCCACATGATTCTTAGGTATCATACTCAACTTTTGCCAGTACACATGAATGTCCTCGAGAGGGATGGGTGACCCAGCAAATTTATGAAGGTTTAGCTCGTGTGCAAGGAATGTCATGTGTGGTACGTATCTCACAACCACAACGAGATGAGTCGTGTCTAACATCCTCTCCACGTTCCAATTCATCTCTAATTAACTTAAGCACCCGTTGAGAGACATAACAACGCAATCGATGATATAACTCATCAAAATATTCATGTTGGACCACATTCAAACTGAGCTCAAATGATGCCTTGATGTTGTTATGTTAGATCCTAAGGATACCATCAACCACACTCAACAAAGTCTCAAAATTTGCTTGCATGACTGTTGCCAAGATATAGCTTCAGAGTGGAATGCGCAGACTCAACCCTCTGTGTTGTTGTTTCCCTAAAGTGCATAATTCGATTTGTCCATGCTAGTACAAGTTTCTCCTTGTAGGTCTTTACCCATGTGTTATCCAAGTAATCAGTAAGACCCTTCACATTCCTGAACTCACAACGCATGTCATTCATCCTAAGTTCGAATAAGGCCTCTGCCTTAGCATACATCACACTCATCCACCTATCCATGAAAAGAGCGAAGCCTTCGTTATCCCCAAACATCTTCTTAGTCTTGGCTAATACTATTTTGTTGATGTGCCAGGAGCAAAGAAGGTGAGACGATGATGGGAATACTTCTTTGATGGTACTACAAGGCCTAAGTCCTGATCCGTAACAAACATGTCATGTTTAAGCCACCCATCCAATATGGATCTCAAGTTCTCAAGTGCCCAAACATAATTTGCATGACTCTCTGATGATATGAAAGCAAACCCAACGGAGAACGTCAAATGCGTTGAAGTGATGCCAACAATCTCCAACAAAGACATTCGATACCTATTTGTTTTGTAAGTGCAATCAATCAAAATTACCGATGAGAAACACCTTAGCAACTTGATTGAATCAGGATGTAACCAAAACAAATCAGTGACGATATTCGTATCGGGATGTTTTCTATGCCACGACATCCACTTATTCTTCTCCAATATGTGCAATAGTTGTTGCATTTGAGTCCTCCCACCCGTATCCTCAATTCAAAATTTTTTTTGTGCATTATATATTGTCCGTATTGTCGATATGTTTGTAACATCTCTTTGCTTCAATGCATTGAGGATGTCTCTTGGCTTCACATTACCCTTTGTCATCTGCACCACAACTTCCTGCTCCCCTTTATCCAATCTTTCAATAAATGAGTGGTCATCCAAGTTTTTCGCGGGGTCGTTATTGTGCCTCCCACATGTGATAGTGACATACCACAAAAAGTCAGCGTTTCCCTTGATGTTAATAAGGAAAGGGCATCCACATTTCTTTGTACTGATTTGAGTCCTCCCCATTTCCTCTTCTTATTCATTTCTTGGTTTCAAAGCGATTTTTGCCGCTTTACCCCTCCCAACACTTTGTGACATTCCCCTATATGTACCAGACCTCTCCCACGCAAATTTCACCCTTCCCCTGTGCTTAATCCCTTCGGCATCAAAGTGTTTCGTTACTAACACAAACTTGTTCTCCCGACCTATCATTTGAAGCCATGAAATTGTCGATTCTCCATATGGGAATGGCCTACAAGGTATAAACGCATCCCTGGAGTCTGGAAATAAAGTAGAAACTGACATTACCTGCAATATAAACATTATAATATTATTATCAACCAAAAAACCCAAAAACTCAAGTTTTCGATTGTACAGGTCCGAGACTATAAGTAAAGTTTCATTCATGTCCAATCGAGACCTACGAAATAGTCTCGCTCATTCCATACCGAGACTATGACTACGTTTCGTTCATATCATCACGTGAACTACGTACAAGTTTTCGTAGATGTTGACCGAGACATTTGTATAACTCTCGGTCCAGTGAGGCCGAATCAATCGCGCTTGTGAAAAACCATCTGAGAATTTGAGAAACTGCAAATAAAACACATTAAATTTCAACAATTACCTCTTGTTCTACCACCTCTTGCACCATTGCAGTACAATCTTCCATTTTATTGTGCAAACAAGTTCGGATTGGTCGAATTTACTAAACCCTACGTTGAGAAACCAAATCGTCAATTTCATAGTTTTTTATCCAAAAATAGTTTCTTCAAAGCTTCATATGGTTGTCAAACATTGTTACCACGCTGTCGGATGATGTTAAGACGCAAGAATCGATACACGCTCAACAAACACAATTGTGGCTTTAGGTTTCACTTGTGATCTAAGGTGGTGGGGTCCCCCAGTTTTGCTTTGAAAATGGTTTGTGGGGTTTGAGTGAGTATATATGAAGGGGCAAAATAGTCATTTACATTTTAGATGGGACAATGAGAAAAAACATGGGTGCCTTCATGAATTGGTAGGGTGCCCATTGCGACCTTCAACATATTTTTTGGTCCTTGAACTTTAAGTCTTTTATACTTTTGGTCCCTGAACTTTGATTAGTGTGCATTGGGTCTCTAAACTTTCATTGTTGTACATTTGGTCTCTGAACTTTTGAGTTTTTTATACTTTTGATCCTTGAAATTAAGTTTTTTATGCTTTTGGGAGAAATTAATTTTGTAGAGTTTTGTTGATCGATGTGAGTCATTTGATTCAATAATATAAGCCACTTTACTCTTCTTGACTAGTTACGCAACACTTATGTTACCCACATCGCCAAAATTTAACACTTTAAATGGTAGAATGACTAAATGTAAAACTTTGTGAAAGGTTTAAGGACCAAATATGTAGTAATAACAGTTCAGGGACCAAAAAAAAAAAAAAAAAAAAACTTAAGGACCAAATGATGGGTTTTGCCTAAAAGTAATTCCCCAAAGTGCGTTTCCACCATTGCCTTCCAATTGTTTGTAGTTTTGCTTGCAACAAATAAACTCAATAATGTTGTTAACATGCGTTCTTGGAATGAGTCATTATTTTTCTTATATTTTCATAGATTGAATTGACTTGCCTTTGAGAATTTCATATCATCTTAAGTTGACTCACGGAGTCAAGAACAATTGTTCCATTAGGGAGATAGAATTCTTTTTCGTAGGTTTAATTTATACATGTTTGAATCAATAGAGCTCGGCGTCTTGTCATAGAAATTCTACATGACTATGATGCTACACTTTGATTAACGTAGATGGTATAAAATATTATATTAACTGTTTCTAGATAACTTGTTTTTCGGACTTTGTACATGAGGTCAGAAAAGTTTTCTTCAAGGATTTGTGCTCATTATATTAATTCCATTCAACATCGTGTCCCTACAAGTGGCCACTCTATAAACGATCCTTACATGCCACATCAACTTCAATTACTTTATTAACTCGTAACAATGATTAGAAATCTCAGGTAGGTCTTGAAGTAACAATTATGTAGAAAGATACTATTGTTAAGAATAGAATCTGAATATAGGCTCCATGATTTGGTGAATAGAGGTTCAATTTTTTTTAGATCCCATAATTCCAGAGATAGGATAGAAATAATATTATAAAACACTTTTTCCTTTTTCTTGAGTAGAATTTTAAGAGGCCAAAGAAAAATCTGTTAAGTTTACTTTATCATATAACTGGTTGATGTGCAATGAGTAGGTTTCCTTTGGCATTATTCTGTCCTCTCTCAGATCACATTCCAATTCTAAACTATATTTCTTAATTGTCGTGAATATCATGACTCGGTTGTACGGATGTTCATCATTTACATTGAGTGTGCTATGTTCGTCGATTGAATTTGATAATAACCAATGATTTTGCATTAGATTGAACTTTCCTTGAGCTATATGTTACTTTCTTCTTGTGATAGTTGTCATAGAAACTTATTCATTAATATGTGGTTTGTGTTTGTCGTTTATTTACAAGTCATACAATTTCAAATCAATATACTAACTTTATTTTGTTAATTTCTTTACTCTGCATCAATTTTAAGCTCTTAAAGAAATTGAAGTGACAGGAACAGTTCTTCTGATCAACTACAAATCAAAGGTAAAACAAAGACATTATCCTTTCTTTCAATAGTTGATAACTCTTGATGACCATTCTATTGGAAATGTTTTTCTTATAGCTAACTTAATTTTGTTGATTGAGATTTCAATGGTAAAAATTAGAAATGTTAGATGTCACTCACATGATCCTAAAAGAGGCTCATGGTTATTTGCAATTGGGTTCAGTTTATGATCATGTTGATACTTGAGAGACTACTATCTTAGATACCACATTAGTGGCTTTGCTTTTAATTACTTCTTTGATGAGCAAAAGTGTGTATAGAAGGTATTTAGTCTTGGAAAATAATATTTAAGTTTGGTGGCGTAGGTTTTTTGTACTCTAATACCACATTTGAATATCGATTAAGTGGAGACAACTATGCATTCATGGCGAATTGGTAAGAGAGATTTCCTGAATGCAAGAAAATGGATTTTGGAATCAAATTTGTGATGTGTGTGCATAGGTTGGTGGTTACATTGTTGTCTATGAATAATTGACATTTGCAACGGTGAAGGGAACGAAATTGCGACAATGAGAGGGAGGACATATTATTCCAAGCTACCATCTAACTAAAGCACTTGCACTCATCACATTTCCTTGATGGCATTCCTCTCAACTAATTAGTTCAGCAAAAACTAGTAAGAGAAATTCATTCTTGGTTTCACCATATATGTAATTAATTCAGTTTAATTGTTCTTTGCACATGTCGTGACTTGTAACTTTAGGTTTTATGTTCTTTTGATTAAATTGCACAATAAAATCTTGAAGAATATGTTTAATTTTTAATAAAAAACTCATTTTTAACCAAAGATGATTGTCGTCGATGAATTATCTTTTTTATTAGAGTTGGACATTAACGTTGAAACTCAAAAATTTTGTTTAGGCTAACATTCAAAATTAAACACACGAACTATTTTACGTTGATGTTTGTCGTCCCTAACA
This sequence comes from Stephania yunnanensis, assembly GCA_039657365.1. Lineage (NCBI taxonomy): Eukaryota > Viridiplantae > Streptophyta > Magnoliopsida > Ranunculales > Menispermaceae > Stephania > Stephania yunnanensis. The sequence goes on from CM077583.1 coordinate 23,844,186, forward strand.
AATCATATATGGTGGGTTTAAGGACAAAAACACTTGGTCGATTCAAAGAAACAGGGCTCATTATTTTTTGATATGATGATATAGCTTTCAAGTAAGCAAACCATATCATTATGTATTGTGACTTTATTGTATTATAGAACTATTAGTTTAAAGATCACTTTTTTTTAATAATTTGGGGGAGCTCTCAACGTTGATGTTTCTTACAAGACTCAAATTTGAGTGATTAATAGGCACCAATAATCAATCTTTCAACCATCACTTGAAATTACTATTCTACCTTAATTAATTAAATGCATACTTGATTTTCTCAATCGTTACTTGAATTTATAATTTTACCATTGATTAAGTCTTTCAACTTTTACTTAAATTTGCTAATCTACCCTTAATTAATGGTATTCTCGCCATGAAATCCAAATAATTATAATTAATTGTCAAAAGATTTTGAATAAAAATGTAGTATACTTTTGGAATATGAAAATAGATGGTTGGATTAATTATATTCTTGCGAGTATATCATTTTTCAACAGTTACTTAAATTTAGAATTTTACCCTTAAATTAAGTCTTTCAATTTTCACTTAAGTTTACTAGTCTCAACTTAATTAAAGGCATTTTTGCTATTAAATCCACATAATTATATTTAGTTGTCGAAAAAGTCAAAATAAAAATGACGTAGTATATTTTTTGAAATATGAAATAGACTCTTAGATCAATTAAATTTTTGTAAGTGCAGCGAGCGAGTTCAAGCGTGCTAGCATGCTCTAGAAACTAGTATTATACTTGATAAACATGAATAATCAATCTTTCAACCATCACTTAAATTTACTATCTACCCTTTATTAAGGGCATAATCAATCTTTTAACCATCACTTAAATTTACTATCTTACCCTTAATTAAGGGTCTTCTTGCTATTAAATCCCAATAATTATAATTAATTGTCAAAACGGTCAAAATAAAAATGTAGTATACTTTTTAGAATATAAAAATAGATTATTAGATTAATTAATATATATATATATATATATATATATATATATCTTTCAACGGTCACTTGAATATACTATTTTACCTTTGATTAATTCTTTCAACATTCACTTAAATTTACTATTCTACTTTTAATTAAGAGTTTTCCTGCTATTAAATTCAAATAGTTGTAATTAGTTATCAAAAATGTCAGAATAAAAAAGTTGTATACTTTTTGGAATATAAACTAGATTGTTAGACTGGAACTAGTATATATAGTCAAAATTAACAACCTGTAATATACATAATATGATTAAGAATGACTATAGTAAGATTTCAAATGTATTACTTTTAAGATGTCGGTCTCTTTTATTCTCTGTCAATAGCAAAAATTAAATTGTTTAAAAATCAGATTAAACCAGTGTTGAATCCGAGAGACAAAGTTTGAGAATCCCATTGGTAAAAGCTCTAGAGACAAATGAATAGGGGTGGCATTTTATGCTATCGTGTCTAAACATGTCGTGTCATAAATGGGTCACGACCCATATAAGGGAAAACCTAAACTCAACCCTTTTATTAATTGTGTCAATCGTGTTCATGGATGAATGAGTCGTCTTAAATATGTTAGATCATCATGTCAACCATTTATTAAATACTTTACTTTAAAATTTTAATTTATTTAAACTCTTATAACTTGTTTACAACTTTTAAAATATATCTACATGAATAAATTTAAATGAACATAATGACTACAAAACATAATTAAATAGCTAATAAATATAATTAATGAGGCTGTTGTCTTGAGTTTTACTTCACTTTTTTTTCTTCTTAATTTAAGTCTTGAGTCTTAACAATAAAGAGAAAATTACTCATAAAAATAACATATAAGAAATCATAAAAATTTATGAATCAATTTTCTTAATAAATAATTTTTAATCAAATTTAAAATATAAATAATATATTAAAAATGAACTTAATATTTCTTCTAAAAATTAAGTTTAAATTGAAAAAATGATTATCATATTTTTTGTAAAAAGATGTGAGTTAATTGGAGAGGTACTAAAATTTTAAAATCTTTACTCTCTTTTTAAACTATTACATCAAGAACATATATCGTACTATTATTTTTAAATTAGTTAGGTGTTAGGAGGATAGTGCGGTGAACACACTAAAATTATTTTGGCCATTATAATAAATGGCTTAAATGGGTTGTAAACAAGCGTGTCAATCTGTGACATGACCCGTTTATTCCATGTCATAAACGAGATAAATGTGACCCGTCTCCTAATCTAAGGCACCGCCCGGCTTAATCCCGTAATTAAGCTATAATCCTATCTACGTAGGACTCAACTACGTATTACTCAGCCTTTATAACCTAAACGTCTCTTTTCACGTGTTCGGGATAAGTAATACACTAGTCCTACTAGTTTATAAAATTTAGAGTTAATTAAAACTTTTCATTAAATTAATTGTTTAGCAGAAGCCTTATTGGTTTTGCGAAAGCAATTAATAGATTATGCAGAAGCCATTTATAAAATTCTAAGTGTGGAAAACCAGGAAATGACATCGTATATATAAAGTCCTCAAATTTCAGTGAAATAGTAAAATAGTCTAAGTCAGGTCGGGAAACTAACGCTCAACCCAATATACAACAGAAATAGTATTTGAAAGATATATACAACATATACAATTAAAATACCAAAAGAAGACCCACAATCGATGCATTGACGCGCCACGGGGTAAGGGATAATCGTCGATCTTTTCTTTGCTTGGCTCTCTGGTAGATGTTGTGCACCCACCGTCATAAAAAGGACGGTGAGTACAAGAATAAAACAGTAATCCCCGATGACAAGTTTAATTTGCATTTCTAAATATTCAAATGGTATTTAAATGCATATAAATTGAAAAACTGGAAAACAAACCATATGCGAGTAAATAGCAGAGTTAAACAAGTGATACTGACACTAGGCTAAGTAGTGGTGATTTAGGTCCGGTTGGTAGTGAAACGTGTCACTCGACTCAATAATCATATAGCACAAGGGACTTTGACCCAAGTGTTACCAGAGACTCTAACCCCGGTGTGTAGACCACCTCAGGGACTCTAACCCCGAGTGTCATACTGTGTCAGGTAACATGTGCCGACATCCCTAGGGACTCTAACCCCGTGAGTCCCGCACACCTCAATCGAGTACGGGACTTAAATGCGAAAACTACTTTTTAAATTTCAAGAAATACTAAGTATGGATTGTCAAGGCATATGTACATCTACACACCTAAACAAATAAATAATACAAGTCCTCTTAAACATTTATAAGATATTCACTAGCCTAGTAGCATGTTATTTATCATTCGGTTCACATTTAAAACAACAAGAATAGATATAGCATGGGATAGAATCAATGAACCAAATCAAATGAATGGATATCATGCAAACTAGACTCATCAATTGAGCATAGATACAAAAAACACATGATATAAGAATACAAAGGAAAAATAGTCAAAAGGACTATGCAACGACGAAAATTAGTAGAAATGAAATGCCAAGTAAAGTTGTCATTGGGTATACTTATAACAACAAAGTAAAGTCCTAGCTTTACTGGTCCTTCGATACTCCAAATCTTGTATTCGCTCTCCCGTACCATTTTCTTAGGTTCCTCAGTTTGGTATCTCATTAGTTCAAATATAGTGGGTTTAAGCTCAATTTATTGGTGCTTATTGTGTATCCAAATTAGTTCAATAGACTTTAAATCAATCTTCTTAAATCAACCCCTAAAGACTAAACTAAGTTTCAATTTCAGTCATATATTTTAACACAGGTTTTAGGCATACAATGGTCAAAATATTGAAATAATCCATCAAAACAATTATTGTTGGTCTCTCTCTTAGCTTTCCAAAAAGGTTTAGTTTGCAAAATGTTGATTTAAAATGAAAGAGATATCTTGAATTTACTAAACATAGGTCTAATTAGAATTTAATCCGACCAGCGGATTTAGAAAATCTATTTCTCTTAATCTACAATTCCAAAAAATATGAGTTTTAGACGAAAGGCAGAAAACATATTCAAATACAACATACTAAAAGCTCAGCTCATTTGGATAAGTGGTTAGGGAGTTATGACCATAACAATGTTTGTTTGAAAATTTTCCTTTTTAATACCAGTACATATTTGTAGAGCAAGTTTGGACATAAAACCATTTCAATCGAAATACCTTCATTTAAGCAAAGTTATTCCCCTATAAATAAGGTTTCAAATTTCTCTAGTTCGGATCAATTTGGATTTAAATGTGTATATTATGACCAAATTACCCAAGTTGATTCCTAATACAACATGCAGAATTTTAGTTTTGGTGTTACAATTTCAAATATCCATATCTTTATGATTTCAAAACAAAATTAAGAACTTCAATATAGCTGGATTATCAGCTTGAAATGAGGAATCTAAATATATAAATTAATTGTAAATACTCAATCATCTACTATCTGAAATTAGCCTAAAACCAGAACTTGTTCTAACTTCAACTAAAAAGATGTTTACCTAGTTGATGTGGCACCCTAGCTTGAGAATTTCCCACCAACTCTCATGAATTCCTTCAACACCTTGATGACTCACTCCTCTCCAGCAACTCCTTTTTCTTCTCTAGGAAAAATAAATGAGTTATTTGGTATGCATGTTGTTTGATCACTAATATTATATATTAAGGTGATGTTCCTTCCTAGCCTTTAATCTTCATAGATTTATGTATCCCTAGGAATATCTAATGGTCTACATTTGTCATATATCCCACTAACTTCCACTAACTCAGCCTCAAGTGACACCATTTCATTACTCACCTAGTTCCTAGATGTGTCAATGTGTATCTCTAGACCAATCTTATGCTTTCCATTTTATTTACTCAACTCTAGCCCTTTACTTTTATTTACATTAACCAACTCAACCATAGGCTTACAATTAATTCCTTACTTCATATTAGTATTAAGTAAGACTTACCAAAATGCTAACTAACCGGTTCCCCAGCTTGCACGCTACTCGAGGTGCATCCCCATTCTCATCTCGACGCCTACAACTATACAAACCGACTTAGTAAGTCTACACAATACATAACACTAGGCATACATCAATAAAAAAATACAATATATTTTGGCCACGTGCCTCGATCGGTGCACGTATCATTGTGTAGGTCCCACGTCAAGGGTCGGTAATCCTGATTAAGGAAATAAAATGGGGGTTAGAGATTTGGGTCGTTACAAATATTCCCAACAAAATGGAAATCTCTTCCTCGAAATTAAGTTTAAGTTACGGTTCTACCTGACTCGAACAGGTACGGGAATCTATCTCGCATGTAGTCATCCCGCTCCCAAGTGAGTATCATGTCATCGTGGAACTGCCATTTGACGAGTATCTTCGAGAGGGACTTGCTCCTCAACTGCAGTACCTTCCGATTTAGGATCTGAATGGGTTGCTCCTCAAGAGATGTCCTCGTTTAGGTCGATCCGACTCAAGTCAACTGTCGGTCGCACGTATGCCTTCGACTTTGCTAGTCAAAGCATCGAAATGTGGAACACTGGATGGACCCCTAACATCAGTGGAGGCAGTTCAAGCTCATATGCCACTTTCCCGACCCGTTTCTTAATCATGAAAGGCCCGATGTACCTCGGTGCAAGCTTTCCTTTTACCCCAAATCTCTAGAGACCCTTCCGAGGGGAAACCTTTAAATAGACAAAAAACTCCCTCGGAATACGCGAGATCACCACGATACTTATCTGCGTATCTCTTATGTCTCTCACTGTACTCATCTAAGTCTCTCAGAGATCAATTTGACATTTTTCATGTGGTCGACAACAATCTCAGGCCCTACTATCTCCCGGTCCTCTAGCTCAGCCCAACTTGATGGTGAGCGACACGGTCTGCCTTACAAAGCCTCGAATGACACTATCTCAATGCTAGCCTGATAACTGTTGTTATAAGCAAACTCACACAGTTGTAGGTACTCCACCCAAGATCCGCCAAACTCCAACACGCAAACCAACAACAAGGACCTGAATTAATCTCTCAGTCTCCTCGTCGGTCCGAGGGAGGAAAAACATACTGAACTATAGGTGCGTATAGTACTACTCTTGCATACTCCACCACATCTTGGACGTATATGTAGCATCTCATTCTGATGTGATCGTCAATGGTACCTCATGCAGCCTAATAATCACTATCTCGAACAGTACTCTCATTTGATCGAACGTGTAATGCGATGCCACTGGCAGGAAATGAGCATACTCCGTTAATCTGTCAACTATCACCCAAATCAAGTCATGTCTCCTTGTGGTCATCTGCAATCCTCTGACAAAATCCATAGAGATGTCTTCCCACTTCCATCGAGGAATGGGAAGCCGCTGTAGTAATCCCCATGGTCTGCGATGCTTAGATGTCACTTGCAGATAGATACCACAGTTCTTGATGAATTTAGACACGTCCGCCTTCATCCCAAGCCACCGAAATGTCTCCTCATGTCATGGTACATCTTAATCCTGCATGGAGGTACGGTAAAGCTGGAACGATGCAACTCTTAAAGGATCTCATCTCTCGGCTCCGACATCCCCAGTATCCACAACCTGCCCTAGTATCTCAAACACTGATCTGTCTTATCTGCCCGATCTGTACACTTTGCACTCTGTGCTAACTAGCCGAATCTTGAGTACAACTGGCCGGTGCTCTGACCTTCTGACACTAGTTGTGTAGACACGGTCTGTAGTCTCATCTGTGCGCAAATCATCAACTGAGTATCGGTAGGAACCTCTATCTGACATGTCGTCGCCGCTGCATCGAGTAATATGTACTCATGCATCATGTGACATCTAACCACCTCAGCATCTCTAGTCGGTCTCCTACTCAGCGCATCTGCGACTAAGTTCATTTTTCCTGGGTGATACTCCAAGGAAACGTCGTAATCCTTCAAGAACTCCAACCATCTGCGCTATCTCATGTTTAGCTCTTTCTGTGTGAAAAGATATTTTAGACTCTTGTGATTAGTAAAGAGTGTGAATCTCTCTCCATACGGAAGGTGTCTTCAAGTCTTCACCGCAAATACAACTGTTGCCAACTCTAGATTGTGCGTGGGGTAGTTCTTCTCATGTATTTTTAACTATCCCGATACGTAAGCCATGACACCGCTTCCCTACACCAACACACAACTAGACCCGTATGAGAAGCATATGTGTACACTGAAATTCCCTATCCAGCCTCTGGCAGTGCTAACAGTGGTGCGGTAGTTAATGATCTCTTCAACTGAGTAAATGCAGCCTCGCGTTTCTCTGTCCACTCATAAGCAGCATCCTTCTGTGTCAGCCTCGTTATCGGTGAAGTGATTTTCGAGAAATCCTTCACGAATCTACAGTAGTTTCCTGCTAACCCAGAAAGCTCTTGATCTTTGGTACTGATGTCGGTGTCTGCCAATCCATGGTCGTCTGAATCTTGGTTGGATCTACTGCAATCCCTGCTACTTCAACAATGTGCCCCAAGAACTTGACCTTTGCAAGTCAGAATTCACACTTGTTGAGTTTAGCGAAAAGACGGTGTTCCCTCAATGTCTGAAACGTCTCTCTGAGGTGTTGCTCATGATCCTCACGTGTCCTCGAGTATATCAAGATTTCGATGAAGACTATCATGAAGTGGTCGAGATATGGTCTAAGTACCCGGTGCATCAAATCTATGAATACAGCGGAGGCGTTGGTCAGCCCGAATGGCATGACCGTGAACTGGTAATGTCTGTATCTGGTGTTGAATATTGTCTTGGACCTATCCTCATCCCTGATCCTAAGCTAATTATACCCGAAATCTCAGGTTTATATTGGAGAAAAATGGTGCTCCTCTGAACTGATTAAATAAATCGTCTATTCGTGGATGTGGGTACTTGTTTCTGACTATCACTCTGTTCAACTGCATGTAGTCGATGCATAGTCTTAGACTGCCATCCTTCTTCTTCACAAATAGAACTAGTACTCCCCATGGTGACATCGAAGGTGTGATGAATCTCTTCTCCGCCTAATCCTTAAGCCGAGTCCTCAACTTCTCTAACTCCCTCGAAGCTATATGGTACAGTGGTATCGCGATCGGTCTGGTACCCGATACTAGGTCAATGATGAAGTCTACCTCTCGTGGTGGCAACAATCTAGGTAAATCCTCTGAGAAAACATCTCAGAAGTCTTGAACAACCGGTATCTCCTTTAGTCTAGTTCCCTGACTCTCCACTACTGCGTACAATGCTACCTAGAGTCTCCATCTCTACACTAGATGCAAGGAAAACTCTCGTAGTGCTGAGTCTCGTGGTAGGGGGTGTTGTAGTAGTAGTTCTCATAACGGGGGTGGTCGAAACCAGTGCAGTCACATGCGACGACATTTAAGAGATGAAATTGGTGATACGTCGCTCCGAGCGGTCGTCTGGTCAAACATCCTCTAAAAATTGTCAACTGACAAAGTGGGAGGCCGACTGCCGCTAGCTCTAGTGTCTTCGGTCTCGCTCGAATATGCTATCGGTGTTTTCAAGTGGATAGCGAACGCGAATCAGCTACTACGTGGCATAACGCATATATATACATATAGAAACTAACAAATACATATAAGAAATCGCCATCTCACCTTCACTCAATTCCTAACAAAATAGTTCCTAGGAAAGGATCATCTGGTTTCCACTTCTAATGTTTATGAAACATTAAATAGTCTAAGTCCGATCGGGAAACTAACGTTAAACCCAATATACAACAGAAATAGTATTTGAAAGACATATATAACATATACAATCAAAATACCAAAAAAAAGACCTACAATCGATGCAGTGACGCGCCGCGAGGTCAGGGATAATCGTCGATCTTCTCTTTGCTCGGCCTGCTAGTAGACGGCTCTGCACCCACCGTCATAAAAAGGACGATGAGTACAAGAATAAAACAGTAATCCCCAATGACAAGTTTAATTTGCATTTCCAAATATTCAAATGGTATTTAAAAGCATATAAAATGGAAAACTAGAAAATAAACCATATGTGAGTAAATACCAGAGTTAAACAAGTGATATAAACACTAGGCTAAGTAGTGGTGATTTAGGTCCAATCGGTAGTGAAACGTGTCACTCCGACTTAATAATCATATAGCACATGGGACTCTAACCCAAGTGTTACCGGGGACTCTAACCCCGGTGTGTAAACCACCTCAGGGACTTTAACCACGAGCGTCATATAGTGTCAGGTAACATGTGCCGACATCCCCAAGGACTCAAACCTTGTGAGTCACCCACACCTCGATCGAGTACAAGACCTAAATGTGAAAACTACTTTTTAAATTTCAAGAAATACCAAATATGGATTGTCAAGGCATAGGCACATCTACACACCTAAACAAATAAGGAATACAAGTCCTCTTAAAAATTTATAAGATATTCACTAGCTTAATAGCATGCTATTTATCATTCAATTCACGTTTAAAACAACAAGAATAGACATAGCATGGGATAGAATCAATGAATCAAACCAAATGAATGGATATCATGCAAACTAGACTCATTAAGTGAGCATAGAAACAAAGGACGCATGATATAAGAATACAAAGGAAAAATAGTCAAAAGGACTATGCAAGGACGATAATTAATAGAAATGAAATGCCAAGTAAAGCCGCCATTGGGTATACTTATAACAACAAAGTAAAGTCATAGCTTTACTGGCCTCTCGATACTCCAAATTTTGTATTCGCTCTCTCGTACCCTTTTTCTAGGTTCCTGAGTTTGGTATCTCATTAGTTCAAATATTGTGGGTTTAAGCTCAATTTAGTGGTGTTTATTCTGTATTCAAATTAGTGCAATAGACTTTAAATCAATCTTCCCAAATCACCCCCTAAGGACTAAATTAAGTTTCAATCTCAGTCATATACTTTAACGCAAGTTTTAGGCATGAAATGGTCAAAATATCAAAATCATCCATTAATAAAATTATTGTTGGTCTCTCTCTTAGCTTTCCAGAAAGGTTTAGTTTACAAAACTTTGATTTAAAATGAAAGATATATCTTGAGTTTACTAAACATATGTCTAATTAGAATTTAATCCGACCAGCGGATTTAGAAAATCTATTTCTCCTCATTTATAGTTCCTAAAAATGTGATTTTTATTCAAAAGGCATAAAACATATCCAAATACAACATACTAAAAGATCAGCTCATTTGAATAAGTGGTTGGGGAGTTATTCCCTTAATAAATTTCGTTCCAAAACTTTCCTTTTTAATTCCAGCACCTATTTGTAGAGCAAGTTTGGACATAAAACCATTTCAATCAAAATATCTTCATTTAAGCAAAGTTATTCCCCTTTAAATAAGCTTTCAAATTTTGATGGTCTCGATCAATTTGGATTTAAAATGTGTATATTATAACCAAATTGCCTAGTTTGATTCCTAACACAACATGCAGAATTTTAGTTTTGGTGTTGCAACTTCAAAAATTCATATCTTTATGATTTCAAAACCAGATTAAGAACTTCAATATAGCTGGATTATCAGCTTGAAATGAGGAATCCAAATATATAAACTAATTACAAATACTCAATCATCTACTATCTGAAATTAACCTAAAACCAGAACTTGTTCTAATTTCAACTAAAAAGATGTTTACCTAGTTGATGTAGCACCCTAGCTTGAGAGTTTCTCACCAACTCTCATGGATTCCTTCAACACCTTGATGATTCGCTCCTCTCCACCAATTCCTTCTTCTTCTCCAGCAAAACTAAATGAGTGATTCGGTTTGCATGTTGTTTGATCACTAATATTATATATTAAGGTGATGTTCTTTCCTAGCCCTTAATCTTCATGGATTTATGTATCCCTAGGAATATCTAATGGTCTACATTTGTCATATGTCCCACTAACTTCCACTAACTCAGCCTCAAGTGACACCATTTCTTTAAGCATCTAGTTCCTAAATGTGCCAATGTGTATCTCTAGACCAATCTTATTTTTTCCATTCAATTTACTCAACTTTAGCCCTTTACTTTTATTTACATTAACCAACGCAACCATAGGCTTACAATTAATTCCTTATTTCATATTAGTATTAAGTAAGACTTACCAAAATGCTAACTACCTGGTTCCCTAACTTGCACGCTACTCGAGGTGCGTCCCCATTCTCATCTCGACGCCTACAACTATATAAACCGACTTAGTAAGTCTACACAATACATAACACTAGGCATATATCAATACAAAAATACAATATACCTCGGCCACGTTCCTCGGTCGGTTCACGTATCACTATGCATGACGTACGTTAAGGGTCAGTGATCCTGATTAAGGAATTAAAACGAGGGTTAGAGATTTGGACAGTGACAGTAAACGTGTCAACCAATTTCTGACCCAAACCTATATAAGGTCAACCATAACTCACTAATTTTGCGTGTTATCATTTCATGACTCATGTTTCCACCCCTACGAATGAAGGTGAAATGTGACAAACCCCACAAAAATGAGGTCGCAAGAAAGATCAATGAAATGAGAACTTGAGTATATATATATTAGGAGACATGTGTGATATATAGATCAAAAACCTAGAAGAATAAATGATGAAGATATTTTTAATAAGAAGTGGCTGAACAGACCCCATCGTTTGCTCAATAACGTATATACCTCATATTTTGAATTTGAATTTCAGTTGCTAAATGTACCTTACTATTTTTCTAGAATTCTTAAAATACCCTTGCTCACCCCATCACCCGCACCCTAACCTCTATTACCCTTCAATCCTTTTCATTTCTTAATTATTTTTTATCATTATAAGCACTTGTAATAGATCAAAAGTTTCTTAAGGATTTTTTTCGTCAAACAAGGTTAGATATGGTCTTGTTGCTGCCCTAGAAGTGAGGTAATGTCACTTGTAAGTCTTGGTCACAAAAGTCGAGACCTCTTTAGAGGTCTCGACCTGCTCCCATTAGCTTCCATTAAGACCTCTTGAAAGGTCTTAAATCTCAATCAACAACCGAGACCTCTTGAAAGGTCTCCGCTCCAACCGGTCTCAGTCGGCTCCACTGAGAATTCTCAAAGGTCTTGACCCTGCATAATCAAGACTTACGTGCAACAAGAATGAAAAAAAGATTTTCGAATATCCATAAAAAAAAATTTTGAAAATGAGTAAGAATTAGGTGATTTGTTGTAAACAGCCTACTCCTCTCGAATCCATCCACATTTCTCCACTAAAAGCATAGATAGTGCCAAAAAACAAAGCCTTAACTAACAATAAACACATAAAATGACTCCAAATACCACCAAACAACCTAGAAAAATTGAATTTTAAAAGGTGAGAACAACTTTACTGATGAAGACTAGATGTGATCTCGTCAAAATCACACCAGATTTCGGTTAGATTGGACAATGCAAATCAAGGGTGGGGGAGTTTAGTTTCGAGATTAGGTTTGGGAGGTGAGATACGGGTGAGAAAAAACCCTTATATATAAAGGTTAATTTGACCATTTCACAAAGGGGCAATACCTGAAAGAAAAAAAAATTTGGTTGGAGGTACGTTAAATAAAAACTAAATTTCCTTTAGTTGCTCCCTTTTGATATTGCTCTTTTATAGATTTGTATATACATATATACACTAGTTTCGGATATTTGCTACGCACGTTTGAGACCACTCGATGCGTTCGTGGGCATTTAATATAGAACATGAAAAAGAACGATAACTGAAGCCCACTCGAAAAGATGATATTCAGCAATTAAAATCTTTAATGTGCTACATGGATTGAACTTTTCCATTATGCTTGATTAAGTGCGTGCAATTGATTATGAGCTTTCTAAAGCATTTAAGAATATACATAATTAATCGAGAGATGGATAAAGTAACATCACACAGTAAGAGCTCTGTGATATAGGCATCGCATGACTTAAGCCATCAACCAACTATTGAAAAAGCTTCCTGCCTTTGCTTTCTAAAAACCTTCATTCTGATTCTTAATTAACACCAATTAATATATATATAATCGATCATGTGAACTAATTAATTAAATACTCATATAAGTAGTGCAGAGAAAAAATTAAATAAAATTATAAGTTGGATTTTACAGTTCTATCTAAAATTTGACCACCAAACATACTCAAACTAAGTAGGCAAACTAATTTAACTTAGATTTAGATGGAGAGAGAGAGAGTCAAAATCAGAAGCGAGAGAAGATAATCGAGAAGTGGAGGACAAAACTATAATTTAAAATGGGCGCCAATATGGAGAGATATTATAAACAATGTGAGACAGAGATAATGCGGTAGATGACAAGCCCTAATTCAATCTCAACATGATAAGAGGAAGTAAGAGGATTGTAAGAGAGGTCTAACTCATAAAAGAATTTCAAGACAACGATTGAAGGGGGAGAACTGTGAGGAAAATTGATATAGAGGTAGGGGAGTTAGAGTTGGAGAAGAAGTGTGAATTTGAAATGGATAGAAAATGGAATTAAAAAGGACAAAATAGTAAATTTTCTTACCATCAATTTGTTAGGTATTCATGCTTTTATATATTGTGTGTATATATAGTTAGTTGGGTTAAAATTCTAACTAGAGAGGTTAGTCAGTAATTGACATAGATGTGAGGCATGAAATCATTATAAATCGATTTTGTTCTTTTGTATCTTATACAAACTTATCTTAGTGTATAGTGTACTTTGAAAGAAGTATCACGTAAACAATTTGCTAATTTAATTCATGGTATACATACGTAGTTTACTAGTACAATGAGAGAATTTTTTTTATAACGGGCAGTATGAAAAGACATTGAAAGGCTTCAAAACTAAGCAACAACAACATACCCTCAGTCCAAAACTATTAATTGGGGTTACCTATATGGATCAAACTCTTTCATTGTGTTAAATCAAGTGCAATTGATGGTCCAAACCATTCAAATATCTTATAATTAATGTGTCCCAAGTTCACTTTGACTTGCTCCTACCTCTTTGAACTTCATCAATTACTATTAAGTCAAGCTTTCTAATTGGAACATTTGTCGGGCGCCTTTGCAGGTGACCAAACCACCACAACCACCCTTCCCTAACCTTTGTTTCAATTGGTGCTACTTCTACTTGTCTTTGAAATTCTATATTTTTTTGTTTTATCTTTAAGAGTATTTCTACATATTAAACTAAGCATCTTCATTTCTAGTACGTTCATTTTATATAGTTGTTGTTGCTTTACCGCCCAACATTCATTGGCTTCACAACTAAGCCAACTTTTTTTTTCTTTGAAATGAATGAGCTTATTCAATCTATTTTGTAGGTAAGCTAGCTTGGAATATGATAGCTAGATCGAAGTTTCAATTACACACATAGATATATATACGTATATTGTTAAACTAAGCTGGAAGCCAACTAGAACTTTTGGACTTGCTAGAGACTTAAGAATGGAAGACATAAACTAAGAACTACTAGAACAAGTAGAGAAAAAGAGACAAGAGAGAAAATAGTTAGAGTTCAGAAATGTAGAGATTTCCATTCCAACATTGGTGTGTTTCTACAATGAGGTTGACACCATTTATATAGGCATTTTGGTGATGATGATAAATTTACTTAGACAATGTGTACAAGTAACACATACACCACATGTCATATAATATATTATAAAGTAATTTGACGATAGATGAAAGAGTTGGTGTACATCGAAAATGGTTACAAGTAACATGACAGTACATGGACAAGTGAGGGTACCATTAGTGAGAAATACAAGTTACATGACTCTGCAATATGTTGGTGTGCATGCATGGTCACTATACTTCATAACACTCCCCCTTGAGTGACACTTGTTGAGAGAATATGCTTCATCAAAACCTCTACTAAAAAAACTCTGTGGGAAAAAATTTAATATAGGGAAAAGAGTACACTATTCTAGTCAATCTTGCTTTGCAGTATGATATTGTTGATTACCTCATGAAAAAAACTTGCTAGAAAAATCGAGTGGGATAAAATCATAGCTAAGTGAAAAAGAGTGTAACACATTGATACATTTTGAGATAATATATATACCTCGTTAAAACCTCTACTAGGAAAAACCTTATAGGATAACATTTAGTAAAAGAAAAAGAGTACATCATTCTCATAAATCTTTAGATGAGTACAATATTGTTAGGATTGCCTCATTAAAAACCTCGCTAGGAAAACCCAGGGGGTAGAACTATAACGAAGAGAAAAAGAATGTAATACACTAATCAATTTTGATAAGAAGTTTTTATATTGTTAGGATTGACTCATTACAACCTTGCAAGGAAACCCAGTGGGATAAAAGCTTAGCTAAGATAAAAAAGAGTGCAATGCACTAATCAATAACTCCTTTTAATTCTTTTTCTCATGATCACATGGGTGAGACATCTTATATTACATTATAACAAATTATTGCAAGTAAGTTAAAAATACAATATATGTTCTTTTACACCTTAAACATTTTGTTGGTTCTTGTGCATTTTGTTGTACAGGGACATCATTTTCTTTATGAACCTTTAATGCTGAAACATATAATTTTGTTACTATTTTATGTATAGTACTTGCATCAAGTAATTGAATCGTAACTTTTTGTAATGAATGATCTTTTGAAGTTCAAGTTCACATTAATTTATACATGGATCGTAATATAACAAATTTGATGAAATTTGATGTGTGTCAAGCAATTACACGTCATTCCTTTTAAATTGGCTTATATCTCCCTTAAATGTGGCTGAGAAAATTGTTTCATCAAAGTGAAAATTAGAAGAACTTGCTATAAATAAATTTCCTATTAGGGACCCAAGACATCTTTTAATATAATTAATAAATAGTTAAATCAATATAAGTCTCTTATTGATTTGACTTGATATAATCACCAGCTGATAAGAAAATGGGGTTCCATAAAGGATATTCATGTGAATTTACAATATTTTTGCATTATTGATGATTTTTGACGATGAAAAAATCATTCCACATTATCAATGTCATTATATCATTCGATTTACGAGGACATTTATTTTAATGTCCCATATATATTCCAGAAGTTAAAGCCGAGAATTTTATTTTCAAATTAAATCATAATGTTAAATATAAATTCTCTACTATTTTGAGAAATTTATTCTAAACAAGACATTAACAATATAATTGTTGTACCAGATATTGCCTAAACGTTAGCCATTGCTAAGTTTAAATTCAAGAAATATTCTTTTTTATATTATAATGTATATGCATGTTGCACAATATATAAGATGTAAATCCATTGCCTATATTTGGATAACGATTATAACAAATATCAACGTGCCAATTTTATCGAGCTATTTCCAATGTTAAAGTTCATAATTTTGCCTATGGTTTTGAAGGCATGGTAAAGGCCAAAAAAATATTCGGGTATATATATGACAATATTTTGGCAAAATAGCCTTTCATATGTGATGGAAAATATTACAATTATGAGCGCTCATTGTCATTAACTCTTTGCCCTATCTAGTGGTGTATCACTTTTATTCCAACTTTTGGTAGGATTATCAATATGGCATTTACTAATATTTTCACCCTTTCCACGTCCATAAATTTGTTATTATGACCATGGTTATTATATGCAGCATATGTTTCTTAATTTGAAACTTAACCAATTGGACTTGAGTGGTATTATATTGATAATTTCTCATTATTTTCTCAGCTACCATGAGATATAAAATCAATACATAATATCTATGGAATTGACGTTTGCGCTCAATATTTTATTGCAATAATAAATCGAGGCGGGCCATGTAGCTTTTTTATTGTCTCATCAGCCATATTTCTGCATAGCCGCAACATAGAGGTAATTTAAATTGCAGAATTATGATTAATATTCGACTAGTTAAATTTTGTAGCATGACCTAACCGCTCACATTGAGATTTTTGGAGTATCGCCAATTGTTGTATCCATGAGGTGAATAGATAATAGAAAGTGAATATATACACTTTTCAAATCTCTAAAGAGATATTGACGAAGAATTCAACTGTTACACGCATAGCCCAGCGTAGATGCTTTATATATAATTTTAGCAACTCGTTGCCTTGACAAATAATTTATCTATTCTTGTCAACAACATTAAGGCAACTAATTCAATCAAGTGTAGTATTTTCAAAAAAATAGAGAAGATATAAATAGTTTTCTCATTTTTATGTAAAATACATAATATACGATTAAATGAATGTTTATAAATTGATTATTTTATACACAAAATATACTATTTGTATGAGTTGGTGGGACAACCTCCGAGTTAGGTGGCAAGACAACGTCTACCTAGCAACCATACCTCTTCAAATGGGAGAACCCGTCTCCCTTTCAATATTTAGCTTTACCGAGGACAAGGCTCGTCCATTATCGACACAAACTTATAGTAATATTTGTATTATAAAAATCAAGAATATAACATAGCTAATTGTTTATAGTATAGAGAAAAAAAACTATTTATGTCACATTGACTTTTGATTTTTGATGTAGAAGATCATTTAAAACTAGGGGCGGGCAGTGATTTTCGAAAAATCGCCCAAATCGTGTAAACTGCATGGTTTGGTCTAGTTTTTAGAACTCGCGGTTTGGGGGCAGTTTAAAAAATTTAAAAACCGCAGAATCGCGGTTTGGTTGCGATTTCGCCAAATCGAGGGTATTTTAGTAAATACCCAACATTTATTTGTTCTAATCGATTTGTTTTTGTTGTAACTTTTGAGATGAACTTGAATTTCTAACTTTGATTGAGTTCTTTTTGGTGAATGATTGGTTATATATGTTTTGTTGTATCTTACGTTGAATTTTTGATGAATAATTGAACATTTAACATGTATGGACTTTATGGTATGTAATATGTATGATTGTTTTTTATTTCTTTTTATTTCTTTTTTCGAAATTGGGTCGCATGAAAACTGCAAAACCAAACCTATCAAACCGCGCGATTTGGCTGCAGTTTTGATTGTTCGCGGTTCGGTGATGGTTTGCAAATCGGCCAAACCGTGAACCCTTGGTTTGGTCGCGGTTTGATGGTTTTCACCACCAAACCGCGGTTTGCCCATCCCTATTTAAAACGCAACTACATAGCACACTTTCATAATTGCTGACGTTATAATGCCTATTTTTTGAATAAATTACTTGTGCATAAATGTGCATGTAACACAAAAAAGTTAACTATGATAACATCGAAATAAGTTGAACTTTTTTAAATTAACAAAAATTATACCTTCCTAGCTTTTTCTCATTAGTTAGCTTTCTTAAACTTCAAGATCACCTTTATGCAAGAGCAAGTTCGTGCTGATAACGTGTCGTAAACTAAGTTGGAAGCCAACTAGAACTTGTGGACTTGCTAGAGACTTAAGCATGGAAGGCATAAACTAAGAACTATTAGAACAAATAGAGAAATGGAGACAAGTAAGAAGAGAACTAGAGTTGAGAAATGTAGTGATTTTCATTCTAACATTGATATGTTTCTACAATGAGGTCGATACCTTTTATATAGGCCCTTTGGTGATGATGATAAATGTACTTAGACAATGTGTACAAGTAACACATATAACACGTCATGCAACACAATAAAAGTAATATGACAATACATAAAAGAGTTGGTGTACATTGAAAATGGTTACAAGTAACATGACAATAAATGGACAAGTGATGATACTATTAGTGAGAAATACAAGTTACACGACTACACAATATGTTGGTATGCATGCATGGTCATTCATACTTTACAACATAGCAAAGCAGATGATAGCAGCGATAGTGATAGTTAGTAGTGTAGGAGGGGGTAGCAAGAATAGTAGTAGCAATAGCAAAGCTGAAATGATAGTAGTAGTAGTAGTAGTAGTAGTAGTAGTAGTAGTAGTAGTAAGGTGAGGTCGAGGAGGAAGAAAATGAAGACCAGGTGGCATTAGGCAATTAATTTGAGTGTCTAGTGACTTATCGATGAGATATTCTTCAATGATAAGAAGGAGACATCGGCTGGTTTTGAGATATAGACAGGGTTCAGAAGTATCAAGTGGTTTGAAACGATTAGAGGCAGGAGATTTACCTTTTCTCATTATCTGTAGACAATGAACAGAAGAAGAAGAAGTGAGAAATTCTCTTGAAAGAAAATCAGGAAGAGTGTTAGAACTTCCTGGGATATGTTCAATATCAAAATCAAATATACTTAATATTGCCTGCCAGCGAGCAAATATTTGTTTTGAAACCAAATTTTTGACATCTTTAGTAAGAATGTCTTTTGCTGGTCGACAATCAACACGAATCAAAAACTTTTGGTTTAAAACGTCAGATTGGAATTTTTGAACACATAACACAATGGCCAAAATTTCCTTTTTGAAAGAAGCATAATTAAGTTGAGTCTTATTCCAGAGTTTGAGGTAAAGCAAACCAATTGTTCATTACCAGAAGGGGTCTTTTGAAGTAAAATACCACCATATCCGATATTCGAAGCATCGATTTGAATAATTTTAAAATAGTTTGGATGTGCCACATGAAGGCAGGGAAGAGCTTTGACCTTTTGTTTAATTAACTGAATGGCTTTGGTATGGTCTGGAGTCCAAATAAAGTTTGCATCCTTTTTAAGTAAGGCATGAAAAGGTTGTCGATCAATGGCAGCATTTTGATAAAAGTCAGATAAATAATTAAGACAAACAAGAAATCGTTGTAATTGATTTTTATCGATCAGGCGATCAGGAAATTTATCAGCAAAACTGATTACTCGATTCACAGGAGTAATTGTTTGGTTGGCAATTTTGAAACCTAAAAAGTTTACATCTGTTTGAAACAGAGTTATTTTCTTTTGAGACAAAACAAGGCCATTTTTTATAATCAAAGTTCAAAAGGTATGTAAATGTTTCCAATGTTGATCAATGGAAGAGGAGAAAACCAGAAGGTCATCAATATAAACCAATATAAAGGAATGATAAGGATTGAATATATCATTCATTATTTTCTGAAATTCAGAAGGAGCATTTTTTAACCCAAAAGGCATAACATTCCATTGATATTGACTAAAAGGAGTGTTAAACGCAGTTTTATATCTGTCAGCAGGATGAACTTGAATTTGCCAAAAGCCAGATTTAAGATCGAACTTAGAAAAGACAACTGCAGAGGTTGTGGCTTTAATAAGATCTGATTTGTTAGGAAAAGGATATCGAATTGTTTTGAGAACTTTATTTAGAGGTTTATAATTAATTACCAGTCTCGGAACTCCTCTTTCTAATTCAGGAGCGTTTTCCACATAAAATGCAGTACAACTCCATGGAGATTGAGAAGGAGTAATTAATTTTTTTCTTGAGGAGATCTTTAATTTCATTTTGACAAAGAGTTCGCAGGCGCGAATTCATTTGAGAAGGATTTGCCTTTGTAGGAATCTGAGATTCATTAAATTCAGAAATGTAAGGTAGTTTAACGAGATGATGTTTTCTTTCCCAAAAGGCAGAAGGAACATCAGAACAACATTGTTTCTAAAGATTATCTTGGAAGGATTGTAATTTAACTTTAAAAGAAGGAGATTGTAAAACTAGCTCAATTTTTTGAAGTAAAATTTCATGTTTTAAAAACAGAATGTGATTAGTTTTATACTCTATTTGATTGATAATATAATGAAGAAAAGATTCGTTAGGAGGGTCAAGAAAAGCAAAGTGTAATGAATTTCCTTGAAGCGTGGTAGAAATACCAATATTGGAAACATAAAACGGTTGTATTTTTTGTAAAAAGGGCGTTCTGAGTAACATATCATGTTTGAATCCTTTGATAACAATGAATGTTAAGGGAATGCAAATGTCTTGATGACAGATATGAGCCATAGGCGCTTTGTATTTTATGCGAGTTTGTTGCCCATTAGCAACAGAAATATGTTAATCCTCAGTGATACGTTCACATAAATGTAAAGGAAGTAAACCTTCACGAATACAATTCAGATCAGCACCAGAGTCAATCAAAGCATTACATTTTTTGGAAAATCCTTTCAAGGCAAATGTAATGGGCGTGAACCATCTTTGATACTCATAACGAGTGACGGAGTCAACAAAGACATTGTTAGGATCATAGGAATAACTTGCTACAGGATTTATGTTTTCTAACGAAGTTAATCGAGAGGATAGTTGTTTGATTTCAGCTTTCAATTGATTAATTTCTGTTTGAAGAGATGAAATGGATGCTTTTTGTGGTTTGTTACCAACAACATTCATTAGGCTGGTGAAGGTATACTTTGTATCATCAAAGTGTATTTGGTTTTGAAAATTTTTTTGTTTTTTCTGCACTGCAGATTCGCCATTGAAATCATCTTGTGATGCTGGAGAAGATGTTTCAACTGAAGGAGTGGAAGAAACTATTTTCGTAAAATATTTATATTTTAGGGAAGGATCAGCAATACTTTCACCAATAGAAAGTATTAGTTCTTCTTGAGCAGTTAAAAAATTAATTTCAGGCTCGGAAGAAGAAGAAGAAGATGAAGTGACATGGGGAAGGTTAGAAACACAACGACATCCATCTGAGGAAGAAGAGTCATTAAAACCTATATGCTGAATTTTATGTTTATACGTTTTTAAATGACACTTGTTAGCATAATGCCTAGTTTTGCCACAATTGTAGCAGACGGTGCGGTTTTTGAAAGAAGGTCCATTTTTTGATTCAGGTTTAACAAATTGTGATTTGAAAGCTGTTTGTGTTTCCTAAAACGCTTAGGACGTTTGTAATAGGAAGGAAATTTTTGTTTGAAAAAATTTTGTTTTGTATAGCGTTTAGGAGTGATATATCGAGTAATATCTAAATCATGGCCATAGTCATAACAGAAGTTAGCAAGGTCATGTTTTAGAGTACTCGTCTCCTTGCGGGGTTGACGATCTAATTTTAGATCATTACAAATAGAAAGAGCACATGTTTTTACTGCTTGGGCGACATCCCCATATGATAATTCTGCTAGAGTATTATCATAATGGTCTTTGATATATTCTTTGACTTTTGTTGCAAAGAATGGAGGTAAGCCGGCAATAAAACGTTCTTTCCAAAACGTAGTGTCATGTTGCTCTGTTAGGCAATAGAGGCGAGAAAAGAAAAAATCTTTATACCAACGATAATCATTTAGTGTTCTACACCGTAGATTTTGTAATTGATCACGGACCTTTTCATTGAGGCCTTCAAGAACACCTACAAATTGCCAAACAATATTGGCCATGAGGGAGTCAATGGCATCAATCTGGGGTCTCCCTTCCAGGGTTAAAACAGGTCGGTGATGAGCATCGGTTTTAATATGCGTATAAATGTCAGTACGGTCTGTAGTAACAGTTAGGCACCAATGCCACCAACCGTATAATTGGCCAGTAAAACCAGAAGTAATGGCTCGAGCAATGTCTTCATCAGCATGGTTTTGAATGGCGCTAGCGCGAGCATAAATATGCATTTTTAAAACGACTTCTAGGATTTGATATTCAGATAAGCCATCGATATTCCAATCATAGATTGTAGATCCATCATATTTTTGATTTCGTTTAACCTTTTCTTCCAGAATAAGGTCAGCAGGAGATGGTCTAGAATAAAATTGCTTTTGCAATGGATATCTTACCTTTGCAGGCTTATGTTTTCGCATAACGCGATGAATATCAATAGAAGAGTTGGAGTCAGTATCTGTAAGTTTCGAACTAACAGATTGCTCTTGCTCATCATTAGTTGGATGATCAGAAGAGTGAGAAAGAGTAGCTACCACAGGTGCTTTACCTTTCTCGTTAGAAGAGGTAGAAGGCTTAGGTGACGAAGATTGCTCACCTTTTGATATTTGCATTTGAGCTAATCTACTTGTCACGATATCTAAGAATTCTTCTGAATATTTTTTTTTGGGGCAAAAGAAGGGAGTGGTTGAGATTAAGATGGTGGAAAGTAAGTCTTTTTAATTTTTGACAAAGTGGGTTGAGATGATGAGGTATTTACTGTGGTACTTGCTGTTGCAGTCTTTCTAAGACTTGTTGTAGTAAGTGTAGAGAGATACATATTTGTATAATTATTTTGTTCGATGATGTGAGATAAATCTCTTTTAGAAATTGGACCTGTATCCTCAAAGGTAGATTTAAAATGAGAAGCTTTAATATCTTCTTTAATTTTGAATGGCGCCAAAGGCGGATGAGGCTGATTGAATGTTGCCCCTGTAATGCTTTCCCAGATAGCATTAATTTGAAATGAGACTTTGGGACATTTCAGCTCAAGCCAGTCAAAGAAATAGATATTAATCTGATTACTTTTAACATAGTTAAAGTATTTTTCGCTAAAAATCGCTTGTTGATCAAAAGGAACAAGTCTACAAAAAGAAGGTTTCAAAGGATGAGTTAAAAATTGTTGTTTTTGAGATTCATAATCCATGATAAATTCAGGAGGGGATATCTCTTTAAGAGACACAACATTAATGTGATAATCAGCAAAATCATTAATGCTAATATTATCATCATTAGTCTCAGATTTAGATTGATAAACAGGATAGGCGATACCAACAAGAGTAGAAAAATTGTCTTCAGAACCAGGAGAGGCTCGCTTCGTAGCAGTCGGAATATTGCGAGGAGGAAGAGAAGAGGTAGAAGTAGATGTAGATGCTCTAGGAGCAAATATAATATCAACTTTACCGTCTTCATGAGTAATAATTTGAGAAATTTCTTGAGACACTTGTCTCTGCTGAGCTTCTTCATGATTAGAATCAGTGATAGTCCACTGATGAGGGTTTGGAAGTTCCTTCCAGTCAAGTTGTTTTCGATCAATTATTTTATTTTTGGTATTTGTCAAAAAGACAGTGGAAGAACTTGTTTGAAGCTTTGTATAGGCTATCTTAGGAATAATTGTATGCATCAATTTGTAATAGAAACGATATACAATCGCAACATTAGAAATTGTGCTGGATAGGGAAAAACCCTTTGTGTGAATGCCAAGAACGGCAGCCTTATATGCAAGGTCATTATGTAAAGCGATAGTAAAGTTAGGGAAGCAATCAAAGTATAAGGGGCCATCAGCTAGGCTTCCTTCAACTATTCCTAACAAGGAATCAAGATAATTAAGATGTCTTTTATCTCTAACAGATATCATGGCAGCAGTATTTAGTCCTAGTGTAACTAAAGGTTTTACTGCGACTTGAATAAGGCCAAGATGTAGATATTTATGAGTCGCCTGGTGACGTTGAATTTTTTCAGGAGAAAGAAGATATATTTCTTGTCCATCTTGAGTAACAGAAATAGTGTCTTCTTCCAATTTGATTATAAAATCTTAAGTTTTTGAAAAATTTCCGTTTTCATACACAGATAAAGGATCAACATCAGGAATGGACCAATTACTAATTGATTGATCAATATTTGCATAGGTAAGTTCAGAAATATTTTTAAACTTATGTCTAGAAACTTGTTTAATAAGAGAGGGAGAAGAAGAAGACTCAGATGTAGACGAAGAGGAACCAGGTTCACATTTTACTGGAGTTGATTTAAATGAAAGAGCTTTTGAAAATGATTTACGAAGAGAACTCATGATAAAAACAAGGTTTCACTAGCTCGGTCAACGATTTAATGCTCGACTTATGTGTCGTCTGCGAGAATTACAACGCGACTAGGAAAGCGTTAGAAAACCAATAGTTTTAAATCATGAAGTTTCACGAAAGAAAATCTTCTGAGCCATTGATCATCCGAGCTCTGTAAGTATTTCTATTATCATTATCAGTTTACTTATTATTGTATTGCCTTGTTCTTGTTTTTTAGTAGTAGTAGTAGTAGTAGTAGTAGTAGTGGCAAAGCACGATGCTTGAGTATAGCGAACAACAACAGCAACAAAAGATAGTAGTAGTAGTTAGCGATAAAGAATGAAGATAAAGAACAACAACAAGCAATAGATAGATAGTAGTAGTAGTTAGTTAAAGAAGCAGCAAGAAGAGCAACAAGCAGTAGCAAGAGTTAGTAGGAAGCGACAAATTAGTAGGGAGCGATAGTAATAGCGATAGTAGTAGCCGTAGATAGTAGTAGTAGTAGTAGCGTGATAAGTAGTAGTAGCGAGTAGTAGTAGTAGTAGATGTAGAAGTAGTAGCGATAGTAGCGTAGTAGTAGTAGTAGTAGTAGTAGTAGTAGTAGTAGTAGTAGTAGTAGTAGTAGTAGTAGTAGTAGTAGTAGTAGTAGTAGTAGTAGTAGTAGTAGTAGTAGTAGTAGTAGTAGTAGTAGTAGCGAGATAATAGTAGTAGCAATGAGCAAGACAGAGCAACATGATAGGAGTAGTAGCGATAGCGATAGCTTGATAGTAGTAGTAGTTGTAGTTGTCAATTTGTTAGGTTAAGTCAGTACATTTGGGAACCCCAAGTATGTATTAGAGCACTCCATTGTAGACTTTGAAGTCCTAAACTACCCTTTTGTTTTATTATTATGGCCTGCGAAATAATAATTGATCTAAATTCTTATTTTCAGACTAAGACTTGTAGGCTATACCCATGTAGACATCGTCGTCATGTCTACGGCACACCTGATAAAGTATTAAATAACAATTTTTTTATGATGCATGAATATTTGTTTATCGACTATTTATCACATCACACTAGTTTAGGTCATCTGTTTTAGTCTAAGGTTAAGGTTATATTAAATCAAATGTGCCTAAGTTCATAAAATGCAAGAATGAATTGATCAAGCCTACGTTTGCTATAACAAATGGTAAACATTGATGCACCTAGTGATGATAAAAAAATTGAGTCACCATAGGACCATTTAATGGACCATTTAATGGACATCTAGGTGTGCATGGGAGTCCCTAATTTAGACCTTTAATGTTCCTCATGATGAACAAAATACATTAGATGAAGGGTTGAGATAAAAAATCCAAGAGACAACATAAGCCTACCCATTCATAGATTCATGCACATTCATGTTGTGTAGATTTTCAAGAGAAGGGGTTGAGAGATTTGGTGCTGAGAAATTCGGTGAAGAATGAGGGCTTAAAGATTCGAATCCTTAAAGGAAAACAAGTTTAGTTGATAAATTTCAAGGGCTAAGGCATTAGGTGTCATCTATACTCTCATTTTTACTAAGCAATTCATGAAAAAGCTTGGAATGTGTTCAGAAATTGGGGCTTTCATATCAAAAACAAAAATTCATAGTGGTTTTGGGTTTCTATTTCAATTTGAAACACTAGTTGATCTTTTCATCTATGAATTTTATGAAATTACTTCATTGATTTGGGTTTTCAACACTTATTTAATGAAAAATTCATGTTTTGGAATCATGGGTGTCATGCATGGCCTGGGCCAGTTGAGCTAAACTGGGCCTAGCAAATCCAGCCCTATTCAGGGGCCCACTCCTATTTATTATTAAGATTTAACAAAAATTGATTTTAATATAATATTAATTGAAATAAATTATTAAAAATGAGAAAAATAGATGAAGATTTATGGAAAAATCTAGAAAAATTCGAAAAATATAGGAAAATAGAAAAAAGTCTAAAATTGAATTTTGAAAATTTTAAGGGGGTTTAGCTACGGTGTGTGACTTGTAAAGCGTGTTGCCACTAAATATTGGACTAAAAATCTTTATTTTTAGTCTAACACTATAAACCCTTTAAACTTGACTCAAAATTAATTAAAATAATATTTTTGGACACCGGGGACTTACGAGACTACAGTTGGGTGTCAGGTGTACACTTCGAAGGAAAAATGGTACGTTTTGAAAGGTATTTGCAATTGTTTGAGGTAAGTAAACCCACGAGAAATGTAGCTAGTATTCCATAATAGCACTTTTTATATTTCAGTTTCACAGAGAGCAAAGTTGATGTTGTCCCATCTATTGTCAGTCCATTCTCATGTGTGTATACGTGTTCATTGACGGAGTCGGACATGACATGAAACTTAAATCTCGGGGCTCTCTACCATACGTTGTTAACCTATATTAGGGCCATGCGGTGATAGTTTCCAGCGAGACCCACAAGTTGAGCGATTAATGACAAAGACTTAATTCCCCGTCACGAGTTCCTCTTGGGAGATATTTGGACAAGGTTTCCGTTTATGGGTTCCTCCCTATTGGTCGTAACATGTTTGGCAAGGTATTCGTCATGGGTTCCTCTTGGTCGGCAAATTCAAAACCCGGATGTCAACCAGGGCTTCTGTCACGCTGCACATGTGTCCTTAACTTGACTTCTCTACGACTTATATTCATGCGATTTGCCTTAAATTGTTTCGTTTAATTATGCATGGATTGTACCTATTGTTGATATTCTTGAGTCCTAGCTAACTTTCTTTGAGATTTACTCACTAGAATTTGTTACGTTTTAGTAACAAATTGTAGGTCCTACGACGAGTCGGGGGCGAGGAGGTGTTAGGCGACTACCTCTAAGCTATAGAGCCCCTATTAGCTTTCGACATAGGTGTTTGTATATATTTAGTTACTACATTTTATGGTTTTAGGGAGGACTTGTGTACCTGATACGTATATATGGCAACTTCTTATACTTTTGTCACACTTTATGGAATACATACTATTTTATTCCGGGTTTTGCAAGCTCCAAGGTTATGATAAATGCAAATTTATTTTATATCTTTTTACATGTATTTTACACTTTTGCTTAATAAACTAACTAAAAATGAATTCATAACTTATTAACTTGATAAATCTCTTATAAATGACTAAAACCCCATAGAAAAAGGCAAAGTTAAAGTGAATAAGACACATATCAACGTTAAGGTCGCGTGTCGTCAAGGAAATTGTGCGGTGACATGGAATGCTTAATGACATGTCCGACGATGTAGCAATGTCTGATTTGCCTTGAGGCTTAGGGCCACCATAGTTGGTATCAGAGCCTAGGTTCAAGGAAACCTAGGGAAGAGTTTAAGGAACTTGAATAACACTTAATGAACAAACTTAGATGTGGAAAGCCAATGATTCAGATTTAGGACTTTAATTGAGAAGTGATGTGAACAGGTAGTGTTAGAGTTTATACATTATAAATTTCAACTGTAATAGTATGTAGATGTATACGAGGCTTATCCAAACACATCTCCGCCATTCTAGATACGACATGGATAGGCGCACGATTCCATTTGCCATTGATGGTGGTCAGATGAGCGATCCAACTTGGACCGCCGCGATGGAGCTGAGTATTTCGAACAGGTACGCAGCATAAGATCTACCGTTTACGTAGTCGACAGAGCTTATTTGCGGGCAGTTAATGGGGATAGTGAGTCTCGCATCTACCCATACACCTATCACTATAGAGACGATTGTCGCTGAGACAACCCCTACTTCTAAACAGGGCACCGCCCGGCCTAATCCCGTACGCAAGCCTTAATCCACATGATCTAAAACTTAAGTACGTATTAGTCAGCCTTTCGTCCTTATATTTCTCCGCATCCACGTATTGGTTCCAGGTCGACCCGACTCGGTTTCTTCTTCTTCCTCACGAAGAAACAAAGCATCGACTCTATTTTCGAGATTTTTTTTTAATTTCTTCTTCGATGGGGTCGGGCTTCCATCCCCAACCCCAGGTGGAGTTCGCATGCAGGGGAAATTACTCCCTGCCTTCCTCGAGCTCGGACAAACAGCCATGGAGGTTCGTCCGAGTTCGCCACTCGAATACCAACAATAATCGACACAACAACAACAACAAGGGAAATTCAATAACCTTGCTCGAGCTCGGTCTCTCTCCTCCTCCTCTCTCCTTCCCGCTTTTTTTTTTTTCTTCTTTCTCTCCTTCATCTCGGTTTTTCTTTCTCTTTGGTTCATTTTTTTTGTAAAGTGTGGATAAAATCCCATATTATCCATATATATATATATATTATATTTGTTTTGTTGATTGAGTAGTGTAGTGTACATGTATACACTACTAAGTCATTTACGGGTATGCAGATACCGAGACGAGCGGGGGACGCACCTCGAGTCGCGTATCGATGTGGGACCGAGGTAGTGAAATATGGGGTATGTTTAATGTATTTGAGTTAATAAAAATGATGATGAAAAAAATGACTGGCTAGCATTAATCTTATATATAGATATATATATATATATATATGGATAATATGGGGTTTTATCCACACTTCACAAAAAAAAAATGAACCAGAGAGAAAGAAAAACCGAGAGGAAGGTGAGATAGAAGAAAAAAAAAAGTGGGAAGGAGAGAAAAAGGGAGAGGGGATGAGGAAAGAGACTTAGTTTGAGCAAGGTGAGTGAATTTCCCATGTTGTTATGTCATTTGTTGATGTTGTTGTGTCAGTTGTTGTTGGTGTTCGAGTGGTGAACTCGGACGAACTGCCATGGAAGTTCGTCCGAGCTCGAGGAAGGCAGAGGAGTAGTCTTCCCTGCATGCGAACTCCACCTGTGGTTGGGGATAGAAGCCCAACCCCAGCGAAGAAGAAATTAAAAAAAAATCAAAAACAGAGCCGATGCTTGTTTCTTCGCGAGGAAGAAGAAGAAATCCGGTCAGGTCGACTAGGACCCACTACAATAAAAATATATATTTAATTAGTTAAATTAATTAAACTGATTTTTAATAAATAAATCCTAGAAAATAGAGAAAAATATGGAAAAAAATTCAGGAAAATTTCAGAAAAATAGGGAAAAATATATTTGTGACCCAAATCAATAGAAATTCGAGATTTCCATAAAACATGAAGAATTCAGAAGTAGTTCAAGATGTTATACGGGGGGTTTACCTCGAAAAACACGAAATGGGTCAAATGGCCGAAAATAAATATAAAAGGTTTTTCAAAATTTGTCTCGACTTCGATTTGGCCTAAGTGAGACATTATTGAATGTTAGGGAACTACGGGGGAACTCAGGCGTTTGGGCGCGCACTGCAATTTGTCGAGCGATCGGATAGACTAGGACAAACGTGTGACTTGTAAGTACAACTGTGAGAATTTTATATTACATTTCATTCACCCTTATAGATTTATTGGTCTATTTGTAGACATTACTACTTGTCATCTCACATCATGATGTTTTTCTATCTATTCATGGATGAATATTGTTACATGATGCCTTGTGAATTATTTCATTGCCTCTAATTCCTACACTCGATGTCGTTCCTGAATACAATTGATGAAAAGCATGCCAATGGACTACTACGAATTTAAATAGACTTGTATTCGATTTCTTTTGGGCTTTGTACCCTAACTCGTCTTGGTAACCTAGAATTCTGGAATTATTTGTCTTTGAAATTAAAGTTGGGATTATCTAGTGACCATTGCACAAGAGATGCGCGGTTCACGGGGACATGGATCTACTGGGGTTCTGGCACTCACCACTACACTTGCATTTCACGCTAGTTATGGGGCTCGGGGTGGTAGGCAAGCATGAGATTGATGTTCTAACGCGTAGAGCGCAGCTCGCTATTTATGTGAGATATGTTGAGCACAACTCCATATCGTAGTAGGAAAAGGTAGGTGATAGGTCTCACCGCCGACCGGACGTAGCATCTCGACTTAGCCTGTGTCTATCTCTATATCTTTAACTGTGGCATTTACTTGCATTACTTGTTTCAGTAATTTATTTCGCTCATTTATGTTTTTCGGGCCATGATAGGCTCCCTAGTTGTTCATAATACAACAGTCACTATAGTTAAGGCAAAGATACCAGTTGGGATAGTTCGGCCGACTACGGTTATCGAGATTGCTCTGGAGAGCACCACACCAGCAGTGATACCAACGGTGACACAGGCAGTGACCTCAACTTAAGAGGGCATATTTAAGACATCCTTATTAATAAAGGCGAAGTTGATTAAGGAGTTCGTTAAATTCTAACCTGGCTATTTTTATAGAGGCAGAAATCTAGAGGCAACAAGGAAGTGGGTCATTGCATACGAGAGACTCCACAGACTTCTCATGATCTATGGAGCATACATGCCCACTCCCTTATACCATATGTGACAACCCCACTCCCCGAGGCTACCCTAAGGTGTCGTCTGGCATCTGTTCCTCACCCGGTGGCCCAACTATGCATGTTCGATACCTGCTCGTTTATCTAATGTCTCGATCTTCATGTCCACTTGTGCGTTATTAGTTTAATTAATCTGTTATTCCTTTTTTTCTTAAGTCTTTCCTTAAGTTCAACTGTTTGTAGATTATTCAAGTCCTAGTCATGCTAGTGGTTTGTATTTTATAGATTTGCAAGTAGATAAACAGTATTTTATAGTGGAAGTCTTAAATTAAACATAGACATGCATTTTAATTAACTCTTAGGTTATATAGACCATCAGTCCTATTATGGAAAACCTGGAATATAGTACACTATATATAAGGCGAGAAAGGTAAATATATACAAGTACATGTGTTTCATCAGTCTCCCATAACCCAAAATATCATAATATATTCCCCAAAATACACACATAAGAGTAGTGTGCCAAATAGTGGGCGAGCTCAGAGATAGTAGCCAAGAATCTCCTCACCCTTACTCGTTGAAGGATCTGCACTCAGCCATCATAACAAAACGGTTGATGATTCCAGTAAATAAAATCCCAAAGAAATTGAATAAACATTTATATGATAAAATAAAGGAAATCCAATAAATATTGTTAAATAAATATACGGAATGTAAATATGCAACTGTAAATGGCTCATCCTATGCATAAATAATTATAAAGCGCAAAATTGTAACCCTATTCTAGGCAGACTATACCATACTTCGAATACCCTCCCAGGATCCCTCTAATATCCGCACCCAATTATCCCATCACCTAGTCCTCTCGGTGGTCGGCGTAGGCCTACGATGCACTGACACATGTACCGATAAAGTAGCTCGAGTCATTATCCACCAAAAACTCCTAATATACATGCTATGATCTAGCATGCCATAGACACACAACAGAATACCCGGTGGGAGTAAACTCAACCAATTGTCCAAACAGTGAAGTAGATATACATAATTGAAGAGAACAAAGAATAGAATAAAGAATACACTGAACAAGTTTGAATAAAATAGTAATGAAAGTAATAAATACTCAAGTGAAGTTCCTGTCGGTATTACAAACATCAAAATGCTCTCCGACTTCCCCCCGACTCTCGAATCCGACCCGACTAGCTCCTCGATACCCAAGCTATGGTTTTCTAAGTCCCTGAAGTCCAATTTTATAAGTTTAGCATGATTCCAGGTTTATTAGTGTTTTATTAAGTCAAAGAAAATCCCAAAATAAGTCTTTATATTCAATTTTCATTTGTCATCAACGCACTGATCAATTTACCTAGCGCATTGCATGCTAGGTGAAGTTAGCGACCTATGGGATCTGTCTAGCGCGCTAGTTTTCTTCATTTTGAGAAGAAAAAAATAGTTGAAGGCCTAGACAATTTAGCGTGCTAACTACGTTCTATGACAGAATTCTCAACTCGAGAATTCTATCACCAATTCCCTAATTAGTTAACTAAACCCAACTAAACCACTTTCCACATAATATAACCTCCAAAACATCATTTAAAACATTAAAACAACTACAATTAGATCAAAATTATCCCATCCCATACATACACTAGTTTTCCCAAATTCATCAAAACCCCAATTCATGCAAACTATTTGTAAATTTTCAAAGAAAATGGTCATTATACATATAATTCATCAATTTTTCAACAAAAACCAGGGATCCAACCCTCAATTTTGATTTTACACCAAACACTTAAATTTTACCAATATATAAGGGATTGAGGAGATGATTACCTTAGTTTAATCCTCAAAATTGACATCTAAAGTATTGAATTTCAGCTCTAAATCTCCTTTCTTTCTCTATGAATTCCAGATTTAAAGTATGTTTTATTGCATATGTTGATCAATCCAATAATACGTATCATAGTTAGATTAGATCCTAGCCATTGATCTCTATGTATTTACGTATCCTGAGATTCATCTCACAGTCCACGCCTTGACACATTTCCCACTTACTATCTCCGAATGACACCAATTGCTACTCACGTGATTCTTAAATGTGCCAATACATATCTCTAGGACAATCTCACGATTTCCAATTAATTAAGCAAATTATAGGCCTTTATTTATTAAATCAAATTACCTTAGTTTAGGCCCATTATAATACATATGGCTAGTATTTTTATTCACCGAAATTGACAAATTCTTGATTCTACTAACCTTCGACTACCCGGCACCTAGGGGTGGGCAGCGATTTCCGAAAAAACAGCCCAAGCAGCATGGTTTGGTCTGGTTTTTAGAACTCACAGCTTGGGGGTAGTTTAGTAAATACCCAACTTTTATTTATTCTAATCTATTTGTTTTTGTTGTAACTTTTGAGATGAACTTGGATTTCTAACTTTGATTGAGTTCTTTTTGGTCAATGATTGGTTATATATGTTTTGTTGTATCTTATGTTGAATTTTTGATGAACAATTGAACATTAAACATGTATGGACTTTATGATATGTAATATGTATGATTGTTTTTTTTTTTTTTTTTGAAAATTGGTCGCTTGAAAATCGCGAAACCAAACCGACCAAACCGCGCAAACTGCTGGGCGGTTTGGGTGCGGTTTTGATGGTTCGCGATTTGGTGGTGGTTTGCAAATTGGCCAAACTGCGAACCCTCGATTTGATCGCGGTTTAATGGTTTTTACCACCAAACCGTGGTTTGCCCACCCCTACCGGCACCTAATGCCCCATGTCTTAGTAAGCATTTTGAGGTACGCCATAGCCTATAGTTCTAATATAATCAACTTAGCCTATGATCACATTACTCATTTTAATTGATCAATTAGTCATCCTTACATGAATAAGTTGAGTTTCCTAGTGTACTTGTAGTTCACCTACTCAATACCTGCGTCAGCACTCCTTACAAAGTGAATACCCGTCACACTAACTCGTTCGATAGCAACATACACACATGTGATGTTAAAATAATATAATGTTTAAATAGCTCGCCTAAGCAACCATCATCCTCAAATAACATATTTTCGCGATTCTTGTGTCTGAGTCAACCGAGTTGTCTACGTAACGCTCGAAATACAACCGTTAATCCCAAAGTTTAACATTAATCCTAGTTTAATTAATTTGGGTTGTTACACATCATAATAATAAACATAACAATAAAGAAATAATTGAAGGACATTAATGAAAAATACCTTTCTTAAATAAATCTTGAATCTCCAAAAGTAATGAACTCAAACTTAATTGAAAAGATTTTTAAAACTAATATAGGGCTAGAGAGAGTCTCCAGAGATCAGAGAGATAGTAATTTCAAAGCCTACAGTCCTATTTATGTTTTTCCTAAGTATACATATCATAGATAAACTCAAATTCTTTGTTCTTATCTAAAAAACTCATAAGTGACCTTAGCGATTCCTCAAAGAGTCCAATTTTTCACAAATTGTAGAGAAAATCACTAGATTTGGCTCTCTATGCTTCACCGCTTCATCCAGCGATTTCTACTGTATTTCCTAATTCGTTGATGATTGGATGGCTCTTCTCTGTTGCCAATTTTTTCAACAATTCCTTTGTAATTTTATATCGCTGGCAAATCATTGGCTTTGTTTTCCAATTGATTGTTTTGCCATTCTTCCTTTTTTTCTTCCATTTCTTCATTTTTTCTAAGTAAATCTTGAAATTATAAAAACAAGAGAATACCTAGCATAATATCATCATTTATATTTAAAATCAACCTAAATTACACTATAAAATATTTTTAATTATTGACTTATTAAATACCCACAAACTCAACACTTTATTGTCCTAAGCAAAGGAATACTCTCAATCATATTCTTTTTTCATTATTTGTATCATGATTTCAATCTAATTCATCTTAACTTTAAATAATAGAAGTTGTTAAATAGAAGTGGTCTTTAAATAAAAACATATCACCCACAAGTAAATATAAGTTATGATAGAATAGAATGATTCAGACAAAATGAACCATCCCTGAATGATAACTCAACCACCCAATGCAACACCCCTTAAAGTAAATTACTAATGCAGTACGTAATATAAGTTTTCTCAATCTCCACTGACAAGCACCAAGCTTACGATGACTAGTATAGAATCTCAAATTACAAAAACCATTAGATTAATCTTAATTTTAGAAAATACTTCATAAATAGTACCACAATCAAAATCAATTAGAGTTTTGCCAAAATACCAATGAATATATGATTTAAGACGTGTTAGATTAAAAAAAAATCACTCAACCCAAGTTTCAGGCACTCAAGCTAAATCTTTTTTTAGAAGAGTTTAAGAACATCCACTTTTTCCTCTTTTGCATCAATGACTTTCTGAGTCCTTGCTCTATTTTTTGTGGACATTCTTACATTTTTTCCACTATAGATTCCCTGTTCCATTTCTTATGGAATCTATAGGACTCTCTATATATTTGTAATCTTTTATTAGCACTTCTCAGTGTCCACTAAAGTTGAAGAAAGTATTCTTTCTAAGTTATAAAAATTCATCGGTTTCTAACCCAATTCTTCTTTCAATTGTGGCATAATAATTTTCTATATATATATATATATATATTATAAAAATGCTTAAGCAATAACCTTTGTATCAGATGAGCAATACATTGAATCATTCATTCATTCATTTCATACAAAAGAAAATAAACTACACATGGTGGTTTCTTGAAGTAAATTCATCGTTATCTTCATTATCTTCATCCATTCTTGCATAAGCTTATGAAACATAACTATCAGCTGGATAGTGAGTCCTAATTGGAAATTACAACCGCAAGGATGGAATGTCAACGCTTCTCCTCGAATCTTGCAAATGAATGTCATGCCTTCTCTTAGACATAGAATGATAATGTTGGAAAGTCCTCTCGTTTATTGCTATCATTTCTTTATTTCGGTGAATTTTCATATCGCTATACCTAAGTGAAGAAAATATGGTCCGAAAAAATCCTCCCATCTTAGGCTGCGATGACAATGGTGCCGAACTTGTATCAACACTTGGTACATTCACTCGAGCCATCAACCTTGACACTTTCCCTGCGTCTTTTTTGTTCTCCCTCTATTTTTTGTGTTGTTTCGCTTTCTTGCTTCTCTCGCATTTATTTCATAAAATGATTCTCTTTCATCCTACGAGTCATTTTATCCTCCACTTTTTTTATTCTTTGTACTCCTACATCATTTGTTATTTTCTCGGGCAATACATCAAACTCAGTATCGAAACCGGCCCCTGTTCCTACATAATTGAGAGATTAAAATTAGAAGTTATAATCCTTCATTCTTCATAGTCTTCGTTGCAAACTTCATAGAATCGTGTATAATCTTTTCAACATCGATATAACCCTTCTTCATTATTATATGGTAAAGTAATGCAGCTATATGGTTCTTTACTTCAAAGTGTTGCTTGGTCGGATGAAACACGCATCCATAATATAATTCCAACTCTTTGTAATTTTTCTAAGGTATATGCTTTCGATAAGATTTAGGTGTCCTTCACTATTTAAAGCAAATCCCTTTCCCGTAGGTATCTCCATTGTGTCCTTCCTATAATATAATATTCCTCTATTTGTTTCGTGGTAAACTAAAATATATATTCAATCACACAGGCGAAATATCAATTTTCTCTGCTTTCACTACTAATTTATCCCATTCTTTACTGACATGCCCATTTGCATAAAATTATCTCACATTTTTTGAAAACCCTTTTTCTCCTCTACCCACATAATCTTTCAAAAGTTGCTCCCATCCTCGATCTCTGATGATGCTCAGAATCTTATCCTTATACTTGCACACATTTTGAATATTGAACAATCTCTCATGAATTATAACCCTATTCTTATCACTATAGTACCCGATTTGAGCTATAGGTCTCACAAATAATGATAGGTCGTAAGGCACTAAATGACTAGAGTCTAGATTCTCAAATTATTCTTCCTTATCAGATGACAATTGGAGTTGTTCTCTAAGCTCAACCCTTCTAGGTCTAAGTTCTCTAATACTAACCCTGATAGGTATAATATTAATTAGGTAGAAACCCCCAAACTCATTTGAAAACCTATATTCAAATTGAGAATTTGTATCCGAACCCATATTTTAAAAACAATTTTGCATTAAAAAATTTGTCAACCACATTCGTCAAAAATATCATCAAAAATTAATTTTCCAAAACATCAAAATTAAAAGAAAGCTAGAGTATTGGTTTATTACCTTCTTGAGAGTGAATCCCTCAAGTAATATTCTCTATTAGCTCTTTAGACTCCCTCTCTAAACTTCAATTCAAAAAACACCCACCTAAGCTCTAACTTTGTTGTATGAACTTGATTTAAAGATTTTTAGGGTTTAATCACTCCTAAACAAGGTGGGATACACTTAAATAAGCTATAATTCAAGCTTTGAAGGTTTGAATCTGGACAAAAACTGATTGAAAATTGAATGGGTGCAAGGGTTTTAGGTGTGAAAGGGTTTATGGTTTGGCAATTTATGGTTTCATTTTTTAAAAACACGAATTTGTGCTCGCCGAATTGGGTTTTAAGTGGATTCGCTGACTATTCGTTAGTAAAATCGCTAAAAATTGGTCTCGGTAGTCCACCGACTAGGTCTGTGATTCCTAGTGTAAAACATAATCTTCGACAAATTGCTGACCTAATTTTACTCTAAGAAATTTTGTAAAATTCTGCCAATTTACCCAACGATTCCCAGTGTTATTTGGTATTGCTGGAAATTGCTGACCAATTTTTTCTAATATATCAAATATTTTACTAACTTTTCACACATATTCATCATATTTAAGGTAGAATTTATCAATAATCAATAAGAAATATTCAAAAAAGAAATTTTGATTCGTTACTACGATACATTATACTACTAACTAACTACTTTTATTACTTAAAATAATTAAAGACAAATATAGTTCAACCAAAAAACAACTTGATCATTCCCCTATCTAATGGAAATATCCCAAAAGAAAGTTAAAAGGAGAGAAAATAAATATTCTATCTATCATAAATCTATTAATTCAGAAAGACATTGGCTCGATCAGCGCCCCTTATATGAAATTATTCCAGAATTATATGACACTACAAATAAGCTCTATATCGAGAACAGCCTTAGCGTTCTGAAGGAAAGTTCGCCCCATCAATATCACATCATCATTTTCAATGTGTAGCACTACAAAGAAGTTGGTGAGATATTTGAACTGCCCCACTTGCACTAGCACATTCATCGATGTTCCTAGTGGGAAGATCCTATCACCATTTGCTTTATTGACATCAAAAGGTAGTATAAAATCAATTTTCAACTTGGCCTTTCTGCACCATTGTTCAGGTATTATATTCATATCGGCTCTTTTGTTGAGTAGAACACCAGGAAAATTGACTTCATTAATCAGCACATGGATGAAGAGTTTCCCTGGATCATCTTTGTAAATTTCAATCAGATGTCTTAGATCTTGAAGCTTTAGTTGCTCATCAATAAATTCTTCTTCAGTCGGTTGCTTGCATGCTTGTTGTACTTCAAGTTGTAGCTCTTTAGGTTGCTGCTTATTTTATTTCTTCTTCTTATTGTGCAGCTTTTTGTACATCCAGAGTGTAATTGTTTCTTCTTTCACGGTTTCACTTACATTGATGTAAACATTGAACTTCTTTTCATTACCTTGTGGAATTTGTTTCTCAGGCACGAGATTGAAGATCTCCATGTCCCGTTCAACAAGATTTTCATAATAAGTTTTTAACCTATGACCATTTACTTTAAACATATTTCCTATATTGAAGCTTTATATTTCTACTGTGCCATGAGGCAATAAATTTATAACCATAAAAGGTCCTATCCATCTTGAACGAAGTTTTCCAGGAAATAACTTATGTCTTAAACAAAAGAGTAGAACTTTATCTCCTACTTGGAAGTTTTTATGAACTAATTTCTTATCATGAAATGTTTTGGTTTTAGATTTATAAATTGACGCATTTTCATCAGCTTTATTCCTAAGTTCTTCTAATTCTTGAAGACTCGATTTACGTTGGTTTCCTTCTTCACTATAATTCATGTTACATGTTTTATTGCCCAATAGGCTTTATATTCTAGTTGTACTGGTAAATGACATGCTTTTCCAAATATTAACCTAAAAGGTGTCATACATGTGATGTCTTAAATGTTGTTCTATATGCCCATAATGCGTCTTCTAATCTAAGACTCAAATCCTTACATGTTTGGCTATTAATTTTTTTTTGTATGGACTTAATTTCTCTATTTGAAGTTTCGATTTGTCCACAAATTTGTTGGTCATATGCAATAACTATCCTATGTGTGACGTTGTACTTAGCAAGTAGACCAGCAACTAATTGATTACAAAAAATGTAAACCTCTATCACTAATAAGTGCTCTAGGTGCTCCAAAAACTATAAAACGCTTTGATTTAAGGAAATTAACCGATATTTTTAAATTATTAGCTTTAGTATCTTTTGTTTCTACCCACTTAGACACATAATCTACAACAACAAAAAATATAAATATAACCATTCGATGGTGGAAAAGGTACCATGAAATCTATACCCCATACATCAAACACTTCACAAATAAGAATATAAGGAAAAGGCATATTATTTCTATGTCCTGAGTTTCCAGTTCGTTGACAATTTGGATAAGATTTTGTATAAAGAAAACAATCATGAAATAGAATGGTTCTACATAGACCAAAATGTTCTCTATAGGCATGAGTATGCAATGAGATAATTGATTGTATTTCCAAATGTGGTATACATCTCCTAATTATTTGGTCAGTATAAAATTCTCATAAATAAAGATCATCCCATAAATAGTGTTTAGGATCCTTTTTAATTTTAGTCTTTTGAGCTCACGTCAAATAAGGTAATAACCTATTGGTGGTAAGATAATTAACTATATCAACATATCAAAGGCCATCAGTCTTTATACTACATAAATGTTCATCTGAAAATTCACCCCTTAATAGTATAGGTGGTTCTCCATCTTCTAACGTACTTAAATTAAAATGCTACTAGAATTTCAGCTCCTTTCTTATCTTTTATGGTCAGGTTGAATGCCTATAGAAGTAATATCCATCTTGTTAGTCTTGGTTTAGCGTCTTGTTTTATCATTAAGTATCGCAATGTTCCATGATCTAAATAAACTCATTTTTGTTCCTAATAAATAAGGTCTAAATGTTTTAAGGCAAACACTATCGCTAAAAGTTCCTTTTTAGTAGTGGTATAGTTCTATTAGGCTGGATCTAGTGTCTTAGAAGCATAATATATAACATTAGAATCTTTTCCTACTTTCTAACCTAATGTAGCTTCAACTGCAAAGTTACTTACATCACATATTATTTAAAAAGGTAACGATCAATCTTGT
This sequence comes from Stephania yunnanensis, assembly GCA_039657365.1. Taxonomy (NCBI): domain Eukaryota; kingdom Viridiplantae; phylum Streptophyta; class Magnoliopsida; order Ranunculales; family Menispermaceae; genus Stephania; species Stephania yunnanensis. The sequence goes on from CM077583.1 coordinate 23,884,340, forward strand.
GATTTAATCATATGGGTGGTTGTTAAAGAATCCTTTAATTTATAAAATGCTATCTTGCAAGCATCGGTAAATTCAAAAGGAACGTTTTTTGTAAAGGTTTGCATAAAGGTTATGTTATTTTAGAAAAATCTTTTACAAATGTTTTATAAAATCTGCATGGCGAAGAAATGAATGTATTTCTCTCACTGTGGTGGGGTAAGGTAATGTTTTGATTACTTGAATTTTTATTGGATCTACCACTATTTCTTTATGTGACACTATGGGTCCTAATATAAGTCATTGATCTACCATGAAATGACATTTTTCATAATTTAATACTAAATTCTTTTCTATGCATCTCTTAAGCACTTTAATTAAATAAATTAAGCATACATCGAAAGAATTACTATAAACAGTAAAATCATCCATGAAGACTTTAATAACATTTTCCACATATTCTGAGAAAATACCAACCATACACCTTTAAAAAGTTGCAAGTGCATTACATAAACCAAAAGGCATACTTTTATAAGCAAATGTACCAAAGGGGCAAGAAAAAGTTAATTTTTCCTAATTTTCTAGGGCTACATGTATTTGATGAAATCTTGAATAACCATCTAGGCAATAGTAATGAGTTTTTCTAGCTAGTTTTTCTAACATCTTATCTATATGCGGGAGTGGGTAATTGTCATTCCTAGTTGAGGCATTCAACTTCCTATAATCTATATATGCCCTCCAACATTTTTGGATTCTAGATGGTAATAACTCTTCATGCTCATTTGTTATTAATGTAATTTCAGCCTTTTTATGAACTACTTGGGCTAGACTTACCCAATTGCTATCAGCTATTGGAAATATCATTCCTACATCTAATAATTTTAATATTTCAACTTTTACTAAGTCCATCGTAGGCAAGTTTAATCTACATTGAGCTTGTTTAGAAGCTTTTGTGTCAGTTTCTAGATTTATCTGCATACACATAGTTGGTCTTATTCCTTTAATATTATCTATAGTCCATCCTATTACTCATTTAAATTCTTTCGGTATATTTATTAATCTATCTTTTTCTAAACTTGTCAATTTATTAGAAATTATCACTGGTAAATTATTATAGTCCCCTAGGTAAGCATATTTCAAAAGATCTGGTAAAGTTTTTAGATCTAATTATATTCCTTTAAATATAGAAGGTAAAAGTTTTATTTATCTAGATAAATTTAGGTAATAAGTTATGGTGGTTTATTATATGTTCTAGAGTACTTATTATCTATTTTCTTTCCTCATCTTTATCATCATATTCTTTTAAACTTCTATTACCAATTCCAATTTATCTAGTTTATTTTTTCTAAAAGATTTGCCTATTAATGGGTCTATCATATCTACTATGCACGAGGAAGCGACATCCATTGGGTATTTTATTGCGTCATATATATATTAAAATTCAATGTGTCGTCATCTACTATGAGGTTGTCGGGAAGCTTTTGTAGCAGTTTCTAGGTGTATCCTATGCATGCACATAGTTGGGCTTATTTCTTTAATATCAACTATAGTCCATCCTATTGCTCTTTAAATTTCTTTCAATACATTTATCAACTTATTTTCTTTCGGACTAGTTAATTTATTAAAAATTATTATTGGCAATTTATCACAGTCCCCTAAATAAACATATTTCAAATGTTCTGATAAGGTTTTTAGATCTAATTATGGGGCTTTAACTATAGAAGGTAAAAATTCTGAATGAGATCTAGATAAGTTTAAGTAATAAGTTTTGCTAGTTCATTATATGATTCTAAAGTACTTATTATCTATTTTCTCTTTCATCTTATCATCATCTTCTTCTAAATCTTTTATTATCAATTTCAATTTATCTATTTTATATTTTCTTAAAGATTGGTCTATTAACATATCTATCATATCTTCTGTGCATATGGAAGAAACATCCACTAGGTATTTCATTGCATCATATATATTAAAATTTAATGTATCATCATCTACTTGCATTATTAATGTTCCATTTGAAACATCAATCTTTGCTTTACCTATTTCAAAAATAATCCTCCTAAAATCAGAGAAGTTATATTAGAGAAATTATCTTCTTTCATATCTAAAACATAGAAATCTGCTAGGAAAACTAAATCACTAACCCTGGCCATTACATCTTCTAGTACCCTACCGGTTTAACAATGGATCTATATTTTAATTGTACCACTATACTAGTTTCTTCTAAATGTACATCCATCATTTGCAAATAAATAGATAAAGGCATAATATTTATGGAGGCTCTTAGATCACACAATGCTTTAGAAATTCGTATATTTTCAATTGTCCATGGAACGAAAAACATTCCAAGGTTAAAACATTTAGAATGTAATTTCTTTTGAATTAGTGTTAATATGTGTTCTCCTAGCGTCACCTTTTCATTAGCTTTAATCTTTTTAGTGCATAAGTCTTTTATCAATTTTTTATACTTACGCATTTTGAATGACTTCAAACATAGATATGTTACTACTTTCTCAGAGATTTTTTTTCTTACTACAATTTCTTAACATTTCTATTATCTTCCAAACAATGAGAGAATGGTGCTTTTATATTAATTGTTCTGTCTTTATCAAGCTTATCACCATTTTTGTTAGGAATCCTATTACTTGTTACTTCAGTTTTTTTCTCTAATTCTACTTCTATTTCTTTTCTAGAAACTAATTGGTCTTGCATTTAAGTTCATCTATCTGCTTTCCACTTCTTAATATTATGGCTGATATTTTTTCATATAAAGTAAGATAAAGTTAAGATGTTAATTTTTCTTGATTTACAAATTCATTCATTTGTATTGCCATCTGACTCAATTGATTTTTGAACTCGGTCATATCATTTTTTAATGTTTGAATTATTTGATTTTTTCTCTTTCTGAATTATTCGATGTTTATACCTTTGATAACCCTGATTGTTAAGACGATTATCTACATTTGGTTGTGAGTAATTTGTATAACTATTAAAGTTGTAAATCGGATCAACAAATCCATCATATTTTTTCATTATAGCATTAGCTTCTTCTATTTTGGTTTCATGTCTTGAAGGACATTTATCATTAGAATGACTTAATTCATTACAAAAAATACAAAATTTTACCTTGCTTCATCTATCATTTAGTAATAATTCAATCATGGCTTTTAGCTCATCTATCTTATCGTTTGGTGTTTTATATGTCCTTTTATTCATTTCACTTAGATTTTCAATAATTAATTCACTCTTCTCACTATATTGCTTAGATTGTTTAGCCATTTTATAAATAACTTCTCTTGCTAAAGTTGGGGTTATGTCTAGCAAAGGCCATCCACACATTGTGTCTATGAATCTTCGTTCTAAGTGATTTAATCCTTCATAAAAATATTGCATTAAAGATTTTTCTGTGAATCTATACATTGAACATAATGAAATCAATCTTTAATACCTATCCCAAAATTCATCAAAATTTTCTTCAATTTCTATCCTAGTATTACTATTATTTTTCTATATAAACTAATTTGTCGTGCTGAGATATATTAACCAAGAAAGACTTGTAGCATCTCTGACCAATTGGTTATGTAATTTTGAGGGAGGTGAAATAACCAATCTAAAGCTTGATCTTTTAATGTAGAAGGAAAATCTTTTAATTTAACATAATCTATTTTTATATCCTTAGGTTTCAACGTGCTTACTTTCTGTGCAAACTCCCCAATAAACTTTTGAGCATCTTCATATCTTCACCATAGAAACATGGTAAAGAACTTAGTAATCCAAACTTCAATTCAAATTCTGTAAATTCTTTTGTAAGAGCTATACACATAGGTTCATAAGTCGTGACATTCCTATCAGATTGCCTAAAAGTTAGTTTATATCTGTCTTTAGCCATATTATATGACATTCAACAAGAAAGTTTCCAAGAGATTATTTCAAAAATCCCCGGCAATGGCGCCAAAAATTGACACGTGTCGAGTGTGCACAATAATTTCCCATATTTTCATATTATTTGCAGTAATGGTAAATGGGATACTGTCTCCACATGAATTTTACACATCTCTTGAGAATTAAGGCTACCAAAAAGTTTTATTGGATTTAGTTTGCTTTAATTTAACTAATCTAATTAAAATAAGAATTAAACACTATCAATCTAAAACAATGAAACAAACAATTAATTAAAATAATTAAACTATAAGCTTGTAATGGCCCAAAATTTACTAATAGTAAATTAGTCCCTAATCAGGGTTAATGACCCGAGACGTGGCCGAGAGTGAGTACACGGTCCGAATACTCGATGTGAGAAAATGTGTTAGTTTTGATGTGATGGATGCCTAGTGTGATGTATATGTGTAGATTTATTAAGTGACTCCAACTTGTACATAGATGTCGAGGCATGGGCGGAGACGCGCCTCGCGATACATATAATTACATAATTCTTGATTTTCTTGCACATAATTACATAATTCTTGATTTTCCTGCACATAGCGTGCTAGGTAGGACAGCTAGTGCGCTAACTTTGGATAGTGCGCTAGAGAAAACTTGGTAACGCGCTAATGAGGCCACTTGCGTGTTAAGATTTAAACACATTTAAAAACATGTTATATGATATCAGGAGCCTAAGGAAGTGACTCGGGGTTCGGATAAGAGTTTTGAGGTGTCGGGAGGCCAGAATAACTAGGAAATTAGCGTGTTTACAAGTAAATTGATGGAGATATTTATTTACATTTCATTCATGTCTATTTGTTCATTTCTAGTCATTTGGACTGATTTGCCTATTGTACTCCATATACCATGACATGTTTTCTTTCTCATTTCATGAGTTTGCTTTCATGATATGGATTGTTTGTTAAATAGTTTCATTGACTCCAAATCATGTGCTTTGTCATTTTTAATATAAGTGGTCAATGAAATAACATGTTACTAGGTAGATATTACATAATGTTGTAAATCTATTTCCATTGTGCATTAGATATGCAATTGCTTTGTTGGATTCTCAAACCATGTTGTCTCTTGAAATATGAAAGTAGTTCTTATGGTCCGACTCCCCAAATCGAGTATCATCCGGCATAATATATTATTAAGCCCTAAACCACACCATGTAGAACTTAACAAAGTATTAGTCAATCGTTTCACCTAGTTCACCTCATCACACACGCACAAATTAGTTAATGTTCACTTCACTATTATTAGAGTTAATTAAGAGACATATAAAAGTACTTGGTTTGAGAATCCAACAAAGTAGTTCTTATGTTCACTTGAAATATGAAAGTAGTTCTTATGTCTCTTGAAATATGAAAGTAGTTCATATGAAAGTAGTTCTTATGTCTAGGACCATTGAATAATAGATTGATAGCCTTTAGCAAACTGTCAACTTTTCTATATTCAATGGCAATAAGCCATATCCTTACCCTTGTAAATATGCTTATTGGGTAAAATAAAATAAAATAGAAATATGATAGTATTAATAATTATTAAAAGTCATACCTAATCCAAACTAAATAAAAAAATCAAAATTATGCTAGCCATTAAATAACCTAGAATACAATCACCTAGAACATCTGTTGGGGTAATTTTGCCCAATAGATTAATCTTAGTCACTACTTTTATGATTGTTGTCAATAATCATAGACATATATTTAGATAATATATAATCAGAAAGATATTGGTCATTATACACTCAATACAAATAATTATTAGTTGTAATACACAAGCAACTTATTAAAACTGTGATTGGCGTGTATGATTTGCTTAAAGCATTAAGCGTATAAATTATACATTACGACTAAATTAATGAGTAGTTTACAATCATGTCCACGGTACTATTTAGAATAACAAACTACTCATACATAATTATAATGTTAATAAACATAACAATGATATTAATGTAAAATACCTTTCTTGAATAAATCATAAATCTCTGAATGTAATGAACTCAAACTTAATTAAAAAGATATTTAAAACTAATAAAACCTAATAGAGGGCTAAGAGATCTTTAGAGATCAGAGAGAGTAATTTCGAAGCCCTAAGGTCTTATTTATAGTGTCCCTAAGTATATATATCATAGATAAATTCAAATTCCTCGTTCTTATTTAAAAAACTCGTCACCGACCTCGGTGTACCCAATTTGTTCACAAATTGCTGCAAAAATCGCTAGATTTGGCTCTCTTTGCTCCACCGAATCATCCAGCTATTTTTAATGTATTTCCCAATTCACTAATGATTCACTAGCTCTTTTCTACTGCTAGTTTTCCCACTGACTCCTTTGTAATTTTGTATCGTTGGCAAATCATTGGCTTCGTTCTCCAATTGGCTGTTTTGCCTACTTCCTATTTTTCTTCCTTTTATTCATTTTTTTGAATTAAATTCTAAAATCATAAAAACAAGAGAATATCTAGTGTAATATCATCATTTATATCTAAAATCAACCTAAATTACACTATAAAACATGTCTACTTATTGACTTGTCAATAGGCTTCGTCACATTATTCTAGTATGGACTAGTATCATATCCGGAATCTTATACTTCATATCAACTTATGAATTATGCATTCATTAGTTGCTATCTAACCTTATCTTTGTTTTTATCATCATTTACCACTAGTTTTTTCAATGAATGACATTTACTCTTCTTCAACTAGTTCCAATACTATAGTATTTTCTACTCAAAGTGAATCATCACCTTTGAGTTTCACTAGAAATCACTTTCTTACTAATACTCATTCTCCTAATATTTTTCTCAAACTCCGGGTCTAATCTGTAGCATACTCTATCCCAATTAGGGCGATACTCAATCTAAAACCCTAATTAATCATCGGTATAATAGCTAGACATAAATAGATTAATAGTACATTCATCTTTCATACCTAATAATCACAATACAATATACTTTGATAATAGAATAATAAGTAAAACAAAACGCAGTGGAATTTAAAACTTTTTCGATAAAACACAAGATATACAAAAATCGGCATAAACCTCGGTCGTAAAACCATATCCCAACCCTACTTATTATAAAATAGTAATTCAATACAATATAAACATGAGGGAAATCAATTCACCGTATAGAAGACTATAAACTCCTAATCTTCTCCGTTCCTGAGTCGAAGCACACATTGACAACCTAAAATGTTAATTGGGGAATGAGCACTCCAACTTGCTCAGTAAGTGATGCTCATAAACATATCAATTATCAACTAATATCAATGAATTAATGAATAACAATGAATCCAAAACATATCTATTCAGACATTAAAAATGATAAAAAATAAATAACGGAATGCAACTTCAAATGTCAATTGCAATTATACTCGTGACTTATATTTTCATTTTTGTTTTAGAGTTGTACTCTCCCCTTACATAAGAATATGTCTAGAGAATCCAGATATTGACCGACGTGGGGTTCTACCAATGGGTTCGAATATAATCGAGCTATCAACTCTTAATAATTAAAGAGTCATACTCTTACCTTACCACAAGAATACGATCCACAGAACCCCCATGTTGGTCATCATGTGATTCGATCAGTGTATTCAAGTGTAATTGAGCTATAAATGGATAGTGAACGACTAAGGTAAATCTTCGGCTTACTGAGGATGTAAGGATGGAATCCATATCTAGGCTAACCTTTTTCCTTTTATTAGGACAAAGGGCGAAATTCATTTCCAGGCTAACCTTTACATCTCTTAGCCCGATCAGCCTTATTGACACTTTCGAGGATTTTCACATTTAAAAACAAATACAGTCAAGTCATTGTACATTACCTCATTCCCAGTCCATAATTTTATATGAACTAAATATACTAATTATGTTGCATAGTTGAAAAGAATACGAGTCCCACATACATATGATAAACTTTCCTAACTTTACACCGACTTAAACGATTCTCAAGATATATACACTTTTTTTCGTCGACCAAAAACCTAAAAACAATCATTTTGCATTAATTTAAGTCCATTATACATTAATTAGAACCCGTAAACTGAACCTAATCAAATTCGATATCAATTTACCATTATTTAGGTCAATCCAACCCTTTCATGTTTTTCAAGGTAAAAACCTAAGTATAAACTCCCATACGAATCCTGAATTCTTCATTTTCATAGAAATTCTTTAATATCTATTTATTTGGTCAAAATATTATTTTTACATCTTTTCTGTTTTTTTGGTATTTTTCCCAAATTTCCAACCTTATTGTTTTATTTTTTTTATTTTGGAAAGGAGTTTGGGCCGAACCGAGTTCAGCTCAACCGAGTCGAACTGTTCTGGTTCAGGGGCGTAACCCCCTTTTCTTCCTTATCGCCTCCTTTTTTCTCTGTTGCAATTGCAATGATTTCAACATCTTTTTAATTTTGTAGAATAGGGTAGGGTTGGCCCAACCCCAAGGCGCGTTTAGCCAGGGGAGACGGCTCCCCAGCCGTCTCCCTCCTAGACAACCAACCTCCCAATTCATCTTCTCCATTAACGCATAACACCAACGGCATTAATGAACAACAACGATAACAACAACACACCAACTCGCCTCTATCGTCTCCACCATCAATCTCATTATCTCTCCCTTCTCCTATAATTGAATCAGATTTCCTCTTTCTCTCTCTCTCTCTCTCTCTCTCTCTCTCTATCGAATTTCACTATGGAATATCAAATAGAGAAGGTGTTCTAATTCGGAGAATTTGAGTCACACGAATCTTGAGGCATATCATATGGTTCACACCAATTCATTTTAGATTTTGATCTTCCTTGAGATACGTGTTACGTATTCTCGAGATTGATCTGGTGGCTATCTACCAACCCAATAAACCTCCATCACATTTGTGACCGACTTATTATGATCAGTTATATTTATCTCCTCGAGATATGTGATACATATTTCAAGGTAGATCTTATGGTTTAATAACTAACCATTTAATAAATACTTGATCGTCCTAAAGATGTGATAACATGCATCTCGAGGCATAAGAAAATTCATTCAAACTCACCAACATACAACCCATTCACCTCCTCAATGATCACTCTACGGGTGTCTTGAGGCATCAAAATTCAACCAACCATTGTATACATTATTCATTGTCTCGGCTGAAGTTTAACGCATATCTCGAAGTGAATACAATGTATACTTTGATTTTATTTAAACTTTAGGATTCATTTATATATTTATATATAAATATATAGATAACTACGTATTTTTGTGCCTATAAATTCACCGTACGTGCTAACGACCGCCTTGAGCTTGCACATTATTGTACATTCCAAGCGTGTTATATACAATTTATATAAATATATATAACCTATATTAACACGCCTATGATTTCATCGTACGCACCAACCAGTATACTCTAGTGTGTATATTACCCTACGACTCATGTACATCACCCTTGACCCACACGAGGTCTTAGGCTTCCCATAATTTTCCAATTACAGGCTAACTAATCCAATTATTTTCAATAAATACTAATACACATCAAACAAACACCAAACATCATGCAATTCGATGCACACGTTATTCGAGATAAGTCGGGCTTAATCAGACCCTAATCGAGTTAATTAGGATTCGGATTAACGCTAATCACTTGCTTAAGATAATGGGTCATTACATAATTGATCCTTCTGATTAATTTAACAATATCTATAAGAATAAAGACCATTAGAAAGTATCCAATTGGAGAGAAGTTTACTTTTTGTCATCATACAATTTCTTATGTCTTTCCTTTTTCCATATACTATTGAGATTTAGGTTTCTACAAATCCTAATACTCAACACTTTCTCAACTCCTGAGATAGTGATGGACATAAATAGTCTTGTTATTATTCCAAAAGGACATAGCACGTATGTTGATGTGTGTTCCGCAAATATAACGGCTCGCTTGTAGTAATAGTGCAACCAACTTATATTGACCACGTATATCATCCTCAGGGAAAGGTTTTTGCACTAGTTTTTAATTACCTATTTAACTTGGACTATTGCTAAGGAATTCACTTTTTAATTGGTTTTATATGAAACCAAACTATCTAACAAATCAATGTAACTTTACTTGAACTTTTATATTAAAGATATCATAGTTCACAACTTCACCCAGGTAATTTAATATTATGCTTTGTATTCATGTTTACATCTCAATTTGTTGTGTGCAATGACTAATTAGAATAGACGGATTTCCTTTAAATCCACTTCAACCTACTGCCGTGATGGAGAAGATTTTAATGTGCAAACTAGAACTCTATCTAACGGTGTGAATTACGTAAGCTCCACATTGCTTTAAGCCTCAAATCATTTGATTCATAACCAACTAAGTTTACTATTCACGCCTCTTTAATCAACAACCATCTATTGATGTTATGTATTTTATGGTTGTACCATTCATGTCTGATTTAAAACCTTTAATGGCCGTGATAACTTTTAAAGCCTAAGTTTATTAAACAAATGATCAAAATGTCTACAACATTATGTTCAGAATCAGTACAAATTCTAACTATTGCACTTTTTATTATCACCTTTTATTCATATTCAAGGCATAGCATTCATACTATAGGATCCATTAATTCATAAGATAAATAGACTACTCACACTTTATTGAAACACACATATCACAATTCATAATTGAAATCATTGCAAATCATATATGAATATAAATATTACTTTGAATTTAATCAATGAAACCAAACTTGAATTGTAAATATGAAGTCTTCAATGTTTCCTTCACACAAATTTTTTAATACTCAAATTTAATGTAAAACCTATGCTAAATTACTCTAATTGTGGCTAATAGTTGGTGCGTGGTGTGTTTACCACGTCCTAATATATATTTATACTCCCTAATAACAATTAGAACCGATACTTTACAATTTAACTCTAATTAAAACTCCAACTTTCTATTTCGTGCGTGTCTGGTGTCGTGCCTTATAGCCCACTGCAACGCCACTGCGCCAACACTACATGCATGTTTCCTTGCTCCCTGGTGTCTCGATGGTGTCACGTGCTCCTTCGACGTTGTCCCCTATGCTCTACAATGTCGCCACTGTATCGGACATCTAGAGTTGTTTTCTCCATTTTTTCTTCCCTCCCACGTCGTGCCTTTCCTTCCCAGGCTCTGCCTTGTATGCCCATAACGTCAACACCTATAGCCACGATGCCAAGTGTGTTTTTGTAGGTTTTTGCTATGTTTCTTCTTATTTTTTTCTTGATTCCTTCCTTTACACCTTAATTCCCTAAAAATGCAATAATATCATGATTTAGAGCTCATTTAAGGATATTTATACTAAATATATGACTAAACTAACCATGTATATAAGTATAATTAACCACTTATCAAATACCCCCAAACATAGGATTTTGTACGTCTCGAGCAAAACTGTATTCTATTAGGTCTCCTAATAAGTAGTTCACATTCAATTTACATTGTTCATAGAGTATCCTTTAATTTACTAAGTTTCAAGTGAACAATCCACTTAAGAGTTTTTATTTGTAAAGACTTGTCTTTTTAAGGCATTTAGCCTTACCAATATGTATAACTTAACTTTCAAAACACTAAAGTAGATCATAACCAAAAACCATCACTACTCACAAGTTTGTTTCATCTCAACACTCAAGAAGCAAGTACACAATCTCATAATTTCTCATTAAGCTCAAGAATTCATAAATAAGCATGGATCAACTCATCTTTGGTAGACTTTAGCCTTTCAAGAGGATATAGGACTTAACATAGTTGGAATGAAGATTTAACTCGATTAGCTACTCGTACTCGAGCTAAATCTTTTATTCGAAGAGTTTTAGTTTACTTCCGCCTTCTTTTCTTTATTTTTATTTTCTTATTCTTTTCATTTTTTTCTTTTTAAAGTCTTTGCTCCTTTTCCTACGACCTTCATCTTTCCTCATTTTTTCCAACCATTAAGTTTTCTACTCCATTTCCTGTAGAACTTATGGGATTCTCTCATTTTTTTCTTTATTTTTTTTATTTTTAAAACTCTTGTTAGTAGTTCTAACTTTCACTAAATCAAGTAAGTTAACTCCAACATTTCATGTACAATGTCTATTTCTTCCCCTCTTTGCACTAAGTCTATATTTGTTTTGTACTTTCAAGTAAGATTCACACTTATTATAGAATCTTTAGAGATCTGACTTTTTCCACAAGAAGTGTTCTAATTTCTTGGTTTTGTTTCAAGTTCAAGGTTTTCCCTAACTCTAGGTTTCTAATCATGAAATCACTCCGTTGTTTACTACATTTCATTATTTCTTTTCCAAAACTTAAAACATTCTCTTGGGTTTCATATCAACATGATACTTATAATTTACTTTTCCACAATTAAAGACATGAACATACAAATGAACTACTTATTCATTACATATTATTATATATAACCTAATCTATGCTACTTAAACATTCATATAGTAAGAAAAATTGAAAAATTTATATGCTACCATGCTTTCCTTCTTAACTACTTAAATTAAAATCTAAACGATCATTCCTGCAGTGTTTATCCTTATTTCTCAGCTTATCTTACCACTTCCCATTATGTAGTGTAGTGTCGATGCCCCAAAAACTTAAACCAAACCCTGTCCTCAAGGTTTAAAAGTAAGACTGAAACATGAAAACACTAAAACACACAAAGATATTTAATAACACAAGTTATAATAAACTAAACTAAACATTAAAACAAGTAAATAATTAATAAAATATCCTAAATGTTAAAAATTAAATGGTATCAAAGTCACTCACAACTCCCCTGGTCTAAAGGATTCATATTACACTGACTTCATCACTTCGCGTCATCGTCATCTACATCATCAACTCCAGCTTGGGATGGTGTCAATGGACATTCTACCCTCCTGCGCTGCATTAAATGCTAATGAAACACATATGCTGGTGCTGCTAGAAAACCAATTGACCTATCAGTAGGTCTCAACCATCTATTCCTCTCATATCTAGCTATGTTTCTATAATGATCAACAAAAAATATGAAATTGTGTTGTATGTCCTATCGGTATTGCTCTCTCCTTTTCATATCATGTTCATATATCAGCATGGCTGCCTGGTATTGCACCCTATCCTCCTAGTATTATTTTTTATCTCTACAATCCATAGCCTCTACTATAGTGGAATCAAATCATTATGTGGTAGTGTAGGTGCATATAGTGGAAGAGGTGGTGGAAAGACTTCAGGACCATTCAAGTCTTGTTTTCCTATCTCTAGGTCTACAAACTCATAGCCTTGAGCAAATCCTTTATGTTGTTGTTGCTTTTCTTCATTTTCTTAATCTTCTAGCTCTTAGGCTAATTCTCATGTTGTTACTTGATCCTCTTGCCTTTTGGCCAACACTTCGGTCTCAAGTCTAGCACAATTAACCCTTTCTCTGCTCCTTAGAGTCTTGACAACTAGATCGTGATATCAATGTGAGCATGAAAGCCTCATCCAAAGTTGGTTAGGCATCTATATCAAATTCTTCATCGTCTCTCAACCTCACTCCGACCTTTAAGCACATCTGAGTAATCAATATACAAAACAACAACTTGTTGTCCCTTTCTGACATGATGGACTCCCTCAGACTGGTGTGTATGATCTCCTCAATGTTGATCTCTCCAAACTTCATAATCTCATTAAGACAAGTCATTTTTGGCTTAATGATATCACCCTCCTGAGAAATGGGGTATAGCAATGCAACAACAAAATGTTGCCACATCCTTTAAGCTTTTCTAACACTACCCTTTTTATGTGTTTCGACACATTCTTAGCTCCTATAACCCATCCTTGTTATCTTAGGACAACCAATGCATCTTCTATATCTCTAAATAGGTATAGATTATAGGGTATTTTATATAATCTAACTAAGAAAGTCAGTGCGGACTCATACAAGCTTAATTCCTCCTACCCATAGAAAGTATTGATCTCACATATATTGAAGGGAACTAAAACCCCTCTCACCTTCTCTGGCTTATCCTTAACCATGAACTTCGCATTGGCATAAAATTCGAAACAAATCCCACTTACTCCTTTAACTTTATTCTCCCTATAATTTTAAGTGAGCTGCTCCCAATTTTGGCTCCTAATAGAATTTTTAACTCTTTTTTTCATATTTGGCTAAAAAATTAATTCCTTTTTTCGCAAATTAACTCCCTACGTGAGATTTTCTCATATCGTTCCTAGCCTCCCTTCAAATAAAAAACCTGGATTTAAAAGGTCTAGAATCTTTGTCATTATGGTTTTTAGAGGTAGATGCTTCAAAATCATTTGCTCTAATTCGACTAACTTGTTTCCTTATTCTTGCCATTTTCTTCCAATTTCAAGCAACTAACAACAATGCAACACAACTTGGTCTTCAAATCACTTGAAAACCAAAATTCATAAAAAAATGCAAAAACATCAACTAAGTCTCCATGGGTAATATTAATGCTCACATTTGCACAATCTTGCAAAACCTATCCTACAACTTAAAATCCACAATTTCATGTAATATCATAAAAAATTTTAAAATTTAAAGCATAACTGAATGAATTTGTAAATGTACCTTAAAGCAGGATTAATTTTCGGTATAGATCACTCCTCTAAGTTTTTTTTAATCTAAGCCCTCTCCATTTCTCACCAACTAAAACCCTAGCTTTCCTTGGAATGAAATTTCAAAACTCTAAGCCCAAGCTTTCCAAATTGTGCCCATCTACAACGTACTTGTTTCTTCACTCTCAATCACTAGGAACTCACTAATCTCACTTGAAAATGATTAGACTTTGGTTCTAGAGGGATATATGCTTGGTGGTTTTAGTAGGGTTTTGTGAAAGTGTGTAGAATAGATCCAAAATAGGGTTAAAACCCTTAAACTCGACCTTCGCGCATTCCTCATAGGTACAACATCGTGACAGCGGCGCCATTGCGTGAACGATGTAATGGGGGATTTTTCTCATTTCTTGCTTGCTGTCGCCTTGTCATTGTGGCCTACACCCACTGCGCTGTGGGTAATATAGACGACATCGACCGCATAGCCCACATCTTTGCATATATTTTTTTGCCCATGCACCTTACCTTCACCGCATTGAACTCTTTCAATCATTTTCACTCTTTTAATGAGTTCGCGAGACATTTTCATTTCAATGAATTATCACTCAGCAAATGGTTTTTCCAACACATTCAACATAAATTTTTGATATATAGAGCTAAAACTTGTTAATTGTAATTATTAAACTAAATAACTAACTATTAACAAAAATTAAAGAACTTAAGATTTAAAAACCTCTAGGCTGCCTCCCAGTAGTGTTTAGTTATTTACATTAGCCTGCAGCCTTTTTACTTGTTTAGTCCGAATCTAAATCGAGAAGCTCCATCTGCAAATTGGAGATAATGATGTCATTCCTGTTCGGATGTACTTCTTCACCATCGATAAAGACAACCTTTTCAGCATTATCACCCTCATCAATACTCATTGTGATCTTCCACTCTCTTATGTCCAAATTTGCTTTAGACGTGTTCAAGAATGGCCGCCCAAGTATGATAGACACATCATCATCCATATTGTTGTTCATGACCTTGAAATATGTAATCAATATGACTCTACCCACTTGCACATGCACTTTAAAAACTCTTCCTATAGTAGGTATCAAATTACCATCTACTACTTGCAAATTCATCGTATACAGACAATTAATCTTCAGTTTGGCATGTATCATGTTCATTAGTGGCATGACATTGTCCAAGTTTTCTATAACACAAAACATTTTTAAAATGGCGTCCGTGAATGTTTATCGATATGCTTATCTCTCTAGGACTTCTCCTTTTGATCGGTTGAAGTTGTGGGACAAACTTGAGCTTCAATTCTAGTTTTTTTTTAACCAACTTGGTGTCATATCCTTATGGAGCTTCTTTGGAAGGTCTTTCATCTTTTTTCTTTGCCTTCCATTTATGCTTCCCTTTTGTTCTCTTCAAGGCATTGATTCTTTGCTTCTTAAAACCCTCAAACTTATCTTGCCTAACTTCCATGTTGTGCTCATGCATCTTTTCATGCTTATACATTACTTTTTCTTGTCTTGGCTCCTTTGTTGTCGTGGTGCTCATCATGTGAATGGAGCTCACGTTCTCATTGGGGTTAGTGATGGTGTTGTTAGGAAAATGTCCTTCCTTCCTCGAGTTGAAAATTGTGGCAAGTTGACCAATTCACCTTTCTAGATTCTGGATGGATTATGATTGCTCATTATCCATCCTTTTCATGGCTTGTTTTATTCCTTCCAACTTTTTCTCGTGCTTCTCATGGCACTATCTATCTCTCACATTCATAGATTATAAATACTTCTCAATTAACTTTGGTGAAGTCATATCTTCACTCTGCCCTAGCTTCCCTTGTTGGACTTGTTGTTCGAAACCTTGAGGTAACTTTAGTGCATTATTAGGATTTTTATACGAAAAGTCCAAAGTGTTGTTGTTTTATACTTGATAAGACCGTTGATGAGCCACTCCTCTTAGCCTAAAGTTGTTCATATAGCCTTGGCTGTTCATGAAGTCGATGTCTTCATGCTCCATTCCCTGCTCTACATCCATTTGGTTAACCACCAGACCTTGGTGAGTTGTTGTGCTACTTGTTGACCTTAGTGTCCCATATGAGTTTTTGCCATCTTACTGCTCAAATTTAATAGTTGTGCCATAATTGCAACTTTCAAGTAATTCTCATAGATGCTTGTTGGTTTCCTTATTGTGGAATGAGTACCGGCGGTATGATTTTAAGATATAAGATCAAAGAAATCCAATGTTCCATCCTCATCCTTTGTATGTAGAGAGCTATTTGATGTAGCATCTACTAGCGTTCATGTGCTGTGTTTTATCCCATAGTAGAAAATCTGGAGTTGTGTCCATTTCACGTATCTGTGTTCGAGATATCTCCTCAGCATCTTTTTGAATCATTCACAAGCCTCATCAAGGGACTTGGTGTCTTCTTGCTTGCACTGATTAATCGCTAGTTTCCTTTCTCTAACCTTCATCAATGAAAAACTTGTAAAGAAATCTTTCATTGGTTTAAGGTTATACTTCCTGCATTCGGTCCTTAGAACCAAGATTTGGCTTTTCCATCTAATAAGAATGGGAAAAGTCACATCCTAATCACCTCCTTTGTAACTCAGATGATGTGCACACAGTCGCACTTCTCCAAGAAATTCTCAACAAGTGCAACTAGATCTTCATTGGATAGCCCGTCGAATAGGTTATTTTACACCATGTTTATCAGAGACGGTCTCAATTCAAATCGGTAGTATTCTCTAGAAGCCTCATTACTCCATTGTAAGTTTCCTGAACTTGTAACTTGAAGTAGTCAAGAAGGCATCTCTGTCCTCACACTTTATCTTGCACTATCTGATTACCTACGTATTGGTTATCATTGCGGCGCTATCGTTGGTTTCAAGCATGCTCCTTAGCCATCTTGACTCATTTCTTTTTCTTTCGATTAGCTTTTTTATCAATCTCCATATCGTAAGGCATTAGGTTCTTCTCTCCCTTGCTAAGCATGCATAAAGTATCCCTAAAAAGAAAATACAAAAAGGCCAAGTGCAGAAAGTCAAACGTGAAACTTAAGCCTAATTTTTTTGTTATTTTTTTATTTTATTAACTGAAGAATGAATTACGGAAAATGAAACTTATCAACTATTCAAACTAACTAAGTAATACTATTGGTTACCTTTCCTCAGCAACAGTGCAAAAAACATGATGTGCGTGCCACAAAAATAATGGCTCGCTTGTAGTAATAGTGCAATCAACTTACGTTGATCAGGGATATCGTCCTTAGGAAAAGGTTTTTTCCCTAGTTGTTAATTACCTATTTCACTTGAACTATTGTTAGGAATTCACTTTTTAACTGGTTTTATACGAAACTAAACTATCGAACAAATCAATACAACTTTACTTGAACTCTTATATTAAGGTATTTTAGATCATACCTTCACCTAGGTAATTTAATATTATGCTTTATATTCATGTTTACATCTCGATATGTTGTGTGCAATACCTAATTAAAATACACAGATTTCCTTTAAATCCACCCTCACCTTCACTAGCTTAATTCTTCCTACCCATGGAAAGTATTGATCTCACATATATTGAAGGGAACTAAAACCCCTCTCACCTTCACTAGCTTATCCTTAACCATGAACTTCACATTGGCATAAAATTCGAAACAAATCCCACTTACTCCTTTAACTTTATTCTCCCTATAATTTTGAGTGAGCGGCTCCTAATTGAATTTTTTAACTTTTTTTTCATATTTGGCTAAAACATTAATTCCTTTTTTTTGCAAATGAACTCCTACGTGAAATTTTCTCATATCGTTCCCTAGCCTCTCTTCAAATAAAAAATCTGGATTTAAAAGGTCTAGAATCTTCGTCATTGTGATTTTTAGAGGTAGATGCTTCAAAATCATTTGCTCTAATTCGACTAACTTGTTTCCTTGTTCTTGCCATTTTCCTCCAATTTCAAGCAACTAACAACAATGCAACACAACTTGGTCTTCAAATCACTTGAAAATCAACATTCATAAAAAATGCAAAAACATCAACTAAGTCTCCATGGGTAATATTAATGCTCACATTTGCACAATCTTGCAAAACCTATCCTACAACTTAAAATCCACAATTTCATATAATATCATCAAAATTTTAAAATTTAAAGCATAACTAAATGAATTTGTAAATGTACCTTAAAGCAGGATTAATTTTCAGTATAGTTCACTCCTCTAAGTTTTTTTTAATCTAAGCTTTCTCCATTTCTCACCAACTAAAACCCTAGCTTTCCTTGGAATGAGATTTCAAAAATCTAAGCCCAAGCTTTCCAAATTGTGCCCATCTACAACGTACTTGTTTCTTCACTCTCAATCATTAGAAACTCACTAATCTCACTTGAAAATGATTAGACTTTGGTTCTAGAGGGATATATGCTTGGTGGTTTTAGTGGGGTTCCATGACGGCCCCAATTTCCCACAAACTGGGCACCACCCGGCCTAAGCCCACGTAGAACCTCGAGCCAGTCTCGCAAGGTCAATGCAGGCCTAGTCAGCCTTCCAAACCATTATTACAAGTAAATTCATAATTTTAAGTTGAGTTATTAGTATTTTTTCAAGTTTTTCACAATTTAGCGGAAGCAATTAATTAAATAAATCAACAATAATACAAAAGAGTTAGGCAACCTAATTGTGGAACCCAGCATAAATATATTATCAGATGAGAGTGAATATACAGTTTACATGCCTATAATCCCAGTGTTGTTAAAACAAGTATATATAATAATACAATGGATTCACCTAGTTATGGAGCTTTCCTTTTGCTACTCGTCTGCAACTCTGCGCTCAGCCAAACACGAGATTGACGAGCCTAGGTAAGTAAAATCCAATAGAATCTAAATAGTAATTCAAGATAAAATGAAACAGTTTAAAAGTCATGCAGATAAAAAGAAAGCTATATGGAATGCATGATCATGAGACTATAAAAACAATGGAAGTACAACGAGAATGAGTGTCATAGGAAACAATAGAGAGGTGCCCAAATAGTCGAAGACCACCGAGTGCGGGTGCCACAGGGTCGGGGTCACAGAGTCGAGGCAACGCCAAGCAGACTCGGGTCATAGGATGCGGCATCGCCTACCGTACCTAGAATGTCGCGAATGAGGGATATCAATGGTGCCCCGGATAAAACACATCTCATTCCGACAAAATACTCAAGTGACTCGAGGTCATGGCCTCGGTTGCAAGCCATCGACCACTCCAATTAGAGACACTCGTATGACTCACTTAGCCCTCGGACACACATAAGTGGGTGGGAATTCCAAGAAATGGACACAATACAACATCAACAAAATAAAAGCTCAAATGACCTACTGTGCATTTTCTAACTGGTTTTATTTACCTCGAGGACGTCCCGCTCACGCCTCGATATGTGCACCCGACTCCTAAGTCCATGGTGTCCATTTATACCATTTAGGGCTATGTTAACTTAAATCATTCAAATCACAACTAAATTTGGTGAAGTAAACCTCACCTCCATCGCGTCGTCGAACTTCGTCAAATCGCACCCCTCGTAGATGATCGATCGGTCCGACAACGCACCACCGCAAAGTTGCTCTGCGCCATTCACCGCGCCATTGCCGCTTTCGTGTCGCCGACTCCGATGCCGCTCCGCTGCAACTGCCATCCCTGCGCCGCTGCCGATCGCCGCGACGCTGTCGGTCGCTGCACCGCTACCGAGCCAACATCGTCGCCACCACTGCTTCGTCTACGCCGCCGCCGTCCGCACCACAGCAGTTTCGCACGGCTGCAGTGTCGTCTGCCGCTGCCGGCCAGTTCTGTCGTTCGCGCCCCTGCAAGTTCGCGCCGCTAGTGCTGTCGTCCGCTATTCGCGCCGCGCCACCTCATGACATCGGAACTCTGCCGTTGCTGGCGTTGCTGCACTGCAGGTCTGATCTCCCCACCGGGCGCGCTCATGACCCACGTTGTCGCTGCTCAGCACTGCACCGAGAGCCGTTGTCATCGTCGCGTTCGTCTCTCTCTCTCTCTCTCTCTCTCTCTCTTTCTCTCTCTCTCTCTCTCTCAATCTCTTCTTTTCTTTCCTCTCTTATCCGATTCTATTTTTTATTTCATATATTTTTTTCCTCGATTTTTGTCCGAATTAGATCCCGAAAATGTCATTGCACTCGAAAAATGGGTACACCGCGTCTAAACCTTAACTTGACCCTATTTCGCGTCGATTCTGATCTGAATCACGATGAGTGGGTCCCACATACCTTGACCTGGCACGTGGCACAAGTCAGATTTTTGGGCCGCTGCAGGTTTTGTGCAAATGTGTAGAATAGATGCAAAATAGGGTTAAAACCCTTAAACTCGACCTTTGCACCATTCCTCATAGGCATAATATCGTGAAAATGCCGCCACTGCCTGAACGATGTAGTGGGGGATTTTTCTCATTTCTTGCTTGTTGCCACCTTGGCATTGTGGCCTACACCAACTACATCATAGGTAATCCACACAGCGTCGACCTCACAGCCCACATCTTCGCATATCATTTTTTGCTAATTCTCCTTCCATTCTCCTTCCAAAGTTATAAGTTTACTTCAAGTTTCAAAGTGGAATTTAAACACATAACTAGGTCTATGAGTTTAAACAATGTGAAACTTTGTGTGGATGGTCATTTGCATATTAGAGATCATTGTAAATGTTTTCGAAAAATAAAAACTCGTTTTTGAAAGGTCTTCGAAAAGAAAAGCGTAAATTTGTAGAAAAGCCCCTAATACACTATGAAATCGTGAATTTCCGTTTTCGGGATTTGTAAAAATATCCAGGACCACCCAATTAGGCTTAATGACTCATAATAAACGTGTATAACATGTTATATAAGGGTTGGTTAGGTCCCGGACGAGTTTAAGGGTCGCTAACACAAAGGGACAAAATAATTATTTTGAGGTCCCTGCGGTTAGCGCGCTAAGTGCAGAGTTAGCGCGCTAGGTCTCAGAATTAGCGCGCTAATTGCCTATCTCGACGAGCCTTTTTTTAAAAGCTGGAAAACACACTTTAATTTGAATTCTTGATCTATTTTGGACCCTTGGATCCCTAGAACGGTCATAAACTGTCAAGATGTAATACCTAACATTATAAAACCACCAAGAACATGGTTTTGTCAAAAAGAAGGATAAAACACACTCAAACGCAAAATCTACAAAGAGAAGAACTTTGATTTTTGTGAAGAAGCAAAAGGAGATCTTTGTGGCTGTTCTTTAGTTCTCTAATCCAGCACTTTTGAGGCTTTCAAAGGAGTACAAGAATCTCTTCAAAGCTGATCTCTTTTGTCATTCTCTTGTTTGTAAGAAAGTCCTAGATCTAAAATCTTGCTTGTGCTTAATCTACATAGTTTTGTGTATTTGATTTGAAAATCATTTTGTTGTGTGTTTGAACACCTTCTTCTTGGGTTTTGCACTTAAATTTATTTTATCAAACCCTAAGATTGATTTGAACAAAAGTTTTGCACTTAAACTTGATTTTTGTTAAACTATTGTTCTTAGACTTGAAATCAGTTTTACACTAATATATTAAGTTTTCAATAACTACTCGGTAACCCATTCACACCTTCACTTCAACGTATAACTCACATAAGGTGTCATAATCGCATAAAATCCATGAAAATATAAAAATTAATAAAATTTACTTTTAATTTGCCCATGCACCTTACTTTCACCGCATTCAACTCCTTCAATCCTTTTCACTCTTTTAATGAGTTCGCGAGACATTTTCGTTTTGTTGAATCATTTATGCACATTGAACATAAATTTTTGATATTTAGAACTAAAACTTGTAAATTGTAATTATTAAACTAAATAACTAACTATTAACTAAAATTTAAAAACATCTAGGTTGCCTCCCAGTAGTGTTTAATTATTTTCTTTAGCCTGGTGCCTTTTTACTTGCTTAGTCCGAGTCTAAATCGAGAAGCTCCATCTGCAAATTGGAGATAATGATGTCATTCCTGTTCATATGTACTTTTTCACCATCGATAAAGACAACATTTTCAGTATTATCACCCTCATTAATACTCATTGTGATCTTTCACTCTCTTATGTTCAAATTTGCTTTAGACGTGTTCAAGAATGGTCGCCCAAGTATGATAGACACATCATCGTCCATATTATTGTTCATGACCTTAAAATCTGTAATGAATATGACTCTACCCACTTGCACATGCACTTTCAAAACTCTTCCTATAATAGGTATCAAATTACCATCTACTACTTGCAAATTCATCGTATCCATACCATTAATCTTCAATTTGGAATATATCATGTCCATCAGTGGCATGACATTGGCCAAGGCTTCTATAACACAAAACATTTTTAAAATAGTGTCCGTGAATATTTATCGCTATGTTTATCTCTCTAGGATTTCTCCTTCTGATCGGTTGAAGTTGCGGGACAAACTTGAGCTTCAATTCAAGATTTTTTGGAACCAACTTGGTGTCATATCTTTATGGGGCTTCTTTGGAAGGTCTTTCGTCTTTTTTCTTTGCCTTCCATTTATGCTTCCCTTTTGTTCTTTTCAAGGCATTAATTTTTTGCTTCTTAAAACCCTCAAACTTATCTTGCCTAACTTCCATGTTAGGCTTATGCATCTTTTCATGCTTATACATTACTTTTTCTTGTACTGATTTTTTTGTTGTCGTGGTTCTCATCATGTGAATGGAGCTCACGTTCTCATTAGGGTTAGTGATGGTGTTGTTAGGAAAATGTCCTTCCTTCCTCGAGTTCAAAATTGTAGCAAGTTGACCAATTCACCTTTCTAGATTCTGGATGGATTATGATTGCTTATTATCCATCCTTTTCATGGCTTGTTTTATTCCTTCCAGCTTTTTCTCGTGCTTCTCACGGCACTCTCTATCTCTCACATTCATAGATTGTAAATACTTCTCAATTAACTTTGGTGAAGTCATCTCTTCACTCTGCCCTAGTTTCCATTGTTAGATTAGTTGTTCGAAGCTTTGAGGTAACTTTAGTTCATTATTAGGATTTTCATACGAAAAGTTTGAAGGGTTGTTGTTTTATACTTGATAAAACTATTGATGAGCCACTCCTCTTGGCTTAAAGTTGTTCATGTAGCCTTGGTTGTTCATGAAGCTGATGTTTTCATGCTCCATTCCCTGCTCTACATCCATTTAGTTAACCAGTAGACCTTGGTGAGTTGTTGTGCTACTTGTTGACCTTAGTGTCCCATATGAATTTTTGCTATCTAACTGCTCAAATTAAAATAGTTGTGCCATAATTGCAACTTGCAAGTAATTCTCGTTGATGCTTGTTGGTTTCCTTACTGTAGAATGAGTACCTGCGGTATGATTTTAAGATATAAGATCAATGAAATCCAATATTCCATCCTCATCCTTGGTATGTAGAGAGCTACTTGATGCAGCATCTACTAGCATTTATGTGTTGTGTTTTATCCCATAGTAAAAAATTTGGAGTTGTGTCCATTTCACGTATCTGTGTTCGAGACATCTCCTCAGCAACTCTTTGAGTCTTTCACAAGTCTCACCAAGAGACTTGGTGTCTTCTTGCTTGCAAGTTTCCTTTCTCTAACCTTCATCAAGGAAAAACTTGTCAAGAAAGCTTTCATCGATTTCTGACCATAAGGTCATACCTCCCGCATTCAGTCCTTAGAACCAAGATTTGGCTTTTCCATCTAATAAGAATAGGAAAAGTCAAATCCTAATCACCTCCTTTGTAACTCAGATGATGTGCTCATAGTCGCGCTTCTCCAAGAAACTCTCAACATGTGTAACTAGATCTTCATTGGATAGCCCGTTGAATAGGTTATTTTGCACCATGTTTATCAGAGACGGTCTCAATTCAACTCGGTAGTATTCGCTAGAAGCCTCATTACTCCATTGTAAGTCTCCTGAACTTGTAACTTGAAGTAGTCAAGAAGGCATCTCTGTCCTCACACTTTATCTTGCACTATCTGATCACCTACAGGTTGGTTATTATTGCGGCCCTACTGTTGGTTTCTAGCTTGCTCCTTCGCCATCTTGACTCCTTTCTTTTTCTTTCCATTATTCATTTTATCAATTTCCATATCGTAAAACATTAGGTTCTTCTCTCCCTTGCTAAGCATGCATAAAGTATCGCTGAAAAGAAAACACAAAAGGCCAAGTGCAGAAAGTCAAACGTGACACTTAAACCTAATTTTTTGTTATTTTTGATTTTATGAACTGAAGAGTAAATTACGAAAAATGAAACTTAGCAACTATTCAAACTAACTAAGTAATACTATTGGTTACCTTTCCTCAGCAACAGCGCCAAAAACATGATGTTTGTGCCACAAACGTAATGGCTCACTTGTAGTAATAGTGCAATCAACTTAATTTGATCAGGGATATCGTCCTTAGGAAAAGGTTTTTTCCCTAGTTGTTAATTACCTATTTCACTTGAACTATTGCTAGGGAATTCACTTTTTAACTAGTTTTATACGAAACTAAACTATCGAACAAATCAATATAACTTTACTTGAACTCTTATATTAAGGTATTTTAGACCACACATTCACCTAGGTAATTTAATACTATGCTTTATATTCATGTTTACATCTCAATATGTTGTGTGCAACGCCTAATTAAAATAGACAGATTTCCTTTAAATCCACCCACTGTCGTGATGGAGAAGATTCTATTATGCAAACTAGAACTCCCCCTATCGGTGTGAATAACGTAAGCTCCACCTTGTTTTATGTCTCAAATCATTAGATTCACAACCAACTAAGTTTACGTGCATCCATAATCGATAACTATCTATCGATGTCGTATATTTTATGATTGTACGATTCATGTTTAGATTAAAAGCTTCAATGGCCATGATAACTCCTAAAGTATAAGTTCATTAAACACATGATCAAGATGTCTAGAGCATTACGCTCAGAAAAAATACAAATTCTAACCCTTGCACTTTTTATTATCACTTTTTATTCCCATTCAAAGCATAGCATTCACATTATAGGATCCTCTGATCCCTAAGATAAATAAACTACTCTTACTTCATTGAAACACAACTATCACAATTCATAATGAAAATCATTAAAAATTAGATATGAATATAAATATTACCTTGAGTTTAATCAACAAAACCAAACTTGAATTAAAAATGTGAAGTATTCAATGTTTCCTTCACACAAGCTTCTTAATACTAAAACTCAATGTAAAACATATGCTAAATTACTCTAATGTTGGCTAATAGTTGGTATGTGGTGTATTTACCATGTCCTAATACCCATTTATACTCCCTAATAAAATTTGAAAACCCTACTTCACAATTTAACTTAAAATAGAACTCTAACTTTCTATTTCCTACGTGTTTAGCGTTGTCACTTATTACCCAATTCCGTGCCTTATAGCCCGCTACACCGCAATTGCACCAACACTGCATGCATATTTCCTTGCTCCCTGGTCTCTCAGCACTGTCACATGCTCCTTCGGTGAGTCCCATACGCTTCACAGCATCGCCACTGTGCCAGATCTCCAGAGTTTGTTTTCTCTACTTGTTCTTCTCTCTTACGTTGTGTCTTTCCTTCCCAAGATGTGTCTTGTGTGCCCATAGTGTTAACACCTATAGCCATGGCGCTAAGTGTGTTTTCGTGGGTTTTTGCTCCATTTCTTCTCGTTTTCCTCAATTCCTTTTTTTACACCTTAATTCCCTGAAAATGCAATAATACCATGATTTAGAGCTCATTTAAGGATATTTATACTAAATATATGACTAAATTAACTTTATATATAATTATAGTTAATCGCTTATCATATATCCATCGTACATAAATAATACATCACAATACATAACATTACTCAGTCTTTTATCTTTCATTACCCCCTAAACATGGATAAAAGCATTTATTAAGTACTAGGTTATTCATAACTTGAGAAATAATCTCTAAGTTAGTAAACTTAGTTTCCAAATTAGTTCATAGATAATGGCTTTAAACTCTGAATCATACTCTGATACCAACTGTATTATCACTTATTTCGAAAATAATTCAAAAGTGACACCGAGGCTCTGACCAGATTCTGATACCAAATTGTATCAGAGTTATTACTAGAAACAAGCTCTAATTAGGCTTTGATACCAATTGTATCATCCCCTATCCCCATTAGGGCGATATTCAGCTTGAAACCTTAATTAAGCCTCGGTTCACCAGTCAGACTTAATAAATCCAATAGCCTCTTCTTAATACCTAATATACACAACCTGTATATCTCGATAAATCAAACGATAATTAAAACAAAAATGTTGCGAAATTTAAAACTTTTTCATAAAGCAAAAGATATAAAAAATCGGCAAAAACGTCGGTCGCAAACTCATATCCTAACCCTATTTATACAAAACAATAATTCAATCCAATATATAAAAAATACGAAAATCGATTCACCTTAAAGAATACTATAAACTCCTAATCTTTTTCATTCATGAGTCGAAGCGCACTTAGTTAACATGAAATGTTAATTAGGGAATAAGCGCTCCAACTTGCTTAGTAAGTGATCCTGGTAAACATATCAATTTTCAACTACTATCAATGAATTAATAAATAGCAATATGAATCCAAAGCATAACTATTTGATCATTAAAAATGATATAACAATAGATAATGGAATGCAAGTTAAAATGCCAATTGCAACTATACTCGTGACTTATATTTGCATTTAAGAGTCATACTCTCGCCTTACACATGAATACGTCTGCAGAATCTACATGTTGACCGACATGGGGATCTGCCAGTGGGTTCAAATGCAATCGAGTTATCAACTCTTAATAACTTAAGTTTCATACTCTCATATTACCCAAGAATACAAACCATAGAACCCCCATGTTACTCATCATGTGATAATGTCAGTGAATTCAAGTGCAACTGAGCTACCAACCCCAAATGGATAGTGAACGACTAAAGTAAAACTCCAACCTATTGAGGATGTGAGTGCGGAATCATTTTCTATTCTATACATTTTCTTTTATTAGGACAAAGGGCGAAATTCATTTTCAAGCTAACTTTCAAATCCTTCATCCCAGTCCGCGTTATTGGCACTTTCGAGGATTTTTACATTAAACAAATCCAGTTAAGTCACAATACATTGCCCCATTCCAAATCCGTAATGATTTATGAACTAAATATGCTAATTTACGATGCATAATTGATAAGAATACGAGTCCCACTTACTTGTGCTAGGTTTTCCTAACTTTATACCGACTTACTCAACTCTCAGATCCATATATCTTTTTTTGTTGAACAAGAACCTAACATAGATTAATTATCATCAATTTCAGTATAATAATCATTTATTAAAACCTTTAAATTGTTCTCACTTGAGTTCTAAACCAATTTTTCTATTTTGGGTCAATACCATCAATTCACGTTTTTCAATGTAAAAAACTCGATATGAAGTCTCGAAAGAATTTTAAGTACTCTATTTCTTAAAGAAATCCGTAATTTTTATTTATTTTGTCCAAAAATATGATTTTTCCTGATTTTATTCTATTTTCCTAAAACTCTTTATGAATTTTCTAAATGTTGTCTCTTTAAAAAAAAGAAAAAAGGAAATGGGTTTAAGTCAAAATCAAGAAAAACCAAGTTCGGTTCAATCGAGCCAAACCAGGCCTGATTCAAGGGCCTAACCCCTTTCTTCTTCCTCCTTGACTCTGTGCATATCATCTTTTTTTTTTATTTGATCCCTGGGGTTAAGTTTGCCTAACCCCAGAGCACTCTTGAGCAGGGAAGACGGCTCTGCTGCAGTGTCCTTCCTCGGACAAATTGCTATGCAATTCATTTGAGTCTCATGCCTAATTCCATCGCCACCACGACACCAACAATCAATAACATCATCAATGACACAAACAATAATGCAACAACTCACCTACTCCATCGTTAGTCCCTTTGTTTCATTCTTTCTCTGCCTCAATTCCAATCCTTATCTCTCTATCGATTTCACTATGTTTCGAAATGAAATTAGATGAGGGGGTGTGTTTTCGTGAAGGATAAATATAAGATTTTTCTCGAGATACGTACATACGAATCTCTATGTCGATCAAAATGACAAGAATCAAAGTCTCAAATCTGTAATTTAACACTGATTTTGACACATTCATATTAATTTACCTTGATTGTTTTATAGATGTGATTGCACGCATCTCGAGGTATGAATAATCCATCCAAACTCACCAATGTTCACTATTCATTCCTTCAATCAAGCATAACATGTATATCAAGGTAAATCCAATGTATAATTTAATTTGATTTAAACTTCAGGATTCATTTTTATATATTTATATATAACTTTTATATATATAACTATAGATCTATTTATATATACATAATTCGTATTTTACGCCTATAAAGTCATCATGCGCGCTAATGAGCACCTTCGGACGTGCACATTATTGTACATCCATCATGTGTCACCTTCGACCCCATGTGTCACTAGCCGCCCACCAATTATTAATTATTTTCAATTTATATTTATACATACATCATATATAAATAAGTATATGCCTTTATATTCATGCCTTTATCATTTCGTCATGTATGCCAATGAGTACACTCGAGCATGCACGTTACCCTACAATCCATGTGTGTCGCCCATGACCCGCAAATGTTATTAGATATCCCATAATTTGTCAATTATTCAATTAAAGGCCAATTAATACAATTATTTCCATAATTAATAATATAAGCCATAGAAACACCAAAAGACAAGCAAATCCACACATACACTTAATCGAAATAAGTCAGGTTTAACCACAAGCCTACCTCAAGTTAATTAGAATTTGGATTAATGTTATTCACCTACTTAAGGTAATAGGTCATTGCATTAGATATGGATTGGTTAGTGGCATATCACACCCACTTAGACTATTTTAGTAAGACAATGGTATTTCGGAATCCAGACATGCAGGAGTTTAGCTTCACTAGAAATACGAGTATACTTATGATCACGAAGGGTAGGTTGGCTATGACACATGAGATGGAGGTGATTTCAGGGATAGTAAACTCGACTGATAGGCTAGAGGTTAGACTTGAGGATATCCCCATAGTCAGAGAGTTTCCTGATGTCTTTCTGGATGAATTACCATATTACCTCTGCCACAAGAGATAGAGTTGGTTATCAAGTTGGTTTTAGACACACCCTATAGCTAGCTGACCGTATCGGATGGCACAAAAATAGTAGGATGAGTTGAAAGCTCGGCTTAAGGACTTATCGAAGATAAGGCTTATATACTCGACCATATCGATATAGGGGCCTCAACCATTTTGTGAATAAAAAGGATGGTAGCTTGAGGATCTGCATAAACTATAGGAGGCTGAACCAGGTGGCAATAAGGAACTGCTACCCATTACCCCAGATTGATGACTTCTTTGATGAGTTGGTTGGAGCTTATTTCTTTTCAAAGATCGACTTAAGGCTAGGATATCATCAGCTCAAGATCCGAGAGAGGGACATACCTAATACTGCATTTAGCGTAGATATGAGATATTTGATTTCATAGTGATTTCGTTCAGACCGATAAAAGTGTCGGCCATGTTCATGGATTTGATGCACAAAGTTCTAAGGCCATACTTGGACAAATTCATAGTCTTTATGGATGACATACTGATCCATAACAAGACTCTTGAGGACCACTAGCAACATCTTACGTAGATGTTGATGACATTGAGATAGCACAGGCTATATGCCAAGTTCAATAAGTGCCAGTTTTGGCTGTCATAGGTCAAGTTTTTTAGGCATGTGATCATTGATAGGGGATATCTATAGATTCGAGTAAGATTCATGCCATTATGGATTGGTGGGCGCCAGCGATAGTTATAGATATCAAGAG
Source organism: Stephania yunnanensis (assembly GCA_039657365.1). Lineage (NCBI taxonomy): Eukaryota > Viridiplantae > Streptophyta > Magnoliopsida > Ranunculales > Menispermaceae > Stephania > Stephania yunnanensis. Next base: position 23,914,642 of record CM077583.1, read on the forward strand.
TTTTGTTGGCTTTCCAGGGTATTATAGGCAATTTATGAAAGTCTTCTCTAAAATTTGCATTGATGACCAAATTGCAAAGAAGGATGTACGATTTCGTAGATCTAGAGAGTGTTAGGCCGCCTTTGTAGAGTTGAAGATGAGACTGACTACCACACTAGTACTAATATTACTGAAGTTGGATAAGGGATTGATAGTTCATACTGATGCTTATGCACCGCACTAGGTTGTGTGGATTTAGGGAGATAGTGTTATCACTTACCTTTTTCGACATTTGAGGACTCATGAAAAGAATTACCTAGTGCATGACTTGGAGCTTGCAACAGTCATTTTTGCATTGAATTATGGAGACACTACTTGTATAGTGAGAAATTCATGTTGTACACAAATCATAAGAATTTGAAGTATTTCTTCATTCGAAAGTATCTGAACATGAGATAACGAGAATGGTTAGAGCTTTTAAATGACTACGACTTATCTATTGTGTCTTAATCAGGGAAGGCGAATGTCATAGCGGATGCATTAAGCAGGAGAAGACCGGATTTTGAGATAGTAGTTTGCCACATGATCCATGCGTATGGTTCACTTGAGGCGGCAGTAGCACTGAATTAGATGGAGGTTCCTACTATAGCAAAGGTACATATTTTTAGGCAGATTGGGGTTCTGTTTCTATTTTACGAGTATTAGAGTGTTAGAGGACCGATGAGATATTTAAGTTTTAGTGAGATGGCATGTAGTCTCGATCATCCGTATCATAGTGAGTTAGTAGATCTGTGTTTGAGGCACCGAGGGAGATTATGGATTCCAGTAGTAGGAGATTTTTGTCATAGGATTCTTCAAAAGGCTCACATATCTTGATATATAGTTCATCCACGTAGGACCAAGATGTACAATGATTTACGGTAGACTTTCTAGTGGCCCAAGATGAAGGCTGATGTTGGTGTGCCAGTAAGTTAAGGCTGAGCACAGGAATCCTGAAGGGTTATTGTAGTCGCTACCCATTCCTCACTATAAAATGGAACACATCAAGATGGATTTCATTAGCAGATTTGTGTAGACTACCCAGAAGCATAACATTATATTGCTGATCGTGGACAAGTTGAGAAAATCAGCCCATTTCCTACCAGTTTTGATGAGATATAGATTCAGAGAGTTTAGCTTGTTGTTCGATATTGAGATAATTTAGTTACATGAAGTATCGATATCGATATTTTGAGACCGGGATATCCGTCTTACATTGTTATTATGGCAAACGATGTAAGAGCATTTTGGTACTAGGTTATAGTTCAGTACTGTGTTTCATCTTCAGATAGATGGGCAGTTAGAGAGATTGATACAGATACTCGAAGATATGCTTAGAGCATGTATGTTACAGTCTGGTGGGTCTTGGGAGGATTACTTATCTCTCTATGAGTTTGCTTATAACAACAGTTATCAGGCTAGTATTTGGATGTCACCATTCGAGGCGTTGTATGGTAGAAAATGTAGATCACCATCTTGTTAGCTGATATGACTGCTAATCTTCCCAAACGGGGTACCATCTGGCCTAATCCCATCATTAAGACATAATCTATGACACGTAGGACTCAACAATGTATTAGCCAACATTTTGTCTTATTTACCTCGTTATTCATGTTCAGGATAAATATTTTTCATTTCTTGTTAGTTGTGATTTTTAGAGTTGATTAAAATTCATTATCATTCTAATATTATCAATGGAAGACTTAATGAAATTTGTGGAAGCATTATAAAAACATCTACTGTGGAAACCAGGTAAATAGACAATCACATGAAACTAAACCAAGTAATACATGCATTAATCGGGATGTTTAGTCTCTCGTCCCAATATATAACCCAAAAAGTATATAAAGACAAACATTTAATACATAAAAAGATCACCTACTATAGTAGCAAAAATACATGCTCAGAAGTAGTCGTCGGTCTTCTCTTTCCATGGTTTGCTACTCAATAGATTTGCACCCATCATCATAAAAAGGACGGTGAGTACAGTAAAGTAGAAAGTAGAAATTGAAGGCCATTCATCCAAATTTCAAGAAATACAAATAATGATAACTGAAAGCACACAATAGCTATGAATAAGAATAAGTTGAAAGGAAAGTATGCTAACAGTTACTAAGCTTCTACAAGGAATGATAAACAAAAAGATCATGTGAATTTAGGTTTGGTTAGCTGACATCCCTAAGGACACTAACCTAGTGTCTCGTGCTAATAACTTCAGCTGTATGGCGTGCTGACATCCTCAAAGACTCTAACCCCATGATTCGTGCATTTTGTATAATGGAAAGATATTAGTTGTATGGAGTATCGATTTCTCCAGGGACTCTAACCCTAGGTAACGTGCAACTCATAAAGTAAGGGCACCTACAAAGGTAGGCTCCGCACTGGTCATGCCTATAGAAGAGTTCATGTTTTAGATTATACACATAAGTATCGTACAACAAACATATTGACATAGGTGTGTATATAAACTAATAAGAGAGTCAAGTAAGTTATAGCATGCTATTAAGAAGAAACTTCAATAGCTCTAAGGTCAACAACAATAATGGAATCCAATCATAGAACGAAGTCAAAACAAGGAATGTCATGCGACAAGTCACTACACGGCAATTATAACCAAAGAAAGCGTAGGCACGAAAGTGTTTACAAGGCGTGGCATTAAGAATATGAAATCAGCATTAAAACAATCCAAATGGCTATATATTACCTCAATAATGGAATAAAATAGACAGAATTGTCTAAACAGGTTTACTTACCTTAAATGCAAGCAATTCCTGGCCTATATCGACTCTTGACCACTCCAAACTCGCATGTCACACCCTTAATTCCTCTCTAACCTCCTGAAATGTCCTAACAAATTTAAGTTAACTTGTTTTAGGTTGGTTAAGTGGTCTTAAATTATAATTTTTCACAATCAATCCTCTTAATACTTGGTTTATGTTGAAATTTACTTTAATAAATAAAATAGTTTTAATGCAACTGCTTATGAGTTGATTTCAATTACCAAAACGTTAAAATTATGCATTGTAGTACAAAGAGAAGTTTTTAGAGCTATGTCTTAGCTTTCCATAACTATAAGGTTTGCACAATTTTGATAACTATCGAAAGAGATGTGGAAGTTTTACCACAGTGACTCGAAATAGTTTTAGATTCTGACCAGCAACTTTGTAAATCTTATTTTTCTTAAACCATAACTTCAAAACTCATATTTTTTATAGAAGACTAAAAACATATCGTAGAAAATCATAATAAAAGATGAGCTTAATCCAATAAGAAATTAGGGAGTTACGCTCAAAACAACATGTCATTAGCAAAACTGTGAACCTGAGAATTTTCAGATTCATCATCAAAGTCGCAAAGGATTTTTAGACATGGAAACATTCGAATTGAAAAATATTTCAGTAGGCAAAGGTTGTTCCCCTTTGATTTAGCTTTCAATAGCCATCCGAATGGGTTCATTTTGATTTAAATAAGAAAGTTATAACCAAATTACTGAGGCTGATTTATAACAACAACATGCGAAATTTCTAATTTTTTTTAACTTCATGAACTTCAAAAATTGATAACTTAATGAAAACAAATCCAAATTCAAACTTCCTTATAGTAGAATTAGTGGAATGCCACAATGAGTCCAAATATGAAATTATATTTTAAAAACAAAGTTGTTTGCCCACTAAAATTGCTGAAAAATTAGAACTGGATCAAAACTTACTATTCCTTATTGAATTTAACAAAGTGGTGATGAAGATTGATTTACCTAGTTGTAAATCTTCTTTAATTTGATCAACGACCTTTCAACTCACCAGAATTTCCTAAAACTTTACTGAACTTCCACTCTATATCTCTCTTTTTTCCCTCTTACATGAAATGCAAATAGATTTTGCAGGAGAATCCCATTAACTTTTTTATATAATGGTATGATTAAGTTGTGACCCTTGATCTAGTATAAACGCCCATCACTAGAAGAATCTAAATGATTTATACTTGGTCCTACAATCCACTAACTTATTCATGTTAACACTCAATCATATACCAAGTTACATAGTGATCTATCACATCACTCTCTACCCCAGTCCCATGTCGACACGCATCTCGAGGCATGTCTCTACTTACGCGCCAAACTTACAAAATACAACATTAAATAAATATTCTCGGGTATAGTGTACATATATATCACACTAGGCATCCATCACTCAAAAGTAATATATTTCTCGGTCATCACACTGAGTATTGGGACCATGTACCCACTCTTGGGTCACTTCATTGGTTGGTAACTCTTATTAGGGACCAATTTACTATTATTAAATTTTGGGCGGTTACAATCTTCCCAACTAATAACAATTTCATCCTCAAAATTAAACTTGACTTCATCATATGCTTAATCTCATAATTTAGTCATATCCCTAAAAGTGGAGTCACTTACCAGTCGACTCTTAGTTCTTAATCATTTAAAGAATATAGGATAATTTATTTCAATTTCACTCTCATTATAATTACCCCAGCCAAGATTTCAAATGATACTAGCCCCAAAGCCCGTATTTCTTAATTACTGCAGTGAATCTACTGACAATTTAACCTAGTTTAAATATTACAGTGGGCAAGTCTGTACTTAGCTACTAGACATATTATCACAATATACAAAAATATGGTCATAATATTCAAGAGAAATCTTACTAGGCATAATTTTGTTTTGAAAGTTTTGCGTATGCTTATCCGGCAACACTACTTCTATTATTGCAATAATCCAACTCACGAAACATGAATTATGTTAAGTCGCTCTCGACCATTTAATCATCAACTCTCCCGCAAATCATCTTGTGCAAGCTATTGTTGTGTTTAGGCATGATCGTATGTGCATAATGTAGAAATAGATATAAACTTACCTTTGACACGATCGCGTGTCACCTCTGGGTCTTTCTTTGCCACTATGTAGGCTCTCTCTAATATGTGGTTGTATCATAGGTTGTTCCAAGCTCGAGAGTTATAGACATTTTCTAACTTTATGTGCAGTCTAGCCATACCAGTAACAAGCAGGTGGTCTACTGGGTGTTTTTGAGATCTTCAGATTGTGTGTCGCCATCTATCTCTATAGTGACACATATGGGTCTCTACTTTCCTTCCATCCTTGCAGACCAATGTTGCTACTTCTAGTTCTGCTCTCAGTCCCTTGTTGAAAGTAATCCACGAGTTATGGACACTACCAACTAATGTGTCTAATATGAAAGCATCTAAAATAAGTTGGTTCCCTCTTCTCTACAGTTACCATAGTTAGGCTTTGTACTGGGCTCTACCCTGGTTTTAGTGCATCTCAGCCTCTACCCCCTGGTGTATATAGGATCTGCAATAGCGATAGTGCACGTCTTGTCAGAGTTGGCAAGGAATACCTATTCACTAACTGTAGGAAGATGTGTATGTTGTGTCCTTCTTGAAAACCTCTAAAATATGATACATGCCTCATCTACTTTGTCATGATGGCTATTATTGCCAATCCAGATCCTCAGGATCCCTAATTCATTCTATTTCATCCCTTACCTCTTTTTCTCTTCCTATTGTTCTCTATCGGAGTTGATCTAACTAAGTATGCTCAAATCATCTTGAGGAGCTTCATTAACTATTATCCATGAGCAATGACTGATTTAGTTCAATGTTGCATGTCGTCAGTAAAGTCTCATGCGTCGAGAGTACTACAGTCAAAATAGTAGTGGTGGTAGCGGCCTGTGTAAGAGCGGTAATGCATGCAACCATAAATGCCATGAATTCAACCAACTATTGACCTTGTGACGTAACTCTATCAGATAACCTCTGAAAATCCTCAACCAATATTGTGTGTTGACTATTATCGATAGTACCATCTCCACCCTCGCGCTGATCTGCCATCATAGTCAATGTGCTGATAGTGATCGCAACATCAGCTACTACGTAAATATCGCATATATATACATATAAAACATGACATGTACATATACAACCCCCAACTCTCATTCACTCACTTCCCAACTAATAGTTTCTAGACAAGGACTATTTGGTTTCCACTTCTAAAATTTGCATTTTACTCAAGTTTCATTTCGTACATAACATGAACATAGATCCTAATATCAATTGTGATGTTAGTATCACGTTATAGAATAAATTATATTTCATTGCCTGAGCTCTACAAACCTAGGCTCTAATACCAACTGTTACGTTAGTATAACAATTTTGGATAACTCTATAATATGTCCTTAAGGTTGTAGAACCTATGCTCTAATACCAACTGTAACAACCAATTTCTCTAAATAGGCGCCCAGCTTAATCTCGTCAATAAGCCCTAATCCACGTCATGTAGGACTCAACAATGTATTAGTCAGCCTTTTGTTTCATTTGCCTTGTTATTCATGTTAAGGATAAGAATTATGTATTTCTCCTTAGTTGTGATTTTTTGAGTTAATTAAAATTTGTTATCATTTTAATATTATTAGCGGAAGACTTAATAAAATTTACTTAAGCATTGTAAAAACACACTATGGAAACTAGGTAAATAGACAATCACATGAAACCAAACCAAGTAATACATGCATCAGTCAGGAAGTTTAGTCTCTCTCACAATATATAACCCAGAAAGTATATAATGACATAACTATTTAATACACAAAAAGATCACCTACTATAGTAGCAATAATACATGTCGTGGGCTCAAAAGTAGTCGTTGGTCTTCTCTTTCCATGGTTTGCTACTCAATAGGTTTGCACCTAACGTCATAAAAAGGATAGTGAGTAAAGTAAAGTAGAAAGTGAAACATGAAGGCCATTCATCCAAATTTTCAAGAAATACAAAGAATGGTAACTAAAAGCATACAATAGCTATGAATAATAATAAGGTGAAAGGAAAGTATGTTAACAGTTGTTAAGCTTCTATAAGGAATGATAAACAGAATGATCATGAAACTTAGGATTGCTCAGCCAACATCCCCAGGGACTCTAACCCAGTGTGTCGGGCTAATAATAACAACTGTGTGGAGTGCTAAAATCCCTATAGACTATAATCCGTAAGCCACGCATCTCGTATAATGGAAAGATATCTGCTATGTAGAGTGCCAACATCTCCAGGGACTCTAACCTTAGGTATTGTGCAACTCATAAAGTAAGGGCACCTACAAATTTGGGATTCTCAAGTCATGCCTATCGAAGAGTTCATGTTGTATATTGTACAAATAAGTATCATAGAACAAACATACATAGGTATGTATATACACCAATAAAAAGTCAAACAAATCATATCATACTATTAAGAAGACATTTTTAATAGCTCTAAGATCAACAACAATAAATGAATCCAATCATAGAACAAAAACAAAACAAGGAACATCATGCGACAAGTCATTATACGACGATTATAACTAATGAAATCATAGAAACGAAAGTATATACATGGCATGGCATTAGGAAAGTGTGACGGCCCCTCCATAAATCTAGGGCACCGTCCGGCCTAATCCCATCATAAAGCACTAAAGTCACCACAAAAGACTTTACAACGTATTTTTTAGCCTTTCTAAAACTTTTCTTTTCTCCAATTGACTTAATAAATAAGCATTTTATTATCTCATGTCAATTACTTAAATCAGAGTTAATTAAAATCTAAGCAATTTAAAGTTTATTCAGCAAAAGTCTTAACAGATTAGTGAAAATCATTCATATAGAACCTAAATGTGAAAACCAGGAAACAAAGATCACATGCGTATATATAACAAAACGGTGATAACTATATATCGACATGTGTCTGGTCAGTATACTATCTCACAACTCGTAGTATACATCCCCAAAAGTGTATGAAAGACATATATAAGTCATACAACAAAACTAAAAATCTACAATAAAGGTAGCAGCTCTCCACTGGCTCAAAAGGTAGTCACGGATCTTCTCCTTGCTCGGTTTGCTACTCGATGGATCTGCACCCACCATCATAAAAAGGACGGTGAGTACAGTAATGTAGAAAGTAACACTGAGAGACATATATCCACATTCTCAAACATAACAAAAGATACATTTCACAATACCTACTTTCATTATACAACAATAACTATAGATACACAAACACATTACCAAACACTATAACATCAATGAACTATTCCAATGAACCGCACATATTAAATCGTGTACCTAACACATTAGCCCAATAATACCTTATTGATTACATAGACCTTGGGAATTGATCACATAAACCTTGGGTATTAATTTTTTAAACAAACCACATCGACCTCATGTAATAGGTTCATACACGTAGTACTTTTGTATTACCATTACTGGTCGTCGTTTATGCATAAGCATTCTCGTTATTTTATTGTGAAACATAGCATATTGACCTCATGTAATAGGTTCGTACACATAGTACTTCGGTATTACCCTTGTTGGTTGTCGTTTATGCATAGGCATTCTCCTTATTAGTTGTGAAACACAGCATATCAACCTCATGTAATAGGTCTGTACACATAGTAATTCAATATTACACTTATTGGTCACTGCTTAATCATTTCACATATTAGCCCAAATATTACCCTTCAGGTAATAGCTTATATAGCAGTGCACATGAGTCGCGTACACCCTAAACCTCATATAGTAGGTACTTGACACTAACTAGTTAGTATACCGACATCCCCGGGTCTCATACCCGTGAGGCGCGCACACCCCAAACCACCTTATAATCTTAAACACATATTTTATAATTTAACAATAATCATATAATAAGAAACAACACACCAATAATAACAACAAGAATTTAGCAAATATAGTAACATAAACTAATATAATCAAACAACATACAATTAAATAAGCATACAAAATGTTGCACAACAATATAAACAACTGTAAACAAACAGCAGTATCAAGGTATTAAATGAGGGAAAATATATCAATTAGTTTACTTACCTTTATGCAAATTTCCTTGCTACTTTAGCTTCTCGACTTCTCAAAACTCGTATCCAAATGATAAGTTGGTATTTATAGGTATTTAATAGTCTATTTTAGTATATTTAATTATTTAAAGTATTTAAAATATATATTTAATTATATTTTTGGTCATTTTTAGGTGAAACGGAGTGCGCGGTTGAATTCGTGATGGAAAAATACTCAAAATGGAGTATTTACTGGCAGTGATCGGATGCCGAACAGTTTGCCTCGAAATACGCGTGGCGTGGTAGGTCGAATAGCCAACAGTATGTTTCAACCAATCAGAAGATGACACGTCAGCTGTTCACAACACCGTGGGTGCCAAGTGTCACGCGCCTGTTGGTCCACAGCGTCAACACAAAGCCAGCGCCACCAATCACTTGTTGCCACGTCAGCCCTAGAAAGACAAGTCACACACTGCCTTAATTTATCTTCGTTTCAGATACATTCGATTTGCCTCGGGATTCGCGCTCACACAAACTCCCAAAATTTCAGTCGAGTCGCACAATTTTTCTCCGTTCCACGTGGGTGCCACGTGGCGTGATCTCACTCGTACAGCGGGTCACATTGACGTGTTTCAGTCAACCACATGATACCACGTGTCACTGAGTCACCATACACACAACAGAACACACAATTCTCGGCGAATCCAGCAGCGCCAAGTAAGCGGCGGTGACAGGTACGGTCCAATGGCGTGCAGACACGTGGCTTGGCGGTTAAAAAATAGTGAATCACGCTATGACACATGGCAGAATCTCATTTTTGATCTAAAAACACCCCTACGATGTTTCTCGGCGCACGAGTCACATACCTAACCCCTAAAATTAGTATCCAAGTACAATTTGGAGTACTTTTATATATTATGAACCTAGGTATTATTAGAGGAAGAATTAATTAGTATTTTTTGGAGATCTATTATTAGTTTTTAGTATAAATTTTTGATGATGATGTCCGGCTAATCAATTTCTTGCCTAAGTCGAAGGGGAAGCAAGTCGGGATCATCGATTCAAAGCATATTATGTGAGATCTTTTATTTGATTAATTAGTTAATTTAATTTCTCCTATTTCATTGTTGTTGATTTAATGATTATGATTTAGACCTAGGGTATGTATATGGCCAATGCATGCTTTTAGATGGACAATCTACCGTTATTTGGAATATTAGTATCCGTGTAATTGTGTTTTTAGACCAATAAAGTAACAAACATTCACCCGTTTGCCGTAAAACCCTTTCGGTGCTTGAATGTACAACAATTGAATCTAGGTTAAATTGTTAGCGGTTGCGATCCGGTTATTTAGGATTAGTGTTCCCATATATCTATATTACTGCGGTTAGTGTGTTAAACCTGATTGGCGGATGTCTAGGGTTATACATTAATTAAGGAAATAGTTAGTGGCGGATGTCCTGACTATCGAAATTAGGGGAATTAGGAATTTTTGACGGATGTCGATTTTCTATAGCTAATCTAGGATAATTAAATTAATAATTTATTTAGGAAAGATTGAGGACCATTGAATGCTATTGAATCTTGATTTTGATTTGTAGAACTGGAGATTTATGTAATTTTTCATTATTGATATTAATTTTTGAGAACTTTTTATTTTTGTTAGTTTAATTAATTATTTTATTGAATTTTCTGAAAACCCCCCATTTTTAGTTAACTTGGAGTAAACTCAAGTCCTGTGGATTCGACCCCGTATTTACCACTACTACACCCTTGTGGTTGGTAACTCGATTGCGGGTTATATTTGGCACGAACGACACGTGATCACCAAACCTATGAGATATTTCCTTAGTTTCCTAGTTGAATGAACACCAAGCTCGATCAACTAACTCCTAATCCCACAAGACTTCTTCAACAAAAACTTGTCGATCCTCTTCTTCTCCAACAAGCTTGCTTCTTCTCTGAGTTATGGAAATGAAAATGGGTTGATTTGCATGGTTTGATCTTACCTTTACATATGTAAAGGATAAGATCAATTAATAGCCATTGATCTTATTGCACATGCGTATCTCGAGACTAATCCAAAAGCATACATATTGACACATTTCCCACTTAATCTCCACTTTCTCACTCTAAGTAACATCAATTTCAACTCAATTGGTCTTTAGATATGTCAATACGTATCTAGAGAATTATGACATGGCTATCGTTTTAAATTGCTAACATATGTACATTTTAATAAATAACTAAATATAGCCACATTAAAATCACTATTAAAGCTATATTAAGCCCAAATAAACTTATTACATCACTCTCTACCTCGGTCCCATGTCAGCACGCAACTCAAGGCATGTCCTCACTCACATCTCGACCTCTATATACAAGTAGGAGTGCCTTAGTATGTCTACACATATACAATTCACTAAGCATTCATCATATCACAAATGATATATTACTTGATCCTCGTGCTGAGTATTAGGTTCATGCACCCACTCTCGAATCACGTACCAGGTAGGTGACCCTTAATTACGGACCAAATTCATTATTAAAAATTTAGGCCATTACAATAAGATCAACATTAAAACAATCCAAATGAATGTATATTAACTCAATAATTGAACGAAATTATGAGAATTGCCTCAGCAAGTTTACTTACCTCGAACGCATGCAATTCCTAGCCTATATCGACTCCCAACAACTCCAAACTGAAGTTTCATACCCCGTAAGTCTTCTTTAAGCTCTTGAGGTGTCCTAAAAAATTTGATTTAACTTGTTTTAAGTTATTTAAGTGGTCTTAAGTTCTAATGTTTCACAATCAATCCCTTTAATACTTTGTTTATTTTGAAATCTACTTTAATAAATAAAGATAGTTTTGATGCAAAAACTTATACGTAGATTTCAATTACCAAAACGTTAAAATTACGTATCATAGTACAAATAAAAGTTTTTATAGCTATGTCTTAGTTTTGCGTAATTTCGATAATAATCGAAGGAGATATGGAAGGTTTACCACAAAGACTCAAATGAGTTTTAGATTCCGACCAGCAACTTTGTAAATTTCATTTCTCGTAAACCATTACTTCAAAACTCACGATTTTTTATGAAAGTCTAAGAACATATTCTAGAACATCATTCTAAAATATGAGCTCAATCCAATAAGAAATAAGGGAGCTATGCTTAAAATAGCAGGACATTAGCAAACTGTGAACCTAGAAATTTCATATTCATTATCAACATTGCAGAGGATTTTTAAACATGGAAACATTCAAATTTCAAAAATTTCAGTAGGCAAAAGTTGTACCCTTTGAGTTAACTTTCAAATGCCACTAGAATGGGTTCATTTTAATTTAAAATGAGGAAGTTATAACCAAGTTACAAAGGCTAGTTTATAACAACAATGTGCAAAATTTTCAGTTTTGTTTTACGACTTTATAAACTTCAAAAATTCATAACTTAATGAAAACAAATCCAAATATATAACTTCTTTTATAGTGAAGTTGGTGGAATCTCACAAGGAATCCAAATATAGAATTATATTTTAAAAACAAAGTCATTTGCCAACTAAAACTACTGAAAAACTAGAACTAGACCAAAACCTACTATTCTTTATTGAATTTAACAAAGTGGTGACGAAGATTGACTTACCTAGTTGTAAAGCTTCTTTTATTTGATCAACCACCGTTCAATTCACAAGGATTCCTAACAGATTTTGCAGAACTTCCATTCCATATCTCTCTCTTCTTTCCTCTTGCATGAAATATAAGTAGATTTTGCATGAAAATCCCACTAACTTGTTTATATAGTGGTCTGATTAAGTTGTGACCATTGATCTAGTGTAAAAAACCACCACTAGAATAATCTAATGGCTCATACTTGGTCCTACAATCTACTAAATTAGTCATGTTAATACCTATTCATACACCAAGTTATATAATGATGGTGACAACACGCATCACAAGGCATATCAATGCTTGTTGTTTTTATTTTCTTATCTTAGGCCACATTTATATATATTCAACTATAGGTATATTAGATTAGTTACATTAATAATAATTAACTAAATCATGACCTATCACATTTTTCTACTCCGGTCCCACCTCGACATGCATCTCGAGGCACGTATGTGCTCACACGCCAAACTTACAAAATACGACACTAAATAAATATTCTTGGGTATAGTGTACACACTAAGCATCCATCACTCAAAAGTAATATATTTCTCGATCCTCACATCGAGTATTAGGATCGTGTACCTGCTCTCAGATCACGTCACAGGTCGATAACCCTAATTAGGGACTACTTTGCTATTAGTCAATTTTGGATTATTACAGCTTAACCCGAGGATGCAGAAGCCATATGGCCTTAGATTGTTATAAACCATATAGAAAAGCTTAGAATGATTCGTTAGTGGTTGTCGGCTGCCTAGCATAGACAGAAGAAATATGCAAATAAGTATCGCGACAAGTTGAGCTATAAGGTGGATGACTAGGTTTATTTGAAAGTTTCCCATATGAAAGGTCATCAAATATTTGGGATCAATGGGAAACTAGCACTTAGGTTTATCGAGTTGTTCCAAGTTACGAAACGAGTTAGGGAGGTTGCTTACAGATTGAGGCTATCGAGTCATTTGGCAGGGGTTCACGACATATTCCATATATTTATGTTCTGAGTGGCTAGATCAAAGTCGTGGTTAATGGTAGAGTTAGGCAGTATTCAGTTAGATCAGACTCTATGTATGAGGAGCTCCCTATACAAATTTTAGATCGTAAGGTTCAAACCCTTCAAAGTAAGGAGATACCATTGGTACTCGTTCAATTGTAGCATCACCAAAATGAGGGACTCACTTGGGAGCGAGAGTCTACCATGCGATAGCACTTCCCTAGCTTTTCAGGTTAAGTTTTAACTTTAATTTCAGATTTCGGGACGAAATCTCTTTTAGTTGAGAAGATCGCGACGGCCTATGAAATAAGAATTAATTTAATTTCCTAATTTTAGACTAAGACCCGTAGCTCGGACCCACGTGGACACCACCATCAAGTCTAGGGCACGCCTGGAAAAGTATTAAATAACTATTTTTGTATGATGCATGCATATTTTTTTATTATCTAGTTATCGTTTCACACTAATGTAGGTCATCTGTTTTAATTGCATTGTGCATGTGCGTTAGGTGCGTGTGACGCCTCGAGAAGCATGTTATGCGGGTATGAAATGGGTCGATGACTTCGATGTTTAATAGCTTGTTTGAATAAATAATTAATTAAATTTTCATGCTTAGGATAAGGTTTTATTAAATCAAATGTGCCTAAAATAATAAAATCAACCCTAAATTTGCTAGAACAAATGGTGAACATTGATCACCTAGTGATCATCGAAAAATGAGTCACTCTAAGACTATTTAGTGGACATATAGGTGTGCATGACAGTCCCTAATATAGACCTTTGATGTGCCTTGTGATGAACAAAATACATTAGATGAAGGGTTGAGATCAAAAATCCAAGAGACGATATAAGCCTACCCGCTCAATGATTCATGTACATTCTTACTATGTTGATTTTCAAGATGAGAGGTTGAGAGATTTGGTGCTGAGAAATTTAGTGAAGAATTAGGGCTTGAATATTCAAATCCTTAAAAGAAAGCAAGTTTAGTAGATAATTTAAAGGGCTAAGGCATTATGTATCATCTTTACTCTCATTTTTACTAAGCAATTCATAAAAAGGCTTGGAATGTGTTCAAAAGTTGGGGCTTTCATGTCAAAAACGAAAATTTATAGTGGTATTGGTTTCTATCTCCATTTGAAACACTAGTTGATCTTTTCATATCTAAGTTTTATTAAATTACTTCATTGATTTAGATTTTCAACACCTATTTAATGAAAAATCCATGGTTTAGGAATCATGGGTGTTTCGAATGCAAGAATATTTGTTTTGTTAGATCTTGTTGTTGTTGTTGTTGTTGTTGTTGTTGTTGTTGTTGAATGTTTAAATAAAATTCGAATCTCCATTACATGTTTAGGGACAATTTCGTCTCCTTTAGATGCGTGTGTGCGAAGTTCTGAGCGGAATCGGGACGATTGAGGGGGGCACCCCTATTTATTATTAAAAAATAATTTTTAATATAATTTTAATTGAAATAAATTATTAAAAATAAGAAAAGTAAATAAAAATATAAGGAAAATCCAAAAAAACTAGGAAAATATAGCAAATTGGAAAAAAGGTTGAAAATTGAATTTTGAGGATATTTTGGGGGGTTTTGCTACGGGTATGTAACTTATAAAGTTTGCTGCCACTAAATATTGGACTAAAAATATTTACTTTTGGTCTCACATTATAAACCCAATTAGTTTGACTCTAAATTAATTAAAACAATATAATTGGACACTAGGGGCGCAGGAGACTATAGCCAAGTGTCGGATGCGCACTTCGAGGCAATAGTGGGACATTTCGAAAGGTTTGGTTGAAGGTGACCAAAAAAATGATTTGGGTATCGTTCATTGCAGACCGACCAAAATATTTGGGCTTGGTTATTGCAAATTGACCAGATTGTTTGGGCTCAGTCATTGCAGACCAATATAATAACCATGTTGTGTCAGTCATTGAAAGCCGAACATATTGTTCGGTCAGTTAATATTGACATTTTCCTCCTTAGGCCGATTTATAGCAATCGACCTATAAGCATGTGGTTCGACCACAAAGGGTCGAACTAGAGGCAAAACTCATGCTTTGAACACGAAAAAAAAAGAGCAAATCGAAGGAAAAGTCAAGAAATAGCTCTCCATCTTGCACATTCGCATCCCCTACACGCTCATCTTCCATTTTGTAAGGTCAATAACCATCGGACAACCCAAATGAACAATGTCCTAGCAAACAAAAAAAATTATTCAAACCCCATAAATGCACACAAAATAATAGAAAATACAACATTTTTCATCATAAAACATGAAATTACTTCATTGATTTAGATTTGGATTTTTAATCATAAAACATGAAATTACTTCATTGATTTGGATTTGGATTTTTCATCGTAAAACATGAAATTACTTCATCAAAAATTAGGGCTTTCATGTCAAAAACCAAAAATTCAAAGTGGTATTGGTTTCTATCTCCATTTGAAACACTAGTTGATCTTTTCATCACTGAGTTTTATGAAATTACTTCATTGATTTGGATTTTCAACACCTATTTAATGAAAAATCCATGTTTTTGGAATCATGGGTGTTTTGAATGCAATAATATTTGCTTGGTTAGATCTACTTGTTATTGTTGCTATTGTTGTTGTTGTTGTTGAATGTTTAAAAGAAATTTGAATCTCTTTTACATGTTTAGAGACGATTTCGTCTCCTTTACATGCGTGTGCGTGAAGTTCCGAGTTGAATCAAGCCCGATTCGGAGGGGGCAGTTGTATTTATTATTAAAAATTATTTTTTAATATAATTTTAATTGAAATAAATTACTAAAAATAAGAAAAATAAATAAAAATTTATGGAAAAATACATAAAAAAGTGGGAAAATATAGCAAATTTGAAAAAGTCGAAAATTGAATTTAGAGGATATTTTATAAGGTCTTCCTACCGGGCGTGTAACTTGTAAAGCGTGCTACCATTAAATATTGTACTAAAATATTTATTTTTGGTCTCCCATTATAAACTCAATTAGTTTGACTCTAAATTAATTAAAATAATATATTTGGACACTAGAGACTTAGGAGACTACAGCTAGGTGTCAAGTGTGCACTTCGAGGCAAGAGTGGGACGTTTTGAAGGGTTTAGTTGAAGGTGATCGAACAAATGGTTTGAGTATATGTCATTGAAAACTGACCAAATTATTTGGGCTCGGTCATTGCAGACCAACTAGATTATTTAGGCTCAGTCATTGCAGACCAACCTAATAACCATGTCGTGTCGGTCATTAAAAGCTGAACATACTGTTCGGTCGCTTAGTACTAATGTTTTCCTCCTTAGGTCGGTTTATATCAACCGACCTATAAGCATGTGGTTCGACCACGTAAGGCTGAACTAAAGGAGAAAGCAATGCTTTGAACACGAAAAAAAAGGAACTAATCGAATGAAAAGTCGAGAAATACCTCTCCATCTTGGACATCCACATCTCCTACATGTTCATCTTCCATTTTGTAAGGTCAATAGCCATCGAACAACCAAAATGAAGAACATCCTAGCAAAAAAAAAATTATTCAATTCCCATAAATGCACACAAAATATTAGAAAATAAAACATTTTCCATCATAAAAACATGAAAAAATCGATTCTTACAATGGCAAGAAGCTCTAAATTGCAAGTTTGCGTCGCTAGTAGTCGGAGGAGATCATCGCAGTCGAAGAGTTGTCGATTTGTGTAGGGTGCATAATAAGTGGCATGGAAGGGATTATGGGGGTTGTGAATGTTAACTAGGTCATTTCGTCTGAGGGCAAATATGGAATTGGAGTGCCAAAATATTTATAGGTTACCCTTACAAAAATGTGGGGTGCACATAGCAGCGCACTTTTACTGTCCTCTTACACATTGAAGAGTATATCAAAGCCTTCCAATTTAACTCTTGTAGATGAACAATTAATGAAATTCCACTCAGGTAATTGATAACTTATCGGGCTTAAAAAAAATTTAAATGCTAATTAACTTGTGTATTAATTTTCTCGATCTTGAAGGAACATGCAAAGCTCAAGTACGTGCATTAATATAAATCAATTTTGTTCTTTCATATCTTCTACCACCCTTAGGCCCTATTTGGTTCGAGTGTTAGCTTATGTAAGCTTAAGATTAGTTGTAAAGCTGGCATTTCATTCAAGTGTCAGGTAATACATGGTCTTACCAAAGACCTGAAACCCAAGCTTACCTAAAGACAATAAAGACCCTGTCTTGAGAAAAGCCTGATGTATCTTGTTGGTAAGAAGTCCATTTTAACCCTCATTAAATGTAGCCTTTCCCAACCCACAGCCTCTCCTTCTTCACGCACTCATCTCCAAAATCATGAACTCGTCTCCTTTTTCACCTTCTTCATGAACTCATCTCCTTCTTCACCTTCTTTACGAATATTTAGACGCCTAAACCAAATCAAACAGGCCTAGAGCCTGATAATCACTCATGGCCTCCAACACAACCAATTCATATCCCCAAAACTCATCTCTGCCCTCACTAATTCCAATAATCTCTGTTGCGCCCGCCAAGTGTTTGATCAAATGCCTGAACCAAATGTGCTCCTTTGGAACGTCATGCTTAAAGGGTACTTTCAAAATGATTTCTTTAGACAAACTTTGGTTCTATTCAGTCAGATGAAAAATAGAAATGTGAGCCCAAATTATTTTACTTTCCTATTTGTGTTGAAATCTTGTTGCTTTTGGGAAGTAAAGAAGGTCCATTACTTAGTTGTGGAAATTGGGTCCTCAATAAACGATGCCACAATGTGGTTTAGGGTTTTGTAAATGTGGTGGGTGATTTGGTAGTTGGAAAATAAAAATGGGTATTTAAGACTTTTCACCCGTTTTTTGTTCTTTAAAGACTATGATACCAAGTGGTGGGTACTTGAACCAAATACCTTTAAATAAAATACATATATATCCCAAGCCATGGCTTAGGTAAGTCAATCTCTATACTTTATATATAACTCCAACCAAACAGGGCCTTAGTGTATAGTGAACTTGGTTTAGGAGTTTGGTTTCGATATAGTTAGTGCAACAGCCCAAAATATTTTATTTTTGTTTGATTGACTGTATTATCTATCTAAAATACACGAGTTATTTATTTATTTCTTCGATTTTACGAATGAGTCTATTCGGGATGTGTGCGACTCGTGGGTGTATGTGATAAGTCATTATCTTGACTAGACTTACGATTTATTTATAGGATTGAGTAAAACTTAATAAGTTATGCTAACTCATGACTTATAAGCCATAAGTTATGCTAACTCATGACTTATAAGGCATGAAATATATCATGAGCCTTAGCTAGATTAAGCCTCCTAAACTAATAAAAATAACCTAAGTTAAGTATTATCCCAAGCAAGAAATCTAAGTGAGTTTATAAAAATGGATATTAATGCATATCCATAATAGATAAGAATGCCTAACTTGAATAATTGGGACTTAGGTTATGTTTTAACTTAACACAAAAATTATATATTTGGAACCCTATCTAAGTTAATGGAATCCATTCAAATTTTTAGAAAGCCTAAGTAAATTATAATTGAGACGTAAGCCTAAGTTATGAAAAATGGCATCACAAAGCGTAAGTATGGGATTATTTTATGAGCTTATGTCAACAAACATATTTTAGTGACTATGAGGAATCCTATGATAAATTAATGGGCATCAAGGGAAATGATGAGAAGAGATCAATGACCTTGGATTTGTGTAGAGATCTAACATCCAAAGTGATCAAATGGTGGAAAATAAAAGATATGAGCTATAAATGAGTTTTTTTCTCTACAACAAGCAAAAAAAGAGAACATTGAACATGTAAGAGAATAAGGGTTTGTACATGAGATGTTTTCCGTAGATAATTAAAGGCTTAATAAGGGTTTTGACTAAATCTTTACAAGGAGAAACAAGCAATAACAAGAGAGCAATTAGGATATGCACTTTTCCTTCTTTTCATTGTTCTAAATTTGACGAATTGGGATTTCCTTGTGAATGCTTTGAGATTATGAGATTTTAGAATTTTTTTTTTTACTCTCAAAATGATGTTCAAATATGAAATTCAAGCTAGCTTGGTGATTTAAACATTGTTGTTGAGTTTCAATTTGAGTTCTTTCTTGTTTATGCCAAATTTTGGTCAAATTTGGAGTTTTTGTGCACATAACAATATGAGGATGAATTATTATCAAAAGGATATTAAACTCTTGTTTTTGAACTTTTAGATCATGATTTATGGTGGACTTGAATGTTGGACAATATCAAGAATAATTGCATTCGTGAAAATGATGTTTAAGTTCTTGAAGTTTTAGGGTTTTTGAATGTCTTTGATCGATGTCAAATTAATGTTTATTGGTGATATACTTTGATGTTGATCAAGATATTAGGTCCAGATTTTCATATTTTGAAGTGCCCAAAAGTGTTTTCCAAGGTTTCATGGAAAAACAAGAAAAATTCAGGGACAAACTAAATTTTTTCCAAGTTTATGCATAATCCCGCATGGGCAGCGTGCTGCTTTTAGTCTTCGTAAAATAAACATAATTTTCTCGTTTTAAGTCCTATTTGACGTTCTTTATAACGTTGAAAGCTAAGACAGAGAGCTAACACCTAGAATCATTAGTTTACAAAAATTAGATCAATTTATTTATCGAAAATGAACTGAAAAACAAGGTTTATCCGTAAGAATATTCTTTTTTTAGTATTTGCTACACGAGTCCAAAAATGACCAAAACCTCAAAAATAACTTGAAATACTATAAATGAAGTTCTCCAAGATTTTCAAGCTATTTCGAGGCGTTTTGGATAGTTTTCCAAATAAGTTTTGAAATGGGCGAAATTTACTTACTAAATAAGCTAATTTTTACTTAAGGTGTTTCGGGCATCAAATGATGTCAGAATTAAACCAAAATTTTCAGAACATGTTATTGGATAATAGAAAAGGTTTTCATTGAGTTTCGTGATTTTCGGCTTGTTTAACTCAGTTTTCAAGTCATGCTTCGAATAAGAGATACAAATAAGAACTTAAAGTTTTATTTAGATTCTCAAATTTTGTTTTTGATCATATTACTGAAATTTTATCACTCAACAACCTTGATTTCAAGTTAATAGACTTCATGGAACCAACCTTGAGAATTTTAGAAATGTATATTGTGTTTTAAGCCATTTTTCAAGTTGAAGAAAACTAACTTCCGAAAATATTTATTTAAAGGTCCCTAAGGGGTTGTTTTGCAAATTAGCATTGTACAACAACTTGAAATGAGTTCTAATGATCCTAATTAGTTCAATAACATCTAAAAATAATAGATCAAGTGTGTTGAATAATGCTAAGCAAGCCCAAGTACTTTTAGCCGAGCTAAGTACCCGATGAGGACTTGAAATAATAAAATGAACCATTAGACACTAAATTGACTTGGAATAATTTGTGCGACTCTTTTTGGGATTGTTAAGCAACAATATGTTAAATTATATTGCTCACACAATAACAACCCTTAGTAGCTAATACCAAGAGCACAATAGAGTGTTTAAGTTCTAAATAGTCAAGTCAACTATAAATTGAACTATTTGAGAAACAATAATTGTAAATGTAACTCAATGAGCTCTAACGCACATAAAACAAAATCTCTAAATGATACCAAGGATCTAAGAGACAAGTGGTGGGTATCGGAAGAGTGTTGCGGGGCATGTGGGAGCCGTTATAGCATGACTTTTATTGCATTCGGAGGAAAGCAAACTTGCAGGGGCCTCCATAGTAATTCATTTCATTTGTTTGACTTATTTCTTTGTAAGAAAATCGATAGGATGCTCAATTTGATTTCATTACCTTTTCTTTGCGATAAATTCTTGAATTAAACCTTGTTTGAATTTCCATTCTTGTTATGCGAGTGTCTCGGGATCTAAGTGTGTGAGGAAGGTACTTACAAGTGCGATGTCCAACTTGCTATCCTTTACACTCCTATATTTATTGGGTCTTTGAGTGTAGTCACGGGTGCGGTGTTCGGGTGTACCGTCTACGTCTACACCCTTATGGACTACTCTCCATTTTGAACTTGGAACTTAGTCCATAGTTCTAGGAAGTCAAATTTGCGACCGCATGCTCGTAGCTTGATGGATTTGAACCGCTCAGACACCCTTCTCTTGCTTCTTTGGTACTCATTCATTATTGTTTATTTTCTTTAGCTTGTTTATCATGCACTTACTTTATTTTATATTTATTTACATTCCCACATTATCTTCCAGCTTACTTATTGGAATTTATGAAATACTATTGAGACACCTCTGGCTTTACTCACTGGAATTGACTCCGTTTTTTGTGACAATTACAGGCCCCTCGAGTACTAAGGAAAGAGAGCTTATACTTGGTGATTACCTCTGAAGTACTTTTAGAGTCAGTTTCCTCTCTTTTACGTTGTAGGTTATTTTGTTGTTTTGTATATAATTATGAACTATATACTGATGTTTATATACTTTTGGGTTATGGGATTGAGAAATCACTGGATACATGTATATGATTTCTTTTTTTGTCAAATGATAACTTTTGCAGGATTTCCACATTTGGGCTTGTCCTGACTTTAAATTGTTTAAAAATTGGTTGCTTTAATTATTTCACTGCTTCCACTGCAACATACTAAATTAAGACATGCGTATCTTGATAACTCTAATAAGTGATCAAATAAAACTTAATAAAAAAAGGCTAACTAGGTTTGCGTTGACCTTGCGGGGATTGATCGAGGGTCCACGCAGGTCTAAGTCGGTCAGGGCCCAATTTGTGGAAACTAGGGTCGTCACAGGTAGTTAATCAGCATCTAATTTGCCTACGCAAGTTGACATATTAGGTGCATACTTGAATCCCCCCACCATTTTTGGTTCTTCAATCTTCACACGCATACACAGTGGCGAAACCAACCCTGGGAGAGGGGGGGGATAGTAGGTGCATACTTGAATCCCCCCACCATTTTTGGTTCTTCAATCTTCACACGCATACACAGTGGCAAAACCAACCCTGGGTAAGAGGGAGGGGGGCAATTGGACTAATCTATTATTCATTCGAGTTTGTTAGACGAGATAGTTCTCTCTTTATTTGTAGGTATTTTTATCAAATAACTTTTATAAACTCTAAAAGAGGTGTATCATCAACTATATTGACAATGCATTATACATTAATTAAAACATATTTTGTACAATTATCACAACAAAAATCTCTTGGCAAAGTTAAGAAACTCAAAAATAATAAAGATTTTGTTATACAAGTATAATTGTCAAAACATTTGCCTACACAGGTTGACATATTAAGTGCATACCATAATTATACTACAATTATACTAAAAAAAAAAAACTACTCCACGTTGCAATTGTGACAAGTTATAATGGTTTATACGCATCCAAAGACAAACCTGCAACCACCATAATTGAAAAACTTGCATAGTAGAAAAATTTAAAGTTGTAGGACTAAGCTTAAGATGATGGGATGCATTATTTAAAGGATTTTTTAATACATGCCATCAAGCATATTGAATTGAACAGTTCAAAATTTTAATCTATGTAGCTAGACCCCTACTAATTTGAGATCGAGGCTTTGTTGTTCTTGTCGTCGTCGTCGGGAATGCTAGAATAAGACATTTTTTGTCAAGGTCCCTCAAGAATCAAGACCTTTGTAAATACTATAAACCCTTTTTACTCCACCAATAAAACTTAACATTCGCAGTCGACCCAAGTTTAGATAATGAGGGAAAATTTTATCTTATTTCTTTAATTGAAATTATTGATCAAATGCACATCACGCGAGTGCATGTTTACCAAACCAAACGTCGGCGTCATCACCATCATGTTCTCTTACTACTGAGGCCTTTCGAGGTCGGGCCTCTGATCAAGTACTTTAGACTCGGTATCATCTGGAAAAGCATCTGGATAGGTAGCCAGGATGTTCGCCTTCATGTTTCTGTCAATCAAAATAAACATAGATTACCTCAAAAAGGAAAAGTCGATTAGAAGATCAAGGAAATGAAAGTCATTACAAGCTTGTGAAACCACCATGGTCTTTCATTTGGAAAAATTTTAAGAACTGAAATGATCAAAGACAAAAACAACAAAGAAACTCAAAACCGCAGAATATCAAGAACATAGATTATACCGTTTTGACACTATAAACGTGTGATTTACTTGAGTGGGTTGAGCAGACAAACTGTCAACAGGTTCGGAACAGACTTTAATTAAAGGGCCAAATGTAATGTGAAAAAGGACATAAAAAAAGGAACAATAAATCTACACGGTTATCTCATTCTCAAGTTTTGAGTTACTCAGGTTCCAATTGGGTTGTTTATAAAGCAAAAGCACCACCAAACTTCGTAGTTCGTTTTCTCGTACAAGTAGAAAAGCTAATATCATCACTTCAATGCAATGGAGGACTCTGAATACACTCACAAAATAGAAGTTTCATTTAAATATGGTTTTGCAGCTTTTTTACTTAAGCCTACAACAATATAAGACGAGAAATAACTAAAAAGATAAATAAATAATAAAAAATAGGTGCTTCATATCAGTTTCCTACTTGGTTCATGGTTGCAACAAGGTGATCCTTCTCTCTTCTTCTTTGCATTGAGTGACTCAATTAATCAATAGTCAATTTCGAGAAGATGACTTTGAATTCTTTTCTTTTTTATTCTTTTTTTTTTTGAGGCCTGAATTCTTATCTTGAGATGACAAGGGAGATCATATATACCACTCACTATAGCAATTGGTAAAGATATACCCATAGTACAGCCTAACCTTTTGTTTTATCAATTTATTATTAAAATCCCAATAGTCAATTTCGTTGTCATAGAAAAAACATGTCACGATTTAAAACACAGAATTCCCAAAAAATAAATATAAAAAAAAAGATCCACTCAAAGAGGACGACAACAACATGGATCAAACCCTTCTATTGCGCTTGGTTTAGTGCAATTGTCGGTGTGCTTTTCGATTCCTTTAAATCTCTCATAATCAACGTGTCCCAAGTTAGCTTTGATCCACCCCTACATCATCAAATTTCTCAATTTCCATCGAGTCAAGTTTTCTAGTGGGGGCATTTACAGGCTGTGTCCAAACCACCGCAACCACCCTTCCCTAATCTTGATGTCAATTGGTGATACTCCTACTTTTCTTTGAATTTTTGTATTTCTTACTATCTTTACGAGTTTTGCCCATTTTATGTACTTGTTGTTTCCTTTACTTGGTATTGCGGGCATAATTGCAGTCCTACAAAATTTTCCTTTTAACTTGGTATCCACTCAAAGACAACTATTTTAAGCTAGAAACATAGAAAGGAAACCAAACTAGGAAAATATACCCATATGTTTGACATCAAAATTCACTTCCAAATCTTTTTCAAATATTTGATTGATAATTCTCACTCGCTCTTCCACAAGGTTTCTTTTCCATTGAAACCGACGGGTTACAAAAATCAAGGCCATTTGTCTAGCAGTTGATTCCCATACATTTATTGCAATGGAAAAGACAATCTTTTCACATAACCCTTATTCTCCATCTTTTTCTGCAATTCCCTTCATCACATTATATATTGAAGAAAGAATTTAAGACATGTTCACCAGCTTTTACACTGTCAACTTGCAAGGGTTATATGAAGGTTAATTTTACAAGCAGTCATCTAATTTTAAAGTTTGCAACATTTTGGTAACTAAAGTTACATTTGTATTAAATAAATCACTTAATTTTTAAAAGTGTTTCACAAAAGTCACTCCCACCATAATTCGATAATTAGTGACAAATTTACCTTTCTTGTGTCAGAGAGAGGAAAAGCAATGGGTTTGGAATGCTTGGTCTAGTTGGAGTGAGGGAGGGAGGGAGGGAGGAGGAGGTGGAAGTGAGAATGGTGGAAAATACGAGGTAAGGGAGGAGATGGAAGTGGGGGTGATGCAGAGATGAGATTAGAGACGTGCGCGGGGAGGGACAGAGACAACATTGAAGGAAACCCCAACTGCACCTAAGCCACCACCAACTAATACTGGTTAAACCCATGCCTTAATTGGCACCAACAAACAACATATCCGCAGCCCAAACTAACAACCCATTTTTCAAATTCTAATCAAATCTTCAAGTCTCGTTTCGCAGTTCAAGCTCAAGTGCGTTCAATTTCAGTTCAATTTCATTTCCAATTTTAATTTTTGTTCTATTTTTTTTGCTTTGTTGTTTCATTTTTGGGGTTTCATTGGTCTTGGGTTTATGTTGAATCCAATGTTAATCGAAGAGGGAGCACCCCAAAACCCCACATTATAACATCATTTGTTCTACCAACAGATAAATTTACCTTGCCAAAAATCTCGATTTCTCAACATGGGTATCTGAGAATATGTAGAAAATCATAGCATCATTGAGCATCCCAAACCCAACACTCCCCCATCTCCTCTAACACAAGAAGGGCAAATTTGTCATTAATCATCAAATTATGGTGGGAGTGACTTTTGTGAAACGAATTTAAATTCGGGTGATTTATTTGATACAAATGTAACTTTAGTTACCAAAGTGTTACAAACTTTAAAGTTGGATGACCGTCTGTGAAATTAACCCGGTTATATGAAGAATACCAATTGGGAAGGTAATTTCCTAGGGATTGGATGGTGTCATTCAGTTTGGATCAATTGAATTGTTCAACAAGAAAATTAGGAAGACATGGACGATTCCATTTCTCTTCTATTTTAATCAACTAATTAAAATGAATAATAAAATGTCTTTTAGAAGGAAGTAAGAGATGTGGAATATTTTTAAGAGAAGAAAAAAAAAACGAAAGAACGATGTGGAGTCTTTGTGGAAGATAATTTAGAATACACCCTTTAAGTACACCTTTGGGCTATGCTTTAATTAACCTTTCCTTCTCAAAATGATTAAAGAATGAGGATCTATTAATGTATTTCTCTCTCAAACAATGTGTAGCTCGCTAATTCTTGTTCCCAACTCTTTATGTATTCTTTTGATTAATGCATCTTTTTGTTGAAAACAAACCATTTTTTTTATCAAAGAAAACGTAGGATCCATGTAGCATACCCCAACTAAGTTTAGGATTCAGAAAGATATGTATTGGACACATGGTTGTTATTCTTTATCAAAGATAAAGAAAGAAAAAGAAAAAAAAATTATGGTAGGAAATGTCAACTCGAACTACAATTGTTTCCTGAGATAATACATATTGCATACATCAACAACAAAGCCTCAAACCAAAATAGTTGAGATCGCCTACATGGATCAAACTTTTTTATTGCACATGATTTAATGCAATTGACGGTATGCTTTCAAAGTCCTCTAAATCCCCCCTTAATTTCTTCAGTTTCTATTGAGTCAAAATTTCTAACGGTTGCATTTGTAGGCCATCTTTCGAAGTATCCAAACCATAGCAACCAACCTTCCCCAATCCTTTCTCATTCTATCTTTAAGAGTTTTACTACACATTCACCTAAGCATCCTCATTTCCACTACATTCATTTCATATAGTTGTTGTTTCTTTACCGCCCAACATTCACTTCCATAAAGCATAGTAGACCTAATTGCAATTCTATAAGAATTTCCTTTTAGCTTGGTAGGGATGTTTCGGTTACATATCACATGTGTTGCATAATTCATATTGCATAAACCTATTAAAATGAGACTTTGACCCAAGTAGAACTATTTTGATTTTTGACATAACTCAGACTTACCAAAGAGCAACGTTGTTTGGAAGAAACAAGACTAGGGCTGGCAATTCGTGTTAAAGTCTTGTTAACGAGTCGTAAACGTGTCGTGTCGTAAACGAGTCACGACCCACTTATCCTAAACACGGACACGACACGTTTATTAAACGAGTCACCATTTGCAAACTCGACACACGACACG
The DNA here is from genome assembly GCA_039657365.1 of Stephania yunnanensis. Classification (NCBI taxonomy): domain Eukaryota; kingdom Viridiplantae; phylum Streptophyta; class Magnoliopsida; order Ranunculales; family Menispermaceae; genus Stephania; species Stephania yunnanensis. Next base: position 23,942,021 of record CM077583.1, read on the forward strand.
TTTAATAAACAGGTAACCTGTATATGACACGTTTAACACGTTTATTAAACACGTCATGTTTAACCTGCTTAACTCGACTCGTTTGTGTACCTGTTTAACCTGTTTATCAACCTGTTAAACATGAATGATATTTCAATGTTGTCACATAGAAATGGTCAAAACCAAAAAGAAAGAGATGGGTGGGGGATCAGAGATGGGTGGGGGACCGGGGGCGGATGGAAGCGGAGATCGGAGGCGGAGATGGCAGAGATGGCAGAGCAGAAGATGGCAGATGAGCAGAGGCGGAGATGGCGGAGATGGCAGAGGCGGAGAGGCGGAAGAGCAGAATCGGAGATGGCGGAGGCGGAGATGGCAGATGAGCAGAGGCGGAGATGGCGGAGGCGGAGAGGCGGAGATGGCGGATGAGCAGAGGCGGAGATAGCGGAGATGGCAGAGGTGGAGAGGTGGAGATGGCGGAAGAGCAGAGGCGGAGATGGCGGAAAAGCAGAGGCGGAGATGGCGGAGATGGCAGAGGCGGAGAGGCGGAGATGGCGGAAGAGCAGAGGCGGAGAGACGGAGATGGCGGATGACCAGAGGCGGAGATGGTGGATGTGCAGAGGCGAAGACAGTAGACAGTAGGGGTCGGCAAACCGCGGTTTGGTGATGAAAACCACCAAACCGCGACCAAACCGAGGGTCTACGGTTTCATGATTTTCCAAACCACCACCAAACCGCGAACCATCAAAACCGCAACCAAACCGAACCGCGGTTTGCGCGGTTTGGTCGGTTTGGTTGCGGTTTTGTGCGAGGCAGCGGCGAGACAGCGGTGCGAGGCGGCGGTGCGAGGCGACGACGATGGCGATGGCGATGGACGATGGCGATGGCGACAGTGGACGCGGTTGTGAGCGAGAGAGAAAGCGGCGGGAGTGACGGGAGTGAGAGGAGAGAGAGCCAGCGCAGTGATGAGCGGGAGTGAGGAGCGGCGGGAGTGAGAGAGGAGGTGACGGCGGGAGTGAGAGGGAGGTGACGGCGGGAGCGGGAGTAAGAGGTAGGTGACGGGCTGGAGCGGGACCGAGAGGGAGGTGGCGGCGAGAGTGAGAGGAGGTGGCGGGAGCGGGAGTGAGAGGGAGGTGGCGGACGAGAGCGAGGCGGCGAGAGGGAGTGAGGAGGTGGCGGACGGGGAGGTGGCGGACGAGGAGAGGGCGGACAGAGCGAGAGTGAGGAGGTGGCGGAGTGAGGGAGGGAGGTGGCGGAGTGAAGGAGGGTGGGAACAGGGGAGGTGGCGGACGGGGAGGGGCGGACGAGAGCGGGAGTGAGGGAGGTGGGGGATGTGACGGACGGGTGGTGGAGGAATGAGAGGAAGAGGAGAGGATTGAGAGTTTTGGTTACATTTTAGGGTTTTTTATTTGTATTTACCAAAATGCCCTCGGTTTGGTTAAAGCGCGGTTTTCCCAAAATAAAAACCGCGACCAAACCGCGATTCTGCGGTTTGGTCGTTTTCCAAACCGCGACCAAACCGCGAACTTTAAAAACCAAACCAAACCGTGCGGTTTGGTCGGTTTGGGCGGTTTGGGCGGTTTTTCGAAAACCGCTGCCTACCCCTAGTAGACAGAGATGGTTGTCGATAGAGAGAGAGAAAGAGTGGAAGAAGAAGATCTGCAGTGGTGGAACTGTGGAAGACTGGAAGTGAAATGGGTTGTGGTTGTGTTAGTGTGTTAGGGTTTTGAAAATGGTAGAAAAGAAATAAAAAGTTGTATTTATATTTTATATGTAAATTATAAGTTATATATGTATATAATTATGCGAGTCATAAACGAGTCACACGGGTTAACCTGTTAATGACTCGTTTATTAACTGTGTATAAACAGGTTAACCTGTTTATGACTCAAACTCACTTATGTCAAACCCACGACATGTTTATCACCGTGTCGTGTCGTGTCGTGCTAAACATTTCATGACCCAAATTGTCAGCCCTAAACAAGACCATTGATCCTTAGACGGTTAGACCACTTAGATACAACCAAGCAGGCTCCAGTTCCTCATACTCTTCCCATTCATAAGTGATACAAGTCAAATGTGATTAACTCTTCAAGTAGTTCAAATCCATTTAAACACTTCTTAAGGATAATAAACAATTATCATACAGACAAATATAGTGAAAGACCAGTGCACGGAAGGTAGATAGCATTTATCGAAAAATGGTCACGTTAATTGATTGTTAATAAATGTTTTTTTTCCATATTATATATCAATTGAAAACAAGTCTCAATTGATCAATCTCAATATTTTTTTCTAATATCGGCACCACTAATTCTCCCATGTTTAATGATCACATTTCTTTTATTACTCGTTTCATTTTCACTGCCAAAGATTTGATACCGCCTCATCTCAACCAAACTTGCATCATCTCAAATGGTAGCAGACTAATTCGCATAACATTAATCACAATGTATAAAAATCATTATTGGATGTATGTCAAATAGCATCTCAATAACAGATGCATTATGATACCTTATTACCACCATATAACATATGTAACAAGATTTCTATGTGCAGCGAACTTACTACATCATCTCAGTTGGACAGTTTCAGTACCTCGAAAGTATTCCCGAACATGTACCAAACCAATAACACTCGCCACAACCAGACAAATGGGCAGTTTAAAGTTAACCATGGTGGTGCATGTAGAGGTTCGGGAATGAACAAGATGAATTCATCATTTTCGGCCCTGTTATGTGCCAGCGTAATATGGAGGCGAGGGGTGAGTTGGGTCCTGAGATTTAAAATTGGGGCATAATAGGAAACTTGCACAACATGAACAAGTGCACTATGGTGCATTAGGTGAAACGTGGGGTGCTAATAGACGCTCTCAGTAATCCATTGAAGCTAAGCATTTAAGTGCAGAATACAAAAACAAAACCTTAGTTCCAAATTAGCTAGGATATTACATGGATCCAACGTTTCATTCAAGTGCAGAACAAATTTAACTAAGGCAGTCAAAAAAAAACTCCACTGAACCAGATTTTATATGAATTGTCTTTCAAATAATATAAAAGTTAAGTTAATGGCTTGCACGCAAATACATACCTCAGCTTCTGGAATATGTAGTCAAGATCTGACTTCATTGACTTTAAAAGGCGTGTATTCTTGTGGAAATCGGCAGAAACTTCTGCAAAGCACCGTTCTGAATACTCATTAAAATGTGATAACACTGCATTACTATCTTGCAATCTTCCCAATCTGCAAAATGAAATAGAAACGAAGAATTAGACAAACAAATGAGATTGGTAGTAAAATTGAACTAATGTAAAGCAGCTATAAGATATCGATGAAGACATGCATGTTGCATGGAACCATTCCAAAATGGAAACATCAAAAGATGTATAATTTCAATGTTCACTTAATTATACGCTTAAATAAGTTATGAAATAAACAAGCCTCTTAGCATGAAAGAGATGTCTTTTCTTGTAGTCATTTTCAGCAATGTTGTTCAAAAGCATAAGAACATCAAAATTGCTGGAAAGGTGTACCTCTAAATTGAGGAGAATGCCTTTGGCATCAACTTACTTCGAACCAATTTGTGAACGAGGTTATTTTTCCTATCCTTTGTGGTTAAAAGAGTTTATGGAGCAGTTTAAACGCAAGCCATACAAATTTTGGTCTTTGCAAGGCTAGTCTCACATTTACTTTGTCATTAACTTGAATAAATAACAAGATAGCCAGACAAAAGCAAAAAGAGGTAACTGAGACGAACAATGATATGTCTTAAGGCAAATGGCTCAGGCACCTGAATGCAATGCAATATTTCAAAAGTTTAATAAAATCAATTTCTTTAATTGAAGTTGATAACAAATAAAATAATAATAATAATAACAATTATTATTATTATTATTATTATTATTATTATTATTATTATTATTATTATTATTATTATTATTATTATTATTATTATTATTATTATTATTATTATTATTATTATTATTATTATTATTATTATTATCAATCCATCAATCATACTACACAATTTTAATCGAAAACAAAGCCATCTAAAACAACAAATCCTCAATCCAATGAGTTGGGGTCGACGTCATGAATCAAAATCTTCCATTGCGCTCAATTTGGTGTGGTAGATGGTGCGCTTTTCAAATCCTAACCTAAAAAGCAAAAAAAGCATCCCAAGTTAGCTTTGGTCTACCGCTACATTGATTGAATTTCTTTAGTTTTCTATTGAGTTCATTTTCTAACAGGGGCATTTGTAGGCCATCATTTGAGGTGTCCAAACTATTGCAACTGCTCGTCCCTAATATGCATGTTAATTGGTGTTGCTACTTGCTACTACTTTTCGTTGAATTTATATATTTCTTATTATATCTTTACGGGTTTTACCACACATCCACCTAAAGCATCCTCATTTCCGCTACATTCAGCTTATGTATATGTTGTTTCCTTACCACCCACAAAGTCCTTTGAACATTGTGCAACGTCCACTAAATTACAATTTAACACATTTTGGTTCAAAAATATAGTAAGCATTATGATTTTATTATTTTTGCTAAAACTGTTTTTAAGGTAGTAATGCAGTCCTTAGGCAGCCTACCCCATTTTGGCAAGTCTAGGAAGATAAAAGTATTCAAGGGGAGACCTAAAACAGTTATATAATTATTTCAAGGAAATCGAACAAGAAATTACACATTCTGTACATATACAATTTTGCATATACAAACATTTTCACGGACATACCAATACAAAACTTAAAGAAAACATAAATAAGGAATAAGTTCCATTTGACTTGAAAAACGAATGTGTCGAGGACACAAGACACTAGCTATGCCTTCTCATTTCATGGTTAAAAATGGTCTTGAGCGCCAAAATTGTTCAATTTTTGTTTAAATCAATACCGTCTCTACTCATCCACCTTTAAGCCCTTGTATTGAGATGTCCTCCAAAAGCCTCAATAATAGTAAGCATAAATTCATAGCCAATTCCATGTTAACAAATGTAAGACCTGTGACAGGGCGATTGGTAAATAAGAATGGATTGGATGCTTTAATTGGAGGGCGCGAATGAATTGGTATCTTCCACATCATTTTACCAAGGCATCCATACAAATCTGTACCACTAAGCAAAACATAATTTTTGAATCATTCAATTCTAAATCTTAACTAGTATCCCAAACACTAACTATTTTTATATAAATTGAAAACCTGAAAACATTAAATAAAGTGCTTTGATAAAGAGATAAAAATGAGGAGATCTTACATGAGGTGCTGTGATTGATTAATGGTGTGAAGATCATTAGCGTTAATTAGGGTTTCGAACTGGTGAGACACTTCATTTGAAGGAGTCATAATTGAGTCCCTCTCTTGTTGCTCCATCTCCATGCTCACTGACTGGGAAAACCGTGGAATATGCATTCAATGGATTTAATTAGATAATAAATTCATCAAGTTTGCATTTAAAGAGGAGAGTCTTCTTCTTTAACAACTAAGTCTCTCAGTCGGACCGCTGCCCTCTCTCCTTCTCCCTATCAATTCTCCTAACGATGAGTCGGCCCATAGGGCAGGGTTAAACCGAAAAATAGATGAATTCCGCGAGAAGAGAGGGGTTAGAGACGAACTCGGCCGGTCGAGAGAGATAAAAAGTGTCTTGCAATTCCGAGATGTGAGGGAGATGGGTTGCCTCGGTTTTATTAAAATGAATATGCTTTTGTAACCGACTTTGACCCTAGTGCACTAGGGGCTCAAAGTGGGTATGCCTCCATATGATACACTTTGAGTGTAAACACACATCTCAAGGTGCTACACGCATATCTCAAGGTGTATCACTTTTCATTAACATCGTCTTTATTTCGTAATTTCAGACATAGACGCCAGCTCGGATCCATCTGGACGTCGCAGGTAGGTTATGACATATGTCGACCTAGGTACACTAGTAAATTGTATGTTATATTGTTTAATTGCGATGCATTTTATGAAAATTATTTGTTAATACAGCGCTTGTGTGTATGTTGAATGATTATATCGTGCGAGGTTGTGTGATGGGTAGTCGCCTCGAAATGTGTGTTAACACGGGTATCGAGAAACGAAGTACGGTATAGGGGACTCGACCAATTCATGATAATATGACTACGTAATTCAATTGAAATGGGTAATGTAAACATAGGCTAATTAAATTAAAATTTAAACAATAGACTATGACGCGCCTCGAAATGTGTGTTAAGACGCGAGGCAACGGATATCGGGTAGCCGAAGGTTAATGGGACCATGACTTGGTTAATGTTGATAAATAAAACACTAATCATATGTTTTAATAAAAGCTTGACGTAAGGTATATAAATCAAATAAAGGAAAAGCCTATAGTATGAATTAAATAATGCGGACCATTGATAGACATCTAGATGATTTCAAATGATAAAATCAAGGAAGGGAGTGTGCTATTGGAGTTATCAATGGAGTCATCAGGTGGTATGGGACATCATGTTTATGAACCACAAGATAATCCTGGAGATACGTACACATACTTGATCTTAATTAAACATATATATAGTGAGTTAGTGGGAGTTTCATCTCCTCTAACTCCAAACTCATGCAAATTCAAAGAGAAAACCAGAGAAGAAGAGGAAATTACGGCTAAAAGTGAGTACTTGGAGATCAATTCAAGTGATCCAACCTAGGTAATTATCTTCATCATCTCCTACACTCTTCGATGAACCCATTTTTGGGTATTATTTAGTGAGATTCGGGTTTGATTTTTAGACCTCTGGTTTTTGGTGAAAACTTGATGAATTACATGTTATTAGATCATTTTCATAGAGAATCTACAACTGTTTTAACTATAATTGAAATTCTTAATAAAATTGGAAAGTTTTGTGAATGCATGAAAGTTAGAGGATTTGTGTTAATTTAATGTTCTGGATTGTTCTAGTTGTTGTTTTGGAGTTAATAATGTATGGAGTGGATGTAAACCAAGTTAGAGTAGTTAATTAAGAGGGAATGAGAAAATTCTCAATTTGAGAATTCTATCATAAAGGGCAATTAGCGCGCTAACTGGGCTGGGTAGCTCGCTAATCATTTTGGGTTTCCAACTATTTTTCGAAATGAAGAAAAATGACGCTCTAGATAGATCCCCTAGTGCACTAACTTCACCTAACACGCAAGGTAGACCTATTAGCGTGTTAATGTCAGGTAAAATATGAATTTAAGGCATGTTTTGGTGATCTTCAACTAAATACATGTCTAAGCACTTGCAAACAACCTAAACTTATAAAATCGGACTTCAGGGACTTAGTGGACCGTAGCTCGATGTCGGGGAGCTAGTCGAGTCCGGGGAGGTCGGAGAGCGATTTAAGTTTTGTAATACTCAATTGAAAAACTATGAGTATTTGATTCTATTTTAAATTCATTCATATCATTTCCTTGATGTTTAATATTATATTTTGTTACTTGGGCGTGGGTTGAGGTTACTCCCTCGGATTTCCTGGTCGTGTGTCAATGATGCTCTGGACTGTAGTACGTGTAACTCGACCCTCAGTGAACGTCAACTTGAGCTTACCCTTGGTGCACGTATCGGTGACTCAGCGGATTTGGTAGTACTGCGAGGGACCAAGTGTCGGGCCAGTTGGATGCAACCACTATTAGGAACTTGGTGACCTGAAGTACAGTGTAGTCCATCTGGAGCGAACACACATATTTGTTAGTTTAGCTGTTATCTATTCATGCGATAAGCCATTTACAATTATCTGTCTTTACATTCCGCATGTTTATTTGACAGTACTTCTTGCATTTCCTTAATTTATGTGAATGCTCAAAAGGGTTCCTTAGGACTTTACTTACTGTATTCGTCATCTATGTTTTTGTGATATGCATATCCTAGTACCAGTAGGGGCAAGGGGATCCTAGGCGACTACATCTGATTGCCCGCCGTCGAGGACCTACTAGTACATGCTTATTTTGATATTTTGTATTATTTTGGATATTGGGGGACTTGAGATGACACGGTACATGTATATATACTTTGTTTGTGGTACTATCGCTTATATACATAGTACTCTTCTAGATTTTTCACAGTAGGATTTACTCTTATAAATAATGTTTACCATGCCAGTTACTTATTCTAATTGTATCAATTAAGGCTACCGCTGATATATGTTAACTTGTAAGATACAACCCACTAGTATGGTTAGGCATTAGAATAAACTTTTAAAATAAATAGGTTAAAAAATACTGATAATCCATTAACTAATTTGATAAAACACAAGTGGATGCAAATTTTGAGACAAGAGGTGGACGGACACATGTCGAACACGTGTAGATAGGCCCACCGGGCAAAGAGTACACGGAGACACGTCACCCCGGGGCGGTAGGGTCGCCACAGTTGGTGTCAAAGCAAGGTTTTCTAGGAACTTGGGAATGTTAAATGAAAGAGCATAAAATTTAATAAATAAACTTTAGTTGTGGAAATCATAAGTTATTGCCTTAGAACTTTAGTTGGGAAGTGATATGAGGCATGTAGAGATAGGGCTTATATACGCGTTATATTTCCATTAAATATATGATATATGTATATACATCGAGGCTGGTCCGGAGCATGCTTCTCGATGTAGATTATGAATGGACAATCGACTACGCCTCATGTGACTAGTCAGACTAGTGATGCAGCTAGGGATTCCCAGGTTACAGCTAGAATGAAGGATCGACTCTCATCTCAAGAGACTCTAATGGTCGAGGAACTACATTTGTTACGAGATCAGACCGACGCACTGATGGCACTTGGTGCAGCAGTTACCACACCCAAAAAGCCAGTAGCAGTTACCGTACTAACAGTAGGGACACAGATAGAGAGAGCCATCGCATTGTTTTTTCCGCTGGAGACGCCGACTCCTACACCTCTACCTACGACCTCGGATCAGATGACTGCTACTACCTATACTACATCGAGATTCGTCTTGGCTCTAGAGACGAAGATGTGGAGAGGGTTTCTAAAGTTTCAGCCAGTCTTTTTTTACGAAGGTGGTGACCCCGAGGTTGCAGGGAAGTTGATTGTGTCTCGTTAGCATTTCCATAAAGCTGATGAGGAATGATGATAGTGTTCAAACACGGTTATTCGGGGCATGCTTGAAAGGCTACACAACAGTATAGTGGACCACATATCAAGATACCCATCCAGAGCCGACGACATGGGCTGAGTTTAGGGAGTTGTTCTATGATCAGTACATACCTATGGAGGTGAGATTGAGATTAAGTTATGAGTTTCTAACCCTGCGACAGGGTAACCAGACTTCGCTACTGTATTTGGAGAGATTTTGGCACTTACACCATTTCTCGATGGACGTAGTTGGGATTGAGCATCTGTAAATATACTATTTCAATTAAGGAGTTGAGGATGTGATTGCTTCGATAGTGATATCGTTTAGGGCACCCATTCTACAGGACATTTGATAGAGCTTTAGCGCATGAGACCTACCTAGTATAGAGGGATGGCAGACATATGACTGGGACTAAAGTACGGACAAGGCAGAATTCTCGGCCAAACCGGAAGCCGAAGAGATAAAGGGATCTTTTGAATAGAGGTCGGAGGGATGACAGATGGGACAGGGCCCGCAGGGATGATCATAAGGGCAGTCAGTTCCAGTATGAGAAGAGACAACCGGTTAATGCCATCGCACCAACACTGACAGATCAGCGTAGGCGACCACCACAGATGTACCATTAGGGTCGAGATCAAGGGGGATATGATTAGGGTCAGAGAGACCGGGGTCAAGGTCCAAGATCTAGAGATGGACATGCTAGTAGGCAGGACCACCGGAGATGTCACAAGTATGATTAGATGGGACATTTGAGAACACCACCATCACCACGTCGAGAGTTAGAGCGGGCCAAAGAGATAGCCCATGTAGTAGCATAGGTGGATGACGGGGCGATCAGACAGCTCGTCGAGGGTACATTACATATTTTTGGTAGACTTATGCATGTTATGTTTGATTCTAGTAACGCTTTATCATTTATTGATGGGCATATTGTTGAAGAGTTAAGGTTAGATACGAGGATACTAGACACATACCTTGTCCTCAATATGATCGCTAAGGACAAGATATACCCTAACCAAGTTTGTAGAGATATAATGATAGAGTTTGAGGGACATTAATTATTGATAGATCTTCGAGTATTAGAGTACTTAGAGTTTGGCGCTCTTCTTATGATGGATTGGTTGTCACCCTATCATACATGGATATATTGTTATGGTAAGAGGATTGAGTTTTGTATCTGTGTGATACTAGAGTTCTCACTGGTTAGATCCGCAATTGACTTACCTATCACTAGAGGTTGACTAGCTACAAAGCTGGAGATGGGGGCATTTGCAGCGATAGTTGAGCTAGAGGTTAGGATAGAGGTCAGGATTGAGGACATTTTAGTAGTAAGAGATTTTATCAATGTATTTTCGGATGATCTACCAGGATTACCACCGCCACGAGCTGTTGAGTTTATCATTGAGTTGATACTAGGGACACAGGTGATCACCAACAGACCTTATAGGATGTCACCATTGGAGCAGGAGGAGGTTAGACGACAACTAGATGAGTTGTTAGAGAAGGGTTTTATTCACCCTAGTATGTCACTTTGGGGAGCTCTAGTATTGTTTGTGAAGAAGAATGATGGTTTGATTAGGATGTGCATATACTGTAAGAAGTTGAATCAGGTGATAGTTAGGAACCGTTACCCACTTCCTAGGATAGATGATCTCTTTGATCAATTGACAAGCGTTAGATTCTTCTCGAAGATTGATCTTCGCTTAGGTTATCATCAGTTAAGGATTCGAGATGATATCCAAAAAAAAATGCTTTCAGCATGAAGTACATGTTATTTGAGTTCATAGTCATGTCATTTGGGCTGATTAATGCCTCTGCGATTTTCATGGATTTGATATATAGAATTTTGAGACCGTATTTAGATAGATTTGTCAAAGTCTTCATCGACGACATCTTTATTTACAGAAAGACTCTTAAGGATCACGAGAGACATCTCAAGGTAATTTTGACGACACTGAGGGAGCATAGATTGTACGCCAAGTTCAGTAAGTGTGACTTCTGGCTGAATACGGTGAGATTTTTGGAACATGTTATCAGTGATCAAGGTATCTCTATGGATTCAGAGAAGATTCAGGCTATCACTGACTAGAGGACATTTGAGTCTATTCCCGATATTCAGATTTTTCTCAGCTAGCAGGATACTATCAGCGATTTATACATGAATTTCCTCGATTGTAGTACCGGTGATGAGGCTGACCAAGAAGGATGTTAGATTCGATTGATCAGAGGAATGTGAGCAAGCTTTTGTGAGTTGAAGAGGAAGTTGACTTCTGCACCAGTATTGACATTGCCGAAGCCGGGTAGGAATTTAACAATTTATATGAATACGTTGGGCATTAGTCTTAGATATGTGTTGATGTAGAAAGGTAGACCAGTTGCTTATCTTTCTAGATGATTGAGACCCCATGAGGGGAATTATTTGGTGCATGATTTGGAGCTTGTAGCAGTCATCTTTACACTAAAGGCTTGGAGGCACTATCTCTATAGAGAGAAGTTCATATTGTATACAAATCACCAAAGTTTACGTATATCTTCATTCAAATGGATCCGAATATGTGCTAGATGAGATGTTTAAGCTGTTGAAGGACTACGACTTCGTTATTGAGTATCACCCTAGGAAAGCGAAAGCCATAGTGAATATATTGAGCAGAAGCTGGATTGATTGTCAGACTATTTTTCGACATATGACACACGAGCATGACTTGTTATAGGTGGCAAAAATTATGTGCATGATAGAGGTGTCGACTATGGTCGAGCAACACATTTGTTGTAGATGAGAATTCTGAACGTATCGATTGAGCGAGTTGCCGAGTGTTAGAGGGTTGATGGGCTCTATGAGCCGTTCGTGGTCTAGCTCGAGACTCGAAGTGCACTGATTGGGCAGAGACTACAAATCGGTGTTTAAGACACCGAAAGACATTGTGGATACCTGCATATCAAGAGATACAAGATGGGATTCTGGAGGATGCACACTGGTCTCGCTACACAGTTCATCTTAGTCGTACCAAAATGTACCATAACTTGAGGCGACTATTTTGGTGGCCATGGATGGAGCTGACGTAGGGGAGTACGTCAGGAGTCGTCACATCTGCCAGCGGGTGAAGGCTGAGCAAAGGAGACCCGGTGGATTGTTATAGCCATTATCCATTCCACAATGAAAACGGGAGCACATCACCATGGATTCCGTCACTGGACTACCACATACATCAAGGTGTCACGATGCATTTTGGGTTGTGATTAACAGACTGAAAAAATCGTCTCACTTCATTCTAGTTTCTATGAGATACACGTTCCCACAGCTGAGCATATTGTTTGAGCAAGAGATTATTAGATTGCATGGGGTGCTAGTTTTTATTGTATTGGACAGAGATCCAAGGATAACTTCGAGTCTCTAGGAGGCTATGCAGGAGCACTTTGGCACCAGGTCGCATTTTAGTACGGCTTATCATCCGCAGATCGATGGACAGTCAAAACGACTCGTGGGAAGATTATTTTCCTTTGTGTGAGTTTGCATATAATAACAGCTATCAGGCGAGTATTGGTATGCCATTGTTTGAGGCACTGTACGGGAGGCCCTATAGATCACATGCGTGTTGGGCGAAACTGAAAGATATAGTGACAGTTGGGCCTGAGATAGTTGTTGGTCATACAAAGAAGATTAGACGGATCTATAAGAGATTACGAGCCGCGCATAATAGATAGAAAACAATACGTGGATCGGTATCACGAGGGTCTGAGCTATGAAGAGGGTGACATGGTATACCTGAAAGTTTCCCCTTGGAAGGGTCAGCAAAGGTTTGGTATTAAGGGTAAACTGGCACTGAGATTTATTAGACCATTCAGGATCGCAAACAGAGTGGGTTGTGTCGCATATCGATTAGAGTTACCTGCTGAGTTTGCTTGGTTTCATCCGACATTTCACACTTCGATATTGAGACTAGTTAGGTCAGGGCCGAGACCGATGATTGATTTGGGATAAATTGAGGTGCTTGACGTGACTTACGAGGAGAGGCCGATAAAGATAATTGAATACAAAGTTCAGATTCTCAGGAACAGGGAGATCGCTAAAGTCCTAATTTGTTGGCAGAGCATTATGGGATAGAAGGACTTACCCGGGAGCTCGAGTCGAAGATGCGAGAATGATACCCTCAATTATTTCATAGTACGACATTCGGTTATGTTAAATTTCGGGACTAAATTTTATTTAGTTGGGAAGAATTGTAACGACCCATTTCATTAACACAATTATTTATTTCGTAATTTCAGACACGAACGCCAGCTCGAATCCACGTGGACGCCGTGAGTAGGCTAGGACACACGTCAACCTAGGTACATTAATAAATTGTGTGTTGTATTGTTTAATTACGATGCATTTTATGAAGATTATTTGTTAATACATCACATGTGTGTATGTTTAATGGTTATATCGTGCAAGCTTATGTGACGCTTAGTCGCCTCGAAATGCTTGTCAACGCGAGTATCGAGAGGCGAAATACGGATACACTAGGAAACTCAACCAATTCATGGTAATATGACTAAGTAATTCAATTGAAATGGGTAACGTTAACATAGACTAATTAAATTGAAATTCAAACAATAGACTATGGCATGCCTCGAAGTGCATGTCGAGACATTGGGCACCATATATCGGGTAGCTGAAGATTAGTGGGGCTAAAACTTGGTTAATGTTGATAAATAAAACACTAACCATATGTTTTAATAAGGCTTGATGTAAGGTATATAAATCAAATAAAGGAAAAGCCTATAGTATGAATTAAATAATGTGGACCATTAATAAACATCTAGATGATTTCTAATGAGAGAATCAATGAAGGGAATGTGCTATTGGAGTTATCAATGGAGTTATCAATGGAGTCATCAGGTGGTATGGGATAGCATATTTATGAACCACAAGATAATCCTCGAGATACGTACGCACACTTAATCTTAATCAAATATATATATATATAGTAAGTTAGTGGGAGTTTCATCTCCACTAACTCCAAACTCATGCAAATTTAGAGAGAATACCAGAGAAGACGAAGAAATTCCAGTTGAAAGTGAGTACTTGAAGATCAATTCAAGTGATCCAACCTAGGTAATCATCTTCTTTATCTCCTACATTCTTCAATGAACCCATTTTTGGATATATTTTAGTGAAATTCGGGTTTGATGATTAGACCTATGATTTTTTGTGAAAATTTGATGAATTACATGTTATTAGATCATTTTCATAGAAAAATCTACAACTAGTTTAACTAGAATTGAAATCCTTAATGAAATTGGAAAGTTTGGTGAATGCATGAAAGTTGGAGAATTTAGGTTAATTTGATGTTCTGGAGTGTTCTAGTTGTTGTTTTGAAGTTAATAATGTATGGAAAGGATGTAAACCAGGTTAGAATAGCTAATTGAAAGTGGAAGGACATAATCCTCGATTTGAGAATTCTATCGCAAAGGGCAATTAATGCGCTAACTGGGCTGGGTAGCGTGCTAACTCGACTGGGTTTCCAACTGTTTTTCAAAATGAAGAACAATAGCGCGCTAGACAGATCCCCTAGCACGCTAACTTCACCTAGCACGCTAGGTAGATCCATTAGCACGCTAATTTCATCTGTTACGCTAAGTAGACCTATTAGCACACTAATGATAGGTAAAATATGAATTAAATGGTTGTTTTGGAGGTTTTCAACTTAATACATGTCTAAACATTTGCAAACAACCTAAACTTATAAAATTAGACTTCAAGGACTTAGTAGCCAGTACCTAAGTGTCGGGGAGCTTGTCGAGTAGAATACGAGAGTTCGAGGAGGTCGGAGAGCCATTTGAGATTTGTAAAACCTAACTGAGAAACTCTGAGTATTTGATTTTGTTTTAAATTCATTCCTATCATTTCCTTGTTGTTTACTGTTCCATTCTTTTACGTGGACGTGGGTTGAGGTTACTTCCCCAGATTTCCTAATTGTGTATTCATGATGCTTTGGACTGTTGCACATGTGACTCGACCCTCAATGAACGTCAACCTGAGTTTTCCCTTGGTGCACGTGTCGGTGACTTAACAGATTTGGCCAGTACCACGAGGGACCAAGTGTTCGGCCAGTTAGGCGCGACCACTGGTGGGAACTTGGTGACCCAATGTACAGTCTAGTCCATCTAGAGCGAGCACACACATTTGTTAGCTTAGTTGTTATCTATTCTTGCGATGAGCCATTTATAGTTGTCTGTCTTGACATTCCGCATATTTATTTGATAATACTTCTTGCATTTTCTTACTTTATTTATGTGAATGCTCAGATGGGTTCTTTGGGATTTTACTTACTATACTCGTCATTTGTTTTTTGTGATGATTGAGTGCTAGGCGACTACATCTGATTGCCCGCCGTCGAGGACCTACTAGTACGTACGTATTTTGATATTTTGCATTATTTTTGGTATTGGGGGACTTGAGATGACATAGTACATATATATACCTTGTTTGTGGTACTATCGTTTATATACGGAGTACTATTCTTGGTTTTTCATAGTATGACTTACTCTTATCAATAATGTTTGCCATGCTAGTTACTTATTCTGATTGTATCAACTAAGGCTTTCGCCGATATATGTTAACTTGAAAGAGACAACCCACTAGTATGGTTAGGCATTAAAATAAACTTTTAAAATACTTAAAGAGAATAAGTTAAGAAAATATTGATAATCCATTAGCTAATTTGATAAAACACACGTAGACAGGAATTCTGAGACAAGAGGTGGATAGGCAGGTGCCAGACACATGTAGATGGGCCTACCGAGCAAGGAGTACACGGAGACATGTCACATTGGGGCAGCAGGGCCACTACTCACTTGGGCCCACTAAGTGACTAAAGTGGGTGTCTAAAGTGGTTACTCTAGCATCTCCCCCGGAGGTCCAATCTAAAATACCACTTTGCTCTCTCTTAGATCGGCACATAGAATTTTAGTTAGCTACGTCAGCATAACTTAATGGCTCAAATGTGTGCCTTCATAAAATTTCAAGGATCAAATAAGCACTAATAAAAGGTTAAAGACCAAAATTACATTAATAAAATTTTAAACACTAAAAGTATAAAAAAAACAAAGTTCAAAGACTAAATGATAAGTTTTGCCAATATTATGTACTAAAAACAAGAGCGCCACTATGGGCACCCCACCAATTACTTAAGGCACATCGCTATTAAGGGCACCAAGTGATTTACTATAGGCACCCGAAAATGAAGTGAAATGCCAGAAATACCTCTACCCAAAATGAGCACCCACCTCACTCATTCAAAACCAATGATCAAGAAACCCCATCCCCTTCCTTTGTTCCTTGAAAATAAGCACCCTACCCAAATCTCCAAAACCCTCACTCTCTATTCCCTTTCGATGCTCCTATAGTCTCCTTGCTTCTTACTCTCTCGTTAATTTTTGCCTAGCTCTTTGGTTTCGATTTCATTTTTAGGACGTTCGATAAATGTTAGGGCTCGGGTTTTTGGACTCGATCTTGCGGGGAGTCGATTCGAATGAAAGAAGGTATGTTTTTAGTCGATTTGACAACAAATGAGTTAGCTTAGTTGATTATTGGTCTTTGGATTGTGTGTTCTTCATTTATGAGTTTCAAATCTGGAAACATGTGATTTTCAGCCGCCTAGGGCAGTAACTTATGTTGTACGGTCGAGATATAAAAGTTGGTTAAAAATGCCCATAATTATTATTGATTACTTGATGCGAGATTATACCGTGACTCTTAATTTTGTATGAACGAGTTTGTTGTTTTAGGATTTGTTTTGCAAATAAGGCACGACTCGGTTGATATCCACCGAGACTAGACCAGTAGTCTCGGTTAGTACTAAATGAGACAATTCGACATACTCTCGATTATATCTTTCTGAGATTCAAAGATGATTTTGAATTTCATTTGTCTCAGTTGTACCTAACCGAGACAAGTATGTATTGTTTTGTTTACAGGCTATCGAGACTTATTTGTATGTATCGCTTACATGTTATCGAGACATAGTTTGTGTTCTCGGACCTGTTCAACTGAAACTTAGTTTTTACACATAATTTCATTGATTTTAGTTTGAAATTGATTAAATTTTCTTTCTTTTCAGATATGTCTTGTTCCAAGGCAGTTGTTCAGGAAGGAGACCGAAAGTAGGTCGTTAGGAGGTGCCCGTGGTCGTGGTGGTCGCCGATCCCAGATCGCATCTTATTGGAAGGAGAAACAAAAGACTGATGCGAAGGTAAATGTACCAGCATTGAGTATATGTGCACGAAAGGGAGTTCTACAGGATGAGGGTTCACACGTTGCCGAACATCAAGAAAGGTATATAATCATTGGTTTCAGTGGAACTGAGGGTGAAGCCTCAGAGTCTTCTGAGGACTCACTTAGGAGTGAAGAAAAAGAAGAAGGTTTGTTTTAACTTTTTGGATCTTGTATTAGTTACTTATAGTTTACTTGGTTAGGTTTTTATTCATCTATTTTGTGGCAATTGTTTTATGTTTAGTTTGTGAAGATCATGTGGGTGGTACTAGCTATGGTGGAGGCAACCAAGGGACACGATCAAGCCACCCGAGGCACTCGAGGCGGTCGCAGGACCAGAGGCAACCGAGGCACTCGAGCCACTAAAAATGAAGAAGCGCAACAAGAAACTCGTCTGCTCCTTTACCTAGTTGAGTGATAGACCATAGTTATTATTAAGCTTCAACCATCAAATCACAAATGCGATTTTGAAAGCTGAAGTACGTTATATTTGTTAGTTTTGTTTCACTTTATTCTCTTAAATGTTATATTATATGATGGTTTAACTGATACTACTTTCATTTGTTGTTGCAGCAACGACCTTTATTGAAGTGCATAAACCACGAGGCTCAAATTTAAGAGTGGTATTTGCAACCATGCCACCTCGATACCGAGGTTCTTTAGAGGATTATCCAGCGCTCTAGTTGACTTCACTTATCGATTGTTTGAACCGAAAGGGCAATAAGGAGTTGATCTATTGATTTGATAAGTGGTGGCAGCCGGAGACAAATACTTTTCACATTCCTTTTGATGAAATGTCTATCACTTTGGAGGATGCTAGCATTTTATTGAAGATTCAGGTGACGGGCAAGGTCGTTGCGGTGGGAAATTTCTCAAGATACACTGAGGACTCTCACAAGGAAGCCATTCAACTAGTTTCAAAGTTGCTCGATGTTACAATTAAAGATACGAAGGACGAAGTTGACATCATAAGGGGCCTCACTGTCCAAAAGGCTTGGTTGAAGAGTCAGTGGTCCCTGACCAAAAAGTCAAAGGCACTTCATTACCTTCCTATGTAATGCACCGCACGAACATTCATGTTGTACCTCTTATCGTGCACTCTCTTCGACTACAAGAATGGAACATGGGTCTCAATTGCATTACTCAAGCTGCTGGAGAATTTAGACGAATGTCGGCAACTATGCATGGGGCTTGCTATGTTGGTGTACTTGTACCGTCAGCTTTGGTCAATCACTAGAGTTGAAGTGTCACAAATTGCTAGATACCTTACTTTGTTTGAGGTAATTATTGTTAATTTTGTACTTTTTTAATTACTTATTGTATTATTGATACTAATGTTTGTTTTTTTAGGGTTGATTGCATCAACACTTCAAAATCGGGTTCGCCATCTCAAATGCCAAATACATGGATCAATTACAACCTCATGTTTCATAATGGCCCAAAAACACGAAATGGTCAGTGTTGGAGACAACTTGGATTCAATTCGAAGGACATTGGACAGACTAAGGCCAAATGAGGTGCATGTGCTTCTTTAATTTCTTTAAAACACTCCCATGGTACCTTATGTGTTACTAATACATGTTTACTTCATTGGTGTAGGTGACATGGGACCCATACATTGATATCAGGGTGGGTGGTATGGTTCACCCGATGGCATTCTACGATGGGACCTTGAAGTATACATACATCATTAAGCCATACCATCCGGAAAGGTTCCAGAGACAGCTTGGTCATATCCAAAGTGTACCTACCCCTCCTAAATACTCTCTCGAGGCATCCCGAGGTCCATCTGCACTCAAGTACTCGGTCAAATATGGGTTCCAACTGGAGCACTGGGAGGGGTGGCGTAACCATCTGTTGGCCCCTGAAATTCGATTTGAGAAGGCTCAGCTCGAGTTCATGGCAACATCAAAGCATCTTCTTTGGTTTCTACATGTTTCACACCCGATTATTGAGAACCCGTCTAATGAGGACGATGTTGATGTCGCCTATACCATTGTTGATAATGAGGTGTTCGAGGTATGTCATTGGTAATGTTGTTTACATAAAGTCAATTGATTTCTTATTAGTTCCTCTATGCCTAAAATGTCATACTTTTATGTTGTTGTTCTTGAATAGCGGAACCGGCGTGCATTGGACATCGCATCCAAGTGGATGGATTTGCCGAACGAGGAGTGTATCATTGAGTCCGCGAAGAAATTGGTGAGTGACATCATGAACTTCTTGTCAGGTAGCATTTTCCTAATGACTACCACCACCACTACCACCGCGACCACCACCACTACTACGACGTTAGCCGCGACTGGAACTTCAAAGGAATCCCAACACAACAGCGCGACAACCTAATCGAGGTCAACTAATGTTCCTCGCCCCAATGCTTCTCCTCCCAGGTGCATGCATGACAATGAATATCAACGGAAGGTATTTAAGAAGGATAAGCTTTCCAAGCCATCCCCAAAGCAATAAGCTATTTTCCATGCATTGTAATGTTATTGTGCGATTGTTTTTAAACTCTTTTTGATATTCTGAAATGTGTGAACTGGATTGTTAACTTATTGGCATGTTTGAAAAACTTATTTGAAGGTTTGATGTCAATGGATTTGTTGAGAAGTTACTTGTGGATCTGTTTGTTGTCTTTGTGAATAAATCTGAAGGTGTTGTGGATTGTTTTGATGTGTTTGTGGATTGGTTTGTTGTCTTTGTGGCTTGGTTTGATGGTTTGTTGTCTATGGATTGGTTTAAATTCATTTTTACCTTTATTTGTGATGTCTCGGTACCACAGGTCTGAAACCTTTTGTTTATTCTCGGCCCTGGTTGTTCCATAACAAAGCATGTGTATCACTGACTTACATTACCTAGAGTAATACGCAGGTTAAGCAATAGCTCAATCTCGGTTAGGGGATACCAACATTCATCACAAAGTCTCGGCCATAACTCACCGTGACTACAATTGTAAACTCGGTAGATATTGATCGCGACCGTTGATAATTAGGATACATTATATTGGCTTAGTAATGTAACACCGACACTTAACGTATTGTTTCGATAGGAAGTAAACTAGAATACTATTGTTGTGTCAGTTATGTGTCACCGAGTCGTAAGTGAAAACCATCAAATTACATATTGAAAGAACTTCTTGGAGGTTCTCACCAAGACATTTTGTCAACTACTGGTTACGCCCTCTTGAAACTTATGGGTGAGTCACAGACCTGCTTGGGTGAAACTGACATTTTTACAAAATTATGAAATTATTGACTACATAAAGGTCACAATTAGAAATCATAACACATCCACATTAGATAACCAAGAAGCATACACATTGGACAACCATGAAGCATACACATCAAAACCTAAAGAATAGTAAACTTTGACACATATTTGTTTGATAGAATATCTTGTCCTATTCATGAACGTAAATCTGAATGTGGCTAAGGTGAAGCTAAATCTACTACGGAAGGCGTGCCTTATTAAGAAGTTACAACTGGCACGATTTCTCAAATTATAAATCCATCATGCCAACCTTTAGCGCACTCCTCAACATACCTTGCCCATATGGATATAATGATGGAAGCAGTGCATTCATATTCAACTTCACCTATAAAATGCAAAGTACAACAATAAGTCATTATCATATAATTTAGATTTGATGAAAACATGTAAGAAATAATGTATGGACTTACCCTAACCCAATGGATGTTTCTATCGTTAATCATGCCAATGATAAGCCGACTATCGAAAGATGGCGGAGGGACATTACGTAGAGGAACAAATGTCGAGCAACTATCATGCGAGAGGTTTACTAGAATGACATTAAAGGTCATTGATATTAAGAGCCCCTTGTCCGGAAGTGCCAACCATTCATCAAAAGAGGCCCCAACCTGATCATCCGGACAATGCATGGCAGTCTTCACCCTCTCGTAACTTATTCTAAGCACTTCCGCCTAAGGGTTTCATACCCCGTTATCTTATCAACCATCATTCTACATACTAACCTCTAACATCCACATCGAGGAGTCCGAGCTTGGAGGCAACACACCGATATCCACAATTACCATCGCTCATCACATCAACAGTGCTCTCAACATATGGCAACCAATCTGGCTGTATGCAATAGGAATAACTAACTTTAAATACACCTTAAGTCACCCGATGTGTCCTTCGTGTTTTGAGCCCCACTTTATTTTGCTTCATCCTCGCACTAGAAGTCTTTTCTTTTGATAGTACATACTCAAACCCACTCGGCAATCTTGCCATCGAAATATCTTCTTCATTTAGTTTTCTCTTTGATCATTTCTTTTTTCCTTTGTTCATCAAACTTCCAACTGTAGACCCCGGTGTCCTTCCTTTTTATTTATTTTTGTAGGTGGGATAACCCCCGATTGGATGAAGGTCGACTAATCTCTCTGAGCTACTAAATAATCATGATGTGATCGTCTTCATCAGTGCAAGCATGAAATGTTTCCAACACTATTTGAATCTCATCGTTCACATTGTATCCAAACAGATCTACAACATTCTCTGGTACCATACTCAACTTTCGCCGGTATACAAGAATGTCCTTGAGTGAGTGAACCAGCCATTTTATGGAAGTTTATTTTGTATGCACAAGGTAAATCATACGTGGTACGCATGTCAAAACCACAACGAGTAGAGTCATGTTCAACATCCTCTCCATGTTTCGCTTCATTTCTAATCAACTTAAACGCCCTTTAAGGACGTATTCACACAACCAGCGATACAAACCATCAACATATTCATGTTGCACCACATTCAAACTAAGCTCAAATGATGTCTTGATGTTGTTATGTTGGATCTTAAGAAGACCATCTGCCACACTCCACAAAGTTTCAAAATCTTATTGACTGTTGCCAAGATGTAGCTTCAAAGTTGAATGCGCAGACTCAACCCTCTGCGTCGTAGTCTTCCCAAATTGTATAATTCGATCGATCCATGGCGATAAAAGTTTTTTCTTATAGTACTTCACCCATGTGTTATCTAAGTAATCAATAAAACCTTTCACGACTTCGAACTATGATCGTAAGCCATTCATTCTAAGTTCAAATGATGCCTCTGACTTAGCATACAACACACTTGTTCACTTATCCATGAAACGTGCAAAGCGTTCGTATCCCTAAACAACTTCTTAGTCTTGGTCAAGACTACTTTGTTGATGTCCCAAGAGCAATGAAGGTGAGACGATGATAGAAATACTTCTTCGATTGCACTAATCAGGCCTAACTCTCGATCTTTAACAATCACGTCAGGTTTAGGCCACCCGTCCATTATAGACCTCAAGTTCTCAAGTGCTTAACTATAATTGGCATTAGTCTCCGATGATATGAAAGAAAATCCAATTGAGAACATCAAATGTGTCGAAGTGATTCCAACTATCTCCAATAACGACATTCGATACCTATTAATTTTGTATGTGCAATCCATTAGAAAAAATAGATGGGAAACACTGTGGCAACTTGATTGAATCAGGATGTGACCAAAAGAAGTCAGTCACAACATTCATCTCAGGATGCTTCCTATGCCATAACAACCACTTATTCTTCTTCAATATGTGCAACAGTTGTTGCATTTGAGTCATCCCACCAGCATCCTCGATTTGGTATTTTGTCGTGCATTGTATATTGTCCGCATAGCTGAAACATTATTTACATCCCTTTGCTTCAACATGTTGAGGATATCTTTTGGCTTCACATTCCTCTTAGTCATCTACACCACAACCACCTGCTCATCTATATTCAATCTTCCTACAAATAAGTGGTCGTCCAAGTTGTTGGCGGGGTCGTGATTATGCCTTCCACACACGACATTGACGTACCACAAAGAATCCATATTTTCCTTGATGTTAATTAGGAAAGGGCACCTACATTTCTTAGTACTAGTTAGAGTCCTTGTATTTTCCTCATCCTTTTTGGTTGTTGGTTTCAAAACAAGTTTTCCGGATTTGGCTTTCCCTAGTCTTTGTGATATTCCCCTAAATGTACCAGACCTCTCACATGCAAGTTTAACCCATCCCCTTTGCTTAATCCCTCCGGCATTAGAGTGTTTCATTACTAATACAAACATGTTCACACAACCAATCATTTGAAGCCATGAAATAGCCGCTTCTCTAGATGGGAATGACCTACAAGGAGTGAAGACACCTTGTAATTTGGAAATAATGTGGAAACCAGCATTACCTGCAACACAAACATTAAGCCATAAGGACTAATCACCAAGACACAACAGATTCACAAAAAAAACCCAAAAAACACTTTCTCAGTAGTATAGGTATGAGACTTAATATGCAGTATTGGTCACGGTTAACTGACAGTACTAGAAGAGTCTCGGTACCATATGAGTGAGACTATTTAATGTGTCTCGGACACTCTTTGGCCGAGACGTCAGGATTAGTTTCAACCCCATATACCGAGACTTGTTTCCAAGTCTAGATCCTACAAGTTTGAAACAATCGTGACCATGCAAACAGATGCAAAAAATGGAAAAGACACAAAAAACAACAATAAATACCTCTTCTTGTACCTCCTTCTGCACCATTGTGGTATATTCATCCATTTTAAACTGAAAACAACTTCAGAATGGTCAAATCTACCAAACCCTACAATGAAAAACCAAATCATCAATGTCATTATTTCCAACACAAAAACAGTTGATTCGAACCATTATATGGTTATAAAATAGTGTTACCTCGCAATCGAATGATGTGAAAGCACAAGAATCGATACACGTCCGCCAACAAAAAACGTGGGTTTTAGTTTAGAGATGAGAGACAAAGAAGGTGGGGTGCCTCAAAATTTGTTCAAAAGTGTGTTGTTGGATTGCAGATGGTTTATATGTAGGGGCAATTTTGTTATTTGCATCAAAGTAAAATTTAGGGAAGAGGATAACCATAAAATTTGGATGCCTTTAATAATTGGTGAGGTGCTCATAGCGACGCTAAAAAAAAAAAGAAGTTACAACACCACGTCCTACTCAAAAGAGAGCTTCAATTTCCCTTTGGCACTCTTCTAGATACATACCACATATAATATCGCTATATAAGTATGTGCTAAAATAGATTGCATCAGATTGGCTAGACGGAATTTGAACAAGCGATCCGGAATCTGATGTGAGAGCGAATTATTGATTTTGCAATCTAGTCCAATTTGGAAGACTGGAATTTTTATCCAATTATCATTAAGGCTTTGTTTGGTAAGCACAAACTAGCTTATCAGCTAGCTGATAAGCTAGTTTATTTGTTAAGATGTGTTTGGTTTGTAGCTTATTTTAAAAATAATCTAGATGATAAGCTCCCAATTAAAACGCTACTCTTAGTAGCGTCTGAACCGAAAATCCGTTGTTTATATTTTTTCTCCCCATTATACCCTTATTTTTACGGTATTAATAAATTAATGCCCTTGCAAATTAGTAAAAACAAAATATGCAAATACTTAAACGAACCTGCGAATATTAATACCTGCGATTATACCCAGATAGAGTTGACAAAGGCGAAACCAACATTTTAAAATCTTCTAGGCTAGACCAACAGTTATATAATACGTTATTAAAACTTATTGAATTTAAAATTAACATATAGCTTAATATTGTTAATAAAAAATAGTGATTAATAATTAACTAAATATTATAAAACAAAGAACTTCACTAAAATTAAAAATCATTACACATTAATTTCTTAATTATAGATAATCTTGTTAGATATTTATTACATATTAAATAAGTTTTAACAACGTCGAGTATAAAAATATTTTTAGATGTTATAAAAATGTTTTTTAATGTAGTGTTCGAGTGGTGGGCTATCTTACATATTTTAATTTTTTTTTTACTAATCTACTATTTTTTAAGTTATAGAGATACTTCTATAGAAATGAAAAATATTCGCAATAATATTGCTTCTCAGTTACGGATGATGCGTTAGGTATATGTATAGTTATCCAAGTCGTTTACTGTATTTTATTTACATGTATTTATTTTTTACGAATTCTTATAAATTAATATAGAGTTATTTTCATGTAAACATTTATGCACATAGTTTAGTTTTCTAAATAATATAAATTATTTTATGGTATTAATTTATATTTTGTAAATAATATACATTAATTATATGATTATATAATTAATATACTTAATTGTGTCATATGTCCTTTATTGTCATTTTGCATTTATCAGCTAATCAATCATCTATCATTCCAAACAATTTTTACTTGATCAGATAGATTATCAGCTTTCCGTTATCAGCTAGTAGATTATCAGCTATCAGCTAGATTATCAGCTATCAGCTAGTTTATCAGCTAGCCTTGCCAAACAGAGCCTAATTGATTCAGACCGCATTGGATTCGTGGAGTACTAGATATTTTGTGCACCCTTAGGTATACTTTTACCACTTAAGCTAAAAGTTACAAGATGCATTACCAAAAAAGAAAATAAAAAAAATTACATTTAACATATCTAATTATATTTTTTTTTCAGGAACATATTTAATCATATATGATTGTAGTTTTTTATATGATACTATTAGTTATTAGTATATCAGTGGTTGTTAATGATTTTGGCAAAGATACCGATTGGATCTAATTGAGTCCAGTTGGATCTCAAGCAATGTGCTATGGTCAGATCGAACTAAAGTGCTTATGATAGTTGCTCGAGCACACAGAGCTAAAACAAATGAATAAAAAACAAATTTTGTCTAATATAAATTTCTATCCAAACTGCATAAAAATCTCTAAGTCTTCCAACCTTCCTTCAAAACACAAATCTTCAGTTGGACGTATTCAATTGAGATTTTAATAGACTTTTGGTTACTTTTATAAGTGGATGACTTTTCTAAAGTTTGTAGATTTTCGTAGATTTTCATAGATTTTTAAAAACTTTGATAAACTTTAAGTAAACTTCTTTTTGATGACTTTTATTAACATATAAGACTTTTGCGAACTTCTTAAACATGATTTTGATTGATACTAGTAGATTTTTGTGATTTTAATATTGAAACAAATATTTTGCACTTTCTTATAAAAAAGATGAATAATTATATTTCTTTTTCTTAAGAAATATTATTAATTTTTTAAAAGTGTTTTTATATTTTAATAAAAAATCATATAGACATATTAATGAATTACGACTATCAAGATAGTAACATAATAAATAAGTAAATAAATATCAACAAAACAAATATGCAAATGAATAATCTTTTAGTGGCAAAAAAGAATCAAGTAAGATCATTGCGTGTAAAAATCTTGCACTTTTTTTACTTAAGTAAAAAAAACTTATATCTTTTTCTTTAAGACAATAACGACAACAACAACAACAACAACAACAACAACAACAACAACAACAACAACAACAACAACATAGCCTCAGTCCTAAATTAACTGAGGTCGGCTACATGGATTAAATTTTCCCAAATTAACAATAATTTAATGATAGTTTAAAATTTTTAAAATGCACTTCTTGCATTTGAAAAAAAATACGATTATTTTCTCCAAAAATAATAATATTACATTTTTTGAGATTATAATTACAAACTAAATAAACAAAACTTCTTTGTAAAAAAATTCTATAAAATGTACAATGATGCAAAAATGAGATCTTGTTAATAACGACATCATTTTCATTTTCATCAACATAAACATTAGAATATAATGAGTGAGTAATGAAATTCAAGAGTTGTTGAGTGATTGGAGAAGTTGATAAAAATAATTGATAAGAAAAGACATTATGAACAATGAATTGTTGGTTGAATAAGGAAACCAACAAAAATTAGAAGTCTCTAAAAGTTTTTGGGTTGAGGTGAGGAGAAGTTGGAGATTTGTTTATGTGTATTTTTATACAAAAAGTCTATAAAAGTCGAGATTTGTAACCAAACTACAAAAGCCATCAAAAAATTAAATACACCTTACTTTTATAAACTCTCTAAAAGTTTAAATTGAATACCCCAAAACTTTTATAAATTTTTAAAAATTTTATAAAAGTTCACATTGAATACGCCTTACTTTTAGAAACTCTCTAAAAGTTTTAATTGAATACACCTAAACTTTTTAGGGCCGCTAAGGGCACCCCACCGTTTCATGGAGGCACCCGGTTAATGAGGGCACTAACCGATTTACCCGGGGCACCCAAAAATTGGACCCGAAATACCCAAAATACCCCTCGTTCAAAACTCACGCACCCCACCACCCCTACCACCACCACCAGCAAACTCCTTGTGGAAGAACCCATTCGTTGAGGATCGACCATTGCAATGATTCCCGAAAATCGTGTTTTTCGTCCGTCTCCGTATGTTTCTCCTTCGTTTTAGGAAGTTTTTCAGTTTATAGGCTCCGGGTGTTGGGCCATTTCGTCTCCAAATTAGGGCTCGGTTGAAGTTCGTCGAACACACACATTTGGCACGAAATCGATCGTTTGAAGGTACGTTTATAGTATAAATAAGTTACATTTGGTAGAGTAGTTGAAATGTGTGTGTGGCGGTGTGTCCAATGGTTCCAGATTGGAAAATCACGGTTCTCGGCAACACAGGCCAGAGAGTGTGTTTACTGTCTCGGCCAAGCATGGCCGAGACAGAGGGTAAATTTTGGGCAACTCATCGTCTCGGCCAGGAAGGCCGGAAGAGTTCACAGAGTCTCGGTTACGAATGGCTAAGATTCCTTGTGTTATCTCGACCGAGACATGACGAGAGGTACAATTAGCGTTAGACAGTGTTGTGTCGGTGGTGTACAACCGAGAATGTACTCCTTATCTCGGTTGTACAATATCGAGAGGGTTTGAGTCGCCTCGGTCGGCACTGGACGAGAGTTAGGTGAATTGAATTGGTCAAGCCATGTCGGTGGTGTACAACCGAGAACGTTCAATTGCTCTCGGTTGTACACTTTCGATATTTGTGACCCCTATTCGGTCAGAAGTGGCCGAATGTATGGGTTGGTTTACGAACCTGCTTGACCGAGAAATCAGAAATAGATGAATTTGAACCTATTTTTTTGTAAAAAAAATTTGGGCTCTGTTCCATGCGCTTATATGTTGTACTGTTTACAGGAATGGCTCGTTCGAAGGCGCCGGTGACTAGGGAGGAGGCTGGTATTGAGGTGTCGAGGCCTAACCGGGGGTGAGGCAGTCGGAGACCCCCGACATCATCTTACCGGTAAGAAAAAGAGAAGGAGAATGTAGATGTTAAGGGAAAAGCAAAGGTTGACGGAAATCGTGCAAGGAATTTACAATTGCACGATGAGGGCTCCAACATGACACGTAGCGCCGAAAAGATCTTGTTGTTGCCCGAGGGGAAGAGAAGGGTCATGCATCCGAGTCTAGTAGCAGTGACTCATCAGCGACGGCTAACACGACAGAAACTGATCGTAATGTACACGGGAGTAGTAATGGTGGAGCTGGCCATAATGAAGGAGAGCCAGAAGTGCGTGTTGAAGTGCGTGCTCCTTTCCCCGGTGGTCCTACAGACGGGGCGTTGTTGAAGAGCTTTAAGGATCATGTCGCATTAGCCATTTGGAGCAATGAGGTAATTAAAATTTCATTGAATGAAGTAATTTAAAACTCATGGTTTTCACAAATATGAGGAGATGTAATTTTTTGTTGCAGGAGCGTCACGTTCTCAAGTGCATTAATCACGGAGCTCAGATACAAGAATGGGATTTACAGTCGTGCAACCCTAACACGGCGGGACTTCAGAGGATTATTCAGCGTTCCGGGTTGAATACGCTGATAGACTGTTCATACCGCAAGGCCAACAAGGAGGTTATCTCTGCCTTTGTTGAACGGTGGCAGCCGAAGACGAACACATTTCACTTACCTTTTGGTGAAATGTCAATCTCCTTAGAGGATGTGAGCTTCCTCCTGAAGATTCCTGTGACGGGCAAAGTTGTGGCAGTGGAGAACTTTGAGAAGTACACGGAGGAATCTCGCTCGGACGCTATTAAGATGGTCTCAAACCTACTTGGGGTTAGCGTCGAGGAGGCTGAGGAGGAGGTGAATATCAGCAAGGGGCTCACTGTGCGCAAATGTTGGTTGAAGAGTCGATGGTGCCCTAAATCTGGTTCGAGACCCGCTAATTATCCTCCTGTTGAATGCACTGCCCGAGCGTACCTGTTGTACCTTTTGTCCTGCACCCTATTTGCCGATAAGAGTGGGTCTCGGGTGTCGATCGCGCTGCTTAAGCTTCTTGAAGACTTGGACGACGTGGGAAAGTACGCATGGGGTGCGGCAGCGTTGGCCTACTTGTATCGACACTTGGGTTCTGCCACGAGACTGCAAGTGTCTCAGATTGCTGGCTACCTCACATTGCTTGAGGTTTGTTATAAAATAGACTTAATTTCCTTTTGGTATAATAATTACGCCAACTTGCATTTGTGGACTAACTAACATTGTATGTATTTGCAAGGATGGGTGTACGACCATTTCAAACTTGGTCTCGCCACACCCAATGCAAAATACATGGACTACGTGCAACCTCGTGTCTGCAGATGGATTCAAAAGCACGAGACCGTGGCGAATATTGACAAGCTCGGGTCCATTAGGAGAACCTTGGATAGGTTGCGCCCAAGTGAGGTGAGATGGTTATCCAATCCTATGATGAATGATGTATTTGTATTCAAAAAAACTCATTATAGAACTTACCCTAACCCAATGGATATTCCTGTCATTTATCATGGCAATGATAAGTCTGTTGTGCAACGACAACGGTGGAGCACTTCGTAGAGGTAGAAATGTCGAGGCACTCCCATGCGAGAGGTTTACAAGAATGACATTGAATACAGTGGATACTAACAATCCCATGTCTGGAAGTGTTAATCATTCTTTGAAAGAAGCACCAACATGATTATATGGACAATGCACCGCAATCTTGACAGTCTCGAAACTCGTGCCAAGCACTTCCCGCCAAAGGTCTTCATACCCGGTAATCTCATCATACATCCTTCTACGAACAATCCTCCAACCGTCTACATCGGCTAGTCCAAGCCCAGAGGCAACACACCGATATCCACAATTTTCATTGGCAACCACATCGATAATGCCCTCAACATGTGGCAACCAATCCGGTTCTATGCAATGACCATAAGCCATGTTAGGTGCACTTTGCGTGCGTCGACTGGCACGACGCATTTTAGGAACAACTTTATTTTTCTTCTGCCTCGAAGTAGAGGCCTCTTTTGTGGAAAGCACGTACTCAAATCCACTCGGCAATCTAGTCGTGGAAAATCGTTATTATTGTGTTTTCTCTTCGATCCTGCCTTGCCTCCGATTGAAGACCCCGGTGTCTTTCCCTTTGTCTTTATTTTCGTCGGCGGCACAACACCCGGTGTAGACGAAGGTTGACTAATCTCCCTGAGCTGCTGAACAATCCTGAGTCGATCGTCCTCATCAATGCAAGCATGAAATTTTTCCAACACCCATTCAATCTCATCGTGCACGTTGTAGCCAGACGGATCCACTGGATTCTTAGGTATCATACTCAACTTTCGCCAGTAAACATGAATGTCCTCGAAAGGGATGGGCGACCCAGCAAATATATGATCGTTTAGCTTATGTGCACAAGGAAGGCCATGTGTGGTACGTATCTCGCAACCAAAACGAGTGGAGTCGTGACCAACATCATCTCCACGTGTCAATTCATCTCTAATTAGCCTAAGCGCCCATTGAGATACATAACCACGCAATTGTCGATATAACTCATCAATGTACTCATGTTGGACCACATTCAAACTTTGCTCGAACGATGCCTTTATATTGTTGTGTTGGATTCTAAGGAGGCCATCAACCACATTCCACAAAGTCTCTAAATTGGCCTGACTGTTGCCAAGGTGTAGCTTCAGAATAGAATGCGCAGACTCTACCCTCTGCGTCGTTGTTTCCCCAAAGCGCATAATTCTATTTGTCCAAGCGGGGACAAATTTCTCCTTGTAGTTCTTTACCCAGGTGTTGTCCAAGTACTCAGTAAGACCCTTGACATTCCCAAACTCACAACGCAGGTCATTCATCCTAACTTTTAACAAAGGCCTCCGAGTTGGCATACATCACGCTCGTCCACCTATCCATGAAACGCGCAAAACCATCGTTCTCCCCAAACATCTTCTTAGTCTTCACCAATACTACTTTGTTGATGTGCCAAGAGCAAAGGAGGTGAGACGATGACGGAAAAACTTCTTCAATGGCACTAATAAGGGCTAAGTCCCTATCGGTAACAAACACGTCAAGTTTAGGCCATCCATCCAATATGGATCTCAAGTTCTCAAGTGCCCAAACGTAATTCACATGACTCTCTGATGATATGAATGCAAACCCAACGGAGAACGTCAAGTGCGTAGAAGTGATGCCAACAATCTCCAACATAGGCATTTGGTACCGATTTGTCTTATACGTGCAATCCATCAAAATTACC
Source organism: Stephania yunnanensis (assembly GCA_039657365.1). NCBI lineage: Eukaryota > Viridiplantae > Streptophyta > Magnoliopsida > Ranunculales > Menispermaceae > Stephania > Stephania yunnanensis. The sequence continues at coordinate 23,973,728 of CM077583.1, forward strand.
GATGAGAAACACCTTAGCAACTTTATTGAGTCGGGATGTGACCAAAATAAATCGGTGACAACATTCGTATCGGGATGCTTCATATGCCAGGACATCCACTTATGTGCAACATTTGTTGCATTTGAGTCCTCCCACCCGCATCCTCATTTCGAACTTTTTGTCTTGCATTATATATTGTCCTCATTGTCGATACGTTTCTAACATCTCTTTGCTTCAGCGTATTTAGGATGTCTCTAGGCTTGACATTCCCCTTTGTCATTTGCACCACAACATCATGCTCCCCCTTATCCAATCTTCAGACAAATGAATGGCCGTCCAAGTTTTTTGCGGGGTCGTGATTGTGCCTCCCACATATGACAGTGACATACCACAAGGAGTCAGCATTTTCCTTTACGTTGATAAGGAAGGGGCATCCACATTTCTTCGTACCAGTTTGAGTCCTCGCCTTTTCCTCTTCTTCATCATTTCTTGCTTTCAAAGAAATTTTGGCCGCTTTCCCCTTCCCTACTCTCTGAGACATTCTCCTATATGTTCCAGACCTCCACACGCAAGTTTCACCCCCCGGCATCAGAGTGCTTTGTCACTAGCACAAACATGTTCTCACGGTCTATCATTTGAAGCCATGAAATAGCCGCTTCTCTAGAGGGGAATGGCCTACAAGGTGTAAACGTAACCTTGTAGTCTGAAAATAGGGTAGAAACCGGCATTACCTGCAATACAAACAGTGTAACATTATAATCAACCAAAATGTACAGCACAATCACGAAAAATCCACAAAAAATAGGTTCTCGGTTGTACAGGTCCGATACTTTATTCAGAGTCTCGCTCACGTACGACCGAGAGTTACTCATAACTCTCGGTCGTCCCATACCGTGAACTACGTACACATCTCGGTCCTCTATAATCGAGACATTGCGATACATCTCGGTCTTGCGAGGCCGAATCAATCGCGCACATCGACCGAAACTTCGGATAACCGCATAAAAAACACAATAAATTTAAAAAATTACCTCAAGTTCAACCTCCTCTTGCACCGTAGCAGTACAATCCTTCATTATATAGCAAACAAGTTCGGATTTGTCGAAATTACCCAACCCTACGTTGACAAAGATACCATCATTTTCACAGTTTTACTCAAATTAACAGTTCCAACAAAGCATCATATGGTTGTCAAACATTGTTACCTCGCTGTCGGATGATGTCAAGCCGCAAAAATCGATAAACGCCCCCAAACGCAATGTTGCTTTATAGTTCGATCTTGGTGGTGGGGTGCCCATTTTTCTTTGTCAAAATGGTTTGTGGGGTTGGAATCAATATATATACAGGGGCAAAATGGTCTTTTCCATTTTCGCTGGAATTTTAACATTTTAGTTGGGTGCCTTCATGAAACGGTGGGGTGCCCTTAGCGACCCTCAAACTTTTTTAGTAATTAAAAGTAACCAAAAGTCTATTAAAATCTTAATTGAATACACCCCTGTAAAACAAGTTGAAGTTGTACCTAAACCAAACAATGTGTATATACATACAAATAATCACCAAAAAGAATGTGTACATACAACTCGAAAAAAGTCACTCAAAATGCTATGAAGTAGAATTAGATGATGGATATGATAACTAGACTTATCGAGTTCAAATAGTTCCTTTGTTCTTCTCGTCGAAGTCTTGTTGGAGATTCATCAACATAGTGGTTTGAGGAGAAAGGAAACAAGGATGTGAAAGTACTAGTTTGGTTAAAGGATGCAATGGATGGTATATTGGAAATATGGGATTTGTTATTAAAAGTGATGCAATACAACACTTCAAGAGTATTCAAGAAATACAAGTTCAAGACTCGGCAAAAATGAAGAAATGAAGAAGAAAAGTTCAAACCGCAATTTGTAAAATCAATGTAAGGTATACAAATTCTTTCACGCAAGCCAAATGCATTAGTTCATGCATACATCAAGTTTTCGAAATCATTTCTCAAAGTCATAAGTTGATTTCAAAGTTTAAAAGTGGATTTTAAACACTTAACTAGGTAAATGAGGTTAAACAATGTGAAACCTTGTGTGAACGGTCAATGTGTTTTTGAACGGTCAATATTAAAAGATCATTATAAATGTTTTTGAAAAAGGAAAACTTGTTTTTGAAATGTATTTAAAAGAAAACTGAAAATTTGCGAGAAAAGCCCCTAATAAGTTGTGAAACTTTGAATTTCCGTTTTCGGGGTTTGTAAAATTATCCAGGACCACCCAAATAGGCTTAATGACTCATAATAAACATGTATAACATGTTATATAAGGGTTGGTTAGGTCAGGACAAGTTTAAGGGTCGCTAACACAAAGGGATAAATTAATTATTCGAAGTCCCCTGAGTTAGCGCTAATAATGTCATTAGCGCTAAGATGTTAGTTAGCGCTAACTCATGATATTAGCGCGCTAATTGCACTCGCACTGCAATTTTTGACTTTTGGAAATCAAGCTTTGAATTTGAATTTTTGATTTCCTGGATTCCTAGAACGGCTATAAACGGTCATATTGGAATTCCTACCACTATAAAACCACCACAAACTTGGTTTTAAAACAAGAAGAAGATCTACACTCAAAAACAAAAGATCTACATAGAGAAATCTGATTTTGTGTAGAAGAGAAAGAGAGATCTTTGAGGCTGTTCCTTAGCTCACAAATCCAGCACATTTGAGGCTTTCAAAAGGAGTACAAGAATCACTCCAGAGCTGATCTCTTCTGTCATTCTCTTGGTTGTAAGAAAATCCTAGATCTAAAATCTTACTTGAGCTTAATCTACATATTTTGAGTATTTGATTTGAAAATCATTGTTGTGTGTGTTTGAACATATTCTCTGAGTTTTTGTACTTAAAATTTATATTATCAAACTCTGAGATTGATTACAACAAAGTGTTGCACTTAAACTTGATTCTTGTCAAACTTTTGTTCTTAGCCTTGAAATCGGTTTTCATACAAATGTATTAAGTTTTTGAAACGATTTCAAATTTGGAATTTGTAACAACATCTTCTCTGGGTTTTTGTACTTAAATTTACATTATCAAACTCTGAGATTGATTTGAACAAAAGTGTTGCACTTAAACTTGATTCTTGCTAAACTTTTGTTCTTAGACTTGAAATCGGTTTCACACAAATATATTAAGTTTTTGAAACGATTTCAGATTTGGAATTTGCAACAACATCAGTGACATATTTTCATATTCCATTTATACTCACACTTGCATGCATAAGAGTTAGGCTCTAGGTGGCTTGCTTGTGTTTGAATTTGATACCACTTTTGTTGTAAAGTGTATCTTTGTATTTCCAGCAAAATTGTTGTATTCGAATGATTGTAAGACTTAGTGGAATCTAAGTCGAAAGGAAAAATCCTAGTGGAGTATAGGTGGGAAAAATCCTAGTTGAGTCTAGGTGGGAAAATCCTAGTTGCGGCTAGGTGGGAAAATCCTAGTTGAGGCTAGGTGGGAAAAATCCTAGTTGCGGCTAGGTGGGAAAATCCTAGGTGAGGCTTAGGTTGTAACACTTATTGGTAATATAAGTGAGGTTGAAATCCTAACCGGGGGAGGTTAGGTAGTGGATGTAGATCGTTGGATCGAACCACTATAAATCGTGTGTCATTTTATATTTCTGCATTTCATTTACTTGCATAGCTTATATATACATCATAGTTGTAAATTGCGCACAAAGTTTTTAAAAGGGCAATAACTACTCGGTAACCCAATTCACCCCCCCTCTTGGGTGACCTTCACATAGTGGTTTGAGGAGAAAGGAAACAAGGATGAGAAAGTTAGGGTTAAGGTTGGATGGTATATTGGATTGGGATTTGTTATTACAAATGGGGGTTTCTTTTGACAAGATTTTTTTCTTTTCAATTTAAGGTGCTCAAAGTGGAAATAGTTGCCCCACAACGAAATTTATACAAAAATAAAAATAAAAATAAAAATAAAATTCCAGTTCCAAAATTCTAAGAGATGTGCATACAAAAAACACAAACAATTTTTTCGAAAAAAGAGGGGAAGCTTGAAAATAATGATGAAATTAAGAATCATATGTGTAATTGTAACACTAAGCCTCACAACAGGGGGTTTTTATTACATGTAATTCAAGCATTTCAGGTCACTGTTCTCTGTGGACGCAGAATACCCAATAAATATATTTATCTCTATTTTATAGGAACCCAATAAATAAAGAAAACACTTGAATCCTTTTCCCCAACAGGATAATAGCTCCTGCTCCCTAGTAAGAGGAGAACATATTAATATACAGATATGAACCCCAAGCAATCCCCTTTTTCCATTGCTATTCAACTTGGTAACGTAAGCTTACATGTATTACCAGCACAATATCAGGTTGCATGGCTCCTGGAAATGTAAGATCATGAAAGCCTCAACGTTACTTTTCTTCATAAGGGAAAGATAAACAAGACGACCATCGCATGCTCGGGGAAACAAGAGGAATGCCCTGTAATTCTGAAACCAAGTTGTAAAGCTTTTGCTGCACCGGCTTCCATGATGACACGAAAGCACATGAACCAGATTCCAGTGATGGATGGTTATATACTAGAACTTGATTTCTCAAATGTGTAGGAATATGCACAGAGTCCTACTATTTTGACACTCCATTTGGGCATGCCAATTTAGCACATACTCATTCGAGTCCCTAAGATGCACATCAAGTTCCGTGTATACATCAATGCACACACATCGATGCATCAATCAAGGGTCAAAATCAAGGGCATGCCACAATCAAATGGAGTCAAAATAGCATTCACTGGGGATAAAAACAGTTCCTTATCATTTTGCAGTTCGTACTCCAACAGTTCGCACCCGGAACCGAAATTGAGGCTGAGAATCTTGATCTTCCTCTTCTTCATCCTCACTGGAATGATCCTCCACTCTGTCCCAACGTGAGTAGTCCAGGTTAGAATGACCTTTTGGTTTTGGGATAGCTTCCCATCCTTTAGATTGTACATCTTGAGAGTCCTTGCTTTCAGGAACCAGAGTGTCAGGTTCCGAATGAACATTTTTGTCAATTTTCAAGTCCTTCGCAGTCAAAGAGACCACTGGATGTCCCTTTTCCTCTATTTGCTTCATATCATCAACCCTGTCATCGTTTTTGTCATCATCGTCATCGTCATCATCATCTTCCAGTGGTTCTTGTCTATCATTATCATCTTCTACTTCATCAACCAATGATTCTTCTTCGCATTCAGGGATTGGAGCCAGTAACTTTCCTCAAGCAAAAATCATTGCTATGTTAATGTCTGCCAGGAGATTAATTGATTATAAATTTATCACTATTTAAGCTCCTAAACCCGATTAGCCAACAGCTAGAAAGCCATGCAAAAGTACATGGAAAGACATCAAAATAAGCAAGACAATAGAAACCCAAAAATTCCAATTATTGAACTTCAATCATCATTCTCAAATCTATTAATTCATAGACAAAATGGATGATATTAACCCAAATTCAATTCTAATGGATGGCTGCAAAAATGGATCTGCTTATAATAGCAAAAACAGAAGACTGAAAAGCCTTTGGGTCAAGAGTAAAACTAACATGAACTTGTGTTGTATCATTTATTTCTTATCAGATTTATAAATGTGGTATATTTCTGGTTGTTATAACTTTTAGAGCGCTACTAGCATGTTCATATAGTTAGTGGTGGTGATGTCCTTCAACTAATGATATTTAGAAAAAACAGAGATTTAAAAAGAAGAAACAATACCAATTGTGCCTTTAAACGGGCTCTTAAGTTTTGATACACTTCCGAAGACGGATTCAACTCCAAGAGCCTGTTAACATCAAAAAGGGCGGACTGGTATTCCCTGAGAGTTACTAGTGTTTGTGCCCGCAACATTAAAGCTCCAGTGTGCTTGTGATCCAACTCAAGCACTGAAGTACATTCTTCTGCAGCCTGAAATGATACCAAGTACATTAACTGAAAATTTTGGGTCTTGAAATATTTTGTCCCAATGATTGGAATCATTAAGACATTTTTCAAATTTTATACCTCCTGAAGAAAAAGTTTCTTACTGTCGACAATTATAAGATGATAGCAGCATGATATGACTTTCTATTTCGATTCAAACTTTTGAAGAGAAACCCATGGTAATTAACACCCAAACAATGTTTGGCATGAAGAATTCAAAAATAGACTTCTCAATTGAACATTTGAATGCAAAAAAAAAAAATGTCTCCTGCTTGTATGTTAGAATTACTTAATACATGCATTCCTAAGAACAAAAAGTCAAACTCATATTAATATGTTATAATGGCACAAAATCTCAAGTAATACTTGAGCTAGTGGGTACAAATTTCTTTGTTGTATAAATGAACAAAGCTGACCACTGCTAGACAGCCTGAGGCTACAAGTTTGGAAGAATATTGGCGTCAGCTTTTGAGTTTTTCTCGCCCGAAATTGGTCAAGTGGCAATATATGTTCTGAAAAAAGAAGAAGATACGTTCATAGATTAAGCAATCATTTCAGCAAAAATATCTTTATCAACCACATGGGTGCTTGCGAGAGAAACAGTTCAATAAATTTTATCCTATTTATTTTCACCTACAAAAAAGCACGCAAGTTGATAAACAACCATTCAAATATTTGTATGCAAATAGGATAACCATGCTTTTCTCGGTGGTGCAATTAATGTTTGTTTAAGAATTTGTTAGTGCTCATAGCATATGTTTTGGCACATATTCTGATGGTTTTAGATTGAGTTTGGAGAGAGGGGTCTATGCAATTTAGAATTTTCAGATCAATCCATCACCATGGGAGGTGTTAGCCCCTCAATAGCGTGACCCGAGTAAGCTGACTAGGCAGCGGAAAGCCTAGCAATATCCGGATTTTGGTGGACTCGGAAGGTTTCATGGGAGTTAATTGCCGGATGGTGCAGCCACAGATGGCTCGCAGCATAGTGCGCGGAGGCTCGCACATGCGCAAGGGTAAATTGCATGCGGCACAGATGAGGCAGCGTGTATGGGCGCGGACAAGGTTGCGCCTAGGCGCAAACAAGGTTGGGCTTCAGCGCGTTCCTTGGCGTGAGCACAGTGGTGCCTTGGCACGTTCCTTGGCGCATTCCTTGGCGGGAGCACAGTAGCGCCTTGGCACGAGCATGGTTGGGCCTTGGCACGTTCCTTGGCGCATTCCTTGGCGGGAGCACAGTGGCGCCTTGGCACGAGCACGATTGGGCCTTGGCACATTCCTTGGCGGGAGCACAGTGGCGCCTTTGCACAGGCCTTGGCACGGGCACAGTTGCGATCCTTGGCAAGAGCACGGGCGGGTTCCTTGGCACGAGTAAGGCCGCGCCTTGGCACGAGCAATGCAACACCTTGGTGGGTTCCTTGGCACGAGCAAGGTTGTGCCTTGGCACGAGCAAGGCATACCTTGGCAAGTTCCTTTGGCACGAGCAAGGCCGCACTTTGGCACATCTTGGCAAGGGTTGACAAAACTTGACTTGGGCGTTGACCAAGTCAAAGTACGATTGATCTCATTTCTTTATGTTTCCGATTAGAGTCTCAGGAACGACTTAACATCTACTATAAGGAGGGGTGACTCTCCTAGGGGTGGCATGGGCAAGGGAGCGAGGAAGACCTTAAAGCATGCCTTGGGCAGGCGTGCCAAAGCAAGACCCATGGACGGACCATGGTGCCGGCCACCCCGAGCCGGTAGGCCTCGGATCGACCGAGCCCCGGCTAGCACCCAGGGTGCCTAGGCGCACAGCTAGGCACCACTAATCAGACCTTGTCCCTCGAGCAAAGTGAACTATAGGCTTGGACGGACCAAGCCAAGTGCAGTTACAGGCGGTTATGTAACTACCTTGGTCATGGCTCCTAGCATGACCAAGGCATGTCCCAACAACTTCCAGGCACTTTGAGCATGTCACTATTGACCAGGGGGTCAAGACGGTTATGGAACCGGGTGGCATCAAAGAAAGGAAGCAGTTAGGTGGTTGTTTTGAGCACTACATTGGTGTGGTGATTTACTTAGTCTTGTGTAATGTACATAGGACATGTGTCCTCGGTAGTTATGTAACTAACTTGGTTGTTTTGTTATAAAGGCAATGCATGTAGGCTTGGGAAATCATGCTGGGATGTTAGAGTCGTAATCTCATTGAACTAAGTAATAAACTTTGTGTCATTGTTGTTGTTCAATCACGTTTTCGTTGGTGTGTTGAACTAAGGCGGTCCTTAGGCACCACGGGTTGGGTTAAGCGAGAAAACATTTCCTTAGGGTAAACCCATTGCTCGAAAGGCACCTGCGACAGGAGGGAAGAAGACAGTATCACAGAGACAAGTATTGCAGATAGACTGTTGTTGGCATGGAGACAGACACCGCAAGTATTGTAATTAGTAGTTATTATGTTATGTTTTTGTAGGTATTTTGGAGAGCCAAGTCTTGGATTATTTGTAAACCACTTTGGACGACTTTTGGACCTATTTTATAGTGCAATTGGAGGCTAGAGAGAAGAAGCAAGAGGAGCAATTGGAGGAGATCAAGGATTCATGTGTCTACATCAAACACATTGAGATTTCTTCGTCTTGTTCTTTTTTTTTTTGTATTCTTAATGTCAATATTATGAAATAAATCCTTAAACATTAAAATAATAACAAAGCTCAGTCCTAAATCAGTTGGGACTAGGCGATCTGAACGATGAAACAAGAAGGTCGAGTTTGAACATAACTTAGCTTGCATATGTGATTTCCCATTTTTAATGCGGGGGCTTGTATTTTCAATATTACTTTTTGTTGGGTTTTGGGGTTCATACGCAACGGAGATTACAAAACAATTTTGACAAAAACCCCAACAGGATCCAAATCTAATTCCATTAAAAACGTTTAAATCAAGAAAACTTAATCATACCTCGGTCGCAAAATACTTTTCTGAAGGTTGATCGATCTCTAAGGCGCTGCCAACGACGAACGCCCTCTACCAGCAGTCCACACACGAACGGCGGCCGAGATTCGAAGTGCTAGCTTCAAGAGAATACCAAACCTTTTTACTTCTCTCCAAAATGATCCAGAGCATACCAGAAAACCCTAAGTCGTTTCTAAAACGAAAATAGAGTTTCGACCTTTAATCTTTCGTACGTGTGTTCTAACTTAAAGTGTCTATTTATACAACTCTTGTATATAGACGGTTACGTAAATTACACATATACACCTACTTAAAGAAGTATAAGTGTAATACACCACATAAGGACGTTTCTGTCATGAATTTTATCATATAAAATTCGTTTTTCTGAACCATCTTAAAATCTCGCAAAACCATTCTTAGTGTGCGACCCAATAGGCTCATACAACGTTGGCAGTGTACCAAAACACATTTTGGTATACAAGTCATAAGCGGCCTCTAGCAAGACATTATGACTACCCAAGTTGTACGAATATCAAATCGATACAACCTAATCAATAGTGTACAAAACATCCTTTTGTCACACGACATCCTTTTGATCAAACATAAGGCATGAAATTGTCATCCAACATGTTCAATCGTACTAGTCTCGATCTCTAGGTAGACTGAAAACATCCAAGTGACATTGATCAATATCAATTCACTTAGACTAGGCCTTTTAACAGTCTAACACATCGAGGGATCCACTGGATATCTCTCTTTATATGAGAGGGACAAATTCTATCTTGATTACACAACTTCATCACATTGCTCACACCGTAACCAATCACAATCTTTATAATCGTCCGGTTAAAGACAACGTTTGATTGTGTCAAATCACTGTGTTCCTAATGTCGAAGTCTCTGGTAATCTCAAGTCAGATGACTGAAAAAATATACCTATCATGAGAAACAACTATGACTTAATCCATGTGATGTTCTCATAGCGGGTCGATCCAGTACTTTGTTCCTTAACAAGTACTCGTGATCTTGATTCGTATCCCTATACGTATAATCATCATATGATCATCAATCAAGACTCACACTAGTCTTAATTCATTATAGTTCTCAGTATAATGATCGACTAGGGACATTTATGATATTTCTGTAAATACCCATGGATCTTATTATAATGTAAACATGCAAATAAATTATAATAAACAGCAAATGAAATCCTCTATTTTATTAACTAAAAGTATTTATAAAGACAGTTAATGAATTGACCTAGGGCACATGCCCCAACACTTTTGCCATGCGATTAGGATTTTGAATCATTGATACTTGAATTGTTAGGCACTTCGCATTTTTATTATTAGATTCGGATTACATAATGTGCAATCAAGTCAAGTTTTATTAGTTTCAAATTTGAAGTACCATAAATATATAAGGAAAACATTTGGACAACCTGATTTTTTAGTATACCAAGTCTGGAGAAGGCTCATTTGTCCAAATCTTTTATATATATAAAGGAACATCTTTTGTGAGGTGCTCCAAGGTGATTACACGTGCCGTAATTTCTATTTTCTTATGTTTCTCTAATTCGTCTGTTTTCTCGATCCCCTTACGTATTTGCCTATTTTTTGTTTTCTTTTTTTTGTTCAATTTTTTTCGGTGATTTATAATTCTTGATATATTAATCGGCTTTTTAAAAAAATCGCCAATTTTCTTGCTTTTCTTTTTTTCAATTTATTTCCATGATTTATATCCACTTAACTCCTAATATATTAATCGACTTTTTTAAAAAATTAACCGGCTACTACACATTCATTATCTTCCATTTTTTGGTAGGAATTATCTTCATTTTTTTAATTAGATACTTAATGATACATAAAAATATCATCCTAATATATTAATAGGTTGTTTTCCTAATCGAATCTGCTAATATATTAGTGTTTGTGTATATATTTGCCATTTGTTTTACTTCAACAGGAGTAATCGAACTCATGACCTCTCCACACCTTGCCTTTTAGCAAGTGATGCTTCATACATCTCACGAGATGCTTTGGCATATATCTACCACTAATCCTTGTATTTTTTTCGAAGTTTTTTGAGTTACATATTTTTGTTCGATGACTATTATTTGTTATTTTGTTTTTTTTTTTATATATTTGCAAATTTGGTGCTATCATGATTAGGAATCCGAATCACACTCCTACTCAAACACTAATGCACTCTACAATGGTGCTTGACAAAGTTTAAAATTTAATTATTTATATTTTTTGACAAAAAATAAGTTGAGCATTGGCTATAGAGAGTTTAGGCATTGGTTATGGAAGCCAAACTCTTAGGTAAAGATTATAGAAAGTAATATTTTGAGTCGTTTTTAGAAAAAAAAAAAAAGTAATATTTTGAATAATATAATCTTTTTTGATAGAATAATTGGATGATAATGTTATTAGCCTGGAGTCCATCAAAGATTACATAGTACATAATTTTTTTTTTCACTTTTCTTTTCCTAATCAGATTTATTTTTGGCAAATTATATATTAATGTAATTTTATTAGTAGGTATATATTAATGTAATTTTACCAGTAGCCAACCCCAATTAATTTGATATTGAGGCTATGTTGTTGTTGTGTACAAGGAGATTGGATGATATTGTTGTTTGCTTCGAGTCCATCGAAGATTACATCGTAAGTTTTTTTTTTTTTTTTTCGAGCACAATGGAAAAGTTTGATCCATGTAGCCGACCCCAGTTAATTTGGGACTGAGGCTATGTTGTTGTTGTTGTTGTTGTTTCACTTTTTTTTCCTCACCAAATAAAGTTCGAAAGGATTATCTTCCAATTGGCTTCAGTCTATCATTAATTACACAGTAAATTATTTTCTTCATTTTTTAATAGATTGATATTCGATTTTTCTGTAATAAATCCCTTTCTGTTGAGAATTCAATAAAACTGAGATTATCAAATTATTAGCCTAATAAGCAAATTAAAGAGGATATCCTCCTTACAGACTAACTTTATAATCTAAAGACTTTTAAAGTTGAGTAAGACTAAGACCAAATATACACAATGTGAGTTTATGAATATTGGACATCACGATTACGTAGTAGTAACATTAGAGGAAGTAGTTTTTTAAGGTGAGCCATTTTAAATTTGTTGAGTCGAGCTTATACTAAGATTTTTCAGTAATCTTTTTTATCTAATATATTGATACTTTGTTCTACCCGTGCGAGATGCCAATTTGTTTAAAGTAAAGGATTTGCTCGTTTATATCAACGAATTTATGAACCCAAGTTTTGGCCTCCCTATTGTAAGATCAAGTTCCTACATATATGATATACCTCGCCAATGCATTAAAGATGAAGTTTGGAAATTTTTTAGATACAAAATTCATTTTTTTTTTCTTGTCTTTCTTCTCTTCATTTATTTACTACTTTTATTTTATGCTTTACAACTCTAGTGTTTTCTTTCCATTTTACTTTTCTCCCTCTTCACTTAATCGAGCACAATGGAAAAGTTTGATCCATGTAGCCGACCCCAGTTAATTTGGGACTGAGGCTATGTTGTTGTTGTTGTTACTTTTCTCCCTCTTCACGATCCTTTTTTTTATATTTTTTCATATTTAATTTTAGTCTTTTTTTATTTTGTATTATATATAGACTACCTACTAATTTAAAATTGGCACCACAAAACTTTTGTTGTTTTTCTTTTGTCAATTTCTTTTTTTATTTTTTGCAACTATAAATTTCCTTTTTCATTTATATTTGTTTGATCCATGTCGCTAACCCCACCAAATTTGTGATTGTTGTTGTATGAATTTCCTTTTTCATATGAGTAACCTCCGACTTTTTTTATTAGGATTTGAAAATTTTGCAAAGCACACAATTAAGTGCACTAAATCGGGAGCAATGGAAGAGTTCGATCCATGTGACAGACCCCAACTAATTTGGTATTACAGCTTTGCTGTTGTTATATAATATGGAACCTTTGTTATTTAATACAAGTGTTAATCACCTTTACAATTAGCCGACCCCAGTTAATTTGGGACTGAGGCTATGTTGTTGTTGTTGTGTTAATCACCTTTACAATAAATAACCAAACAATCAACTCCAACAATCAAGATGATGACTATCACAATTGTTGATGGACATCCCACATCAAAGTTAAGCATTACTAATTTGCAATGGGAAAAGTGAAATATTTTTTTCCTATTTTTCCCATAACAGCAACTACATCTCTATAGGCTAAGCTCGACATGGAGAAGACTCTGGGCATCATAGAAGAGTCGGCTGAATAAGATCTTTCTTTTATTTTTTTTCCCCAAATTGTCCAATTAGATCACAAATTCGCAACATGATACATGCATACAATTTTGGAGATGAATCAAAGTTTTAGCAAGTTATCTACTAAGCCAATCAGATCTTATCAATATTTAAGAGAAGAAAGGAGAAGTTGAAGGAAATGAATTAAAAGGTGACCGACCGACCGACCGACCTTCGTAAAATCGTGGAGTTTGAGATAACAAGCAGCTCGATTGCTATGCAAGGCAATCTTCTGCGGCTTGGTTTTGGCGATCGCCAGCGCATCTGTATAAAACCTTAAGGCTTCTTCATGGCGTCCATCGCGGTACATCTGATGAGCCGTTTCGATCTTGCTCAAAGCAGCAGCAGCAGCCATTCTATTCTATTGATTCCTAAAAACCCTAATCACCGAAACGATTAGAATCAAATTGAATCGAATCTCATTCATTCGAACACATTGAAAGGAATTGTCTGCTAACAGATCGATGAGCATGAACTGATAAAAAATGAGGACGATTGAATGAATCAAACTAAGACTCGCCAAATAAAAGACGGCTAGTTTTTTACTTGTCTGAAATTGATGTCTATGTTCACTTTACTCAAATCGCCGAATGATTGCAATTTGAATCGGTGACACGAGAAATATCAATGGTGTGTGACCAATTATGACCAGAATTGACTCGCATCAATTAGAGGCAAATGAGTATGTGTGTATATATATAAGGATTTTATATTATGGTGATGTTGGAAAATAACCATGTGTGCGTGTATATATATATATATATATATGAATATTCTACAATGTAGCTCAACTATATACTCGTGTCAGGGAAACACCTCAAAATATGTTGCGCATTAAATAATTTGTGCATTTATGATGTCTCAATTAATGTGTTGGATTAGAATTAATTGGTTGTAAATAGTGTACCCATGACATTGGTATATATTTGATTCTCATGGTAGTAGTACCCATATATACATATAGGGGATCAAATCCAACGGTGTGCTTCTTTAAGGAGATAAAGACAACAAAAAAGGGATCACATGTTATAGCAGGTTGTCTTTCAATCAATGCCGCATAAATTTCAATGTGTGCTTTGTAACTTCAGAAGAAGTAAGTGAAAGTCATCTTAAAACAAAAAAAAAAAGAAGAAAGAAGTGAACTTCATCTCCTTTTCTATGTATCACATAAATAGGTTGAATCTCAAGTCTTCACATAAACTTCCAATCTTGTTCAAATGAAAGGCTTAACGTCTACGTGGCTAAACTGCGTTCGTTGATAGAGTTGGGAAATAGAGAGAACGAATCTATGACTAGAGGCGCGAATGACTTGACTTCGACTTCAACTTTGGTTCAACCTTAGTTTTCAACATCGACATCGACTTCAACTTTGGTTCAACCTTAGTTTTCAACATCGACATCGACTTGGACTTTGATTATCTCCTCTTTGCCTTTGCGTTATCGACTCTATGGCTAAATTGAGGTCATTAATTTAAGCACCTGTACCGAAAATCTTTACGAATGTGTTGGGCAAATTTGAT